>CP064895.1:1569755-2972011 GCA_015678955.1 Chrysoporthe puriensis | reverse complement strand
CTTGGCCGGGTTCTTGCGGTGGCCAGGTAGCTGGGAGATGGAACCTGTCCTGGCGTGGGAAGGCGTTTGGGGAGGATCAGGAGCTGGTTCTGGTGCCTTATCCTCAGGCTCGCTCTGGAGGCGCTGAGGAGTCGAGCCTGCGAGCACACGAGGTGCGGGCTCGGAGGTTCTACCGTTGCTTGGTGACATGGGCGGCGTGCGAGGGTTCTGCTGTTGGCTGTACTCTTGCAAGAAAAGGTTGCAGCACCTCCTGCCGACCACTTGATCCAGCTCCTCGAGCTGGGCGGCTTCCAGTGGTAGCACCGCGCACTTCTGACGGCCGTCTTGATCACCAGATGCCTTACAACTGTCACAATGGACTTCGACGCCGACGGCCCTGATCAGGAGCGTGACCACGGTGACGTAGGTCCGAACCTGTTTTTGAACAACTGCGCGAGCCCACTCATGGCTCAGATTGTGCTTCTTGCGGAGCTCCGACATTTGAAGGAGGGCCTTCCTCTCCAGAAGGCTGGTGCCTTTCAGGACGGTCAACAAAGGCATTCTGGGGAGAAAGGGCTCGATGCACGGGCCCCAGAGCTTGTACATGGTCGAGAAATGCTGAGACGTGGAAGGCTCTTCCTCACCGCTGCGGTGTGCCTGTGGCCGCCGGTCTTCCGCGTGTCCTTCTTGTGCCTGGGTGCCTTGCGGAGCTCGCTTCCGGGAATGCCCTTCTGTCGGACGAATGAGTTTCTTTGAGGTGCGTTTCCGTGGTCTCACCGGTTGGGCTCCTGCAGGTGGATGAGGGACACCGCCGCGGTCACCACCGTCGGTTTTCTTTTTTCGACGCTGTTCGCGCCTTCGCTGAATAAGAGGCTCGTCGCTGCTTCCAGACTCGGCACCTTCATCATAGCGGTGAAGGCTCCTTTCAACCGCAGTGTTTGCTGCTGTCCTGTCTGTCGAACCTCTCGGGGGAGGTACTGGATTCAATGAGTTTGGTGCCATCTTGGTGACGCCTGTAGGTTTGGGCCCGTTTGTCGATGTGTTGGCCTGAGACTCTCAGCTCGGAGGGGCCGCTCCTTGGCTGTGAAAGGCCAGGTCCCAGGGTCGGCGCTGTGGCAATCGCCTCGTCGTAAGACTTAGTGGCACAAGTTACACAAAGGAGGACGGCGTTGGCTAGCGTGGCTTGCGAATTAACCTGAAAAGCTCCCACTCTGCGGGCGTTGTTGGGCGTTGTGCAGCCACCTGAAAAGCTGGGCTGGAACCTGGAGCGCCTGAAATTGGACGGAGTGCATGCTTGTACAGTGCCTGCTAAGCCTTCGTTTTTTAATTCTGCGCCGCGTCGTCAATGGGGAGGATGGGGAGGTAGGTACGTACCTGCCTAGGGTTGTCGATACGCTCGCTCGCTCCTGCTGCCAACCAGCCACCTCCGAGGGCGGCGCAGAATGGGACACCTTGAACTTCTCTACCTAGACATTTCAGGAATTAGAGTTCTATAGTGACCATACTGCACACCAGGATTGAGATTCAAGAATGCTTATCATTTGGCAGAGCAACTTACTAATCTAGCTCTTCAATCGAAAACCAGACGGGGTGGACACTGGTGGTTTTGTAGCTGTCTTCATCCCGCATCGGTAGCCTGCTTCAGAGGCACGCTATATGGGGGCAGCAAAGAGGGCAGGTAATGGAGAGCCAGCCAGGCAGCTCCTTCTTGAACCACTCGGGCTTCTCAATCGGTGGCGCCTGGCCCTGGTCTGACAACTGGATCAGGGCGCTGTTCGCAATCCAGGCTGCAGCTGGCGGTCCCAAGACAATGTAATTTCCTACTACTGCCTGGACCGAAGCAGGTGACCACTTCCTTCCGATAGCGGTGCCGTCCTGGTCCCCGATCATCAACAATGCCCGAGGTTTCAACGGGGAGAAATTACAGATGATGGTCTGAGTAAATATCATGTCGGTGGTTGAGCCTGGTGGAATGAGTTGTTGACGTTCGGTCCCGTAATAGATATTGTACAACATCGCGACCCATACATCATACTCAGCCCTCCAAGTGTCGACATGGCACGTTCTCTCCCCGTAGGACACAATCGAGTCCCATGTTATAGCATTCTCAGTAGCCCAGCCATCGTCGATGCTTTCGTACGGGACACCCTTGTCCTGCCAGTCCTCCAGTCCAAGCAGGTTCACTATGACGAGGGCAGTCATGTCAGCAGGATACGTGAGACCGTAACGGGCTACTCCAAAGTTCATTCTCCAGGCCCCAAGTATAGCAGTCGAAGGGAACGGGCTGGCATGCTGTGGCCGTCGGCTCCACGTTCGCGCCTTTGGTTGTCATCCGCATTACGGACTGTACGGTCCTGCATAGCGACGACAGCCGAGGAGGTAAGGGTCAGAATGGAGGGGAAGAAGATCGTCCATTTTCCTCAAAACTCAGTCTGGGTATATTTATCTCTGACCATGAGACCGATCGATAGCCCAAGGTAACAAACATACAACGCCCACTAACACCGGAACACCATGCCTATTGACAACGTTGGATCATCTTGCTCAACACGAGCCTGCACATGCTTTGGGTCTTGACAGGATGCTGAAGCCCAGCGTCCTGTTCCGTTGTTCCTATCCTGTTCTGTAGTCTTCGTGCCATTCCATTGTTCCCATCCCTGTCACGTAGTCTGTATTGAAGTCCGTTGAGGGGTTGAGTACGGGATTGTCGGACTGCCGTCGTCGCTAGGCACGGTTTGATTAGGCGCACTGGGCGAAGAAGGACGAGCCTCGTTATCGCCAGGAGCAGCCTGGTCAGGCGCATGGGGTGGAGAGGGACGCGGCTCGTCGTCGCCCGGAGCAGCTTGATCAGGCGCACGCGGTGGAGAGGGAGGACCCCCGGGTTGGGAGGGAGGCTGCTCGTCATCGTCGGCCGGGGGTTGTGAAGTTGGCTCCTCAGCCTTCTTCGCACGTTTCAGGCCGTTGACCGTGACCCTCTGAGAGGATGGCGTTGAGCGCGTTCTCCATTCGAGGCGGGTTTGATCCAACCCATTTGAAGTGGTCGTCGTCTTCGGACTTGTTTGGACTGTCCAGGGATCCAGCTGACCAGGCGGCGGCGAATGAGGTGCGATCTTAAGACGTCGAGTCGTACGTTCGGCCCTGTTTTGCGGGAATGGATTGGAGCGCTTGGCAGGTTTGGAAGGAGGTGAGACAGAACGTTGTTTTGCTGCTTCTCTGACAGCATTGATCCTGTCTTCATCTAGACCCAGGATCACCGTAAGTATTTTCACCGCTTCGACGGGATCGTATGGAAAGGACTGAGACTCGGAGCCGGTTTCGCTATCATCCGAGCTCTGATCGGAGGTCACGAGAGAGAGTCGGTTTTTCACATCGTCGTCGTACAGGTCGATGAGATAAAGCAGCATCTTCTGCTGCCTGGCGGTCCGGGGATTCTTAAGACCGAAGAACTCATTTGGATTCCGTGGGTACAGGGTCTGATCCGGTTCGACAAGGCCACGATCGGGAAAGTAAACAACGATCGGGTGGATGGGTGATAGGGGAGTGTTGATTCTAGAGTTGCGAAAGACTGCAGTAGACTGACGGATCTGGGCCGTGAGATAGCCAATCTGATCCGTGAAATAGCCAAGCTGATCCGTAAGCATGCCGAGTTGATGGCCCTGATGAGAGAACTGACGCCTGACGTCCTCCTTGAACTCCCTGACGTCCTCCTTGAACTCCCTGACGTCCTCCTTGAACTCCCTGACGTCCTCCTTGAACTCCCTGAGTTCACCCTTCACATCGTCGATCGTCTGGTGGAGGCTGCCGAACTCGCGCTTTAGGCTTTCATCTTGGACGTGACGCAGCCTTGTGTATTCTTCCGTGGTGAGGTAGGCCATGTCGAAATGATCCGAAGATCGCTTGTTCCTGATTGCAGGTATCGTTGGCTGGTGCGTTGAAGAGGAGAAGAGGAGAGAGGAGAGTTTCAAGTGGCCTGCAAACGGGCTGGCGGACTCAAGCGTAACGCGGCCCGCACGGCCCACCTGGTGGTCCCTGCGCAATAACAATAATCCAGCGTCGTAGCCTAAGAACCCCTCACCCAGACGCTGCGAAAAGCATATTTATCTGGCAAAGTCATACCATTCGTCAACCCTACCAGGCAGCCATTGGTGTGATCTTTCGCGTGATCATTTTGATGCCTTATCGACCAGCCATATCTCTATGCAACATGTCATGATATCCGGCAGCTTCGAGACGCCCCACTCCACCCTCCGAGGATGCCAGCGGCGAAGCGGACGAAGAGGTCGATGAGTTGTCACCACTGGTGACAGGGGACGCCGCAGGCCCGACGGCCGATTCAGCTTAGGCGCGTTCACAGGCCACCGCATCAATCGGCCTCGGCTTGCGGGACAGATAAACCTGTCGCCGCTCGCTACTCTTGTGCTTGAGGTTTGCCTGCCTCCGAGCCGCGCGCCGTGCCTGGAGAAGCAGACGCTCGCCCATCCTGCACGGCCGCCTGGGGAGTTCTACGACCACCTCAGCGAGATCCACTTGAGCAGCGCCCTACGAGAGCTGGATCGGAGGAGCGTCTTGATCTTTCGCGCGCTGTCACGTGTGGCCTGCGGGAGCAAGGGGAGTGGCTTCAACGGCTCGGGGATAACCTCTTAGAGAAATGCGTTATCACCGGCACGGCCGCTTTGTGCCATGAAGACGGACGAGCTCAGGACCCGAGAAAAATAAAAAATACTTGATGCGTATGTCTATTGATAATTATAATGCAGTTGCTCATACCTCATGCTCATAGATCTTCCCACTCCGTGATCTTCATCAAGGGTCTTAAAATTGGAGCGTGTTCAACCCACTTTAATCATATAAGCCCATAGGGTTAAGTTACTTCGCGCGATGGCCCGGGCCCATACTCCCCAGCTCTTGCTATAGATATTCAGAGCTGCACCTGTCAGGCTGTCACCTCTCCAGACGAAACTTTTATATCCGTATCAAAGCGGTTGGAAAACATTGCTGGGCGGATCATGTTCCTCGGGATAGCATCGCAAGTTTCTCGACTTTGCTAGGATGCGATTTATCTGGACCATGTGAATCAGTAGCCACTGTAACTAGTCTTTAATATCATGTTAAAGCTGGCCTTAAAACTCCTCACCGGTATCCCTCCTTATCTTTCCATCTCTTCCCTAGATCTAGAGTTTACTAAAATTTGCTGTCAAGACTAGATTTTGCTAAGGGTGGTCATGATGCGCGTACAGACCGAACACAATGAAGCCCCCGCCAGCGTGCTGGGACCTAGCCTGTTGTCCTTTCGTAACCCAAAGACTTCCAAATGCAAGAAGACTGGATTTTGGCATCACCGACTCGATGGACAAGCCCGCCGATTAGGGCATACGGTTAAATCGTATCGAACAAGAACAGGGCTCTGCATCTTTGGAAAGACATTCACTTCATGTGCAGTTACACGGGAAGGTTGTCCTGCAGATGCCCACGTGAAATTTTTCCGGATTTGACAAGTTTTCACGTCTAAGCATTGGACACAAGATGCGTATAGTTTATACCTGGAGTGAATTCTCCTAGGTGCTCCTACCTCACGTTCCTGAAACGTGAAGACAGATACGAATGACTCTGGTATTGCCAACATCTTTTACCTTGAAGGAGCAGGGGACGGCTGTCAGGTGGTATGATATCGTGCTCCGGGGAAGTGTGCTTTGTTTCCGTAAAGACCGAGCATCAATAGATAAGCTCACGGGCGCGCAGACACGATGATTCTTCAAGAAGCCGTGAGGCCGCTCCCTGCGCCTGCTGATGAATGCCGTCATCCCGCGGAATGTAGAGAACAAGGCGTTGGTACTTTATTGTCGTTCACCACGGGGTCTTCGGCCGCTCGCGGAGAGATTTTACGGAACCTTCGGGCACGGCTTGTTCTTCCAGCCATTCTTTAATTGGCAAGGCTTCTTGGAGGGCTCGTCGCTGTGAGACATCTAATATCCTCCGCCTCTACCTATATTAGACGCAGCACAAGTATTATTGCTGGATGACTTTATTTCTAGGCAGATATTAATTCTGAGTAATTATCAAGCGGCAAGCATTCCTTCAGGCTCCCTCACGATCTTATGTAGTCAGGATTTCGCGACGGGATTGTCAAAAGGGCAGTCCGTCCGTCCACGCATAGCTGTCTAATCACTGCGCCTACGGCACCATCCCGGCATTTCATGGCTTGCGCCTCAGGCTCGTGATCATCAAGGCATGCAGTCAGAATGATAAATCAGCACGCAAGACCGGGGGGCATTCGCTGCGAGAACCCGATGAATCACTAAGCACGGAAAGAAGCTAGCAGAAGGCCAGATCTCTAGGCTCTGAAATCCTTGGCGCGGATTTATCAGCCACTGGAGATATGGCTGGAGCTAACATTCTTTGAAGACGGCAACTGACACGACGATGCCAGGCCCGTCCCCGTCGGCTCGGCCCTGGCTCCCTGCGAGGCCCGTCGAGATGGGGCTTCTGAATGACTTGGTGCTTGGCTCTGGCGAAGCGTCTTATGGTAGCAAGCGCTGGGCGCCACCTGCAAGATCATCGATCACCGTAACTCCGGCGTGCTCCGGCACATAACTGTGTGACGGCCGCATCTCCCGATGACTGCATTGATTGTCCTGAGGTTACTGGACCTGATTGGATACCGAGCTCATGGAGACGTCCCGGCCCCATCCGGATCCTCTAGGGCTGAAAGGATCTCGCTCGACAAGGGCGGCTGAGACAGCCCCGCGCGTCAAAGGACCCTTGAGTCATCCAGATCTGGGGGGCCTCAGTATTCCTAATCCAGCCCTGAGAAAGTCTCCTATTGGGTGGGCCTCAGAGATGATGTGGCTACAGAAGGGCCAGCATTGCCCCGGCACTAACAGTCCCGCTATCTCTAGCTAGATCTAACGTGCTAGCTTTTGCGCACTTACGGAACGATCCTCACGCCGAAGCATAACGGGGTAGAAGTACGAGTAGAAATCAATCGAACTGTATGTAAGCTATTACGGCACGCCGTGGATGTTTGCGACCGGCATTGCTCCGTGTCCGACAAGGCCCTCATATCTCCGTGCAATATGCCCGGCATGCTTCCGTGTCTTGATCTTGAAGGTATATCTTTGTCCTTCGACCCCCTTCATAACACAAAATGTCCGTTGTGGTTTCGATTCCGCGTGTCCACACGTGCGTCAACTATATTGTGGCCGATACTGTGTATCCAAGAGACTTCAAGCCGGCCTGTCACTGAAGACTCACCGAAATTTGCTTGAATTTTTTTTTCCTGAGCCAACCAGAACAGTTACGCCCCATGACTACCTCGACAAATACCCTTGTCAGCAGGGAGAAGCCAGCATCTGGCTTTCTCGATCCCCTCGCCGAGCAAAGTGATCTCGAAGGCGGTTCGACCCGTGCACCTTCAACAGCAGCCGATATAGACTACGAAAAGAAGGAGACAGGGGCCGACGCAACCGATGATGAAGAAAAGGGCAGTGTGACCCCGGATACGGCATCACCGGGTGAAGCAGAAGCCGAGGAATATCCAACAGGGCCGCGACTATTCTTCATTGTCGTTGCCTTGGTGCTGAGTATCTTCCTTGTGGCTCTCGACATGGTAAGCAACTAACCACCAGGGCCCCTCATACCCGGAGCGAAATTTCGCTGACGCTCTCTAGACAATCGTCGCGACCGCTATCCCAAAGATCACAGATGAGTTTCACGGCCTCGCCGAGGTCTCCTGGTACAGCTCGGCCTTCTTCATGACCCTCGGTGGGTTCCAGTCTACATGGGGCAAAGCATACAAGTACTTCCCGCTCAAGACCAGCTTCCTCATCTCCATCTTCATCTTCGAGCTCGGCTCCCTCATCTGCGGCGTCGCTCCCAACAGCCCGGCGCTCATCGTTGGCCGTGCCATCGCTGGTCTGGGCGCAGCGGGCATCGGATCTGGCGCGTATACGATCATAGCGTTTTCTGCCGAACCCAAGAAGAGACCTATGTTTACAGGGATCATCGGAGCTAGCTATGGCATCGCTTCTGTCGTGGGGCCTCTGGTATGTTTTGTTGTAAACTTTCTACCCTACTGGGCTGCCCGTGCCTCCAGGCAAAGCTCCAGACAATCAACCTTGTGTACATTCGCACCCCTGGAAGAGTACCTTGTCCCTCTAACACTCGTGTATTAGATCGGCGGTGCCTTTGCGGATAAGGTCACCTGGCGATGGTGCTTTTATATCAACCTGCCAATCGGTGGGCTGTCTGGAGCGATCATCCTGCTCTTCTTCACGACGCCTAGCGCCGCTAAGCCCACGCAGGCCACCCTCCGCGAGAAGCTCATGCAGATGGACGCCGTCGGCGTCGTCCTCGTCATGGCCGCGGTCATTAGCTACATCCTCGCCCTGCAGTACGGCGGGCAGACGCACGCATGGAACTCCTCCGTCGTCATCGGCCTCCTGGTCGGTTTCGTGGTGATCGTGCTCGCCTTCGCGGCGTGGGAGTGGTTCCAGGGGAGCCGGGCCATGATGCCCGGCCGCCTCGTCGGCAACCGCGTGTACCTCGTGTCCTCGCTGTTCGCCTTCTTCTTCGCCGGCGCCTACTTCCTCATCATCTACTACCTCCCCATCTACTTCCAGAGCATCGACAACGTCAACCCGACGCAGAGCGGCGTGCGGAACCTGCCGCTCATCCTGGCCGTCACCCTGTCGACGATCGTGAGCGGCGCGTTCATCAGCAGGACGGGCATCTCCGCGCCCGTCATGGTGTTCGGCTCCGCCCTGGCGGTTGCTGCTGCCGGGCTGATGTATACCTTTGAGATCGGCACGCCGTCGGGCAAGTGGATCGGCTACCAGATCCTCGGCGGTGTCGGCTGGGGACTGGCGTTCCAGATCCCCATCATCACAGGTCAGGCCGTGAGCCCGGTGGAGGATCTGGCCGAGGTGACTGCCATCATCCTATGTGAGTAACAGGCCCTCCGCAGCTTGCCCCCTCCAGCATCTAGACCGAAGTGCTGACCTGCATCCCCCACCCCTAGTCTTCCAGACAGTCGGCGGCGCCTTTCTCGTCTCGGCCGCGCAGTCTGCCTTCGTCAATGTTCTCATCAAGACGCTCCCGTACTCAGCACCCGGCGTTGACCCCACGACCGTCGTCGCCACTGGCGCAACGGAACTGCGCAACGTGTTCACGCCGGAGCAGGTGCCCGGCATCCTGGTGGCGTATATGAGCGGCCTCAAGATTGCGTTCGCGATCGCGCTGGCATCGACGGGCCTGGCGGTGGTGATTGGTGTATTTTCAAGATGGAAGAGGTTGAACACGGCTGCTATCACCGCTGGTGGGGCAGCTTAGAAACTTTTCGTAAAGGAATACGGAAAGACTCTAGACTTAGAAGGCGTTGGAGGCATTGGGTATGATTGAGTGAGAGCCATCGTCAGACATTCTCATACAACTTCTATAATGGTGCATTGGGCGGGTAAGGTAATACAGCTAGACATGCCTTAATGTATGATGTTCAACATGAACACCTTATGGGTAACGGTTCGAATAATGGTGTACGTGGTCAGAGGCGCAGACGCCATATTCGCAGCAGGCGCATTCAAATCGGTTACAGAAACAAATCAACCAGTACAGTCCAGAACTGTAAATTGAAAATACCCCATACCCGAATAGCTACTTGACCCAAGCTAGAGACGCAAAATACGATCCACCAGAGACGCCACCTTTCTGTCACTGTTGTGGCAACCCTGAGATCTTGAAGCCTACCATGCCAGACGAAACAAGTGTTGCACATGTGATGCTGTTCTGGAGGCCTGTGAGCTTGTCAAGTGGTTTTCCCGCCATCCTTCCATCAGAAAAGAAAAGAGAAGAAGCAGAAAAAAAATGATGCTGTGCTAGCGCAGTATGCTAACACATCATAAAGGAGCGCATGCTGTGGGGATGGACAGTGCATCAGCCCAGATGCTTCAGATAGGCAGTTTGACGGCATCCAGACGGCTGTCACAAACTCACTCCTCAGACACCGAAGAGGCCCCGGAGCTCCTCAACACTCAGCCGCCCCGCGTATGACGCGCCCTCCTCACTCAGCGCCGCATTGACAAGCGCCTTCTTCTTCGCCTGCAGGTTGAGGATACGGTCCTCTACCGTGCCCGCGATCAGCACGCGGTGGACCGTGACCTCACGTTGCTGGCCGATGCGGTGTGCGCGATCAATAGCCTGCTCTTCTGTGAAGGGGTTCCAAAAGGGCTCTTTTCAAGGGTCAGTATGCATTATCCTCGAAGCTAAGCCTACTCGTAGTCAAGGAGAGTTGGGTGGATGAGGAAGACGCATATCCAGAGACAGTAAAATAGAGACTTTTTCGAGAACTCACCTGATATGATAACCTGGCTCGCAGCCGTCAGGTTCAGACCGGCATTGCCCGCTGTCAAGCTCACCAGCATTACCTCTACATCCGGGTTCTCCATGAAGTTCTTGACAGCTGCATCGCGGTTGTCCGGCCGCATGGAGCCATCGTAGCGCGTATAGATGATACCGGCGTCCTCGATGGGGACCTCGAGTAGATCAAGAAACGACGTCCAGAGGGAGAAGACCAGAGTCTTCTCCTGCGGCCGGCGCATGCGGATGGCACCCAGCAGCGACATGATCTTGTCGATCTTGGCGCTGGACACCCACTCCTTGCGGAGGCGACGGCGGTACCGGTGTATCGCAGCTGCACTCTTGACAGCGCTGTTGCGAAGTTGGCCGAGGGAGACGAAGGGATGGTAACCCTGCGTGCTGCGGCCCTTGCCCTTCCTCGGGGTGTTCTCGACGCTGGGTCGAGGTACATTGGAGTCGATGGAGTTGCGTCGGGAAATGGCGGGGCTGGTACTCGCGTGACCAGCGACGAAATCGTTCTGTGGTGCGGCGGGCTCGTCTTCGTCATCGTCAATGATAATGTAGTTGTCTTGAACAGCTGCAGCCGGAGCGCTTCCGTCAGGGACAGCGTAATCGTCCTGGAGCGCGGCAGTGCGGTCTCTCTCGCTTGGATAGACGTAGCTGTCTGGACCATAAGAGATCCTGGGTCTCTTGTAAAAGATACTTCCTTCGTAGCCCAGCTCTCCCTCTCGCTTGGGAACGATGTTCAATGAGAAAGAACGCGACGCAGCATTAGGCTCTTGAAGGAGCTGCCTGTACCGGCTGGTCGCAGGGCCCGGCGAACCGTTTCCATCGTAGGTGATCATGTCATCAACATCTATCTTTTCCTCATGCTTGACAGTTGGTGCTCGAGTTCGGTCGACGAAGATTCGGCTCACGGCGATGACCTCGTCCAGATCATCATTGTCTAGGTCGATGGGGTCATCAAAAGTACCTTTCGAAGGCGTGCTTGCAGGAACTCGAACGAATGGGGTCAGGCGTAGCTTGATATTGGTTGAGACCATGCGTTCATCTTGCGGAGCGTCCCACTCGTGCTGTTCATTTTGCACAAACTGTGCTTGCTGGATATTGGCGCGGTGCTCATCTCCAGGAGTCACTGGAGTTACTGGGCCATAACCAGCGAGGTTGTCATTGTCCATGTACCGGGGTTCTCGTTCTGGAGTCTGGATAATACCCTGTTCCGGACTCTGAGCGCGCTCGGGACTCTGGGTCATGAACAGTCCGCCGTAATTTCCACTCCATGGAGAATCGTCGGCGGGGCTATGTACGGATCCCTCTTCGGCCTGGCCTTCAATCTCCTGTTCGATAGGATGACTATCGTCGACAAGGCTATCCTGGTAGCTGTTAACGGCGACGGGAATGCTCTGCTCTCCGACCATCTCCATCTCATCTTCGTCATAGAACCCCTCCTCCAAGTGCTCATCCTGATCGTAGAAACCTCGGACAGAGCCAGCCTCCGATGCGTCCATATGGGCATCAAGAAAGAGACTATGCATCAGGACGTTCTTTGGAGTGACCAGTACTTGGCAGCCACTCTGGGGGCACCTGATCTCGACCGGCTTCTCGCCACCGTTCTGAGTCTCGCGGACCGTCATGCTGGCAGCGAAGCATTCGGGGCACATGGTGTGGCCGCAGGGGCTGACTATGACGGCGTTGTCAGGAACAGCATCGCAGATAGGGCACTCGGACTGCTGCTGAGACTTGATTCTCTGCACTACTTCCTCGTCCAGCTGCAACGCCAGGGCAAGCATCTCGTCGGCACCAAGGTTGGAACCCTCGGGTGTGCCGTGGTTCTTGATTAGGTGAGGATGATCACAGGCCTGTCGGAGTCGGAGCAGCAGGACAAGGACGTAGACGTAGTTCTTCAACACGGTGCCAGCTTTGAGATATTTGTTGAACTTGAGTCTCTGCTGACGCTCCAAGGCGTTGTAGAATGCGGCCTGGTCTTGGTCAAACGTGGTGTGGGCATCTTCCTCACGGCGGGCAGGCAGCTGGATGATGGGCTTGCCGTCAAGACGCGACTCCTTCGTCCGACGAAGGGTGATGCTTCTGATGACGGTCTGGAGCTTGCGCATGGCAGCAGCACCCCGATCACCATCCCACTTCTGGATGGGCCTGTCGATCTCCTCGCTGAACCGATCCCACCTGTTGTAAGGCGAGATGCGGAGGAAGCGAATGAGCGGATAAATCTCTGACGCTCGGTTCATGAACGGGGTTCCCGTCATGCAGAGTCGGTATGTAGCCTGGATTGCAGCAGCAGCGAGCGAGGTCTTGGTGGATTTGTTCTTAATATTGTGGGCCTCGTCGAGAATGACGCGGTAGAACTCAGCACGAGGGTCTAGAATTGTCACTGTGCCTTGTTTGTTCTTCTCGAACCGAGCCTTGTATTCTGCTGTGAGCTTTCCGTATGTACAGAGGACGATGTCGTGGTCGAGAAGTTCTTCAATAGGCATGTTTCTCTTGAGACCACCGTGGAATATCATCGTCTTGAGCCCATACACGGACTTGATTTTCGTCTCAATTTCCCTGTGCCATTGTCGCAGTAGGGCAAGTGGGGCAACAATGAGTGTGGTCTTGCAGCCTGGATCAGAGGGCGGACGGGCGAGAACCAGAGCCAAAGCTTGGACGGTCTTGCCCAGACCCATGCCGTCTGAGACGGAAGTGGTCAGCAACCTGGGACGACGTAATTGAGGTCCTTTTCAAGACGACGGCAGCTTACCTGCGAGGAGACTGCCCCGCTTGTGATCATCCTCTTCTTGTCTTATTAGCCAGCTCAGGCAGACCTTCTGGTGCTCCATCAACTGGCAACGCATCTGGCGTGGCGTTGGCTCCCTCTGGGATGGAGGTATGTTGATGGGGGGCAAAATCAATAGGTTTCGCACATCCTGCTGCAGCTCTTGGTACGCTTGCCGCAGGGAGTCGGTATCCACATTCATGGCTGCGGGTTGAGGATGCGCCGCTTCAGCATTGGCTTCAAGGGGAGGGTAGACTGGTGCAAGAGGAGCAGGCAGAGGATGGATAGATGGGCCGTCATCAATCGCAAACTGAGCAGGTGGAGGATGTACAGATGGGTCGTCATCAATCGCAAGCTGAGCAGGAGCAGAGGGGACGAGGGAAGCGCTCCAGCTCTCGTTTGGAGGTCCAGGGAAGTTGATTCGAAGGAGAGGACGGGGTGAGGAGGAGTTTGGTCCACCAGCCAAGATGTAGTCGGCGACCCGACGCTGACGTCGGAGGTCAGAGAGGCTGTCCTGTTCACCCATCTTGGTTTGGCGCTCAAGTGCATGAGCAGCTGGTCGTTGAGTTATGTCGCAAGGTAAACAGGCCAGTTGTCGGTGCCCGTAGGATGGGACGAGGTTAACGAGCTGTTGATGGAGACGTCAGGAGGGTGTCTAGAAGGTTAGGCATGTACGAAGTGTGGCAGAAATACGGAGCAGGCTAGACAAGAGGTTTCTGGAGGAAATTGGGTCTCTACAAAAAGTGGCAGAAGTGCTAGAGAAGGTGGAAGCGTAGTGGAGGTGGTAGAGGCACGATAGAGGTAAGGACCTTATGGAGAAGATTGGGCTTGTATCAAAGGCGGTGGGTAGATAGAGTGTTAGGCGTAAGAAGCTTGTCCATGACTTTTCACTCACTTGAAGCCTTTTACACAGTGTGGCAAATGCCGCATGCTTCAATTGCCACCAGGTGAATACTGATATGGCCGAACGCTAGTCCGTACGAATTCTCAATTGTCACGTACGTGGGAAGTATGTTATCGCAGCGCTTGAGCTGTGCTCATTGATCAGCAAACCTTAGTTGATTGGGAATTATCGAATCATGTAAACTACTTCGTAGACGTAGCAAACAGAACTGACTTTGGAAGTTGCAGATATCTTCTCCATAACTACCTTGACTGAGTCTATATTGTATGGGTACTCAGTCTATTAGTAGTGTAACTAACTATAATTGAGCCTAGGCGTTCTAGAATGGCTTCGGCTTCAGAAAGGTGCGCAAGCCTTTAGAACTAAAGTCAGAAAGCAAGAATCAAGATCTAGGTAATATGTCTAACAACTTGAATCAGAAACATTTGACGGAAGAAGCCGATAATTACTCCTGCGAATACTTTTAACACTCCTCACCGTTGAGACCAACTCCCCGAATTCGAATACCTATAATCCCAAGGGCGTTTAATCCCAGGGGGGCTTGGGAGTCATGGAATTAGAGCCATGATTACTGCAAGCCTAAATGGCTGTAACATTCTAGACCTCTATGAGCCTTCACTGTAATAACCTGTGAGCCTGCGCTGGGAACGGTCATGCGTAGAGACATGATAGACGCCTTGCCTTGAGACAGCATCTCTGGGGCCGTGGGCGGAGGGATCTCTAGCTAGGCTGTGGCGGCTGCTCTGGCCCTGTCACGACCGAAGGTCGCTGCAGGAGGGCGCAGTGGCGATAGTGTCGTGAGAGTAAGAAATCCTTCTGACCACCGTCGCCTCGTTTAGGGAATCTCAACTTCTTGTCCTACCGCCGGGCGAAGGACAGATAGGAGCCGCCGGTGCCGCTTGGCGCCAAGTGTATTCCGGCCCGGCGGCGCCAACACGAAGAGAGCACCTACTATGGTACATGAGCATGAGGAGCACGCAATGTTACGGGTGGGCCACCTCACATGGAATGACCTTGACCGAATGGTCTCAACGGTTTTTGACACAGCGCAAGGGCACCCGTAGCAACGCCTGTCGTCGTCTTGAGCAGCACCTGCTGGGACAACATCATTTCATTCCTGCATCGTCTTTTGGGCATTGAGTCTCGTCCTCCGTCTCGCCTGCACGAGCTGCGACCTGCCAGACACAGACCCTCCAGCCAGACTGGACAGGTGCCACGATGGGCGTGCCAGACTGCCGTCGTCGGTCTCCGGAGAAACTTCGATGTCTGTGGCCTGGGCGCCAGGGCCGACATGCAGGCAGCGTGGGAAGTTCCCTCCGCCGCTGCAGGGGCTGCAGGGCCGAACCTGGAAAGCCATTCTTGCGAGACGAGAGCTAAAAACGACGCGAGCCGTTGGTGGCTTTCTTCAAGAGATGTTGCTCTCGCGTTGCTGTCCGACAGGACGACGTTGAGGTTGCGCTCTAGGCCTGGCCGTCACTGGTCTCTAATAGTGCATGTACTATGGTACATATCATGTAGGACACGGTGCAGTGGTGCCTGGAGTGGAGTGGGACATGCTCGTTTCAAGATGCCGCCCGCCCAGCCTCGAGACGACTTATCGACTACTATTTGCCATCTATGCAGTACACTATCTCAGGTTGAATGCGAAGTGAATGCGAAGTGAATGCGAAGTAAATGCGAAGCAGGAGGATGACGCTCCACCCTGTGTGCCCTGAGTGCCCTGAGTGCCCTGAGTGCCCTGATTGGGGCAAGATCTCTACCGTCTCGAGGGCCTTCGATTAGTGGCAACCCGTCAATAAGCTCGGGGAGATCATAATCACGGCTGCCAACAGATCGGGGTTAGACTTATCATCTTGACGTGCAAGTCGGCTGCTTGGCGTTGAAACAAGCTGTTTCTGGTTCGTGCAGGCATGCGCGCATACAGCCCTGATCCTTTGCATATTGCTGCATTTACTAGTTCCGTCCCTGGTCTTGGACACTTGGCACGGATTCTTTTTCCTAGAGGTCCCGTCGCCTCTGCGGCCCGTGGCTTTCTCCTTCCCTGCCACGAACATGAAGACGAGGCGTTGAAGTCGGAATGCCCTCCTCGCCTGGCTACGGTGTGACCCCCGCCGCGCGCCTTGAACGAACGCCACGGCCAACGTCCTCCTGAGAGCTGCGACGGCTGCGGCACGCCCACTACCTACACCGTGCTGGGGCGCGACCCACTGACGCCATGGGCTCCCCTCTCGTGACGCTCGCCGCCTCCAAGCGCTCGCGATTCGTCACCTCCCTCATCTTCGCCACCTTTGTCGTCTTCTTCATCTCGAGGCTGAGCGAGCCCGGCGCGCTGCTGTTTGGGCGGCCGGTCGACCAGATCGCCGTGCCCGCTCAGCAGCCTGACGAGTACAATGGCCCGCGGTTCGAGCTCTTCGGCATCCCAGACTTCGCCGCCGAGATCGAGGTCGCCACGCTGAACATCAAGGTCAGGACGGACGCGCCGGCGACCAAGGGCAGCCCGTCCCTCGCGCACGGCCACAGGCCCGCCGCCCAGGGCGCGGGGCGCGACGGCGATGGCGGCGGCAGCAGCAGCGGCGGCAGCAGCGGCAGCGGCAGCAGCGGCAGCAGCAGCAGCAGCCCGCGGAGCCCCCACCAGCGCCAGCTCCCCATCGCCATGCCCAAGCTGACGGCGCACGACCTCGCCGCCCCGGGCTTTAACGTCACGGACCTCGAGCCCGCCCCCGGCACGCCCCTCGCCTCCATCACCCTCGACTTCCCCGCTCGCCGGCCCCCGCCCGACGCCTCCAGGCTGGTCTTCGGCGTCGCTACCACGCTCGAGCGCATGCCCGAGAACCTGCGCAACTTCCAGCACTGGGCCGCCGGCACCGGCGCGCGCCTCGTCGTCGTGCACGAGCCGCAGAACGAGACCCTGCGGCCCGGCGAGCCCGCCGCCGCCGAGGTCGCCGCCCTGTGCCGCGCCGCGGGGCTCGAGCACGTCACGCTGGTCGAGCGCGACGCCGGCTGGGGCGAGCGCTTCGTCTCGCTGCTGGCCGAGCTGTACGACCGCATGGAGCCCCAGTCCGAGTGGGCCGTGCTCATCGACGACGACACCTTCTTCCTCGACCTCGACGCCGTGCTGGCCATGCTGGCCCGGTACGACGCCTCGCAGCCGTGGTACGTGGGCGCCCTGAGCGACAACAAGTGGAACATCAACCATGGCGGGCTCTACGCCGTCGGCGGCGCCGGCGTGTTCCTCTCGCGCCCGCTGCTGGCGGCCATGCGGCCGTTCGCGGGCACCTGTTTTCCCCAAGAGGGCACGGTGGCCGGCGGCGACACGCTGGTGGGCGAGTGCATCCACCGGCACACGACGACGAAGCTGAGCCTCGAGCACGGCCTGCACCAGCTCGACCTGCACGGCGACGTGACGGGGTTCTACGAGGCGCCGCGGCGGCAGCCGCTGAGCGTGCACCACTGGAAGAGCTGGCACCACCACGACCTGCCGGCGGTCGGGGCCGTGGCGCGCGCCTGCGGGCGGCCGTGCGTGCTGCAGAGCCTCCGCTTCCAGGACGGGTGGCAGATGAGCAACGGCTTCAGCATCGTCCGGTACGGCTACGGCGAGGCGGCGCTGGCGGCGCAGCACCCCGAGGCCATGGAGCACACGTGGAAGCACACCGAGTGGGAGATCGAGGACAGCTGGGAGTACAGCCTCGCGCCGCTCAAGGACCGGGACGAGGGCAAGGTGCAGTTCCTGATGGAGAGGAGCATCGTCGAGGACGACGGCAGCGTCACGCTGTACTATGTCCGGAGGGAAAATGGGGTCGGGAGGGCGCTGATCCGGGTGGTCTGGCGCTGATGGGTGCGCCCGGCGGCTGCAGACAGACACCACGCTCTTCCCGTGAGGAAGTCGTGGGATTATCGAAGCTATACGATGCACCTGCGCAGCCTAAATCAACGTCTTGGCTTTCCTCGTGAAGATGGGCAGCCACCACTACAGAGGTTTGATTTGGGCCATCAGTCAGGAGCACAGCTGCTTGTGGAGACTGAGAACACAGCACGAGGGGAACAAGAATACAGCCCGGCCAGAAAGCTGGCGCGGAAACAGGAGCGCCTGGATGTGTGAGCACGGCTGTCACCACCACAAGGCACGGCGAGACAGACAAGGGCCTTGGAGCGTTACGCTAGGCATCATGAAGTTACGAGGAACTGTATTGCATACGCGATGATCACACTGGAGCATTCTCGGAGCGTTCTTCTACGTTTGGTCGATACACAAAATGTATGATACTCGCATCCCATGTATTTCGAACGCCTGTCATCCTACCGCTTGCGCGCACCTCGCACATATCTACGTGGCCAGAGACCTCTCCCAAGGTGTGAGACCTAGTTGACCTCGGGCTGTGATCTTCACATGCCTGGGTCCACGGCGGCAGTGACGCCCGCTGGCCTCTCGCCTACCGTATCCGCCTTCCTAAGTGCATGTTCGAAGGCTTGTGCCTGCTTCTCAAGAGCCTCCCAGGCCGCAGGGCCTCTCGTCCTTCCCTACAGGCCTCACATGCAGACATGCCCCCTTCCTCGTGGTCGAACCGCTCCAGCACTTTCCGGACCAGAGCTGGCCAAAGCTGGACGCTACTGGCCTGAGAAGGAGCACATCACCGCCCGCCCTTGGTGTGTGTGAGTTGTATTGAGAGAGGAAGAGTCTGCTTCTTGGAGTAAAGGACCGGAACAGAGTACAACAGACCAGAACACTTCTCTCCGCGCCTTTCTTTTTCTTTCTTTGGGCTGCCACAGGGCCACAGGCGCACCGCTGCTCCGCACTTTTGGGCCTCTTGTATACGAGAAGAAGGACGGAGACTCTTCATGTCCTTTTGCAGCCTTGCTCCCTTGCTAAGAGGACAGGTCATCATGTCTTCAGCCGGAAGGAAGAGTGTCCCACGAGGTGAGAGCAACCTTAGCAGCATCTATTGCCTCTCGATATTTCTAAGAAGGCAGTAGCTGAGCTCTCTAGCCGTGCGCTGAGGCAGCACTTGCTGCTAGGCATATCGTGCCTACCTGTCTGGGCGGGTCGAGTTGAGATGCCTAAGGACACGTCTGCTCCTGCTCGATCGTTCTGTACTCAGGAAGAAGGCACCGCTGGGCATCACAACAAGAAACAGACCATATCTTCTTGGAACTCCCGCTCCCCTTCGAGATCTCATGTTTCTTCTCTTCTTCTCTTCTTCATCCATCTCTCCACCGCCACCATCCACTTCCACCCCATTTTTGGAGCCGCCATCACCATCTCTCACTTCCGCCCACAATACTCTTCAGCATTCTTCTACCATCAACAGTCTTTTGCCCGTATCCTTCACATTCTCTCTCCTGCCTGTCTCCCTCCCTGACCCCACATCACCCACCCTCTCTGCTCGAGCTGTCACACATCCAGTCCCATCCGCCATCATGTTCAGCGCGGCTACCATCGCGTCCCTGGCGCCCTTCATTCTGGGTCTCGCCCAGGCCTCAGCCGTGAGTTCACTCCTCTTCCCTTCAATCCTGCTGTCCTGCATTCCTGCCCCAGATTCCTGATGCCTCTTCTCCCCTGCCACAGCTTGACATCCCCCGCGAGCTGCCTGCCGATGTCACTCTTGCCCCCGCCAGCACGGATCTGGCCCTGACCGTGACCGGTGGCCACGAGTGCTATCCCCGGGACGACCACGATTGTTACAAGAAGTACTGGGACCAGTACAAGAAGTGCCACCCGTACGACAAGCCTTGCTACAAGGACTGCGATGACTACGACGACTACAACAATCATTGCAAGAACTACGACAGGAATTACGGCAAGTGCTACGACAGGTGCTACTACGACTTCGACGATTGTGACAAGTACAAGGACTGCCACAAGGATGACGACAAGTGCTACAAGAAGAAGAAGAAGGACGACTACTGCCACCCTGATGACAACAAGTGCCGGGACAAGCACCCCTACCCTCATGACTTCTGCAAGCCCTGGGACTGGGACTGCCACAAGAAGAAGCACCAAGACAAGGACTACGAATGCCACCCCCGCAAGGACAAGGACTGCTACCCAGACTACCCAGACTTCCCGGACTACGACGACGAATACCACGGCGAGGATCCTCACCACCCCAAGGGCTACGTCAAGGTTGTCTACCACGGTCCCAAGGGGCACTACGACCAGCTGGTCTGGCCTGATGGCGATGAGGCCTGGACTGGTAAGTGAACCCCATCTCCGCCCCTCTAACCCCTTCACCCGTTTTAACACCGTCACAGATCATGACCACTTTGTGGTGGATGTCATCAAGTACTCTCCCGAGAAGGAGGACTGGAATGTCCGCTGCCTTCCCATGAAGTCGTGGTTCCCTTGGACACCACTTCCCATTGAGAAGTACGAGGAGAAGGAAGAGTACGGCAAGAAGACTCGCATCATCAAGCTGAAGGAGCCCATGCCCGTGGAGGTCATCCGCTGTGACTTCCCCTAGGCATGTCGTTGATCTCTTATGCTGGTCTTGTTCAATTACTCCTGTCTGATCTGGTGCCTTGTGAAGGGTGGAAGTGGTTCGGGTCAAGGGTGGTGTAATAGCTTGTCTCTGGTGGCTATCATGGGTTGACGGACTGGGTCCCGAACATGTAAAGATGAGGCTGCTCTCCCTAGAACGACTCTCGAGCAATCATACCCATTGCGTTTATCTCCTGTGTTCTATCTGTTGAAGCTCAAGGCTCGTCCTCGTCCTCGAACGCATTGCAGCTTAACAATGCTCTGACAGACCTCTAGGACCCAGCCGCCTTGGCCTTCATCGCTGAACCCGGTCACAAATCAACAAACTCTCCTTTAATGTACTTTCCGTTCTTAATACCATCAAGGTATCCCACGATTTTGTCTGTCATGGGTGCCGTCTGATACCCGAAGTGGTCGTAGATGTACTTTCCAGGCAGACTATGGCCGAACGTACGCAGGTTGATTCCAGCATCCGCGTATCTCTCCCACCCATTCGGTGCGTAAGGCTCGATCACCACTGCAGGAACCCCCCCTTGTCCATGACGAGAGAGAACCTTGCGGCGGTATTCGACAGGCTGCATCTCGAACAGCCGCCAGCACGGGAAGCTGACCACTCTCGCGCGGACACCCCGTCGCCCGAGCTCGTCGGCCACGTCTACCGCGAACGAGAGCTCAGCTCCCACACCGATCATAGTCACATCTGCCGCACCGCCCTCGGCCTCGCGGAGCACATAGGCGCCCCTGGCCACGCCCTCCCTGCTCGTCAGGCCCTTCCCCTGCCCCCCGCCGTGCAGCTGTGGGATCTTGTGGCGGCTCACGCTGACGATGCTCGGCCCGCCGCGGTGCGCGACGGCGGCGGCCCAGGCGCCGGCGACCTCCTCGCCGTCGCCGGGCCGGAGGTACAGCAGGTTCGGCATCGCGCGGTAGAGCGCCGCCAGCTCGACGGGCTGGTGCGTCGGGCCGTCCTCGCCGGCGCCGATGGTGTCGTGCGTCGCGGCGTGGAGGACCTGCAGCCGCTGCAGGGCGCCCATGCGCACGGCCGGCGCCGCGTAGAGGTAGAACATGAAGAAGGACGAGGTCACCGGGAGGAAGGTCCCCGGGCCGAAGGCCGCGAGCCCGTTGGCGATGCCGGCCATGGCGTGCTCGCGGACGCCGTAGTGGATGTAGCGCCCGGAGTAGTCGCCGTTGATCCCGCATGAGGTCTTGAGGTCCGGCTATCAGGTCAGGTCAGGTCAGCTATCGGCGTAGTGTTCCAGAAATCAAGGGCAAGGCACACGCAAGGAAGGCTTACCGGTTGAAAGTCAACCTTTCCGTCCCATATCATGTTCACAGACGGCGACAGGTCGGCGGTGCCGACCATGAAGGAGTTGATCTCCTTTGCCAGCGGGTTGATGACCTTCCCGCCAGACACCCGCGACGCCGTGGGAGCCGTGTCAAACGTCTTTGGAATCAGGTCCTTCCAGTCGCTGCGGATCTCGCCGCGCATGCGGGACTGCAGCTCCTGGCCCAGCTCCGGGAACTCCTCGCAGTACCGGCCGAGGAGCCCCTCCCACTCCCTCACGAAAGCCTCGCCGCGCCCCGGCAGGTCGGCGAAGAACTCACGGACATCCCCGCCGATCTCGAAGTGCCGCTCCGGGTCGAGGCCGGCGGCGACCTTCATCCGCCGCACGTCCTCGGCGCCGAAGGGCGCGCCGTGCGCGGCCGCCTTGCCCGCGACCGCGCTCCCCAGCCCGATGGTCGTCCGGACGTTCACGAAGACGGGCCGCTCCGCGGACCGCCGGGCCTGCTCCAGCGCGCGCACGATGCCCTCGACGTCGTGGCAGCCGTCCGCGACCTCGAGCACGTCGAAGCCGCACGCGCGCATCTTGGCGTTGACGTCCTCGCTGTTCACCATGTCGACCGACCCGTCGCAGGTGATCTGGTTGTTGTCGTAGCTGGGTGCGGCCCGTCAGCTGCGCCCGCGAGGGAGAAAAGAAGAAGGAGGAGAAGAAAGGATGCTCACATGATGGTCAGGTTGTTCAGCTTCCAGTGCCCGGCGAGGGAGATGGCCTCCAGGCCGACGCCCTCCTGCAGGCAGGCGTCGCCGATCATGCACCAGGTGTGGTTGGAGATGACATCGTGCCCGGGCCTGTTGTACGTGGCCGCCAGGTTCTTGGTCGCGACGGCGAGGCCGACCGCGTTCGCGACGCCCTGGCCCAGGGGCCCCGTCGTCACCTCGACGCCCTCGATCTCGATCTCCGGGTGGCCGGGGCACAGCGAGTCCGCCCGCTCCGAGTGGTACGACTTGAGCTGGTCGAACGTCATGGCCCTGTACCCGGAGAGATGCAGGAAGCTGTACTGGAACAGGCATGTGTGTCCTGGGTGCTAGTGCATCAGCCAAATTTTTTTTTTTTCTTTCTCTTCTTTGTCTTCTTCGCAGTTCCGTCTTGGGTGTTTTCTGAGCAGCGCCTGGCGGATGCTGGACACAGCTAGGCAACTCACCATTCGACAAGACAAAACGGTCCCTGTTGAACCAGTCCGGGCTGTGAGGCGCGTAGCGCATCACATACTTCCACAGAGCAACGCCAATACCTGCCATGCCGATTGCGCCACTTGTTGAGTCGATGTACGTCAGCCACGAGATCTACTGTGGGCAAGGACATATGTGCTTTCACTTTGGCACTCACCCTGGGTGGCCCATGTTGAACTGCTGGCACAGATCGGCAATGAGAATACGATATGTCTTCAGAACATGGTCGTGTTGCTTCGACAGGTCCGTCGCAGGCGCCGGCTGCTTCTTTGTGACGATTTCATCCTTGGCAGCGTGGAGGGCGATGCCGCCGGTCTGATCCAGTATTCCTGGTGCCATGTCAAGACTTATTCGCTTGTGGGCAAGGGGGAGACGAGACGATGATTTTCGAAAAAAAAGAGTAAGCTAAATTGAAAGTAAATAGTTACACAGCTGAGAATTCTCCCATCAAAGTTTACCCAGCAAGACAAGCTGGATGTTCAAAAGGCAAGTTGTTAGAAGAGGACGAAGTCGAGAATCGGCACTCGACTCTGGTGGAAGTATTTGAATACTTGAACGCTCTCCATGACATCGGCTCGCCGCCGCCCGGACTGGCAGAGAGAGGCCTCTGTTAGCCATGTCCCCAGATCTGAATTGCGGAGGCATGGGGTGCAGTCTGGGGAAGATCTCCACGACGCGCCGGCTTACCGAAGTAGGCAATCCGAGTCCATCTGGAATCCAACTCGATGGGGCCAGCCAGCATCGAGTGGCCGAAGACGCCTCTAGCCTACCACTGCATCTCGCCGCGGGATTCCATACCCCGATGATGTGGCAACGGATACCTCTGACCCCTACCGACGTCTGCCGTTGAGGCCATCCGTTGACGGACGACAGATTCCCACAGTGGAGATCATCTGTCACGTCTGTTTGGTCGTGAGGAGAAGATGGGGCGCTATCCACGGGGTCGTCCGTCGACTGCGATGGGAGTTAGCTTTACCCCCTCTTTACCTAGTTTAGGGAGCTCACTGTGATGCAGTATCGACGAGGTTGACCCTCTCGAGTGGACTACTCGGGGTGAACGCATGCCGAACAAGTCAACCTTTGATGCCCCTGGACCCGGCCACTCGTCCAAACCTTATATCACCACTCTGCAGGATCCCAAGTTCGTAATAGGAATAATTACCCAAGGATGGCTGCACATAACGACTCCGTATCACACCTCTCAGCCGATGACTTGGGCAAGCTGCGGCCGCAGCACCAGCATCACGAGGTCCTCCAGGCGCCGCTGCCCAATCCCTCCCTCCAGGTCACGGCCGACCACCGGCTCAAGCTCGTCGAGGCCCCCGTCTATGCGCCGAACAGAGGCGAGGTCCTCGTGCACATCAGGACTACAGGAATCTGCGGCTCGGACGTGCACTTCTGGAAGGCGGGCCGGATCGGCTCGCTCGTCGTCGAGGGCGACAGCATTCTGGGCCATGAGGGGGCAGGCGTGGTCGTCAGGTGCGGCGAGGGGGTGTCGGGCCTGAAGCCAGGGGACAGGGTGGCCGTCGAGCCGGGCGTGCCGTGCGAGCGCTGCTTCTTGTGCGGCATGGGGAAGTACAACCTCTGCGACGACGTGCAGTTCTCCGGTGTCTACCCTTACGATGGCACGCTCCAGCGGTATAAAGTCCATCCCGCAAAATGGCTGTACAAGTGAGTCCGGAGCCAAGATGGCGGGCTTCGCTGGGCCCTCGACTAATAGAAATCTAGGATCCCTGACAACATGACGTTCGCCGAGGCAGCCCTTCTTGAGCCCCTGAGCGTCATCCTTCAGGCTCTACGGGTAGCCAGCCTCACGCTCGGACGCGGAGCGGTCATCTGCGGCGCTGGGCCCATCGGCCTGACTGCCCTCCTTGCGTCCCGGGCGTCTGGTGCCCACCCCATCGTCATCACCGACGTCGAGTCAAAGCGTCTCGAGTTTGCCAGACAGCTCGTGCCGCAATGTCTTACTTACCAAGTCGACACGTCCCTCGATGCCCGGGGCAACGCGCGGGGAATTAGAAAGCTATTTGGCGCTCGCGGCGGCGAGGGAGAGGACGGCGAGGAGTATCTCGCGCCGCCGTCCGTGATCGAGTGCACCGGCGTCGAGTCGAGCGTCTGCACCGCGGCGTTTACGGTCCGTCGTGGTGGCAGGGTGGTAGTGGTGGGCGTTGGCAAGGATACTATGAACAACTTGCCTTTTATGCACCTGTCATTGGCCGAGGTATGTGATCTAGACGGGCTCCAGAGTCACATCATGATTCCATTTTCCACTTCGATCAGGCGGAAGCTGTGCTCACTATTCATTTAGATCGACCTCCGTTTCATCAATCGCTATACGGACACTTGGCCAGCAGGCATCTCGTGTATGAGTGGTGGGATTATTGATATGAACAAGCTCGTGACGCATGTGTTCCCGCTGGAAAAGGCGCTGGATGGCTTGACTTTGTCATCCGACCCACGGAACGGCAGTATCAAGGTTCACATAGTAGATGATACTGAGACTGTATTCTTTTAGTCGACGCATTCAGGCTAACTAATTAATGGCCCCGTCAACGCCCTTGAGGCAAATCTTGTTGGAATGAGTTACGATGGAGGCAATAATACTGTAATATTAGCCCTATCTTCACCTAGGCATTGGAATGTCCAAGTGCACCAATAGATCATCCGTGGCACTGTCACCCTGTTGCTAGACTATACACTCTTGTACGGTGCCACCAACCCGTTTCAGAACACTAGTACGGCTTATGTTGAGTTTTCTTACCGCGCTTAAGGAAAGTGTACCGATTTGCATTGATTAAGACATTACTTCGTGTCGGAATCACTCAGTACTACCGTACATATGAGAACCTTCACACTGATATATCGCCATTTATACTGGATTGACACTGTCTGGATCTGTCCGCCTGGGTTCACACTCCGGTGGGTCTGGTGCGGCCTCAGTCCTCCGAGTCTCACTCTCATACTCCTGTACACTGGTGATACTTGTCCTGTCTTCCCTCTTCACTGTGAGCCAGCTTGGCACAGGTGGGGGTTGAAGTGGTGACGGGTAAACCACACAGCCCGGACTCGGAAGCGGAGTCGATAGCCTGCTGTCGCACGTAGTGTAGCTTCTTGTGGTCCCGATACTCAAGCGCTCGTAATGCGGAGGCGCGACGGCAGGCGCAAGGTGCGACGCTGACATCAGTGTCTGTATTGCCAGGGAAGACGAAGTGCTCGTGTAACTCGGCGGAGGTGTCACGAGGATTCCAGCTGTATTCGAAGTGTATGGGGGGTTGCTTGATAGAGGACCGGAGCTGGTGCGTCGTACCCAAGGCTGATTACGCGGCCAGCGTGATACTGATTCTCGCACATCGCCAAGAGCAACTTCACGTTGACTTGCAGGCGCTATCAGAGCACCTTGGCTATTTTCCGGTTTGGAAGCCGCTTTTTCCGGTGGAGTAATCCCGGTGTTTCTCAAATTGATACCATCTTCAATCGCATACAGTGCCCTTAAGCCCTCGTCCATCATCTTACTTCGGCCAGGGTCAAGACCATTAGGTGCCGAGATGTCAAGCTTCTTGAAGACGCTCGCACTCTGCGTCTTCTTCTCGGCATCCCGACGGTCACGTTTGTGACGCCTGTGACGTTTCAGAAGAAATGTGGTGATCCCAACGATGAGACAGGCCACGACTTTGTTGCCCAAGTCAGCTTCGGCGGTCGCTGGAAAGGCAGCGAGACAGCTAACGTACCGAAACATTGAATCATCACCACCGTGGAAAGTCTGCTGAGAAATACATTGCGCTTTGGGTCGTCGGGTATGACCGACGAAGCCACTGTGGTTGGAACGGTGTGCTCATGAACGACATTTGATGGCGCAAACCTGTACCTGTGGGAGGGCATGTTGCCGTCTAGCTGATGAGAGTACCGTGGAGCCTCTCAGGCATCTAGATGATAACGATGGTCGATGTATACCCGTTTGCTTGAACCTGGCCGAATGCATCCTTCTGAGGGTCTAGGTGAACGACCGGTGGGGTGTTGCTCGGTATTAAATCAACTACCTAGGTATATGTCGTTCTCTGTACGCAATCCATGTCGCGAGATTCATTCAAAATGCGACGCCTGGCCGATATCATGTAAATGAACTGCCCCAAACCTTCGGTCAGGATCCCAGTCGCCACGAAGCATGCTGTCGCTCACCCTTCATCCCTGGTCGGTCCCCTTAATTCGTCGTGGAACAGGGGGTAGCCCTGCAATGGGATATAGGCGCACACGGGTATTTTGTTTCGTTCATCCCAATCTGGACCACGGAGGCGGTACAATTACTGACTGTGTACACGACGTGTATCAAATTGACACTGCACGGCACAGAACCAGATTCCCAAATTTACTATGCTCTTGTTCTAAACTGAGTGTAAGGGAAGCGGCTTATGATCAGCGATTTATCCTCAGATGTGCCTAATTAAATTATCCGGAGACTGTCTGAGGTATCCGGGGGTCTGCGAGTGACAAAAAACATTTTCCCCATATGTTTCCCTTTTTGCGAGGGCAAGGTAAGTTCAGACGACGGCGAAACTACGAGTTAGGAAGACTTACTATAAACCTAGTGGTGGACAAAGATTCTTACAAATCGTCAGTCACGAGTAAGGTGGCATCGTTTCAATTGACACTTGGCGACATGTGACGAGTTGGCAAGGGTGCATCATATCTCTAGTAGTGGGCAAGGCTGAAGAGCCTCATCTAGTTCAACGTCAGGGCTTGGCATCGAGGTTCACACCACGACAACGACCTGATCAAGCCACTCATTAAACAGCCTTTCGTTGTCATCAGTCTCGCTCGGCCGGTCCTCTGTCTATGAAAACAAGTTGCGCCGGTCTCTGGGCATCCTCTATCGGATGATCGCCTTCCGCAGAAACAAAGTTTTCCTTCTTGGACAAAACATCCCATTGACGTTATCTAGTACCTAGTAGAAGGAAGCATCGTACTTGACGATCTTCGCCACTGAGGTCTCACGTGCTACGTGCTCAGCTCGGAAATCGGGCACATAATTTGGCCGCCTCTTAAGAAAACTGAAACTTAACTTTAGATTAGAAAGAAAAGAGGGGGGAATATTTGAAATAGGACGAGAGGGACTAAGACACATCTATCAAGCGGGGTCTACTCTTGTTCGGGCTTAAGACGACGTTGGCCGGACTTAGTCCTACTTCCGCCTGTATCCTGCAACCGACGTGACTGCATTGGAATGGACGGCAGGAAGTGAGCGCTATTGTGTTGACCTAGGAAAACTCCGCGCTAAGGCGACAGAGTGACCGGGACGGTGTCTAACAACGGATCTCCTCGATACCAAGCTCGGATACCAAGCCTGGGCGACGATCTCATAGATTGCCAGTGCGCGGAACACTAGACCGCCAAATACCAAGCTCAAGATGGCCCCTACAACCAGAACGATCACCTTGGAAGAGCATGTGGCCTTCCCGTCCCTTGGCTCAGATAGTGATTTCTACAAGGCGATGTGGAAGGTTTTCCCCAAGGCCCGTGAAGAGCTATGGGACCATGGCTCAAACCGTCTCGCGGACATGGACGCCAACAACGTGTCTTTTCAAGTCATGTCGCACATACCGGGCATAGGTGTCTCCAATATCGCGGGGTGCCGGGGCGCCAACGACGAGATGGCAGCTGCCGTCAAGAAGAACCCGGGCCGCCTGGGCGGGTTCGCGGTGCTGCCGATGGCGTACCCCGAAGAAGCGGCGCAGGAGCTCGAACGAGCTGTCAAGGATCTCGGTCTCCTGGGCGCACTGATCGACAACCACCTCGAAGACGGGACGCACTACGACAGCGAGAGGTTCTGGCCCGTCTTCGAGACGGCGGAGAGACTGGGCGTGCCACTGTACCCGCATCCGACCCCTCAAACGCAGGACACTGTGGAAAAGTACTATGCCGGCAACTACCCGTCTCATGTGGCCATCGCATTGTCCAGCGGGGCTTGGGGCTGGCATGAGAATGTTGGCCTGCACTTCCTGAAGCTCTACTCGGCCGGCGTGTTTGACCGGTTTCCCAAGCTCAAGCTGATCCTCGGACACATGGGGGAAATGGTGCCGTACTACTTGGACCGGGCTATCAGGCTGCCTCTCTTCAAGATGAAGCATGTCAATAGATCCCTGAAAGACGTGTGGGATGAGAACGTCTGGGTGACGACGAGCAGCATGTTCAGCCTGAACCCATTGGCCACTCTCCTGAGGAACACCAAAGTTGAACGGATCATGTACAGCATCGATTATCCTTTTGAGAAGATGGAACTGGGTCCGCAATTTCTTAAGGAGTTGGCTGGCAGCGGCATGGTTTCTCAAGAGGAGCTTGAAATGATCGCCTACAAAAACGCTGAAAGGTTGCTGAGGCTGTAAGAGGGTGAGGCCCTGGTAACATCCTCGTCGCTCCCTGTGTTGGAATTTTTGGACCCTGCTTAAGTTTAAAGGATGCATTCACTTCCTATCCTAGATCATTGGTTGATGGGGATGAGAACAGGGCGTTTAAAACGCTGAAAGGTCATACTTGACTTTTATGATCCATACCTGACGCATCTGTGTCTTCAGCGTGTCGGAGTATAGTGCTCCGCAACTCTCAATGCTCAACCGCGTGGTGAAGGAGTGGAAGTAGGAGGGTGAGCGAGGATATCATGCCCAGCAACCCACTTCAACGCCGCAGTCTCAGCCTCGGCAGCATTACGTCCAGCAGTCTCGAGCGCTGTCCAAACTCGCTGTTGTCCTCCCTTGCGGCTGTCGTAGACAAGCTCGAACGCCTCGTTCGCCTTCTGAACAAAAAGCATGTACCCATTGAAACAAAAATTCAAGTATTTGGCATTCTCAATCTGTTCGTTCTGATCAGAGACGTCACGGATGATTCTTTTACCGCCCTTAGCCATCTTCTCTAAAACAGTGACCATCTTGTCTTTCGCAGTGATGGCCGCGGAGCCAATCTTCTCCTCCCACGCGCCCTCTTTGGGTATCTCCGTCTTGAGGCCCTCAACGACGGCGTGGAATTTGTCATAGGCTTTGCGGCCGGCATGAACGGTGTCCTTGTGCAGGATCCGGAGCTTGAGATTGCTGGTGCTGGCATTGCCGATCTCATCGGCTTGGATGCCGTCGAAGCCCGCATGCGGGAACAATTTCTTGGGAACATCATGGAAGTTGGTTGTCTGGCATTGCTTTGCGAGGGAAAGGTGCTCATCGATGATGGCTTCCCACCTTGCGGGCCCGATCATATTATCGGTGTTCGACGATGTCATCATTGGCAGAGTGTACTGAACTGAAACTGAGATCTTGATGATTGGGACACGAGCTAAAGCTGGTGTGAGGAGGTCCATGAATGATGGGGCGCAGCAGGAAGTCAAGGTCCGTAGTTTTGTTCCCACTAATACCGATCACAGTGATTGTTGCTGGTGGAGTTCTGTATTTTATAGTTATTCCTACAGATAAATGATAATTTAATAGCGCTTTTGAGAAACGAAGCACGATAAATCTAGAACCTTTTCGCCGGGATCATGTCCAGACCTGAACATAGCTGTGGCACGTAGCGCGTACAGATTCTCGTAATCTCAGGTCTTAGATCCATCACCTGACAAAATACAACAGCTTCAAGCTACCAGAAATCCATTCACAGTCGACATACACGGCATCAAGACTCAGGGGCCATCTGTTTCGGAGTGAGAAGTCAATACGTCACAATCCGCTTCAGTCTGTCTGACGTACTCGTCCGCACTCATGCGCTGTAACACTAATATCACTTGCTAACAAAAGAAGAGACGCATTAGTTAGTCATGAATCAGGATAACCTATAAGATATGTAGGTTCGAACGTGACTGCCAACGACAACATGAACGTTCTATGGACGGCTCTCGTAACCTCGTCGCAGATTTTCACAATTCAGACTACCTAAGTAACCAAAACCTTTACTTTCAGTGGTTCGAGGAAGGTCCACACAAGCAAGATAGCGAATGGCATGGCCTACTCCATGAAATTTGCGTCTGGTGCGGGCGAAGCCTAAGTGGACGTCCATTTAAGGTCTGGGTGCGGGTATGCAGTTGCAGGGGCGTGCACCCACAACATTCCAGTAGGCCTGGCCAGAGGAAGAGGCTCGTTTGTCCAGATACTCTGATGATAATCTCCGCCCGGTCGTCTAACTGGGGAGGTGGGGGGGGGCGCAGGCGTTATACTATGGTGAGACCCCCACGAGCATCTTTTCTACGTTCGCAAACCGAGATGTGGAGTGATCCTCCCGTGCGATCTAGCTTGCCACAGCCCGTGCTGGCTCTTTTGGAATGCTCCGAGCCCGTCCCCTGAGCTCCGCGGACTGCCGCTTGATGAGGTGACTTATCACCAGGTGCAGATTTCGGGCAAGCGGTGCCAGTCGGGATGAGAAATGCAGCGCGCTCTCCGCCTCGACGTCAACGCCTGGCTGCAGTATGCAAGAGAAGGCACCCTGCGCTTCGCGCTGCAATACGCCATAGTCCTGTAGCGATACTCGTACATTAGTATTGGTCCGGGATATGCCCGGGACCCGAACCGAAGCTGCATATGCTGGATACCACATCTGCACGACATCGACGTTGAGCCGATTGGGCAAGTGGCCCGGCGACCTTCGGCTTTCATGAACCGTCCTCCACCAGGTACCAGATCAGTCTTGACCTGTACGGAACATCATGAGACTGCCCTCCACTGAGCAAGTATAATCTTCTGATTTTTCACGCCTGGTTTTGTCGGGCAACCTTAGCCGGGCCAAGAACAGCACATCCGAGGTGATGTGGTTGCTTTCGCAATAAAACTCTGGTTTGTGCTGAACACATGCATATCATAGCTGGCAGGGCGAAATGTGGATATAATATGAGTCTTCGAACTCGTCAATGTCGTCACCCCGGATCGGCATTTTTTGGACCCTGAACTCGAACCCGGACCTGTCAGCTCATCTACGCACACGTACACGATCGCCATTATGCAGATCGACTCGAAACTGCCTTTGGCTATCAGCCTCGGTCTTGCCGCAGTGCAGGCCGCCCCCTCCACCATCCCGCGAGACTCCCCAGGAGCCTTCCTTTCTCTTTGCAGTGACATCGATTTCATCAACGGCTGGCTTGTGGGAACGTGTGCTGCCGACAATGGAACCTCCATTACTAGCAGTGTCTGGCTGTCTTCCTTAATCACATTAGACGACGACGCTCTCGAGGTATTACCCCCCGACTCCCCGGGGCCCTTTTTAGGTTTTCCCCATATTTTGCCCGTCACTATTATCAGTGGTTGAAGTCCGCTAACAGCTCATCGCAGTGGGAAATAGAGTAAGCCCGGAAGGCCCTGACGAGGGGAGACGATGTATTGATTTATTTCCTACCCAGGGGTGACTACTATGACTCATGTGTGAATGGTGCATCCGGCTATCTTGACAACTCTACTCTCGTGTCGCAATGCGAGCTGGGAGGGCCGAACATCACTATCGATCTGTGTAAGATCCCCCCTCCGCACCCCGGCAGTCATCTGAAAGCTCCACGAAACGATGCAGCTAACACCCACACAGCGGAGCACGTGTTCGTCTACGACGGCTTCCTCCTGTCCGACCTCGCGGGGACGCCGACCGGGCCGAACACGACGTCGACCACGGTCAGCGTGCCGAGCTCGAGCAACCACTTCGCGTACCAGATCTTCTTCTTCAACTCGCTGCTCTCGCGGTACTGCGAGGACTTCGGCACGGAGGACGCCGCGTTCGGCGTCGAGCTCTACGCCGCGGGGCCGCAGCGCTGCCATAGCTTCCCGCTCAGCGACTGGCGGACGTCCAACGGCTGGTACACGGAGCCGCCACCGTTCGTGTCCGTGGTGGACTACCTGAACTACGGCTGGCAGGTCTCGGCGTACGCCACCGACGCCTGCCTGGGCGAGCCGGTGGCGACCTTCGGGTACGGCTCGACGTACAGCGACGTCGGCTGTCTCGAGTTCGACGTGGCTGTCGCCGGCTTCAAGGTGGAGCCGATGTGGAACGCCTTTTGGCTGTGAGGGCGAGCAGGCTGAGTTGAGTCGGACCACGGAGGACGAAGACTGGAGGAAGTATCTCATTATTGCTGATTTCTCCTGCTTGCTGCAAGGGAAAATGGGTATGTGCAAGTGTTAGGATAGATTCTATAAAAATGGATGTAGATTAGAAGTAAAAGTAATGACGACGGGAATAGCCTATAATTACTATGAACAAGACCTCTGGTTTCTCAGAGATGTTCTCGACGAATGGCTACTAGTTCATACAGCGCAAGATGTAATGGAATTGTTGATTCCTTGGTGCGACGAGAATGGGATTGAACTCGTCGACTGGTCTGCATATTCACTTGATTTGAATCCTATCGAAAATTTATAGAAAATACCGAGAGATCATATTTTAAAAGCCAATACACATCTGGCGACGGTACGTTCGAATGCCTATAGCTTTCGAAAATTAACAAGGCTAGCAACTCAAGTATGGGGCGAGATTGAAAACATGTTGGCGGTACCTCGGCGTTTTGAAGCAGCCATAGATGAAAATGGAGAGCATACAAAATACTAAAACAGAAGATTAAGAAGACATAAAGTACTGTACTATATTTCTATAGATTTTAGGTAGATCCGAGTAGGTTTCAAGTCGCTATGTTAAGGTAAAGTCGAAGGAATAATGCTTGGGGTTGGCTTAATATACAACCGTTGCTCGTCATTTTGCTCGTCAATTTTGCTCGCCCACTGCACATGCGTGTGCGCCAGCTAGTCCGCCTCCACGTCTGTCTGATCACCAGGAATCAGAATGCCTCCCAAGGCACAACAATCATGAAAAAGTCACCCGCGAGTCTGCAGCGGCGACGGCTCTTGTGCGCGTTTATGAGGACACTGGCGACTGGCTCACTGGGGAGGCACGGGAGTTGAGCGGGCAGTTAAGGCTAGGGGCGGGTATGCGGGTGCAGGGATAGGGGCCCGCCCTTCTACAGGGTACAGGGGCAGCGCTGGGGCATGGCATTGGGATGGGGCAACCGCGTCGCCCGGCTTCCGTCCAGTGGCGTTCTGGCCAAAAGTCAGCTTCACGAGGCCTCAAGCCAGCCTCTCTCTCCTCGCCCAGATCGCCTTCCTCTATTCTCCCAGAACCCAGGGCAGGCAGGCAGGCAGACAGGCAGACAGATAGCTGCATGAGACTGCGCGCTATACAGCTGGCATTGACCCCGTCGACCATCATGGCATCCACGACTCCCCTCCGCCGCATTACGCGTGCGTCCATGGCGCGTTTCGCGTACACAGGCGACGATGAGAGGCCCACCAAGGCAGACGCCACGCCAGATATCGAGGACATTATACCTCCGAGCTCTCACGACACCGCCGCGGCCTCGAGGAAGCGCAAGCGCACCGTAGCTACCCCGGTGAAGACACTACAGAGCGTCAAAATCAAGGCTGAAGAGGCCGAGACCGCGACAGCCTCGCCCCGCCGCGCCCGCAAGCCCGCCCGCAAGGCCCACGATCCCGACACCGGCGCCGAGGTCGTCACGGCCCCGTCCGCCTGGGAGGAGCTCTACGACGCGGCCAAGGCCATGCGCATGCCCGGCGGGGCGGCGGCGGGCGCGGCCGTCGACACGATGGGCTGCGAGCGGCTGGCCGACCCGGCCGCCAGCCCGCGCGACCAGCGCTTCCACACGCTCGTCGCGCTCATGCTCTCGAGCCAGACCAAGGACACGACCAACGCAGCCGCCATGCAGCGCCTGAAGACGGAGCTGCCGCCGCATCGGCCCGGCGCGCCGGCGGGGCTGAACCTCGAGAACATGCTCGCCGTGGCGCCGGAGACGCTCAACAAGCTGATCTGGGCGGTCGGGTTCCACAACAACAAGACGCGGTACCTGAAGCAGGCCGCGGAGATCCTCCGCGACCGGTGGGCCGGCGACATCCCCGACACCATCGAGGGCCTGGTGTCGCTGCCCGGGGTGGGACCCAAGATGGCGCACCTGTGCCTGTCGAGCGCGTGGGGCCGGACCGAGGGCATCGGCGTCGACGTGCACGTGCACCGCATCACGAACCTGTGGGGCTGGCACAAGACGAGCACGCCGGAGCAGACGCGGCTGGCGCTGCAGGCCTGGCTGCCCCGGGACCGGTGGCGCGAGATCAACTGGCTGCTGGTCGGGCTGGGGCAGACGGTCTGCGCGCCGGTGGGCAGGCGGTGCGGCGACTGCGAGCTGGGGCTCAGCGGCATGTGCAAGGCGGCGGACAGGGCAAAGGTGATCCAGGGGAGGAAGCTGCGGGAGGTGAAGGTCGAGGTGAAGGCCGAGGGGGATGGAAAGGTCGTCAAGACTGAAGAAGAAGAGACGGTCGTACAGGACGTCCTCGCTGATGGGGCTGGTCTTGATTCTTCCGCGCTGGCGGCCAGGGAGGATGACCTGGACGAGGCTGCACAGTCTACGAAACGACGCGGGAAACGCAGCTGAGCTTGGCCGTGGAGTCACGGCATATGCAGTACCAATGGCCAGCGCTGAGTGTATCATGCGGCATCCTATTATGCTACTTCCAACCCCATCCTGGTGTGAAGGTGTGAAGAGATGCCTTTCTGGTTGTGCCTTTGCCCTGCTGGTTCGGTATCTCCTCAAGCCAATGGACTGGTAGCACCAGCAGGCGCTTGCTCCGGGACTCCGCTAACGTCCTGGCTGCCATGTGCATGCCTCCGTCTCGAAAAGCCACGCGCTGCGGATCTCTTGTCCCAAGTCACAAAACGCCAGATCGTCTCTCTCCGTTCTCCCGCTGGGCAGGGCCGCCCTCGCCATTTCGCGCCCTCCGTGTGTCGCATCTGTTCAGCTGGTCTTGACCACCACCGTCTTCTGGCTCTCCAGCTTGGCCGCGAGACGGTCATGCGACTCCTTCTTGCACTGGACACCCGACATCAGTATCACCTGCGGCCAGCTCCGACGCGGGGCCGGGAGGGGGGGAGCCACTCACGTCTTCCAGGCCGTCGCACTTGTGGTCCTCGAGCAGGCGGTGCTTGCCGCAGAAGCGGCCCTGGCAGAAGGAGCAGTCGCCGGCGATGCGCTGGGCCTCGGCCCTGCAGCCTGCGAAGGAGCAGCGGATCTTCTTGGGCGCCATCGCGGTGTGCGTGGGGCGTCTCGCGTGGGCGGGGTGGTGGTAGTTTCTTGGCGAGGTGTCGGTACGCAGGTCAGAGCTGCTGATGAGGTGTAGGACGGCGGCGGGGTGCTCACGGCGAGAGTTTGACTTTTTTATCTCTGTCCTCGGTGGTGGTGGTGATGGTCGTCGAGGCGGAGCTACGGACGTCATGGATACGCCGATAGTAGCTTCTAATGGCGAGGGCGGCGGGTTGCTTAAATAGAGGTGCATTCATCCGTGCTCCGGCCGTAGTAGTTGGCTTTGGCGCTGGTCTCGTCGCCCTCGGCAGTAGAGGGCATCCGCCGGCTTCTCTAAATCAATTAGTTGCCTGCATTGTTAAGTTGGATGAAGCGGTGCGTCAGAGTAGAGCACAATAGGTAAAGAGCATCAATGTGAAGGACATCATGGGAAACAGGGAGCCTCCCTGCATCAACTGCCGATTATTCAACCACGCCCGAGGAAGTCTCACCTGTCACTCTGCACATCTGCACAGGCAGCAGGTTTGGGTGGCCTCCTTGGATAGCATCAGAGTAGAGACTAGGCCACGCTGATGGCCCTCTAGAATGTATGTACTACATGCTGACTACTCTCTGATTTGCTTCGACGTCTTTCCGGAATTTCTATGGAGTCTTGTCCAATCACTGCCTGACACGCTGCGGCAGGAGGCAGCATGCCACGCCCGGAGACAAGTAAAGAGGCTTCCAGCATAAGTATTTCCATGTTAGTGTTTTCCGTTTACAAGCTACTTTCAAGAAAATTGTACCAGGAAACGATCAACAGTAGGGTAGGTCAGATCTGAACAACTCCGTCCGGCAGACTCTTGCCCTCTACCCACGCCACGACGACCCTCGAAAACAGCCCAGGATCCTGAAAGAACCAGAAGTGTCTCATGGACGGCACCTCCACGGCGATCCCTCCCAGCCTCCCCGCCACAGCCTTCGCCCTGTCGACGTTGTCGTTCGTTGGCAGGAAACCGCTCTTCGTCGCGGCGGCCACGAGGACCCGCACGCCCCGCGCCGCGAGGGCCTCCCGGGCGCCGGCAGCGATCAGCTCCTCTCCGTCGGCGGGCACCGCCAGGACGCCTGCGACGGCCGTGCAGAGGCGCACCGGCCTGACCCCACCGAAGGCCTGGGTGCCGCGCAGCGCCGGGTCCCCGTCGATCAGGTACTCGACGAGGCGGCGCGGCGCGGCGCCCGAGAGGGCGCCGTCGAGCCAGAGGGCGTAGGGCATCAGCGGCGAGCGGGGCAGCCCGCCTGTGCCGGAGGCGAACAGCGAGAGGACGCGGTCCGGGTGGTGCGAGGCGAGGTGCAGCGCGAGGTTCGCGCCCAGGGAGTGGCCCAGGACGTGGGCGCGGGCACCCCTTGCGCGCGCGGCGACGAGCCGCGCCAGGTGGGCCGACGTGTTCGCCAGCGTGAGCGCGCCGGTGCCGGGCGTCGTGGCCGCCTCGGCGTGCTCGGGGAGCGTGGGGATCAGCAGGTGGTAGGCCGACAGGTGCGAATGCACGGGGTTCCAGGTCTCCTTGGAGCTGAAGGCCCCATGGATGAGGAGGATGGTAGGCTGGCGGTCCTCATTGACTGACAGATGAGGCAGCAGGGGGACGCCCTGCGTTTCTGCGTCTTCAGAGGCCATGGTGCTGTCTGGGACCAGGCGCGTCGTCGCACTGCCCAGGGTTCACGATGTACGCACGCACAACGAGGTGTAGTCGAATCTGGGCTGTCTACGCACTTGAACTATGAAAGCTGACGCTGGGTCCGGAATGCCTTGCCTAAGCCAAATTGAGCCGTCTTCCTTCAGCCCGCCACTGCTACTGCTGACGACATCCCAGCCAAGAGAGAGCCCTTTTCTTTCGGCCCTGGAAGGGTCGAAAAGTGACCCCTGGCTTCGCTCCAGGTCCTCCACAATGCTTTATTACTCGAAGCCTGCTGTTCAACGAGTCAGACCCACTCTTGGCTAAAAATAATGTAAGACCATTGGTCTATTACCCGTTCCTATACAGTACACGTACCAATTATCTACTATGCACTTATGGCACACCCATCCTGGCCCAAGGCACATACATGCTGTCAGTCAACACGAGCGCAATGATGAAGGATTCACTGGATGGTATTTTCTTTTCCCTTGCGGTGTCTTCTATCTCATTACCGGTCTAAGGAGCCCCCTTGGGCCTAAATATGCTACGGTCGAAGACAAAATGCGCCGTGCTCTGTTCCCCGGCGGCATCTAATAGCGCGTCCGGCGTGTCCGGCGGATCTTCTTCGCGCTCATCTGGGCAACGCCGTCCTGCATCGCCTTCAGCAGGCTCCAGTCGTAGCTGTCCTCGGCCAGCGACCAGGCCATGACGCCGCCCAGCCCCTTGGCCTGCACGATGTCCGTGAACTTCTGCGCGACGAGCGCCGGCGTGTCCCAGGTCCAGAACAGCCCCGCCACGTCGTCCACCCACCACTGGCCGCCGCGCACGGTGTCCGTCTCGCCGTTCGTGAGCGCGTCGGCGAACGACTGCGCCGTCGACCGTGTCGCCGCCGTGCAGGTGCCGTAGTCGCTCTGGCACCCCGTCCCGCAGTGCGCGCTCGTGTCGCCGCAGAAGCCGTACTGCGAGCAGCAGGCGCCCCCGGTCGCGGTGCCCGTGCACTCGAAGGCGGTGCCCGTGCCGCAGGAGCCGTCGGTCGACGCGCTCAGGTTGGTGGGCGCGGCCGCGGGGAAGGACGAGGCCTCGAAGGTCACGGCGCCCGACGTGCCGGTGTCCTGGCCCTCGGCGTCCTCGGCCAGCGCGATGGGGCAGCCGATGGGGCCGACGCAGGTCGTGTTCGCGGCGAGCGTGAAGTACTTGGCGTAGAACGCGATGCCGAGGTTCATCTTCGAGGGGGTCATGCCGAACGAGATGTACGTCTCGACTGCGGACAGAGACCCATTCACGTCGGTGTGGTGCTTGGTAAAGTTGTCACGGCGGTTCATCAGGTCGTAGGCCATGACGTTGATGTAGTCGACGGCGGCGTTGATCTGGGGGACGGTGTCGGCCGTGAAGGCGATCATGTCGCGCTGAAGGCCGGGCACGGCGATAGAGAGCTCCTTGTCGCCAATGGCGGACTTGATGGCCTGCAGGAAGAGCGGGTAGGTCTCGAGCTCGGAGATGAGCTGGGAGTTGGGGACCTGCTTGTAGTCGTAGCCATTGCCGCCGGGATACTCCCAGTCGACATCGATGCAGTCGTAGCCCAGGCTGTCCAGGGTGGTGGCCACGTTCTGGGCGTACGCAGCACGAGACGCGTTGGTGGCAGCGCCCTGGCGGAAGCCCGCGAGGTCGCCCCAGCCGCCGATGGCCATGCAGACCTTCGTGTTGTTGTCGAACATGGCGCGGATGTCGGTCAGGTTCATGAACGGGGCGTACGTGCCCATGTCCTCGCCGCCGACGAAGTAGGATGAGTTCGCGAAAGCGGTAATGACATGCGTGATGCCGGCCGTCATCGTCTTGTTGGGAAGCACGGCGGTATGATACCTAGCACTGGGTTAGCTCTTGTACTCATCATCATCCTCCTGCTGAAGTGTCGGTTGCGTGGACATACTGGTCAAAGTAGAGGGCATAGCGAGGGGCCGCATTTGCGGTAGCGATGACCGCGGCGGCCGCCAGGCCAGAGGTGAGGCCGGATACGCGAACCATTGTGATTAGTATTGATGTGCGAAGGTATTATGACGAGCACAAACAAAAGAGTGACGGGAAGCAGAGAGAAAAGCCAAGCGGCGGGTCTGGTGGAGAGGGGAAAGAGTCGAGGAAAGAGCGTGCGTGTGCTGCTACTATATAGTACAATGTAGGTTGAAGGTGCAGCGAAATATCAACCGTCTTTCATTCACCTCGCGAAGGTTTCAAGGACGGGGCAGTGAATGGACACCCGCTATGAATAAGGGGCAAAACTCTAAATCTCCTGTCACTCCGTATGGACGAACAAGTGAGTGGGGTGAAAGGAGCGTTGCGGCCGCTCGTGAATCAGAGTTCCATGGTTCACCTTGGGAGCCTCATGATCCCGACGGACCCGACAGATATAGGGGATAAAATTGTATTTTCGTCGAGGCCTGAACCTTATCGCGGCTGCGAATACGCCCGTCCGTAACCTCACGATAATTTTGGCAGGCGGGAATAGTATCCCCATTGGTCGGGCAAGGGTCTTGACTCGGCCACGGGTTTTTGGCCATTTCCAGTTTGGTCACGGCGCAGCACCCCTTTCATATCGAGAAGCTAGACAATTTATGCATTTACGAAGACTCGGCAATGGAGTCGGGGACGGAGAAGTTTATCGCACCCGGATACAGGGACTAGGATAGAATGATAAAAAGCTTCTGGTTCTCCTGGCGGGTAGCCGCATGTGATAGCCGGCGCAGTCAGAGATCCAGCCGAATGTTGGAAACAGGCCATTCTCGTAATTAGTTACATAAATGTTGTGCCATGTAGTGACATCTAGGTCGGAGAGCATGTTAAACATGAAGAAAAATACTCAGACCACCTTCTCCCTATCCGTTTCAGTTATTCGACGTGCCGGTCAAATCATTGGACAAAGAATTCTCGAATCGAAGAGACAACATCATCCGGCACCTGTTCTGGTATGTAGTGCCCCGAGTTCACCGCATAGCCATCCACACTGACCCCCTTCTCAGTCACCTTGCGCCACTCGGCCAGCGCATCGAAGCACTTCTCAACAATACCAGAGTTGCCCCACATCACTCGCAACGGACACCGGATGTGTCTGCCCTCGGCCAGGTCTTTGCGCTGCTCCTCCATGTCCAGTGTCGCCGCTGCGCGATAGTCCTGACACATAGCGTGCACGCACGCCGGGTCGCTCATCCCCTTGACGTACTCCTCGAAGCACTCCTCCGCGAAGATGCCCAGCCCGGCCTCCTGCCGGCCGCCCATGAACGCCCCGGCCAGCGCCCGCGGGTCCGCCAGCAGCATGGTCTCGGGCAGCGGGCTCTTCTGGATGAGAAAGAACCAGTGGAAGTAGGCGTTGGCGAAGGTGAAGTCGGTGGCCTCGTACATGGCCAGCGTGGGGCATATGTCGAGGAAGATGGCCCTCCTGACGCGGTCCGGGTAGTCCACGCACAGCTTGTGCCCGACCCTGCCGCCGCGGTCGTGCCCGCAGACGAAGAACGACTTGTACCCCAGCTCTTCCATGGCCACGACGCAGTCGCGCGCCATCACGGACTTGGCATACTGGGAGACGTCGCCGCCCGGCTTGGAGGAGGAGCCATACCCGCGCAGGTCTAGCAGGACGACGGTGAAGGCGTCTGTGAGCTGTGGTGCGACGCGGTGCCAGATGTGCAGGGTCTGTGGGAAGCCGTGCAGCAACAGCAGTGGTGGCAGTTGAGATGATGTGTTTGTGCTGCGCAGCCCGCGGATGGTCACTTCTGGAGAAGCCTGGGTGAGGACAGATACGGGCTCGAAGTTCTCGAACATCTTGGGCGTTCAAAGTAAAGATGAATTGGAGAAGGTTCTTGCTTGAGAGGAAGACCTAGCGCCTGCTGTGTGAAGGTCGGCAGGTTAGACAGCAGTAATATATAAGCCGAGTCGAGCTGACGACATACATCACGACGGATGTGGAGACATGTCGTCGCAGTCGAAGGGCGCGCACGGCATTGTCTTAGTCCGAACCATGACCGATAATTAACCGGACCGGATGAATAGTACCAGGACTATCTCAACACCGATTGAAGCTTGACGTAGCCGCACAAGACAATTATCACGAACATATAAGACACGAGTTTCATCTGTCGACTGTTTACGTAGAACTCCTGGCACCTCTCTTTTGGACAGCGTGTAAGAACCCATCTCACTGTTCTCCTCGAACCGCTACCAACATTGTGTTTCAAACTCTCATCAGCAAGATGTCTGGCCCACCCCTCCGAATAGCCGTCATCCCAGGCGACGGCATCGGCAACGAGGTGATGCCCTTCGGCGTCAGGTGCGTGCAGGCCGCCGCCAAGGTGTGCAGCATCGCGATCGAGTTCGAGCACTTCGACTTCGCAAGCTGCGCGTACTACGCCCAGCACGGCGACATGCTCCCGCCCGACTGGAAGGAGACCCTCGCCGGCTTCGACGCCATCTACTTTGGCGCCGTCGGGATGCCCGACCAGGTCCCCGACGACGTGTCGCTGTGGGGCAGCCTCCTGAAGTTCCGCCGCGAGTTCGACCAGTACGTCAACCTGCGCCCGTGTCGACTGCTGCCGGGGGTCAAGTGCCCTCTCGCCGGCCGCGAGCCGGGTGACATCGACTTCTGGATCGTCCGGGAGAACACGGAGGGCGAGTACAGCAGCATCGGCGGCAAGATGTTCGAGGGCACGGAGAGGGAGCTCGTCGTACAGGAGACAGTGATGACGCGCGTGGGCGTGGATCGTGTGCTCAAGTACGCATTCGACCTGGCACAGAGCCGGCCGCGGAAGAAGCTGACCAGCGCCACCAAGAGCAACGGCATCAGCATTACCATGCCGTGGTGGGACTCCAGGGTCAAGGAGATGGCAGCCAGGTATCCCAATGTCCACACGGACAAGTATCACATCGACATCCTGACAGCGCACTTTGTTCAGCGGCCACAGATCTTCGACGTCGTTGTGGGGAGCAACCTGTTTGGGGATATTCTCTCAGATCTGGGGCCTGCGTGTACTGGGACAATCGGTATCGCTCCCTCGGGCAACATCAACCCCGACAAGAACTTTCCAAGTCTGTTTGAGCCTGTACATGGTTCTGCCCCTGACATCTACGGCCGAGGGATCGCAAATCCGGTTGGCATGATCTGGGCGGGTTCGATGATGCTTGGACATCTGGGGCATCAAGACGCAGGAGACTTGGTCCTCCATGCCATCGAGAAGGTGCTGGCTCGCTCAGAGGCGGAAGTTTTGACAGCAGACATGGGCGGAAGAGGCACCACCAAGAGTTTGGGTGAGGCTATAGAGCGGGAGATTTTGGCTGGTGGAGGGTCATAGGTCAGGGGGCAATCCAGACACGAGAGGGCATAGGTACTATAACAGCTACTCGATGACTATATATCATCGTAATGCAGGCCAACTTGAAGGATGATAACACCTATATAGCAATGGGAAAATTCTGAAGGACAGTATCCACGGGATACAGTAGCAAAGCAAGTCTTGAGAGACATGTGCTGTGATCTTGCATGATTTGATCCCAAGTGTCTTAACCTAAGGCCTAGGTGTTTTTATGAGAGCCTCATTACTTCATCACCAATCATCAAGCAGTCCTAAAAGCTTCTAGTCCTGCTTCCAAAATCCTTGACAGCATGATTCGTGAACCTACTTGTCAAATGTCTCATCAAGTGCTTCCAACCTTTTCTGAAAATGCTCAAGACAACTTGTACGGTGGCAATATCAGACAATTGCATGTTGCTCTTCAATGCCCTGTTTCTCGATCAATGGGCTGAGATCCTTCTCCTTGAGCATAGAGAAGGACTCGTCTGAAGAGGAGGGCTTTTGGTTTTGATTGTGATAAACCACCTGATCAGTCTGGCCCTCGATGCACTTCCCATCTTCGTCCGTCCTAGTCCAGTTGTCGCTGATCGGACTGGCGTAATCGGCGTACTCGGTCCCTTCCGCTTCCATCTTGCGCTTCAGCTCTTCGTGTCGCTTCGAGTTCTGAGTTCGTAAGTCTCTGTCACCCGCTAGTACAGCTGCACTCCAAGCATTTCTGAGGTTGCTATGGGCATCCTGTGCCGGGGATGGACCTTGAGTCCGTGCGTCCTGGCTACCACGGTGGGCAACTCGCGTAGAGTATCGACGACCCTTGACGTACTGCGATCTGCGACCACGGTGGGAATTTTGACCGCGCCCGCCATGGCGGCTTGAGTTGAAGCCATGCGATACTTGGCTGTCTAAGTCCTGTGCAACTGTTTCCTGGTTGCGTCGACTTCGACCTCGGCCACCTTGCGATCTGCATTCTCGACGGCCACCATGAGTATCGCGGGAACCTCTTCTTCCGCGTTGAGGTGTTCGACCTGGAATGTCCTGAACAGGTGGTTCAAAGTGAACATTCTCACCTCGATCTGCACCTGACGAAATCTGATCCCCTGCAAGCGTTTCCTCGGAGGCAATACCGGCAGCATCTTTGTGATCGGAGATGCTGGTAGTAAGCGGATCCCAAGATGTATCCGCATTGTATTGCAAGTCACTGGTCTCGTCGTCGCGCGTCCGCCCAATGGGGCCTTCATCCCCACTATCATCAGGTTGTCCTGGCGACTGATGGTGAGTCTCTGCTATAGAGTGGTACACTTCGTCTTCATCATCAGATATGAGCCGTAGGTCATCCTCACTTGCTGATATGTCGCGCTCCGGATCGTACTCTTCCTCGGAAGGGTACTGATGCTCCATATCAAGCTCTTCAACAACAGGGCTTGTCTCTTCATCGATATTAAAGTTGAAGCGATGCCCCGTTTCGTGTCCTATGAATATGCCGAAGCCACGAACAAGCATTTCGGTGTCTGCCAGCGCATTCAGTGCTTCATCAGCAAGATCGGATGAAGGATCGGACTTTCGCTCCTTGACGACGTTCTTCGTCTTCTGCTCCTCGCGTTGGCGCTCCATGGCGCGGGATAGAGGTGAGTCGGCAGCAACATTGCCTCGACGGAGCGACAACTGCTTGGCTTTCTTTGACCCTCTCTTGCCCTTGGTTTCCTTCTGCTTAGCTTGCCTAGCAGCCTGCTCAGAACGTCGCCGCTCTTGCTGGCGCAGATACCTGTTGACTCGAGTATCCCTCTCCCAAAGTGAGCTCGTACCGGTATTGGGATCCCGGGCTAAGACACGGTTGAAGTTGAAGGCGAACAAATCACATTTCGACAGGTCCACCGTTGGCTTTCTTGTCGACAAGGCGGTCTGCTCTAAGGACTTTGACGACTCATCTTGGAGGGTCATGGACTCGGCCTCAATCTCCTCTTCAGATTCTTTCTCACTCCCATCGTCCTGCTGGATGGCTGCAATGGGATCGGAATCATACTGAACTTCCACTGACTTGGCGGCCCCGGCCTTTTTTGGCTTTTTCTTGGGCTTTCGCTTCTTCTTTGGCTGGTTTTTCTGGGCGCGGTCGCTATCAGCCTGCCCAAGGGCACCAGCATTCCCGCCAGTGCCCTCGTTCCTGTCTTCCAATGCAGTCGGGTTTTCAATTACCGAACCAAGGGTGGCAGAGCTGGGAGCTGGACTAGGGGGTCGAGAGTCCTGTAGACGCTCGTCCTCTTTGGAATCCGCGACCTTGAACCCTTTCCTGGACGTGTCCCCTCCGCTTATATTTGGCACAAGATCCTCCGATGACTCTGCAATGGTATTCGTTGTCGTGAAAGGGGGAGAAAAGTCTGTCGTGGTCGCCTGAGGCTGAGCAGGAGATTGTGGAGGCGATGGTGGGATGGCCAGAGCAGAGCCATGCTTCTCGCGGCCCGCCGACTCAGCTGCCGTGACCTCAAGGCATGATGAATGTGTCTTCGTCGCAACACCAGCAGCAACAGCATCCACTGCTGCAGTATAAGTATCGCTCATCTCAGAAGTCGGCACCTGGATGCTGGGTCCAGTTTCAGGATCAGCCAAATGAACGAAAGAAGACGTAGCATCATCCATAGAGACGCTGGCGACGACTCTCTGCTTGCGGCCCTTCCTCTTCTGGCTACCATTCTTCGAGGCGTGCAGCTCGCTATGGGGCCCAGTGCCACCAGTTGTGTTAGCCACACTGGGAGTAGGGCTGCGGTTCGCAAGTGGAGGCCGCGCAACAGAGTACGGTTTCACAGACGCCGTCAGACTGCCGTTATGTCTGTAGATTTTCCAAGCTTGGTCGAGCAGCCCAACTTGCTGCTTCTCCAGACGATCCCATCTGTACGGCCAGATGTTGGTGTTGAGGGTTTGCAGAGACCAGTGGGTCATGCGCAAGGGATAGAAAGGAAAGGTGGCGAGACGAAGTTCGTAGTCTAAAGGCGACCCCTGTGTAGGAACCACACGGACAACCAAATGCTCAAGCTGTTGAAATTCGTCAAGATTAGACGCAATAGCTTCGAGGGCGCGTTGGTTGTAGGTCGGAAGGTTATTGACTGGGTATGAAGAGGGAAAGTGGATGCGTACACGACCACGTCGCGTGTACTTTTGAAAGTTGGGGTTCTGTAGCTGTGAGACAATCTTCTGAAGGTAGGCTTCAGCGGCGTCAGTGTGCACCGCCTTGAGGTCCACGTCGACCTCCAGATCGTTCACGTTGTAGATGTAACGAGTGAAGTCCTCAGATATTTGTTTGTTGACCAGGTGGAGGTTGCATGGCAACTCGTCAAGGTGCTTGGATGCGGTGTTGCCATAGGGAGCGTTGGCAACGAAGCGTTCAGGGACATTGCGGTTGAGACCCCACTGAGAAACCACCCAATCAAGCTTCCGTTCGTCACGGCGATCTCGAGACCAGGCATAGGAATAGATGGTCTCACGAACAAGGTGCAAGGGACGGACGTTGCCAAGGGTATCGACAGGGTCAGGTCCAAAGAGTTTGAGGAGGGGGCTGGCACACTCAGCTGGACGAGCAGCCGCCCGAGAGGCTGTGGTGTCAATGTCACTCATCTTATCGCCCTGGCGATGCCTGATGGTAGCGACGAGTAGTGAGTGGGTGGTAAAGAAAGGCCGACTGATGGCAGGTTGTGGATGGTGGTGCAGATGGAGGAACGGTCGACCAGTACCTAGGTAGCTTTCTTGTCCAGAAGCAAGTCAGCTTTCCAATTGACACGTGCACGTAGAGCTCTAGCCCGTCAACAGTAAGCGCTCAGGCAGTCGGCGTCATTCCCTAGATGCTTACCCTGGAGAAGATTAGAAGGAAATGAAGATAATGTGGATTCCCTCCTTGATACGTCGTGTGGGTGGTCGACGGCAAGATGCGGAGTGTCTAGCCTCTTCGGAATGACGAATCGCAGGTGAATTGGACCGGAGGAAATGATTAGGCAGTGAGTGACTGAAACGTCACGGAGAGAAAGTTGCTGAGGAGCTGCCAACAAATCCAAGACGTAGGAGGGATCCTGGAGAAAAAGTGGGTACCTGCAACAACTGGAGATGGGATGGTAGTTATCTCCTCTGCTCTAGTCTCTCCCAGATTCCGCGTGTTCGATGGCTGGGATCAGGAGAATGAAGACGCCAGCGAAGGTCATGACGGCCATCACACCCAGGATGATGAGCCACATCAAAAGGAGCGTGTCCATCTTAGTCGGCCATTGCAGAGGGTGCAGGGCGAGCTTGGGGTCTGGGAGTGTGTAGTGACGATGAGGCTGAAGACTGATGGCGGATGGCCTCGGAGGGGTGCAGACGAAGGAGACGAAGACAAAGAGAATACAAGACAAGACACTGGAATTTGATATAGGACGAGGTCGAGGATACCAGACCAGGCAGGCAGCCGCTCCCTCCTCACAAAGATGCACCTTCCCGTCCCAACGGGTCAATACGAAGTGCTGCCTAGGCTGCCTGCCGTTCGTCCTTCCTCATGCTAACGCCCCGCCTCCGTGCCTTCCATTCTTTAACCAGCGAGACACCTCTGTAAATAGGGCCCCATGGAGATGAGCCTACAAGGAGTTATTCTGCTCGAGGCCATCCGACGCAGGAGGCCGCTCGATACAGGGCAAAGACGCAAGAATCACCCTCCCGTCCGTTCTCCTGGACGCTGCATACCAGCACTAGCACAGTATGTAGATACCTCAGCAGCAAGACACACCTCCACTACTGCAAACAACCGCGTATCGATGATGATGTGCCATCATCGAGGACAGCTCTGTGAGAACCCTGGACCAAGCCATCCATCCATGGAAGAGAACAGTAGGTATCGCAGGCGGCGGGTATGGATGACATAGATGACCCAGAGAGAAAAGAGAAAAGCTGCGGGTGACTTCACAGCAGGCTGCGGATGTCATACGGATGAGACAGTCCCTGAAGGCAAGCAAGAGAGGCAGAGAGAGGCAGAGCATTGCGTTGAGGACCAGACGGAAAAGACCGGGGGAGAAAAAAATTATGGCGATACAACACACAAGATCCTGCAAGACCTAGACTCTGTGCCGGCACGCACACGAATGCACATGGTGATAACCATAGTACTGCAATGCGGAGTATCATTTCGACCAAGGCCTACCTATCCTGCCATCCTATCAATATCAGCACGGAGGGGTAGCAGGATGTATGCCGTCTCCTCCTCCTGGACCGAGACCGCTCGCTACGACGTGGTCTAGTTGTGCAAATGTAGATCTCAGAATGAAACTGAAGCCAGACGGGATCACTGGCGTCCAGAGATTAACGAAGGATCGATTTCCTCTATGAAACACCAACGACACAAGAATGTGTCCAACCATCTTGCAGCCTCATCAGACCAATATGGTGCCTCTGTGCTGTGGTCGGGCGTCTCAACTGACTTGAGGAAAGGAAAGAGGGAGAAGAAAGCCCCCGCCGAAATTTCAAGCGCGGAGGTCAAGATGTCGTTGTAAACGCGGATCCCTGTCGTCTGGCACGTGACTTCTCGAGCTGGGAGGACGGGAGCGATGAGCAACTGGCCGCCTCTGATTCGTCGAGCCTAGCCGAGGAGCCGGCTGCGGGATGGACACGGCAGCCGAGCATCATCGACCTCGCCGATTTCGACCTCACCTCAGGTCCCTCAGTATAGCTTGCGCCCCTGATGCAGGTCGTCGACTGACCGCCCCCACGCCCTCAGCGACCCAGACGACACCGACGACAACACCACCAGATCAGCCGAAGCACACCCGGCCAAGATGATCACCTCAAGAGCAGGCCTCACGGCCGTTCGCCGGGGTAAGCATTTTCCCAGACGTCATCCGCCTCGCGGAGCACCAGCACCCACGACATGCCTCGCGCGCACCGCCGCCCCGGCCCCCGTTCAGTCCCATGAAGCTGACAAGCACGCCATGTAGCCGCCAAGCCGTCCACCTTCTTCACGCCGACCGCCGCGGCGCTCCTCCAGGTGCAGCCCCTCCAGATCCGCCGCACGGCGGCGACGCAGCCCATGACGCCCCTCGACGCGCAGTCGCTGCTCGCCAAGCAGCGCCTGCAGCGGCCCGTGTCGCCGCACCTCGAGATCTACGACAAGAAGCAGACTTTCCTGGGCTCGTCCATCTTCCAGCGCTTCACGGGCATGTTCTTCACAGGCTCCCTGTACGTCTACAGCATCGGCTACCTCGTCGCGCCGCTGGCGGGCTGGCACCTCGAGAGCGCGTCCGTCGCGGCCGCGTTCGCGGGGCTGCCGCTGCTCGTCAAGGGCGGCGTCAAGCTGGGGCTGGCGTGGCCGTTCGTGTTCCACTTCGCCAACGGGATCAAGCACCTGGTGCAGGACTCCACAGCGAAGGGCTTCAGGAAAGCGTCGATCAAGAGGACCGAGTACATTGTTTGGGGAACTTCGACGGTTGTGGCATTGGGACTGGCCTTCCTTCTATAAGCGCGGAGGCGGGTTGAGTCGGTCAGAGAATGAGACCCTGGGCATATCAGTGGCAGACAAAGTATGCAACGCAGGTTATTGCGCGAGCGATGAGGACAGAAGAGCTGTCCTCCCGAGTCAGAGACAGTTGGCATAGATGCTTTTCGAGCAATAAGATATTGTAAAACACAAAGCAGGCCATGATACTTTGCAAGTTTCTATGGGCATCCCGCCTTCTTCGTGAACTGTTGGTCTGATATCCTTGATTATATTCGTTGATATAAAGACCGGGCCAGTAATTTATATAAGGATGGAGCCCGAGAGTTTTACCAGGCCATCATACTAGTAGATACCCAGAGCGAAGCGTGTAGCAAGTGTTAGTGATATCATGTTCATTCCTATGTCCTAACGCCTTATCTTAGGTATCAAAGTAGGAACCAAACAAGCCTTTTGTCCCTTCCCCGTGTGAGAATCAGCCTAGACTCCGTTCACCATCAAGCCATACCCCCCGCTCGAGCCGACGGACCCGCTCCTAGTCGTCCTTGAACGCCTTGGCGTCCAACACCAGCCTGTTCAGCCGCTCCTTGTGCAGGTTGAACACGGCCCGCCCGATGGTCGGGCCCAGGAAGTCCTCGAGCTGCGCCGCGACGTCCCCGTCCGCCCCGCCGCCGTTGACTCCGTTCATCAGGTCAAACTCGGTCTTGTCGATGGTCTGGATGGCCTTGACGATCGCGCCCAGCAGCAGCTCGCACTCCGCGCTCGACACGCCCTTATCGCGGAGCGAGGCCATGATCATGGTGTCGAAGGACTTCAGGTTGGGCATCAGCAGCACCCGCACCGACATGGGCCCGCCGGCGGCGCTGAGGCCGCAGACCGCGCCGAACAGCACCGGGCAGGGCTTCGACGGGTCCAGAAAGTACTTGAGGCAGGTCCTCGTCAGCTTCGGCCGCAGGCGCGTGTTCGACTTGCTGTAGTTCTTGGCGATCTTGCCCAGTACGCCAGCCGAGAACTCCCGCAGCTCGTACTGCTCCTTGACCGCATCCGTGCCCTCCTCCGACCCAAGCTTCCGGCTCATCAGACACGTCAGGACCGGCGCGCTCAGCGGACTGGCGTAGGGGTCGAGGAAGAGGTTCGTGTTGTCGAGCAGCGCGTCCGTGAGCTCCATCATCTGCCTGAGGACGAACGTGTCATCCAGCCTATGGGTGACCTGGTTCGCGATGAAGTTGACAAAGTACGGAACGAGCTGGTGCAGACCCGGGTCGGAGCGCACCGACTGCAGCGCGGCCTCGCGCAGCTGCCGGACCTCGTCGTCGGGGTTGTCGTCGAGGACCGCCGACTGGATCTTGTCGAAATACAGAACGAGCTCCTTCGAGATGATGTGCCTAACATGCGGTCTGAAGGAGACGTTGTCGTTTCCGGCAAGCGCGGCGAGCGCGGGGTTCGCGCCGGGTCCCTTGGGGACGAGCTCGGTAGGGCGGGATTCGGTAGTCGAAGGGTTCTGGGGAATAGTAGGCTGGACGCCTTCTATGGCGAGCCAGTGGGCTTGTTCAAGAAAGCAATGTCAGCAGATGCGACCTGCGGGGCAGCAGGGGCCACGGCGTACCTGTAAACGTAGCATCTCTAGGCACCTTGGGAAGCGGCGCATTGATGAGCTTCTCGAAGTCCACCTCCTCATCTTCGAGATAGAACAGAGGCTGGCCCGGTCCCATGCTCGCCTCTCCGTAACGTAGTGGTCGCGTCGAGTCGTAGCCATAGAGGGGTTCCACGTCGAGCACCTTCAGCGCCTGCGACACGTCCTGGACCGTCAGCGTGGTGCGGCCCGCGAGCCGCATGAAGCGCAAGCTCTCGATAATGACTTGGCCCAGGCGGTATTCGACATCTTGCTGTAGCACCTTGAGCGCCTCCTCGTTAAGGGCGCCGATTCCAACGGACTCCGCGACATCTTTTACGTTCTCCGGGTTCCAGAGGAGCCGCGACTCCTCTGCTTGCTTTGGCGGGGCCGCGGCCATATTGCCTGGCGCGTGAGGTTCAGCCGACCCCCGGCGCTGGTGTTTGAAGCGACTGCAGCGTCAATTTGGCACTCAATGCAAGAGTATTCGAGGTTGGAATCAGGTGACTCGTTGTAGTCTCGTATTTGATGGTAAATTCGGTGGTCTGAGCAGGCCCCGGCGGTGCGACGAGCTCGTCGAACAGGTCGGAGCTGGCTGGGTTGGGGAAGTGAAGTCTAGCGAGGCTGATGCTGTATGCTGTAGTTTAGGTAAGGTGAGGTCTGCAGGGCTGATCGTAGCACTGTTGGTAGGCAGAAGACCCACAGCAACCGACACAGGGGGCTTGCCTGCCGCTAAGCTACCTAGAGCACAACCAAGTATCGCTGCACTTGACAAACCAAGCTGTTGCAATGAACACCCCACCTCGGCTTGAACAGAACTGGATCCCGCAGTATGCATCCTCTATGGCCTTCATGGGGTCTCTTCAATTCAATGAGTTCCTGACGTGCCTGAATTTTCAACTCAAAGAGTTTGGTGCTGTAATCGGCCGCGCTTCTTTGGCATAGACCCAACTTCCCCCTCCTCGGCAACAATGAATGCAGCTGTGCACAACACATGAGAAAGTCCTGGTTTGTGATGGAAGTGAAATGATGCCCTTGTAATGAGCGCTAGTTACCTTTACCATTGCTACCCCCGTGCTTGTTTTTACCTCCATTAATGATTTCTGAATGGCGAGACAGCCTCCCCACTCAGTGCCCAACAGGTCTAAGTATTCCCGGCCCTCTTGAACTGCCCATCCCGTTTTCTTTCCCTCACAAAGTAAACTCCCAAACTCCAACGGCGCTCATTACATAGCACGGAAAGTCCAGCCTGCGACTATTCGTCTAGCGAAAAGGGGTATTTTAACGAGTGACGTGAATGTGGGGCACATTAGCAAGACTATGTCCTTTGCCCAAGCATGTCGAGACGTGCTGCATCGAACCTGACCGCCGCCGTCTCATTATAATCCAATTATGTCATTAGAAGCGTAAGACCCGGGTCGAACACTCGGATCAAGCCGGCCGTTCATATCCGATGCCTCTTTGCCACGGACTGTCACCTCTCGTCAGCCGCCGCTCGAATGTTGCGCGTCGCGCGGGATGGTATCAAAGGGGAATGGAAGCTCACCTCGCATTATTCGCGGCCCTATGCGCCGCTACTCCGCTTGCCGCCGAGCTCGCACTCCCGTCGCTGCTTGCTAATGGGCTCACCGGGACTGGCACCCGGGCCGGGTCCATCCGCATGCTCGCCGACGACCCGTTCGTGCTCGGCACTGAGGATGGCCGTACCTTTTCATTCATCTCCTCGCTCGTTCCGCTGTTCCTGTCCGACCTCCTGCTGGCGGCAATGCCCCTGTGCCCCGGCAGATTCGCCGTCGACGAGCCCATCGGGACAATCGAGTCCTCGTCGTCCTCGTCATCAAGAGGGGCTTTCATGTAGCCGCCCTCGCCATGGTCTCCTCGTGCAGCGGCAGCTAGAGCATCCAGCTGCTGTGTCGTGTTGAGGACGGAGCCGGACTTCATGAACGAGGTACGGTCGTCGGCCATCTGGTAGCGGTTGTCGGGGTTTGACTTGAAGAAGATGACCACGGTGGTGATGATGAGGATCAGCAGTAGGATCAGCGACACAGCCACGTTGAGGATCCACAGAAGGATGCCGACGACACCGATCATGAGACCGGGCCCGTCGAAGACGTCGGTAAAGATAAGCAAGAAGATGGCGTTGAGGAAGTTGACGACGCAGATGGTTACGTTGATGGCGTTGGTCGACTTGTCCATGTATGGGCGCAGAACGCTGGTGGCGATGAGCGCAGCGATCTCGAGGATGATCAGCGCGACGGCTTGCGTGACGCCGGAACCTTGGCCGAACGCGATGAACATGGCCTTGAGGAGTGTGTGGAGGAGCACAGGGATGATGTAGTAGTATGCGGACGCGCGGAACTGGATGTACAGGAAGCCCCACTTGTTGAGCGCATGCTGGTCGGAGTAGAGAGCGTACGCCGGGTTCTTGTGCAGAGCGATCTATGGACAATTAGCATCCTCAGAGTTATCGATCCCAGCTTTGCATCAGGAATGGATGGACTTACAGAGCGTCTCGCCATACGGAAGACATTCCATGATGCCCAGGCAAGAGACACAATCAGGCCCAAGAAGAAGAACACTGCCAAGACCATTTCCGCCGGAGAATCTCCCTGCGTCAGCTCCCAGAAGCACAGGACCGAAAGTGGAAGAAAGCCAACGAGGCTGATGCGGAACAGAATGCCCTTAAGATGAGTTCCTGAAATGTCCATCGTCAGTACACATCCGACCTTAAGACGTCAGTAAATAATGACTTACGCCAATCACGTCGGAATTCCACGAAAGTCTCGCTTCCCATCCACCCGGCCCTTACACCACCTTCGCAGATATACTTGAACGCGACCACAGCCAGCGCACTGAGTACCAGGAAAATGCAGTACCAGACCAGGCCGGTCAGGAAGAAGTTCGTCGTCTCGATATTCGCCTGGTACGCATACCGTTGGATGCCCGTGACCACGTAGTCTCCAGAGCTGCTCTTGATATTTCCGGAACGCTTCGCGATGTTCGAGACGTGCTCGGCGACAATATCAGTCCTGGGCATCATCGCAACAGCCCTCCGGAAGAGGCCGCTCTTGAGCAGTGCCTTGTCGGCCTGCGGTGCCATCGCAGCGGCCCTGCGGAACAGTCCAGCGTTCTGAACGGGGCCCCCGAGGAGCGCCATGGACCGCTTCTGCACCTGAACCGAGACCTGGTTCAGGGAGTCGAAGATGTTCGCCGCAGTGCCGCCCGTGGACCGCTGGTACCACGTGAAGATGTTCTGCATGAACGAGACCCTGATGATGCCCAGGCTCCACGACAGGTCCTGCGTCCAGGCGGCGACGGAGGGCGGGAGGGGCGTGGCGACGAGGCCGACGATGGCCTGCGACTGGAAGTAGCCGCAGAGAGCCAGCGCGTTGGCGGCGACGTGGGCTGCGGCGTTCTGGTGGCCGAGGCCGGACATCAGCGCCGAGGACGCAAGGGCCAGACCGGCGACAATGGCCGTGGCCCATTTGACCGCGACGAGGTCGACCGTCTTTCCGTTGGAGACGGCGGCCTGCACGCAGGCAACCGGGGAGCCGTCCGTGTCGTTGATATACACCTTCACCTTGGCGTCGATGTCGGGGAAGGTGTAGGCGATGCTAGGGATCAAGGTCTTGGCGCTCGAGTCGACGGGAAGGGTGAAGGGGTTGTTCAGGTTGCCAGGGCTCATGGGACAGAAGCCGGCGAACTCCTCTCCAGCGGTGCAAGGGTCGATGGTCTTGCGCATGATCTGGTACCCATACGCGGTGATCTCGAAGTCGAACAGGACGTTCCCCGAGACGGTGGACGACGCCGTCATGTCGACGGACATCGAGTTGTTGCCAGGCGTGTAGACGACATCGAACAGGCTGGCGGAGAAGCCGGAGTCGGCCTGGCAGGTGCTGAGCGAGGTTGTGTAGAGCACATACTCGGCGGCGACGGAGGTTAGCAGGGAGGCCGAGGATAGGAGGACCAGAGGGAGCCCCTGGGCCGCTGGGAAACGCATCGTGGGCGTGTCTGGTGGTGTGGTCGGCCGCTCAGGGCGAGACAGTCGATGTGAGCCCGGCGCTGGGCTTCAGGCAGTGTTGTCGGCGCCGGCTGGTGTCGATGTGTCGATGTGGTAGCCGTCGAGCGGATGATGCACGGATGGGCCGGGATCGACGGCGGCTAGGTCGCAGGACAGGAACACGAGGAACAACAAGCAGGAGTGAGGTGAAAGCGAGTGAACTCTGCGGCCCGACCGTGGAGAGCGTAGCGAACGTCGGCCAGCCAGCCAGTCAGTAAAGAAGTAGTCGACGCCGGATCCGACTTCGTGCCTCTCTAGTCGCACGTTCCTTGCCGTTGACACGTGAGACAGTGGTTGTCGTCGTCGTTGCTTGGAGCACGACAAAAACGACCGACTCCTGCTGCAGGACGGGAACAAGACGTCAAGATGGAGCGGGTGGAGCGCCCCCTCTGGGCGGCCAGCCAGTCACAGGCGTGGTGCTGGCAGTGACTGGGTCGGACCCGAGCAGACGCAGCCAGGATCCGCTCCAAGATTTGCTCCAGGGATTCGTGCCAGATCGGGCTGGGCTCGGCTGGTTCGCCCTGGAGTGGGCCAAGGCACGGCCAAGGTTCGTTTTCGTCACCACGCTCGCCTCCACCAGAAGCACCAGAAGCGCCAGACCTCTGCCCACACACCCACAGCACCACGCAGCAGAAGGCCGGCCCGTCGAAATGGGCTTCCATTCCTTGGCCCACACGCCCACCACCCCGGAATCGGATCGCCGTGCCCCCTCTGGGCTCGCTAAGCACCCGGGCCAATCGCCAAGGGCATCAGCGCGGCAGTGCAGTAATCTCGTATCGCCCTCCAGAGCCCGACCACTGTTTTGTTCCTCTCTTCTTTTTCTTCTTTTTAGCCCTTCTCCAACCTGTTTTGGTGACCAGCTCGGTCTTGTCCAGTCGCAGGATGCAGGCAGCCACGATGTGAAAGTGTGATCGGCCTACGTCTGAAATGACCGCAATCCCTTACTTTGCAGCCGAGCATAAGCCGCTGATGAAGACGCCCAGCCTCTCGGCGTTCTCGTCGTCCTCCCTGTGCTTACTGAGTACCACGAGTACCATAGCACTATGTACAACGCAGCGGTAGAGCGGGATTCGGCAGCTCTCTACCGGAGCTAGCGGTGGTTGCTCTACCAGAGTTAAGTGCCGGGCTGACGTTCGAGTGGCCATGGCGCCTTCGTTCCGGTTTTACCCAGTACTCGTATACCTGCTGGTACGGTTTCAGCAAGGTCTTCTGATGAAGGACCGCCACCGTCACAGTTCACTAGTGCCGGCACCGCGAAAGCCAGACACACACGACCCATCATGTGGACAAGCAGGCCAAGACCAACGAGTGCATCCGTACAGTCCGTAGCTCTTGCCCAGGACCTGTATTGCAGGTCAATAAGCTGTGGGGCAGTAAGGCTCCCAGCTATAGATGCCCTCTACATACCGCAAACCGATGTCTTGGTTTCCATTCCTCCAAATGTACCCAGACATGCAGACATTTCGGTGAATATTGCACTCATTAACAACCTCATTCCAGTGATCGTCAATATTATGATCTCAAGGAAGTGCCCGAGAGTCCTATGTTAGGTAAACACTGGTGAGTCAACACTCGTCCGTATCGCACACGCCTCACCAGCAGATCTCATCCACTGCCCATGTTTCGTTAGGAGCTGTCGAGGTCTCAGACGTACAGTCTTGATCCAGGCATAATACTATCCTACGCTACTGGATCTTGATCTGTGTCTGGCGACTTGAGCGTTGAGACGAAAAGTGCATTCTCCATACACTAGGTACCTCCCTGGTTTGGTTCCGAGGACGATTTCCCCATAGTATGGACTGAGTGGGTCACCTAGAGGGCATAGGTTATAAAGCTGCTCTAAGTAGACGGCGACTTCGACGAGCGTTGTCTGCTCAGCTGGAGACACAACCAGCTGCACGACCTATCTTAGCACGGTCAATGCCTGCTCCGCGACAGGAGTTGCTATCATGACCATAAAATCATCCGACGGGAACGCTATATTCACCTTGTAGATGTGGAAGAAGGCTTCAGCACCACTGATATGGCCGAGGTCCTGCCTGCTTCGGTGCTCTCGTCTATATGGTCTTCTCTTCACGCCAATCAGACGTCGAGCACTGCGATATCCTCGAAGAGCACCACTAGAACGTCGGCGTCTCCTGGTTCCTCTAGAACAACAGCCTCAATTACAACTACGAGTTCAGGCTCTGCGAAGCCGACAGCTACAGGCTTCTCCAAGACATCCTCTAGCTCTGGGAAGGCCGCGTCGTCCACTACAGTGTCTTCAACGTCAGCGAGATCGACAGTGTTGAGTTCCTTCACCACGTCGGCCCTCTCTGGAACCTGCACCTACAAGATCCCGGCTATTACAAGCCCGTACTGCGAGAACTACGCCGAGCCTGACAAATCGGAGGATTGGTGCACCTGCAACGATAACAAGTACCGACCCTATACAAAGGACACCTGTCAGCCCTCGTGCCCGTACACGTCGCCCGCCGAAGGATACACAGAAATAAGTAGCGCTTCCTCGGCCAACACCACGCCAACCACCTCTTCCGCGGCGCCCGCAGCCACGACATCGGTGACTTGTGCCGGCTCCGGCACATCATTCACCAAAGACCAGGCACAAGATGACATTGCCGACCTTTGCAGCGACAACCGGGTATACACACTGAATGCGGGGGAGTCGGTCCCATATATCTATGGTAGTGACGACGACATAAACTTAATCCTGCGCTGGTCTTCTTCCCAGACGGGATGCAACACGCAGAGCACAACCACGGTTACACTCGACCAGTGCAAGACGTATTTCCAGGCTGCACTGGATGCCTGTGACCAGGGGAGCAGCGCAAAGTATGGCGCTAAGCCCCTCACCTGGAATAGCCCAAATGGCTGTATCGACTTCTGGCTGTATGCAAATTGATTCGCCCACTTGTTTCTACCCAATGATTGGGGAAAGTTCTGATCAATGGACATGCTATGAGGCGAGCGTGGTAGGAATCAACAAAACCAGTAATCTGCGCATGCTTAGTTTCCGGGAAGTAATCAGGAATGCTGGAGCTCCGGGGGGCATAGTTGGCATTTCGAGGTCACTGATTACTACTATAATGAAATATACTTTTAGTGTCTAATTACCATTTTTCATCGGCGCCGGCGTTGGCAAGTGATTGTGCTGTCGTTCACTTTGACCGAGGCCGGCATGCAGCGCATGCATGGATTTTTTTTTTTTTTTTTTTTGAAATAGCAGTGGTGTGTCAGACCTTCTGTCTCGCCTAACATGTCGGCGTAGTTAATCATAGGTAGCATTTTATCTTGGTGTTAACTTACAAGTTGATTATCTTCATACATGTGGAAACTGTAGGTCGATATGGGAAATACATCTTAATTAAACGATAAGCATGTGAAATTCAAGTTCAACTGTTGACATACGAAGTTAGCAACGAGGTTCGAGACTATATAGAACATAAACGAACAGCCATCTCTGCCTTGACCTGACTCTCCACGATCACAACAAGTCCTCGAGTCTTCAAGCACCATCTGTATCGTCTTGATCGTATGGTCTGGTTCTCAACTAAATTTCATGAATCTGTTATTTCTTCATCCTCCGACAACGATTGTCATCTTCATTTTACTTTTTGTTAGATAATCCAAAGCGCAGCGAGGCTCCTGTCATGTCTCATCCAGTGCCAGCAAATGGCAATTCACCAGCTAGTCTCTATAATAAGGATCTGCTCTGCAGATATTACTATCTTCGGCGATAGCTAAACTTAATGCTCCTTTTGAGCTTCTACCAAAATACGGCCGACGACGATATTCAGAGCTCATACAGTCTCCTCCAATGCGCCTTGCATTTTCTCGGCCGCCGAGACCTCGCTCAATTCATGCGCAGTCATATCAGATGGGATCTTGAAGCCTTGATAGCACTTGAGGTACTTCACGGCATCAGGGTCTACAAAGACTCGCTAGGTTAGTGTCTAGCTCAACTCATCGAACTAGCAAGATATATTAGCCTAAGTCCTTGCTACAATAATAGGCGTAGTTTGTCATCTTTGGGAGCTATGCATACTTCCTTAGCCCAATTAGCACTTTCTTCAGACTAGCTCTTGGCGTTCTTTCGGGCCATTTCCTAAACGACTTCTAGAAAGAGGAACGTTGAACTAGTTTAAGGTTTTTTCGACATAGCTAGCTACGCTTGGGCAGCCCTTACCCTCTATATGCTAAGGCTAGAGTTGGATGACCACATGGTTGACCTAAATGAGGAGAACCGGAAGCCTTTTGTGACTATTCTGCGTGTGCTCGTGAAAATTAACCCACAGGTGCCCCTACGAACCATAGACCTGTCGCAACAACCGTAGTTGGAGTTGAATTCTGAATGATCAAGACCTCAAATTGAGTGATGAAATCGGGCATACGCATTGTTCGTAGGGAGTGGGCTTTAGATTGTGAATGAAAGCCTACATAGTTTGGCTGTTCTGGCCAGATAAGCAAAATCTAGAGCTAAAACATGGAGGCATTAGCAAAATCGAGGCCGTCATGTTCACGAACCTGACACTATTTAGACTGCCCAGGTCTAGATATCCAAAGATAAGTATTAGCAGAGACTCGCATCCCCTTCGCGAACGTCTTTGGAAGCAACGAATAGCCTGTGCCGCTCCTACCACGAGAAGCCTGATGGCTATCGGGATGTCCAGGAAGAGGCTGTCACAAATGGCGTTATGCAGTGGAAACCAAATTATTGCCAAATAAAGAGCTTCACAGCACAGACAATGGATTTAATTATCGTCAGACCCAGAGTAAGAAGCTGTGTCGCTCTCGGGATTCCTGCTGCTGCCTCCACCATCAGCCTGTTTAGCAGCGAGCCCACTGTCATCCGAATAGTCGACTGAAAGGCTATCGTCGCTCTGTGTCGACTCTTCGGGGAATTGCTCTTCAGGCTCATACACTTCTCCGATTTTTACGAAGTCATGGCCCTCTTCTGGATGAAAGATGTCCTTGTGCATATAACATACGAAACACAAGATAAATCTAGGGCACTCCGACTCCGCTGTACAGTGCCAACGTATGCCACGGCAAGTCTAGGAAGCTGGTTAGTGTCCATGTCACGATTTTGAAGTCCAAGTAGCCCAGATGCCTTCACTTCAAGATAGTAGATAAAAGTTTTCGGGACCTTTTTTGGGAGGCAAGGGGGTAGGTAGGTTAAAGAAAAGAGAGAGGAGCGGACGCAATTAGAGAAAAGGAAAGGAGGGCATCTCACGCTGAAACATCCCGAACAAATAGGTGACTCTCCCTCCCAGCCTTTCTTGGTCATGTGGAAATCTTCAACCCAAAGCTCAATACCACCATTCTCGTCTTCTCTTTGCTTCTCTTCGGGTTCCAGCTTCGTGTATACTCTGTCGTCTGACCCCCCCATATTGAAGTACCTAGCCGTCTTCAGAGGGGACCACTCGTCGTAGAAACCCTTGCCTTTAGCCCAAAGGCTCGCCCCTTCCTCAAGCAAGGCATTGCAGATGTCTTCGAAGTCGGACTTATCCCCACGGCATGCCCAGAGAAGTGGTGTCCATCCATCGCGATCGGGTATGTCCTGAAGAATACTGCTCTCTGCGATCTCTCTGAGGAGCTCAAGATGATGGTAGGTCCCACCAGCGGCCACATAGTGCAGTAAACTGCGACCCAATTTGTCCTTTGCTTCGACCTCAGCTCCAAGTTCCAGGAGCGTACGAAGAAGCCATGACCCCATCCGTGCACTGTGATGTAAAGGCGTGCGTCCCGCTTCATCCCTGACGTTTACCTGAGCCCCGTTCTTCACGAGCAGTTCGGCAATGACCTCGCTGTCGATGTAGCTAGAGCAGGAGTTGCTGATGATAGGGTACTTGTAACGACCGCCACCGAGATTCACGTCGACCTTTTTTTCCTCCACTAGGTATCGAACCACGTCCAGAGCATTAGGTTGGTCAACCATACACGCTTGCAAGATGGATTCACCGCTGCGCTGGTCCAGCTCATTGATGTCTGCACCACCCTCCACGAGCAGTCTGATTACTCGAAGATCGGCGTTTTTGCAAGCAATCCTCAGCGGGCTACCCACCTTAGAGCTACCAAGGCCGACGTCTGCTCCCTTAGAGATCAGGTAGCTGACAACCTCATGGTTCCCGCAATCCACTGCTGCCATCAAGTACGTGTAGTCGTTTTTGTTCCGGACAGAGAGGTCGAGCCCCTTGTTCACGAGGCATCTAATAGTAGAGACGGTGTGCGAACGTTTGATGAGATGAAGGACGGTATTCCCGTCGTCGTCACTCTTGTCCAAGCCGGGAAGAGGTAGGTACTCTAGGAGGGTCCTAACAGAATCTTCTGCCATTGTGGGGGTCTTCACTTCTTCTTCAAGGTCGAAACAAAGCAGCAGTGGAAACTTTCCAGATCGCGTTTGATGTGTTGGGTCCGCGCCCGCTTCCAACAGCAAGCGCATGATATCGACGCGGCCATGCTTGCAAGCGAAACAGAGCGGCGTCATTCCATCTAGGGGCTGGCCCTGCAAGACAAGCTCACAATCGATGTCGAGCTTCTCTCTGCCCTTGTAATTAACCAGGGCCTCGACAACATCCTTGAAGCCCCATCTAGAAGCAAGGACCAGCACAGTGCCGTCATTATCGGAAGGTGAATTGATGTCGACTCCCGCGTCGAGGAGTGTGTTCAAGATTGCGACGTTGTCATATGCCGCGTGGATCGGCCTCCAACCGGGTGGATTTCCTGCACGGGCGTTCACATCTGCGCCGTCCTCAATCAAGTTTTTGACCAGATTTATGTCCGTCTTGTCGCGCCAGGCGGCTGCAAGGAGTGGGGATCGGGAGTCCTTGCCCACGTGATTTATGTCTGCACCGTGTTCTCTGAGGTATTCAAAGACATCTGTGCTGCTGAATGCCGCCGCTGATGCAAGGGCTGTTCGAGGCTGGGTGTCTGTCTGATCCTCTTTCTCGATATCTGCCCCATTTTCTAGCAGAAGCTTTACCATGGGCAGATTATTCCGCGAAACGGCATTGACAAGTGCAAGCCCGATGTCATTTGTAGTGTGGTTGGGGTCACAGCCATTCATCAACAGTATCCTGGCGACCTCAATGCTGTTGTGGTCCACTGCTTGTGAGAGCGGCGAGCAGTCTGACCCTTCCACGGCCTGTACATTCGCGTTGTGCTCGATGAGAACCTTGGTACACTCGAAATAACCCCTACTGGCGGCGAACATGAGCGCGGTCTGGTTCGGGTTCGACCAGTCTGTCCATGTTGTTTCAGGGGAGGCTCCCGCCTTGAGAAGAGCTGCCATAGCCCTGAATTTGGCGTACTCGCTAGCCATCTGCAAGGGATTGTAGCCGGCACCGGGTTCAGAAGATATTGTGTCCCCAGCGCTGAGAAGGAGCTGTATAGTTTCCGGGTCGCCCCACCTCGCGGCCTCTACGAGCGCCGACATGTTATCCATCGGAGAATTGATTGCTTTGTCGGCTCCAGCGTCGAGCAGAATCTTGGTGACGACCTTGTGTCTTCCTCGTATGCTGGCGTACAATGGAGATCCCTCCAATCGTAAATCTTCTTGTGTGGGATTTACATTGACGTTGAGGTCGATGAGCTGCTGCGTAGCCCCGGCATGTCCCAGCCAGGCGACCCTGAATAGGATATCTTTTGACCACTTGTCATCTTGCGCCCACTCGCTGAAGCCCTTGATGGTACTCGAAGCTTCGCTGATGAGGTATTCGATGAGCGCACCGTCTCCGTTCGCCGCAGCTGCAGTGATCGCTTCACGCATCCAGGCGGCGCTGGGCCTCGATTTCGCCATGAGCAGACGGACAAGGCGCATGTTCCCACGTCGCGAAGCCTCGACTATCCCCAGCCAGCAGTCTCTGCTGAGTTTCTCCACTTCACAGCTCTGCGACTCCATGTCCTTTTTAAGTTGCTCTTCTACCAAGCCGGACAGCCCTGTTCTCGCTAATATCGGCAGCGGCGTTAGATAGCCACGATGTATCCTAGTCAAAGGATTGGCAAGGGCATAGTACGCTTCAGACCAGGCTAACATCGTGCTGCGCTGTTCGATGAACCGCATAGTCTCCCCTGGCAGGTCTGTGGCTTCTCTTGCAAGCTTGTAATGTTCTGGAAAGTACTGAACAGCGTAGGCGGTCCAAGATTCTCGTGAAGGCACCACAGCGATCTCAACGTCGTAAAGCTTCTCGACGAGATGTTGCATCTCTGTCAGATTGGACGGCAGGCTCAGATACCGCAGACAACGTCTTGTAATATCTGCGTGCGATGCTGAGGACTTCGTTAATGTGGTCCAATCTTCCGTTGAGCAGGCGTGGGCGAAATGGACCTCATTATGTTTGATGACGAACTGGCCTGGAAATATTTCGTCTTGAAGCAGATGTGCCGTGCGGTGAGCAGAGCTGGAGAAACCCCCCTCTTCGTTGCCTTTTGCTAGCACTTCGTCCACGGCAAGTGCCGACGCCAGTTCTTGAAGGGTCAGTGGGTGCAGAGCATGCTGGACCAGCTTGATTGCTTCGTGTCTCAAAGGTTGCAACTCGGACCGTACTTGCTTTCCAAGAATTTCGAACACACTGGTTGGAGACGACGAACATGCAGCACACTCTCTGAGCACATCCAAGGTATCATGGGAACGAGACATTGACTTTTGTCGTGGCATCAACCAAGCAAAAATCATTTGCTGAAGTTGGGCATCACCGACAAAGGCAGCCAGCACCTCTGAGAGGATAACTCGGAACACAGGTGTTAAGTCGCGAAGCAGCTCATCCCATCGAGCGGTAAAGTCGGCACCGATGGCTGTCTCGTAGTGAGACTTGCCGGGGAACTCGCAGACATCGATTGCAGGAACGGCCTCTAGACTCTTCTCTGTTCTGGCAGTTCCGTTGCCGGTGATGATGACCCTGAAGCGCCATTCAGAAAGGGATCCGGAGTCTCGGAAACTTTGAAAAACCTGCTCCAAGCCTTCGTCGACACATTCGTCGATGTTGCTGATGAACCAACAGTAGTCTTCAGCCTCATCCAGGGAGCGCATGTCGTCGAAAAGATGAATCACGTCGCTGAGAGACAGTGTGTGCTCTTTGCGTAAGAAGCCCGTGATCCTAGCCACCTTACGAACTGCAAAAGGTTGTATGCGACTGGCAAGCTGCCCCAGGAAGCTGACCATCAGTGCTCGGCTGTTGTTGAAGCGGCAGTCATGCTTCTGAAACCTGAAGTAAAAAATGGTGCTTCTCCAGTCTTCCCGAGCTCGCTCATGGTGCAGCCCTAAGAACGTTCGTTCCGAGAGAAGCGCCAGGCTGTCTCCTTCCCCACGCAGGTGGAGGATTCGAGTCCCTGGCGTATCTGGATGTGCCCAGGGCTCATACATGTCCCAAGTCTTGAACCACAACCAGAATGGATCGTCTGCTATTTCCGCGGCCATGGGTACGGGGCGGATGGGTGGACATTGAGACAATATAATTTGACGGCCAAGGGCAGAGTCCTCGACTGAGTTGATCTGCAGTCTATCCAGCTTATAGTCGCTGATGTTCTCGTCTGCCATGTCTTCAAAGAAGGAGCTGCATTCCTTGAGAAGGTTTTGTATGCTCTGATCGTTACTATTGTCACTATCGCCCTGCTCACTCATGTGTGCGAGGGCTGCGTGCGACACTGGTGTTTTGTATTGGCCTTCGAGCGGGTGGGTGGTCAAGCCCTGGGCAGCCTCGAGTGCGTAGTAGGAAGTACTCCTAGGTGTCTTGAGCCGAGTTAGCAGACACATGATTGCGAAAGTTCAGAGATTTGGATGAATTCTGGGGCATGCGATTACCTGGCTGGCAGATACCACATTCCAGATCCTCGCCTGAGCAGACATGTTGATGTCGACAAAGTCGTGGTTCACAGCATAGATCTGCTCCGCTAGTTGCCTTGCTTTGTTCGCGAGCCCCTTCGTGACACGAGATCCGGGCATGGTCAACAAGCGAATTACGACGTCCTCGGCCTCGTCAACGCTACCGACGCTGTGAGGATAGTTATAGAAAATGAGGCCTATCGTGTCCGCAGCGACCATGGGATACCGTAGAGGAGATCGCTGAGCAATACACAGCGCCTGTAAGATGCGTTAATAATATTGCAAAGGCACCGGAGAATTACCTTACCCTGCCTCAAGCGACAGCGACAGACCTACCTTCTTGACGATCAGGCCTCCCAGATCACGCGAGATGAGCCTCAACGGGCGTTTCTGTTTTCGAGCTCCAAATTTAGAGGTTTGAATCTTGACTACAAAGGCACATTTAGAAAGATAAAAATTCTCTCACCTTCACGCCGGTCATCTCACGAGTCTCCCGGCGGATATTCTCCAGGGCATCTAGGAGCAACCTTGCAAGCTTGACGATGCCGTCAGGAGCGAATACAGCCGCGTAACTTGAGCTGCCCCCGTTGACATCGTAGTAGAAGCATAGCGGGTTCATCAGTCCAAATTTGAAACTGCTAAACAAGTCCGTGGTCCACATCTCCGTGAACTCGGGCTGCTTTTTCCAGACCGTTTTCCGGTCATCGCAAATCCCATGCAGTAAAACCGTGCTACCAACATCAATCACAAGAATTGTCAGTGTATCATACCCATGAGTATGCGCGTATATGTTCCCTGACGGTGGCTCACTCACTCAAAGTCACACCAGGATCCAGCGTCTCCATCCAACTCAAGAGCGGGCACCTGGGGCGCAGGTCTTTCATGACCCTCACGGTTGGGGTTGTCGCCATCTGAAGGAGCCTCACTCGAGTCTCTCACCTCTGTCTTGACCTCTTGGCCGTGATCAGATGAGGACTCGGATGTTGAATCGTCTGAGGCGTCGTGTTCAGCGTCTTTCTTGTGGCCTGCACCGCTAGACGATGTCGGTAAAGGATCTTCTTCTGTACTATCTTTTAATGCGAACGAAACTGACGATGAGTCCAAGTATGCCGACATCTTGCATGTGACTGATGTTTCTAAGTTAGCCCATGAACTTCATCGAGTCCACGTTGAACTATGAACAGCTAGCAGTCTCGAGCTAGAGGCACCTAAAGCTACGCGGCTGCCCAGCACGTTGTCGGACAGCTTAATCACGGCGTTGTATCGTGCGGGGAACGTATATACAGTACTGTGTGCATGAGCATCTACCCGCGTAAGCGCTTAAAGCTCAGCTGACATGGGGTTGACTCAGCTGGCAAGGACACTCGGGCTTACTCGTAGAACCCCGACTAATCTATGGAGGTATATGTTTCAGTATATCATTGGGACAAGTTGCTGCTGCGTGCCTCGAGAAACTTGTAGGTTGTAAATCCTAAGGCTCGCTTAGCACGTGCACTACGACACAGCATTATTTCTCGACCAGTGCCGGAGGAGCCGAGGAAATGGACGACATCTACGCCGGGATTGAAGAGGTGGGACTTGGTTTGGAGGATGTGGCCGAAGATGTGGCCGAGGATGGCTCCGACGACGAGTTTGATGTAGAGCCAGAGGGCTCTGCCTACGACATTGGTCTCCACCCTACCGCTGATGAAGGGAGCGGATACGTAAGTCGCTTTGTTTACTCATCTGTAGCCATGGCTCTATTCGTCTCAGGTTGGTAGGCTAGAACCACACGACCTGCAAGCCAGACACAGCCTCTCCCATCATTTTCTCGCGCTGTTATTATCATCATGAGAACCCAGATGATTTAACCCGTATCATAGCGCACCAAAAATGACCCGCGCGAGGGACGTCAATGGCATCGCGAAGACATCACCCAACGCAAAGGTGCTATCGGCATTCGCTGCAACATGATCGATGTTGTGCATGGCAAGTGGGGACCAGACAGCGAAGACTACGCCACGCTTATGATCTTCCTCTTCCGCTTCGACGTCAAGAAGCGGTCACGACGCATCTCGCGCGTCGAAATGACCTTTGACTTCTTTGGCGCCAACGAAGCGGACCCGTACTCGCGCCCTGCGGTGCATGCCATCTCATTTGATGGGTCCTTTAGCCTTGCCGAGGAGAAGCACTCTGAGTCTACCACCAAGGGCTTGGAGGGAACGGCCGGATTGACGGGCGTCCAGCTGGCCGAATTATCAAGCACGCTGAAGTGGGAGCAGACTGTAACGTGCAATAAGAAGTCGTACACGACCGTGGTGGGTAATAAGTACAGACGCAACTATGACTTCGGGCCGGATGACCAGGCAAACTGGGTCCTTCTCGAGAACCCGACCCTGAAGACAGGCGTGCCTGTTGCCTTTCGCGCCGCGGTGCTGCTGAAGAGGGAGGACAACTTGCCGTTCAAGTGCGAGACTACATTCAACGTCCAGGCAGACATGAGACACCGGCTTGAAGATTTCTTTGGGTCCAAAGAGATTGATGATGCAGTGCTGTTCAATCCGCAGGTCAAGGTCGAAAGGAATACAAGACTAAAGGCCGTAAAGGAGGTGGACCGAGACGCGATTGGTAGTTTTGACGTCGAAACTGTGGGTGACGTGACTTTCCTGCACATCCGCGACAAGGTTATCAAGAATGAGTAACCTAGTAAAGATCCTAGTGGCAAAGAAAAAAATCACATTCATACACCGCTATAGAGCTAGTTACAAGGGCTTCTTCGACGTTTTTGTGTCGAAAGGCTAACTTCAGAGCTCTCGGCAAGAATAGCTCTGCGGCCCTGTTATACAGTAGAGTGGTTATTGGCATTCGGGGTTTGAATTCTGAGGTTAAGTGGCAGTATCACAGACTCGAAGGCAAAATAGATGAGGATTGATCTACGAATGCCCACATATCGGACCGCTGCCTTTTAGGACTCCAGCCTTATATCAATCGTTTCTATTAGGCTACCGGGTACTTAATGCATGATCATGAGCGTTCAGCTTGATGGGTGGAGATCCTAGTCCCGGTGCTTACTATGGTGGGTGCATGTGTATGTAACGTAGAGATTCGCACTGTTGGGCACCCGCTTATGCTACTCACATATATGCGGTGTTATCTCCGAGACATGCATTGGAAAAAGGGCTGGCTGTGATCGCTAATGCTCCTTCGCTGAGATCTGGCCCTCGCCGGCGAACTTCCAAGAACTCTCAAGTGGACTGACTGAAACACCAGCTTTAACCTCCCGAACCCGCGAGGATGAGTGTCCCAGGGTATACAACGGAACTATCTCCCATTGACGGGGGGCCTAAATCCAATACTCCACACGACGCTGTCGCCTCAAAGACTACAGGCGATGATGATAATGATGACGACAATCAGACCTTGTCCACGGGCTCGGAGGACGAGGATGACGACGATGACGACGATGAGGAGGAGGAAGATGACGATGAGGAAAAGCAAATCGAATCGAGATTGGACCGAGCGGTAGAGGAATGCATAGCGGCGATACCCAAATACGACTTCACTACGATCGACGGGTATGACTTGTTCTCGGACGCGTACCCGGAAATCCTCGACAAGCATATCAGGAACAACATGAAGGGCAACATTCTGCACCAGATTGTCAGAAATGGGACGGATAAGTACGAACATGTTGGAAGTGCGCTTGAGGCCATTGTGGAGCACTTTCCACTGCTCCTTGACGAAGTCGAAGGACAGGACGGTATGCGTGCTCCCCTAGGGCCCGTGTTCCTTGCCGTGCAACAGGATAAGCCACGTATGGTCTCAGCTATGATCAGGGGTTTCCAGAAACCAGCTGTGACCAAGGAGAGGAGAGACGTGATGAGGAGAGTACTGGGTAAGCTGGCTGAGGGCGAGACATGTCTACATTCTGCCATAAGAAACAACCTCAGGGAATCAGCAATCCAAGCTTTGGTATCGATGGCAACTGAAGATGTTTTGTCGATCCAAGACAACTATGGTCGCACGGTGCTGCATCATGCTGTCAAGTATGAGGACTGTGGCATAAGCAAGAGAGTTCAAACGGTACAAATGATTCTGCAAATGGCAAATGATTCGCTGCCTTTGGAGGATAATTCGAAGCACTCTGTATTCGTTCATCACCTGGTATGTTCCCAAAGCAAATTAATCTTACTTAAAAACATTACCAGCCCTCGAAAGCTATTTACGCCACCTCATTGTGCCGGGCCCACAAGTTATTCTAACATGATAATAGGAGACGCGCAGGCAGTTCCAGCTCAAGCTGGAGCAAGAGCTTGCAAAGCAAAAGAGTGAGGAAGATGCGGCCGTTAAAGGAAGAACGGAGAACCCGAGGAAGCCCGACGTCAAAACCAGCTCTGACAAGCACGGAGATCGACAGACAGAGACAGACGAGGCGAGAGCTCCTGCTGCTCCTAAAGATCCTAAGAGCGCAGAAAAGCAACAATTAAGGAGTGGCAGGACAGCTGCGAAAGCGGAAGCACCAAACAGAGATGGCCTTACCGTCTTGACGCAGAATATTACTCAAAGGGATGATCCTAATGCCCCTGTATACGGCACGAATCGACCCAATCAGAGCGCTCGCCGTGAGCATGATCTGCCGGTGCCTGGGATTTCCCGAGCACGTACCGGCCAGTTCCATGAAAGCGAGCCAAAAACAACCTCTCGGAACTCCTCTCAAACGCGGAAACGACAATTAGAATTGCAAAAAGAGGAAGAGAAGAAGAGGACGGATACAAGAAGAGAAGACCAGCGGAAATTAGAGGAGAATATAGCCAGAAAGGCACAGCAAGAGGTCAAACGCAAGAAGAAATCCAAAGAAGAAAAAGAAGAGAGCAAGAGGAGGCGGCTTCAGGATCCGGTGAAGCTCGAGGCAAGATCGGCGGAAATCCAGATGGAGATCAAGTTGAACTGCATGAGAAAGCGATCGCCTGAAGAGACGAGCAGAATTCTCTACGGCAAGAACGCAGACGGTAAGCGACAAGATACACTATGGGCTTGACAGGGTAAACCGTTACTGATCTAGAGCTCGACTCTCTCAGATGTGCAACTGTACTTCGACTTCGCTGGTCCCCCAAGTGTTATGATGAGGATGTTCAAGAAGACCTTTGAGCATGTCAAGTTCGACCCTATCCTGCAATACGTGGCTTTCCCCTCGGTTACCGTCGAGGAGAAAGTCGATGAGTCGATTATCTCTCGGAAACCACTGGGAGCGGGCCGGAGGGTGAGGAACCATTCACTACTAACTTATTATATCTGAGCTAATATACTCGAACTTATATGCATAGCATTTTATACTAACTAGATAATATAGGATATGGTCCAGTTTTTCAACTGGCTGCGAAAGGAGAAGAAGGTGATCCGGATTATGAAAGTAATCGTGGATGACTTTCAGAAGCCAGCGCACAGTGATGAGGCCATTATAGAGGCGCTTCGAGACTTCCACGTGGAGGAACTCCACTGGCTCAAAATCGATCTGGACCCAGTAACAATTTGCACCGCCAGCAGTGAAATTCGCGAGCTCTACCTCCCCTGGAGCGGTAATAATACCACCTTGCGAGGCTGGGGTGAGCCTGATGGACTCTTACAACTGAAGAACCTTAGCACTCTTTATATAGAGCTTATTCCCGAGCTAGTAAGTCGTATCTTATTTCGCCTGAAAAGGCTATACCGCCTAGATCTTAGCTTCAGACTAATATACGCATATTTTATAGAATCTCGAGAATGACGAGCGGACAAAGAAAAACTTGAATGCTTTCAAGAAGAGATTGAATTCCGGGGAAATACTATCGTCTCAGGACTCTGGAACGAATAGTACAAAGTTTCGGAAAATTAACTTCAAATCTAACCTATCAAAAGACAGCTTCTACTCGAGCAGTAACCGTCGAGGAGATAGCTCAGCATCTCAAGCGCGCGGGTCGGGCCATGACCGTGACCACCAATGGCTAGACAGCATGGATACCTTCGCACAGGATCTAAGCAGTATATGGGAGTACGCGAAGAAACTAAAGGTGCCGCAATATCTGGGCTCGCCGGTAACTGTAGCCCTTATCGATGACGGCGTGGATCTCGTCGACCCATCGTTCCAGGATCGGCTATATGAGGGCAAGTCGTTGAGCTTTGACCTTATCGGCGAGAACGACCCCAGGACTAGCCAGCGTGTACACTCATACCACCACAGCGAAGGCGGCCACGGCACGGTAATGGCGAATCTTATCTTCCGCGTTTGCCCGATGGCAAAGTTATATGTTATCCGTATTGAGACGCATAGGAATCGTGAGGGCGAGAGCAGGTTTGTGACTCGCAGCGCTGCGGCGGTAAGCAATATTCAACAGCATTCCGCCTCTATTTATCTTAGCTGTGGAAGAAAGTGACACGATCCGCATTGCTAATACCTAGCTTCTTGTAGGCTATTCGAGCCGCTATCGACAAGAAAGTCAACATCATCTCCATGTCTTGGACTGTCTCTATGGACCTAGCGAAACCCAGCGACGATATGAAGGATCTTCAGAGTGCGGTACAGGCTGCACACGATGCGAAGATCCTTATGTTCTGTTCATCTAGTGACGGAGGCCAGTTCGTCGAAGAGACGTTACCTGCTTCTGGTAATCGCGACCACGTTTTCCGCATCGGCGCGGCGAGCGCTGATGGTACACCTTTCTCATGGGCGGGCCCTGTTGAGAAATTGGACTACATACTGCCAGGTGTGGATGTCGTGAAGAGGCGCCCTGGTCAAGGCCGAGGTAGGCTGCTAAAGGAGAAAATGGATGAGATGAGATCCGATACGGGCTCCTCGGTGGCCACGGCTCTGGCGGCGGGGCTGGCAGCCATGATTCTGACGTGCGTCAAGATGGCAGCCATATACACAGCCAGTGCGCCAGAGCCGCACAGGCTCGGTGTCACTGAAGACATGGTCGAACAGCTACAGGAGCACGTAAAGATGAAGGCAGCCCTGGATAACCTTGACCCAACGCAGTATAAGTACCTCCAGGTGTGGATGAAACTAAGCACGTCTCAGTGGGCTAAGGGGGTCAGGTTCAGTGACATTGGAGAGTCGGAAAAGCTTGAACGCATAAGCAACATGGTTTTGACGAAGGGTTTTGTATCGAAGATTACATAGTAACTAGACTTGGATAACATTTTCCCCATTGATATATTTGCTATAGCTTATTTGTTGCGAAACTTGTGCTCCGGCCCATACGATCCTACCCCAGTACTCTATTTTATAGATAAGTTACAGCCTTTTCTCTTGAATTATTATTGCAGATAGAGTGCAAAAGCTATATATGCCTTTGCTCTCGCTATCGCCTAGACTACTTATTATATTTTTCTCGATATGCAATATATAAAAGAATATTCTATTTTATGCTCCCTTATATAATCCGGAACTATTACTACTTGCGAGTATCGGCCCTCGTAATAACCCATAAGGAGTTTAAGAACTATTCATATCGATTTGTTTCTTTATGAATATCCGTATAATCGTTTGCATCTTTTTGAAGTGCATTCTAGTCTAGGCAAACTTCAATTATCGGATTGTGCCTTCTTGATCTATTTATATTCATCTTCCAGATATTTTTATGCTTTCAAATCGCTAGATCGAGCATAGCTTTTCAAAGTTTTCTGTCTGCAAGCATTTATTGCAAAGCCTTCCTATATTGCTACTTGCTTTATTATCCAAAATATATTAATGTAACTGGATTCTTAAGAATTTATCTATTTATAAGCTATTAATATATTTGCTAGCTTTGCAAGTTAGCAATATATATGTCAGGGGTGCTGGATGCAAAGTGAAGTGGCAGAGTGTGAGATGCTCCCAAGCAATGTAATTGTAGCTAGGTAGCTAGAAGGACGATTACTGAACCTGCCCCTCTCTTCCTTTCTTTTAATCCGCTTTCCTTCTCATACCTATTTATATTTGTCCCGTGCCAGGCGCTGCGCCCTTGCTCGGTTCTCGCTCATTAAACTGGTCTCAGCTGTGCGATCCCTTACTTGGAATTGGCCACAATGGCCGCATCCTCGTGCTCCCGCGCGGCTCCCTAGCTCCGGTCCCGCAGCGTATTCTGCTCTTGACCCTAAGTCCTAATAACGTTATTTCGCTCCCTGACAGTTGCCTAGCATAAACCTTTGACGTACCAGGTACTTGTGCTACTTGGGTGTTCATTACACTTATTAATTTGCAATGAATTTGGCTTATTTTATATCGAAAGTAAGCTATTTTCCAAAATTTATAATAAGTCCGATATACTATTTCTAAGTATTATCGATATTCCCGTAATTATTGGAAAATGCTTTAGCCAGGTAATATTTTATTTGACGTTTCAAAATTCAAGTGGATCCGGTGATATGATTCGCACACCAAGCGATACCTAGGTAGCCTATCACCTTGAAGTGCTCTATGTTGACGGCTCTTGGTCCTCTTGTCGACCAATTTTCTGAAAAGGTGCCTGTTATTATCACCTTGGTTCCGTTCTTAATTACAGAGTTACTCCCCGGGGAATATTGTCTGGCTTACCCAACGTGCAGTTCTGATCTTCTGCGTGACCCACATGAAACTAAGCACGCGCTGAGCTGGCGCTCACAGGGTGAGGTCTCTCCTCGAGATCTGTTGTAGTACTAATGGTGAGTCTCAAGCTCACACTTGTTATACCAAGCCATGAAACGTTCTCGTATCATTACAAGGCTATGCTTTCTTTGATCTCACAGGTACATTCTCACCGCAGGACCTAGCCTTCAAGCGTGCCCAGCCTCTATACACAGCGCGGACTCTGAACCTGTATCACTTGAAATGGAAGCAAGATGTCCTACAAGAAATATCGCGGAGTAGATGATCATGTTTATACCGCTGTTCCTTCATCAATGCACCGTGCCCATCAAATAGTCGTGAAATTAATCTCGTCAGAACATGCGAAAGTTGTACTCAACGTAATGTCTTATTCAGCCAGGGCATACTTTTCATTTCTGCTTCTCAGGTTTCAAAACAGTACAGCTAGATGTGTGCCCGAGATAGTCTCAAAGAAGAAGTACAGAGATAGGCCAGCCAGGTCCGAGACGAAATGCACCATGCGAGTTTTACATTTCTAGGTGTACTTAAGGAATGTGTATTGAACCTGATGGCTGAATCCATCTACCGAGAGTAGAGCGGTCTATTTATATTAAAATCATTCGGACTCTGTAATGCAGGGGCCAAGGCCGGTATTTCCAAGCTGGCCTGATGGCCCAGTTGAGAACGTTTAAGGCTATCATAAGCGCAGACCAGTTCGGACGATAGGTAGGCTTGTATAGGCGAACGGGTTCTGTAAGGCGTTGGCAACAACAATAAGGGAGTAATCCAGAAGAATGAGGCAATGACAACATTATAATTATATGGTGAGATAATATTCGGGGTTGATGATAGTTGAGGATCAATACCCATACTACGTCTATATCTTTGCTTTGATTCAATGAAGTTCAGCCTTCGCGAGACTTGTCAAGCCCCGCCATGTCAACGATTCCTCTCTTGCTTCATGTCAAAATATAGCCATTCCTCTCTCTCCCCTGTCTTTTTTCTTTTCGTAAATTGCCGCCTTTCACATCGAATGCATCAGTTTGTAATGTAGGAAATAATGTAGATCACCGGAGCATCCATCCACATGGTACAGTGGCTACCTAAGTAGTAATGCGTCAATAGCTGATTGGTCGGGATAACTATATTTGAGTGCTTTAAACACCTATTCAAAGATGTGCGAGTAATGCTACTCGAACTCCAAGACCAGCACCTAGCTACAGACCTGTTGAACCTCAATTTCTCGAAAAATTGACCGTCCCAATGAGTGAACAGGACGATTGATCATTGGGCCATTAACCCATTGATCTGATCAAGTCCCACGCAAAGCCTTGAAAATGCTCGCTGTCAGGATTTCTCCTCTGTCGAGTCTCTCTCTCTCTCTCTTGTGCGCATGGCTAAGAATCCCGTATTGTATCCCTTCATGCCATGTTTGTAATTGTCTGCCAAGTCCTTCATGGACGTTCGTTCCAGCAGCTGGGCGTCGGACACTAGCTACACACTAATTGCCCGACCGATTTTGTCTTTCTGAACATATAGATTTAGCATACCTTTGCTAACCTTCCAAGACGGCCGGGCGACCTTTGCCTGGAGTCTCGATGGCGATCGATTGGTCTTTTAGGAAATGTGCCCACAATTAGCAACTACGGGTACCCTGTCAGGCTGAATACTGCCCTCGACCCTTCTGCACGATCAGCAGAGAAGCGGTAAACAAGCTAGGATGGGGCTAGGTGTAATGATAGACCGACGGAGTTGCAGTCCATTTTCATTCATGTCGTCCGAGGATTTACAAACTCTCTTTAAGATTTCCCCACAACAACAGCTCGAGCGGCGTACGCAACGCAGGGCAAGAAGAAGGATGCGGAGAAAAGGGGACCGGCCGTGCAATTGCTCGCTCCACTCGAACCGACCGGGGGATAAATTACGTCCTTGTCGTCACCAGGCATGGGTAGCCGGGCCACTAGATGGTGCCGCTCTTTATTTTTCGCTTCGCGGCGCCCTTGATGGCATGATCCATGAGAGGTAATTACACCAAGTGAGGGGAAGGGCCATGGGCAAGATGGAGTATAAAGCCGTGCTACTGCCACCTAGTTGAGCGCGTAAGCCCGCGATGTGTCTACGGCGTCCGACCTTCTCCCTACACCTTGCCCACACCGCCCCCCTCCCCACAGTGACCGTCCCTTGACGATGGCCTCGCTCCTCCTCACCCTGCTGCTCACCAGCGGCAAAGCTAGGGCAGCCTCATACAATGGCCTGGCAGTCACGCCACAGATGGGCTGGGACGACTGGAACGCCTTCGCGTGCGACGTGGACGCGGACCTCCTGGCCTCCTCGGCGCGCTCCATCGTGAACCTGGGCCTGCGCGACCTGGGCTACGAGTACGTCATCCTGGACGACTGCTGGTCGGCCGGGCGCAACACATCGGGCAACGGCTCCATCATCGTGGATACCACCAAGTTCCCCAACGGCATGGCGGCCGTCGCGGACGACATCCACAGCCTGGGCCTCAAGTTCGGCATGTACTCGGACGCGGGGAGGTGGACGTGCGGGCAGTACGAGGGATCGCTTGGCCATGAGTCAGTGGATGCACAGACCTTCGCCGACTGGGGAGTAGATTATCTGAAATATGATAACTGCTATAACCAAGGCGAGGCGGGGACGCAGTATCTCAGTCGCAATCGGTATAGTGTCATGAGCGATGCTCTCAATGCCACGGGACGGCCGGTACTTTACTCGCTGTGCAACTGGGGCGAGGACTATCCGTGGAATTGGTGAGTGAAGCAAGGGAAAATCCCCCTTCCGTGCGCACAGCTGTACTAATACACCCTTCTCCAGGGGAAGCACAATTGCAAACTCGTGGCGGATCTCCGGGGATGTCTACGATTCCTTCGACAGACCAGATGCTCGTTGTCCATGCGACGGTCCGGACGCTTGGGACTGTGGCCTGCCCGGCTTCCACTGCTCCACGCTCAACATCATAAACAAGGCCTCTTTTATCGTTTCGAAGGCGCAGAGCGGAGGCTGGAACGACCTGGATATGCTCACCATTGGCCTGGGCGGCCAGACAGACGCCGAGTATGTGACGCAGTTCTCGATGTGGTGCGCGGCGAAGAGCCCCCTCATCATGGGAAACGACTTCTCTAAGATCAGCAACTCGACGCTCTCCATCCTCATGAACGCCGCGGCCATCGCCGTGAACCAGGACCCGCTGTACTCGTCGGCCGCCCGCAGGTGGTACTACGATACCGCAGACACGGATGAGTACGGGCGGGCCTCGATCCAGATGTGGTCCGGCAGCCTGAACTCGACGACCGATAGCGAGTGGGATGACATGGTGGTCGTGCTCATCAACGGCAACAACTCGCCGACGACAATGAACGCCACACTGGCCGATATATTTATCGACTCCGGCACGGACGGCACCGCGCCGCAGGTGGCCCTAAGCTGGGAGGTGCGCGATCTCTGGGCGTACCGCCTGACGGAAGAGGAGGCACAGGCCGTAATCGATGCGGCGAACGCGACGGACAGCGGAACCGGGTTGGCGGCCTCGAACGTGACGAACGTGTACAATGCTACAAAGACGTCATACGCCGAGGGGCTGGCGGCCAAGGACGAGTTGTTGTTGGGTAAGGTCGTCAGCACGGTTGCTGCGCAGGGCACACTTACGGCGAGCGTAGATAGGCATGGCGCGGCGATGTACAGGTTGAGGGCTGTACCCACTGCTGCTGTGAGGAAGAGGACCGAATTGTGAGCGAACAAGCAGAAGTTATAGCAAGCCTGTGTCGGCATAATAATATTAAACATATGCTTGGCCCGAAGTCCGAGTCCGGTGTCTTGGCTGGGTGCCTGCTGAGAATCGGTGATAGCTTGATGAGCCAATGCGGTGCACAGACGAGCAAGATACGCGCAGTAATGTTGCGTAGCAGAAACGCCCTCTTGATTTCCGCCGTGCTTTGTCGGCTTCTATCGTCCTATGTACAAGACTCGTCGCCCCTCCGTTCCCTTGAACTCCTTCTCCTTTATCGTGACTTTGCAATAGGTTCCCACGTGTTGATCTTTGGCTTGACACTAAGGCAAGATTAGCTTGACCCGGATAGGATCAGGACCGACGCTTTCTTGTGACGCACGTGTTGTATGGCTTGTACGCGCCCCTCGTCTGCGTGTAGTTGGGGATGTGGTGTGGCTTGGCCCAACTGCGTGCTACCTTGGCCAGAGGATCGACGGTAGGAGGCTGGTCGACGGCATAGGAGATCCATGCGTGCCACAGAGGCTCAATCTGGGCGCTGCGTGTGCGTGCTCTTGTCAGCCTTCGTTCTGCACCTTTGCTCTTCGTGGAAGGGGGTATTTATCCGACGTACGGGTCAAAGTCATGCTTCTTGTAGTCCACCCATCGAGTCCGCACTGTAATCAATCATTTAGCAGCCGGCCTGCTATTCGATATAGTTCTAAGATCCATTCCGTACATGGCAGCTCATCCGTCATGTTCTCGTAGAACTTGTTGCCAAACTTGTCGGTGCCGACAAGTGTACCGGCCTTGGTGTCGCCTGTTTCCTCGTAAGCCTCTCCGTATGGCGTACAAATGCCCGTTCTGTATCATACCGATGTACTGTTCGGGAGGAGCGAGGAGTCAGTCGTCATCTAGAAGCTGTAGACGGATCGGTGGGAGTTGGACGTACATTAAGTTGATGCCAGTATTCCTGTGGCAAATCGGATCAGCAGAGGCTCCCAGTCGATAGATGGGGTAATTACCTTCAGGCCAATCTTTCGAAGGTTACCCAGTGTCCTCGAAAGGGTCGACATCTTGGCGGCGGTTCAATTGACGAGAATCAGTGTAAGTCTTGTCCTTTAGAGGAGAAGGAAAGCCATGATGCGGCCGATGATGTTGCGGTGCTCGACGACGTTCCCGGCGGGCAGAAGAAGTGGGTCCAACCTCACCGCCCAACCCAATCACTGAGCTCCAGAGGTCAGCGCGGTACGTACCCCAACCCCTGCCAAAAATTTCCAGAACATCGTCAACCTCGTGGCGGAACCTCACAACCGTTCTGCTGTTTCTTGCTCAGACGCGTGCAAAGTTTCACTGTGCGTGGTTGCTTCTGTGTTTGACAACGGCGATGCTCGCAAGGAGCGCCGCCACGAGATGCGGCGTTCTTAGAGCCCGGAAACCCTTTTCCTTCACTCCAAACTTTAGGGTTGCAAAACCTCAGCAGGTTCGCCAGTATGCGACGACCGGCGCAGCTCATGCCTCGAGCACCATCAGCTCTGCCGGCATGCTCGCGCCCTTCATCAGCGAGTTGGACAAGATAGCACCGTCATTTCCCATCCACGGCTCGCAGATCCAGATACTGCAGACACCAGCCGAGTTCTACGACACGATCAAGGACAAGATCCGCAAAGCAGAGAGGCGTATCTTTTTGTCGACGCTGTACATCGGCAAGTCGGAGAGGGAGCTCATCACGATATTGCAGGATGCCTTGAGGAAGAACCCGGACTTGAAGCTTAGCATCCTGACCGATGCGCTGCGCGGGACTAGGGAGGCACCTCAGCCATCCTGCGCGTCGCTACTGGCGCCACTGGTCGAGGAATTTGGTCCGGGTAGGGTCGAAATCCGCATGTACCATACGCCGAACTTGACAGGTCTGCGGAAAAAGTACATACCAAAACGGATCAATGAGGGATGGGGCTTGCAACATATGAAGCTATATGGCTTCGACGACGAGATCTTGCTATCGGGGGCCAATCTCTCCACTGATTACTTCACGAATCGACAGGACCGTTACCACCTATTTTCGTCAAAGGAGATCACAGACTTCTTCTGGGGATTGCAGAGTGCTGTGGGATCTCTCAGCTTCAGAATCGAACCATCAAAGTCTGCGGCTGGATTTGAGAAGGTTTGGCCAGCTGAAAATGCTGCACCGTCACCCCTTGACAGCCCGAAGGAGTTTGTGTCCAAAGCCACATCAAGGATTGAACGACTGATATTGCCACCAAAGATATCGTCACCTCCAAAAGGAGACCACGACACCAGCGTCTACCCACTAGCCCAGTTGACACAGCTTCTGTCACCAGATACCTCGACAGAATTACCTGCTCTCACCCACGTACTGAAAACACTTGCGCTGCCTGCATTCTCCAACTCTTCCTGGACTTTCACTGCCGGCTACTTCAACCCGGCACCATCACTTACCAAACTCTTGCTTTCCACCGCCTCCCACCACAACGTTGTCATCACCGCCTCCCCGTTTGCCAACGGATTCTACAAATCCAGGGGCGTCTCGGGCATGCTCCCGGATGCATATACCCTCCTGGCCCGGAACTTCCTCCACGATGTCCACTCAAGGAAGAAAGACCTCGCCATTACATTGAAAGAATGGCGGAAAGGCACCGTCAACGAGCCTGGCGGCTGGACGTACCATGCAAAGGGACTGTGGGTGACTCTGCCCTCAGAGTCCAGTCCATCATTGAGTCTGGTGGGAAGTTCGAACTACACGAAGCGTAGCTATTCGCTCGACCTCGAGGCCAACGCAATGATATTGACGCGCAACGAGGATCTCAAGAGGAGGTTGGGCGATGAGCAGCGCTGGCTGCAAGAGCATGCGACGCAAGTCACCCGGGATAACTTCGCGAGGACGGAGAGAAGGGTGAGCTTGAAGGTGCGGGTTGCAATGTGGATTGTTTCGCTCGTCGGCGGAGCTCTATGAGTCATCTTTGGCAACTCTTTCAGCGACTACCGTCTTATCCTATGTGGCCTTTCGCGGGGCTTGTGTCTGGTGCCGAAATTTTTCGATCTACGCTTGGCGCTCAGTCGCAGCGCACTTATCAACTGGTTATGCATCAGCTTTCACCTCTCTATGTCACATATTCCGAAATTTGCCTGGAATTCATGAGCCTCGTTCGCCAGAGCGATAGCCACGTCCGCTTCTGGTTGAGGGCTGAAGGGACTGCCCCCCTCCTGTTTTTTTGTTTTGCTTCTCTATTCGCGAAAATCATGTACTGGTGCTGATGGGACGTCGAGAAATCGCCCCCGCCTACCATCCTGAGGAAAGCTTTTGGAAATCATCGATGCTGCGCGAAAGCATGCTCACTGACCTGCCCTGTCGAACGGCATCAACAAGCGCTATAGAGGGCGCGACCACTCGGAGATCTTCATCCTTTTCCCCCAACTCCACGTGACAGCATTTCGACTCGTACCTTTTAATACGATGAAGAAAAGCATGCTACCCTCCGGTAGCTGAGACAGTGAGGTGCGGCTTTGCTCTGGATCGCTAGCAACTCTGAGGACCACTGTCCATGAGGTTAATGCAGAGCCTTCAGCTTTACATCGCAGTATTCTCGAGTTCAATATTGCAGGTAATCAGTCACAGTGTCCCGTGACCTCGTTGGATTTGCAGCTCACGTGCAAATGATCGGCCGGTCTACTGTACGCGGTGCGCAAGGCAGGAACCACAGCCCGAAGATTACGCCGAGTCCCCTCTAGACTTGGCACGGAGATGGTTGAGGGCCCCCACACTCGATCAGGTTCTCTCGAAAGAAGGCATGTGCGGCCAAGCCCATTGCAGATCAACCTCGGTGATCAGCATGGAGACAATTTCGTTGATTCGGTCAAGCAAGGTTGCAAGGCGCGTGTCATGATTACTACAACGATCCGACGCGGCAATAGACTTACAGGACCCCCTCACAAGACCAGGCATATTCTGCGGCCCGACGGCAGAGGTGAGAGTATACGGAAAGGGGCCGACCTATTGCTTTTCGGGTCGAGTGTGCTCAGCTTCGCCAGAGATGGCTGGGTCAGACAGACTCAGTAGCCCGTCATCATGATATCTCCGGCGCTCGATGCGTCTTACTATCGCCAAAAAAGCTATTTTGAGCCTGCGAGTTCAATGATCGCAAGGCGGAATATTCCCAGTGCCCTAGGACAGGAGGGACTGTGAAGAGGATAAGGCCGTTGCTGCCGGCACTGTAGCTCTCATGATGCTTATCGCACGCCACGAAGTGAGCTCTCGCTTTCAAGTGCAACCTGCCTGCAGCTGTCGGGCGGTTGCATTGCGAATATGGTGAAGACTCCGTGCTATCCCGCGCGGCAATTGCAATTCCATGCAAGAGGTGGTGACAACAAACACAAAAGGATCTAAATCGAAGTCAGGGGGCCATCCGGATAGACGACGTTCCGGCGCCTCCTGGCGGGGCCGGCTTCGACCGACCCAAACACGGGGCACCCTTCCTACATCCGGCCCGTAATTGGCTGTTTAGTCTTCCGCCCTACTCAAGAGCGCAATACTCAGGCCTCGGATTCTAACTAGGCAAATCCTGAACACCTGCGTTGTGACCTGCCAATTCGAAGCGGCCGGGATGCCGTTCTGTTAGGAGCACTGGAAGTTCCTTGCTTCGGTGCAGCCATTTGCCGGCTACTGGACATCCGTGCTGACAAGGCTGGCCGAAGACCCCACCGGTCCTTGTGTCTTCACCTATTAGCCTATTCGGCAGCTAACCTATTCATCTGTTCTTTCACCTGCCCATCTGCAGGATCGTTCGGGGTGGGAACGAGCCGTCCTCTCGGCTCCGCTGCTTGTGCTTTGTTGAATCCTTAGGGGCCCAGGATTTGGTGTTTTGGTTCCAACTCCTCGATCAGTTTCAGCCAATAGTCGTCTCAACCCGCACACAGAGGCTCCCGGAAACCAAACGTCCCGTCCCTCAATTTACACTATGTTAGCCCGCCCGCCGGTGTGGGGACGTCACAGGAAGTCAATATTCCTTCAACATCACCGCCCGCCCTACAGTGCCTGCCTGCTTTTAGGTGCTGGGAGGAGATGATCCGTCTCTAGGACGCCGGACCCCAGACCTCGAGATCTGCGCTGAGATTTGTTTCATAAACAAAGTGGCAGCCCGGACCGAGTTGTGCTCTGGATCCGTAGGCGTGGAGGTCCCCGATCTACCTACCTGATCGAACGACACGGAGATTCCGGACAAACAAACAAATTATAGGATACCGTGAAAAAGAGGGGTTTGGTCGTCACATCGTTCTGGTTACATTTCTACCATCGCATTCCTCTTCGCAGAGCCCTCCATGGACGGGCCCAGTCGCGATCATTTTCCCTGGTTGAACATGTCTCGTGTCAAACTCTTCAACCTCACCGCCGCAGCGACACTGCTTCTATCCTTCTTCCTGGTGTCTATAGCAGCCCAAGATGCATGCACCTCGGCCAGCCAACCGAATCCCATAGCCCAGCAATATGCGGAGTCAGTCACTGGAACCCTGAACGCTACACTCGCTGTTGTTCAGATACCGCTGGACACAGCGAGGCAACTTATTCCTGCGCAATACACTATTCTTGAGAGTGCCTACCGCGCTCTGCTGCCCAGCTTCCCTGCGGGCATGTACCCCGTTTTGATGCAGGCCGGGCTGGACCACGACATACAGCTCGCTGCGATGAGTTACAATCTTCCGGACTTCCAAGTGAGTACATGGTCAGGAAGTAACATGTGATATACCACCGCTAACGAACTCCCGACAGCGCGCTGGTTGGTCCTTTCCCTTCGTCGACCTGCTCGGTGACGGCTTCTCGTCCTTCACGTGGGCACCAGCCCAGATGATCAGCTCCGACAGCGAGATAGCCATCAACGGCTCACGAGAATATGGCACCGCCGTCAGCCCCGCGACCTTCGACCCAGGATGCGATGCCTACGGCCGCCTGGCGAACGGCTCGACTTACTTTGCGGGCAACGCGACCGACGGCTCAGGCGTATACGCTACGATGGAGTTTTCTACCCTGGCACAGGATACCACCAACCCCTATTCAATAGAGTTCTACCAGAACGTCACGAACCAGCCCATCTTCGGGAACGGGACAATGTGTGATAGCCAGGTTCGCCTGTTTAATTCGACTCTCAACCAGGGACAATTCGCGCCGGTGCCGGTGAAAGGCACCATCTTCTCAAACCTTGCCCCTTTGGATGCTAGTACTGGGTTGGGTGATGTGTTTGGCATCCTGATTGATACCCCTTTCATAGAGTACAATGGGTTGGATTGTCAGTCCCTTCAAGGGTACTCCGGGACGGGGTCTGGGGACTGATTAGACCATATCTCAAGGTCACCTTATTGCATAGCGTATTTAATTTTAATGCTTTATTACTTGGGTATCTTACCCTATCATCCTTTACCAGCGGTCCAAAGGGACCTTGCGTGGACACCATCTGCTTCACCAGCATGCGACAATACACTGGAGAGCCTTCGTTTTCGAATCAGGAGCAGAAAAGACACTGACATGAGAAAGGTCAACTCCAAAAAGACGCCTCAAAGTGGTTGATAGATGGCTAGAAAGCTGAGCGCAAAGACGGATAATAATGGGAACTAACAGGCTTTGTCGAACTTCAGTACACCTGTAACACCCAGGAGAATGAGGATTCGGCGTAGAAGCATACGTACTAAATTTTGAAGTAGTATAAATCCCACCCTTGGTCCTTAGAATCCACTTCAAACATAATAGTTGGCACTCTGGTGGCATCTAGGCACTAGGATTGAACATCTATGGGGTAAATAATGGTCATAGGAGGACTCCAAGTCTAAAGTATTGCCAAGAGAACATATTCCACATCAAATCAAGGCCGAAATTGTGCTGTTCCACGCGAGGCAGTCTCCCAGCACGCTGCTCGTCAGCGAAGCCGTGGAGTTGATCACTGCTGCACCCAGAGCGCTTGTACCACACTTAAGTCCCAGGACAAAGGCGCCAGCTACGAGATTGGCTAAATACGGTGCCGTGTGCTGAGTGTTTCAATGGTCAGCAGGCAGGACTCCTTCGTGTCTCGATTTAGGCCAGAGGTTCGCATAGGGACTGTCTGGAGGACTGAATGCGGTGGAATAATATTGCCTCCGGACGAAACTTACCGTGTGATCGTTTGGGAAGTTCTCATCAGTGACAGTGGCCCCCAAATTATCTTCGAGCTGGGCTGTGTAGTCGCCATGCGAGACAAAGTAGACACCAGCAGACGGTCCACCCAAGACTTGTGTAGCGTACCTGATGAGCGGCGGCTGTTAGTGGGAGACTTTGGTCCAACAAGTGAGTATTCGAAAAGCCTTAGTACGTGGCTTACCATGTGTAATATTCGAAGCGATTGGGAACCCAGGAGAAAGTGCCCGTTTCCCATGGATTGTCTGGCGTTGCAGAGCTGAGAATCACTTTTGCACCTTTCTCGAGATACATCTGCGATGCCATCTCGAGATATGCCGGGAAGGTGTAAATAGTCTCGTTCACCCCGTCGTATTCCGAATAGCACACTTGAGCGCCCTGACCGGGGCAGTCAGTATCACCGTCATCAGAACTGAGACTGCCTCCATCATTGTGACCAAGCTCGATCACAACCCACTGCTCATTGTCAACGTAAAGTCTCAGAGAAATAAGAATCATTATGGAGGTATTTAGTGGTAGTCACATAGATACTTACATCCCCTGACGAAAGCTCATCCGCTATCGCCTGGAAGCGCCCTTCCCTCCAATAAGAACGGGCTGACCGTCCAGCTATCGCCTCGTTGTTCACAACATAATCGGCGCTGTTGAAGGAGTATTGCAGATAATGGCCCCAGCCCTGAGTGCCGCTGCCGCCGCCGCCTTCAGCCATGGTACTGTCTCCAGCTAGCCAGATGTTCGTCACAGCCTGTGTGCTCGGCACAAGACCCAGCAGGCCCGACAAGAAGATAGGTGAATAGCGCATTTTCCAGGGGATGTACGTCAGGGAAACCACATGTAAGTCTTAGAATGTGTTTTTCGACTCTGCAAGGGCACGAATGATGTTGCTGAGTCGTCTCAAACATGTTGCTCACGACAGCCCATGTCCACCTCTAGGATTTATAGTCCGTATAGCTTTACAATGCGACGCTACCGGGTGACTCTTTCATCTCGGCCTTCAGCCTCCGGATGACATAAGATAGTGAAGTCGCAAGTGTCGTATTCGTTGTAAATGGACAGAAAATAAGATTTTCGGCGGGTGCTATATCAGACTTCTCCCGTTAAGTTGAAGATTAGGTTGTACATAAATACGACGCGGATTCAGCCGCTCTCCAATTCTCCCACCATTCGTGATGCCCACAATGCTCTTGGAGATGCCTTATGCCGGCACTCAAGGCGGTCCGGGGGAAAGGAATTCTGGTCAAATGATCTTCGACTTTCCTGTCTGGGCATCTCGTGTGCATGACATGGCCACGCCCGGAGAAATTCTCCAAATGCCGCCAATGAAGGGCTACAATACTACCTCAGGTATGGAGCCAAATTCGGGCGCAGGTCTGAAGTGATTATTACTCAAACGAGAACATACCTCGCCCTATCCACGTGAAAATGCATTTGCATCTATTTCGGAGCCTTCAAAGCATCTCAGAACGTCCTCCCTCACAGAAGCTTAAGCGCCATGCGTCAAGATGATCCTCTCAGTCTCCGTCGGACTTGGGACCCACACTGGGCTGTAGTTGGGTTCTGCACACTATGAACACACCGCGGTGAGGCGCTTCCAAACAGTGTTAACGACAAGTGTAGGAACAGGCCCATTTTTGTTGAAGTAGATTTTCAACGAGACGAGACCGAATCTAAGACTTCGTGTGAACTAAAATGACGTGGAATTGGTATCTATATAAAATATGGTATAGGCACGTGTCATTATATATCCAAGCTTTCCATCCCGCTGAACTCCATTAAGGCCACGTTGCATCTCGTCCGAGCCGTGGCACACAAGACCAGCTTAAAACCTATTTGGCCTGTGATAGCTGTCGTTAGGCAAGCCCAATCGACGTGTTCCAAATACATTATTCTAGCTCGGCCCGAAACTCGTTCGATCCTAGGAGCTCCGATCGCCGCTCGCTCTCTGCAACGGTCGATGCCAGGAGCTCTGATCGTCGCTCGTTATCTGCCCCGGAATAGAGCTCAGGCGTGTTTGGTATCCCCGTCTGGTCGGTTTTCGCGGCTGCCTCGTCGTATGCTGAGACGTGAATCGGGTCGTCCGTATAAGTCGGTGGTTCTGAGGCAACCCCAGCTTGCAATGGGGCCTCTGACCTTCTGCGCCTCAGGAAGAACCAGACACCGGCCGCTATGAGAGCCACGCCGGCGACCGCCCCGATGGCAATACCGGCAATGGCGCCGCCAGATATCGAAGAGCTCGTAGCGGTAGAGGCCGTGTTTCCCTCCGTTGAACCCGATCCTGATCCTGATCCCGATTCCGATGAAGGCGTGGTAGTGGAACAGACAGCCGAGTGCTCGAGGACGTTGCTCGCCTCGTCCACGGCGACGAGCATCTCGCTATTGCTCTGTGTGTTCGCTGCCCAGACGGTGAACTCTCCCGCGTCCAGGTTTACCATGACGTACAAAAATGTCATGAAGTGTCGACACATCCTGAGGGGATACCCATCGGTGGCAACTGGGTTGATCAGAAGATCGGACTCGGTGAAGTTCCGCTGCAATAACCCAGTTGAGGCGTCGACGTAGATGTGAGGAACAATGAGCTGGTCATTGGTGACTGTCACGGAGGGTCCGCCACTGATTGTGATGTCTATGTCTCCTGCAAATCTGCGTGATGGTCAACAATTGTCCCAATATTTATCCAAGTGAATAAGAAAAGGGCCCGCATCTTTGAGGTGGACCATAGGCGCGGTTCAACTTACGGTGAATCATCCGGTAGATACACCGAGTCCCAAAAATTGAGTCCGGTGGAACGCATTGGAGATGTACCCGCATATTCGTAGAAACTTGTATAATTTGTAAACTCCGCGAAGTTGTCGAAATAATCGAAGTCGGACATATCGAACATGCCAGGGCAACCCAAGTCGATACAACCAGAGAGCGTTGAAGACGTGTCATCAAAGAGACTTGCAGTAGTGCCATTGTGGAAGAAGAGACTGAGATCCGATATTTCTACCGAGAGACCCCACAAGCAAGCTGTGTAGTTCAACTTGCCAGTGTAGTTGCTCGTCACTGATCCCGAGATCTTGTTTTGATCATAACCTCCAAAGACAAGACTTCCGTTCGACTGACCAGTCGTACCATCTTCACCCCAGAAGAAAGAATAGGTCCGGGAGGATATCATGTCGTTGGCCTTGAGCTCGTTCAGAAAAGTCGAATTGGGGCCAAGCCCAATGACAGCCTGAGGATAGTAGAACTGCTCCTGCCAGTCATTGAGCGGAAGGCCGAAAGTATAGTTCGCAAGGGCAGTGTTCTCGTTTAGATTCCAAATATCGCTATAGATGGACGTCGATGGGTATGGACTGGGGTCGCTGGCTGTCGCATCGGAGTCTCCTTGTTTCTGCGTTTTGGATGCCACCGGGTTGTAGGCGCCACCTCTTCTTGTAATGCAAGCAGCCTGACTTTCAGTCGAGAGCGCATCGCACAAGTTAGTCGAGTCATAGACTAGGCTGTTGTTCCATCTGTGCAGGCAATAAGTTAGCAGGCCTTCAGATGTCCAGACATCTCAGTGAGATATGGGCGTCAAAAAGCTTACGGGTAAGGCATGAAGGCAAGATCTTGTGCTGGTGTCCCCACACTAATGGCCACGCCTCTCACTTGAGCATTATTCGGTGAGTTGGCGATAGTGACGTTCGTGATGACTGCAGATATAGGAGTTGGAGTACATTGTGACGATGCAGTCGAACTCGAGGACTGTGCTACCGCAGTTCCGGGGTACAATGCCGCTGCAAATAGTATCGCATTACAGAAATGCGTAATTGGTCTGTCCATCTTCTGCCAGTTGAAGGACTCGAAAGAGCCTGGCTAGGTCTCTAGGACACGGAGAAGAACTTCAAAGTCGTGAAGATCACCCCCGCAGGGAAAGAGGAAGCACGGGAGCTGAGCCAGAAAGCATATGTCAAAGTTCAAACCCGGCAAGGCACTTCTGCATCTGACGCAGGTCTCACCTCTTATTTCAGGGTGCATTTGGCCATCTCGAAGGATTTGGGACCCGCTTCTTCCAATATGGTCGCCAGTCAAGATTGCGCCTGGCCTGCTGAAGCGTCTGCCTATCAGGTCGTGGACAAGGATCGACCGGAGACTGTCCCCACGCAGTTGTTATGGTCTTCGAGAACAGTACAGAAGCGGCAGCCCTGTGGCCCAGCAGACGAAGCGAGAAGGACGACTCCGGAATTATGTCTCGTTAACATATATAAAGACAGCGGTAAGGAAGACATCATGGGGTCTCATGTGTGCATCGCCACCAGTTTCAGTCAAAACATGTTGCGTGAGACCAGGATCATTCAGCCGCTGCGTAGCACGGCAGGGCGCTAGAGGATTCAGATCCCGACCTCTGCTTGCTGGTCACTGCTGGTCTCAATCTTCTCGGAACAGGTGTGTGCCTTTCCCGCGGTCGTGGTCCCCACTAACTGTAGCTTGCATTGGTATATTACGATGGACCAATCGTCTTTAGTGAAGCAAGTCGAGGATCGCCTTCATGAAGACGGGAGATCACTATCATCAAAGTGTCAGCAGCGAGGGGGGCAGGTCGCTAGGATTATCGCTTGTCGGCAGCGAGTCAGGAGCGGTAGGCATCACTGTGTCCCTGAATATCAACAACTTACCTAGGAGCCGCATGGCGTGGAGCTGCCACAGTACGAAATCAGGCGCCCTCCTCACCAGTGGAGCAGCTGTTCAGATATTGTGGGTAGTCATTGTGGGTTGGAAAAAGTCACGCCGAAGTACGGAGTTATTGTTTCTATGATGTACGGACGTCGTCTCCCATGCTTGTGGTCGTCGAAGTTGCAGACATCATGGTCAACTTTTTTACGCAAGGCCGAATAATCTCTCCAATATTAAGGATGCCACAAAGCCCATCTTTTCCTGGTGTCAGGGCCCCAACATCTAGGCTGCCTCCTATGATTGCTTATCAACCTGGGCTGGACCTTCGCGTGATCTCTTTCCTATCTTGGCTTCCTCCCGTTGGCCTTTTGGCCTTTTGGCCTTGCTATGCTTAGACCCGTCATAGCTCTCGCGTCAATGCGTAGCTGCCACAAGTAACTTTGGCAAGACCAATTTCCCGGCTCTCGCCAGCGCTCTACTGTGTATCCGGATTACTGACTAATACATAGGAGACTTTCGGGGATTTGTAATGTCCAGCAGCCAGTTTCCTGCACGGAAAATAGGCATAACGGTATGCATGCTATGTAGATACTATGCGCTTTCATCTCGCATGTCGACATCGGACAGTCGTGGGGCTCGACTGCGGTAATACGTATATAGCGGGTATGTTGCGGATATAAATCCACCTCAAGATGAAAGTAGCACTGTGTATCTGCACAGTCAAGTCTCCTATGTTTACTGCCTAGTAGTACGCGCCCTGGAGCTCTTCGACAGAACTCGAGGAATGAGCAGAATACATACCTGTACTCCGTATTACTTCTACACATGTAAGTAAACGCTTCTAACAGCACGCTCTACGCGCATGTCGAGCGACTTGGAGGAGCCTGCGCGCACGATGAAGCTTGAGATACACTAACGCGATTCTCTTAAGCGAAATCTCTGTGGATTCTTCCCACGCAAGGTATGGCTTACCGTGCCGATCCGAAAACACACGATACTTGTGTACCTAGTATGCCATCTGCTTGGACGCCATTTGTGCTCCTTGACCTGAACGTTTGCTCCGGCCCCTCCGCACACTGCTACGACGATTCCCCTAGCGATGGGATTATCGCCAAGCGCGTGTGGCTGCCTCTTCCGCCCTCGGTGAGACACTCCAGGCGAGGAGCGCGTCGTACAAAGAAAGTGCGGTAAGAAAATAGTACAGTAGGCGCTGGGTGCCCAAAATAAAACTAACAACCCCCGGACGGCGTTCCCATTCGTTCCAGTGGGTCGGATCTCCGCTGCATTGCCTACGTAGTAATACTGTACGGGCGTATACCGCACCACATCTGCATCCGACCCCTGTCCCACGAGAATGCATCCAGGTGCTCCAGCTCCTTCGCAAGGATCAGAGCCCTTTGATTTGCTGTGCGGGATACCCATGCGCCGTTCGAGACAAAGAAAATCCTTTGGACATCATACACCGTAGGCAGCCATACTGGGGCACCCCTTTGTGACATCAGGACGCTGTAATCCCCCTGTGACCTTGAGCTGTCAAGGCTGTCCTGCGTCTTTTCCGGCCCAAGTGAAGTCCTCCTCCTGAACCTAAGCACGAGGCGGTCAATGAGGCAAAATCCTGCACACAGCGTTGGCCGTTTAACGCGCTCTTGACGGTCCTCCTCTCCCGTCCTTGCTCGGCAACAATAGCCAGTCGCATCATTTACCACGTCTTCTTTCCTTGGCAAGGCGACCTGGACAGCCTCGGGCTTCCCTAGTTCCTCTAATGCCATGTTCTCACGTCTTCTGTCCTCTAATAGGCGCCTCACCTATTCGGCTGCGTTCATTTTTGTGTCAGTCTTGATTGTCTTGACCCTGCGAAGCCTACGGTTTGGTTATAGTACCTCGGAGTGGTCGATTCCAGGATTTAAAGATGCCACCAGCATCGACCTCCCCACAACCCCACCGCCGGTGGCATCTTCACAGAGCTCGCTGGCACTGCCGGACGACTATGGGCACGTAAGGGAACAGTCGTCGATGTGCGAGCTCCGTCTCGGGGTATCCTACCTTGAAGAGCTACGGCACACTAGGGCAATCTACTGCTCCGCTGAATCGCAATCGCAGCTGACGTGTTTCCACATTAAAACCGACGAGAAGGGCCGGACAGACTCCTTCTGTATCGGGCGAGGAGCCAGATTCAACCAGGATAAAAAGAAATTCCAGTTGGATTGCGATAAAATCGAACCATGGGGTGTGGAAACGAACGAGTCGTCGGTCTCTTTACAGAGCTTCGGCAAATACTGGTACGAGACAGGACCACCAGTAGTGATGGACAAGGCTATCGACCTGAATGGCAAGGACCTGGACCTGTCGCAGAGCAACGTGCCGGAGAAATTCACAATCCTTGTGAAGCGAGAGGGGGAACTGAATCCGTGGCATTGCCTTCTGGAGATATTATCGCTCAGCCTTAGCATGGACGTACTTCAGATGACACCACGAGATGGGGAAGGAGGACTGCCCTTCTTCGCGCCTCGGGACGCAGAGAACACGCAAGTGGTCATATTAGATGAGAGAATGGATGGGCCTTACTTCGACCTCTGGCAATTGTTTGCCAAGAAGCCTATCGTTCGACTTGCCGAGCTTTCAGACGACGCCGTGGTCGGCAATGTTATCGTCCCTCTACCTGGTGCCAGCAATCCACTCTGGCAAGGAGACTGGGAACCAAATCCCTGTGACCACTCTGAGCTCCTTCAAACGTTCTCCTGGAGGGTCCTTCACCACTACCAAATCCCCGACACCCTCGAGAACGAAGACAAGGTCGTCGTGACCTTCATCGACCGACGAGGACAGCGGAAGCTGGTCGACATGGACCGCCACCTAGCTGCTCTGCAAGGCCGATATGAGCACGCAATCATTAACGTGATCGATCTTGCTGCTCTTCCCTTCCCAGAACAGATCAAGCTTGTGCGCAACTCAGACGTCCTCGCCGGCGTGCACGGAGCCGGGCTCACGCATGGCCTCTGGATGAAAGAGCATTCGGCAATGGTCGAGATCCTGCCGGAAGGCTTCAACCACAAGGGCTTTAGGAACTTCGCCGGGGCTCTCGGTCATGATTATTTCAGCGCCCACGGCATCAAGCCGTCTGTAGACTCGGGGAGCTGGCAGCGTGATGACGTTGCCATAGAAGATGGTCGGTTTCTTGAACTGATGGATCTTGCTATCAAAAGCATGTACAACAAAGGCCGAAATAATTACGACGTAACCAAATGAGATGAATAGAATTTAGAGGCGTTTGGGGTCGGGCAAGATAGATACCAATTTGACGCATTTGCCTTGCAGCAATCACACCAGTATACTCAGGCATTCTTCTTGTATTTGTTGACAGGAATTACTGCCTCCTAGAGGTTCTCCCTTTGAATTGGGCGGATCCAGCGTTTTCTGCCCATTGTCGGCCGTCATAGCCATGATGGCTCCATGATGACTATAGATAGCTGTATCGGGTTGTCTCTGGCATAAAGGCTCGTTATTTTGTAAATTTTGGCGGGTTTTGTCGACGTTTCTAGCGGCCAGCCGAAAGTTTTCTCTGAGCCCTATCGATCCTTTTGTCGTCTCCTCAATATCAGGTCTGGCCTCAACGGTCCTCCTATCGTCCTCGCTCGCCCTACTGACTGGTTCCAGGTGGCCGCAGCTCGCCTCAGTTGTCCTCATGTTATCCTCTTCTGGCCTCTTATCCATTCCTCGGGCAGTCCTCGCCTGCTTCTTCTCTTCTGCAAGGACTCTCAGCACCTTCATTTTCCTCAGTATTAGGCCCACAAAATCAGGATGTCTGAAGCGGGTGAATGATTCGTGATCGATATTGAGCTAGTCCAGGTATTCGGCCCATGACGATGTCGTTATCGGGACGTCTCTTCTACTGGTCGTAAGCTGATAATTTCTCGAATTGCCTGCGCTAGTAGGTATATGGTAGTTTGGGTTCCGTATTACAGCTAGCGAGGAACATTCGTATCGTGGCAACGTATTTAGATAATGTTTGCGAGTAGTATTCCGATGCAATTTCGAGAGAGGCCCGTTTTCTGCAGCAGTTGTCAGATAATGACTTCGCAAGTCGTCCAATAGTTTGTCGACGATTTCCTCGTGCCTTTTCCGACTTTCAGGGGTTGGTCGTGATGGGAGTCTAGAGGAAATCAAATGGGTGTCCTACCAGCCTTGATGACAATCACCAGCATATCTCCATGGTCCCGTACCAAGTAACAATTAGAAGCCGCGGAGAGTCAAGAGGCCCATCCCAAAGCCCTCAAGTTCCTACATGTCCCAAGTGCAATTACTATTCATTCTCGTTCAGTATATCAAGTACTTATAGACAACTACTGCTTAGTGCAATGGTGCTGTAGAGATTCCAATTTCATTAGTGACAATCAAAATCTTAACTTATGACGAAGTAATGCTTTGGAGAGATTGCAACATTCTGCTTTGTATCAGCTGTGCATCATCACCCCTCAGCCAGTCTCACTACAGGTCTACACGACCGCACAGCCTCGTCAACTTATAGTTGTGAATCAGCCTCAGCCTCGTTACTAACTCATTACTCTTGATGACCTATTTGTTCAATTTGATGCTGAAGGGAGCTCCAAGGGACTCCAAATGTTGCATTTTGGGTCCAGGTGGCTCTTCGAAGATAGAAACAGGCTGATCGAGAATTGTGGTTTGTCCTCGCCCCATTATTACCGGACATCTCGTCACCTCATGTCTGAGGATCATCAACTTCGGAGATGTCGTCAACCCATCCCTCCGCTTACCAAGCGAGCTCAAACTAATTCATAATGAAATCCAAATCGAACACTTGAGAGAGACCCGCTCCTCCCTCTCAATCTTCCTTTCCAAACGAGCGCTCCCTCCCCACAACATCGCCTGCTGCCAACGTTTCGCAGTGGCCACCGAGCAGCTTGATTCACCGCAGACTCCATCGACATCAATATCATGGAGAACCGCATGGCGCGGAGTCAGCACCGCGATGGCGGTGCTGCGGATACCGAGTGAGTCTTCACCGTTTGCACGTCGTGCCCTCCAGGCTGTGAAATGGCTTCACTCCACAACGTGCAATCTGTGAGCCACACAGGGTCTGATGAATCACAAATAAACAGGCCGTTCTACAGCGGCAAGTACTCCGATTGCGTCGTCAAGTGTGGTGATCGCACGTGGAAGCTCCACAAGGCCATCCTTAGCGAGCGCAACAGGTTCTTCGCCACTAGTCTCCGTTCTGGTGCTTTCATCGTAAGCATATTCCTGCCCAATACAATGAATGACAGGTTGGCTGAAAATATTCAGGAGGGAAGGACCGGTGAGGTCAAGCTCTACTTCCAGAGGTCGGACGTTGTAGAGATCGTTCTCCTCTACATTTACCAGCAAGGTCAGTTATCAAGTGTCACCCCCAAGACACACACTCAAGCGCAATGCTCATATTCTATCTACCCCAGATTCGTTCGATCTGGCCAAAGTGATGGAAAACGAGCGATTCTACAACATCGTAGCCGACCTGTACCAGTATGCCGACTTTTTCTCTGTTGGCGGTCTCAAGTCCAAAATCGTCTCCCGACTCGATTTTGTTCTCACGACGTGCTTCAACGGCCTGAAGCACGGGTTTCACAACAATCCCGACAACCCTGAGCCCGACCACAGCGCCTGGCAGCAGATTGCCCTTGCTGCCGACAACGTCTTCGCGGATACTCTTGATGGCTGCGACGAGATCCGGGGCCTCTTCATGAAGCACCTGCACCAGAACTACGGCTACCTGATGAGTCTCGGTGATGTCTACACGAACTTCCTCGTGAAGACGCCGCACCTTGCCGCCGCCATCATCAAAGACAGCTTCAACAACCGAAACCACCACATCCTCAATCACTGGGGGCTCTCGACCACCTGCTACTTCTGCAACAACGCTATTCTTGGCGGCAATGCATTCTGCATGGTGGTTGGATACAACGTGATCAGGTACTACTGCTCGAAGTCCAAGTGCCGCAAGTCGATCAAGCGTACCAATTTCTACGGAGGGGAAAATTAATGTTCGTGGGTGAGGATGAGGGAGTGGGTAGTAGGTCCGGTACTCAAGAGGACTGAAGGGTTCTGGTGGTAACAGATGATAGAGAGTTCCTTTAACGTCCACATCTGATGGAAAACGTCCTCTTCGACATAGAATTGTCCTCTTGAGCCGCGTGAGCTCCATCGACAGAACGTGACGGTTCAGTAGAGGGAGGTAGCAATAAAATATGGCATCTCCGTACTTCCTCCTCGTACAATAAATACTCTTTGCAGGGGAGTGTCAATTTCATATATCAAGTGCTTGTCATTGCAGGAGTGTTCGCGTAGCCAGTATCTCACGAGAATACGCTCTCGGAGGCGCCTCCCTGGGCATATACAAACAATCTGTCTAAACATCTGAAAAGAACACCAAAAAATCAAAACAAAAATTGATGGTCAGTGTGGGGTTTGAACCCACCCACGACCTTGAGATTTACACCATTCGAGGCAGGATCAGTAACTGTCGGCGTGCCGGCGTCACCCCGCTGGGCATTCACCACAGTCTTAGGACATATCTGCCCCCAAAGACTCGTCTGCAGACACTGGCCAGCGGCCCATGCCAGTTGTACTTCAACTGGTCGACCCCTTAAGATGGATTTGGTGTTCTCACGCGCTGACCACTGCGCCAACCGACCATTAAATGTTGAAATATGACGCGATTGGATATGCTCATATGCTAGCTGCCCTAGTTTGCATTGCGAGAAGGCGGGGTAATGGGAAAAGTTGAGAAGGGAAGGAGCGCGGGGACCTTGAAGCTGGGCGCATGTGATGTTTTATACACGCCAGTGTCATCACATGTCAGGCTAACGGACCAAGCGTTCTCAAGCCTACGTCACCTATTTAAACCCAACACCACCCCCTCATCAAACCTCGATGTCGAGAACCACTCGACAACCCAACCCAACACAACAATGGAAGCCATCCCTTTACAAACACCTGTCGGGCTAGGGAAGAAACCTGCCACGTCCAAAATGGGTGGATTGATGCATCTGCAGCGACTCTTGGGATTTCGGCAAGACTGCATCTTGTCAACCGACGCCGTCTTCATATCAATGGATCTCGAGTTCTACGGGAGCCTAAACAACCTACATCCCAGTGCTGAGAAGCCCGTTATTAAGCAACTTGGCTTTGCAAGACTCGACACTCGAGATGTCCGTTCTATATCGGCAAAAGGCAACTTGAGCGATTACATTTCGGTCAACGCTTTTGAGACCAGGGAGACACGAAAGTCGAATAAACAGAGGAAAAAAATAGCCAAGTATCGGAAGCCTTGCGTTTTTGCCCAGACCCAATCAATTTTCTTAAGAGAAGTGCTCGATGTCGTCCGCCAGAACCTATGCTTCCCATATCAATCAGATCAAAGCTCTGGGGCGAGTGACCAATTACGAAATATTGTTCTGGTTGGACATTGCATAGGAGGTGATTTGAAGGTTCTACGCCTTCTAGGTATGGACATCTCTGGCATGGCACCGATATTGGCCGTCATTGATACCCATACCATATCTCGTTATATCCTCCCGCCTTATCATCCAACTATCCTTCCCGGCTCCAGACAACACTTTAGTTTGCTTGGGGTCTTACGTCAGATGGGTTACAATCCCAATCAGTCAGAGTTTCACGATGCTGGCAATGATGCAGTATATTCTCTTTACGCCATGCTCCTTCTAGCTATCGAGGATGGAAATGCTCGGGAAGACGAACTCAGCTCTGTGGAACGAGACAGCCTCGAGAAAATTAGACAAGCTATGGACAAGGCAGCCGAGAGTGTCCCCAGGATCCCACTACCACGAAGCGAGTTAGACTGGCGATTCTATTAATGGTGTCTTCAGGGAGGACGTTTATTACAGCTAACCTTGTCACGGAATGCACCGTCCTGGGCCACTGGCATTTATATGTTCTACTATATAGAGTCGTTGATGCTCTGGCGCTCCTGTATCTAAACTCTCTTGCTCTCCTCGCCTAACATCACGCCTTCTATCTATTTTGCGCTAGACCTTCTCCTTGTAGTGCCGTGACAGACCCTCCAAGAGACATTTAGATAGTCTGAGGGTATAGTAGCTGCTATACCTTGCATCAACAGCTAGATGGCTACTCCCACCTGCATTCAAGTGGTCGTCCCCACTCGATTTTCGTCAATTTCCGAACCTGCCACCTTATCTCCATACAAACTTCGGGAACATTTTAATCTTACCTGGTACGACCACTACCCTCTTGTTGCCACTTACTCTCTCTGCCAGGGCTTTCTGAAATCTTCGTATTCCCTTATATCGAGTATAGTGAATCGATTTTTAGTATTTTCGAATTGCTAGTAGCGATACTTAGCTACGCTTCGGCAATAAAAACTATTCTCTTATTTTAGGCTTTTTCGAAAGCTGGTATGATCACAACATCGCACCAAATCTGAAGGATGATGAGGAGGAGTCTGATGAAGAAGCGGACTGGTACGATCGCAACATTGCACTACTGCAGGGGTCGGAACGAGGTCGCCCGCGCGAACGACCCCCTCTGCCTCCATCACTAGCGCTAAGATCGAGTGGTAACAGGTAGTTAGAATCTGTATATTAGTCTAGCCTCTGCGTTAATATCAATACTCATTGTCCACGGTCTCAACTCCTCGAATGCTGAAAGAGCCGATCAAAGGCCAGTAGTCGTCGCCATGAAAACCTTTCCCTACCGTTTCGCCGTATTTTCTGTCCATGAACGCCTTTGAAATGTTTCCATGAGTGCTTAACCTTCCCCGATGACAGCCGCGAAGAACAGCGCAAACAGTCGAAAACTTTCGCATGTCAAGCATCATTACGAGCCCGTGAGTCCCTGCAGCCAAAACCTTCACCACACCATGAAGCCCCTCCACCCAGTCAGTGGCCCTGCAGAATGTTTTTGGGGCCGCGTGTATGGTCCGCTACACCGCGCCGTCACCCCCTTTGTCGCGATGGCGGCGCTCCTTCTCGGCGCGCTTGGGGTCGTTCCCGCGGTAGCGCCACAGCCTCCCGCTGACTGAGTTGTAAGTCTTTCCCATAGCACTGGCGATCTGGGAGACGCTGAATCCCTGATCGCGAAGTTCGCTGGCCCTCCGCACCTCGTCAGCAGTCCAGGGGCGCGGGCGGGTCTGGCCCTTGCGGCCGGCAGACTTGCGCTTGGGGACGCCGCGATTGGTCCCGAGGAGCTGACCGACGTTTCGCAGTTTAGCTGCGGAGGCAGGAATTACGGTGGCATATTGTCTGACGTTGCCAGCGGGAGGGGGGTTGAAGGCGCGTTGCTTGCCCTTGCCCTCGACGGCGCCGACAGGCTGCTGGATTCCTGGAATACCCACCTCCACACCTCCCCAAGCACCGCCGTGGTTGATCGACTCGTTGAATCCAATCCCGTTGATTCCATGCTGAATGATTACAGCCTGGGATACGTTAGTCTGAGCAACGCTAGACCCGCCGCTGCCATTCTGGCCGGTGCCAAGCAGAAGGGGATTAAATTGAAGAGCATTGAACAGAAGGGGATTCGGCCCAAAGGAGTTCAGCTGAAAGGGGTCCAACTGAAAGGGATCCAACTGAAGAGAATCCAAATGAGACTTCAACTGAGAATTCAACTGAGACAACTGAGAATTCAACTGAAGGAGATCCAACTGGTTGGGAGCCAACTGGTTGGGGTCCAACTGAAGAGAATCCAATTGGTTGGGATCCAAATGGTTGAGGTCAAACTGAAGAGAATCCAACCGAGACTTCAACTGAGAATTCAACTGAGACAACTGAGAATTCAGCTGAAGGGTATTAAGCTGAAGGGCATTCAACTGAAGGGCGTCCAAATGAAGCGAACCAGACTGACTGGTACTAGGCTTAGAAGGACCAGGCTGGCTGGGACCAGACAGGTTAGGGTCAAACTGAAGAGAACCAGACTGGCGGGGACCAGACAGGTTGGGGTCCAACTGAAGAGAACCAGATTGGCTGGAACAAGATTCAGTAGAATCAGACTGATTGAGACCAGATTTACTACAATCCGACTGGCTGAGACCAGATAGGTTAGGGTCAAACTGAAAATCAGATTGGCTTGGACCAGACTCAGTAAAGTCAGGCTGGCTGGGACCAGACTCAGTAAAACCAAGCTGGCTGGATCCAGACAGGCTGGGGTCCAACTGAAGGGTATCGGATTGAGGGGACCCAGGCTGAGTAGATCCAGACTGGCTGAAATCAGACTGGTTGGGGTCAAACTGGTTGTGGTCAACTGGAGCACCATTTAGACCTGTCTTGGCGAGCCCAGTCTGAGTCTTGCCAGTTTGAGAAGTTCCAGTTTGGGCGAGGCCAAAGTGATCGGGGCCAGCCTGGTGAAGGTAGGCATTGGCCTGGAGCCTCCGAGGCGAAGCAGCCTGCCGTTGAATTTCACTCATATTTTTCGGGCTGTAGGAGTTGGGAGGCAGCTGAGTGTTTGGCGTACGCCGGTTGGCAACTGCTGGTCGAAGCTGGTTGGCAACTGTTGGTCGAAGCTGGTTTGCAACTGCTGGTCGAGACTGGTTGACAACTGTTGGTCGAGACTGGTTGACAACTTCCGGTCGAAGCTGGTTGGCAACTTCCGGTCGAAGCTGGTAGACAATTGTTCGAAGCCGGTCGATAGCTGCTTGAGCCTGGTTTGCTGGTCGAGGCTGGTTGGCAACTGTTGGTCGAAGTTTGTTGACAACTGGTCGAGGCTGGTTTGCAACTGCTGCTCGAGGCTGGTTGGTAACTGGCCGCTGCTGGTTGGCAACTCTTTGGGGCCGGCTGGCAACTGGTCGGGGTTGGTTGGCAGCTGATTGAGGCTGGTTTGCAACTGGTTGAAGCTGGTTAGCAGCTAGTTGGGCCTGGCTGGCAAATGATTCACGCTGGTTGGCAACTGATTGAGGTTCGTGAAGGAGACGCGGGTCGATGCATTGCTGGTCTCCGCTCCACTGAGCGCTCGTTATGCTGGCCGTGATGGGAACGTCATTTTGGGCATAGCCGCCGCGGTGACGCTGCTCGTTCACGTTCAATCGGTCAGGGCTAGCACGATTCTGGGCCATGGTAACAGCAGTGACTGGGTAACTGTTACGCGTGGGCATGTCAGCAAGGTGCTATAGTGAAAGCTGTCTAACGGTGCCATCTTCGGCTGAAAGGGAGATGGGATGAGGGCTGGCGAGGAGTTTCCAGATGGTAGCGGAAATTCAACTTACGGTACTAAGGGCTTGCAAATTGTGTGAGGGCTTGTGAACTGTGTGAGGCCTTGCGAATTGTGTGAGGGCTTAGTTGACGATGTGTTGTAGTTGGGGCTGGACAACATCATATGGTGGTGCAGGGCCAAGTTACGTCTCTGTTGTGTTGTGAAAGTGTAAAGTGGAATTGCAAAGTTGGGTTTTGAGCGACGTATATTTGTAAATTCAGATCGATCACTATGGGTAGATATGAAATAATTGTGGTTTTATGTTCAGATCACTCCAAGCTTTACCAGTAGGAGTTGTGAGAATTACAATTTGAAGCTTCGGTTCACTCTATTGAACATCAGTATGTCACTCAAAAGTTTAGCAAATTATTTAGGGAAATATTGAATTGACACAGTATCGAAGAAAACTGTTGGAGCTGCGCAGCTTAGTCGATTTGTTACCTGTGCACAAGTTGTTCTCCCCCTACGTGACTTTATTCACGTATTGCTAGCTCCCCCAGCTAGACGTGAAGCTTTCCATGTTTGTCGCTACTTACTCAATGACGGGCTGCCAATGTGAAGGAGGACTGTGAATTGCGAGTTGTGATAGGGACAATTCACGGACAAAATAACTCGAGATTTTCTTGAGCAAGGACCACCCAGATAGTCACTAGTAGCTATGTCACAATTTTGCTAGCGCGTACACATGCAGCAATTAAAGACAAATACTGTACACTGTTACTCTGTCCATGACTACAAGACATATTGACCGAGGTTGTTTGATGACAACATCCTGCATAAAACAGAGGGAGCGAATTATATCGGAGGGGAATGGCGGTCATCGCTCTGACCACAAATCGCCGTTAATTACGGTTCGGGACGTCATTGTCATGAAGCCCTGGCCATTATCACTAGTCCCTATCGTCCAAAAATCCGCCTTATGCTTACTTTCCAGACAACAGTACTCGAAAAAGAGAGGAACTGCTACCCGTCCGACCCTAACTGTCAATGAACAAATAGATCCTCCCCGAAAAACGGCCTGAAACCCTAGGAGAGAATAGACCTAACAATACAACAGCCAACCCACTAGACTGTATACAGACGACTACAAAAATACCCAAAACCTTCGGGAGCCTGTGAAAAGCTGACCTGAGAAATCATCCACTCTGTATTACAAATGACTTCCCCATTACCATTCCAAGACTCATCACCTTTCATTTCTCGAGTTGCCAGCCCCGCCCCAGAAACTGGTCACCCATCCCCTTAAACTCACAAACCTGACTTAAGCCTGCTGAGCTCACAGCTGAGCACTTTCAGATGATCGTCCCCAGATCCTGAACCTACCAACACTGACACCAAACTTCCTGTTAGATCTGGTCGGGCATCCGCTAAGGACTACCGCGACTCCGTCCTCGTTCATGTCTTTGCCTACGGTGTCGACAACAGCGGAGAAAGAGGCATCGTCAAGAAATCGACGTTCAGAAGTGGTCTGCGTGGCGAAGCCTCGGAGTGGTGGCAATCTGAGGTCTCTCGCGATGTCAAGGCAAATTAGGACGGACTCGCTTAGGCTTTTTCGAGAGAGATTTCCAGAGCCCCAGGATCGAGCTGTTGACTTCACTGTGCTGAGAGAGGTCGTCGACTTTGCGAGGAAAGACGGAGAGCCCCTCGTCGAGGGCTGTGCGGTCTTGATACAAGCAGGCTACGAGAAGAAAATATGGATTATTATGGGCGTCTCTCGGGGACATGCGCAACCTTCTACCACACTCACGAGGATTAAGTGTACTTGAACGGAGGCTGGTTTTCTTTATTGAGGGCCCTGGACAGCTCGTGCTATTTGCTGAGTAATAAATTGTATCTTGATGCCAAGTGTAACTTTGTCTAACACCAGGAGGACGTCTACGTATATTACCATGCATGTGTCACGAAAGGGTCTCAGCGATCAACCCGCCTCAGAAAGCCCACAGGCCCCCGTCCCCAAGCAGCCGGCCCATGGCCTCCGTCGTCAGCGCGAGGCTGACGTCCATGTCCCCCGTCTCCCCGACGTCCATCACCTGCATGACCCCGTCCAGCCGCGGCATCCTGCCCTGGACGTATCGCGGCCCGCCGCCGCCGCCGTCGCCACCGAGGAAGTCCACCCCGTATGCGCCCGACCGCGTCCACGATGTGACGAGGCAGGACCGCGCCCCGCAGAATCCCTGCCACAGCCTCTGCGGACAGACCTCGTATGCCGCGTCGTGCAGGTACGCGCCGACGGCCGCGGGTGTGAAGCGCGCCACCGCCCGCCGCAAGCCGAGCGCGACCTCGTCGAGCCCCCCGCCCGTAGCAGCACATAGCCGCCGCCCCGTGGCCTCCGCGTGGGCCAGAACGATCGGCGACCCCGCGAAGGCGTCCGGCAGCGGCGGGTCCACGCGGCCGCGCAGCCCCAGCGTCAGCTGCATGTACACGGGGGCGTCGTCGTCGTCGTCGGACGCACCCAGCCCCCGCGCGCGGTTGATCTGCACCCACATGTGCGCGAGGAGCGCGTCCAGCCGCGAGATGGCGGCGGCATCGGCGGCGCGCAGGCCCGCCTGCGCCGCCTCCTTCAGCCGCGCCACCTCGCCCGCGCTGAAGCGGATCTGCACGTGGTCGACCGGCCGGGCGGTGTCCCACGTCGGCCACGGCGGCGGCGTCCCCGGGCTCAGCTTGATCCGGCGCAGCGCCTCGGCGCTCGGCTTCGTGGCCTCCGAGTCGGCGGTCGCCCACGAGGGGTAGCCGGGGGCGTCGGTGTCCCACCAGTCGAAGCGGTGCAGGGGCAGGGACCGCGCGAGGGCGACCTTGTCGGCGTCCGGCTCGGGGCCGTCGATGTCGCCGGCGTGGCGGTCCAGCAGGCTGGGGTCGAACAGCGACCTCACCAGCCAGGCGTCGCCGCCCGCCGCCGCCGCCGCCGCCGCGCCGGCCAGCCCCCGCGACCGCTCCGCCCAGGCCTTGACGAAGTTGACCAGGCAGGTGGCGTCGCTCAGGCAGTGCGTGATCTTGACGCCGACGGCCCACCCGCCGCACGCAAAGGAGGTGACCTGCGCGGCCGCGGCCGGCAGGCCCTCGAAGCGGTACAGGTGCGGCACGAACGCCAGGTCGCACGCCGGGAGGAGCTCGTCCTGCGGGAACGCGTTGGCGCGCCAGACCTTCCTGTCCGTCCTGCGCGCCTCATCGCCCGGCACGAGGGACGCAAGCGCGGCCCCGTGGCGCGCGGCGACGAACTCCACGCCCGGGTCGTCGGGCGCGTCCCAGGTGACCTCCGGCCGGCCGTACCTGGGGTACGCGGCGTTGCGCGTGTCGGGCGCGGCCCAGCGCAGGCTCCCAGCGAAGTGGCGGAAGTCGTCCAGAGTCTGGCGCAGGCTGATCTCGAGACGGCTGGAGAGGGCGTCGGGGTCCTGTGATCCTGGACTGGCATCGTAGAGCCAGATCGCGGCGCAGATGCTGAAGCGGGCGGTTGTCGCGTCAGCGATGGAGAGGCCGCGGGTGGTTGCGCCGTTGGGCGCCGGCGGCGTGCTTGGGAAGACCCTCTTCGTCGAGATAATGCGGCATACCGGCGCCACTTGCTCGGGCTGTATCGTGTTGTCTACTCCCATGATGTGTCGTAGTGCCAGTCTTTTGCCGAATGGCGTGAGATAGGGGTAGGTCACTCGTACATTATGAGGCGAGGAATGCACATGTTTATATCAACCTTGGAAGTCCTCGGCACCTTATTGAGGCCGCTTGAACGCAACCAGAAGCCAAACAAATTTAGTGTGTAAAATGAGAATGATCCATCTTGTATGCAGTCCAAAATTACACTAAGGGGTTCATAAGAGTCATACCGACTCCTCGCCGAAATCCCGGCGAATACTCCGCAACCACCCCAAAATAGAAGCAGTCGGCTTATCTTCATGAAGACATACGTGATTGCATTCTACAAGTCACATGACAAGTCGGTGAGAAAGACAGCCATCTATAGTCTCAGCAGATGTATCTACGTGATGAGGCAGATTGGACGACGTCCAAGCTCTATGAAGATACTCCCTTGCTCCGTCTGGGTGAACTCCGATAGCTAGCAGTCCATCACACATATGCTATGTCTTCATGACCAAGGGCGAAATTAAAGACTAAGACACCCGAGCCTCGATCGCAGCTTTCAATGCTATAGGGGCCAGATTAGTAGGTGGTCGTGAGCTCCGCTGTAATTATGCGCACTTACAGTCTGTACTGGTCTTTGCGTCACCAAACAGCATACGGGTTCCAGGCATGTAAAACATGGGGTTCGGCACATCAGCTATTCGAAAAGTTAGCAGAGTATTCGCCCAATGTTCAGATGGCCGGATTTTACTCACCATATCCACTCGCCATACCGCGCTTCATGACGATTGTCTGCTTGCTCTTCCAAGCGTGCAGAACCGGCATACCGGCGATGGGACTGCCGGGCTCCAGAGCAATAGGGTTGACGGTATCGTTTGCGCCTATAACCAACGTAACATCCGTGTCTCCGAAGTCGTCGTTGATCTCGTCCATCTCCAGGACGATATCATATGGCACGCTCGCCTCTGCCAGCAAGACGTTGCATTGACCGGGCATGCGACCAGCGACAGGGTGAATTGCAAAGCGCACATTGATGCCCTTTGAGCGCAGCATCTTGGTCATGTCGGATATAGCGTATTGTGCTTTCGCAACAGCCATCCCGTACCCGACTACTATGATCACCGATTCCGCGTTGACTAGTGAGTCTGCAACATCCTCGACGTTGGTCTGCGTCACGCTGCCCTCGATCTTGAAGTCGGTCTGTTGAGGCCCTGCAATACCACCGAATAGAACGTTGGTGAGTGATCGGTTCATGGCAACACACATGATGTACGATAGAATGGAACCGGATACGCCAATGAGCGCCCCGACTGTCGTCAGCAAGGGGTTCTCAAGCATGAAGCCTTCCGCGACCAGAGCGAAGCCGGAGTATGCATTCAGGACTGTGATGACGACAGGCATGTCAGCGCCCCCGATGGCGGCGGTTGTCGTGTATCCCTTGATGAACGAGAGAGCTGTGTTTGCAGCGAGTGCGCCGGCAGCAATCATGGGCGAGCCAGGTGCCATGGTCACAAAAGCGCCCATGGTGCCTAGATTGGCCGCGAGCAGCCCGGAGTTCAGAACGTGCCGCCCAGGCAGGATGAGAGGGCGCGAAGACATCTTGGCCGCGAGCTTCAGGAACGCCACGATGGACCCAGTAAAGGTGATACCGCCTGCAAAATGTCAGGTGCTTTCTCGCTCTATGCATAGTCCATGGTCAGACTTACCAATCAGAACGCCCAGATATGCAGTGACGAGATGCAGAGTTGTTACGTGGTCAAGACCGCCCATCACGCTGCCGATTGAGGTCAAGACAGCTGCCAGACCCACGACGGAGTGAAGAGCAGCGACCGTCTGAGGCAGGTCCGTGGGCGTGATGCGTTTGCCGATCAGGAAACCAAGAAGGCTACCAATGGTAGCCAGTGCACCAAACTGTGTCAGGACCTCAGGAGAGAACCCAACAGCCAACAGCGACGCCAGCACTCCAGATCCGACACCGAGTACGCCAAGGACGTTGCCCATCCGAGCTGTGGCCTGGGACGCGAGACTCGAGAGGGAACTGATGCACAGGACGGAGCTGACCATGTAGCCGGCCTGAATCAGACCTGCAGCTCCGGTCGAGGCGGCCGCGAGATAGCCGCCACCGAACAGGACTGCAGGGATAGCGTACAACCACGGATACTCGGGAGGATCAGTAGGTCGCTTGAACATGTCCAGCATCCGCTTCGTGATCACGAATCCTCCGGAGACGTTCACAAAGGCAAGGAGCACGGATGCTGCGCCGAACATCTGGGGGATGGTTTCTGGTAGATAGCCGCCTCCAAGGACGAAGAAACCGCCGATACCAACCATGCCGGAGATGGCGTTCGTGACAGACATCAAAGGCGAGTGCAGAGCAGGAGTAACGCCCCACACAACGCGATAACCAATCAGTGAAGCCAGACCAAAGGTGAAGACATTGTCCATGAACGCTGGTCCCGTCGCCTTGCCCAGAGCAACCGCGGTCGCCATACCTCCAGTGACGAAACCGACCTCTCGTGAAGTCTTCTGGAAGGGGGTTAGAGCAACAGTCTCGGCTTCCTTGGCAGCATTTGTCGTAGGTGCGACTGGAGGTGGCGGCGGAGCTGGGCGAGGGGCAGGAGGGAGAACATCGCCCTTTAAGGTTACGATCGATCCCCTCACTACCTCATCTTCCAGATCGACGCCGAATTCCTTCTCTGCGGGCGCCATGGATAGTAGGAACTTGGTGACGTTGTTCGAGTACAAGGTGGACGATTGCGTTGGAAGTCTTGACGGAAGATCGGTATAGCCTGCGGACGCGAGTCAGACCCGGACTTATGCAGTGATGCCTTCATTCACTCACCAATAATCTTGACGTCGTGGTACGTGACGAATTTCCCGGGCTCGGTCTTCTCACAGTTACCACCAGCCTCGGCTGCCAAATCAACGATTACCGAACCGGGTTTCATGATCTGAATCATGGATTTGGTGATGAGCTTCGGGGCAGGCCGTCCAGGGATCAACGCGGTCGTGATGATGATATCGACGTCTCGGGCTTGCTCGGTGAACAACTTCATCTCAGCCTCGATGAACTCCTTGGACATCTCCTTGGCGTAACCTCCAGCCCCGGAGCCGTCTTCCTGGATGTCGACCTCGATGAACTCGGCGCCGAGAGATTGGACCTGCTCACGAGCCGCAGGACGTGTATCAAAGCCTCTGACAATGGCACCCATTCTCCTCGCAGTTGCGATGGCACTCAGGCCTGCGACACCAGCCCCGATGATGAGAACCTTACACGGTGGGATCTTTCCAGCAGCAGTGACCTGGCCCGTCAAGAAGCGGCCGAAATTGTTCGAGGCCTCGAGGACAGCCTTGTAGCCAGCGATGTTCGCCATGGACGAGAGAGCGTCAAAAACCTGTGCACGACTGATGCGCGGGATCATGTCCATGGCAAACGCAGTAGCCTTCTTGGAGGCGATCTTCTCGACCAAGGCCTTGTTCTGCGCCGGCTGCAGGAAGCTGATGATGGTCTGTCCCTCGTGCATCTTGTCCACCTCGGCAGGGTTTGGTCCGCGGACCTTGAGAACGATATCCGCCTGCTTCCAGACGGAGGAGTCGCCGTCGACAAGGGTAGCGCCGGCCTTGTCGTAAGCCTCGTCCGGGAAGTCAGCCTGCGCACCGGCGCCGCGCTCGACGAGGACCTTAGAGAAGCCCTTCTTGAGCAGGAGGGCGACATTCTGAGGGGTGAGAGCCACGCGCCTCTCGTTAGCGAAGGTCTCGCGAGGCACGCCAATGGTCAGGCCGGAGTACGGCGTGGTCTTGGGAACGACCTTTGTGGAGTACTTTGCGCCGGAGGCTGCTGGTGGTACCGGGATGTTGGACAGAACAGAGGCATGGCGGACAAGCTGAAGCGGCTGCTTCTTGCGGATAGCAAGGGCGAGGGAGGGCGAGCTTGGCGCCCTGTCCCGGCCGCCGGATGTGTACGATTGGCGGTTATGCTGCTGCGCGGGGCGAGCTCGGCAGCTGGCGACGGAAGCGAGGTCTGTGGAACGCGATCAGCTACCCGTGCCGCACATGCGATGGGATTGCATGCGGAAGCGAGATGGCACCCGTGGAGCTTACCTAGAGCACGAGACGAGCCCTGGAGGAGAGACGCGGCGGCCAGGGCTGGAGCCGAGGAGACATGGGCCCTGTGGGCCAGTGCTGGCCGGACCAGAGGCCACGACATGGTGACGGACGAGGCGAGTGACTGCCTGCAGCCTGCGCAACAGAGGCCTCAGTCGGTTCGGATCATCTGTTGGCGCGCGATGGCCGGTCTAAAGCATTGCAGCTCATAAGCAGTGTCGTAGAGACCGCGTCGATGGTTTGACGATAGTATAGCGAGAGAAGAAGCACGGCGATCCTCAGCTGATCACACGAGATGGGGAGCCTGCAGAGCTCACATCTGTGGCAGGACAGGGAGGAGAGGGAGGGAGGAGGAGGAGGAGGGCAAGGTCGAGGACGACGAGGACGAGAAATTACGGGGAGAACGGGTTGCAACAGACAAGACCAGGATGGAAAAATGGCCTGTGAAGGAGGTGTTGTTTTGGGAGGCGTGCATGCCGTGCTCCGTTGCTGTGCTGCTCGGCGGAAGGGGAGGAGGAAAGGGCCGATCTACCCTGTCTAAGTGTCTAACCGCCCTACTACCCCTCCTGCCCCTCCTGCCCCTCCTGCCCGCCAGGCAAACAATCTACTGTGGTATCTGGCGTCTGCAGCGGCACCAGAGCGAGCACTGTTCTCCTCGCCGGGGAGCTCAGGCGTCAGGCCATCGAGGTGCGACGCGGGCAGCAGCAACAACACGCAATGACACGCGCAATGACACACCCACAATGCACAAAGTTGGAGACCCACCCCCGCATTTTCCCAAGGGTCCACAAGAGACAGACAACCCCCCCCCCCTACACCCCTCACCCCCCAGTGCCCCCCTACCGAGTCCCCCCAGTGATCACACGCCCACGCCCACACCCACACCCACACCCTCAGCACGAGCATTTCGACCGAGCCTGTCGCCTGTGAAGGGTGGGTTAGACGAGCTGTGCCGTCCGTGGCGGGGATGGGCTCAAGATGACAGGAGGCAGTAGAGCAGCCATACACACACCTCCGCTTTGACACTGGCCCTGCCCTGCCCTTTTAACCTGCGGAGGCGCTATGTACTATGTACTATAATCCATACCTAGTAGTAAGGATCCTCCTGTTCCTGGCTGCGGGGAGAGGAAGAAGCAGGGGGGCCCCCCTTGGCGCCTGTCCTCGCGGGAAGACGGACCCAGATCAGGGTTCCGTATAGGGCACAAGAGGGAGTTCGACAGCCAGCGTGCCAGGCAGGCAGGCGTGCCGAGGCGCCTTGAAACAGGGATGGGTCCGTCGAGGGATCCTGGTTGTCCTTCTACATAGTATATAGTAGATGGCGTGTGTACTGTACAAGCCCCTGTCGCCCAGAATGCGCAAGCCGAGCTCATCACCGCTCGCAAGATCTCGGCGCGGGGCCGGCTCGACAACCATACCGAACACGCCCACCGCGAGAGATCTCCAACCGTTCCCGCTGTACACAGTACAATGAGTGCGTTACGAAATTTCTGGGAGCAGTATATAACCTAGTCTGCCTTGGCCCCAGCAGGGATCCTCTTATGTACTCACTCAGGAACGCGCGACTGAACGATCTCCTCGCGGAAGATCGGCTCTTTTGCTTTGGAGACCTGGAACATACACAATGCATCAAAGTTGTCAACAACGACTGTAGGAGATTAAATCCCAGCTGGGCTTGAAAGAAAGGCCATCTCGAGCGAGATTCCCTCCTGCGGAAGAACTTTGGGAGATACGCGGCCTGTTGGCTTCTGACCCCAGCTCACGTACCCCAGCTCACGTTCGTACTTCACGTGCTATTCGAATTATCAGAGGAGGATGGGACTGCTTGCTGCTGTATGGTGTGATTGAAAAAAAAAAATTCAAATGGTGCTCAACGCCATGCCATGTGCAGGTGAAATTTATGACTGCCTTCTCATTTCAAGCAGGCTTTAACTACATAATTACTTGTTATCCATGGAGCCTCCAGTCCCTGAACCGTAAAAGGCACGAACCGCTCTCACAGAGAGATAGATTAATTGGGCTGCATTGCGACAGAACAAGTCGTCTAGACTGTATGAAGCTCGCTTTCGAGGTCCATGCTGAACGGAGCCATATGCTAATAAGCAATGATCCGTTCCTGAGTTCAAGGAATGGTAAGCTAGGGATTGTCTTGCCAAAAGCACCTCTGCTAGGGTCCTATTCACTGTCGCCCCGCTCCTACAAGCTCAATTGACTGTGCTGTGATATATTAGGCTCTGAATCTCACTGCTAGTGACAATATGACAAGAGAGCCGAGAATTCCGTAAGACCTAGATCAATCTTGAGGACGCGAAAGTCGCAGGGGGCCTTTCTCTTGGTGCGGATTCTAGCTGTTCGGCCCAGAGGATTGGTCAGGGTGGTAGAAGTACCAGCGAAGATCGGATTCCTGATCCCAGCTATCTTTGAAGCCTTTTATGATCGAGTACAGCGGCGTGAGTATCTCTAGGTGGAAGCTCTGTTTGTGTCCTTCAACAACCTCAAAGGTTGAAAATTCCGTCACTAGTCAAGGAAGCGTCCGTCGCGAAACCGGAAATTCCCAGTAGATATACTTATATGCTAAACTCTTACCGAGGGAGAGGGAGAGGGAGAGGGAGATTTTGATGGCATTTGTACCCTGGACTGAACTACCGCGGCAGATTATCATTGATGGTAGCGAGATAGCCTTGCTAAAGGGCAAATTTATCATTCCTACTGAGCTTGGTACTTTTAGGAGACGTTTTCTGAGTATAGGATAGCTTTCTCCATTGAGGAATATACGAAACAATTGCCAAGATCTGTACAGTGCCCCCTGGGCCATCTTTTAGTTCGTCAATTGTTTCTGAATTGGATATTGATACGCTGCACGATTGGTTTTCAAACCCAATTAAACCTTTTTGATTAGCGGTGGCCGCGTTGCTGCCTTTGCTGAGGATCCGGAGGATAGAATCGTGACGCTTATTCGGACGGGTCGTAAATGAGCGTTCTCCATACTATGGGCTCAGTAACTGGACGCAAGACACTACTAGCCTCGATGAGTGTCTAATCTGGTATCTGATTCACACGTATTTAGCCCAATTCTGCGCCTGGCTTGCATTTTCTGGATCATCTGCAGAGCTATCGGATATGGCGTCTCGCTCGAACCTAGAATCTTGCTGCGGGAGGCCCGCCGCATCGGGACGTGCAGAAGTGCTGTTATGTTGGTCTCTCTTCGGCTAATCAACGCTCGGCCCAGCAGGCCGTCCCAGCCAGTGGGATTTCACACTGAGCACGGGAGCGATAGTAATCATGCGGTTGGTTTCAGTCTCTGTGCCTACTCGCGGAGCTGTGCGAGCGCCATGCATGCACTCTGCCGCAGTATGTCTCTCATGACCGAGGGCAAGTAGGTGGCTGCCGCATCCATTGCGTGCTGCATCTTGCGGAGCCTTATGGATGGCTTTGGTGAAGACCCGTGAGCTCCTCGGATACCACACACACACACACGCACACACCGAACCACTCCGACGCGACCACACTGACTGGGCGTGGGTTCAGGCAGATAAGGCGGAAAGGAGCTGCCATCTTGGCCCGTTGAGCGATTCGCAGGCGCGGTGCAGTTCCGCAGCAGTTGAGCGAACATGAACCTTGGGTTATACCCGTACGCCACTTCTTATAACCACGACCCTTCAGACAGAGTGGTTGACGAAAATGATTGTACCATCGTCTTCCTGGCATCCCCGCCTGGATTTTGTGGAACCATTGGGACTACAAAGCTTTACAGCTCATCAAAAAGGTAATTTATACATCGTTTACTTGAACTTTGCGTATCACCGTCTTTTACTCAGGCTAGGCTGCTACTGATACTTTGCGGGGCGAGACAGCCGTTTACCCTCGCAGTCACGCTACGGTAGACATGATTGCGAGAAGAGACTTGTCAGGGGGTGACAACTCTGCCCAAACAGCATTGATTGTCTTCGGGGTTGTCTTGGCCGTCAGTCTTCTCGCAGTCGTCTGGTACCTTTGCTCGTATCTGGGTCGAAAACCCAGACGCACAAACAAGAGCGAAGTCAGGACAAGAGGATGTGGATTTGTATGTTGTGAAGGACCTCCCCGCCGCCGTGGCCGCCGTGGCCCCCGGGGACATCGTGGACTCCCCGGGCAGGATGGACTCCCCGGACGGGATGGACTCCCGGGGCCTCCCGGGCCCCCTGGACCTCCCGGGCCCCCTGGACCTCCCGGGCCTGCTGGTCCCCAAGGTATTCAAGGTGTCCGTGGGCAGGATGGACGGGATGGCAGAGAGGGTAGGGATGGCAGGGACGGTAAGGACGGTAAGGACGGTAAGGACGGTAAGGACGGTAAGGACGGTAAAGATGGGAATGATGGAGCACAAGGCGAGAGGGGACCATCAGGACTGCAGGGTCTAAGGGGTCTAGATGGAGCAGCTGGACCGCCAGGTGAACGGGGCGAGAGGGGACGAGACGGTTGCCGCTGCGGTCAGAGGAGTTGCGTGCCGCCGGGCGAGTGTGGCTGTGGCCAAAGCGGTTCCGGACCATCGAGCGAGCTGATACGGCGGGTCGAGACGCCATTGGGATCGCTACGAATCTCGACACATCAGTCAGCACACGTGGTTTATTCGGGTGCGAGTCGTGGTGCTTCTCCTTGAATGGCTCGGTGAGAGGCGTAAGTAGTGCTCTGTCTGGTCTTACCATGCCTCTCGGCGGGGCCAAAGGAGATCCGTAAATGTATTTAAAAGTATTCACCTGGAAATTTTTCGCGACTGAGGAACGCAAGGGAAGAGCACGCGAGATAAAATAAACGCACCACTCTCTTCCGATCCGATCCGAGCTTGAACGAACTCAATCCTTGTAGCCAAATATGAGTGAATCGGCGGAGCCAGAGGTTTCGCAGCTTAACGCGCAAGCTCGACGTTGAGAAAAGAACTAAAGAAAGGGAATGGCAGTACGGAGTACTCGTATGTGAAATCAGATTAGTTATGGGGTCAGGTTGAGTATGCGTGGTGTGGGACGTTTATTGCGGCTGGCCGAGGTACATAGTACGAGGCTAGGAGGACGGGTGCTGCCTCAGGTTCCCCCACTCTGGGCCCGCATGACATCGTTCTAGCTTTCCCATTAATAGCAGCGCATTGCTGTCGTCCAACATCTTCACCATCGTCATCCGTCCTTCAAATGTCGCTTCCAAGCCGTCCTATACGGCTTATCGGCCCTGCAGCGATCCCACCATCGATTCCTGAGCCTCGAAAGATTGAGTTTTGTCACCCTCAGTACAACCCGCCTGACGTGCTCTTGAGATTGCCCAAGCTCGACTCGGCATCCCCCTCCTCCTCCTCTTTGACTGGTATCCATCATGGTACTGCACTTCTCGCGTGCCAGATCGTGGCCAACAATTCATTTCAAGGCTTCCTAGCGACGGACCGGGAGGGAAATCATCGAGTTGCTATAGGGTGGGACGACATCCTCACGGACGCCCGGTATTGGTTCATTGCCGACGAACATCGTCGCGACGATGACTACCCCGTTGTTCCGAGCTTTGAAGATTGGCAATTCCCCCTCGACTTCAAAGAAGCGCAATGGGGTCAACAACAAGTTCCGCCGACGGATCCCAACGTGTCTCTTCCCCCTCCAGTTGCCTCCCCGGACCCTTTCTCCAAGACCCGCCGCTGCATCATTTCCAAGAAATCCTTCTCGACGCGCTCTGCACATGTGGTGCCCAGCTACTGCGCGCATTGGTTCAACATGAACTCAATGGACAGATTCGGCGACGACAGGGGCATTGGCAGCCCTAATAACCAGGTCGATATGTCGCATGACCTGCACGACATTTGGGACCAGCATATCTTCGCGCTCGTATTTAAACAGTCCGAGCTCGTGGTACATGTCCTAGCCGCCCGTGATCAGACAGAACTCGAATTCGCTGCGCAATGGCATAATTGTATTGTGCCAAAAGCATCGGTCAAGAGGGTAGCGTATGAGTACCTGTTCGCCAAGTTTGCCCAAGCCGTCTTCGCACTGCTAAAGCCATTCGTGATTCGTGGATTTTCACGGCGTGTCGCTCGTCCCAGGACAATCGACAGACAGCCGCGCTTGTTCGTTGATGAGATGGACGGGGCTGAACTGCAGAAGGAATATAGCTCCAGCCGGAACCGGAAACGATCACATTCACAAGCTACGCAAGGTGACTACGATAAGCGATATGGGTGCGAGAGGCACAGGGCCATCCGCCGAAAGGCCGATAGAGATGGATGGGAACAGGGCCCCGATGGTTCTAGCGACGGCGAGTGTAGTGACTGGGGGACCGACAACTGGGAAGACTTGGAAATGGCGGAAAACAAGGAATGGTACGAGCGCAACGTCGAACCATTGCTGGAGGAGGAGGAACGGGGGCGCCCCCGAGAATGACGCCCTCCTCCCCTTCCACGGCGTGGTCGGGATCAGATAGACGATACGGTGCCGTCGTCGATGAGAGATGATGATGTGTTGTCCGACCACTATTAACATGAGGAAGCGCGCCACCTTGAACCGGAGGAACTCTAGACCTTGCCATTCGGACCACCTATTACCGACGTTATGGCTGGCGATGATAGCGGCGGGTTACACTGGAGCCTCGATCGTAACGACGCTCTGCCCCTAGAGCTTCTACGTGAACGCAACCGCAGACACTCATGCAAGCCATGGATAAAGGTTTAGGGCTGAACAACGTCACGATGTGTCATAGACGTCTTCACAGCGTCCAAACTACTGTCAGTGGGCTGTCGGCTGTCGGCTGTTCCGGGGAACCTGTTGTCTGCCAAGAGAGAACGGCCGTGAGTCGACTAGAATACGAGGAGTTGACCTCCCGACTGCGCATCCTGATTCTGAGCTCTGTTTTTCTTCAACTTGGTCGCTTCGATCTATCTTTTGGGTCTGGAATAAAGCTAGTAGAATTCATGCAATAGCTACTTGCCAAAGTGCTCTTTCGCAACGATCACAAACCCTAACTCCAAGGTTCTGTTGCAAGAGTGGTCTCTTGGATTTATGTTAGCAGTACGGAGATGCTTCTTGCGTTATAATAATTTTCAACTCAGTGGTTGTCGTAGATCGCTGGCTGTGAGGCTTCCAGGTATGAGATACTTAGAACTTAGATTGACTGCTGAAGAGCTATATAGAACTATCTACCAAACATTGGAAATACTCAATCTTATATATCCAGCTCTTCAGCCCTAGTTGAAGTCTGCTATACCGTAAGTTGAACTCCAGTGCCGCATCGTTCCTGGCCGCCGCATCCGCTGTTCTTCCGAACTGTCTGTTGAGCACAGGTCATAACATCATTTTCTCACTCTCTGTTCTGTAACTCTCCTTTCAGTTTACCCTTCGTGTAGGTTTGGTAAAATGACCCTATCACGGTCCGTCCGTCGAAGTAGGTAATGCACGGCCTGTGGCACACTCTCATCGTCGTCATAACCTTGCTTCCAATCGTCAACATAATCCACAACAAGGATTTCATTCATCACTCGGATAAGCGTTGTCAGGGACATAGTGGCACCAGGATTCTCGAGATTCAGCCGTAGCGCTTCAATCATTGCGGGAGTCATTCTGTTAAGCGCGCTCTTCCCCCAACTACTTGCCCCAATCATTTCGTTTCGAGTCCGAACTTTGTCCTTGTTGTTTCTCTCTGCTTCTTTTAGCCGTCGTCGTCTCTGATATGCGTATCTATGCTCTTCGATCTCATCTAGCTCAGATACTGCGGCCAGGCCGGCATCGCAGCAGTCAAGAATGGTTAGAGTATCGCAGTCCGCTTCAATAATCTTGTCCTGAATTTCATCCCATCTGATAGAGGCTATCCTTTGGTACTTTTCGCTGTAACCAGGTTAACATTTATTGTACATTAAAATCCACTATTGTAGATTGCTTACTATTTCTTCCAAATGCTTTCACGTATTTCTCTCTCATCGATTCTCAGTCCAGACCAAAGTGCACGGATAACCTCTTCCGGCCGTGTTGATGAGCTGTGACTTGGATAGTTGTGGCTATATTTAGGGTACTTAGCTTCAACATTTGATTAAGAAAATATTATCCCCATTTGGTACCGGGGTACTTTACCTGCTCAATTTGAGTCCGAGCCAGTCTTCTGCGAGATGGAACCCCCCGTGTCCATGATAGTAAATTATCATCAAGGTTTCTTCATTTCCCTCCGCCAGGAACTGATCGATTTTGGCTTTTAAAGATCTTTGGGGCTGTGTCATTGGGATTTCAAAGATATCAACGTTGTAGTCTAAGCTCTTGAAAGCCTTTCGCACGTCCTGGGTTTCTTTCTTCAACCCCGGCAAATCGTGGAATTCGAATGTAAGTAGTAAGACGTTGACACGTTCATATGCAGGGTCCAAGTCACTCTCCTCATCCTCGTCATCCTCTTCATCTTCGTCATCCTCGTCATCCTCGTCATCCTCGCCACCCTCACCCTCCTCACGAGGTTCAGCTTGGGGTTCGTCACGAGGTTCGGCTTGGGGTTCGGCATGAGGTTCGACCGGCACGTCAGCCATTTTCCAGCTTCTCGACAGAATATGTTATCGTGGGTATGTAGAATTGTGTCCAGCAAGAGTCCTCGTGATTTTGTGTGAATTTGAAAGAGCTTATCAGTCGTGTTTATATAGCCGAGAACACCGACATGCTGTGAACGTAGGTAATAATTACTCCTACAATAGTAGCAAGGTTTCTACTAATCTAGTAATTCTACAGATGCAATGGTTCCCAATAGGCGGGGTTGGGCTGCAAGGCGTTCTATCGCCACGAATGTGATGCTTCACCCGGACACCTTCATTTTCAAGCTGCAGGTGAGCCTGTTGCCTGGTCAGCTGAAAGCCACAGCGAGCACTTGCGCTTTTGGATTCAAAGTGCATTGCCATTAGGTAATTTCACAGGAGTTGCGCGGTTTAGGAATCTACATGTAGGCTGTCCTACCCATCTCTCGCTGTATTAGGTAGACAGACGTTGCATTACATGTGCCCAGCATAAGAAGCGAAGAAGTGATGATAAGAGAATCTAATTTTTGATTCGCAGAGTATCACACTTGCAGCTGCGGCAAGGCAAAGGCCTGCCTATACATAGTCCACATGTAGATCAACCGCTTTTTCAGAGACGGTCGCTCGGTCAAGTGAGGGATATTTCGACTAACATGTGGTAAATTTTCAATATAATTGTTGAATTCATGAGCCTCAATCTTCCTTATCGGGTAACGAAGAATGGTCAGTTCTGTAAGGTCCTTCCCATTATGGTTACACTTCTCAAGAGTTGTCCGATACGCCGTCCGGAACAGGGCAAATTCGAGGCGTCTTTTTTCCACCTTGATTCGGTAGTCATTCTCAGTGCTACTCGTTTCCTAGATATTATACCTTTGTCCTCTGCCCAGGCGTCAGCAGTATTCAAGGCTCGACCATCGGCTCTTCCTACGGAAATTCTGCGGTGGTGTCTGGTGGGCGCTTAGTGATCATTCTGCAAAGAGAGCGTTGAGGCTCCAACTATTGATGTTGTGCAGCACCACCCTTGACCGTCGTATATGCAGGGACCACTAAATTAGGAAATGAGAGCGGGATCACGATCATGGCTGGGTCTGAAACAACTTGACAACCCACGACGAAGTATTCTATGAGATTAAACGAACTACGACATTCCTCAACATGGACGATCTTGCTTACCCTCGGCAGACCTTGCCGAATTCTCTGACAATGTTCACACTGGGTGAAGCGTTCCTGTGGGCGGAAACGTGGCATCTCCTTTTCGATGCGGGGGGAGCTGACAAAGACTAATTGCAGGGACGGCATCCGCGATACGGCTCGGGGGCTCGCAGCATACCACGGTAAGAGCACAGCTATGGAGCTCTTAATTCTAAGGAGGGCTAGCCTATAGTTCAAGGATCCATCAGGCCGGACTGCACTTGCCGATGCTTTGCGCAAGATTTCACGCGGGTTGTCAAGATCCTGAGCGATGCCGGCACGGATATCACCAGCGAGGACAACGGCACTCCTTCTTTTTCCCCATCATATGCTCTCAAATGAACAGAACTCACACTCTTCACAAGAAATATTCCAGAAGCTTCACAAGTGTTTAACTTACCCCAACTACAGCCTATGCTCCAAGTATTTCAACTATGTCGACAAGATTCACTAAGGCCATAAGTCCCGAACCATATCATCTTTCGCTGACGAGCATTCTCCTTCTCATTGAGTATCTCAAAGGGACGCGCGGGAGGAACTGCGACCATGGTGTGCATTACAGAAGCGTAGCACTGGTACGAAAGTAAGTCCCCATGGCGACTGGCTCAAGGCGTCAACAGAGTCAAGTTCAGATCCACATCACGGATTTCTACTACAAGACTCTAATGGAATCGTAACTGCAGCACCCCGAGGATATAGATTAAAATTTATCAGACTTGGATGGAAAAGTCTTCAGGATAACTATGGGTGCCCGAGTGTGGCTGAGGCGTCAAAGTTATGCGTGACTCTTGCATGATTCTATAAGCGGGGAGAAGTAAGATACAGTATGAGCTTGTCATGTAGTATCTTCATTGTCGCTATTTAAACAGAGCATCGTTGATTCTGAAACATGACCGCTCTCCGCAGGTAGCCTCGAGATTAGATGCGCTACTCACGGTGTTGTTCTGCGTACAGGATCAAATTGCTTACGCACAAGTCCCTCCGCAGCCTATCCCTGGCCATGCTCTTGCATACAACATCGATAGCGCTCGAGTAGATGCAATTCTCAGCAGTCAGCAAGCGTACCTTGTAGAAGTCGGAGGGAAGACTCACGACCACCGCACAGACACCGTGAAGCCGCCGGCCGTGGAGGAGGGCAGCTGGGACAGGTCCGCCGACCCGGTGGCGTCGTCATCAGCCTTTACCTCGTCTTTGGCAATGGCCTGCCGTTTTGTCCTCCATCTCCCCATCCTCTCCCTTCAGAAAGCCATCAAATGTGCTCCGGGCACGCCGGTCGGATTTGTAAGTGGGCGTGATCATGAGACACGTACTGCTTGTGCCCGGGCTGATGATGGCGTCCAGCAATCAGCGCCTCCCCAGCTTCATCCGCAGCCGTCCTTCGCGGGGAGGCTCAGTCGAGCTCGCCCACCCCCCCACCTCCTTGTCGAGCATGTCCACGTCGAGCCTCCTCATGACCTCGGCTGTACTCATCGTCCCGGTACTAGACGAGAAGCATCACGGCGCCAACCTGCCCATGAAGCTTTTTTTGAACACAGAATTGAGAGACGACCAGAACCGCTACAGTAAAGTGGGTATGTATAGGATCTTATTGTTCAGAACCGCGGGGTCTTCGTCATGAAGAATGTGGTTAAGCATGGCCGCCGGGCTTGTCTCGATGAGCAGAAGGTGTAAGTACAGTGGGCAAGCAAAAATGACGACCACTGGCGCGATTTTTCGCGACACGCATTAAATGATGCAGCACCCCTATTACTATGGGAATTTCAACGCTGCAACATATAAGGATAACTATCGACACTTACAGTAAAGGCAGGTCGTTGTAAGGGTTATATGTATAGCGAACCCACAACATCAACGATGGGTCCTTCCTTCATGCTACACTAGTGAAATGAGACAGTATACTGTTCGGCAGTTGATATTTAGACAGATGTATGTGGACCAATTAGGTACCTGCAAGATCATTGCCAGAGCCCCGGGAAAGAAACATATCTCATGGGATTGATATAACACCTGAACGAAGTGTCTCGGAATATGGACTTCCCAAGTTGGAAACAAATTCCCGGTCGAGCATTCGGCTTGTAATACTAAACGATGCACCGGAACGGCCCGAAGGAATCGGAGGCCCACACGCTTCGGGGATCCACATGCCTAATCGGGATTCTTGGATTTCCAGACCAACGTTGTTGATGTTTGGAAGAAATGGGTCTTAAAGATGAGAGAAAGCACAGGAGCTAAATAAAACTAGACATGAATCGTTTCATCCATAGCAGCAACTCATCGCAGGCTCTGTATTTTGTTGTATCTTGCGAGGCCGACTTCTTCCCTTCTCTCACTTGCAAGTCTCGGGCTTTTTGATCCGGTGGTGTAAATCGACAAGTTACAACCTCTGGCACGTTATCATCTGGCTCGTAACTTTGAGAAATTGCTGTTTGAGAACATGGCGGAGAAAGAAAGCACCGCCTCAGATCCTCCGTCCGACCAGAACTCTTCTGACAATAACGCCATCGAGAAGCAAGACCACGATGTTGAAGGCGCCAAGGCAGCTGAAGCTCCCGAACTCTCACCGCGCGACATTCACGGCTTTAAATGGGCCTTTTCGTGCGCTGCCCTGCTTTCCTCTATTTTCCTGTACGCGTTCGACTGCACCGTGGTAGCCGACATCCAGTCCAGTATCGTCGCCGAATGGGATGCGATAGACAAACTGTCGTGGCTCAGCAACGGCTTGGTCATGCCGGCCACCGCCTTCGTCATGCCGTGGGGCCGCCTTTACGGCCAGTTCAACGCCAAGACCCTCTACCTGACCTGCGTGCTCCTCTTCGAAGCCGGCTCCGCCCTCTGCGGCGCGGCGCCCAACGTCAACGCCCTAATCGTGGGCCGCGCCCTTGCCGGCGTGGGCGGCGCGGGCATCTACATGGGCGTCATGACCCTCATCGCTGCCACCACCACCATGAAGGAGCGGCCCTTCTATGTTGGCCTCACCGGCCTTACCTGGGGCATCGGAATTGTCCTCGGCCCCATTATCGGAGGCGCCTTCAGCATATCTACCGTTGGCTGGCGCTGGGCCTTCTACATCAACCTCCTTGTCGCCGTTCCCGCAGTGCCAGCCTATCTCTTCCTGCTACCCAATCACGTCGACCCCCGCCACGGCATCTCATTGAAGGCGCGCTATGCAGAGATCGATTATGTCGGCAACCTCCTTCTCATGGGCGGTCTCGTCACCTTTATCCTCGCTATCAACTGGGGCGGCGTCGTCTACCCCTGGAAATCCGGCCAGGTTATCGGCTGCTTCTGTGCGTCCGGCGTGCTGTTCATCCTCCTCGCCGTCCAACAGGTCCTCACCATCGCCACTACTCTGGCCCGCCGCATCATCCCCGTGCAGATTCTCAGTAACCCCAGTATCCTCATTCTCGTCGCCTGCTGCGCATCAGCCGGTGCCTCCGCGTTTGTGCCTATCTACTTCGTCCCGACCTTCTTCCAGTTTACTCGGGGCGATACGGCGTTGGATGCCGGTGTCCGCCTCCTTCCGTTCATCGTCATCATGGTCTTCTTTATCATCGTCAACGGCAGCCTGATGGGCAAGCTGGGGTACTACACGCCCTGGTTCACGGTCGGCGGCCTGCTCGCCATGACGGGCGCGGCGCTCATGCATACGGTGCGAGCGGACACTTCGATGAGCCGCATCTACGGATACACGATCATCCTCGGCTCCGGGGTCGGCATGTGGCTGCAAGCTTCTCTCTCAGTTGCTCAAGCGGTCGTGGCGCCGGAACAGGTCCCCGCCGCTGTTGGCTTGGTGATGCTGGGGCAGTTCCTCGGTATTTGCATATCCCTCGCCATCGCTAATACTGTATTTCTCAACGACGCGCGGACGGCCATCCAGGCCATCCTGCCGGACGTACCGTCTGAGACAATCGGAAGCGCCATACAAGGCGCCACGAGCGGGTTCCTGGATACTCTGGACCAGGATGTGAGGACACAAGTGTTGGATGCCATTATTGCGGCCATGGATAAAGTGTATATTTTAGTCATTGTAGCGGGCAGCTTGACGGCCGTGCTGAGCTTGTTTATGAAGAGAGTCAAGCTGTTCGGAGGAGGTAGCGCGTAGGCCGCGTACATGTAGGGGCCTGGCACTTTGCAGTGTACGCATCGCTTCCGTCTCGTTGGCACCGATAGGCCTACAAAAGAGATGAGGATGCTTGGCCCGGTAAGGAGGTTCTTCTTCACTCATTGTGCCTAAATACTTGGATTTCTTTTTATAAATATAGTCCTTATAATTACAGATAGACGGAGTGTGTAAGTGTAACTTACACAACTCAGCTACAATTACATGTAAGAGAGTCTGAGCCACAATTGAAGGTTACGTGCTCGGCAACTCTGACTCTCCCGTCCTCGCCTCGTCCTGGAATACCTTCATGATGTGTTGGAAATTCTCCCTGGAGTTCCCAACGACGGCCTGTAAATAGTCAATATTCACCCTTCCCAATCGACACCGCGGATCTAGATCCTTTAGCATGTCCTGGCCTCTTGCACTGATCGAGTCCAGCAGCCGGTTGGCCCGCCTCACCAACTGGATCACCAACATCTTCCTCCAGTACTTGACGTCCTGCTCGTCCACCGCCATCTCGTACGACCCCATGCCCACGTTGATAGGCCTATCGATATCGCCCTTGGCGATGTACTCGAAGCAGACATCCGCCTCCTGGAACACGGCTGTGATGCAGATCAGGTCGGTGCAGTTGACGCTGCAGTCCTTGCAGCTGACAATGCCCTGGCACTGCTGGATCACGTCGCTCGTCACCTGGAAGACACCGTCGAGCCGCCGCTCTTGCAGCGCTGCCCTGGCGTTGGGGATGAGCAGGGCAAGGCCTGTCCGGCATTGGCAGCTTTGCGAGGCGAGCTGGTTCTGCCAGCAGAGGTCTGCTGCGGTGGTGCTGTTTATTAGGGGGAAGAGGCCGAGGCTCGAAAGGGTGGGCCCCTGCTTGGCTGGAGGTGTGACGAGTCCGGTGTTATTCGTGGCTGATGTGTCGGACGAGGTTGTAGAAGTGCCGGGGAATGCCCCAGATAGATCGAGGGCCGTCGCCGGGCTCATGCCCGACGTCCAAGCAAGAGTCGGGTCCACCGCGCTCCAGTCCATCTGCTGCTGCTCTGAGCTCTCTGTCGGATGGATGCTGTTCATGCTGGACCAGCCTACGGAAGACCCAAACAGTTGCTGAAAGGCGGCATTGTCGCCTCCGAACTGATCTGGAGGGTCGGCGCTAAAGTCCATCTGAATCCCTTTGGGCGTGGTCCGATCCGCATCCGAATGACGTTGAGAGGAAGCAGTGGGAGACGGCGCGGGCTGTACGTATGTGCAAGCAAGTCCGCGGCTGGTGCAACGGTCGCATTCGCGGTGCCCGTCTCCGTGGCATTTTACCTTGGCTGTGCGGCATCTCTCGCACGCCGTCTTTGGCCGCCGAGCCAGTGGCCTGGCACCGCGGAGCGTCGAGCTCTGCCAGCTCAGAACCAAGTTGGTAGGCACCTCTTGCCTGCGGGAAACACGAGCGTTGTGGACATTCGGCGAGGACATTGTTGCTTTCAATATTGCGTGCACCGTACGTACCCATACCTGTGGTGTGTTATATGTATTTATAATCCTTACCGACAACGAACGACCGGGAACGAGAAGCACGATATGTGGAGCCCTGACAGGACTCTGTGCTCGCCCGGGCGGGCTTTTGTAATGCAAACACGGGGCATACAGGTCAGCGTGGGTAGCTAAAAGTTCAACGTGGGTAGGAAAAGTGGGAAATACAACTGATAATCGGAATACAAGTATTTATTCGCCTTTGGGGCTACATTTAAAAGAGAACTGTATTTAGATTGACGACTGAAAAGCAATTACGAAATCTATCTAACGGCAGGAATGTAGCTGCTTGAATAAAATCTTGGTCGTCTAAACAAGCAGTGGGTCTAAAGATATATTAGGTAGGTCAGATTACGCTTTGAACTATTAAACCAGCATCTTCTTGTACGATGCATTTCGAGCTGCGCGTATCTTAACATCCTGTATGTCACGCCTAGGGATGGCCGAGTGGTTTTTGCGCCTTCTCGTCCTGTTAAGGGCCATGTAGATTTTGGGGGGGGGGGGGAGGCGCTATCTGTCGCGGCAGACTGCGTACATGACTCGGAACTGGAGGAAGCCGATACCAGTGACCTAGTCTGCCTAGTATAGTGGTCAGTACACATTGTAAAAGAACGAAATGTATGTTAGAAGCAACCCGTGATGCCTCACAAAGATGGAAGTGATGTATATACTATCGTGCCGATACGTTTTTCGCGAACAGCTCCATTTCGAAAAGTAACATGTAGCATGTTAGATCAAATCTTATCCAGATAAGGAAGGAGCTGCGTATACGTTCAGTCAGCCAATCATTAATCTTCTGAGCAACCCTGAATGGGGCGCAGTCCGGACAGGATTCGCGCTAGCTTAGCATTGAAACGTGACGTCTCAATCCGGTCGATCCTGACATTTTTCTGACTCGTACGTCATGCCAATCTCTTTATTTTTGTTCTTTTCTATTGTGGGCGGGTCTGCTGTCCCCAAAAACACCACACATGCTCCCTATATAGCCCGCAAGGCTAAACGGGGAGGCGAGCGAGAATAGAGCTCTCCTAATAGAGGGGTCATCAAACGAACGGCAATGGGACAAGATAGATACAACAAAAGGGACCCAGAACTATCCCTGTACTCTGATCAGAGCAGAACGGACAGAACTGGGCCCTCTTGAGGGATGGCAAGGCAGAAAATGAATAGGTTGCGAATCAGGATTTTTGAGGGGAAGACATATTGATTCATGTCTGGCCATGCGATGCCTCCTCTCCTCTCGAGGGGTCGAGGGAACGGCACAGCCTATATATATATATCCAAGCCCTGGTTGGGGTCCGAAAAAATTACACGGATGTTGAATCCGGCCTAGGGTCAGAGCAAGAATCCCTGTTCCCCACGACATACCTCCCCCAGCAAACCGGATGGGAAGGAACCCGTCGGTTTGCCAGCACACAAGCGTAGGAACAGCCAGGACATCAATGCTATGCTCTGATCAGTCACAAGAAGGAAAGAGAAACACATTCTGAGGTACATATCAGTCCAAGGAGAGAAAAGAAATCATCGGTTCAAAAGAAATATCTCGTGAATCCATCGCACCAAACAATCCACAGTTATTATCAGTGCCACGCAACCATTCTAGGGCAATTGTCGAGAGATGAGTCAGGGAAATAAATCAAGGAAACCATCCAGCAAACCATTTTGACTACCATTTCCATCTTGTTTCCTCGCCCTTCCCACTGCTCGTACCAGATCCGGATGGTCCACCGACTGCCCTAGCCATGTCGCGTCTATCAGCCCGGGCATCCCGTGCTGCATTCTGATCACGGACAGGCCCTTTCTCTTCTTTAATCGCCTCGTCGATAATGGCTTGCCATCCTTTGAATGAAAACGTGGTTGTAGGGAGGATGGGGTCGACGGCTGACGGAAAAGGCTCGTAGACAACAGGGCGTATAGGGACTGACGAGCGTGAAAAACTGGATCCAGCTCGTGGGGGTGATAGCGACTCAGTGCGAACAATACTGGCTCTCTTTTCCTCGTCGATCAAACCTTGAACAATAAGTCGTTCCGACAGGCGTGAAGCAACATCCTGAACGCCATCAAGATGTTGCGGGCTCTCATCATCCTTGACAGGTTCGTGTTGAAACACCTCGTGAGCTTCGATCAGAGATCCCTTTTTCACCCAGTGCTGATTGGGGAGAAGAGTGCCTGCATCCGGTTCACTCAGACCGATCTGAGGGACGACTGGATATCGGATTACCCGGTAAGGACTGTCAGGGCAATAGATTCCCAGCTCAACCTTGACCAATGAAATGAACCAGGCAATCAGGTGTTCGTGTAAACCCTGATCATTGCTAACCCGATAATTGACAAACCTCGATTGTCTCCACAGAGCAGAGTCGGTCCAGACCTTGTTGAAATGTTGTTGGTCTTCGCTTTCCCGGATGGCCACAATCAGGTTGGCTGCAGCATAGAACCCGCATTCCCAGTCTTCGTATTGTTCATTCAGCCGAGGTTCAATGAACCGACAACCGTGTTTTGGCAGGTTGATCCCAAGGTCTGAAAGTATTGTCCCAGCTGCCCCGGTAGTATTTCGGTAAACCCATATTCGAGCGGGCCGGCCAGATTTCTTGGGGACAGTGGTATTGTATGACAGAGAATTCCAGACGTAAACTTCGTACCTGACCAGGTTGACAAGGCAGGCCCAGAAATGCTTGCTGCTTTCGTCATGGCATACGAAAATAACAAGTTTCTTGCCACGGGGATCTTTTTGCTTGTTGCGAGCGGCATTGAAACGAGGGTAGGTAATGGGAGGTCGGGGCATTTGCGTGGGGTCAGCCTCCCCTTTGATGAATTTTACCTTGTTTCCCAGTTCAAAGCCAACCACATTCGGAACCAGGTAAATGTGTTCCTGAAGATCAGCCAGGTTGAATCTGATCAGTGCAAGGACATGTTCCCCATGCAGCATTTCCCTCCTTTGAGCAAGTCCCTCAGCATCGTAGATAAGGCAGGTATTGAGGGCCCAGTGAATGCCGAAGACCAGTCCGTCATGGTATACTCTTCGGGGACCAAGACCAGGGAAAAATCGCCTGACTAGTTGAGAGGGTTCAACATTTGAGTGATACGGGTTGAACCAAGGCGGGCGATCAAGGATGACTTCCTTTGAATATTTGCCAACCATTTCTCCATGGCTCCTTGATGTAAGGATGGAGCACCAAAAGGATCTCTTGTCTTTTCGCGGGGGAAGGTTCTCTTGCATTGCCGGCGGAGCAGATCTTTCGCGTGTCACGAATCGATCATCCGAAAGGAAGAAGGGAGGGGGCGCTGAAATCCCTCGAGGTACTGATGAGAGTCTTGCCAACGGGAGATTGGGTGTAGTGCCGGTCATGTGTACATCTTGAGGGGATCTGGGGCTTGCTTTTGCCGTCTCCTTGCCCTTGCCTTTGCCTGAGGACATGATGACAGCACTGATCAGTGCAAGGGGTAAAGGAGGTGAAGGTATTGTGTAGATGGGGGATGAAAAGTGTTGGTACCAGAGGGAAGTTGCCGAGTTGCTGGCAACAGGCGTCTGATAAAGGCGTTGTTTTTGGCTGGTACTGACGGCTGTAAAAGAGGAGTGACAGACCGTAGGCAGACAGGATTGTTCAGACTTGTCGTATTGGTAGCGGCGCAGCCAAATGGAAGTTGAGGGGATGTGATGGGTTGTTTTGTCGGGAGAGAAGAAAGGAGAACTTGAAGGTTGGTCTGCCAGGTGGGTTGTTATGTTTGTTTGCGACCCAGTGCACTGGACTTGTCAAGCGGAAAGATCTATCCGTTCGTATGCGTTACTCAAATCCGTGAGTCAGAAATTCGTGGGAAAAAGGTGGTGTTGGTGAAAAGGGAAGGAACGTCCCTGGGGTTCACCAGAAATTTCCCTTAGCCACGGTCTGGCCTGGCACCAACTCTCCTTTTCTTCAACAACAATAACAACAATTTCTCTTCACCAGGTCCCTCAAATTCCATTCGAAGGCCTCCTCAGCTCTGATCAGAGTAACCCAATTCGAATTTCATCATATCTGCACCGCCTTCTCCTGTTTTCCCTATCCCCAAGTCCAACTACTGGCGTTCCGCAAAGCCAGAGTACTCCTTGTGGGATGATATTGTACTCAAACAGGAGATGCCTGTCGGTCCAGGAATGAGCTTTACCAGGGTTACCGACGTCTTTTACTGCCTCATACGATGCTTCGAAATTAGCAGCCTGGGCGGTCGTGCCAATGGTGCGTACGGTCGCTGGTCCCCTCGCAACAACAAGCGTGCTCTTCGAGAGCTTTTCACCACCGGTTGCCATCAACAGTACCAGGAATGGCTGGTATCCCGCATCAATTCTTCAAAACCCACAGATCTGATCATTGCTACCCTTTCTTGGCATCCGTTATCCCCTTTCGTTGCTACCCTCTGTCGCGACAAACTCACGATAGCAAGTCTGTTCATTGCCTTGTACGGCCATCGGAACGAAAACCCGTACGACTGCTGCAGCGAACGATTCATGCGGAATGTCCTGGAGCTCGAGGAAGGTGGTATCAATATCATGGTCCCTTTTTCTGAATGCATTTCAATCCCTGATTTCGAGGATGCTGCATGTACCAATTGCGTCTACCACAAAACTGGTAGCCAATGCCAATTCTCGGGCACCTTCCTCAGCCGGTTTGCAAAAGTTCCTCCAGCTCTCAAGGAATCCCGTACGGTAAGTGATCATTTCCTTGCTTGTATTCTGATCAGGGCTAATAGCACTTGTAGCCTCGTCGATCATCCTTTGCTGGCCTGCCTCCCCGCAATATAACTCGAGACAATTCCACGGCACAGGAGACCTTTGTCTTCACTGAGGCCGCCTGGCCCAAAGGTGTCGTCAGAGAGTTGTTGGCAATTGCTAAGGCTTTCAAGGAAAGTCGACGACGAAAGAAGCCTGATGATCAGAATATACCTAAGCCGGGTCCCTCGTCCAAGCGTCCTCCAAGCCGTGGGAAGATATCTGCTAGCCCTTCAACCACTGCCAAGGAAAAAGCCCCTGCAAAGGCCAAGGTGCCATACAAGCCCAAGGTGCTGGCTGAAATGAAAGCGCCGTCTTTTAGAATACCCGTCAAGACGAAGGCACCGGCCAAGCCAATAACGCCTGGCACTGCCCGTCGGTCAGTACCTCCTTCAAAAGCTCCCATTCTTCCCTCGGTTGAGAAAGAGGAATCATCGTCGGAATGTTCGTCCGAGGACGTCTCGTCATCCGAAGACAGCTCGTCATCCGAGGAAGAAGAAGAAGAAGAAGCGAGGCCGCAGCGCATGGTAATGTCCCACGAGGAATCATCGGCAGAAGAATCGTCGGAAGAAGAATCTTCAAGGGAAGAGTCGTCGAGGGAGGAGTTATCGGAGGATATTTACAGTGCCGACTAACAACCTTGCTCTCGTCCGTACTGAATTCATTGAGTTGCCTCCCCATTCATTTGAATCCGTCCACTCGATATAGTATTCCACGTGTGACCTGCTATAATCAGACCTACGCCGGTATAGGTTTGGCGAAGAAAAATTTGTCGTGCCCGCTAGGGCGTATTTTGTCCAGATATCGTAGAGAGCATCTTGCCGCAGTTCCCTCTCCCAGCCGGGATACTCGAAAATAACAACAAATGAAGGTGGTCCCGCGACCACAATAGGCAAGCATGCCTGGCTAATGTTGGATGCGTCTGCTTGGTATTTCAATGTAGAATCTGGATCGTGCAGCAGCTTTCCGTAATTCTTGGTCCCTGTGCAAACCCCTCGTCACACGTCGGTTTTCCACTTCTGGCATAATGATATCTATCCTTTCTGTAAGCTCTGGTAGATCTTGCGTAAAGGATACTGAATCGTCGCCTAATTGATTATCTAGGTCGGCTTTACTCTGATCAGAGCTAAGCACAACTTCTGGGGCGAATACCGGTATCGTGGGGTCCATTTGGTGCTCTTGGATCTCGATGGGCTCGCTGGATGTTCCCTCCCCTAGCGGTTGGATAGCTTCAAGCTTGTGTGCTAGCTCGGGCTGCCTTTTCTCAAGATCCTCTTCCCAGGGCATCGGAATAGCTGGCTCCCACATTCCTGATTCTGCTTGTCGAAATACTTTAAGCCTTATCGATGCAAATGTACCTTTCATGGGTATCCTGTCAGATGTTTTCAGCTTGTATATATGCTTGGGCAGGGTTTCGGCTATAATGAAAGGACCTTGCCACTTGTAAGCCATTTTAGCCAATCGAGTATGGCTCATTTTTCTGATCTGATCGTAGACCAAGACAAGATCACCAACTTTCAGAGATTCTTTCCGGGGACGGCCGTAAATTCCGCGCTGGGTTGCAACCTTATGGCGGTATTCAGCGACAGCTCGTATCGCCTTCTCCACATCTTTGTCTTTGGCTTGCAGCATGCGGATACGATTGTCGAATACTTCCTAGGAAATCTGATCAGGCCTCCAGTCAAGTACTCGCCACGTCGGAATCTCGGTTTCGATTGGAATAATAGGCTCCCAGCCATATATCAAATAAAACGGTATATATCCATGAGAACGTCGGATTATCGTGCGGTCAACAAAAACTGCAAGCTTCAGATTCTCTCTCCAGGCTGGCTTCTTGTCAGACATCTTGTTAAGAGCTGTAATCAAGGTATAATGCCCTTGCTCAACCTGCCCGGCTGCCCTGGAATTATACGGGCTAATCATAACCCGTTTGATTCCAAGACTTCGAATGGCTCTTTCCATTTCTCCTTTATTCTCGGGACCGCCATCCACTGAAACTTGTAACGGGCAGCCCATCTAGCAGATAATATCTTCCAGAAGGAACTTTTTCATTTCAGATGCAGTAGCATCTTTCAATAGTCTTGCAAATACATATCCCGTCAGATCGTCCCGTGCTTCAACTAAATAGCTGAAACCTTGGTCTGTGGGCATATGTTATATATCGATATTAACCCGTATAAATGGATGCCCCGGCGAAGAAGGTGAAAGACCTTCGTCCCAGCGTTGAGAATCGTACGCTTGGCAGAGCTCACAGCTCTGGATAGCCTTTTCAACTTCTGAATACATTCCTTTCCAGAAGTATAGCTGTCGCATCCGGTAGTACGTCGCATCTCGGCCACGATGTCCAAATTTGCCATAGCATTCCCTCAAAATGCGTCGTTTTAAGTCAGGGTTATCAATAACCCTTCGTCGAGGTAGTTTCTTTTCTGATCGTCGCCAAAGAGAACGGTCAATCACCTGATATTGCAATGCCCGGATTCTGAAACGACGTTTGGTAGCATTGCTCATCCCAGGTGGGATAGTGCCGTCAGTCAGAAATCTGGCAATCCTCAAGGAATCTTCAGACCAGTGCAATTCTGGTACCAATGGAGGCTCTCTGCTCTGATCAGAAAGAGACGTATTGTTGATTTGGCGATCGCACTACTGCTCGACTTTATCGTCCTCTTTTTGCGCTATTTGAGCATCGTCCGGCTGAGGCGGACGAGACAGGGCATCAGCAACCACATTTTTAGCACCCGAAATGTACTTCATATCAAAGTCGAAAGTCTTGATAATCGCTATCCAGCGACTGATTAAAGCTCCTGGGGTATCGGACATGGCTCCATTAAGCTGAGCAACCAGGACTTTGGCATCTATTTCCAGCACAAAATGACATCCGTAAAGGTATTAACGCAAGGCGTAGAGTGCAAATAGGACTCCTCGACATTCTCGCTTTGTGGCATCATATTTCTGGGCTGCTTTTGTCCAGGTGCCGCTTTCCCAGCATGCAGGCTTGCGGTGGCTTTCAACAACTTGGGCCAGTACCGCTCCCTATCCTTCAAGCGATGCATCAACTGTAAGGATGATTGGACCGCCTTCTGAGCTGTAATCAATACTGATCAGGACAGGCTTGGATGCAATTCGATCTACCAAGGCTTTCGCAGCTAATTTCTGGGGTTCTTCCCAGACAAAAGGAGTACCTTTCTTTATCAGGTCGTACAAAGGCCGGGCTATTACCGCATAATAAGGAATCCATACGCGGTAATATCCAGTCAATCCCAATAATGAACGAACGTCCTTGAGCCCCTTGCAGTCAAGCAGTATATATAGCTTCTTGACCTTGCGATCTTATGGCTGGCAACCGTCCGTGCTACAGAGGTAGCCGACGATATCAACCCGCTTCTTATACCATTCGGATTTCTTGGCGGATATGCTTCTTCCAGCTAATTCGACATTCAGTAATACCTGATCAATGTTCCGGATATATTCTGCAATGAACTTTCGGATTCCCGGAAGGCCCTCTACCTCTTTGTTATTGTAGGTTGAAATAGGTCCTCTAATCGGGATATCGTCCAGGAACGGTTGACAGATATGGGGAATCAGGTCTTGAAATATGCGTAGCATAATCCTTTGGAATTGAGCAACAGAGTTGGTGCTCCCTATAGGTAGCCGGCACATTCGAAAAAGACCTATTGGCGTCGAAAAGGTAGTCATATCCCGGCTTTTCTCGTGCAATACGACCTGGTCGTAGCCGGAGAAAAAGTCCAAAAGGGAAATAACTTTGCACATAGCAAAGCCACAAGCAAATTCGTCCGTAACAGGCGGCATCAAGGCATCCTTTATCGTAAAGGCATTATATTTCTGGGCGTCGTTAATCAGCCGTAAGCCCCCATCCTTCTTGAGGACCAAAAACCAGTTATTCCGGTACGACCCATGGCTCTCCTCAATAGTTCCCCGGTTTCGCCTGTCCCTTAAGACCTCAATAACTTTGTCTTGAAGGGCATGGGGAATGGGTACGTGTTTTGCCTGAAAAGGCGTATGAAGTACCGTCCTGATTATTTGTGGTGGCGCCATATCGCTGATCAGTTTACCAAGTTCTGAAGAATCCCAGGCCAAAGCCTGAATGCGGTTCCTTATCATATGGATGAACATTTCTCGCTCAGCTTCCGAAAAGTCTTTACAGTTGTCTTGTAAGAGATCCTCCTTTCTTTCAGCTGTAAGACGCTCATTGGCATCCAGCTCAGAGAACTTTGGCTGGATCCAAGCGTCCCACTTTGTTAGAAGCTGATTTTTCATCTTCTCCCGGGCCTCTGCCAGACGCGCTGGTTTCCATGCTGTATTGCCCGGCGGAATGCTTCCGTCAGGATCTGAATCGTTAATAGGGCGTACCTTTTTGAGGACATTCTTGTATACCGTATTGAGTTCTTTCCTGATCAGACCTGAGGCGCGCTTTGGGAACGATTTGGGGTTATAGGAAAAGAAGGAAAGTTGTCGAGATGGTTGCTGGATATGAGTGCCACAAAAGCACTCACTCTTCTGCTTCCCTAATAAGGTCGCATATAAATTCCGTAACTCCTTAATACCATTCGCATTCAGGATTTCCGCAATATGCGGAATCTCCTGATCAGAAAAGGAACCAACTGCTATATCGCCTTTTTCCATCTGCACCCATTCAGGGACCTTTTCACCGCTGATAGCAATAGGTCCTCTAGTGCTGCTACTAGCATCTAGTTTCCCTATTGCTTCTTAAGTGCTGGTTGGAAATCATCTAGCTTCCCACCAACTGTGGCTACAAGGCGTATTTTTGAGAACAAGAAGCTAACTTTCAGGGTACCGTTATCGCAGTGGTTGAATGTAAGCTTCGTCTGCAAAAAGAACGGCATCCCGAATAAAACTTGGTAGTTTGGCTTCATGCCCCGATCGTCCACGATATGAAATATTACCTGGCCAGAGCATCCCCCAATAATTACAGGGACGTCGATAATGCCCAGAAATGGCATATCGGACCCGTCGTAAGTTTTGGAAGATAGCTCACTCTCGATATAGGGTAAGCCAAATTCACTGCAAACCGACAAGCCAATAAGGTTTATCTCTGCACCGCAATCAAGCGCAGCCGGAATCGGGCGATTGCTTTATTTACCAAGTCTAATAGTAATCATAGCAATAGGAGCAATGCTTTTGAGCCATAGCTCACTTCCCCGTGCTGAAATGCTTCCGACAGCAGGCATTAGTAGCGGGACTGGTCTCCCTGGTGGCAAGCCTTCCGTGTTTTGGTCCAAACGCCGATACACTTGCAGGATATTGAGTTGAGGCTTATATCCACTCAGGATACTTCTGATCCGAGTAGCCGTAATCAATTGGTCGTGCGATAAGCCCTCTGTAACAGCCAGATTCGAAATTGTTAGTTGGGTAGATTGGCTTGGCTTTGGGTGCACCTCTTCCGGAAGTTCATATTCAACTTCCCTTACTCGTTCAGCTCTATCTCGAATCATCTGTGCCTGGTGCACAAGGCGTTCTGCAAACCTTGGATTCATTGAAATCAGGTCTGCCCCAGATATTTTTACAGACTGGTACAGAAACTGATTGGCTAACTTCTCTTCGAGAGCGATAGGGTTCTCACGAGCAGATGCAGCTTTGGAAGATCTTTTCTTTGCAAGCTCGGGCAGTTCTTCTATCAGTAAATCCAGATTATTATCCTCAACAGGTCCAGTTCTACCTATCGCATTGATAGTAGAAGCCGGTTGCGTCGTTTGGCTAAATTCCCGTATTACTTGTTATGGGTTGCAGTACCGGTTTCCGAAAACTGGTAGTTCTCGTACGGCTATATCGCTTGCAGCGATTACCTGAATGGATGGCTTCTGATCAGACTTATCCGGATCATATAGTGTCCGGGTCTTCAGGTTTTCCGGGTTCCCCCGAAATTGTGCATTACCCTTGGCAAGTTTGTCGTAGGCAAGGATCCAGGGCTCTTTGCTACCTTTCCGCAAATAGTTCTCGCAAAGGCTGGTAATATATCGTACTATACCGCCCTTTTCATTGCGATATTTGCTAACTAAGGTTGTATCAAGGATACGGGCATCCCTATTCCTTACTGCCTGGTAATCCCCAAGCCAGATTCGAGTTGATTTTTCGTTATTAAGATAGACGATGCCCTCTCTGGTAAGTATGCGGAACAGAGTACAATTATAGGCCGTATATAACTCTGAACCACAACCATAGCAAACCCGCTTCGTTCCATCTTTTCTCAGCATAGCATTGATCTTACTGTTCTGATCAGAGCTATCGAATGTCTCCGGGATAGGTTCCCCAGTTTTTCGCACAAGTAAACCAGCAACTGACTCGGCTATCCGCTCCAGGTCAATATTATTGACTGTCGGTGCAGATACGGCTCGAGGTAGCGAAGCCAGATCCAGGGATCTTCTAGTTTCGTCGTACTGTTGAGATCTGATCATGCGTAAGAGCTTGTCGTATCCTTCTTGCTGATTGATGCTGAGCTGCTTCATTGTTTCAGTCAGGTCCCGGATAGGGTCTGACAAGGTTTCCTTAGATGCTCTTTTGGCGATATTCCTCTCGGACTTTTGGCCCGTTCCAGCCATGGCTTGTGCTGGTACGCTATCCAGAGGAACAGAAGCATCTAAAGGAATAGAAGCAGATTGATGGATTTGGTGTTGAAAGGGGTAAAGCTGAAACCCTTGAGGGGCTGTCGTATCCTCCCGTTTGAGCTGGTCCAGCTTCATAAAGTTGATAGTTTCCAGTGAAGGTATGTACCCAAAGTTCTGAGCATGTCGGTTTTGGTCCTCTTCCTTCTGGATATCCTTAATTATTGTTATCAGGTCTCTGTACAAGACTGGCCACTTTTCATTCTCGTAGCTTGAAGCGGTCTTTCGATAGTCCTGTGCCAGACGACGGGTCCAAAAAGAAGAGAGTTTGGTCCAGAAATCCATGCATCCCCGGGTTTTACGATTGCCAATACGACAAACAATATTGTCATACGATGTCAAAAACTCGTACAATGAGCTTGATACGTCCTTGATCGTATGTATATTCATAAGGTAATATATTTCCTGTTCTGGCGTATAGAGCTGTTCTGCATCGTATGGGCGATATGCAAGCAACAGTCTATCTTGTTGTTCCTTCCAGGTATCAGCCGAAGCTGTATGCCGGTCGATTTCGGTACCGATCACAGGATCAGAGATATATCCTAGCATGAATTGCAGGGCAAAAGTATCTTCCGGAATGCGATGTTGCTTCAGGATGAAGTTATAGCGCTTGAGCCATCGTGTAATTCCAGTTCGATTGAACTTGTTCAGACTATAAACAGCTAGGTCTTTAGGGAATCGATAATTGACTGAGTCCCGATCAGAGCTTAGAGGAGTCAGTCCTCCACTCGATAAGCCTGATAGGTTGGCAGCTTGTTGTTGACCAGACTGTCTGCTAGGGTTTCCGGAAGAGCGTTCGGCACCAAGTGCCACGCCTCCTCCTTGGTTAACCGACATAATGTCGGCCTGGACCCTCTTCCTTTTTCGCTGCCGCTTCCCAGGTCTAGTCGTTTCAACCAAGCTGGCCGGGGTGGAAACGCTCTGACTGGCGTAAGCCGTAGGCTGTTGGTAGCACAGCCTATCTTTCCCCGGGTGTGCTGGTACGCCCGAACTTGTAACCTTTAGGTGCAAGCGAAAACGTGCTAAAAAAGATAGGACTTTCCAGAGCTCGTATATCTGTCGTCTGACTTTCGAGAGGAATCCAACTGCCGACCAAATAGACTTCCATCCTATCCGGTACCCCATTCTGATCAGACGCAAGGCCAAGGCAAAAACAGCTGATAGTCCAGGGTAGAGCGGAGTCCGCAAACGGTCTCCCTGCTCTTTTGGGTATCTCCGTAAATATTATTTGCACTGATCAGACAATATCGGTTGAGATAGACTTTCAGTAACAGTCGAAATCCGCCTCGGGTCGTATGTTTGTCGTTCCAGGTTCGTACAAAAGAAAAGGTGAAGCCAAAGGGTCCTGCGCGATGGAGCCTGAGAACATCCGATCCGCTTTCTGCCCACGTTGGCTTCGGGCAATATGGTGCTCCCGGACAGCTGATCAGACCTCTTCCTCGGTTGTTGACCCCCTATCACATAGGAGCGCCTTCCCTCGGCCAGAGTCTCGATCCCCATCCCCATTCCTATGCTCTGTGAACTCGTCCCTTGTCTCTCAGCGAGAAGACCTCGGCCACGCAGTTCCCCAGGACCCATAGTCTGGTTTGAAAGCACCGACGCCGAAAAACAAAAAGGTATAGGGTAAGATAGACGTTTTAGACCATAGTAAAAGAGCTTCGAACTTCCCTGCACAGATCACCAAAAAGACATGTGGGCGGGTCTGCTGTCCCCAAAAACACCACACATGCTCCCTATATAGCCCGCAAGGCTAAACGGGGAGGCGAGCGAGAATAGAGCTCTCCTAATAGAGGGGTCATAAAACGAACGGTAATGGGACAAAAGATACAACAAAAGGGACCCAGAACTATCCCTATGCTCTGATCAGAACAGAACGGACAGAACTGGGCCCTCTCGAGGGATGGCAAGGCAGAAAATAAATAGGTTGCGAATCAGGATTTTGGAAGGGAAGACATATTGATTCATGTCTGGCCATGCGATGCCCCTCTTCTCGAGGGAACGAGAGGATGGCACAACCTATATATATATCTGGGACCCTTGCTGGGGTCTGAAAAATGGCACGGATGTTGAATCTGGCCTAGGGTCAGAGCAAGAATCCCCGTTCCCCACGATACTCTATCCTCGCTCGCCTCTCCGTTTAGCCTTGCGGGCTATATAGGGAGCATGTGTGGTGTTTTTTGGGATAGCAGACCCGCCCATAATATTATTGCGCCAGCAAGCTGGCCTACTATCTAAGTACCTGGAACATATCTCTTTGGTTTTCGAGATTCACGACCATAGCGTGTCTTTATAATGCCGGTCGCAGGCTGCTGTTCCGGGGGCTTCCGCTGCGAAGCTCTGTCCAGAAGTCGTCCCTGGGGAGTTCGCGCCGAGTTGCGACTTGCCTTGGAAACCTTCCCTGGTTTCAGTAATCCCAATGCTTTCTGTTCCCGGGCATGTCGAGGCTTCTTCTCGCGGCTATTCGATAACCGTAAAGTGCTGTCTGGTTTGGAAATGCGTGAAGGAACGGGAGCGAGAATAGAGCGAGTGGCCTGCCGTCCCGGCCTGCGGCGAGTAGAGATATCTCGGGCAGATATCGTATGCCTAGCAGCCATCCCTATACGCTCTCGCTCGATCCAGCGTAGCAGAGTCTTGTGTTGTTCCAGGCGTTGCTTGGTAGATTCGAGAATTGCCCTGTAGCTTTTTGTTTCCCTCGCTATAACCTGAGAAGCTTCCCTCGCTATAACCTGAGAAGCTTTGGTAGCTGCGTGCTCGGATGCTTCCAAAGCTTTGTCCAGCTCTTTTTTCCGATCCTCAACATTCTTCTGAAGGCTCTCATAGCGCTGAAGATGGCAATCCTGGAACTCGACCCAATTCTCTATCCGATTCTGTTGCTGGGCTTCCGGACGCAAGTATATATCTCCTTCCAAATTATGCTTCTGCCGGCGTTGACGAACCGCATCCTCAAAATCACTAAACGGTTTTATCTTATTTCGTACGTAATATTTTCGATTTTCGTCCTGAAACTTGCGGAATGCCTTCCAGTCTCTTTCTTGTGCACGGAGTACTAACTCTTCTGTTTCGGGGAGCGATTTGAAATAGGATATTATTGCTTTGTATTTTTCGGGAGGGTTTTGTAGAGGAAATTCGAGTTCCGGAGGGTAACACGGAGGACAGCCATCACTTTCCAAATATTCGCGGGCCTGGCATTCTAAGGAACGCAGTCTCTCTTTGTCCTCATCGTTATCGGGCGGTGGCGTCAGCTCCCTATATTATCGTACGATTAGTTAGCGCAAGCAAGAGAAGAGCAATAAGAAGGATACAGACGATAATTTGGATATAAGAGTACTAGTATCGAAAAGAGTTGTTATCGATTGTGATTGTTCTCTTTTATATTCCGGTTATGTCAGCTTGACTCTTGCGGAATTCGGTAACCCAACATACTCCAGCTTAGCAAAGAACGCAACTCGTTCCGGTTCTGAAAGAGTTATATCGGGCACTTCAACGATACTATATAGCGAAAGATAATATTCAATATCGGCCATTTTTACCAGGTAGTCGTAAGGGGTAGCGAGTATCGTACCTAAGAGTGCCGTAATCTTTGACGACGCGCCGTGCGAACAGGTCATCGACAGAAGGCTTGTGTAGGAGACTCATAGTGAAAAGGCGGTGATACGCGCGATGCGCAATGGAGGATGGCAATAAGAGACGTTGGAAGTTATAAGGGGAAAGGAAAAAGAAGGGCAGGAGCTGACGTGCGCTCGGACCTTGGCGGTAGGACCGCGGTTTGCGCTTGCCAGCTGCGATATCCAATTAGGTGGAAGGACTAAAGTAGAAGATTCTGATTACATAATAATATGCGCTAATAATTATCCTGCCTTTTAGGAAGACCTGGAGAGGGGGATCAAGACCATCCAGGTCCCAGGAACAGGTCGTCGCAAGTGGAGACGACAACACGTTACGAATATCTCCGCGGGATGCGACATCATACACATTTCTCTAAGGAAGGGTTAGGGTTATAGGAACTGGATATATTGGATCAGAACAACTGCGCATTCCTGCTAAATTGCACATGCCTTATCGGCGCCCTTCGAATCCAACATGATACACATGTACGAGTACAACGTTCTCGCGGTATTTACTCCGTGTGATGAACAGGACAAGGCGAGGAAGGCCTTTGAGCTGAAGCACAACGAGGCGTGGTTTCATAAAGCGCCGTCGGACATTGCTGAAGAGCCTACTATCGACAGCCGGGAGCCCACGCCGGCACCGCCGACGCTCAATAACGAAAGCATTATCGCCGCCACTGGTCGTATCATCGTAACTCTCGATATGACACTCAAGCACCCACTGAATGGCGTCCAACTCGGCACCAACCCGAAGCTCTGTGATATCCTTCTAGGGCTTCGAGGAACCCGCGGAATTAGTGCCTGCCAGTGCAATATGGTCATTGACGAGAGCCTGCAGGTGTGGCTGCACGACTACCGCTCGACGTATGGAACTGCCGTCGGCTACGACCACCAAGCGAAAAACGATATACGCACCAAGGACCAGTGGATCATGGCCTACAAGCCGGGCGTCCGCCCGCCGTGGAACGACCTTAGGGTCTATATCTCCGGCCTTGCGTTCAAGGTCGACTTTCCCAACCACATTATAGCGCACCGTCAATACGTCAAGAATCTAAAAGCGTTCGTCGAGCGCTGCAATACCGCGATCCTACCGCTAGCCGGGCTTGGTCTGGACTCCAATTCGACCACTGCCGCACCGAGTCAGCCCCAGACTCCTGGACCGCGACCTATCTATTATAAGGATAGGCTGCTGGGAAGGGGGAAGTTTGGCGAAGTCCACAGGGTTATCAAGACGCGGGACAATACAGTCTACGCCGCCAAGACCTTTTTTCCGCCGGCCAACAGCAAGAAAAGGAAGCACGACAACGCTAGCAGCTATGACGTATGGATAGAGAAGGTGCGAACTGAGGTTTCCATCATGCGCAACAGCCGTCATGTAAGTGTGGTATTATTGCTGCCCGTTCCGTGGACACGCACAGCACGGTTTCTAATTTGCTTTTGACCGGGCCCACAGCATAACATAATAACGGCAATTGATTTCGTGGAAGCGCCTGAGCCCTGTCTGTTCATGCCATACTATCCGTTAGGGCACCTCGGCAAATTTAGCCCTACTGATGAACAATGTGTCTCGGCTTTTCGGCAGATATTCCTCGGCCTCCGCTATCTACACGAAGAACGTGGGGTAGTACATCGCGATCTCAAGCCGGAGAATCTCCTGGTCGAGGCCCCTTTCACTATTATCATCTCGGACTTTGGGCTTTCGAAAATTGTAGAGTCCGACAGACCCCTCACCTCTTTCCTTGGGACGATGAAATACCTTGCTCCAGAGATAATCCCCGGCGCCAGTGACGGTTACGGGCCATCCGTGGACAATTTTGCAGCAGGAATCGTCATCGCGGAGCTGTTATTTGGGCTTCCCGATCCTCCGGAATTGCCCCCCAAACAACGCGGGCATGAAGCGACGCGGCTCTGGAACCAGGATTGGATCGAAGAAGTCCGACATCAGCTTGACGAATGGGTACCAGAGGACAAAGCGGCATATCTTCTCCTCTGCCTGATAAGGGAAGATCCGAAAGAGAGATTGTCGGCTTGCGAATGCTTAGACAAAGGTTGCGAAACGGAGTTATGGGAGAGGACCGCCGGCGGAGACATCGTGGATCGAGTAGGCCCAATCTTCCATATTGAAAGGGTTGAAAGGGCTGCAAGTGAGGCCACCACAGAAATCGACACTACCGAGGATGACGGCACGACGACGCCAACTCCACAAGTATTCCACTTCGCGAGGCAACATCATGGGTACAATGCCAGCATGTTGGGCGGGGTGGTACGGCCCAGCGTGGAAGGGAACGGAGATATACCAGCAGGTTTACCGGCGGTTCTGGGTCTCTCCTCGGGGGGGCTCACGATATCGCGGACGACGACGCCAGGGGGCGCTGCTGGGGAGGAGGGAGACATAATAGTAACTTCACCCAACGGTACCCTGGATCTTTTTGCAAATATGCTGACGACAACTTAAGCAAATACAGCCGAGGGAGACGGAGGAGCAATAACAGCAGTTTCGTCATCGGTAACTCCAGGCCTTGCTCGGGGAACGCAGACGCCACCTCAAGCAGGCACGGGCGCGCCCGCTGCCAACCACTCCAGCTGGTCCTGGACGCTAGGGTCGAACTCTGAATAAAAAAAACCATTTGCCGCCAGTTACTGCGTCTGCCGCTACCCTCCACACGTCTCGTGATATTAACCGCGAAGACCCTTGGATCGACATTAGATGTGATACCGCGGGCGCTGCTAGCATCGCTGATTGTACTGCTCTGAGCATTTTTGTCTCAGCCATCCCTGAGCACGCTAGACATGTCAGGCGGCACGAGAGAGTGGTATGGTATTAACGTCGATATCACACCGCGGGCACTTCGAACACTACCAAGACCCCAAACCCCCCCAAACCCCATCCATAGCACACTCACTACCACCATCTTTCAAATCGCAGCTAATAGTATTTATCGTTTCAATTGTTTCGTATTAAGTGCAGCAATATCAAAGAATGTATTGTCATGGTGAGCGGGTTAATTTACATATGTTCCAGATTATTGACGACGTCGCTAAGTTTGCGCTCCATTCACCCAGATCCGCGATTTGGTCCAAAGACTCCTCGTGCCCCAAGCGAGCGCATTCAGGACAAGAGAGGGGCTACGTTCCGGTATGGTGGTGAGTACTGGAAGTATGTTTCTATACTTGCTTATAGGATTCAAAGACCCGTAGACAGAGGAAGCCGAGCAACTTCTTTGATAATGATACGAATCTTAGCGTATTTGTCGTAATCACTGCTCTGCAGCAAGCTCTGTAATGCGGTGTAAGAAAGAGATCAAGCCTTCATAATCTTTCCTATAGCAATTTGAAATGAAGTCCGGACCTCCTCAATGGACTTTTCGCCATCGATCCTTTCGATTGGATTCCGAGAAGACAAAAGCTTAATGATTGTTTCCTGGCTCTTGCTGAAGTCTTGTACCCTCCGCTGTGCTATTTCGGGTTTGTCATCACCTCGTCCAGAGTCCAACGCACGATTTGCAAGCCTTGACTCCAGGGTTTGATCAGAGCAGTCTAGAACTATAGTTGCAAAATTCGTTGTGATCTGCATCTAATGAGATTTGATCCTGCAGGGAAGTAAAGGGACGGCATACCTGTTCTCGAAATGCACGGAGCTGTTCCAGGCTCCGAGGAAATCTATCTATAAGTATGCCGGCTTTGCCTCGTGCCTGAACGCCTTGAATCTCCTTTTCGAGTAACTGCAAAGTCAACATCGGAAGAACAACAACAGACTCACGAAAGCTGTCGCTGATAAATGTTTTGAATACCGAAGCAGGGTCCTCTGCTTCCTTGCGTAATAGATCACCGACAGGGATATGCTTGAGGTTGAGCTGCTGAGCAGCCAGTGTACACTGCGTTCCTTTGCCAACACTAGGTCCTGGAATATATGATGGTGAGCTTGTAGATTAGGAAGCTAATAGCTAGAAGGGCTTTTGCTCTTCTTGCAGTATGCTAGGGATTGTATCGCGCCTTTTTTTTTTTCTCTCTTTTCGCTATTATGAGATCTGCGAGTCCCGAGCATATACATATATATCGGAAACTTATAATTACTGTTATTACTACTTTCGAAAGATTCGATTCGTAAATGTTAAAGCTAATCGGAAGGAGACTTTTACAGCGCCTTACAGGATAATTAACCGAAACCATTCAAAGTAATTTACGCGAAATGAGGAATGGGAATTGCATCCATCTCTCTGTGCCAGTACTCTGGCTGGAGCGAAATCCGACATTTGATATCTAGGCAGTACCCAAGCGGTATATCGACGACAGCGTCAGGGTTCTCCAGGCCCATTCCGAGGCCCGTTCGTGGGTACTGGAAGCTTTGGGGCCTTATGCATCGGATAATACACCTAAAACCCCGTCATCACAAGTCAATTTGAAAAGGCATGCAGGAGTCTTTTCTGCAACCCATTGCTGCTCGGCATTGCGAGGAATGGCCGAAGTGGGAGATGGGGCTGAGGATAAATGGTAATACGAAAGCCAGAGCGAACTGGAATAAATAGAGACTGCTCTAGTTAATGGACGCAACACGTTGGTCGGAGGGCGCGATCGAATGTCGTCAAGAGCAGTGAGCGGTAGTGCGAATCCTCGGACCGAGCAATGTGATATGATGTACCCAGCTCGGACGGGTCGGTGCTCAAGTCATCGGTTTTTGATTGGTTGGGCGGCCGGACTATAGCGCCGAACAGTATTAGTAAGTCAGCACTATCTCATGTCACGTCGGAAAAGGTTCGTCTGCCTCTCTCTTATCAGCCTGACTGCAATTCGGATTCTTTCGTAGTATCAAAGCAGTTCCTACCCAGCATGGAGCGAAGTTTTGCTGTAAGACATTCCTCTCTACCGCTAGTTCTATTGCATCCCCTGACTTGTCGAAGGCTGCCCTGGCGCTTCTCCGGAGCAGATCGAGGCCGAGATCAACCGCAGTCGTGGATACGGGTCTTCCGAAGGTGGTCTTGCCTGCTGGGGACCTTGCTGGTAGAGGCAAGCCACCAGTACACGGGATGAAAGGATGGCTACAGCAACTTGGCCATACGGTTTGTTCTATTTGTTGTAATTATCTCTTATCGTCCTAACAGCTATCGCAGGATCGTGCACTCGCCAATCTGAAGATTATTCACGTTGCTGGCACAAAGGGAAAGGGCAGCACGTGCGCCTTTATCGAATCCTTTCTCAGAGCTCACGGCGAGAGGACTCATTTCCCGCGCAAGACGGGTCTTTATACTTCGCCACACTTGATCTCGATAACGGAAAGAATCAGAATTAACTTTCAGCCTCTTCCTGAAGCTGCCTTCGCGCAGTACGTCTTCGAAGTCTCTGACGCCCTGTCTCTCAATCAGCAAAACGAAGGCCCTGGTTTTCTTCAGCTTCTCGCTCTTATCTCGTTTCACGCTTTCATCCGAGAAGGAGTCGAAGTTGCTATCTATGAGACCCACCATGGCGGCGAATTCTGTGCAACTAACGTAATACAAAGCCCTGTTGTTACTGCTATAACGAGTATCGGTATAGATCATGTTATTGATTTAGGCCCGAGCCTAGAGAATATTGCATGGCACAAAGCAGGTATTCTGAAGAATGGAGCAGCAGCTTTTACAGCTCCACAACAATCAGATGTCTTAGCTGTATTGGAACGTCGCGCATCCGAGAAAGATGTGGATCTGAAGGTTGTTAAAGCAGATGCAGGTCTTCCGGACGAGTTTAACGACCCTTTACAGCGACTGAATTGCTCTCTCGCTCGAGCTGTAACGGATGCATTCCTGCAGCAAGTTACATTACCCAATTCGGCCCGTTATCTTTCGCAGCAAGATATTATCCATGGTATATATCAGTTTCGTTGGCCGGGACGCTTTGAGATAATACAAGATCTTGGCTGCACTTGGTTTCTGGATGTAGCGCATAACGAAATGAGCATAGCTCATGCTGCGCAATGGTTTCGAAAAGCATCTTTGCAAAGGTAAGATCCTATCCTGCATTCGTATTGTTTCTTGCTCATTACGTTACTAGGGGTTTTCTTCCCGTTCGCCGCGTTGTGATTTTTTCACACTTACCGACCGAACGACGAGATTACGAAGGCATAGTCAGACGTCTAGCAGAATCTCTTGATATTGCGCTGCATGAAATTATATTTACAACAGATTATCAAAACGAAAGTAAGAGATATAATTCTTAGTATACAAGCTGAATGATTGTACTTATTATGTCTTAGCCGACGTTCCGGACAATATCGACTGTACACTTTTTCAGTATAGCCAGCTTTGGAAAACCGTTCGGCTTGGAGGTGAACAAGTTCGCATAGCTAAAACGATTCGCGAAGCCACCAAACTCGCTCAGAGCAACCATGCTGAAATGCATGATGTCCACGTCCTTGTTACGGGAAGCTTGTATCTGGTTGGGGGCGTCCTCCAGCATACATTACGCCACCCATCGTCTTAGTCCAGCATCTGTCGTACGCCTTATAGTGGTTTAAAAAATCTTGAGGTCTTGGGGCGGCTAGCATGGTAGGTCTCGAACAGGGTACGCAAATAGGCCCTGGACTGCCATCTAGTTATGAAAAGACCATGCCTTCAAGTTCTTCTTCAGACAGACAGCAGTAATAAACAATTGCTTCCTTTCCTTCGATTTTCGGCCCTCTGAATAAGTCTAAAAGGCAATGAGAATGGGGCTTGAATAGTAATATAATACCAAGGCTGAAGCTTACGATGCGCGCCTGGCCTTGTAGGGACGTATTATTGCCAAAGCACAAAAGGTACGGCATAGCACGGGCCACAAGAACGAACTTGTTCTTGTGGCCCGTGCATTAAGGTTTGATAGTCAAGATTCGTTGTATTCCTAATGTATACTAGTGGCTGCTGAGGTAACTAGCACGGCGGCGCGCGACCCACCCTGGTTGGCACATGGCTTCATTTTCCCCCTCAAGTAGCCAGGTCAAGCATCTCCAGACAGAGTCTACGCCAAGCTCTCAGGCGCATGCGGTATTCGGAGCAAAAATCAACCTTCATCAGATGTTCACAGTTATTTCATCATAACTTCAGGATGGATGCTACTACTGGTTCTGCCCCCGGCACAATGCAAGCACAACTTCAAGCGTTTCGACAAATGATCGATGACCTCGATGGGGCAGTCACCCCGGAGCTCGTCGCCAAATATTGTTCCTCCAAGATCGTGAAGACTGTCCAACAGATCGTTCATCAAATCATCGAAGACTCTATCAAACAGCCATTATCGTGTTGGCTTGACTCGATGCAAAATCCAGCTCTACGAAACGGAGATGGGCTGTTTTCCGCGAGGCAGGAGCTGAAAGTCTATGAAATGGGGCCAAGCATGACTAGCACTCTAGCGCAACATCTAGCAGTTGAGGACAGAATCTGCTTTCGCATCTCGGGCATGGATGTCTTCGATCCATCCAAAGTTGAAAAGCTTGTGGAGGGTCCAGCCGAGCAATACGCTCATACGCACGTCCGATACACCATCGAATCCGGCCTACTTCGTTTGAAAGGTTCGGAAGAAAGCTGGCAGTTCCCTATGATGCTTGATACGGAAAAGCCATCGCACGATACGATTCTGAGCTCCTTGACGAATTTAGTCGAGTCACCTCCATTGCAATCTCGGATTTACTATAGCGGAGAGCGACCTGCGGTTCGATACTCGTCTCCTTCTGACCGCCTTGACTTCCAGCTCTTTGAACAGCTTTTGGACTCGGGCGAAGGCCTCAAACAACTTCCGGAGACTCCAGGCATAAATACAGTCTACTGGATGTTCGGAGATGCCTACTCTGGTACAGCATTCCATATCGAGGATGCTGGCCTGTGGTCATGCAATCTGGTTCTGTCAGGCTACAAGTTGTGGATATTGGTCCGGGCTTCGCATACTATTGCCTTCGAAACTCTTGTTCGATCCCAGTCAGAAAAGGAAGCCAAGTTTTGGGATTGTGATCAATGGATCCGTCATATGAATCTCATCTTTGCGCCCGAGTTTTTACGAGCTGCTGGGATCGAATTCGACCTCATTTGTGCGGGCCCAGGCGATATGGTTGTCACAAGGCCCGGACAGTACCACGCTGTGGTAAACGTAACTACTTGCTTTGCTATCGCCACCAATTTCACCCTTCCAGGCGAGCCTGTAATTCAACCGACCAAAGCTTGTTGCATGTGTGGACTCTTCTATCTCCCCAATACGGCGATCACGAAGGTAGCTCCTCTGTCCGATGAAGACGCATCTAAGCAGGACGATACTTCAGCCGTGGAGTCCGATGAAGAGGTAGCGAGGAAAACTGTTGCGGAGCTCAGCTCATGTCTAGCCCGTTCCTCCCCGCCGACTCGCAGATCATCTGTCCAGCCGTTACAGCAAGGAAAGCATCGCCTTCAATTGCAGAAAAGCCGAAGAATCGCTTCTGCAGCAAACACGAGCTCGAAACGGAAGGCGAATGCCTTGCAGTCAGGCCGAGTTGCAAAGTCACAAAGATTGCATGACATCTCCCGACTCAGAAGTCTCGACTCAGAAACAAAAACTCGCCCAGAAGATCTAATACACTTCATTCACAGCCCAGCTGCGATCCAGCAGTTCTGTGATTTGGTCAAAACAAGACGGGAACCGAATTATGCAGATACTGCCTTTTTACAGCTATCGCAAGGCGCTCTCAACACCGCTGTCTCTTGCTTGAAAGTAATTATTCAAAGCGAGAAACGATGCAGGACGATGAAGCGACTCTATCAATATATATTCGCAAAGCAATGTGCGAAGCTTGTAGAAGGGCGCCTGCGGCTAGACAGCCAAACCAAGATGAAGATGTTAGAGAAACACGGATTGACAAAAAGGGACTTCGATCGACACCGCCAAGAGGGCAACCAGTGGGCGGAATTCTGTGGGGATTTTGAAGGGCTATTGTGTTTCCTACCGCAGGATCTCAGCACAATTCAGATGCAAAAGTATCTGACCGGTGTCGAGCTAGGCCTGTTTCATGACCATCTCATGAGCGACAAAGACTACATTGCTCGGATATGCAATGCTGGAAAAGCCTTCCAAGAATCCCTCGGATCCAACGATATCCATTTCAGGTGGGAAAGCGAAGATATCGTTATCCATAACCTGGCTGAAGCAGAAGCCTTGTCATATCTTCAGCCGATACCCTCAAGTCTGCGAAACTTGTACTGCAAGTCCGAGTTCAATGACGCTCCAAATCCAACACTGATCCCCATCAGTCAAGAGAAGTGTGAGCTCTGTCAGGACCCAAATTCCGATGGTTCTTGCGATTGCTATCGTACAATACTTCCATCATCGATGCTACGAATCAGGAGATATCAAGGAAGAGGCCTTGGTCTTGAAGCATTTGGTGATCAAGGAGGGGGAGCTATTGTCTATAAAAGTAACGAGCTTTTAGGTTTTCTCACTGGGAAGCTTGTAAAGCAGGGAACGCTTTCTAAGGATATGGGTATAGATTTTGTAGGTTGTCAGGTTGACTGCACTGACCAAGGCAGTTGTTTCCGTCTTATGAATCATGCATGCGAAGAGCATGCAGTCGCAAGGATGAGCCGCATGAAAGTATCTGGCCAGTACATGCTAGGTATCAGAGCATGTCACGATATCCGTCATGGGACTGAGATCACAATTTCCTACGGCAACGAAAACGATCGGCCTTCATGTCAAATATGCCAAGATATAGGGACTTCTTAGTTGATAGAATAATGAATGAGTTGTTCTGAACTATCTGAGCGTACGTAGCGACCGGCGCTTTGTAGTCTTTCTGCCTAGGCCGGGAAAGTGGCCGACGCCATTATCAAATAGTTGTTGAGTGGCGGGCAGATGGAAGATGGAATGGCAACAGAAACATGGTTTGGCTACGAATTTCATTTTAATGGTTTTTGAACTTAGAAGAACAAGAAAGAACGAAAGAAAGTTAATGTATAATAAATGATAGCGAGGGGCAGATGACTTTAACGCACATATATATAATTTGAATAACTAGTTGATAAAAAAGCGTTTTACGATTGTTCTTCAATGCATTATCAAGTTTGTACAATCGAAGGCTACTTAACCGAACCTTGCGGAATAGACATTTCCGACAATATATACGTTTACTGGACAAAGCACTTTGAGTAGTTTGGATCCAGAAATTCGTCAATAATTACAGCTTCGACAAGCTGCCCAACGTATATATCCAAAATAACCAGCTTTTCTTTTGTGATTATTGTTCCTTCAAAAGCTTCCAATTCTGCTCTCAGTTCGGGCTCACGTGCTTCAGCGCAAATAGCAAGCACAAGAATATTATAAGCGTATGCAAAGATTGCGTCACCCGAGAGACCTAGAGAAATATATTTGACAAGAGAAAAGATCCTTGGTGGGAAGGAAATCCGTAGAGGAGATACAGAAAGGCTTGAGCGTAAGAGGATAAGACACAAACGATCAGGGCAACTACTTTATAAATCGCCAAAATTCGCGCTGTTCCTATCCTATATCCGATAAATTCTTTCGTCAATCTGATTAACTGTATTGCTATAAGCCTTTACGATCCTATTTTCGAACTACAACCCCATTACTATGCGGCAAGAATAAAAAATTACATTATGGCAAATTCACTTTAATCAACCAGTTCTTCTGAGTATTCTTCAATTTACTGTAATATTATGTCCGAATCAATCGTTCCGGGCGCATTTACAAATATTTTTGTTAATATCTAATAAAATTGGGATGTGAGACTACGAATGCACGCAGACCTTATCAGTAGAGAACCGAAACTATTTTCAGCTACAAGCGGGAAACTCTCAAAACTTTCCATGCCAATACAGCTTCTCAGCACTAGTACAGTTCTGCGTTAGTTTTCAAAAGTCAATTACATAGACATGCGGCTTCCTGGTACTAATGCAGTAGCTGCATTAGTTTTCAAAATTTAACCAGGAACCAGGTCGAGGGCATCGGTTTTGGATATGGCCATACCTCGCCAGGTAGGATGTTCTCTAATCATCTCCATAACAGGTATTTCAATGGCGTCATTGGGAGAGTGACAAAGGACAGTATGTTCAGCTTTAAAAAGACATATTTTTCGGGAAGCACTTTTTTGTGCTTCTTAATTAGCAGCCCTGCTCAACACACTCCTCCACTTGCTTTTTCCTGTTAGCATGCAGTCTAGTTAAATTACCTAGCAATCAGGAACTCACATAAGTCGACCAACATACATCCGGGTGGCATTAGGCCCTGAAGACCCCTGCAGCTAGCCAAACGAGGGTCCGGGGCGCCTAGACTTACATCCGGGTGAGCCCTTCAAATGCTAGGGAGTTACAGGGTTCAACTAGGTCTCGTCAACCGCTTTCACCGTCTGTACTCATGACCCCGCTCCATTCTCACCTCATATTTGCCTCAAAACGTTGAGCTAAATCCAGTCCAGATGCCCTCGAACTGTCGACTCAAGATACGGTCTTATCAGCTATTATCAGCAACCTTGTCTCCAGATCTATACCGTTCTCGCTCATAATCGGGCACTGCGACAGGTTGATAACGCGAGTCCCTGAAAGTCTATGCAAGCCGGAATGTCGCCCGCGACGTCGTCAGAGTTCATGGCTACATCCCATAGCAACAAGATACAGCAATGGAGGGCAAAATTCCAGCGGAGACTTTGGACAGCCTTTTCAAGATTACAGCAGGAGGAATCCTTGAATACTACTGCTAAGACACATTGCCGACAATTCAAAGAATATTTGGCGGGGCATAACGTCTTTGCACAGGAGGTCGCAAAGCTGGGCAAGCTCGAGTTCGAAGTCTTTGCAATCTCATCTACGAAGGCTCAGCTGGAAAAAGACAGTCCGTTTTTCAGCGCGGATGAAGTCTCTTATTTTTTCAAATTTGCGATCAGAGCAGACAGGAGAGCGGAATTACATGAGTTGTTGGTCGGGAGGTCCAGTAACGACTGTGTGAGGACGGTGTATGGAGATGCTAGCGGTAACGGTAGGTTCAGAATATCGTTTCTACCAGCAGCATTCACTAATACTACCGACTGCAGATGAAACCAGGGCTATTCAGGATATCGAAGACAGGATCAAGCATACTCTTACCCCATCTGCTACCCGGCGACTCTGCTCAAGTAAGATCAGACTGGCTGCTCATTGATAATAGCTAATCCTTCTGCAGACCTCCTTACCAAGCTGGCTACGGACCTGCCCTCTTGGCCTGGAACAAAACGTACCAGTGCATCAGTCTATACCAACGCCACTGGCTCGGCAGAATCTCTGGGTCAGCTCCAGGACCAAACTCGATTATTTCATCTTAGCTCGGATGCAATGAATCTCTTAGGAATTATTCACGCGATGGGAGGCAAAGTTCCGGAATGCTTCTCACAAGAAGCACTGATGTGGAATGCAGAAGGAGTCCTAGTTCCTGTTGACGTACCAGCCCCGGAACTCCTGACTGATAAGAACCGATACCATTCTGCTCTCGAAGAATTATTCAAGCGAGAGTACATCCTAGCAAGCGATACCAAAGGGTTACTTGTAACCAGTCCGGCAGTGGTACCCATATTGTATAATACCGATGCGTGGAAGCTGGCCGCACTCGAAGTTGTTAGCCGAGCGTTTCCTAGGTATCCGGATCAAGGATCATGGTAAGCATCATATCCCGTTTTCCAAACCTCTCTAATTCGGGCAGTGTCGTTAAAGCAGCCTCTATGATTCCGCCGCTCGTGACGGTATTGCCATATCTGGACAAGATTAATATCGGCGATAAAAGTCAGAATGCTTTGGCGGACGCATGCCTCTCAGCTTCGCACTTTGGTTTACTGCCTTGGAAGAGGTATATGCTGGAGGCCGCTAAGACTTTAGGAACTACGGACGGTTCATTGAAATTGAAGTTGCATTTGCGCAGCAACATGTTGCAGAAACTGAGCGGGCAAATGCCAGTTCTACGGCCAGTAGCCGGGCTCGACCGGACAAATTTAAACCGTGGTGAAAATGGGTACTTCGGCGAGCTAATTCTCCTTGAGCTGAAGCGTCTCATAGATGATAACGCTTCCATCCAGGACATCAAAGCCTGTCGCGACAGGTTCCAGCCCCTACATCCTTCAACTTTGATATCGCCCCAAGAGCGTCGCATCATGATGAAAACAGACGCAATCATCGCCAGAGTTTACAGGAATCAAGGCAATTTCCTACGAGCTTCTGAAAAATATAACGACTTAGTAAAGGAGCACTTATCGGCTGAACTTCGAATGCCTATCAGTCCTGACATCCTGGCCAGCCAGGCCGAAACATTTTGCGAGCTTGGCAATGCAAAAAAAGCGATCGCTATATTGGAAAACGAAATCCATTTTTCTGCAGGAGATGCAGGAATACGGTTGCATCTGGCATTAGCAAACGCATGGCTTGCGAATGCCTTGATCCAGTTTCGCCAATCGGATCAGCTTGACCAGAATTCTTTGATACAAGCCAAAGGTCGCTATATTCGTTACCTGGATACATGGCGCCCTCGACACGCTGCAGGTCTTACTACGACCAACAAGCATAACTATTACCTCGCCCTTGCAGGTTCTGCTATAGCCGCTCACCTGCCGAAAATCTACCACTTACGGACAAATGCGGAAGACTTGTCATTACAGGATATGGGACAGCTAGACGACGTAATGCAAGCATGGAGAAAGACGCGGACAGCTGCGTATGAATGTTGGCCGACAGACGGATTTGCTGCGATGATTACGTACTATTCTGAAAGCGAAATAGCCTACCGATTCGGGATGACGGTCGCGAACGAGCTGAATGACAGGGCGCAGGCAATTTTTCGTAGCACAGGCCGTCAACATTATTTTGTATTAGAAGGCACACTTTGGCTGGACATCTTAGGCGACCAACTACCACATGATAAAAAGATTGGGTAGAAATCATATTTCGTACAGTAGAAGATATCTGGTTAGTCGAAGAATGCAGTATTCTTCGCTAGCTTATACAAATACTCGAAAAGAGGTCCTCCAACCCACATTGTTACATATATCCATAACCCAACTAAAGTTTTTCTGCTTATCCGTAATGTGAAGATTGTACTATCGGCTCTGCGTCTCGTAGATCGTCTGATTTGGCAGAGGCATAGGAATTACTGGTAGAGGCGGCGTACTTAATGGCGAGTATTAACGAAATGAATAAAGTAGGAACTGAGGGTGGGCCGACGGAGCCTGATATCGTATATTTAGCTAGCGAGCGAGGTAATAGCAGCTGTTGATTTGACGAACCTTGGGGAGAGGGGGTAAACACCTGCAACGCCATTCGCCTCCACAAGCAGTGCAATGACGAATTTGGCAAGGACTTAGAGATATTTCTCGAGGTCCGCAAGGGCATTGGCATTTGCAACTCTCGCAGCGCGAACCCTTATCTGCTGTTCCACAGGATTGCGAACTTGTGCCATGCCCAGGGCTAATAATTGGCCGTTTCCCATCTGGCCCGGCTGCATCATCATCTGCCCGTCCTTCGTTTTCGGGAGAGTCGGGAAGTGTTTGCCTCGCTGTATACCATGTAGTACCCAGCCTGGTCGCCCTGGCTTGTTGCCAGTCGTTTTGACGTATTCCGAGTATGTAACCCATCAGTCGATGACCCATGGAACTTATGTGTATGATTAGGTTCGACTTTTGAGGAAATCCAAGGCAGCAAACGTCACATCGAATATCCGTATCTTGAAAATTTTCATGTCGGGACTCATGGTTACCTCGATTTCGCCCCAAACAAACAGCTAAGGAACAAGGCGGACCAGGATCTAGATGAATCTTAATAAAATGCCCAATTATATCCGTCACGGTTCCAACTGCACGACATTCGGTACATTGGATATTTTGCTGTTTGTTTATCTTACGGTTTGTCATAAGCCGACGAGCGAAAGTTTGTGCAATATTTGTAGCCATTGTAATACATTTGGTAAAGGTAATTTTTGGGGGTAGTAAGAGGGAAAAAAATAAAATTCTGGGCGTAGCGCGAATATATATTGAATGTAGGGTAGTCTTTTGGTTTGAAAAGCTGAGTTTGGCGTGGGTAATATAGGAGACAGGAGATTATCAGCAGAGCAGGGCATGCTTCGGGGCACCGGAATAGTCTCAGCGAAACCACCGCATGCAGAAACTAGCAATAAGAGATTATGGGTATATTCTTATCAAAAGAAGAAAGTAAAAAAAAGCAAAGAAGGGGGGAGGATTACTAAGGTCTAGTATTCATACGGTGTAGCATTGCAAGCAATTTAGTTTCGAACTAGCGAAAAATCAATTCCCCCCGGTTTTGGTCAACCACACACTAGCAACAGCCAATTCCCCCCGGTTTTGGTCAACCACACACCAGCAACAGACCCAATCCCCCCGGGTTTTGGTCGACCACATACAACAATTCCAACTCCCTTGTTCAAGTACGCACAATGAAACCAACCCCCGCCCTTTTGCCAGGCTTTGAAGCGGTCAATAAGCGGCGGAACGGGATGGTTGGAAGAAATTACTGTCAACGCTGGAAGCCTAGAATCTTCTCTTCTACCAGAGTAGAGCATGAACGCATTGTATAAAAGAGGCTCATAGGAAATTTTTGAAAGTATCTAAGGCCTGGTTGACTTACACTTCATAGCTCAATACATAGCTTACCCTCCTGTTCGGCCGTGCAGCTACTTTGTTATTCTGTATTGTTAAACTCAATGCACTGATTATGACTTCAGTTAAGTTTCAAGATTGGCAATGGTGGACCGAAGCAGGAATGAAGATTATGCAATCCAGGGACAAGGCCGTGTATTATCGGCAAATGGCATTCATTGCAAGTCGAAATCGAGTCGAGCAACTCATTTGTCTGAGAGATGTTATTGTACGTATGAAATACATTGAAATACCGTTCATCAAGTTAACAAGATCTAGCATGCTTCATCCGAAGTTCAAGAACGTTTCTGGTCCATAATGAACGTTATAGATGAGCTGCTCAATGTATCCGACATTAGCGAATTTGGCTGGCTCAGATCAATCCAGCTTTATACCGACCCAACTCTATGTCCAGAGCTTATTGATATCGCAATGATCCACAAACTACTTGAACGATGTGGTGGCCCAAAAGATACTTACTATGACCAATTCATACAGCCCCAACAGGCGGTTTTCGACGATTTTTGTCTGCTAATTCAAGCGAAAATAAATCAACGGTATGTAGATATCTCAGCTGGTCCGAACTGTATGCTTATTAGATTTTACAGTTCTCTCGAAACTCTGCGAAGGCTTGAATGCGATCAAGCACTTTGAGCAGGAAAGCCATACCTTGCTTGGCAAGAAAATCATTGTGACGAAGAAGGGACTATCTGACACGAACACGAAATCAGGATGAGGGCAGCTAATCGGAGGACGGAGGCATACTTCTCAGGGGCCCTGGCAACCGTCTTGGGGTATCTCAGTAATTCGAGGCTAGATGTTCGGAACACAATATTAATACTCCACTGACGTGGATCTCCCTTGTCGCCTGGTCATGTACCTTTTCGAACTTTCCAAAGTCTCTGTGACTTATAATATACCCAAGTTGCATTGTATATGATCAGGGCCACCTTCAAGCAAGAGGTAAGGATCGCAGCTGAAGCTGGATTAGCTCAATCTGAAGCTGACGACCTTGCTGCAGTGTGATAGTTGGATCATGACGCATGAGAGCTAAGGAAGGGGGGGTGGGGTCACACTAGACAGGGACGGTGGCCTTGAATGCACTATGAATGGTGAAGGAAGGGTTGGATGGTGCTGGGAATAAAACTGCGCTCCTTCACAGACAGACGGATGGTCAATGGACGACTCACGTCCGAGTATAAAAAGGTGTGCGCCCGCCCATCTCATTGACATTAAGAGGCGTACATAATTATTGTATTCTTCAAGGTCTTGAGAGCCCGCTACTGGCAAACTCACCCTCTTCACCCACGACCCTAGCGAGGGCAAAAATGACGATGTCATCCCCACGTTCTTCTAGTTCAGACATAGATCTTGACAACTCGTCCTCTAACGGGCCGTCCTCTCCACCCGCGACCCTAGCGATGACCGAAATGACGATGCCGTCAACACCTTCTTCCACTACAGATATAGATGTTGATAGCCCCCAGCCGCTACTAGCAGACCCGCCCTCTCCACCCACGACCCTAGCGATGACCGATATAGGTATATCGTCTTCTGATTCGGCTGCGCAGTGGCCCAATTCACGTGAGTTTGTATCTGTGGAACGACTACGCTCCGTGCTAACATCTTCAGGTCTGCCGCCCTTAGATATGCCTTTGGGACTGGCTCAGTGGCTCGATTTACGTGAGTTTGTATCTGTGGAACGACTACGCTCCGTGCTAACATCTTCAGGTCTGCTGCCCTTAGAAATGCCTTGTTGGGAACTGGCTCAGTGGGATTTTGTTGATGGACTGGATACATCGGTCAAGTTTAAGGCAACGCTGGGAACGATAGCTTGCCACTTGAACGACGTAGTTCTGATGGATACTGCTGGGTATCTGCGTTCCTTCGATGGCAGCATGTCCGAATATAGCGGTTATCTGCCTGAAGTCTCGCTCTCACGGATCCCAGGCATATTGAAAATATTATTTTATTACGGAGGGACCTGGTGGGGAGATCGATATATGGTATTGCTTAATGTTGAAACGGAGATTTGGCTCGATAATATTCCGAAGGACGTATCTGTTGTTCAGTATATATTCGATTATCTGAGTTCGGTATTGAGCAATACGTAGCATCCCCGTGGTTCACGGGCAATTGCAACCTCAACATTCGGATCAAATTCTCCTCACTGTCAACTTAAACTCAATATCCGCTTTGTAGACCGAACCGTCTAGTGGACTGTTCTCGGAGTGCGAGATTCGGACAGGACATAGTAATGATCTCTTCAACTTCCAATTTTTGCGCTGCTGGAACCACATATAGGAAATTTACTGCTCCTATGACTTTCGTTTGAAAAATTAGTCTTGAAATCGAATTACGCTGCTCATAGCGATCGCCACTTTTAATTATCGTAGCAGCTCAGTCAGGTCATGCAAACCTACATTATGAAATGACATGATTCCCCCGGAGTGGCGATCCTTGCATACTGCATAACGGTCTATGTGTTTTAGTTGAATAATTTGTGCAAGGACCACTTTATGATCCGTGCATTTACCTGCGACGATCCTGATACAGCTATCTAGGTACCGGGTCCAAGTGGCCTCTTTCTCTTTGCTCACCATAACGGAGCCTTGTTACCAACAGCCCTTCGTACTCAGTAGAACATACCACTGTTGATCACCTACTACTCATTACCTATCACCTTATTTCTCACAATATCAGAAGGTCATGGACGCACTAAATAGGAGTCGGGAATACCCCTCGTCAGGAGATCAGGATCGGCGGCAACCCCTCCCGACAGCTCTTTCTGCTTCGGAAGCGTGGGAAAAGCTAGAGGATGCGCTTGCCAAACATTTCGATGGTCCGATGAGATCGCGAGTCAAAAAAGGCATCGACCTGATGATGGAGCAGTCGCCAGGAGGAATTAAGCGGCGAAAATACCGACTTTTCCTCCTCGACGTTCAGCGCAGATGCGGGCCTCTCTGTGTTGTATTATGCATCATTGGCCTTGGACAAGCTCGTATTACGACAATGAACCAGAATGCCCGTGCAAAACTTGTTACTATACTCGAAATGAAGCAAGACCACCCTCTACTTGGAAGATTAAAAGATATAACTCCCACGCGCTTGACCAGTATGTTTTATAATGTTACGTTCAATTGATATTAGACCAAACTGACTTCCCAAGACTTTCATAGCCGATTTTCTCCAAAGCCCAAAGAAAAGAATGGACCATGCCATACGTTCAACCTTGCAAGTACGGATCCAGCCGTTCAATCAGTCTATCTAGCTCCTCGTCTGCTTCAACTCATAGAGGACAGTCCCCTCCGGACTTGGGAACTGAGAGCGGGCTCTCCCAGGTCGGCAAATGGGACGGAAACTATCAGGGCGGAAATGCCTTGGTCAGCATATGAAGATTGCTTAATATTATTCGATATCGGATCAGCTCAGACCGTTCTTAGTGAGCTATTCCCTCTCGCTGAGCCCATATCATGTCCTTTATGTCGTAAGTACGTCTTATAATTTTCGTACTTATTAATCTGACAGAATAGGTCCGCATCATTATATTTGTACAAGTGCTTCTATTGAAAAATTGACTGCTATATTCGGCCCGTATATTAAGGACGCTATCGCGGAAAGTAAGCTACGCAAATGGGAAATAGAGAACCAGAAAGCAGAGACGACCGAATGCGTAAGCATAGAATTACGTGATACGGCTTCACATCATGGCATACTCAAATTGAGGATCGGGTGGAACAAAGGCTATGAAATAGTAAACTCCTTGTATAAATAGGTACGCTTCGAGCAGAACTACTACTATTCACTCTACTTTCGCCTGGCCATCGAATACCATGACACCAATGCCCTGCGGAAGGTCACCTTCTTCACTGCCTGATGTCCTCCCTACGACGTTTCCATCTTCTCTCTGGAACACAACGTTCTTGCAATCGAGAAAGTAGAGCTTCCTCCCATGGTTTGCCGGCGCGATCCATTGAACTGCCTTTTTCGGTCCGAAGAAAGCCGCATTTTGGCAGAGCCTCCCGCCATTCTGCGTACCATTATTAGCCATTATCAATCTCAAAGTGACCGGGGAGGAGTACCCAAACAAACGTGTTATCGGACATAACTTGAATGAGTCACGAGAGGTGCAAGCCGAAAAAGGCTGGCTAACAAATGTCGGGATGTCTCACAATCAGAACCGGAAGTCTGGAATATTTACTGTAATAAAGATTGTAGCTGTTTGTGGCTTACCAAGTGTGGAAGGCGATTAGATGGAAAGCTTTGAAACTTGTCATCGTCGTCATTGTCGTCAGTAATGGTAGGGACAAAGCAACACGTCATATGCCCCTCCGGGATGACTAAGACGAGGAAATTGTAGCGAGTCGTTCGGCAATGTGTTAAGCTTCCTTCCGCATGCCGGAAAACAAGGGCGACAACAACGGCGAAGAAAAAAGGTGAAAGGGGCAAGTTAAGAGCGAGAAGCAGACGGAAGGCTGTCATATTGACGGAGCAGCACAAAACTCAGGTGTTAATGCTTACAGTCAATTCATTGTATATCGATAATCGAATATATTCGGAGTGGGAGCTAGGATATTCCAGCTAGCCGAGGACAGTGCGACTTTTTTGTCGGCCTGTGCGTTGCGGCACGGTTGCATGGCTTCCAGTCATAGCACATACCATGCATGGCTACCATCCATACCATGCAGGCCTACCATCTATACCATGCATAACTACCATTTATAGTACGTACCATGCATGTCTTTCAGCTATAACACAAACCATGCATGGCTACTATCCATACCATGCATGACTACCATCCATACCATACAGGCCTACCATCTATACCATACGTGCCTACCATCTATACCATGCATAACTACCATTTATAGTACGTACCATGCATGGCTTTCAGCTATAGCACAAACCATGCATGGCTACTATCCATACCATGCATGACTACCATCCATACCATACAGGCCTACCATCTATACCATACGTGCCTACCATCTATACCATGCATAACTACCATTTACAGTACATACCATGCATGGCTTTCAGCTATAGCACAAATCATGCATGACTACCATCCATACCATACAGGCCTACCATTTATACCATACGTGCCTACCATCTATACCATGCATAACTACCATCTACAGTACGTACCATATATGGCTTCATGATTTCCAGTTTCAGAAGTACGCGTATTATAGCAGCCAGGGTTTTCCGAAATCTTCAAGTGTGGCGTAGATCTGCATCCTATCCCCCCCCGTCAGCGACAGAGGATATAGGCTGATGAAGACCCTCGGTCAGTCCGCCCAGAATTGCGTCAGGGATGCAACGCTGGCATCACACTTCGAAAGATAGGTACATAAACATTTTATCACCCTGCGATGAGATCTGATCGCCTCGTTGCTTTACTCTGTCCTGTGCAACACTGAATTTAGATATCGTTAACCCATTTGTCCTTTCCTGCTCTGCTTAATCCCGTAAGGCGGACCGTATGCTCCTGTTCCAGCATACCATGTTGGTCACAACGACTTGCGCTGCGGCGCCTTCGTATCATCAGAGGAACCGCGAGGATACAGGTACTGGGATCCGTTACGTACGGACGATTGAACAAGTAAGATAGATAACCTGCAACAGCAACTAGGACTTTTCACTTATAATTGTCAGACAGTTGAAGATATCCCTAAGGAGTTGCTCGTGACGCCACCAGACAACGAACGATGGTTGCGCTGTTTTATACTAGCATACCATCTTGAGGCGTTCCAGAGCACTTTCGAGAGTATATCCTCGGCGCATATCGTTAGAAAGACCTCGGACGATCATTTCTATGAGGTCGCGATGTGTGAACGTTGCGTCCGGTATCTCCTCGACAAGGGCTTTCCATTTCTGATTGCATCCGAATCCGGCCTTCTGTACGACGTATCGCAGCCAACTCAACGAGAGATCAATGTCTACGGGGCCTACTATGCAGGCCAGAGGGCCCGGCGTCTGTTCATTCAGAACGCTACAGACGCGGCTTTATCCGCCAGGCATGGACGAAGCCTTGACTGTTACTATCGATACAATATCAATGACCGTTGTATATTAGTAGCAATTGAATGGGCATTCTTGCTACGCGACATCTTAGTATGCTTCGATGATCAAGCTTTCAAAGCCGCAGCTAATAATATCCAGCACTCCAATCCTAATGCCGTCCGACAATTTTTTCGACTGTGTGTATTTATTGCACTCCACTCAGTTGATAACGTGGCAACTGCTACGGAGATCGGTCTTATGAGAAGAACTCATGCGGAATGGCTCGAGTTTTTCGAAGAGGTGTGCTCTGAAAGAACGGTACAGCCAGTACATGATCCAGACGCAGAGACCCAGCTCCTATCACTTCTACGGGCTATGTTCGAATCTACTTCAAGGGAGACAGCTCTACATCCGATTTCCTTCGACATGAACTTATCAGCCAAAGATAACATCAAAACGCTCAATTCTCTCTTCATCTGCGATCCAGCACCGGAAACAATCCCATTCGGTAGCTTCGAGAAAAAAAGGATGGAAGAAGCTCTCTTGCAATGCGCGCTATTCGAAGATGGTAACGAGCTCGATGTTGCAGAGCTGAAGGAGCAGATATGCAGCTGTGTACCGATCGGATATCCAGACATGGATAGGCTTCCGCCAGGTCTTACTCATACCGTTCGATACGAAACTTTAACGACCATACGTTCTGAGATGTAAGAAGGTAACCCATCGCTGTTATGCAAACCCTCTAATATATTATAGTGCCCATACGTTGGATTTCGCACCGTTGCCACGAACACCCCAGAACGACATGCTTGCAGTTCTTTGCAGCTGCGTACTTTTTCAAACAGTCGATATTGCAATTTACGACTGGGTGGCCTCGTCAGAGGGCAGGAGGTTTTACGGGCAGGCAATGGAAGATTTGAAGAAGGAGGAGTCAATAGAGCAAACGAGTTTGAGGGTGTTGGCCTTGCTAAGTTTCGAAAGGCTTCTTGCCATTTGTCCAGGTAAGATTTCAAACCCAATTCATAGTTCCTACTTGGATGACTTTCGTCGGCACTTGAATGGTAAGATACCCAACAATAGGCAAACTCTGCTCGAGCGGATAGCCTTTTCACTTAGGCGTGTTGTTGGACAGAGGTGCGCTATAGGAATCGGTCGTTTCTTTGCTATGATTGGGTTGGATTGTCCAGTCTATTCTTTTGATGCATTCTTGGACAGATACTGGGAATACAAGATAGACCGGAAGCTGGGCCATCTAGATGCGTTGCAGATGGCAAGCAAGTGGAGCAATACTTTTGTGAGATGATGAGGGAGAAAATAACTGGTATATGCCGGTTCTGATGGATACTTGGGCCTGTCAGGTTTCTATGTCTTTGTACTCTCCTTTCCTTTAGGATTCGTAATGCTTGCAACTCATTATCTATTATTGCCATGTCCCCTCCTAAATTATTGATATTTTGTCAAATACTGTTCGCTATTAAGGCTATCAGAAACGGCCTATCTCAACAAGCCTCGAAAGAACAGGGCATCCCAAGGGCCACTTTTCAAGATCGCCCTGCAAGAGGAGAATCGCATAAAACAGCCTATTAAGAGCCAACCTAAGCTTGCTACCGATACATTCAGACCGAAGCTTTTTGCTGAGAGGATATTGCAAGTCAAAGGAGGTTCTTAGCCCTTTGACAAGGAAATGGATAAGGGACTTTTTAAAAAGAAATCCAGGCGTTAAGGTCCAGAGGTCTCGGAGGATAGCTTCAGATTGAACTAATGGAATAACGACAGAGGTAATCAAGCCTTGGTTCTGTTTATTCGATCTTCCTCATAATTGGGCCATCAAGCTAGCTAACCGATGGAATATAGACGAGGCTGTGATAATAGAGGGCCAGGGAGAGAAAAAGTTAGCCCTCAGGGCATCCTCTTCGCGAGATGACGCTTGTAATACTAGATCAACTGTTTAAGTGGCTTAAATTTGGCTTGACGGAACTAATAAAACAGTTTTATTTCAGAGACGTAGTGATAATAAGACCCGTGCCCGTGGTCCAGCCAGCATAGATAATGATATTGTTACGATCTGATTTCGCAAACGGTCCTCCGCTCGAAGGATAACAACTGCTACTTCTCTGAATCCTTACGATGCCCCTTTTTGCTACAAGCCCAAGCCATAACAAACAGAGTCTGAGATGGAGAGGTATTTCGAGCTTGATGAGGAGATACCAGATAGCGACGATATTGATTCTCTGTTATGGTGGGCTGCCTACAAGACTGCGAAGAACCACCCCCATTTCACCGGGCCTTTTTCATTGGAGGCAATCTCTCGTCACTGAAAACTGCCTTCCTCTTCTCTCCCGTTGATTCCAGTTCAACATACCAGTGGTCTGACGCCTCATCCATCTTGTCTGAATCATTGTCCTTCAGAGACATGGGTGACGTATCATCGCCTTTGTCGGACAGTGGCGTCTTAATTGGAAGCCCAGCCCAGTCCCTTTCATCTGCCGAGTCGTCGAAAAACATGAATTCCATAGGAAGAGGCGCAGAGTTATGCCGTACCTCGTAAGTGAGGTTGTCTGGACCAAGTGCAAGAGTAATAAGATGCTGCACGCGACCTGGAAGACATACGTCTACGCAGATTTTGGTCCAAGGAATAGATTCTGATGCAAAATATTTATCTGCGTAGAATGTAAAACGCCACAATTCGCAATTGTATGCTTCAACGGGTCGGGGTTCGAATCCGTGGAAGACATCAGGTTCTTCGGGTACACATAGTAAAGTATGATTGAACGCTGAAGTCTGAGAGGTGTACCGATCAGATAGTCCGCCGTCAATTTCAAAACCTTCAACGAGTACCGGCGCACCGTCGATAGGATTACCGGAACGGTTAAGAATACGGAATTGAAGAGGAGCCATTACTGATCTTATATATTGATTGACATTTGCTGTTTTGTACGAAGAGTGAATTGTATGGCTGAATAGAATACAACCGAAGTTGGGGGGCTCGCTATTTATAACCATAAATGTAGAACGTTAATATTTACTGTCTTATTCTAGTATTAAAAAGGTTTAAGTCTGTAACAGACACGTTTTATAAGCATTATTTCGTCCGTTACGAATACTTGTATAAAGTAATATATAAAACGGTTTATTGCAAAGAAATAGCATTTGACAGTATTTGTATCATAGAAACAATAACACAATAAAGTACCGACCAGCGGCATAAGCTTCCATTAGTTACTTGATTCCGCTTAAAAAAAAAAAAAAAAAAAAAAACTTTTCTGCGCTATTTCCGCCAAAGCTTGGTCAGCTTAGTCTTATGATGCTCATCCTCCGAGCCAGAATCCTCATCTTTGCCTTTCGTGTTGGTAGTGCGACCGCCCTCGTGCCCGGCACTTCCCTTCTTCACTTGCTTGCTCTTTTGAATTGGGTTTTTGTTCCGCCTACCGGCTCTCTGCTTGGTTCTACCCCTAGGAGGCTCATCGTCCGTCGTCTCCGAATCGTTTTGGAAGTCACCATCGTCACCCTCACCATCACCATCCTCTTCGCTATCATCAATATCTTCGTCCTCATCACCTCTCCGACGCGACTTCACTCGCTTAGTACTCGTCGATAACTCATGATCCTCTGCGTCTGAGTCGCTTTCGTAAGGCCTCAGATGGGGCATTTTACGCTTCGAAGCCTGGCCTGGAACTGGGTCTGGCACTTCTTGGAGCACTGGCAAACCAATGCTACAACGCCGAGGAATGATCCTAAGTCCCAGCAGACATGTCTGATAATCCATATCTAGACCACGAAACTTCACACCCTCGGCATCGAATCGTTTCTTCACGTGAATGATACGCTCCCAGAAGATCATAAGCGAGTGAAGCTGCGTTCTGACCTTCAGGAAGGCTCGGTGATCTCTCTCTAGGAGCTTGTCGACAGCAGCTTTTGTATCGGCTTGCGACATTTCGAGCGCATCGTTGATGATATCAACTTCCAGGGGCATAAGCATGTGTCGACCGGAGTCTTCGGAACTCGCCTTAACCCAGCGGTCTCGAAGATCGGAATGGTCGCTGCAGTTAATCCTCGTCCCGTAGTCCCAAGTCAATGCAAGGGGAACCTTAACGCTGGTCGGGTGGCGGCTGGAGGACATGTTGCGCGGGTAGTGTATTGGTGAGTGCAGAAGTGGAACATGAAAAAAAAATAAGTCTTGTCCTAAGTTGAAAGCGAGGTGGCCTCAAGAGGCTTTTCTGAATATTTGGAAGGATAGACGGTCTTCATATATATTGATGGTAGCTCGTATTGGTTCCAGGTGGATGCGTCCTAATTTTAGATCAGGCCCGGTCAAATTGGGGCATCTTGCATGGGTAACGATGCTCAAATTGAAACTAATTTAGCACAGAAGCGCCAACTTGACTGATGACCTTGCATCCTTGTGCTGACAGCCAATCCCAGATGCTCTCCAGTCCCACGTTATATGTTCCAGCGCTTCCACGGTCTTGCACCTCGAAGCTGGAGACGAGTCCCTTGGCATACTACCAGGGCTCTGGATCCCTCTCTCTATCCACAAAGAGTTCCTCGTTGATATTCACACGAGGGGATCGATATTGCTTCAAAAATTCATAAACCTCCTCTTGCGATCCAAGAATGCCTTTGATCTGGAAAGACTTGAGTCTCGGGAGGTGTAGTAATCGCAAGGGAACGATGCTGGAGTGTTCTGAATACTTGAGGCTTATATCGAGGTGCTGGACGCCCGTAAAAGCCGACAGGAAGTTGGTAACAGAACGGGGTTCATGGTGGGGAACCTCGAGTGTCTCGATGTGGAGATGAGTTATGTACTCAATTGTTTGATCCAAAGGGAAAGGCTGGACGCTGCCGGCGATATCCAGTCTGATGAGGTGTGGAAAATGGTTGAGGGTGGGAAGAACCTGGGATAGCAAACTATCCACCTTTGCGTTATGCATTGGGCTGAGCCAGATCTTCTTGACCAAGTCAGACAGTTGCCACTGTGCCCTTGGATGCCATGCCAACTTCTTCATTGACGTGATAGACAGGGTCGTGAGGTGCGGCAATAATTGTAGTATGAGCGAAAGCTGAGAGTGATCCGATGAGGTCGATCTATTGATCTCCTGGGTGATGAATCCATGGTAGGCCTCGTAGGCCTTCTCAGTCTCGACGCTTGACGGGTCGGCCCACTTCTCCTTTCCGTTGAACAGTAGTGGGTGCACCTCGAACGCTTGCTTCGAGCAGATAGGCCATTCAGCGTGACGAATTGTGAGTCGTCTTGTGAATAACCCGGCGTCCGGCAACTGGCGAAGGAACGCAATGAATGCCGCCAGTGAGTCGAAAGTATCCAACGTAGCGAAGTGTTGGGCGATGATGGGGAATGCAAGGTCAGCCCAGCGACGGCAGACGAGCCTGAATGACTGCAGATCCTGGATCAAGTCCAACCCCGATGCGATAGATGCCAGCACTTCGTCAGGGATGTAATGCATTGTTGAAAGAGCAAGGGAATCAAAACTTTCGAGTTGGTCCGAGATAGAATGAAGGTTCACAACACACATACGAAAGAAAGAAAGACATACTTTGTAGGCGAAGGATGCGAATAGACATCTAGAAGATAGCATGTTTGAAGCAGCTTTAAGTACTGTGTCTTGAGGTGCTAAGCGCCGACTGAGCCCCTGAACTTAAAACCGGAGAGGATGGCAGCATACAATGCCCCCCCCGCAGTTTCCATGCATTACCTTCCCCTTAGCCGCCAGAGACTGACGACCATGTCAGAAAGCCCGTGTCCACGGTACGATTACCATGCGCCTTGAGAAATTTACGAGACTTTTAACAGAATAGTGACAGATGCCTCAGACTGTTCATGCCTTTCGTTACTGAAGCTGAGGCGAACATGAGTGCAAGCCAACCAAACTGCGGTCATGCTTTGGCGGACTCGCGACTAATAACTACGATTCCGGCAACACAGATGCAGCTCCGGATGAAAGAGAAGGAGCGGAAGCGGCCTGTGCCAAATTTTAACAAACAACGTCGGGCACTTTTCTCCAAAGCCAAATGTCTATTTCGGAAATACCAGGCAGAAATTTATGTGATGGTGCGGAAAGACCAGAAATACTATGTCTTATCTTCGAACGAGGACCCTGCCTGGCCCCCAGCAGCAGCAGATGTGAATGTACAGATCTGCTTTTGTACTTAGCTAGGTGTTGGAAGGATGAGACCTCAGGTATAGACGTGATAAGGCAAGGCTGGTAGGGATGTTGGTCTGACTTCAAGGGGTGGTGTTGCGAGAAGTACAGGGATTGATCCCTAACAATCTGTCATGTGATCGCGCTTGCGCCTATCAAAACTGTTACCAACTGTGTGGAACGCTAATGGCACTGAGAAGTTGCCTTGTCAATCTAGCGTCAAACCTTAAAACCACTATAGTCAATACTCCGACCGGAGATGGATGTTTGTGGTCAAGACGAGCGTGCATTGAGAGCGACCAACTTGATCTTCACGTACTAAATATATCCAAGCGCTTACGTATCCCATGAACTCATTGGAGCAGCACTGCCGAACGAGCCCCTGCATCTCGATTTCTGTTTATTGTGCTTAAGCAAAGCTTGTCGAGCCTGCCGACTGTAAGAACTGGTTGTGGCATACAGAACCCAACATTCTCAAGTGAAATTAGAAGAATTCAGTACTGTACTCGCTTTCCGAACGAGTGTCCTGCTTCCCACTATCTTCGCTTATTGGAAGATGCGTTGTCTCCTGATCCGTGTATATTCGAATCTCTCCTGTTGTTGATCCGTCTTTCCATGATTCTACTGTCTGATTGCTATGGAAGAGGCGATGATAGTCCTGGAAAGCACTGCTGATCGTTTTTGCAATCTGTCCCACTTTTTCCCTTCGTTCAGCAATGCCGCGTCGTAAATTTTCGTTTTCTTCGCGAAGTACTGTGACCATTTGCATTTTCTCTCTCTGGCTTTGTTCTTGAGCCTCCAATAGTTGTCTTTGCAGGTCCCCAACTTCTTTCTGAAGCTTCTGGATCAAAACGTCTTTCTCGGTAATTGCTTGGGAGGTGCAGCTCTCGCTAGGATAATGGCGATGGGCAGACTGTCCTGTTGGGTGACAACTGGAACCTGACAATGGCCCAGGAGTAATCCCCGGTCTGCATCGAGATCGGGGTAGCCGTGAGGGGATCGGGGGTAGTGCCTTCTCTCTGTAAATCATGGTTGCCCATTGACTTAATGAGCATGAGATTGGAGTTGCGCATCCGCTAGCGAGCATACAGCCTCATTTTATATCAGGGGTCCCAACCAAACAAAAGGACCAAATCTGGCCTGTTTTAACATTTCGCAACAAACGTGAATGCAACCCTACTTCTCAAACTGATCCCGGATCAGTCCATTGTACCGCCTTCCTATCTTCAGTTCTTTCCTCCCCGCCTCCATCACCGTGTTCTACGCGTCGTCTTCCGCCATGGAGCCCGGAGCTAAATATTGAACGAGGACTTTCTTGAAATTACCAAGAACACGGCTAACATTACGCAAATCGGCCAACATGGAAAGAAGAGACTCCCCGTGCTTCGTTAGCGTATCCATAATCCCATTAGTCCTGTTGTCCATCTGAGATACGGTGATCTCAATTCGTTCAAGACGGCAACGGTCTTCAATAAGAATACTGGGGTTTTCACATCAGTTTCCGAGTGACCTATGTTTCTATCTTGGGTTCAACAACACGTACTTTCGAAGTTCATCCATGCGAGCCGACAGGCCATCGCCTACAGGCGAGGATCGGATGACATTGTCTTCTTCGTTGGGTGCCGGGAAGGCAGGATGACCAAGACCATCAAAGTTGATATCGGAGAAGTTGATCTCACCCAAATCGAAAGACTCGAGTCCAGAGAGATGTTCAGTCCTTTCGAAATTTCCCATGTTGGCGGCATCGACCTGGTCAGTCCAGTCTCGTACGTTCTGGAAGTCCATGGTTGCAATTAGAACGGTGTCGTACTCAGTACCAACTCCAAAAAGTATTTGAACCGGATCTGTTGCAGCAGCCCTTTATATAGATCAAACTGATCTACTAACTAGTATGATTCTAGGTCGCATGCAGTGACCCTGGTCAATAGCCGCCATGGTACACTTACTTTAGAAATGCGAGATGTCACATTTGGATCCGCGCTTCGCGACGAACAGTTTTCCAAACCATCGACAGTGCAAAGGTGGTTATAAAGGAGAGCCTCGCGAGAACCATGCAGTCGCCATTCCGTCAACAATGCTATCCATGAGCAAAGTCTTGCAAAATGAAGCTCCTTCAACAATTCTCCCGCATTTCCTGCATCGCGACAATAACCCTACCAATGATAATAGCATCTCAGCCCAGGATCCCCTTGCTATGCCTCTCTGGCCCACCAATCCCTCTTGAGGCTGGTTCCTCGGTTCTTTCTGCGACGTTGGTTGTCCCTTTCGGCCCACCCTCCAATAAGAGCTGACAATCCCTAGCATTGACCCTCCTCCCAACGCTACCTGCGAGGCGACCGTAATCTTCTCTGACGCTAATTTTCTTCCGGTCTCCATCGTATTCCCCCCAATTCAGTGCTGGGGGCAACCAGAAACCGCTCGTTTCATTTTGCCCCAAGACGCCCCTGATGGGGAGTCATTTGTTCTCTGGTTGGACACCCTGACCTACAAATTTAAAGCCAGTCTTCTAAATTCATTCAAGGCAATGCCCAGGTTTATCGACTACCTGTACCTACGCTAATATATCCGGCGGCCGCGGTAATATGGACCTGCCGTTACAGCAGACTGGGATAGTCGGCTGTATAACTGAGTCTGTCACTACTGTTACGACGCTACTCACGTCTACATGGCCAGGCACCAGCTTTAGAGAGACAGAAACGATCGTCCTCACTACTCATATAGCCAGCCTCCAATCATCGTCGAGTACAAGATCGATCACAGGATCGGGCTCCGCGTTTTTGGCTGCCAACACGAGCATGGTCGGTTCAACCTCGACCAACGGATCCTCCACATCCGCGCTGTCTTCACCCTCCACTTCGACACAGTCAGCAAAAGTGACAGCGGCTAAACCAACAAGCTCGAGCGCCTCTTTTTTCCAAAGCGGCACAGCCTCTCGAACCTCCTTTTCCCTTGCTCCAGCTATCGTGGTATCAGTCTTCTCCACACTCACCGTCATGCAAACGAAAGGATGCAACGCAACATCTACGGTGTAGGAAGACCGGACGGTGGGCATCTAGAATCACCTAAGGAAGAAAGTTTTAGCGTATGACCAAAGTTTGATATCTATATAAATTGGAGACTCTCACCTATCTTTCATTTTCATCTGTATTCGGCTCTTCTTTCACTCCCTACTCTAAGTTCGCATAGTGAAAACGTTTTTCAGATCCGCATCTTTTCAGAAGGAAAAAGTTTTTTTTTTTTTAAAAAAAACGATTACATTTCAGCATCGAAAAATGTCTTCAGACCAAAACTCCGAACAGTACCAGTCGAGTGCTCAAACCATTTGTCCTTACGGTTGTGCTTCTCCTCATCGCTCCATAAGTGAATGCGCTGCCCGATGGCAGTCAGCCTATTTGACTGACCGAGCATTATTCACGACAATCCTTGAAGAGATGAGAAACATTTCGCGTGAACTAACGGACCTTCGGAAAATCTGTACCTCCCTTCAACATCTCTCCTCCCATGTAAGCTTCGATAAGAACCTCCCCCCCCCCCCAAAACAAAACGCCTACACGCACCGCACCATGACCACATCACTAACAGTTACAGGACGGGAGCAGCTCGCAATTTAGGGAGCAAAGAAACCGACACTTTCCTGTCGCGGAGGCAATGAGCCGTCGTTTGTTCCCACACCTCCTTGTAAATGACGAGGGCGGGCGTGATGTGATGAGGAATGATGAAGGCGGGTGTGACGTGATGAGGAACGCGATTTGATATGTTTTGAGTGCAGCGGAGTGGTTGCTAGATTTTTGTCCGGTATTTACTGATGGTAACAGAAAAGAAGGTATCATTCATATAACCAGTAAGGCTGCGAGGGCCGGGCTGATTGCTCCATTTACATACAGATAACCATATTTCATACGTCGCTTAACATTGATAGTGGTGCGCCGGTCCTCAAAAGGTGGCTGCTTATTTCAACATGTTAAATTGAGCCTGTTCTGATTAAAATCCCTACCGGGACTCAATTTAAATCATTGATTTATGTACTGTTATGAATTCTTCGAGATTCGTAGATCAGATTCGCTTTTTGTATTTATCTCTCAATAACCTTCTGCTTTGCTCCCGTAGAGAACTTTTCCCCGTTTTTGAACATCAACACTGCATTTACGTTTCGCCTTCCACACACCCCCCCGGGCAACCGATATCACCCCAGATACGAGTCACAATGACGAGTTATAATGACATGGTTGCGCAATCGAATGCAATACCTGTTTGTTACAATGTTGCAGCTATTGGATCTTTATGGGCCATGTTAGCTGGAACTCTCATACTACCCGGTACTTTTACTTCACTTCAACAGTCTACTACTTTGGTACAGCATATTCCTTTGCTGTCTGTCGGTGCTCTGTTCTGCTGTATAGGTGCAGCCGGAACAGGCCTTCTGTGGTACAAATTCAAGGCAAACTATATCTGGATGCTTTCGCATCTGCTTTTGTAAGTTCACTAAGTATTCGCTCGCAGCAGAAATTATCTAATGGGATTTTAGACCTGGAGCTTCGAATGCTTCCGCGGGGCTTATTGCTGTGTTTGTCAATGTTTATACAGCACGAGATAGTACATGGTCACCAACAGCATGGATTTCACTAGCTGTCGTCCTTACTTTGCTATGCTTGAACACAAGTATGTTTATTTTGTACAAAGTATGGCTTTTCTTCCTTAAACGTCAGCCTGAAGGGCCGGTTCGACATTGGGTGCGGTTAGGAGATGTAGGAAGTGTTCCTGAGTGTGCTGGTGAATAATAGCGGGCAGGACTCCGTTAATTATGGTCGGGTATAAGCTCACATTCTCTATTCCTTAAATTTTGTTAGAAGCAATGCTTCTTGCTTCGACCAGCCTTCAAAAAACATTGCAATTAGAAAAACAACGCCTGACGATTCAATTAGCAGACAAATACTTGTCGAAATGTAATACAATATACTGAAGTCAAGCTTTTACAATATCAAAATGCCGCTTCCAAGATATAGTAGTAAGACCGACTTTGCATTCAAATTCTGGGAGAAAGTCTGAAGAGGCTGCAAAGTTCGAGGACTTGAATACTCGCTAACTAAAACAGGAAGACAGTCTAAGTATCGACGTGCTTGTATTTGAGTTTCGTATTTAGCTTTTAGCAGTTGGAATTATCTTTTCAGACCGCACAGTAATAGCTCGCTTCGTAGTCGCCCTTCCCTAGCATGCATATATATAAGTATACACAATAACGTCCTCATCTCTGTTACAGTCATCTTCGTTCCAAAGATTAAACTTCATGTGAACGCTTATTATAAGATTGCTTGAAAATGCTTCATCGGCTTCGACGCATATTCGCAGCACTAGCCGCCCTCCACCTGTGGTGTGTAGGTGCGCAACTTCCATGCATTCCATCATGCCAATCTACATCACTTCTCATATTGAGAAGGAGCACTTCAAATATTTCTGCTATGTTAGTGCGTCTCCTGGCAAATAAGATTAGGAGCTGATAGAATGCGGCACCAACAATCTCTTCAAGCACTCGTGTACACTGACTATTACTTTCAGCAACATTATTCAAGATCGAAACTATAAGTATTATTATGCTTCATAATACTTCTGCCAGGAATGATTGGATCCATACGCTGGTTGGAATGGTATTTGCAGCAGCCACGGTAATGTAGACTTGCATTTGTGGTATTTCGTAATAGTCATTTTGTTGGATTATTTGTGCGGAGTGAACGAGTAATTGAGTTAGAAGATTCGTGCTTGTGAGTTATATCAAGCGCAATGATCAACTATTGATTAAATTCATATGTCACTAAATGACAAGAATTTACGACCTCAACGAATCCCTTAATTACCGTCCAAAAGTTTCTTAGTATTAAGTTAAGAATAAAACTCATTTCTGAATATCAATCTCCTTTAGCATGGTCAAAAAAGGCACAGATAAATCTCAAGTAATCCCTCTATACTAGCTTCGTAAATCCAACCAGAACTACTTCCCGACAATTTAAAAGCGGTTATATCTATCTCTTGGTAAAATTTTTGGATTTACTAGATATCCCAGCTTAAATGTCAGAGGCATAGAAAAGGAGGCGGTTCAGCGCATATAAAGTACAGAAGAGGTATTGCGATTCACTCAGTGAAGTCTAGCAGAAATTAAACTACCAACATTCCATAGTCGGATGAAAAGAGAGGTAAGGAAAAGGGGAAAGATCTGTCCGTGCCGCTATAGTTTCAAACGTCGCTGGGCTAGGAACGCCAAAACGTCTGCCGGCAGACGAGGCTCATTTCTCGGCAATCGTTCTTGACCCACTCGTATTCTACTATCAAGCACCAGCGCCTCTGCCTCTGCAGTTCCGTAACTTTGCCTCAACGTAGAGAGGCTAACAAGTCCTGTCTCCCTCCTTTCGTCTAGGTCGACATATCCTTCGACAAGTGTCATTCTGCGGTCTTCCGTAGTCGCTGAACAAATAATATGGAAATCTTTCCAGTTGCTCATATCGAGAAAATGGGAACTTTTCGACTGGGTAACGTTCCCGCCGCCGTCAATAAATCTTTTCTTTGCTTCGCTATAATCCCTCCCTTTAACAAGTACTGCGCGTTCGAGATCATAATTCTCTCGGTTAAGGCTGGGAACAACAACGAAAAGGTAACCTCTGACAGTTACGTGTCTCATCTTGCCCATAATCGGATTGCGACCGGGCCTATCTGGGTCGTAACGTAGCTGAATGTTCTGCCAGCCGGGTTGACGCGTGGTAGGAGCTTGGACTTGCAAGGGGTGATCCTTTCTTTCTTGTCTCGAAGTCAAACCCCACTCTCCCAGCGGCCTTTCCGTTGATGACTTCTTCTTATTTGGTGTTGTTTTGGCCGTTTTGCTAGTCACTTTGGTGGATCCATTCGAAGGTGACGCGCGGCTTTCATGCCAACTCTGGTCCAGGTCATTGCCCGCTGATTGATCAACGTCCATTTGTTCCATTCCCTCGTCTGTGATGTAGCCATCTGTCACCTCTTCGGAAGAACTTGGCCCACTGGGTACATAGCTCTCATCATTTTCGTCATCGTCGCCATCGCCATCGTTAGGCTCGGGTGCAGGTGCAGGTGCAAGCTTCTTCCTGTTCTTGCTCTTGCTTCCTTTCTCCGGAGCAGATTCCTCGTAGTATTCATCATCTTCTACACGCTTTCCTTTCTTCTTGCTCTTGTGAGAACCAGCCTCGTCATTGAGAGACTCACGATCTTCATCATAATTGACTCTTGCACGACTTCGGAGAGCTCTAGGAGGCGGTGCCTCCTTGTCTTGCGTATTCGTTTTGGCTTTTTCCCCCTTTGTAGCCATATTATTGGTTTGCATGTCTCTGTCTGAAGGTAAATAGTTCCTTTTCACGTTATATATATACTTATCTGTAAATAATTTAATGAAGCAATATCTATCTTCTATAATAAGAGTTTTAAGTTGGCATTAGAAATAGACTGTATGCATTTTAACAGCCGCTTGCTTTTCAAAGCTTTAAATCTTATTTCGATATGCTTGATATTTACTTTTACATTCGACATTTATTAGGACTCTGAAAGTTGTAGCAACAAAACGCTGAATGTATTATTATTTTATTATAGAGTCAGTCCGATTAAATATTTTTTATTTTTTTTTGCCATTTATTTTTTTTTATTCTGGATATTATCTTAGTTTGGGCTTGAAATTCACCGAAAAATTCATCAAAGTCATGGGAAATACGAGAAAAACCATATAAGTCGTTATTACGGTGATTCAAACCATCCCGAAACTACTTGAGCTGCTCCGTGTAATAGAAGACTGACCGTCAATTTCCCATCCATCTGATATCGTAGATGAAGAAGTAGTGACGGTAAGGTCTGAAGAATTGACAGTTCGTACAGAACCAGCCCGGTTTCTTTGTCGTGGTCGATATTCGACTTCGGAAAAATGAACCGGCCTGTTAGGCCGTGTTGCCGCAATTGAAGTTTTTCGTACCATTTCTGTAAATGACGCTTCCCCGCAACCTTGCTTCAGCGTCAGCAAATTTCAGTCTATTATGCAACCAATAATATCAGACTTACTGACGACGATAATCTTCCCTGGGGATCGTGACTCAGTTTTGATAGTCGAGGATACTACGTTACTGAAAGCAGGTCGCCCGGGCTTTGGGTAACAAGTCTTCCAATGGGTTGACTTTTCGAACAATGGCTCTATGTTCTTGGATCGTGGTGAAGGGAAGTAGCACCAGACTACAAGTAGTCTCTAGGATATCAATAATTTGTCAGCCTCGATCTCCAGCAGTGGCTCTTCTTTTTACTTACATGGAGTGGATCGAGAGCCTGAAGCTCTTGGAGGTACTCTTTTGCCCACATTCCTTGATTGTTGTGGTCCAGCTGCCAGAATAAGTCGATTCTTCTGGTAAAGTCACTGAAAAGCATTGCCGAAAGGCTGTCGTCTTTTCTTTGAGCAAGCCTTACTTTTTCCCGCTGCAATTTGTCCTTTTCTCGGTCAATTCGCTTCCTTTCTTTCCCCAATGACTGTGCTGCTCTCTCCATGTTTGCTTCCAATGCTATCCGATACTTGCCTCGGCGCCGAGGTTGTTTAAACGCCTCCCGTTGTGTAGCATGCGTGTCCTCCCATTCCTCAAGGTCGTTTTCTTGTTGCACCAGCTCCCTCTCAGTCTCAACCAACTGGTTCTGTCTCTTTGTAAGGTCTTGTAAGTGTTTCCGGACCGACTCGTCGTGCTGCCAGCGCCTCGCCAGATCCAGCGCAAAAGGGAACAGCCCGAGGATCCCGACACCTTGCGCCACCAATATCACGTTCTCAAACGCCTGTAGGTGAAGGTTTTGTCCGTATGGTCCCTCAAGAAGCAGGTGAGGCGAGACGGCTAGTCTCTGCACACCCCCTGCATGGTTTCCGTGGTTTGAGACGATAAAAGAGATGTGTTGGAAGCGCGTCAAAGTAGTAGTTGTCAGTTCAGACGGCTTGTCCCCTAAAGCCATCATCGGATAGCTATTCAACATATCGTGGTGCCAAAATAGACCTGGGAAGTGCAGATAGAAATATGCTCCCGGAAAAGATCTCATGGCACGAGGAGCACGCACCTGAACTACCGTCATATCTTCGTACTTCGTGGTGGTTTCCACTTTCACTCGTCTCCCGCAGAGTAGGATCATTAGGATTCGGACAATGGACGTACTTCCCCAGAAGCCCACACAAACAAATATTATAATTTTTGCTGTGATGGACGGCAGAACGGAGATATGCCACACAGAACCGATGATGACAGCCAGCACCGCGCATGTGTGGATGATAGTAAAGAAGTTGTTTTGAAAGCGACGGCAAGGCCAAAAAGTCGAGATCAGGATAAAGCATAGGGCTACGAATGTCTGCGTAGTACGTTAGTATAAGTATTGAATGATCTTGGGGAGGGAAGGGGAGGGGATTACAATCAATCCCGACATCACGATAGGCCCAGCACGCGGCCGTAGTGCCAACACTATAGTAACATGGAGAAGGGCTTCCATAACGACAACGCGGCCGATCCAGTGGTGAGCCAGGTAGTATGACTGAAGCGAGACTCCAAGCAAATCTGCCAGTGGGTTAGTCCTACCCCCTAAGAACAGCGGCACCGCGTTTGTAATAGCCATGAGTGCTGCTCTTTGTTCGAATTCCCGCGCTCCAGGTATTTGCAGGCCTAAAATGAGACAGTTTCCGGCAAAATACATTACCAGACAGGCTGCCTGTAGCCTGGTAATACTGTCCCAATACCGACGCCGAATAAGGAGCGGGTATTGGACATGTCGCGTAAATACGAAGGTCAGGTACTGCGACGTAAAGTGCATGATCAGAAGCCAAAACCGGTAAGCTCCAATGAAGGCAAGCGTGCCGAAGAAAAAGAAGAAGTAGTAGTGTATAACATCCATTTTGAGCAGGGGGGAAAAAAGGTGCGAAAGATCAGAGTCGGCGTTAGAGATCAGGGTGTACAAGTGTCCAGCGAGGAGGTCTTGAGACTGCAAAAGGTGACGGAGCAGGCGATAGCGAGACATAAAGTGAAAGAAAAAGTGTGACACTGGCACTTTGTTCTGCCCTACCTGGCGGCATATTAAGAACTTACTTGCTTGTCCGCGTCTCTCGCCTTTACACGGTTGTCAATTGACCCGTTAGATGCGACCTTTGGCATTCTAAAGTTAAGCGCGTTTCAACGGGAGACCCTTGCTCTATTTTAGAACCTCGTAGAAACCTACGTAAATAAACATGCGGCGATTTAATTGGGCCGCAAGAAGCGATAAGCGCGCGGGCAACGGCTTTCCTGGCTGCGGCTACGGCTTAGCCGCCACACAAAACCAACAGCACCGCCATGCTACCATAATTAGCCGCATGCTTCATTTCCAACGTCTTGAGTAGAACAAATTTCTATATAAACTGGTGTTGTTCTATAGAGCAGACGTCTGTGGGTTGATCTTCTCCATCCTACTCCTTCGCCTTCCTTTTGTTGTATCTTAAGCTCTCAACGAAGTTCCTTTTGACACTGATACTGAGTTTACCGAATCTGGCATTTGCTCCCCTTCACTCTCACTTACACTCAAGCGCTTGTACGAAGTCCGCGAAAAGCGATGGCGCCACGTAGGAAATGCAACAAGGACTTCAAACGCGGCACCATCAACCGTCAGAATGGCCTTTTCAGAAAGGCCCATCACCTACACAAGCACTATTTAGGTGTAGAAGTTGGGGTTTTTATTGCTCACAGGGACGGTCACAAGGCGGGATACGAATCTTACCCAGGCCTCCTCCGTCAAATATCTTCGCTGGATCTCAACACAAAGGATATCAGTAGCCCAGACGAGTTTGATACGGTCGCCGACAGGCGTTCGGGCTCCCCTGCTGAGAAGCTAGAACCTTCCCGTCAAGGAGCGTCATCTCCCTCTACCTCGTCTAGGTCTTCAGACACAGCAACTCCTCTCATTGTCTCTTCTCATTCTCAAAGCATACGGTCTCCAGAAAGTCCAAATACTGAGCCTGAAACACTACCAATACTGCAAGAGACTATGGTCTCATCAGCCAATGAATGGAACGACACGATATTTGATGCATCCTCGGATTCCTTTTCTCCAGAGACAATTTCAACCGGCGGTGAAGCGATAGGAAGTGTGAATCTAATGACTGCGACAGACTTGCAGCCTCAGGCTACAAGCCCTTCCCTTGCTTTCAGAGGTCTAAAACCGCTCCAGGACCAAGATAGAGATGTTCTAATGTCGTTAGTGGAACGGCTGGACTGGTAGTAGGACGGGATGGCGTTTGATCTTTTAATATGCTTGTTTCTTTTGTGCTTTCCCTCGTCTATTGAAACTCTTGACATTTTGATTATTTCTAAGATAGCAATTCCCAGGAGGAATAAATAAGGATTGCAACAACAGTCAGAAGCAAATCATAAATTTGTTTGAAATTTCAACTAGACTATCGAGATGCCGTCTTCCTGCACTTCTCGTAACACATTCTCCAACTCAACGAATATCTGATCCAACTTATTATCACTCCCTACCCTTCCTCGACGTGCAATTGGCTCATGAGGTTGCTGGTCTGGGGAGCCGAAAACATGGTCAAGGCGCTGATCGCGAATCAACTCCTGAAGCTCATATGGACAGTGGCTGATACTGGAATCAAACCCATCAACTCCCTTCAACCTCACATCCAGCACGGTCTTCTTAGAGTAGGCTCTAACTTCTATAGTTTTATAGAAGGGTCTTCCAGTTCGGCATCTTCGCAGGATCGCTTGCTCAAGTAAAGGCTCATCCGTGAACTGTAGCTCGTCGCCTCGATAGATAATATGCGTATTAAGACGGTAAAGCCGGTAAAGTAGATCCATTAGCGCATGGCCAGGTAGGACTCGACAGCGTATGATCGCCTGGCACTGTTCAGGGGAACTGTAAAAGGCCGGTATTTGAGGTAACTCGATATAGAACAAAGTGGCGATGAGCCTGACGGAGACTGACTTAAGAAGCGCAGTACTGTAATTGCCGCCATCATAGCGGGCGCACACGTCGGAAAAGCCGAAGACAGATGCTTCAGCGTCAGTAAATCTTAGGCTGAATGGCTGTTAGAAATACCATACAGCTATGTCAGAAGGCGTCTTCACTTACCTGGAGCAGCCCGAGGTGGGAAGAAAATTAGAGAAAACCTTGTGATTTGCCACGATGACAGCATTGGTGCCGTTGGAGAACTTGACCTTATTCAGATCCCAATCTAACCTTCGACCGAAGCTTATAAGCCCCTTTTTCGTAAATTTTGGGCCTCGAAGCCGTGGCAGGTGGTATTTGCAGTCTCTTTGTGACCATCTTTCCAGAAACAAAGTGAGAGTAAAGAATATTCCTGTGCATACCATAAGTAAATAGTAAAGGCAGCGAAAAGTAGGATTACGAGCTCTTACCAAGATCAGTTGCAACGACAACATCAAAGTACTCCCGCAGAGGCATTGTGGTGAGACCTATCTCGTGTTGGAGATCACTGAGAAATTGTAAAGTATTCTCCGGATTTATACCTCCAAGACGGAGCACTCTAATTCCAGCCGTTGGCGGTTTGAGCAGGAAGATGTTTTGGTTTGGATGGAGACAGAAAGGGCAAACAGGTAGCTGGTACCGCCAGGGCTCTGATAGCTTGCCACATACAGTAACACACGACGAGCAGATACGATGAAGGCAGTCCAGAGTGTGCGAAGGTACTCGAAATAGACAGAAATAACATGTAGAGTCGCTTGGAATGGATGCCCAGGTAGAGTGTGCTGCTCCAAGAGTTTCCAAGTGCGCTTTTGCGAAAGTAACCCCGTTTGAGAGATTATTACGTACTATCCTTTCGAAGTCATGCTGCACATTTCGAGCGAGATTCTTTTGCTTGAGAGCTTTCTGCAGCTGCAATACAGGCTCTTCAAAAACGCATGCGAAAACTTCTTTTGGACCAAAGTCTAAATAATAATACTAGTTAGTAAGTTCTCCGGTAAGATCATAGTGGTTACATACAGTGTAATTCCGGTGAAAAGGCAGCGAGTGCCAGAGCGGACGCTACCAAAGAGGTCTGCTGCAGCTTCGTTTGTTTCGTAAGGCGAGTGAAATCAAGCACGCGATCTTGCCAGCCAAGGGGCAGTAGATTATTTGTTCTGGATGCAAGGATGGGGTCGAAGGTGCTCGAAGCGTGACCGGCAAAGATTCGGACTGCCGCTCTAAGAAGGTATTGAAGGTGCTGAGCTGAGAACCTGACAGTAGGATCCAGTCTAGCAAGAACAGCTTCCGCAAGACTATGGTCTGACAGTTCCGGAAGGGGCTCGAGGGATATATGATTGAGAATATTATTCTTCAAATGGGCGAATGTATATGAAGTCGTTGGTTCGGTAGTACGAAGCTGTCGTAGAAGCGTTATAATGAGTTGGAAACGGATGTGCTCGACGGGTGGGACAGATTGACGCTGTCTGCCGTCGAAGACCAGCAATACACGCATGCACGTCTTATTCGTGCCCCAAGGCCTAAGCATCATAACTCGGAGCCATGACGCAAGCAAGTCGATCGTATTCTCTAACCCACAGAAATCAGCAACAAAAAGCATAGCAACTGAGCAGAATGGGGCCAGAATCTCGCTATAGAGCCTGGTCGCAATCAAGGACGGAGATGCGATACCACTTCCAAGGCAGTGATTGATATAATGTCCAGGGCATGGGCCTCCTGGGACTCTTGGTAAGTGTCTTTTCAAATGAAGTTCGCAGTCTATTGCTACCACGGCCTTCTTTTGGCTCAATAACCGTAGGCATATTGTTTCTGGTTCGGTCTCCTCCTGATGCAGCGCGAAGCTGGCAGCCAGTCGCTGTCGTTTGACATTTCCTCCGATGATGAGAATGAGATTGGGATGCGTGTTTGCGAGGGCATCCAAATGTCGATATGCAGCGTTGAACTCCTGTAGGTAGGGCCCCGGCAAACCTGGTGCTCCCGACTTCAAGTCAAGCCAAACGGACGAAAGTGCGTTGCGCGTATGGGTCGCGGCGGAAGCAGGGATGTCTGGTCTTATGGTGGCGCTTGTCATGGTCAGGGGTCTTTCACTGCCGGGCGTTGTACTTAAGCGCCTGGTATTACAAGGCTGTGCTTCAGCGTCTCGTAATATGTAGGAGCTACCGACCTATGTAATGACCATGGACGTGTGTGTTTAAGCGGTTGCTGCTGCATTGAGCTTTCGGAAGCTGGTCTGCCAGAATTGACTTCCGCAAATTCGAAACCAAAACATGACCTCAATGTGGCGCAGTCTACATACATATTGCCAGCCACTTTAGCTGCAGTCCTTTCAAATCCTGCCTGAGCTCAAGCAACTGAAAGTCCTAGTCACAATGACGCAACCATTTGCACAGTACTTCGTCGGCGTGGTGCGTATTCCCGCAGAAAACCTTGTCTTCCTCCCAACGCGCTCCTGTGACGCGAGTGCCACTACCCGCCTGGAGAAAGCGGACGATATTCTCCAGCTAGTCCGGGTGTTTCAAGATAATGGGCTGGATCCCTCTCGCTTGACGCACCAGATCTTTGGCATCATCCACCCGCATGAGCTGCAGAAGCTCCGCAAAGCGGCCTGTATCTCTCCGGACGATCTTCTGCAAACGGCACTTGCGGGACGCATACCCCTAATATCGGGCGAATTCGAAGTCTTGTGTGTCGAAGGGCGACGTCGCGTCGAAGCTGCTAAATTACTTCTTGCTAAAGATGCGTGGTGGACCGTTCGACTTCATTGCATACCGGATAGTGAGTTTCTACGCATTTCTATTAGTAGTCTTCTAATATTATCCTCCTTAGGACACGTACGCAAATCCGTAATTCAATCTTTCTCCGGCAGCTTTTCTCATGAAGCAGCTTATTCGGATGGAGAGATTTATTGCAACCTCCGACGCTACCAGAAGCGGAACGATGACCGGGCCATACGCAGCTGGAAGATTATGCTAAGCGAATGCAAAGCAAAAGCATGGGACCACTTATTACCGAGAGAAAATATCCTGGTCGCTCTTGATAGAGTGATGTCTTTTCCTGGTATGAGAAGCGGTTTCCAGCTTGGAAATATAGACAAGCATCTAGCCACCCATTGCGACGAGCAAATCGTGCGATATCTGGATCATATTTATCGGGCTTGGGACCTGATTGTACGCAATGGCGAAGTGGACCGGCTGACTGTTGATGACAGTACGGTACGGCTCTTGCAGTTCCGAGCCCCGTCTGTAAGCAAGATTGACCGGGACTATACAAGTTCTGCTATGGATGATGGTCGACTATTTCCGGCTGTTGTCGAGCCAAATGCTCGCAAGAGACTATATCACGCGATTCTGTCCCTGAATCTACTGATCCCAAGCTTGGAAACATTCCACGAGAATATGAGGTATATCGCTATCGGAGCCAAGATTCTCAAGAAGCATCTGGACATTCCACCAAAGAGGGGAAAGACCTGCAACAGAGACACAACACTCTACGAACGTCTGAGTTCGCACTGGGATACCGGTTGCCTGCCCTTGATCGAAGTCAGTGAAGGGTATTTTATGCACTTACGAGGGCCGACGTCCCCGGACCTAGCTTTCAAGCAGCTTTTTGTCTCAGTACTGAGGCAATTCCCGTTCCTCTCTACAGATGCTGCGCTGCGTGACTTTCGATCGGAGGCGATGCCAGCGTATACGGACCAACATCGTCTGCGACGGCTATTGAGAAGGGCAAGGACGCTGGGGTATGATAATACAAAGATTCGTGAAGGCTTGCAGCGAGCCGATGGACATATTGACCTCGTCCAGACCCCTTTCAATGCTGTACTGCCAACTCCTTTGGCCGATTGGCGGGGGGGGAAGCCTTTTGTCAGGACTCTCCTTGCACTTGAAAAATCGTCATTTCTACCCACACTCGACCAAAACGATGCTTCTTGCGAAGGCGTGACGGTCAATTTTGTCCAGAACGACATTGCAACCGCTTTTTTCGGCACATCTACATACCAAATCGATACATCTAAACCGGGCACCGCCTTTTTGGAAGAAGCAGACACCCAACCACCCGCTACAGAGAATATGGTGATAAATTCTAGTTCGAACGTCGGCATCCCAAGGACCAACGATTCTGCCAAGGTAAAGAAACGACGCCGGACTAAAGATCAGTCTACCCCCAAACAGCATAAGCAGAAACGAAACGAAGAAATCCGGAAAGCAGTAATCCTTTCGTCTTTTCCTCCAGTTCAGAGGCAGAATGATACAGGACCCGCACTTGACTTACCATCATCCGTTGAGAATTTGTCGAGCCAGAGTTTACAACAGAGAGAAAATATTGAGCCGGTACAAAGTCTGCCCTCTGAAGATGCAATCATGCGCGAAACGGATACGGATAGCGCGTCTATGATCCGGAACGAGGTATCTTTGCGATCCAATTCTGATATTGGAGGACTGGTATTGCCAGAACGGAGTCCAGAGCGTTCTGTACCCGTTCTGGATTCTGGATATGATGATACTGATGAGGCCGCTGCACCTTCTCTGGAGGAAGGTAGGCAAGAGACAAGCATGGTTGTCCCGACAGCGAAATTACCGTTCAAAAGGCCAGCAACAATGATCGATCAAGCTCTTTCGCGCAGGGCAAGGGATGAATCTCAGGCTGAGCAGAGGCCATTTAAGAGACCAAGGCATCAGGGGATCTTAGATAATGGTGAGGCTAGGTTTAAGGAAGTGGCTCAGAGCTCTGCTGAGCCGGCTCAGACGGCTCTTATACCGACAATTGATACTGGCCCTCGAGACGCCATTGATACTGCTGATGAATATGGAGATATATCCTGACAGTGCAGAGCAATAACCGAATATGAGCTACAATATCCCACTCGGAAATTATGAAACGAGAGTACATATCAGCAATGACATGGATATAGACGCTGACAATTTGCTACGATCTAATTTGAGCCTATTCATCGTAATATATTGCTTATTTACAAAGGCATAAGTATCCAATACGTGAGCCGTTTAACGGAGGTTATTAGATGATTAACCAATTAGACTAAAACAATAATATCAAAGTGTACTAGTATGAAATATTATTCGTGAATAGGTCAAGATTATGGAATCATATAGTCGAAATAAACTCAATGATATTAACTTGAATAGTGGAATACTAAGTTCAGAAACGGGCCAGCCGCAGTATGGCATAATTTGCTTGTTACGTCTACAAGCCAAATTTCCCAAGCCATCAAGTTTGCATCTCGTAAATCCAGTATTTATACAAGCCAGAGGCAAGTGTCATAGCAATGAGGAAGAACAATACGATACCCAACGTAGCCCAAGCTGTCGGCGACCATGTGCCACCCTGTGCCGTGTAGACGTTCAAGAGAACTGTCAACAACCCGCTCATGCCGTTCAAAAAACCGGGACTGAGGCATTAGTCAGCTTGATTTAATTACAGAAATAGTGCTGCTGCCTCACAGGAAGACATGAGCTAAGAGCCACACGTAATTTGTTCTGAATCTCCACCACAGCATGGCAAGTCCGATGGCGCCAAGAACAAACAGGAAGCTCGCAAGGGGGAGGAGGGGGATATTCTGGACGGCGCTCTGGAGAACTCGACCTTCTTGAGAGTGTTCAAGGAGTTCGGACTTTTTCAAAGAGGTGAAGGTCCCCGGGAATATAAAGAATCCGGCCAAGATTGTCCATAAAGCTGCAGCCGCGGCAACATTATGGCAAATTGGCACCTCATTCGATTGAATAACCATTCGACGGTATCTGGATGCCATAGCAGATGAAGATAGAATCGGTTATCTTCGAGACCTTCGGACTTGAGTCTTGTTTGCCAGCTACAAATTAATTGACACTACTGTTGCATTGCTAAAAAAGTCCCGTTCCAATCCTAAAATGATTTTTCAAGTCAACTTTCTGTTCTACTGCAATGATATTTATATCGCTTAAATAAGCACGGGGGGATCTTTTGAAGCTTTGCTAAGACACGACTAGTGCGTGGGTGCTTAATCTAGTTAATTGCTACTTACTTCGTATTTAGTCATTACATCGTCTCCTTTCTACATGTTGAAACAAGCTATTAGGCTGAGCGATGAAATCTATATTAAAAAGTCTTTTATTGAATTTTCAAAATGACATGAAAGGTCTTTTCGCTAACATATATAATGCCAGTCAACCCTTACAGTTGTTCTTTCCGAACATCCACCGGGACATCTTTTATCGCCATCTTGCTGGTTCAGAATGGCGCGTGTCGGCACGGAGGATAACGACGTGGTGATGCTTTCCCCAAATAAAAGCAACACAAGCGACTTGGATCTAACGATCACCAACGAAACTATATCCAGCGATGCACAGTGGGATCCGAGAATTGTCGCACAAAGCCTGCTCAAGGCTGATGCGAAACTTACTTTTGCACAGAATATATTTGATATCTACAAATTCTGGTTACAGCTGGTACATAGCACGACGCTATCTCGTAATATGACCTGCATGGATACAGGCGTTATCTCCGCATTCCAAGCCATCGACAATGTGATTGACGGAGACGCATACCGGCTTGCCAGACTGGCCTACACACGACTTCCTACAGTTATGTCAGCGCTCCAGTCCATTATCTCTGTTGATCGCAAGCAGGGCCGAATCCAAACTTCGGTTGGATACAGGAACGCTAGTGTGGCTTTGGACATCTACCTGCTCGCGCAGCGCCATAAAATAGGCTCGACGCGTAAGAAGCTGGCAAAGCGTACGCGCCTTGCTACTCGCTGGGCTCACCTCGGAGGCAATCATGCCTTGATGTTGGTTTGTTATCCGGATTTGGTGGAGCATCTTGTGTAAGCACTTCATACCCTTAGTCCTGTTGTACCATTCATAGTAACTATTAGCGCTTCAAGAGGGAGCCATGCAGTGACGGATGACAATCTTAAATCGCTTGCCAACGAAGTTCTGCACATCTTCCCTTCCGAACTAATTCGGGCGTCTGCTTGTCTTGCAAACACCGTCGAACTAGTCCTATCTTCTGGTACTGAGTACGATGTACGCCACTCGCAAGATCGTATCATGGAACTCAGACAGACGTTAGGCTGAAGGCAGCTAGGGCATAATGGAAAGCGCATATGGGAGCTTTGGGATCAAATAGGTCTGGGTATAGATTGGAGAAGTAATATATGCAATGCGCTGACCTTGTGCCCTGACCTCGTGCCCTGACCTCGTACCCTAATCTCGCACCCTGATCTCGCACCCTAATCTTGTGCCCTGATCCCGTACCCTAGCCCGGTCCCGCATCTTTCTTTGAGTTCGATCTAATATCCAGCTTCTGTGAGCATGTATCCTGATCTCGTGGCCCAATCTCGTGGCCCAATCTCGTGGCCCGACCTCAATGCCCAATTATACAGTCTGCTTATACTCTTCTTGTATTTACAATTTCGAAATCTCATCTCATATCCTAGTATCATCTTCTCAATTTGCGTCCGCATCTGGACCTTCCTCTATGGGATTTCCTGTTAATGCTTGGGGAAATTTACTATGGCATGCTTGACAAAGAGAACAGGTCACATTGCTTGCAGGTGGCTATTATTCGCAATCGCGAATACAACAGGAGTATTTAAAAGGTTCGTTGAAATCGACCTTCTTCCGAGCGTAGAGGCCGCGCATTTCGCCATTAAAACTGGCTTATTTAGACGGCAGAAGTGGGCGATTTAGCTGACAGGCAAGGTCAGATGTCTAAATGAACTGAGATTTGATTAAGCATTGCATCCTGGACCCTGGTACCTTCCTATCCGATCTGGGCTAACGGGGCTACCCATTCCATGCCCCCGGTATCCATGAGAATATAGACCGCTGTCCGCCCTTCTTAGTCTACGCAGTTCACTTGAGCCATACGTCTATCCTTTCGACGGCAGTACAGAAAGCGCGTCGCTATACAGACTCCTTTCATTGTTTTTCTTAGGTACCGAATAATCGACGATTATGGACTGCGAAGACTATTTGCAAATAAATGAAAAGCCTATAGCAAGCTCAGAGTATGTCTTAACGAAATAATTATCTTCTTTCCATAAGCTAATTATTCTCAGGGTCTGCCGGACTACGTATGAATCGTGGACGATTGTCTACCGTTACGGCAGCTCTAGACCTACAAGCAGCATTAAATGGTTCGGAGTCAACGTATTGCAGAGGAACGTGTCTATTGCCCCTTCCGTTATTAGTGTACGGCAGAATTCGCAGTTCAGAGCTGGCGAGCTCCAAGAAGTTTACAGAACGGAGGTCGCTATCCAGCAAAATTTACTGCCCAATTGGTATGAAAGGCAGCTTTTCAAGCGTTTTAGAAAGCTAGATTGGGCCGTGCAGAGTACTATCAACCTTTTGCTTCGTAACAGAGCGCAGATAGCGGGCAGCAGTTGTCCGTGGAGGCTTGTGGTGTTGGTGGAAGTCCCTGGTGGCGATGTAGTCGACGGGCATCACCGCCGCCCTTTTTGGCGGCGCAAACCAGCTTGTGCTATTACGGAATATCGTCTGATCATAAGAGGCCCGCACAGTTAGAGATCAGGCAATAATGGGTCTATTTTCTTAGGCTTAAACGGTTCAATCATCTTCAATTCCTGCTATTCTTGCTTACAAAACCTATATACGTCTGTACTCGTCAGCCATTGTCACTCTTAGTTCACTCTTAATGTTCCGATCCTTATAAGGACGTGCGATTCTTAACAAAAAGAAGCAGTAAGAGTAGTCATTTAGTAGCATAGTTGGAAGAAGGCCAAATGGAAATCAATCTTACTTCGGAAGCCGTTTTGCCGGAAATATAAATTGCGTATAAAGTCTGGCATAGTACAGCAGAAGAACAGTATCGATGTTGACCTTGCATTCAGGTATTTTAATTAAATTGGATCTTGTTGAAATGAAAACCTACTCTCCGGTCCAGTTGATGAAGACGAGGACGACAAGACATGGGCAGCAGATTTAGTAATAGCGATTCCTCCCGGACCTAGGAAATGCAGGCGCGGAGGGTTTTCATGAAGAAAGGACAAGATACTTGACGATTGCCTCATTGCTGTAACAGTCTCAAATTTTCTGACCCTTTCTGCAGCGCTGGATCGAAGTCTATAGATCCAGCGTGTCGCCGATGGACCGTCCATCCGCTATGCGACTGGAAGCTGTACAGTTCTCCTTCCCTTTCGTTAAAAATGCTAACCGTGACTCTGGCATCCATCTTGCTAAGCCTATAAGCCTTCTTTTGAAGGCCTGAAGAGCGCTGCAGGAATTTCTTTGGCTGATTCTTCCGGTTCATGAGCCATATGCGAACTCGCGGCGATTTTTTTTTTTTTTTTTTTCCCGTTATGCGCTTACTGGACAGCAATGCACGTTTGGTGGCTCAAATAGAGCTAAACGATCGATATTCTCAAAAAAAAAAAAAAAAAAAAAAAAATAGAGCACGAATGGCGCGTACGAACGTTGAATTCTATGATACGTAAGATCATTGGCATTCGTGGCATTCGTGGCATTCGTAGCATTTGCGCTATTACATCGAGTCTAGAAAGAGGGATGGCGCGCGCTTATTTCGGCCGATCGTAGATGACGTATGCGCCGGATTAAACATTTAGCATCTCCAAAAGGAACTGCGAACCAACGGAAGCGAAGCGTTTATTTAAGTCAGCTGTGAGAATTCATACGTCAACATCTAAGTTTGACTATCGTGCCTCGACCAGGTAATTATATAACACGCAACGCTGAGGACCTGAGCCGGCACTCCAGGTAGAAAGGTAACTCCACTCCAACTCTACTACAAAGCATATCTGCAAGTCAGTCTAAACATGGAATCCCAGTCTTATAGGTATGCAGTTCTTCGAAAGAGGTTAGCAGTACGCACTGACACTCATGACTACAGCCAACCATCCACCGCCCACCTCGCCTCGCTACCCAGAATAAGCATCCCGACCGCAGCGGATATTCTCGCGTCCCGCAGAGAGCGTCATCGAGACCTCACACGGTTCTCGAGGAGACGCAAGACCGTGTTCATGAAGGTGGACGATTTGCGTCGTGACTTCCAGGCAGACGTATACTTGATGGTTCGAAGAGAGGGCAAGACCTACTCGTATATCTCGGGACAGGCTGCCGACTGGCCACCATCTGAGCAAGGCCTTGTAAGTCTAATGGAGAGGACTGCGTTCCATTTCTGCGATGCTCACGTCTGTACCCTCAGGCTACGGCAGGGCCTCTACCGGAGTTCTTCGGACCAGAAAAGCTGGAAGAAATGCGAGTCCGTAAACGGGAACGCGAAGCGCAGAAGGCCCATCAGCTCCGGAACGGTAGTGATATGTAAGTGCGTAGGGAGCCATGGTCATGGTATTTGGTAGCAACGAATTCAATTTTCATTTTTTAGAGCCTCTCGACAGTTTGTACGTAATTAAACCAAGGAAATTATTGGTAACTCAAGCATGTCGGTAATAAATTCGATATTGCTCCGTCATACTTCCCCGCCACAGATCGTCATATCAGGTTGTTACTGTCAAGTTATTACCTCCCGACTTGGTCCTTACCTGCTACTATTTAGGTAGGAGATGTGGATTACTAGCAACGATTTGTTCACCTAATACCCGAAATACTAGTAACATAGTTGTAACTATTCGGAGTTACTAGTAATATATTTATAACCTGTCTGCCAAATACTAGTCACAGCAATGAATGGTTTTTGTTGTATTACCATCAATTAATACCGCAAAACTTCCATAATACTGTACATCGTCAATATCTAATTCATTATTTACAAAGTTATCAGAGGCGGATACCGAATGTCCATTATTAGGATCAGAGATATATTTGTTTACAATGAACTTTTCAAAGTCGTCTTCGGCCCATATATTGATACCGTCGTTGTTAGAGTGAATTCCTGCCTCTCTCAAGATGTAAGTAGCAGGTATCTGCATAGAAAGCATCTTCTCGGAAGGCTCCCGCACCTACAATACACCGATGCGCTACCTGAGCTATTCGATGCCATCAATAGTAGGCTCGAAGGATTGGGGCTTATACGGCCGAGCTCGCGATCCTTTAGATAGAAGTGACGAAAGAGTTGGCAATACAGGCGAATCAGGACAAGCGTTCAATCTTGTGCAAAAAATTTACGTGCAACGGAAAAAGGATACTATTCTTCCGGCCGCCACTTGCGAGGCCGCCCTCTCTTCCTGGCCCCGGTGGAAAAGGCACTATGGGTCACGTTTGCCTCACCACGACTAAATTGCGACTGCCTCCAATCGGCAATCAGTCCCGGCATATCTACCAAATTGCGTGCGGGCTCCCAAGTCGGTTCCCATTCGACCAAAAAGAAGGTGTCGTTCTCGATGAGCTTCTCCCCAAAGATCCTGGAGACCTCCCATTTGTTTGTAGGGTTAGCCCGCGGGCTGCGGGCATTGCGCGTGCCAGAACGCTCCTGGGCATCCGCCTTGCGGCGCTTGTGGGGGGGAGAAGATCCTCCTCGCCCTCCTCGCCCTCCTCGCCCTCCTCGCCCTCCTCGCCCTCCTCGCCCTCCTCGCCCTCCTCGCCCTCCTCGCCCTCCTCGCCCTCCTCACCCTCCTCACCCTCTTCGCCCTCCTCGCCCTCCTCGCCTTCCCCATTATTCATCACCATATCATCGTAATTTTGATAACCCGGAGGGTGTCGAGAGCTGCTTTGGTCACGAGGATAGTACGAAGCCTGCCCTTCGTCCCTCTCGATAGCGTAAGGGCTGCCACTATGCAAAACAGGGGTATGAAAGGCTTTGGGCACACTGGCCATTCGGTCTGCCTCTTGTCCGGCCAAACGCCAGTAAGCTCTGTTATCGGTTTTACCTCCGCTCTGCGGACGAAAGAGCGGTACCCTCCAGCTACCATATGATCGTGAAATCTGGTCAAGACGATTGCTCGGGCTGGGTAATGGTAGTGGCGTTTTGCGGAATCCATCCAGACCGGTGAAATCGTGCAGCATGTCCCCATCAGAATCCAATGGATCAGCTTCAACACGAGCCAATTGCGATCTGGCATTACTGTCGCTAGCAAAGCCAGACACAGCGCTGAAACGCGTACCTGTTCATATTTGTTATTACAATCGCCCTCTTAGAGACAAGAAACTCAGATGCATACCGGCAGTACTGCCAGGTCCGGCTTCCGTAGCTTTAGCACGTAGAAACAGTTCTTCAACTGGCGGGAAGGAAGCGTCGGATTGGTTGTCTTCGAAATTGTCGTAATCAGAATCATCATTGCTTGAAATCGAGATCGCTCTCTGACAAGAGCTCCCAAACTCGGCCATTGTATTTCAGGCAGGCAGTGAAGTATCGAGATGCAGGGAAACTTAGAAGATTTGGAAATGCCGTAAGGAGAACTTGGCAATAGTGCTGAGCGTCTTCAGGTTCAGGGACGGGGGAGAACGAGGCATTTATATCTGCGTACACAGAGAAGGCTGCGCACAGCTATAGCATAGGCAGAGCCCTCCTTCTCTGCCCGCGCCCGGCCCCCCTCTCTCTTGCCTCGTTCCCAATCCCAGCAGCTGGATGATCTACGATACGCGCCCGGTCGCAGCTACCAGCTAGCATTCCCAAGTTAGCAAGAATCGATTAGGACAGGTCCCCCGTATTTCGGCCAATCACGCAACTGCCGATATGGAAGAGAGGCCTCCTACCAAGATAGACGCTGAGGGATCTAGTCCTTGCTACCGATCGGGTCGCCTGTGTGATGTTGGCGCAGAAGCTGGGCGCGTCCAGAGCTTGCGCAGCGTGGCTTGACCCATGACAGGAGCGCATCGTCTGATCCTCCTTTCCCACCCCCTCTTGACAGCACCAATGACGAGACAATCTACTGCCTCAGCCCACCGGTTGGAACCCCGAGCTCGTATCTGCCTTGCAGTAGCTCGGGTCCAGGCATGGATCGTTTGTTACAGCATGAGCCTCCCGCAGCGCTGCGGAGGCCACGTCATCTCTGGATCAACCCAGAAGCCTTCCTCCGCCCCTTGGCTAGGCAGATCCCCTCTCTTTTGTGCAGCCTTGAGGCTGATCACGCGAAAGGCTGCTCGAATCAGGTTGGCCCAACCTGCGTCTCGTACTGGCCCATGGTTTCGAATCTCTCGGCCGCGTCGGAGCTGAAAATCGGTCCGATTGCGAGTAGTAAGGCGCCTAACCTGCAGAAGAAAGGAGAGCATTGTGCGCCCATGACAGAAGGCGGGGGACCTTGCGGTCCCTCCGCCAGCATGGCGATGGCGGTTGGTACAGGCAGGCCATGCAAAGAGGTCGCAGGACCCGCAAGGGCAGACGCGGAATCGGCTTTGCGGACGGAAGGCAGTAGGTCAGCTGGCGTACGGGCCTGCTGAGCATGCCGACTTCGAACCTGCACCCAACGGAGCATAGCTAGCCAGCAGGCTAGAGTATCCTAGATGGGGTTACGAAAGGAAAGCAGCCATCCCCGCTGGTATGCAAGCAGATTCATGCCCTGCACAACTGCAGAATTCTCACAAAAGGTCAGCATAGGCAGGCTATATAGTTTGCGCCGAGAGCCCACCTAGCAGGACCTGGAGCGAGGCCTTAGAGGCGGAAGGTAGCAATGGTTGGGAGGCTCTGATAAAGAAGGCGGGCGAGGGGAGCGAGGAGATTAGGCGGTATCAAGGAGAGCCCCCGGAAGTCTTATAGAGGAAAGCAAAGTTTATCGACAGCTGATTAGTGTATGGTGTAGAGAGGCCAGGCGAGAAGGTTGTCGACGGGTATAGGTAGTCGAGGCATCCGCAAAAACCTGACTGGGCCTGGCGGCGGGCAACTCGATGCAAAAAGGCAAACGAAGGTGAAAGAAAGGGAGGACCAGAGAAAGGGGCGCTGGTAGAACTAGGAGCGAGAGCAAGCCTGCCTAAGCCAGCGATATCGAAGAAGGAAGAAAAAGGGCAAAGCTAGAGTATAAAACGGGTTAAGCGAAGAAGGCCCTATTTATACTGCAGTGTATACCTAGGGTTAGGGTGCCTAAACCGGATGGGGCGATAGCGAGTCTGCGATATATTCAACCAAAGCAAATACCAGCTCACTGAAATACGGTCTATGTACATCAATCCAACGTAATAGGATTCTCAAGGCTCGAGCCTGGTCTGCTCTCCAAGCTTAATGATGCCGTTCGTATTCTCTTTCCTGCTGGTCTCGCTCGACGGCCTCGGCGAACCCTCTTCTGCCGGACGGGCGGACAAGGCGATAAGGCTTGCCTACTCAGATACCGCATACAGGCGTCGCAATCCCATTCAATCCAGTAGTTGAAAAGTTTACGGCATTCATACCGCGGCCTTGAGAGGTTGATATATACTGCAAGGCCTCCGTTCTCTTGGACCGTCTTCGCAAACCGCCTGGCTAATAGCTTAGGGCCGTTTACCCGAAGACTTGTGCCGAGGACCAGAAGGAAATCGGGGCGAGCGTGTTCATCACGAGTGATGAAACGAGCAATCTTCCCTCCATGAGGATGATTATCTTGTCCGAGCCGTACAATATCCGGCAGAAGCTGGCCAACCGGTGTCCGACGCTTCCCTGCTGATTGTCTACTGCTAGAGTAGGCTATGCAGCCAGGGCAAGGCAGCTCTTGATCAGCTATGATTCTAGCCTCAAAAGATTCCCAAGCGAACAAATGTTGGCATAGATTGCATCGTAGGTGAGTATGCGATCCATGGAGCTCGATGCAATCTGTATTGCTGTTTTCGATATCGTTCAAGAGCCCCGCTTTGCGTTCGAGCAGGTCGACGTTCTGGGTATAACATCGAAGAAGTCGGCCAGCGTTGCGCATTGAAACGAGAATCTTATGAGAATCTGTCGGCTCGCTGTTGCTGGCCATGTTATGCAACTGTAAGCCTGCCTTTCGAACACGTGCCCTGCCCTTGGAGTCGTAAAGGGCTGTTTCGCAGAAAATGTCTCCCTTGGCGTACAGGCCGCTCGAAGACCGAAAGTCCTGCTTCAATTCAGTTTCATAATCTTTGAATAACAATCAAGGACACTTTACTGACTGGGATCCCGGCAGCTGTACTCATTCCTGCTCCCGCTATGACAATGATACGTTTCGCCCGACTCAGAACTTCGGCGATGTAATTCAGTTCCTGACGGGAATCAGGGCCAATTGAGGCTGCTAGCCTTTTCGTGACGGGCACAGGATTGTTCATTTGTCTGGTACGTAATCTGCAAGGCAAGAAGTGAGAGGATATTGGGTTCCTGTGCGGTGCGTTGCTGAGTTGCGGAGGGTTGGGCTGTAGAAGGAAAGGGAAGAAGGGAAGGCTCGGGAGGAAGGGGACACCGTACGGGTTTATATAGTTCGAGGATGCTTCATGAGACATGCCTGCCCCGAGTATTAGGAGAACCAACAGAACAATAGAGCGCTCAGATTGGGCACGACTGCCAAGCGCCTCTCTTCCTACCGGCACATAGGACTCGACAAACGCATTGACTGTATTGACTCGCTTTGCTGCTTTTGTAATAGTCCGGAGTCATTACAAACCAGGTTCCTGGGAGGAATCAGATAAATATTGACACAACAATGCCTAGTAGGCATCAAGTGGTTGAGGGAGCTAAATGCAAAAACAAATCGACCTTGCCCTCGTCTGTCGTCATAAGCGCCTTGCTCTCTAGTGGCGTGCTTATCGTCTTACTGACGAGTGACGATCAGGCCAATGCCCCTTGCAGTTCCAATACCGCCTCCTGGGCGCTTCTCAGCGCGATCGAGCTACACTAGAGGATCAAAACACATAGTAGTATAGATGGTATTTGAGCTAATAGGCCGGCTGATTCAAGCCAAAGACCCAGAGCCGGAGGATCCAGTCTAGGCTACCAGGACCTGGATCGGAGGAGGTCCTCCTGAATCTGACCTCGACGTAGTCGGCATCTTCACGCCAGAGCTCTGGACGGAAGCTGAGGATGAGGAGCTTTCCGTCAAGGTGGTGACAGCCTTATCAAGCCGGCCTCGGCGCCGGCTCGGTTTCGCGATCTTCCTAGGCATCATCCCCAGTTCGATGCGATGGCCGCGCTGGCCGTCCACCAAATGGGCGGTTTCAGTATGGAGGAACCAAGCATCAATGCCGTCGATCCACGCTATATCTCCATCTTTTTGACTGGTTTGCTGGCAGGCAGGGCAAGGGAAGGGCTCGCAGAAATCTAACCTTCGGTGGCGCTTATCGAAATGCCGTGAATAGCCCTGCCCGGCGCGAAATTCGCCTTTGCAAAGCAGACAGCAGACCTTAGGACCTTTCTCATACTTCTTGAGTGTTCTGTCCTTCAGTTGGAGCCCTCCTTTGTCCCAGCGATAGAGAGGCGCGCTTGATTTCCCGTGGGCACACGCTGTATGAGTACAATATTGCAATGGATTGATTATAATCACTGGTTTGAGGCCGAGGCGACAGCATTCGGGACATTCGAACGACGTAGTAAAGGAGCTGCCGTGACAATTCTCGACATGAGCAGTGAGTCTCGCGCGGTCTGCGAGCGCCGGACAGCCGAAGAGACACCTGTATCCTTTCAGGCTTGCATCAGGTCGCGGCAGGGGCGCAGGAGGCTCGCCTGTGGCCTGGGCGACGATCTTGCCCAGAAGGATCTCCAAGTTCGTGAAGCGGTGGGACATATACTCGCAAAGGAGCCCGGCATATTGCTCGCCGCTTAGATCGTTTCGATGTAGGAAATTGCTGACAAGCCTTGTCCCCAGGCCGCCCATGTCCGCCAGAAAGCGCTTCACTCCGGACGCACCTGGGCTCCTACTCTCGCCGCTAAGAACAGGCTTACCAAGGGCCCCAATCTCGTCTATCTCGGCGAAGTAGGTCTGCCGTTTCTGCCTGATGACCTGGGCGGTATGCTTTCTCGTCAAGTAGCGGAGGCGGGAATCGTAGCGCCGCGTGGCGGCACTGTTCTGGCCATACTTCGCCTTGGCGTCTGCTAGGCTCGCGCGGACTTCCTGTATCTGGGGAAGCGCTTCCATGGCTTCGACTTCCTTTTGCGTGAGCTCGATGGGTGCGTCTGCATCTCGTGGCAAGCAGGCTTGTCGGACAAGGGAAAAAAGTTTCTGGCTGTCCGGTCCGGTCCCCGCCTCGCCAAAGTTTATCGCCATCAGATCTAGACCTGTATGCTGCGGGACGTAGCTACGCTCAAAGGTCCTCTGACTATTCGATAGGATATAATTACGGACGGCTGGGCTAAGGACAGCTAGAGAAAGCCATATTAGCGATAAGGCCCTGCTGCCTGGTGAAGCTGTGAAGGAAAGGCCTTACCGTCCAGCCTGCCTCCTGCTCCCACACGTGTAGAGTACGGACGGATAGTATCGCGACAACCGGCCACAAGAAGTGTTTGATGCCAGATCTGCCTATACTGGTCGTACGAAATCGGCAAGATCATCTCATCTAGCATCTCCTCTTTCCATTCTAATAGCATATAATCCACGTTATCTTTAAGCTTCGGGCGGTTCGTAAACTCCTCGAACGATGGAAAATGAACTTTGAAAGCATCGTCGACCAGGGCTTGGCTAATGAGATTGCTAAGAAGACATAAGAGCCTGCACGGCACGTATGTAATGCTTAGAGATATACTGGCAAGCAAAAGTCAGTTCTCGGTCGGGCATTTTAGCAGGGATTTAAATACGAAGACCCTACAATTCATCCTGTGTTTTTCTGATCGTTCTTTCCTGTCTCTTATTTTGCTGCAAGGTAATCGTTGCGACCGGCCGAATAATACCATTTACCCGCACCAGAGCTAGCTGGACCTGGCGGTAGGTGAGCTCTGTTACTACGCCCATCCGGAAGCCACCGATTGAGGCCATTAGAAGGGCGCTATGAAAAGCAACACGCACGCGCGGCGAAATCCTGATATCCGAGCCCCGTTTCCATAGCGTGCTTAGGATCAAAAGGACGTCCTCGGATGTTGCTTCCTTTTTCACGAATTGCTGATGGAGTGTAAGGTTGTACTTTGGTGCTAGCACCTCTGCGATCCACTATATCGCAAGTCAGTACGTCGATTGCCAAGCCGGCTAAGGTAGATCTGAGACATATTTGGGTAGGGAAACACACAATAGTAATCTGGGATACAGGTCCGCACCGCTTGCCCTGCTTCACATCGGTATGCTTGAGCATCCACCTCCAGGCGTTCTCCGGGTCCTCTTCGCGCTTTTTCTTGAGGACAACCTGATTGGCGTACGAAACCAGGTCTGACCAAAGCAAATCGATAGTGCTCGCCGCACGGACTGTTCTGCGCTCGCCACTATTGGTATCCTCGCCGAGCTCCACATCTACTTCTGTACTGGTTTCGACAAAGTATTCCAGGAACAGCTGAAGAATAGCCTTCGCTTGACGGCTGTCACCGCACATATCGATCCAGATACGCTCGGGGTCTATATCGCCCACAACCCTCGTACAATAACTAGCATTCGGTACAAATAGTTAGAAAGAAGAAGAATATATATCCTCGTATGCAGACATACTCGGAAAATAATACCCAGCGTCGCTGACGCTTTTCCTTAACATTATCGCTTACTCCAGCAAAATCGTTCGGACCGTCGGATTCTAATTTCTCTACCCGTTTTTGCAAGCGCTGCTTTAACAAGGCAGCTCGCCTCCCTGCCTGGTATTTTGTAGCAAGCGCAGACATGGATTGTATAGATAGAATAAATAGATGAAAATGGGAAGCGGAAAGCTGATTAGAAATCTGAAGAATACCGGGTAGAAGGAAATCTCAAGTTGTATGTAGCTGCTTGAATAGAAAGAAATCTTGATTGTCTAAACAAGCAGTAGGTCTAAAGATATATTAAGTAGGTCAGATTGCGCTTTGAACTATTGAACCAACATCTTCTTGCATAATGCATTCCGAGCTGCGTATCTTAACATCCTGCATGTCACGCCTAAGGACGGCCGAGTAGTTTTTGCCCTTTCTCGTCCTGTTAAGGGCTATGTATATTTTGGGGGGGGGGGGGGGGGGGAGGCGCTATCTGTCGCGGCGGAATGCGTACATGAGTCAGAACTTGGAGAAGCCGATACCAGTGACCTAGTCTGCCTAGTATAGTGGTCAGTACACTTCGTTGTGGACGGACCGGACTTTCTTCACAGAAAGATTTGTGTTCCGCCAGGCCCGAAGAGACCCATGTTCGATTCATGGGGCAGACACAGACTGTCATTGAGTTGCTTTTTGGCATCATTTTTGCCATATGATTGTTGTTGGCTTGGACGGCAAGTAATTCTCGTTCGATGAGGGGGAAGGGGAGAGCGCTGATTAGCACGCGGCGATTCTCATCCGCGTTTGGTGGGTGGCCGCCAGACTGCCCGCCCGCCCCTCCGTCGGGCTTCTGACAAGAGATTGAGATCAGGTCAGATCCGACAACGAGGAATGCAGGTCCCAGGCGCGCTGAGCTAGTCGAGGAAGATCCCCTTTTTATTTGATTTTGGGAGGCCTTTCCGTAGAACAGGTTATTGTAGCATAAAGTAAGTTTTATGTGAGTTGGCCTGCGACGGAGATGGCCTGATGTGCAGCATGTGACGACGGGAGGGATCGGTCCCCGTCCCGCGCGCGGTGGATCTGACCTGACCTCTCTTTTATTCTCCCTCACTGCTGCTGCGCACTCGCCTCCCGACCGGGCTTCATCACACCTGCCGCTGCTTTCCAGCACGCGGAAGCACGGCGGGGCGGAAGGCCGGGATTACGGATATCGACGGCAAGCTGGGCAGCACGTACATAAACAAGAGCAGAGATTCTCCCCCCTCCCGCCGTTCAATTCACCCCACGAAAGTGACCTCCAGCTGGGCGTCCGCTTCTTTCTTCCCTTTCCCTCCGGACTGACAGTGCCTCCGATTCTGACTTGCTATGTCTCTTTTTATGGGACCACCATGTGGGACATACAGTCAAGTACGATGTGCTCAGGACGCCTGTCTTTTTTGAAGGCCGGCTTTCTCGAGGGCCAGCTTGCTACAAGCCTCCTTCATGGGACATACCTGATTTGAACTGCATCCATACCGGAGCATGCAGTCCTGGAATCGGCTATCGACACAGATCTCACTACCTTAGGCACTTAGACACTTCAGAGTCTCAGGCACCGGCTCGGAGAAGGCCTATCGTCACGCAGGCATATGACACATTGCACAGGTAATCTTCACTAAAAAGTTCATCTTGGTTATCCCCTAATACACCGATTGCGCCAGTATAAATCACTTTTTCGTCTACAAGCCGCACGCATGTCCTTCGTGGGCCCTGAGACCGAACGCCCTCCTTCCGCATCGACCGCTCCGGACCTATGCCGCTACCTTCTCGCCGTTGCCGTTGGTGAGAAGCTCGCTGGCCACGGAGTCGGGATTCTGCAGCGTCAGGTGGTACGACCTGATAATCGAGTCGGCGTCGTCGATCGCGATCTGCCTGATGTCCGCCATGGCCTTGATCTTGGCAGTCACCTCCTTGCACTGCTCGTCCGTCATGGTCAGGCCGAGCTGCTGCACACGGGTCTTGACGGCGTTCCAGCCCGTCAGCCTCGATGCGAAGTGCACGTAGCGGGTCAGGCCAAAGTCGGCCGGGTTGAGGATCTCGTAGGTCGAGGGGTTGTTGAGGATGGCCTTAGCGTGGATACCGGCCTTGTGGGTGAAGGCGCAGAAGCCCGTCACCGGGTTGTTGAAGGGCGTGTTGACCTCGACGGCCTCGGCGACCAGGTCTTCGATCTCCTTAATCTGGTGCAGCTTGTACTTGCTCTTGACGTAGTCGGGGCTCGTGACCAGCATGCGGGCCAGGAAGCCACCGAGAGGGGTGATGCCGTTGCGCTCGCCGACTGTCATGGTTGGTTAGCCGCAGCATTCGTTTCGGGCGCTCCTGGCGGGAGATACTTACTTCCGAGCACGCTGGTGTCGACGTGGGTGGCACCGGCTTCAAGAGCACAGAAGGCATTGGCGATAGCGCAGCCGGTGTCGTTGTGGAAGTGCGTCTCGATGTCACAAGAGACAACGCCCCTCAGCGTCCTGATCAGGTCGTAGACCTGTCTTGGGGAGGCGCAGCCAACAGTGTCGGCAATACCGACACGGTTCACGCCGACCTTGTCTACTGCGCTGTACAGGGTCAAGAGGTCGACCAGATCGGACCGGAAGGAGTCCTCGCTGGAGAAGCGGACCTCGAGGCCCTTGGACTTGACGAACTCGATGACCTCGACGGCGGTCTTGACGATGTAGTCCATGTCCTTGCCATGGCTGTGCTCGCGCAGGTACTTGGAGGTACCGATGACGATGTCGAGGCCGTCGACGCCGGTCTCGACGGCCAGCTTGGCGTCGCGCATGTCGCAACGGACATGGGTCAGGATCTTGGCCTTGAGGCCGAGGCTGCAGATCTTCTTGCAGTCATCGTAGGATTGTTGGGAGGCGGCGGGCGAGGTCAGCTCGATGTAGTCGACGCCAAACCTATCGAGCGCCTTGGCACTGTATATGGAGGCATGCTGTCAGCTGCTGTCGGAGCACAGCTGTCATGGTCGCGTGGAACAACAAGAGGGGGGTCGGGGTGGTTGAGTTGAGTCATCGCTGGGAGAAGGGGGGGGGGGGAGGCGCACATTTCGATCTTCTTCTCGGTGGTGAAGTAGGCATTCGCGAATTGTTCACCCTCTAGGCATAGGGTCAGCTTCTGACATGCATAGGGCTGCTGCTCTGTTTATTGCTGACCTCTTAATGTCGACTCGATGATCTTGAACTTGCCGACATTGGAAAGGTAGTCCTGGACAGTCTGGTACGGGTTGGACCGCGAGTGTCCGCCGTTCTGGGCCTTGACCAGGAGGCGTCAGTACACGGAGAAAAGGCGACAGCCATTGGGTAATACACACCACTGGAGCCGAGCTGCCGTTGGTTCCGTTGGTTGGGGCGTCTGTTCCGCACATTGTGACTGTATGTTGTGGTGGTTGTGGTTATGGACGGGGAGAAGTTGGGTTGTGCTTGGAGGGGCATGAGTAACTTTAGTACTCTCTTAGTGTTTGCTGCGGCAGGTGAAATTTTGGGCGAGGGGCAATTGAGACCAGCCTTGGCCCCGGCCTGGCTTGGGTTTCGGAGTGAACAAGAGTCACCTAGTCCCAGCCTGACCCACCACCGAATTAATAAGCCCTACAGATGCATGCTCATAGGACGTGATGCGTGATGCCGTCTGCAGTTGGCCATTTACGGGCGTAGCAGGCTATACTGGGCAGAGGAGGCATGTTGGGTGAGCCCACCAGAAGCTGTGCTGCTCTGCGTGGAGAGGAAATCCCATCACCACCACAAAATGAGATCCGGTTGTCATGCTAGTATTGGGACCGTCGCTTGGGAGCCGTTCTGGCCACTGCAGCTGTCCAGCTAGACGGGATGAACGGCATCTGTGCACTCTACATAGTATCTCCAATTTCCATTCTCCATAGGCATGCATCGTCAGTCTACCTGCATGCCTTCGCCTGCTCTGGCCGAGGCGGTGATTCCGACCACCAGCGCCAAAGTCCAGGAGAGAGGACGAGATCTAGAAAAGGCCAAGTATGTGTCACAGACTGCCAACTTACCCACATCCTATGACTGTCACCAATGGCGCGCCAACCAAAAGGATCGCATCGCAAATAATTTGGTCTGAAAAACCCGCCCTGGTCGGCCCTGCATGACGTCGTCTGCAGAAATTGATTGTCTGCCCCACGGGGAACATCTCCGTGGCCAAGGGTCGATCCGATGCCGGAATCGAAAAGGCCCCCAAGCCTAGCCCAACTTCGGGTCGTGCATGACGGATGTTGCTTCTTCACCCCTGCCCAGGCCCACCGAGGCGCGTTCGCGGTCCTGCAAGGTCAGCTCGATGATTTATGACTGCGCACAGGAGATGCTCCATTGCGCGCAGCGCCTCGACCGAGTCACCACCTAGAACATGGGCCCACGCAGACCGTTCGGAATCGGAGCACGGCGCAGAAGAAGCATACAAGTATTGAGTCAACTGGACCCCTGGTAACAACTACCTACGCACCATGTAACGACACATCACCAAGGCAAGGAAGGACGAGCAGGGTCGTCTCCAGGCCTGACTCCCAGGAGCAGGCCGTCGACCACGTCTTTCCTTCTTCCACACCGCGAGACACCACCCATCCAGCCTCATGCGGTCACACGGCCTCGGTGTCCTTCTCAAGACGACGCAGAGTTGAGGCAAGGCGTGCTGCATCTCCCAATGTGATCCCCATCCGGGTTCAAGCAGACATTCTCACCACCACCGAACGGCTTGCCGCTGCAGGCGCAGAGCAGCTCGATCTTGACCGGGCCAGTGTACGGCTCATCGGCGCCAGCGTCCCTCTTGGGGATGGCAGATTCAGGCAGGCACACGTACAGACCTTGCATCGGGTCTGTGTCCGTGGTGCCCTTGGTCGCGTCGCAATACCCACCGGCGCAGTATGCCGTGAGGATAGTGGCCTCATCGAAGTCTATGAGGGAGGATGATGAGCATACCGTACTGCGAGGTGAGGGTGGTTCTCTAGGTGGCTTACTCTTCTGCTCCTTGAGGATGTATCCGCAGTACGTGTAGCCCACGCCGCAGTGTGCCCCTGTGGAGTTGGAGGCGGCGATGCCAGGCGTGGCGGACGACTCCAAGCTCATGCTGGAGTAGTGTTGCATGTGCTCCGGGAGTTTGCCCGCAAGCACGGCGGTCACCATGGCGAGATTGGCAAGTGTCTTCATATTGAAAGCTTAAGAGGGATCCAGGGAAGCGGACGATGCCTGTGGATGTGAATACGAGGATTTCTGGGGAATAAATCTTCCTAGTGGGAAGTCTCCTGCCCCCCATGACGTGCTCGGGATTTTATACGTTCTGAACGCCAGCATGGCACCGATGAGGAGGACGGGCAACGCGAACCGTTGGGTCGTGTCTCCCAAGGGCGTCGGGGAGCTGTCCTATGAGGCTTTGCTGATCCCCTCACTGACTAGGAACGGCGTCCACAGGGACAGATGGCACGCACACAGGATGGTCGTCACGCAGGATCTGGACCATCTGGCAGCCAGCTTAGGCGATTTGTACTCGACACCCGACGACGTCGACGAGTTTGTCTGCCAGCCGGAGTAGGACGATGGAGCCTTTGCACTGTGGGACCTGCAACGGTCTGACCCGAGAGGGCTCGTCATGAGATGGTGTGTCGGCCTCAGCTGAATGGCCACCGGCGCTTAGAACGTCTCAGACGAACGAATGGAGGCGCTCTGAAAGGCTGGACAGCCTTCGATTCACGGTGGCAAGAATGACGCTTCCACCGCTGGAACAGAACAGCACTTGAGTCGGCGAGACGCAAACTTCGAGACAGCGCAACGTCGACCAGAGACTGTGCAATGTTATGCCTACGAAGACCAAAGATTGGCCGCTATATTGATCTAGCACAATGCCATCCCTTCGACCTTCCGTCAAACTCGAGCTAAATCGTGATCAAGGAAGACGCAAAGAGACATGCCCCGAAGATCTATAGATGGCAAATAAACATATGGACACGCTATTTACAGGGCAAAAGAAGTTACGCATCGCCGCTGTTTTTCAACACCGGTGTTACATGCACGAGACCCAATCCTAAATAATAAACAACCATTACTTTTTGGTCTACTTGATTTTGTTTTACTAATTCTCTTGTTGTTTTCCTATTTTATTTCATTTTCTTTTCTTGTCCTAGATGGCGCGGGGTCGAGATGACTAAGAATGAACTCAATCGCAAGAAAGTTAGGACCCCTGTTCCTTCCGTCACACTTCCGTATTACTGCCCCGCCATAGAATGCGAAGCTCTTCCTGCCTTCGATAAAGTTACACAACTTGAGCAGCCGATTCATCAGCGACCACTTGAGTCTTTCGCTGCTTGCACCCTCGGTCAACTGATACTCAACCTGTTCCTCTCCCGTCAAACCCAGAAATTTGTCGTGCCTCATCCAAACCCCAACCACCACCGCCCACAATGGCCGCTATCACCACCGCGGCGACCCCGCCTGCCCTCTCAGCGGGCACGACCGTCCGCGTAGGCACGCGACGCTCCGCCCTCGCCCTCAAGCAGTGCGAGATCGTGATCGGTGAGCTGCAGCAGGTCCACCCACACATCAACTTCGAGACCGTGACCGTCTCCGTGATGGGCGACCGCGACAAGACGACGCCGCTGCCGAACCTGGGCAAGGGCCTGTGGACGTCCGAGCTCGAGGCCATGCTCACCTCCGACCCGCCCCAGCTCGACATGATCCTGCACTGCCTCAAGGATATGCCCACTACGCTCCCCACGGGCTGTGCCATTGGGTGCATCACGAAGCGGGAGGATCCGCGGGACGTGGTGGTGTTCAAGGCCGGGCACGGGGGCAAGTACAAGAAGCTGGCGGATCTGCCGGAAGGTGCCGTCATTGGAACGAGCAGTCTGAGGAGGGCCGCACAGCTGAGGAGGAAGTACCCGGGGCTGGTGTTCAAGGATATGAGGGGAAACATCGATACAAGAATGAGGAAGTGCGACGACGAGAGCCTGGGGTTCGACGCCACGATCCTCGCCGCGGCGGGACTGTTGAGGATGAACATGGGGCATCGGATAGGGCAGTTCCTGGACAGCGAGAGCGAGGGCGGTGGCATGCTGCACGCGGTCGGCCAGGGCGCGCTGGCGATCGAGATCCGTGAGGGTGATGCGGCAACGCTGAGCCTGCTGAAGCCTGTTTCAGACACGGAGACGATGCTAGCTTGTGAGGCGGAGCGGAGTATCATGCGCACGCTCGAAGGGGGCTGCAGCGTGCCGATTGGCGTCGAGACGCACTGGGTCCCCGGGGAGGGAGGTGTCGGCAGCAATCTAAGGCTGAGAGCGGTGGTCGTCAGCATCGATGGTGAGGATGGCGCCGAGGCCGAGATCACGGGCGACGTGGCAGATCCAGAGGCTGCTGATGCCCTCGGCAAGAAGGCCGCGTCGATCCTCGTGGAGAGGGGCGCAAGCAAGATCCTCGATGCCATCAAGAAGCAGAAGGCAGAAACGCCCGGACCTACCTCGGCCGCAAACGCCGCTGCTGCTCCGGCGGCATGACCAACATCGCAGCATTCGACATTACCGCTCTGTCATCACCACACATTCCACATGGGCATACCATAGACGGCGCAGACTTTATGCTTCTCGCTTTGTTTCTATCAGATACAACAAATTGGCAACCGAGCCGAGGACCGTGTAAATATGAACAGCAAAGTCTACCGGATAGACTCTACTTCGCACTCTCAACGCCGTTCCGTGTTCCATCAGGCTGCTTGCCCCTTCCAGGTTGAACTGTCATGCTTGAAAACAAAACCGGAGACCATGTGAAGACAGCCCCGATGTTCCATGTCTTTTCCTTCGTTTTATATCCTCACCCCCCAGCCCCATCTAGTGATCCCCCTCGGAGCTCGTAAAAGCCCTGTACTCCTCCACGTCCATCAGCCCCTCGAGGTCCTTGACCCCCTCCTCGTCCACGGCGACCTTGGCGATCCAGCCCCCGCCGGCGCTGTCGTCCTCGGGCACCTTGTTGATCGTGCCGGGCTTCTCCTCGAGCTCGAGGTTCACGTGCGTGATCTTGCACGCGATGGGCGCGTTGATGTCGGCGGCCGACTTGACGCTCTCCACGGCGCCGATGGCGTCGCCCGCCGCCACCTCCTTGCCCTCCTCGGGCAGCTCCACGTACACGACGTCGCCGAGCGCCTCGGCGGCGTACTCGCTGATGCCGATCACGCCCGTCTTGTTGTCGGCCGACAGGTCGATCCACTCGTGGTCCTTGGTGTACTTGCGGATGGGGCCTATACCGGGGCGGGCGCACGAGCGAGGTCAGTTCTCTGTGGGACCACGGCAGCAGAATGGAAGGGGAAAGGGGGAAGGGGAGGCGGATGTGTCTGAGCTGGCGTGTGTGTGGTGTGGTATGGTGTGGCTCGAGGGTCCGGCCTCGGAAGGGGGGAGGGCTCTCTCCTTACTGATAGCGCTCGCGGAGAAGGGTCTGGCTGCGCTGAACCGCGGCGCCGGGCGCGCGGCGCGGAGGACGGCAGACGAGAGGGCTGTTGGCCTTGCGGCCCGTATGCAGCGTGCGATCGAGGCCATGGCTGCTTGCTGAGCTGTGTGGCGGTATAGGCTGCAGGAGGGAAAGGAGGGGGAGGAAAATTGCAAGAGCGAAGGAGCAGGTCGACAGCACGACAAGATAAAGTGACGCCCTCCGAAAACTGACGATTCAGTTGTTTGCCGGAGGCCGATTGGATATCGGCGCATTAAAGTTTGCGTTGGGTAAGCGGCTTGGATACTCCTAACCCTGGCTCAAAATGGACCCCCCCCCTTCTTTCTGTGTTTTTTTTTTCTTCGAGTTCCTTCTCTCCCCCTTTCATCGTTTGAAAGCAATATTTCTTTTTCTTTATTTTTCCCGCTTCTTCACCAGTAATTATTATAATGATCTATGCTACATCTCAAGTACAGTAATCTGTATCTTACCAGCAGAGCAGGAAGTACCATAGCCTAGCAAACAGCAGCAGCTCCTCGTGACTGACATGTGGAATGAGCATCGCCTCTTATCGACGGTGGACACAGAAAGATACGCGTTTCAAGATGTTCTGGAACGATATTGAGTACTGCCCCTCGTCGAGTCATAGTCGTGGCAGGGCCCCGCATCCTAAAGGTCACCTGGGCAGGACTTGGCCGCCTCACTTTGAGAAGAGCGTCATCGTGGAGTCTAGAAGTTGCTGCCAAGTTGAGGATCGCGATCTTGTGGATCGTAGGCTCGGAGCCTCCGAGCGTCGTTTCAACACCAGGCCTGGTGATCATGATGGTGGTCTGGCCTCTTCTGTCCCTTGGCGTCTTATTTTATTCTGCATTTGTTTTATCTCAATTTACTTTATTTTCCACAGTCCTTTTGTTTAAAGCTCTCCCGGAACAGCTAGTTAATTGCAATGACTTTACCAATAACTGCCTAGTTCGAATTCGCGAAACGCAAGCTCGCTACTGCCCCATGGTTATAGCTATTGTTGGATGTTATTTTGTTACGCTCCGCCGTATGATTCGCACCATCAATATGGAACGAGGAAGATTATTTTCATTTCAGTTTGTATCGTTATTCTATTATTAGCTCGAATATTTGCATTCGCAGGATACGGTCCGTCTTAACTAATCAATCAGTATTTTCTTTTATCCGGCCGTATTCTGGCCAGCAGACGCCTTTATTGAATGCTATCTGAGAAGCTGGATTAGCAGATACTTTTATAGGTACTATACCAGGATGAGAAATGAGTTCTGGGACAAGGTTTTTCATATAGCTGATGTCATAGGTGACGGAGATAGCTACACCGCCGTCAAGCACCTGAATTTAGCTACTCAAGTAAGTATCTAGGTAGTGTTCAAACTACACCTCAAGACAACAAGTGTTTGCAGTGTACCTTACAAGGCTTTGTCGGGGAATTCGTTGTGGAGCTTTTGGCAGTCTCTTCGGAGTTGTCAGCACGTGCGTTGTGACATGTAATGTAGATCCAGGCGGAGAGTGCTTACTGAAACTAGGTCAGAGTTACACCTAATTACAAGCTGGTCGATGCCGGATCTCAACCGCCTATCACTAAGAGGAAGACAGTCATCTAGACCTAAAGAGGAGGTCATCCTTCAAGGACCAGAAGGATGACACTTGTCAACACAGCACGCACGAGAAGCTAAGATGTGCGGATCCAGTAGATTAGCTGTTTCTTCACCGGGACTCCTGAAGGCTCATCAAAAGGGTCCCACCTTTATTAATCGTCGGTAATGAAATCACTCCATCATGCCACAATTCCTGAGTCCTCATCTTAGGATGAGATGCAAAATACGGCGGCAAGCCAGATGTCTAAGATGATCACAGCACACTATGCCACCGGTACCACAGCTCAAGTGAGCTATGCTCTGGGGAGATTCTGATGGAATAAAGAAGCAGACAGATGGAAGGGATACTGCAGATGGGTCGAGGAGATGAGGCGGATGGATGGGGTGGATGGAGCAGACGGACAGAGAAGATGAAGCAGATGAACGAAGAAGCAAAACATAAGCATGAAAGACAGGAACTACCAGCCCCGAAGATGGTCGTTTGTATAAACTCATTCAGTTACCAGTTGAGGTCTCTACCCCTTCTAGTGCACTAATTCTTCCAGGGTATATTTCAGAAAAGGGTCGGTCTGTAGCTCCAGCCTAATACTCGGCACGATGTTGACAAAAAGGCCCAATAATGATACAGCGCTGGGCACCGTGCTTGCTACGCTCCTGGTTCTGGTCATTGTTAACACGCGTACTTACGAGTGTCCCGAGGACTTATTCGTTGTCGGCGAGGTCCGAGGGAAGTCTCTTAAGGAAGACGTCACCGGCCCTCTTTACTAAGTTCAAATTCAGAGGGTGGCAGGCGATATCGCGATCGTGGTCGACGTTTCCCACCCTACGGTCTCAGCTTTGCAAGCTCAAGATACAACGGTAATACAGTAAATTTCGGAATAAAGTGGAAGGGTTTGTGGTTTGCATTACTTGCACTCAGTGTTGAATTTTTTTAGGGCAACGGATGGATAATTACGAAGACGAAAACAGGCCTAGATTAAGGTGGCTACTGAATGCATTATTCTTGTGCAAAATGCTAATGGAACCCTATATACAACTCTCAAGGGTATATCTTCAGCCTCGCTACCAAAGCTGCACCCAAGGATGGGAATGCTCTAACATGCTGGAGGTCCCGGAATAGTGTGACAGAGAGTATTGAATATGCCTGACCGGTGGGAGGATGTTGACGTTGTTGTCGGACTCGGATTCGAGCGGCTCAGCTTCGGCATGAGCTGGGGATGACTTCAAGGGCGAATAGGATTTTCTGGGCATCCTTCCGCCCAGCAAACGGGAGTCAGGGGGAATAAGGAGAGAAACATGATGACTGAAGACACGAGAAGAATGATTTGATCACGTCGTCCCGATAGCGGCCGCGGCCCAGGCCAGGCCAGTAGCTGCAGCCGTCACCTGCCCGCTGGACACAGTCAGACGAGTCACCAGGAAACCAAACATCAACATTGGAAAGACGGTCTGCAGTCGGGCCGGGCAGGGCAGCCCGCGTCAGGTCGCGTCGAGGGTGCGAGCTGTTTGGCCGCCGCGGGGCTCTGCGCAGCAGGTCGCCTGCACGGCGGCCAGACGAGGTTGCATCGAGGAGGTGGTGGTTTGCCCGCAGCAGGAGAAGCTCGACGCGGTGGTGCTTGTGCTCTGTCCAGGTGGGCGGACCTCATTCGCATGGCCCTTACACACTGCCCCCCCCCGGTGCGCTGACCCCTCAGTGGGACCCGGGCGTGCTGAGCACTGTGGAGCCCCCTGGCTGGGGCGGCTGATTGGCCCAGGGCCGGCCGCGGCAGATTTGTTAGTTGTTTACTTAGTTCACGCCTCGGATATGTGGCACAGGCCAACGCGCCCGTCATCTCTGCCCAGAACCTCGCCAGAACACACCAGCAACTCGACGGGCAGGTCAGTAGCGGCCTAACAGAATCACCAGGGCACCAACCGATCAACAGGATCACGTCTCAGACGGAAGCGGGGGGGAAATTAGGTTGAGAGGCGAGAGGCGCATCGCCTACCTAGGTCCCCAGCTCGTGCCAGCCCACGCCAGTCCTACTTTACCTGCACGGCGCGGTCGACGTGTTGTTTGCTGCGGGCTGTTAGTGGCCCGGCCCACTTTCCACCTCGACCCCCCACCACTGACACTGGGCGCTTTTCCGTCATCGCGGCCATCCACCCCCCCGTGCCCCCCTCCCAGAAGGCATCGACGTGCTCCGTAGGACTGTGCTGGCAAGTCTGTACAGCCTGAAGCCGGCCTGCGCCGCGTCGACAGACTGGCAATCAGCTGGCTGCGCCACCGGCGAGGACGGGGAGAGACAGCGCAGGGAGGTGAGTGACGAGAAGTTCTTATACGGGCGAGATTCCAGCCCTCAGCACCGGCTAGCTGTGTTTTGTGTGTGAGAGCGTGCGTCTGCGTGTGTGGGTGGTGGCGCCTGGCTCGTCAGCCTTCCTCCTGCTCCTGTCGCAATCGCAATCCCAACCCATCCCGCAAGAGGGAAGACCCATGTCTGACTTTCAGCCGGTGCGACCACAGCACCAAGTGCCGATCAGCACCTGAACCACCCACTGCCATCCCAACTCCCCCAGTGGCCCCCCCAGTGACCACCCCCCCAGTTGGCCCTGTGGCAGCCCACCCCAGCGCTGCGCCAGCTGCTCCAACCAGCCGTCGCCGTGTGGACGCGGAGAGCTTGTGGATTTGGGTCTCGTCCTCGACTCTGCCTGACTTCACACCCGTCCGCTATCCCGTGCTATACCTCACCTCGATCTCCACCAAGAATTCGAGGCCGCGAGACGTCATCGTCGTCGCCCTGTCCCACGTCTGTTTGTCCCGCGAAGGCCGCCGTGCTCTTACCGCCCTCACCTCCACCGCTGCTACCACCAGCAAGGCAAGCCCTCTTTCCCATGAAGCCGTCACTTCTGGGATAAGGCTGTCCCTCCCTCCCTGCCAGCGTCAACCGCCCGATCGTCTCCCTTCCACACCCGCACGGCCATCGCCCCGTCCCTCCCTCCCTCCCTCCAGCCCGAGGGCAATCAATCACGGACCATCACAGCAACCGCCAACCTGGGTCAGTTGTGCCGCCGGCGACGAGACACCCTCCCGATACAACACACACACTCGCACATGCAGCCTGCCGCGCGCCCTCCCACACACACGCCCGTCCCACCTCGAACCGCCTCCTCTCCCCCCCCTCCGCGCATGCGCTAACCCGCGTACCACCCCACAGACTCCTCAACCTTGACTGCAGGGTCTCCGGCCCAGTTCTACGACGCCGCGGACATTATGGACGACCAGGCGCCAGCAGAGATCCAAGAGGAGACGATGGGCGGCATGGACGGCTCACCGAACATGATGATGGGCGGGAACGCCTTCGAGAACGGCGGCGGGGACGCCGCTATGACCGACGCTCCCCACGCCGAGCACATGATGATGGACCCTAACGCGCGGTACACGACCCCTCCCGTCCCCCACGCCGGCAACAACCTCTCGCGGCCGCCCTCCCAGCTGTCGAGCCAGAGCTACCCGGACCGCGTCGCCGCCGGCGCCGCCGGCGCATCGGACCAGAACAACACGAACGGCCGCAACCACGTCGTGATAAAAGTCGGCATGGTCGGCGACGCCCAGATCGGCAAGACCTCGCTGATGGTCAAGTACGTCGAGGGCAGCTGGGACGAGGACTACATCCAGACCCTCGGCGTCAACTTCATGGAGAAGACCATCAGCATCCGCAACACCGAGATCACCTTCAGCATCTGGGACCTGGGCGGCCAGCGCGAGTTCGTCAACATGCTGCCCCTCGTCTGCAACGACGCCGTCGCCATCCTGTTCATGTTCGACCTGACGCGCAAGAGCACGCTCAACAGCATCAAGGAGTGGTACCGACAGGGCCGGGGCTTCAACAAGACCGCCATCCCCATCCTGGTCGGCACCAAGTACGACCACTTTGTCAACTTCCCGCGAGAGGACCAGGAGGAGATATCGAATCAGGTACGAATGAATATGTCTGGCTGGCAGGCGAAGTATGGGGAAAGCAGGGCTGATTTCGGTGAACAGGCACGGCGATTCGCAAAGGCCATGCGTGCTGCGCTGATCTTCAGCAGCACGAGCCACAGCATCAACGTTCAGAAGGCAGGTTGCGCCCCGGACCTTATCATTTCGAGAGAAAACTCTCCGCTGACCAACAGCAGATCTTCAAGATTGTGCTGTCAAAGGCATTCGACCTGAAGTGCACCATACCCGAGATCGAAAACGTCGGCGAGCCTCTCCTCCTATACCAGAACTGCTAAGCCGCCACGCGGCAGGAGTGTCTTCGAGCACACGTAACACAGTTCTTATTATGGCTGGTCTGTGCTCTCCCTTCGCTGCTAGGCTTGCCGATCCGGATGCTACAGCGCGCGGGGACCAGATCGAAAAAATCTCATCAACAACCGCGAAACCGCCGATGTATTGGCCAACCTACTCTAAGCTCTAGACCATGTCAAGAGATTTCTCAAGACGGACGATCGAAGCTCAACACGCAGCTGATCATTATACCCACCACTTTGAACCGCAGCTGGCGCGGGGCCATCACTCGAGGTCCAATACGGGACCGGCCCGATCGATTCCTTACATTTTCTATATGTCTTCCTGAGGGGAGCGTTGGGGAGTCCTGGAGGTGGTGATTATGTACGAGGAAGATTCCAAGACTTTCCGAGGAAACAGGAAGCGTCCTTATCACATTTTTACATTGGTAACAGGAAAGGGGGCGAATGAGGCATACGAGGCGAGAACCAGAAATGAGAGAGCAGTCATTTGTCTGGGTTTGAATTAGCAGAGTTGCATGTATGCTGTCACAAGAGAGAGTGAGAGAACGGGGCCGATACCCACCCACCACCACTACCAACCACCAGCCACCAACCATCACCACCACCACTACTACAACTACTACTCAAAGATGATTCTAACCAATGACATCAAGATTTTTATTGTTTCCTGCAGAGGTAGTCCGCGTTCCCAATCAGGGCAGCGAACACGGCCCTTCGAATCTTTGCCGTACTTCAGCGCCTGTGTCCGTCTTGAACTTCGAGAGAGCTGCTCCCACCTAGCTGGCCAAGTACTCGATGAGGATGGGAACATCCAACGAACCGAACGTCTGAGGAGGCGCCATGGGGGGGCAGGCACTCCGCAGCTAAGATTGAAATGGCCTTCCCGGCTACCTCTATACGCCTAGAATCCACTATCTCTCCCGGAAGGCGACGAAGTATAAAGGAAGTGGAGATGTATTAGCGGTGACCGTTGCAATGTGTCCGGTCGAGATGCTCCCACGGAAAGAATATGTAGCCTTGGGCGATAGGCCCTCCAGGGCTTGAGACAGGGAAGGCCATTCATCTCCTACGGCCAATGTACTACGATGCCCTCCCTTGCTCATTATCAAGCTTTCTGAGCTACACCTCTGCTCAGCAGAGGTAGCTGAGGATCATAGGTCTTGATGGTATTACGTCTTCGCCTTGTCTCTTTTTCCCAGCGTTCGTAGGTGAGTGTGAGAGAGAGCTAAGTCTACTGCGAACATACAGCTGCTGTCTAGTCCCTGTATCAAACAATGAGTAGCGTGTGTAGATGCTCACTTCTCCACAGGCACCAACGCCTATCCCTATTTCCTTCTTATTACATCTTTTCGTTTCTTCTAGTGTCACGCTCTCGAAATTGCCGTACCTCTTTGGCTCATACTCTTTTTGAGGCATTCCGCCTCTGAGGTACTGCTTCTGAGACACATCTGTAGGTTAGATCTGACCCTCAGAGCCCGTGCGCTCACTATCTCCACGTCGACCGAAGACCCTCCCCCAAAACCCCTGTCCGTCGCCTGGTGGCACCGACGATCGTCTATCACCGCTAGTACGACCTTCAAAGCAGAACAGAGATCTTGTTAGTTGTCTTCTACGGCAGCAGAGGTAGATTGAGGATCAAAATAAGGTCGGGGCATGTGGCACCAATCCATCACCCTTCCGCATAGAGATGCCTCTACCTGTAGCACAAACTACGCAGAGGTCGCGAGTGGGCTGGAAGTTGTGATAGAAACAACGGCAACGGTACCGGGAAGAGATACTTGTGATAATGGACATGAACAACGTACCAGCAGCAGTGTTTTCCTTTCCGAGATCTGGCAGGCCTACAGCTCGATTGAGCTCGCCCGGCGCCTGACCAGCGCCCTGCAAGCTTGCATTCAAAGACGTTATAGGGTAATTGAGATCGGGAGATTGTGATGATGATGACTGTGCCCAATTCCCCGGCATCATGGCTTCTGGGTGTGGTGATTTGCGGAAGACAGCGGTGTCTTTGAGGAATTCGTCATCGTCCACGGAGTGTGGTTCTCTTACGGCGCCGGACGGAGAGAGAATGCGAACGTCATGGATGAGGTCGTGAACCCCACGAGAAGATGAGCCGGGAGCGATCACTTGGTCTGATTGAAGCTCGTGGGCAGGTCGAGGCCTTGGAGCTGGGAGCGCCACATCTCTCTGAAGGTCGTGTCCTACCGACTTCGGCTGTCCTGGCACAGAAACATCTTTCTGGAGATCATGCGCTTGGATCTGCTTCTGGAGCATAGTGAGCTTCTTATCCAGCTCGAGGCTATGGGGCGAGGGGTTCCTGTTCCGCTGCTGAACCAGCACATCGTCAAGGAGCTCGTGGGGGAATAGATGCTGAGGCCCGGACACGACGGGGTCAGCATCGAGATAATGACCTGGCGCGATTGTCCGCACTGGTATCATTGCATCGGCTGAGAGACGATGTGTGCCACGCTTCGTTGGCTTGATATTGATGACCTTGTCTTGGGCGAGTGTATGACCTGGAGCTGCTCTTCCGCTGCTCACGAACGCATCCGCAAAAATTCTGTGTGGCTCCTGAGCTTGGGGTCTTGAGACAGGCACTGTATCTTCCGACAGCGAGTGAGTCTGGGTACGAGGGGGCTTCTTGATGGCATCTGGAGCGCCGATGGGTTCTGCAGCCTTGAGCAGGCTGGAGGGAGTGGCCCCACCGCTTGGTAGCATTTCTTGGTAGCGTTTAATGGCATCCTTCTTAGCTTCTTTACTCAAGGACCCTTCGCCAGCTGAGGTTTGAGAAATGGTCTCTTGTATCCGTTTGAGATCCTCGGCGGCTTGACTTGCGTCAACTCTGAGCTTGGCCATCGATGAGGCTGCGGCTTTAGCGTCTTTAGCGATCTGTTTCTCTTTTGTTTTCGAGGCTCTTCTGAACATGCCACTAAGCCTACCCTTCGACTTCCCGGCTACGCTGGTCTTGCCAGAGTCTACAGTCGCTTGTCCTGGGTCTGTGGCAGCCTTCTTGATGATGGGTTTGTCTGTGTCGGCGGCCGAGTCTTTCGCGGATCGTCCAGTCGTGACCTTCTCTGCCTCTAATGCTTTACCTTTGCGTCTCCGTTTCTTCTTGTCTGTGAAAGACATTGCTTTAAGCTTCTTGATGTCCTTGATGTCCGCTATCACCTTGTGAACTTCTGGAGAGGGCAGAGGTTCGGGAGGAACAGGTGTCATGACCATCCGCTTTTGCGCCTGAGGCTGGAGTTCCACTGGAGGGACATTCTCGTGGTGTCGAATTTCGGCTAGGTTGCGAATGGTGGTGGCGTTATGGGCAAGGACATTCAAGGGTGTGTCGCTGCGAGGTTGGAGATCGTAGAAACGGGTGATCTCTTTCGATTGCTGATGCGCCAGGATGCCACCTCCGAACCCTTATGGTCCAAAAGCTAGATCAGCATGAAGGAGGGCTATATAATCACTGCGTTGCAAACTCACAAGGAATGGCGACGGATAGAAGGCCGTAGCCAATGCATGATGGATTACATTGGTTGAAGTCAGTCGGGTCCAATTCACCGGTGCGACCCTGCTTGGCCTGTTCCAGTTCAAACTGGGCCTTGCCATAAGTGAGACAAGGCAAAAGCAGGCCCTGAGTGACCTCGGACTTCTTGGTGCTGCTGAACGCGCTCGACCGGGTGTGTTCCCAAGCGGATTGGGCAGGCTCGGCGGTACTGGCATCGCCGATAACCCCATCATCAGTAGCCACAAAGTTATGGAGTCTCGGTGACGGGCGTAGTTGAGGTTGAGCACCATCTTCGATGTTGTCTACTGCACTGCAAAGTTCTGCGAGGGGGATGGCGCCGGTGTCGCTGCTACCAATTTGCTTCGAAGAGAGATTTTCCATGGTCAACGGTACCATCGAGGGCTACCAACGACGTCAAACAGGGAAATTAATGTGGTTAGGAATGATAAGAATGAAATAAAGGCTGAGCGATAGGCCCTCCCCAATACAACGCCAAAGCTGGGGCGTGTTCAAGAAGGAGAAGTGAGCTGACGATGCCAAAGAAACGAGAATTAGAGGACTGCAACTCAGCAGATAGACGATGTGAAGACAATCAACACGCCATGTCCAGAAGGCGCGTCTCAACACATAACATCCGGAAACGATTGCTCATGCCTCACAATTTGTTATCGACGTCGGACATGGAAGGTACCGACTGGATCCTCCTTCACCACCCGCTTCGCAGCCGCTCGGCGATGAATTGCATCACGGGCAGCATCTCCTCTCGGTTTGCGGGCATGCTGCTGTCTGCCTTCTTCCACTTGACCTCTCGAACATCTACGAACTCCTGCTTCAGGACATCGACGGCATCCTCGTCGACAGCCTTACAGGATCTGCCGTGGCAGATGAGCACTGGCGTCTTCGATTTAGGTCTGCCGCTTAGGCTGGGGACCATGGACATGGGAAGGGCTCCCCCAATGGATATGACGCCCTTGAAGGTCTTAGGGATCTCTGTGGATCTTCCGTCCTTGTCCTCCCTGACTTCCTCGATCTTGGGCCCTTCGCGGACCTTGGAGGCCAAGCCAACAGCCAGCGAGCCACCCTGTCCGAAGCCGAAGAGGAGGATGTCAGATGCCTCCCATCCACACTTTTCCAGGAGTGTCTCTCGCATGAGCCTGTTCATGACAAGATCGTAAGACTTGTTGAACCCCGGGTCCGAATCCAGTCCATCAGACTGAGTGGCGAGATTCAACTCATCGCCCCAGTGGAAATGGCGCGGCGGGCCACTGTGAAGAGGCTCTCCCAACAGCGCCGACGGTAGCGGGCTGGTTCCCCGCGCCGTGATGGCCAAGACACCAGGCAGGTTCATGTTCCTCGCAAAGTTCGCGAAGGAGATCTCTGAGTCGCCCAGGCCATGGAACAGGATCAGAATGGCGGTTGTTGACTCGGGAGGAGACGGGAAGTGCAAGGCGACTTTTAGGTCTGGCGAAAGCGACGTGAAGTCTTCAGCCTTCGGGATGCGGATTTTCGGCGGCATGTCTCAAAGGTGGCGACAGGACTGAGTGAGTGAGACCAGCATATGCTCTAATTGAATCGTCAAGGTTGATTTCAATGTCGTCATGAGCTGCGTCGTAGCTTCAGGTATTGTCAGAAAGGCCAGCCAATCGAGTCTAGGGCTCGCGGTAGAAAGAGTCTACTGTGACCCTAACCCTACACCCCCCGGGCGGAGGCGTTCTAAGGCAGAGAGGAGAGGGCGAGAAAAGTGATAGAGTAGCCTCATATATAACTTATATGTTTGTAACTATTGAAATCCTGCTCTCAAAGTGCGGCTCTCCTTCACTTGGTCCTTCGTCTCGCTCATTTTCGCCCCTCTTGATGAGTAATGATCGTATAGTGTTATACACAGTAAGTACGTGTCTAAAGTATGTCCCTCCATAAAATGATCAGACAAATATCCAAAGATACCTAAGTATCTACACAAGGTAACGCCTCAGTCAACCATAATAGCGCTCTCCTGAGCCTCCCGTCTCTCGATGCTGGATGCGCCAGGCCGCATATGCTCCCACTCGAAATCCTCGTCCCATACCCCAGCCTTCGTGTAGTCAAGACTACTAGTTCCGGACAGATACGCAAACCTGAAGTACTCTTTGGTATCCTTGCCAGACTTCCTGTTCCACGTGAACGACTTGTCCTCAAAGTCCTCATCGTCCACGAAATAGCCCTTGAAGCGCTCGACATCGTTCACGAGGAGGCTGATGCCGTCCAGCCGGATGTTCCTCTCCGGCGGTGCCTCAAAACGGAAGGTAATGTTGGACAGTTGAGGGCCGACCAGGATTTCCGGCGTGTCCGCAAGCTTTGGAAGCACCGAGCCCAGCTGCCCGTCTCCTCGCAGGGCATAAGACGTCTGCAGAATGGGATCCCAGCCCCAGCGCGCAATGCCGTTGATGAACAGACCGATGAGCAGGCCTTGGTACAAGAGCGCAGGCCGTGTCTGCATGCTCGTGCCAGTGAGCAGCAAGAGCGCCAGAACATAGTGGTGAATTCGGAGTTGCAGATCCCATATGCCCAGGAATAGACAAAATAAGATGCCTCCAAGTAATCCCAGGTATAGTTTGCCGTAAGGTATGAGCCGCCCTTCTTGGCGGAAGAACCAGATCTGCTTGAGTACGATGAAGAACAGGACGATGACGATGATGATCAGCGCGACGACCCCGCCAGGTTGCTGCCTTATATCGTGTGCGCTAAGCCTGCTGATAGGAATGTTTGGACTTATGGTGTAGTTGTCCAGTGCGCCGACCCAGCAGGCGCCCAGCCAGAGGATCGTCTTCTCGATCTGCGCGGTCAGACCTTTCAGCGTGCGACGAATTCCCATCTTGTCGTACATTACCCAAGCCACGAACATGACCGGCAGGTACTTTCCCAAAATGATGGTGAAGAGCTCTCGAAACGATCCGTGATTAGGAGTATCCGAGACCAGCCCCACGTGCCAGAAAACGCCGCTGAAGACTGTGAAGAAGAACAGCGAGGGCGAGGTGGTGAACAGCGAAAGTACAGTAGTGAAGACGACGGAGACGGCGAGCAAAGACCATCTCAAATCCCGCGCTTTGCATTGCACACTCTCTTCAAACAGGTAAGACTTGGGGAAGTATGAGCCGAAACCGATGCTCTCGATGCCATTCCGCCACGTGGCGCTGTAGCTTGACCGCTCGCCAACAAGCCTGACAACGCCGCAGCCCCCTTCAGCATTGGAGATGATGCCGGCATGAATAGCCGACCCACAGATGAAAGAGTCGGCTCGGTAGGCCCCATAGCTGTCCGTGTTGTTGGCAGGACCACCCACGACGAGGGGCCGGTAGTTGATCTGCTTGTCCCCGACTGCGCGCGGCTCGCTCAGTTGGTAACTAGCACAATTCGCAGGACACCTAAATGCGAACCCGCTTCCCTGGAAAGGTCGGCAGCGATTGCCGTTCAAGTCGCACTGGTTCCCTCGGCCCCAGAAGTGGTTTCCACACCCGATCTCCTGTGGTTTCCCCCAGGGTTTGAGCTCAGTCAGGCTACTCTCCTGCCGCTTGACCAAGGAGAAGGTCAGAATCCACAGCAGAAAATAGCCGATGAGGAGCCCAACGCGATGCTTCCTCCTGGGCAAGTACCTGTCGAGTACGACTATAGGAAAGTGCTGGATGGTCGGGAAGATGGGTGTGATGCGGAACACCACAGGGCTGGAGGGGCCCTGAGCCCATCGCGCTGCGGATCTTCCAAGCTTTCTGAGGGGATATGGGATCCATCTCCAATGCTTGCTGAGGTTCTCCTCTTCTAGGAACCGAGGGAGCGGAGTCGGGTTGCCTTCCTGCAGTTCTTGCAGGCGAGGCCCTTCGATCGGGGCGTCAGGGTGAGACTCTGCGAGTGACTCATTCGGATGGTCCGGAAGGTCGAGACGCTGGTCTCGGCCATCTGCCTGCCCATTGACAGAGTTCATGTTGAGCTACGCCAGGCGCTGCGATAAAGTGACGAGAAGCAGGGACGCGCGGCGGACCCAGACAAACACGAACGGCCAGATATCAGGGGCGAGAAGGAACAGTCAAGCAGACACAATTGATCAGAACGATTTCTAGGCTCTATAGTGATAACGATAAGATAGATGAATGTACAGGTTTATGAGAGAGCAAAGTGTTGAAGACTCTTTGGAAAGAATGATGTGAAGTTGTGAGAGGCAGTGCGTTGCAGTGGATCCAACAGCGGGTGATCAGCGTGCGGCTGTGACGGCCCCTCCCGAAACGTGCGTCGGCTAGATTTGTCATTGGCTTTTCGCAACCTTCGGCGGAGCCCCAGATATAACTAACTAGACAGAGTTTCAGGAAGAGATCACTGTATCGGATAACTGTCTTTCAAGATCCAGTAGCATCTCACTCTTTTCGAGAAGTCACAAGTGGTACTGAGTTAAGCTACTTAACCGTAGGTACAATCGAAAACTCGTTGGCGGGAGTTGTTCTTTCGGGAAAAGGCTATGTCGATAACTATCCCCTAACCTTAGTCATGTTAAGTCACGATAAAGAACGATTTTGGTTGAGTATTCCTTCAAGACATAAAATGAGAAAAGCGGAAGGATACTCTAGGAGTGATTTTTCAGCAAAAAATGACGTGAGTAATAGATAAATTTGCCAGACGGTAAGGTTACGCTTAACGAACAAATGAGCGTAGAGCAACGCAAAGGACTGACTCATTAGTTTAAGGACAAACATGAAGCGCAGTTCTCAAGCAAGGAGGTCACTTAAAATTCAATCCTTATATGTGACTTATTATCTAATTAAGAAAGTCCAAGAAACAAAATGACCTCTCGGAGTCAGTGGCATGCTATTAGAACGCGTCAATCTGTGCGAAGGCTCTCATAACTACTAAGCTCAAAGAACTTTCAATGTAGGAGACGGCTAAATTGTGCAACAAGTACCTCTACATACCGGAGGTACTCTTAATTACCATATTGAGTAATTTAAATTTGCTCTTGCTAGAAGCTGACGTACTGTCATCTACCTATCCATGCCTGGCGTTCTGCCAGAGCCCATCAGCATACCGAGCTGAAAATACATATCTAGGTATGTATATCCTCCAGCAGCTACCTCCTAATCGAGGACCCTACTCGGAAACCTCTCCCAAGCTGCTGAATTTGCTCCCTGTTCCACTCGCGTAGTTGAACAGCCCAACACCGCTTTGCTGCCGCCGACGAGCAGTTATTTCACCCTCGGATAGGCATTGACCTCCCGACACATCTGCATTGTCTGATCGACTTAGAATCTTGTCGAGGACCAATGCAATTCTCTCTGCTCCGATCCTTGCTCCGCTAATGTTTGGGGCCGCCGGACCGAGTCTCAGAGCAGCCAGCCTGCCCGCCACGAAAAGAGGAACATCATCCTTCCACATCAGATCTTCGTTCAAGCAAGGAAATCCTCCGACGCCCTGGATAGGATAGTCCTTCAACATGTTCTGTAAGTAGGGCAATGTGGTGAAGTCTGACTGGATACCCGTGGCGAAGTAGATGTAATCGATGGCGGGCAGACCGTCAATCTGGAGCTCGGTCTTGATCTTCCACACGCCGCCTTCAACGTCGGAAGATTCCTCGAAGTGCGCCTCCGTCAGCACAGTCTTCTCGAACATCCTCAGCCGCTCACTCGATATGTGCGGTTTTAGCCTCTTCATGAATGCTGGCGTGATGCTCCCGCCACCTCGCGCCTCCCTGATGATCTCTAGCCGCTCCTCATCGGAGTCAGCTTGGTGGAAGTAAGCCTGATGCAGGGTCTTGTATTTTCCCATCCAGTGTAGATCAACATCAAAAGCCTTCATTTTCAAGGTGCTGCGCATGATGTGCCAGACCCTGCCCACATTCTTGCGGATGGCAAGGTCCGAGAGCTGGGCCGGGGTGAGACCACCGCCGACGACGAGAATATTTGTCTGCCTACCAGCTTGAATGCGTTGCTGGAGAATGGGGTCAGGGAACTGATTCTGGGGTATCCTCATACTGTGAGATGTTTGTGGCATCGTAGCATTGGCAGTGTCCTGCCCCGGGAACGACAACGAAGGAACCTTAGGCAAAACGGGTGCGTTGGCTGGCCCAACAGCGAGGATGACAGCTCGAGCGTAGCGCACTGATCTGTTCGTAACAACTTTGAAGAGTTTATTTCCGATTCCCATGTCGTCCTCCATATCATAGCGGATGTCAGTAACCTCTTCGTTGTGAACGAGGCCATCTGCCAAGTCATAGCGGTGAGCAACGCAGTCGCAGTGGTCGCAGAATAGAGACTGAGATGGCGTGTAATAATCCCATTGATCCGGTTGGTTTATATCGACCGAATCCTCTTTTCTAATCTGAATGTGAGCCCATGAACTTCTTAGAGACCAGGTTGGGGACAATACCTGCCACCGATGAATCGACTCTTCTTCCTCTGGTGTTTGCTGATCTCTTTGCCAACACAGCCCCTGATCTCAACCAGTCCCCCCTGCCTGCCTTGGAAATGGGCATGCGATAATAATGAGTCACGATCCATAGGATCAACATGCCAGAGCATGGGGCTTCTCAGATGACTGATGCCGAATGTGGAAAATAATCTTCTCCAGCGGCCCAGCCATCTGTCGTCACTCGAGTCTAGGACCGCCATCTTGTATTCCGGCTTGCTGCGACAAGCGGGCACAACGCGTCCTGTCTTGGTATGCTTCAATGCGACTCTCTTTCCGTGCTTGTTCAGCCAGTGAAAACGCCGGTGTTCTTCATCGGTAAACATGGCAGAGGGAGCCTGTTCGCGGAGCCGCGCGGCAGCGGCGAGGCCACATGGTCCACCACCGATGATGAGGACATCGAATACCTCAGTGTTGTGGTCAAGATGAGAAAAATCATTTGTGATGCTGAAAGGGCAGCTGCCTTTATCATAAATTGCCGACATGTTGACTCTGCGATGGGCAAGGCCGCAGGCTGCAGTTTGGGTCTTACCCTGAGAAGACCCTTCCAGCGAGACAAGCATCTCAGGCAATGGGGCGTATTTATATGTTATAACTAGAGAGACGTGTCATGAGAACCTTGACGGTCATGTCATTAACCCATTGTATTTGGAAAGAGTCGCTTCTGATCGCTTCCCGCGGTCAGTCTGCCGACCTATGCAGCTTGGTGTCCCTGACATGCGTGGGTATCAAACTTTTATTGAAAATATTCCAATACATCTCTCAAATTACCTTCAGGTAAAGAAGAATCGTCCAATTCTTTTTTCAAATTATTCTTCTGCTACATCTATGCCTCGAGTATGTGACTTGGACTCGTGGGAAAGGCTGAGGACCTTGATGGACGGATCGCTTTCAGTGCCGCTACCTCGAGACGTAACACTTGTAAGGCACACATGAATGTTATAATAAATAGAATGAGATTCCCGGCATGACAAATTGTTGTTCTCTGTTCAAGGTCGAAGTTTGTATGATGCCACCGAGTCGTAATTACTGCCCTTCCCCGTGGAGGGGAGACTTGGGAGTGGGGGTGCAACAGATGTAGCAGTAGCTCATGTCTGCAAGGTGCCAACAAGCTCAATTATCAAAATAGGTGCAGGAAACAAGATCCGCTTCAATATTATCAAGCAGAGAAATCGTGAGCCTCATGATCTTCGCCACATCAAGCAGCCTGCGAGCCACAGGCAGAAGCCAGGCCAAGGTAAGACACACGGGCCAGGGTTAGGGAAGGAGTTTGTCGACTTTGAGCTTCGACCAGGAGCCCAGGTCTTCTGCCCGTCTTTTGCTCTCACACAGAGATCGAATCCAGCATGTCAAATAAGACCGTAGAGGAGGGCATGAAATTTGACATCCTCAAGGCTGTTGCAGGTGATGGAGCAACGGCGAGGCTGGGCAGGCTTGCCCTGCCAAAACGACAGGCGGTTGAGACTCCCAACTTCTTCACGATGACCTCAAGGGGGGTGGTCCCCCACCTGACGCCGGATACAATCGCCAGATATTGCCAGTTCTCGGGGGCATATCTAGCCATGGAAGACTGTGAGTGCGGATTCAAGACTGGTACTCCCCACAATCTTATGAGGCTGACGGACGGTTATCTAGTGGTGGAAAAGTCACAGAAGAACGTGACCAAGATACCGGCCGTGGCCAAGATCCCAGCCCAAGATGGGAAGCGGCTCCACGCCTTCACGGCCCTCCCATCATCCACTATTACTGTACTTGGACCACGTCGAACTCCTGCTGTCAAGGCCAGCATAGGGAACAGTGATTCCTACATCCAGGTCTTTACATCCAACGGCTTCCAGCCCCTCACCAACACCGCCTACATCACCTCTATCGGAACGCTGAAGCCAGACATCGCAATCCCGCTGGCAGATATGAACTACGCTGCCATGGTGTCGCCACAGTCCAAGGGTATGATGAGGATGTGTGAGCGGACTGAGGACTGGATGAGTGAGCTGCACAAGTCCTTTGAGCTGGACGACCTGCGGGCGTCGAATACATCCATCTTCGCGCCGACCCTGCCCGCTCCACATACCATCCAGTGGGAGTATCTACGCCGCCTCTCCGGCGACCTCCTCGACAAAATATCCGGCCTAGCTGTCTACGACGTCGATATCCTGCCCGACCTAGGAGACTATCCCTCCCTCCTCCCCCTTCCCCGACTCTCTCTCGACGCCCCCATAGACCCGCACGAGATCCTCCGCCAGGTATCCCTGGGCATCGATGCCTTCCTCATCCCCTTCGTCAACGCCGTCTCCGACGCTGGCGTGGCGATGTCCTTCACCTTCCCCCCACCATCGCCCTCGAGCCTCGCGAGCGGCACAGGCGGCACAGACCTCCTCCCGCTGGGCACCGACCTGACCGCCGCCGCCAACGCGACCGCCCTTGCGCCGCTCGTCGACGGCTGCGACTGCCACGCTTGTACGTCCCACCACCGCGCGTACCTGCACCACCTCCTCAACGCGCGTGAGATGCTCGCGTGGACGCTGCTCCAGATCCACAACCACCACGTCGTCTCGCGGTTCTTTGCGAGCGTGCGCGCCTCCCTCGCCGCCGGCGCGGAGAAGTTTGAGGAGGACTGCAGGGCGTTCGGGAGGACGTACGAGCCGAGCCTGCCGGTGGGGATGGGGACGAGGCCCAGGGCGAGGGGGTATCATTTCAAGAGCAAGCATGGGGACGAGCGGAGGAACAAGGTCACCTGGCAGCTGCTACAGGAGGGGCAGACGAAGCAAGGGAAGGAGAACGTGAAGGTTATGGAGGGAAAGCTGGCGAGGGATGAGATAGAGACGCCGGTTGTGCCAGGCGACGATGTGGATGCAATGGAGTTGGTGAGGGAGGGCTTCGGGGAGGTAGATATCGGGAAGGAGTAAGACTAGGATGGCATTGAATAGTAGATATCAACCTCCCGGTCTCAGGGCGGCAAATTCGATATAGAGCAACGTGTGCCCAAAGTCTATGAGGAGATAGACTCCGATTCCGGCTCAAACCGAGGGCGCCGGCATGATGACATCCTTTGGGATGGCATATAAGACCGGGGTTTTGACAAACCAAGCGATCGGCGCCTAAGATTCCGTCTTCATAGTCATTCGGAGGATATCAGGTGAGCCGGTGGTGTAACATATGAGTGTTTGGGTATAATGTGACTCGTCTATGGCTGTGCGCATCAGCCTCCCCCAATCCCATATTGTCGTTATGAAAAACAATATCTTCGTACGACTGTCGTCTCGGATCGAGCTTCAGATAAAGCACGTGTCTTTGAAGCCTTTATCATCATGAGTGGCTGTCGGCTTCAATGTGCGTGAAGTCGTCATACAGACCTTGCGAGGATTGCCCAGGAACACCCTGTGTCACTGATGCCCACTAGGATAATTGTATTATTCTTATCTCCCCGCCATTGAAACTTAGGCGGACTCCTGTATATCGACGGGCGGCTTTGGCTTCTTTTTCTTCTTTGGCTTGATCGCCGCCCCTCCTTCGCCTGCAGCCTGACCCTCCCCATTCTCTCCGTCAGCGTCCCCTGACGTAGCAGTAGGCTTCTTTTTCTTCTTCACTTTGGTAGCAATAGACTCGCTACCTTCCTCGCCCTCAACCTTTGGTCTAGTTGCCTTCTTCTTCCTCTTCTTGATCACCGTGCCCTCAACATCTACACCCTGCGCAACTTGTATCCTCTCGTTAGCCCTCTGCATCTCCAGCCGCAATCTCTCGACCTCCTTCATAGCCTGTGCCATTTCCGCTTCTTCTTGCTTTTGACGCTCGTAGTCGTACCCAGAGCCGTTCGAGTTGTGCCCACCGCCTTCAAGTGGGAGGCTGCCAATGTTGCTCGAGTCGACCTGCAGCAGCGACTGTTTGAGCTTCTTGGCACGAGCCCTGGTCAAGGCATCTGAGCTATTATTCTCTGAGTCATAATTACGCGGCGTCGATCCGCCGCTGCCCACTAGATTCTCATCCTTGGCGATGACTACACGCTGCCGTGGTTTTGGTCGCAAGCTGAGGTTCGACGTCGGCCCTGCGCTCTCGACTTTGCCGAGATCGAGTTGCATGACTGGTATTGAGTCGATATCGAGATCAGGGCCGTTCTCGGTCTGCAGAATATTGTGAATGGGCGTCGAAGTCCCGGTGCGGCTACTAGGCGCCTGGATGTAAAACGGGTCGTCTTTGTTCCTTTCGTCGCGCTCTGCCTTCCGCCTTGCCAGGATGTCGGCGTCGAGATAACTATCTTCGCTTGCCTGGTATGAGGTTGCAATTTCGTCGGGTGCGTCTGCGAGTCTGTTGATGGCAGGCTCGCTGGATGAGACCGTTGACGGTGGCGGCCGCTGGTGATAGTAGACCTCAAATTCGTCTTCCTCTTCCGTGCCAAGAGTGATATTGTCCGCTGCAGACAGCAAACCATTGAGGTTGGGATGGATAGGCTCATCAAGGTCGAGCCCGGCTGGCACTGGCACATTCTTCTGTGCACCTGGAGCCACAGAGTTCAACTCCCACCCAATGAACAAGGATGGTATTGCCTGCGTGAGTAACAGTGGTGGGTCTTGTTGGACTTCGTCGGTTGAGGTGGGCTGCCCAGACACCGCCTCAGACGTAAGCTTGAGCAGCTCAGTGAATTCTACGGCACGCTCTTGAACCTCGAGGTTCGGGTGAAGAGCCAGAGGTTCCAGCACGTGTATTATCCGTGCTAACAACAGGGATGTCTTGGCCTTCCGTTCCGATGTCCAGATATCCAGGTCGCTGCCGGCGACCTGGGCGAAGATCTTGATCGTGGCTTGCAGACAAGAGGCCAGGACATCCGGGTATTTGGCACGTGGTATTACCTGAAGCAAGTGTCCCAAGCTATCCTCTGAAGACGTTAGTTGGTCAGAGTATTCTCCGACGATCCAGGCAACCGGTCTCAGTGCACCTGAAGTGACTGGTTGCGCTGAATTCGACTCGATGCTGTATTGGCGCAGTATCAGCTCCGCGGCGTTCACTGCAGTTGGCCTAATTGCCTTGACTTTTACTGCCACACTTCTCAACTCGTTCCCGATCTTCTCTGATATGTCCCCTGCCGATAATTGGGTAGTTGTCGCAGTTTGTTCGAGGCCGTCGTCCATTTGTCGCGAGACAGGTGCCATGCGCACAAGTTGCGTCAAGATGTCAATGTACCATTCAAAATCGACAAGATTGCTGTAATTGTCTTGGGAGCACATCGTCAAGATTCGGCCAATCACCTCGACCCTGTAGTCGTCTGGCAGTGGCGGCGCCTGTTCGGCTTCTCTCTCGTGTGGGTTGATGGCGACCTCAGCGTCCACGTCCTCATCTGAGCCCGTCTCAAGTCGGTGGACCGACGGCCGAGCGGAAGGAGTTGAATTCTTCAGCTGCCTCATGAGACGGCTGACTATTGACATCAAATTGTCGCTGCTGACCATGCCTTTGACCAAGTTCAAGGCTTGAATACGGATGGTGATGTCCGGACTGTCTATACACTCCATAATCACATCCTCTTGCTGCGCAACTAAAAAGGGGTGTGTTATGACGATCTTGTTGAAAGCCAGCAGGGCGACATATTTGACTGCGGATGAAAGGTTAGTCCGGTATACTGAAGGCGAAAGCGCTGTCTCTTACGGTTCGGATCACCGTCGACCATAATCATCCCTCTAAGTTTCGTGACGCACAGAGATGCGATCTCTTCCCTGCCTGATATATCGTCGGCGTCTCCGAGGATACCACCTTGGATGATCCCATTGATACACTCGTAAAGCAGAGACATAGCTGGTGTGGTCCGTATTAGATCCGTGAGAGGGGGCAGCAATTTTCGAACAAGTCGGGGTTCCAAAGGTGTCAAGGTAGCAAACTGCCAAGCTGTCAGCGAGTCTTCTTGCGCTCGTATCTAGCCAGACGTACCAGCTTGATCAACTTGATGGCCATCCAATTATTATTGCCATCTACCAGAAGTTCAAACAGCCTCGGTGCCAGCGGTAGAAAGTCGTTGGGCCGCCTCCAGCCCAGCTCACAGACGACGTTCACAATGGCAGCCGTGACACTGGGATCCTCGTCCGGGGACATGAGGCGATCCTTGATCTGCGGCCATGCTGCCCTCAGTGTTTCTGGATATACTAGCGCTAATCTGTATAATGTGACAATGGTCTTCTTCCGAATCGAAGGGTTGCTGGATGTGAGACGCGGTATAAGATCTGACAGTGTTGAGAGGGCCAGCGAAGGGTTGATGACGTGAGGGAGGGCGGTGATCGGAAGGATTATCGTCGTCGCTGAAGGAGAAGCCAGGTCCTGGAAGCAGCTGTTAGCCGTCGGGCAGTCCTTATAAGAGCGGATCGGCCACGTGCAAACCTTCTTGATCAGATTTGTGGCCAGCATCAAGACTTCGGTGTCAGGGCGGAAGCTCTGGACGGCAGCCAAGTACCCAATGCGCTTCTGGTGGTACTTGGCAGACGACATGACCTCGAGGACATGGAAGGAGGCCCAGGACATGTCGTGGCCCATCATCTCGAGGTAGCAGAGCTTCAGCAAGGCCGTCGCCTTGAGATCTGTAGTGCCGTCTCAGCCTCCAAGCAAGTCGACGACGAAGGAAATAGACAACCGACTAACCCATGTCCTGAGTTCGAACCTCGGCGCGACATTCTTTCAGACAGTTCTGGATATATTCCTTCTCGTTGCCCTTGTGGTTCCGCAGGCCGCGGATGAAGTCGTAGAGGGACTTCTCGAACCTGCCATCATCTCAGCTTCTGCGGTCTCTCGACGCGGTCATTGAGCGGACAGCGTACATCTTGTCGAGACCACGAGGCGATCGCCTCGCTCAGGTCGCCCTGGATGAGTTTGGGTCGGATCCGGGAGGAGGTGCAGCTCGAACTTAGGATGAGGAGGTGGGTGGGATCTGGAGTATGTCTTTTGTAATCATCTTGCAGGCGCAATCATGGCTTGCCTCCGCTGTGTCGACTTAGATCGTTCGGGCTCGTTCGGTGGAAGTCGGGTCTGCAGTGGGCAAAGAGGTTCGTCACGCAGTCCTTCGTCAGCCCAAGTCGAAGCTATAGCGCCCTGCGCCTGCGGCAACAGGTCCCCAGCACATCATCGCCGCCTACCCGTGCCCCACGCCACGGTGCTAACCCCCACCCTTTTCATATACGCACCCCAGGGGGTCTCGATAGTGAGTAGCTAACATCTGGACCGGGTCTTCCTTCCCGGGGACGCTGTCCGTGGTCGTGTCTTTCAGCTTGCCATAGCTCCGCCATAGCTTCACCAGACATCTCGAGTAGCACTACCCTCCACGTTCCTCGACAAGTTCCCCCGCCACCCTATTCTCTCGTGTAGACTCGACGATCCGTTCCCGCTCACTGTTCTCCTCGACGCGTAGAGCACTCTCGATCATGGCCCCGTCACTCCTCCATCCGCCGAGCCAGCTGTCTCCGTCGCAGGCCCTCGAACTGTCGCAACGCGCACCACACGTGCTCCAGACCTCGCCGAGCACCATCTCGTCGTCGGCATTGACTTCCCTCTTCTCCGCGCCAGAGAGCACCGAGCTATGGGTGACCTACGAGAACCTGCTGCTGTCATGTCTCCGGACGGGCGATGAGGAGTCCGCCCACGAGTGCCTCGAGAGGCTCGAGAAGCGATTCGGTGAGGACAATGAGCGGATCATGGCTTTTACCGGTCTAGTCAAGGAGGCCGGCGCGTCGAACAATGCCGAGCTCGAGCAGGTGCTCAAAGAATACGATGCCATCCTGGCCGAGAATAATACCAACATCGTCAGTGGCTTGTCTCTCGAGTCCGCCAGTGGTCTTTCGGCTATTGACTGTCTGTAGCCCATCACCAAGCGACGGATCACATTGTTGCGCTCACTCGGCCGTACTTCCGACGCGGTTTCCGGGCTGATAGCCCTGCTGGACTTCTGTCCTGTCGACGCCGAGTCTTGGGCCGAGCTTGCTGATATCTACTTGTCTCAGGGCTTGTACTCGCAGGCTATCTATTCTCTGGAGGAAGTCTTGGTGTTGGCACCAAATGCTTGGAATGTCAGTGATAGTGAAGACAAGACAGTGCACGTTGGTGCTAACTGGGTGACGCAGATCCACGCCCGACTCGGAGAGGTGGAATTCATGGCCGCGACCGCGCCCGGTGCGGATGATGGCGTCGGACGCAAGTATTTTGCAGAGTCTCTGAAGAGATTTTGCAGAAGCATCGAGCTTTGCGACGACTATTTGCGTGGTTACTATGGCCTCAAGTTGGTCAGTCAATCAGGGGGGTAGCACTAGCCCATTCACGCTAATCAGTTGTCAGGTCACCACCAAAGTATTGAGCGAGCCCTCCAAGTTCAGCAAGCAGACTGATCCAGATGACTTTTCGTTCCCCGCTAAGTCAACCATCGAGAAGCTCAGTGAGAAGGCTACAGAGAAGCTTTCGGAGATCATTCGCCGCAGCAGTTCCAAGGAAAAAGGCTGGTGTGGCTACGAAGAGTCGGAACTTGCCGCCGCCCGCGAACTTCTTTCCAGGGAATCCACCGGCGTCGTCAGATGAGAGCTCCCGTAGTGCTCAAGGTATTGTGGCTCTACGTGCTTGGACCAGTGACTTGGTCGACATGCATAATCACCAGCAAGACCAAGATCTGGAGCGTCAGTCATCGTGAGGACGGGCTAAGTCTGACAGCTAGAGGTCAGTTGAAGGCTCCGGCAAGCATTATTGGTGCCCATACTCCACGACTTGCATATCCGGTGGAGCCGTGGGCAGGCAGTCCGGCAAGCGACCTCGTACGTGGCGCCAGTCGACTGGAGCTGTGGTGGAAGTCAGTGCCTGGAATAAGGCACGGGGGTGGATTCTGAAAGGCCCAGCCACCACGCACTCTGGGCTGCGCTTCCAGAGGCTTGTGGCGAAGGCTGATCGTACTGCCGTTCGTTCGAACTCCGGACCTGCATCGAAGCCCAGGGGTCCAGCCTGAATGACGCATTCGCTTGCTCATAGCCTGTGGTCATGACTTCTCTGTATCCATCCTATGCACCTTGAGCGGGTCCGAACACATGTCATTGCTCCCATGTAGTCGTTGGTGAGGCTGGGGACGTCGTGCGCTCTGTCAGTGGGTCCATCGACATATCATTCTGATAGGAATTTCACAGTCCACGAAGAACCAAACAACTGCTACCAGCGCCGATTTTCCCTAGCATCAAATTTTTTGCCCAATTGACCCGGACAGTAGATGGTGTACCTAACTGATGCTGGTTATACGAGCAAGCGAGAGGAGGGGGACAAAGGCAGAGTGGGAACTCGCATCTGGGGCACATCCCAGCGTGTGCTGCGTGGCTGCTGGCGCCGGTAATCCTCCCTAATCCGCGGCGCAGCGGCGAGAGGCGGCCAACCCTCCAGAGAGCTAGCATAGCCAGAAACGCCTTGGTTGCACCTGTCAAAGCCAGTCTCAGTCTCACACAAGCCCGCCGCCTCCGGCAGGTGGTTTCCATTGAATAAGCCGGACCAGCACACACCACAGACGATCAGCGGAACTTCCGACGTGCATAGAGGCCGGCTTGCATGACTGGCCAGGGGCGCCTTGTGGCCCGGCGACAGGCATACACGTGCAGCTTCGCAGCAGCAAAGACCGCAAGCCGAACAGGTCTGGCCAGACCAACGGCACCGAGCCCTTTCGAAACACGAGAGGATATCCTCTAGCCATTCGCCGGGCCCGCGTCGCCGGGTCTTGAGACCGCCGCCTCAACCACAGCCCATCCTTGAGCCGCTCCTCTCTAGTCTCGGGTCGAGCGATTAGGCCGACGGGTATTCCCTGAAGTCTGTTTGGACCTAGCCTGGCAGAGCCTCGCGCCGTGCAGTCAGCCAGACGTATGTCGTGAAGCGAGCGCCTGCCGGCCGACGCAGAGGAGGAGTCTGCAGATAGAGGTCTGCAGATCCGCGCGCGGCACCTTTATGCTCAGGAATCCTTGCGAGAAATTATGCTTGACAGTGCCAGAAATGTCTCCGTTGTTGGGATCATCTCAACCACCGCCAGTGAAACACCACACCTCCCTGGCCCGAACGGGGTCTCGTGAAGGAGGGGCAGATGCAATCGCCCCTCCGAGATCTGCTCTGACGGATGCATCCGAAGGGGAGGGGTGGTGGTGGTGGTGGTGGTGGTGGGAGGCGAGCACGGGCGGCTGGATTCTCGTTTCGACGCTCGAACGACTGTTACCAGATTTTCGGTGGCGGGCCCTCCTCCTCAACACCTGACTGCGCTCCGTGACCGTCATCGTGCATCTCGCATTGCTCGCATTGCTCTCACTGCCGGCCTGTCGCCCGAGACGGGATGTCTGACAACCTGGCTACAGAGCATTAGACTGCCTGCACAACTGCAGTAGCCGGGACGTCTGACCCATACTACCACGGCTCTTCCTCCGCCAGTTTGCCAGCCCACCGGTCATCGCGCGATCAGGTCAAGTCTTACCAGCCAGGCAGTGCATAATCAACCCAGGGCTGGCCCCCTCCGGTCAACTATCTGTGCACCCCCAAGATCCGTGGAAGCCACTCAGCCCGCCTGGCCCCAGTGTCACCCCCAAAACACTTACACGAACCTTCTAGACACACCACCAGCACCAGCGCTTCCGGGGTTTTCATTAATCGCTCACGCCCAGCTGGCAGCCCAAGGCCGGAGCAGATCCCTTCCTCACCGCAACGTCGAGGCTGACCCAGAACGGTACCCGATCCGCCTGTCGTTCTTGCAGCCCAACTTCTGCCACTGGCCATCCGACCAGGCTGACCTGGCCAGGTCGAGAGGCTCGCACCCAGAACGCTAGGGCAGATCAGGACTTACACGCACAGCCCGCCGGTCTTCCCTGCAGCCTCGGAGCGCCATACCCTCCAGTGCCTCCCCACTCGCCTCCCCTCCCTTTGATCTGGAATACACAATCCTTTCCCTCGCCATTTCATTCGTCCGGCCTGCTCTTCCTGTTGTCAGCGGACCCGAGGGCCAGCACTTGCGTACACACACACACCTACACACACATACACGCACACACCCAGGTCCGATTCCGTCACACAAGCTGCGTCAGTCTGGCCTGCTTCACAGTGCGGTGGGGGTTGATTGCACTGATAAACAGCCACGATATAGTCCTGGGTTCCGTTCCAGTTGCCACCGGTCCACATTCGTCTCTCTCTGTGCCGTTCCTTGACGACAAGACGCTTTTGCTCTGGCTATCTCCTCGCAGATCGTCGGGCGCAGAGGATATCAGCCCGTGACTACTCTTTACCAATGTCTCGGTGAGCAGCCCTCCGTTCTGCCTCTTTTCCTCTGGAATCCTGCCGAGGCGCACTCTCCCTCACGCCCGCCCCCCCCCCCTCTCTACTTTGTTTACCCCTAGTTGTGCGCCCTAGTTTTAGTTCATCCACCTTCCCCTCCCCGCGTATCCTAGATACAAAAGCTGACCACCCTGCCCCGTTGTGTTCCGCCGTGCAGAGAAAGGCTCAGAATTCCTCACACGAGTCAGCGGTCCTCCCCTTCCGTATCGACCACCGACGAGGAGGACGATACGCACGACGACTACGACCAAGACCAGACCGAGTCGCTAGCCGACGAAACAACAGAAGACGAGGACATCGATCCTGACGACTCTGCTTCAGCCACAGCAGAGTTCTATACCCAGCCTGGCGGCCGAGCGCGTCCCCGTCCCGGACAGCGCTACCCCTCGCGCCAACACAGCATCCCTCGCCAGCGACCGCCCCGCGCCCACTCAAATCCGGCCCAGATTCCTCTGCCGTTCGCGCCCGTGCCTGGGTCTGAATACATGGCAGGGGCCATGAGTAGCGACAACACGTCCGAGTTCTACGGCCCGCGCGGCCCCGGCCCCTACGCGCCGCCAGGCGCGTCGTACTACGACAGGCAGCCCGGGTACCCACATAGCGGCGTCAGTGGGTATGGCCATCCTGCGCCCTACGGTGGGCAGATGGTGCCATTTGGCAACCCCTTCACCCCGCACAGTGGGTTCTATGACCGCGGCCGCGAGATGTTGCCGTATCAGCAGCCCGGGTTCTTCGGTGGCGCGGGGCCGGTCGGTCCGTCAGGCTATGGGATGCCACACCATCTCCAGCACTTGATGTACTCGAACCCACCCGCGCCCCCGGCGACCGTGGCAGGCGGTCCGAAGACGCCTGAGCCGGAAGAGAGGAAGCCAGACCCCGAGTTCGAGAGGATGAAGCTGCAGCTCGAGCAGCTGCAGCTAGAGCGGGCCAGGGCGGACGAGGCCAAGCGGCAGGCGGACGTGGAGAAGAAGATCCGGGAGGACGCCGAGAGGCAGTTCAAGGAGCGCATGGAGGCGATGAGGGAGGCCCAGGAGGTCGCCAAGAAGGAGATCGAGGTCGCGCGGATAGCGGCCGAGGCGGCGGCGCTCGAGCGTCTCGAGGAGGCGCGCAAGGTGGAGGAGGAGCGCCGGAGGGTGGAGGCCGAGCTGAAGGCCCAAGCGGCGCGCGAGGAGCGCGAGCGCATCGAGCACGAGAGGAGGGAGGAGGAGAAGCGGCAGAGGGAGCACGCGCTGGCCCTGGAGAAGGCCGAGCGCGACGCCAGGGAGAAGTACGAGGCCGCCAAAGCCGCCGAGGAGGAGCGCAAGCTTGAGCTGGAGAAACAGAGGCTGCTGATCGAGACCCAGGCCAAGGAGAAACTGTTGGCCGACCAGAAGGCCGCCGAGGAGGCGAGGATAGCTGCCGAGGCAAAAGCTGCCGAGGATCAGGCTCGGAAGGAGCTCGCGGAGAAGGAGGCCAGGCAAAAGGCCATTGAGGAGTACGAGGCCAAGATGGCCGAGGAGAAGAAGGCTGCCGAGGAGGCTGCCAAGGCAGAAGCCGCAGCCAAGCTCCGGTTCGAGGACGAGGCGCGTCTCGCTGCCGCGGAGGCTGCGGCCAAGGCAGAGCAGCAGAAGAGGGACGACGAGGAGCTGAGAAGGAGGATCCTGGCCGAGGCCAAGGAAGCGGAGGAGAAGGCTGCCGCGGAGAAGGCGCCCGCTGGCGAGGCGGAAAAGGAGCCCATCAAATTCAAGGACGCCGTGGGGAGGAAGTACAGCTTTCCCTTCCGCCTCGCCTCGAGGTGGCCGGTACGTGTACCAGAAGAGACTCTCTGTCCTACCTCGCGTCGGTGCTAACGTCACTATTCCCAGACCATGGAGCGCCTCATCTCCCAAGCCTTCGAACACATCGACGACCTCGGCCCGCACGTCCGCGAGGGCCACTACGACCTCGAGGGCCCCGAGGGGGAGCTCATCCTCAAGGAGATCTGGGACACGACGATCCAGCCGGGCTGGCAGATCACCATGAAGATGTGGCCCCCGCAGAGGCACCCCCTGCGAGGCCACGCGCACGCGCACGGAGGTGCTAGCGGGGCCCACGGCTTCCCGGAAGCCATCCGGATCCCCCCGGGATCCCGCCCGAACACCGCCAGGCCTTCATCCAGGCGGCCATGCGCGCGCGCGCGAACGCGGCGGCGGGCGGCGGCGGGCACCGCCACCCCCAGCAGCAGGCGCCGCCGATCCCGCCAGAGGGCGCGCGGATGCACATGTTCGGCGGCCAGCCGGGCCCGAGAATGGGGCAAAATGTCGAGATTGTGGATGTCGGCCGAGAGGGCCGGAGGGGCAAGTCTGGGGACCGGAAGAAGAAGGCGATGAGCTGGTTCGGGGGCGGTGCGCCGGCGAGGAAATCGTCGAAAAAGTAAGCCCCTGCTCTACAGATACCTTTCCAGGAATGCCTTTTAGCTGACTCCATCTTAGGAAACGCTAGACACGAGAACAGAGTGATGCTTACTATGAATAGTCAGGGGACTTGATTCCATTTTGGTCTTTCCTTTCTTACAATGATACCTTTTCGCTTCCTGCGTCTTTCGTTCTTTCTTGATTCTTTTTGGAATATGAAGTGGTCGTGGGGGGGTATATGCATTGATGTAAGAAGAGATGATGAGATGAGACGAAATGCGATGATCAAAGATGAGAGATGAAATAAACGCGTGTTTCGAGACAGCTTGTTGGTTTTTCTTCTTGCGCCCCCATACCACTCCTCCGGCTGTTACCCTCAGCATCGATGACAGGCTTGTGGGGGCTTTGATGGATGGGAGGCTCCCTGCTCTTGTGCCGTCGAGGCGCAAATGAACGCGACGTCGCAGAGATGGCACCGTTCTCAAGCGATGGTCAGGAAGGCTATTGTCTACATAAGACTTCTGTACCCGGGCAAATTTAGAAAAAATTAATAACAAGCATCATTTGCGAGATCTGATTGCGTTTTCGAAGACGGACACCCGTGGCTACTCACACCGCTGCAAGGCACTGGGGGTGACGCCCAGACTGTGTCGCTGAGGTCGATCGAGCCGTACTTACCAGGGCCTCTTCTCTGTAGTCTTAATTTAGAGCGAATATGGATCCGAAATTCTCGAATCAAATTTCTATTCTTTTTCGCCTATCTGGAATGAGTCCTCTGAAAGTATGAATGCGGCAAGTATCAGTGACTCCGGCCATCTATATGCATTATATTACACTGATGTCTATGCACAAATCGGTGCTCTCTTTGAGTTGGCGTGTGCCTGTAAATGTAGTTGTATGTCGTGAATTCCGTAAGAGGCAAACGACTTCCAGACCTCCGATGCAAAACGTCGCGCCCCATCTGCGTTAAGTTGTTGATCGATTCGAGAAGGTAGAGGTGAGGTTTTCGAAATGTCAACCCAGAACAGCCACCCGAAGCCGGGACCAAAGTCCTGCATCCGCTGAAAAATTCGACAACTGAGCGGCTGCCATCACCGTGTCGAGCCAAACAACTGCTTCGCCCTTTGCTCAAACGCGTCGATCATCTTCGCGGCCGACTCGTCGACCACCTTGGACAGCATCAGCTGCACCAGCGGGTCCTCCAGCTGCATGCTGAGGTCCAGGTCGACCTTGGTCCACCCATGTCCCCAGTCACCAGCTGTCCTCGGCGTCGGCGCATCCTCGACGGTCCACTTCGTCGCCAGCCTCTTGAATGGGTTGCCCTCGCCGTCCTTGTGCGCCACGAGCTCGTCCTTCCCGCTGAGCGCCTCCACGCTCCTGCCCGGCACGCAGACGATCCTGCTTGTGTAGGACTGCGTCACTGGTCCGAAGCCGACGGTCAGCTCGCCCTCGACCGGCCACCGCCGGAGCCGCGGGTCCGCCGCGTCCGGCGCGGACCACGCCGTCACGCGGCTGTGCTGGCAGTACGGCAGGAACTGGGAGTAGGTGTCGACGTCGACGATGAGGTCGTAGAGCCGCTCGCGCGCGTAGGGCAGCGTGCGCGAGACGCTGATGGCCAGGGGCCGGTCGGACTGGAGGAGGGTGTTGAGGAAGGTTCGGCGGGGCGCGCGGGCGGGAGCGCGCCGTGTGAGGCTGGCTATTGGCCGCAGGGGGCCTCTTGTGGCCATTTCGAGGGAGGGAGCGAGGCGCGGTGTGATTGAGCGAGCATGGCGGCCTGCCTGAAGATTTTGGGCAGAAGTTAGGCTTCGCGAAATGGCGACCGGCCGCAAGACTTCGGCGTCGTCTTGTCGGTTCCGATTTCGGCTACTTACTTTATTGAGTACGGCTCGACCCGCCCAGAGCATCCATGCGCACAAGCCACACGACTGACTTGGGAGTTGCTCAGGCCACGCGGATGACTGGGAGTGATCAAGCCACACGAATGACTGGGAATGCTCAAGCCACAGCGGCTCAGCACCCGTACGTAGACCTCGTTCAAAAACTGCCGTCGCTGAAATTTTCAACTTCTTTCCTCAACATCTCACGCGCTGCCAGCACCCCTCCCGGCCACGCTGTGTAGCCCTTATATCTTCCTAGACCCTCTCTGATAACCACCAGTGAGACCCTCTATGGACTGATCTGGGCATAAATATCTCGACGCCAGCGAGGAGATGGTGGCACCGATAGAGGTCGCAGCCGGAGCTGGAGCTGCCCCTCCGGCGGACCCTCCAGCTGCAGCGGCGCAAGCTGGTCTTCAAGCAGAGCCTCAGGTTAGGGCTGATGCTGAGGACAAGCTCGTGGCCGCTGTCTCGTCACTAGAAATCACCAGCGACGGCACGGTCCCTCCCCATCGCTCCCACGACCCCCAGTACAACCAGAAGCGGAGCGATCCTTTCCAGTTCGGCTCACGCTACCTCGAGGACGGCGATGACCCGTTCGAGTTCAACGCCTGGGACCATGTGGAGACTGACGATGCCTACAAGGAGTACGCCGAACAGCAGTACGAGATGCAGCGCCAGTCTCCCGTGTCTGACTTTGACAAGCGTACGTTCTCCCCTTCGCTCGCATCGCACCGCACCAAACACAGGCTCTCCCTAATGATGATTTACATAACATGCATAGTTCATCTGATTCGTGATGAATATTTTGTATTTTTAGTCTTTCGCTCCCATCTGATCTGCCATTTCTTCCTCGAAGCATTGTCGTTCATCTCGGTGATGTTCCCCGCTGACCTACGAGATAGATCGGTTCAACTCGGACCCCGCCAAGTGGTGGAACCTTTTCTATAAGAACAACACCGCCAACTTTTTCAAGAACCGCAAGTGGCTCCAGCAGGAGTTCCCTGTCCTCGGCAAGGTAATCAGTGAGGACGCCGGTCCCATCACGCTTCTAGAGATAGGGGCCGGTGCTGGCAACACGGCGTTCCCCATCCTGGCCCAGAACGAAAATCCCCAGCTCAAGATTCATGCCTGCGACTTCTCCAAGAAGGCCGTCGAGGTCATGCGCTCTCACGAGGGCTATGATACCGAACATATGCAGGCCGATGTGTGGGATATCTCGTCGGACGAGCTCCCTCCCGGCCTGGAGGAGGGGTCGGTCGACGTGGCGCTCCTCATCTTCATCTTCTCTGCACTGTCCCCGTTGCAGTGGAAGAAGGCGGTCGAGAACGTCTACCGGGTGCTCAAGCCTGGCGGCGAGGTCTGCTTCCGCGATTATGGAAGAGGTGACCTCGCACAGGTCAGGTTCAGGAAGGGCCGCTACCTCGAGGACAACTTCTACATCCGTGGCGACGGCACACGTGTTTATTTCTTTGAGAAGGACGAGCTAGCGTCGATCTGGACCGGCGAGAAATACCACACCCAGGAGGACAAGGCTCAAGAGTCGGTACAGAAACCCCTCTTTGATATAGAGGAACTCGGCGTCGATCGTCGGATGCTTGTCAACCGTGCTCGCCGGCTGAAGATGTACAGATGCTGGCTTCAGGGTAGATTCAGAAAGAATTAAAGTAAGCGGTGTCTGCGCCTCCAGGCGCACTTCATTTCTATTTCATGCTGTTCCTTTATTTGTTGTCTTCGTGTTTCTCTCCATCTTGGTTCGAATTCATTCTCATACGAGCTGTGTGTTGCGCTTTCCTTTCGTTCTTATGATCATTCGTCATCGTTGTCGATCCATCCATCATGGATTTTTCTTAGTGTGAGATCGGCCTGCGAAGACGACAGCTGCACCGGGGCAGTCTCGTCACTTACTCGTTGCAATGCTCGACCAGTGCACAGAGGTCATCTCCGGTGTTTCAATTATGTGCAGTTGCAAGTCATCACATGGTAATGTCCTCGCGTGGTGGAACGTGGTCACCTTTCCATCATGTGGTGGTGGCGACCTCACAGGGTACAAAGTCAAAGGGGAGGGAGCTGGCCCTGCGGTTGTCCTGCGGTCGTTCTGTGAAAGATGCTCCCAGTTCGCGGTAGGCACGGTGGCTGGTTCACTTTAGACATATAAGGCACGCGAAGCGAGGTCATTTCAACCGGGCTGGAATGGGACATGGGATAGTTGGCGCAGTGGTCTGATCAGCCACTTGCACCAGCGTCACATGCTTCCCATTCTCTGCGCAGGACGAAGGTCGCTCGTTCGTACCGCAAGGTCGCTCGTTCGAATCGCTAGTCCGCTCATTTAAAATGAGCAAAACCGCAGCAAAAAGCTCCAGATACAGCGCCACCTAAGGCAAGTCGACACAATGCGTCACTGCACATACTCCTAGTCGTGACGACGGCTCTTCCCAGCACCCGTCGACACCCCCAGGCATTGGCTAAGGTGATTCTCGCTGCAAAGAAATACTCATCCTTTGAGATACTCATCTGCTCTCAAGGGCCTCGAAAGAGGTATGGGCGCGCTGTAGCGGGGGACAGTCAGGCGACGCTCCGGCAGGGCGTGGAGGACGGTTAAACTTTAATTTTTCTTTTTCTTTTTTTTTCTCACCTCTTAACCTTCTCGACCTAGATAGTCCGTTATAGTCAACCGTGCCCAATTCTCGAGTGTTATGTATAGCACAGTGACGACAGGGCTCTTTGTAAGCTTGTTTTAATGTAAATGAAGATTTCTTTTATTTATGAAAATATATTCGTACGAAACATGTGACTGAATGAAGCTTTTATTTTCTTTCTTTTTGGAATAGCTGACCCGTGCATGCTAGGAGCTTTAAACAAGTGCTATTATTTCGGCGGCTATAACGGACCCCATTACACGTCCTTCACACCCATTACAACCTGCTCCTGTCACCGCTCAGGTACTGCCCGCCCAACCTCAGCATCTCCTCCGCCTCCTTCACCATCTCGGCGACGATCTCCCCCGCCGGCTGCACCTTCTCTATGCGCCCGGCGACCTGGCCCATCAGGTGCGGGAGGTCCACGTCGTTGCCCTCCTCGATGTCGTGCTCGATCGGTACCACCCCGCTGTCGCACAGCTCCTTGATCCTGTCAGGCTTCTCATGCCACGCCCGTATGTAGTCGTTGGTCTTCATGCGTAGCGGGCGGCCCGACAGCACGAGCGTGCGGTCGGTCCCGTCGAAGTCGCAGCTGAGCACCTCGGCCTTGTGCTCGTCGCTGCACCCGGCCTCGGCGCTGGCGACGAAGCGCGTGCCGACCCACGCGCCCGCGGCGCCCTGCATCAGCGCGGCCGCCAGCCCGCGCCCGTCCGCGATGCCGCCCGCCGCGACGACCAGCGCCGTGCGCCCGCCGAGCAGCGGCGGCCGGTACGCGCGCGCGACGTCCGCCACGGCCGGCACCAGCACGCTGCCCGCGATGGCGCCCGTGTGCCCGCCGCCCTCGCCGCCCTGCGCGCACACCAGGTCGACGCCGGCGTCGAGCGCCTTGGCCGCGTGCCGCGGGTGCCCGACCATGTTCATGACGTAGATGCCCGCGGCGTGCAGGCGCGCGACGACGGCGGGCGGCGGCACGCCCACGGCGCTGACGAACAGCCGCGCGCCGCTCTCGATCGTGATGTCCACCAGCTCGTCCAGCCGGCCCCCCGTGTAGTCGTGGTTCGTGCGGCGCGCGCCGCCGCCCACCTGCGGCAGCGCGAGGTCCACGCCGAACGGCAGGTCCGGCGACGCGAGGTGCGCCTTCATCTCGGCGATGATCTCCCGCAGCTGCTCCGGCGTGTACATGAAGCCGCCGATGACACCTAGCCCGCCCGCGTTGGACACGGCCGCGGCGAGGCGCCCGCCCGACGTGCGGGCCATGCCGGCGAGGATGATGGGGTGGGTGATGCCCAGGAGCGTGGTCAGCGGCGTTGTGATGGGGCCTTGCGGGGGAGCCATCTCTGCGGTGGTCTGGTGTTTGTCTTGTCCAAAATACTTGTTGTATTGGAGAGAAGAGTATATATATGTTTATATAAAATTAGTGGACCACATATATAAAGTCAAATAAATAACTAGTATATGTGGTGTACTGTCGCAAGGAAGACGTTAGTCGTCTGCTTAAAAAAGTCGAGTGTTGAGAAATATGGGAGCAGATATCTACGCTTCCTCAGAGAAGAAACGCCCTTATATAAATATCCTTCAAAGATGGAAAAATAAGAAAAAAATAGGTCAGAGCCGTTGTGCACCGCGATGGAGCGACATGTCGTTGGACTTCATCTTCAAACCCCGGCTCGAGAAATGCGGGGGGGAGTCCGGGGGATCCTGCCGAGGCACAGTGGGCACCACGGGCACTTTGAGGTCCATCCGAGCGCGGGGATTAAACTGGGTACGCGCTGGCGATGCCTCGGAGCCTCGAGCTGTACACACCATCCCTCGCGAGCTCTGGTCAGCTTCTCAAATGACGGGTCGAGTTTGGATCGCCGATGTAGTCGAGACGCGGTTCCGAAGAATCCGAGGAGAGTTCAGGGCCGTCCCAATAGAGGCGGTCAGCATGATGCTGGTCAAGAAGTGCTAAAAGTTATCCAAAGCAGAGGTTCGTGTATTGAGAATTGTCTATGTACACTGACGACCCGACATCTCTATAAAGCAATGAATGTACCGCACCAATTTTTGATAGTAGCATACCTCCTCGAGGAGATTATTGCAATAGCTTTATTAAGAACTCTCCACAGACACACACAGAAGGAAAAAAAAAAAAAACACATCCAGCCGCTGAGGCTGCTCTAGATGCCGGCGTCCATGACGGCCAGGGCGCCCGGCTCGCTGCAGACATAGATCACATCGTGGCTGTCGGAGAACCCGTTGAAGCGGGTGGCCGAGCACTTGGTGTAGGCACCCATGTCCTCAAAGTACAGCCAGTCGCCGACGTCCAGGACCTTGTCGAAGCGGATGCTCTCGCTGATGCGGTCGATCCCGTCGCAGGTCGGGCCCCAGATGCTGTACTCGATGCCGCCAGACGACACGGGCTTGGCCATCTTGGTGTCGTAGTACGTCTGGCCCCCAGCGCGCAGGATGTGGGCGATCGGGTTCTGGTGGTCGAACATGATGCTGCTGAAATTGCCGTAGACGCCGTCGTTGGCATACACCATGTAGCTGTTGTTGTCGCCCGCCTCGTCGGCATCGCCGGACTGGTTCTTGACAGTGCGGCGCGCAATGATGTTGCAAGCAAGAGTGAAAGCAGTCGAGGCGTAGAAGCGGCCGGGCTCCGAAATCAGGTTGATGCCGGAGTGCGCCGGGAAGTAGTCGTCAAGGGCCGCCCGGAGGGCTCCCGCCATCGCCTCAAAGCTCTCGTCGCTGCAGAAACCGCCTCCGACGTCCAGGGTCTTCAGGTCAAAGCCACACGTGGCGGCTTGCTGGAAGACCGTGTGCGCGTCCTGGACAGCCTTGAGGAAAGCCCCGGGGTCCGAGGCACCAGATCCGACGTGGAAGCTCACGCCGACGACCTTCAGGCCCAGGTCACGGGCGGTCTGCAGCAGGCCCTCCGTCAGGTCCATGGACGCGCCGAACTTCAGGCTGAGGCGGCAGAGGCTAGACGAGTCGTCGGTGTGAATACGCAGGAAGAGCTCGGCCTTGGGGTAGAGCCTGGCGATCTTGCGGAGCTCGTCGGCATTGTCGAAGGTCATCTGGCGGACGCCCTGGTTGGCGACGTAGCGGACGTAGGAGTTGGTCTTGCAGGGCTGGGCATAGATGATGCGCTCGGGGCTAACGCCCATCTTGAGGACCTGCTCGATCTCGGTCTTGGAGGCGCAGTCGAAGCCGGTGCCCAGGCTGGCCAGGAGTCGCAGCAGCTGGGGGTCGGGGTTGCACTTGACGGCGTAGAAGGGCTTGACGCGCGGGAGGTTGCGCTTCCACCGCATGTGCTGCCGGTAGACCTCGCCGAGGTCCGCCACGAAGAAGGTGTCCTCGTCACCTGGTTCGCAATCCTCGTGATCAATATTCTCCACGCGTTGGCGCAGGGCCTCGCCGATCAGATGCTTGGGCGAGACATGGCCACGGTGGTGGTTGTCATGGTCGAATGCAGCGCCATGGTTGTCTTTGACAGACTTGACGGCAGAAAAGATTCGATTGTTGATGTAATCGACGGGAGTGATTGTATCGACGAGGGCAACTGCCATAACCATATCCCAACGCTTTCCGGGGGGTGGCTGTCGGGATGGAGAGGGGAGGGGGGGACTCGTCCGCTCGAGGTCCTGGTGATCAGGCTGCAGGGGAAGCCCTACTGGTTGGATAGTCTCGACACGTCGAGGGTGATGTTAAGGGGGTCGGAATCGGTAGCAAACTGATCCCTCAATAGACTGGCGAGGCCTCCGCGACTCTCCCTCGTTGAGAGGAAGAGGCTCAGAAGTCCCCTTATGCGGCAGCTGGAAGGGGGGGTTGAACTCGGGGACCTTTTGGTTGTAGGAAGGGTCCAACGGCGCGAAGAGGTCGAAAGGCTTATTGGCGTTCAGCAGTGGCGGGAGGGGGCACCACGTTGATGATGTGAGGGTTCTTTCGCTGGCCGAAATCTTGATCCGAAACGAAGTCAACGGCCGAGGAAGCCGTCGTAGCGGTGTGCCTTTGATGGAGACCAAAGGCGAGTCCCAGTTCGGGGGTATATAGTGGAGTCTGCTGCCCAGAACAGCTTGTCAGTTATGCTCCCACAGACGACATGCGTGTGAGGCCGACGAGGAGGTGTTGATGAGTGGTATCGAGAAGGGTGTCGCGTGATTGATGCCGGTGTGCTGGCGGGTGGCCGTGGTGGCGGGGGTTTTTATGAGAAGAAAAAAATCGGAGGCCAGCTGTCGCCGTCGACTCGAGGCGAAGGTCGTGTCACAGCCACCGCCAAGTGCCAGTGAGACTTACCTGGTGATGAGTCACCGGCCAATGCTGGAGCTAGATATGGTGCGTACTGCCGTGAGCGTGTTGGTTCGCAGGTCGAAGAAGGGGCTGGGAGGAGGGCTGTTGAGAAGGTGAAGGACGGGAAGAAGATCGATGATGATGTCGGGGGTGGACGTTTTATTTTGGAGGGGGAGCGAATTTCCAGGCGGTGGGTCCCGCAGCACACCTGGACGGCGCTAACTGGGCACGCTGGGGTAGCAAGTCTCCAGTTAGCCTCCAGTTGGCCTCCAGCGGCCCTCCCTCCTTTTCCCTGGAAGGGGTTCGGCGGAGCATAAGCTTCGAACTCCGCTCTTAGCCAGATTTCGTCCAGAACAACAACAACAACAACAACAAGCAGAACAACCGACCAATAAATCCTCTTCTTTCAGACCCTCAATCCTACCGTTTCAGTGTGCCCTCATCATCAATCTCATCAATCTCATCAATCACAGCTCCTGGGCTCCTCCCGCCTGCTCCCTGCGCTGTTGGGACCTCAGTCATCCATCCACCACCCCAGCTCTGCACCTCTGCAGCCGGTCTGAACCTGAACCTGACTCCTGACAGGCGGAGGCGGCGGCGCACAGATTACTTTGTCTGTCTTCCCTCTCTGGCGGTGCCGTGCTCCCGTAATTATATGGGCGGCGACCCGAGCACCACCACGCACGCCTCCCCCACCGCGCCTGGGGAAGAGCAGAGACACCGACTGTTCTCGTCTTATTCCCACACAAGCCCTGCCGCGCTTGGGCACGACGTCGCCCCTTATGCGTGCCCAAGCTTCAGCGTACCAGGCCTGCCGGAGGTGCAAATCCCTCAGCCGGCATGTGAAGCTCGAGTCAGATGAGAAGTGACGGTGCAACCAGCTGGCCGCACACAAGTTTTTTTCTGTGGCAACGGCCGCCGACTCATTAAGCATTCCGGCTTCGAGTGGCAGCCGCCGCCGACTCAATCAGCATCAGACAACAACATCCCAGATTTGATCAGCTCATCTGCTACCACCTATCCCATCCATCATCAACAGTCCATCTCTACGCCATGGCGACGCATTCGAACTCTAATGTGCGGCTGAAGGGCCCTGCAGCGCCTCCGCCATTAAGCCCTCCACCTCAAATGATCGACTTCTGCCACCCGCACTACGACTGGCCCGACGTGCTCTTCAAACTTCCAAGGCTCGACTCGACTGACTCGGTATCAACACTCGGAGTCCACCACGGCACCGCCCTGCTCGCATGCCAGATCGTGGCCAACAACGCATTTGAGGGGTTCTTGGCAACAGACCGCGCCGGGCTCAGAAGAGTTACTATAGGACGAGACGAGATCCTTACGGAGGATATGTACTGGTTTATTGCCGACCCAGCCCGGCCCGGCGATAATTACCCTCTTGTTCCGAGGTTCGAAGACTGGCAGTTCCCTCACAGCCGATTTTCAGAGACATTATGGCGGCGACAACCTCCTCCTGCCACCAGTTCCGACATGCCTCCTCCTCCTCCGAATACCAACCTTGACCCGATATATCCAGATGGTCTTTGTATCATCTCAAATGCATCCTACATGACCCAGTCCGCACATGTCGTGCCGAAAGCTGCGGAAGCTTGGTTCATCCATAATTACATGCGAAGATACAGCAAAAGCATCAACTCGTCCATGAACCGTGTCTACATGAGACATGACCTTCACAACGCCTGGGACTCGCATAAATTTGTGCTTGTGCCCAAGTGCTCGGAGCTCGCAGTCCACGTTGTCGATATTCCCGTGCGTGGATGCGAGTTTACGGCACAATGGCATAACACGACAATCCGAAATGCTTTACTCGAAGGCCGTGTTGCAGGTGAATACTTGTTCGCCAAGTTTGCGCGAGCTATCTTCTTACTACTCAAGCCATTCATCATCTTCAAGCGCGCCCATCAACAGGTTCTAGTCAGTGTGTGGTCTGATGATAAGTCGCAGTCACACGTGGAACAGGTGACTGCGGATGAATTGAATAGGCGATATGGTAGCGGCGGTACTGTTCGAAGCACCAGCGTCAGCAGTGGGAGCCGGAAGCGATCACGTTCCCAAGCGACGCAACAGGATGATGAAGAGCACCCCTTTGAGAGGAACTGCCGGCAGAGGTTGCTAGGTCCGTATGATCGCAACATCGCACCAAACCTGAAGGATGAGTCTGATGAGGAAGTGAGCTGGTACGATCGCAACATCGCACCAAACCTGAAGGATGAGTCTGATGAGGAAGTGAGCTGGTACGATCGCAACATCGCAGTACACCTGAAGGATGAGATTGATGAAGAAGCGAGTTGGTATGATCGCAACATCGCACCAAACCTGAAGGATGATGAGGAGTCCGATGAAGAAGCGGACTGGTACGATCGCAACATTGCACCACTGCAGGAGTCGGAACGAGGTCGCCCACGCGAACGACCCCCTCTGCCTCCATCACAGCCATCCATCACCAGCACTTAAGATCGAGGATGGAACGACTGTCGTCACGAACCCCCCAAGGGTGATGTTGACGCAGCACCAGGACTTTATGAAAACCTCGGCGGAGGAATGTTGCGGGCGACGGCACATCGGCGGATTACGAGCCAAGCGAGAACGGGGAGACGAGGTCAGGTCACCAATCGCTAGCGGCACCCCATGACGGTCATAGATCGAGACCGCATTGCAGTAGCTCGGACAGGCCCGAAGAGGGAATCCACCATAGTTTGTCGTGCTCGTCAACGGGGGAGGTTTCTTCTTGATGGTAGTCTCGTGTCATTATGGCGCCCCTATCTAGCATATCTGTAGATGTGGCACGCCTAGCTAGGATGGTGGATATCGCAGTGCATCATAATCAAGCAACTCATACAGCCCGTTTCTCCCGAGGGACTGCCGTAATGTGACATAGTAATCACGAGCCTTCGAACTCGTTTCCGCCACGATGAATGCCTCAAACTCCGTCGCTCTGATTACTTGCTACCGGAAATTCGGCAGCCTTGCAGGTATGAACTCGTCCGCCGGTGGTGGTGGTGGTGGAGGCGGGTCCTCCCCCGGCTCTGTCGAGCCTTGATGATGATGCTCCGTCCCCCGGATTTCGGCCTCACCCTGTGCGCTGGGCTGCGCCTCTTGGGGTGCATCTGCCGCCGCCGCCTCCTGGGGGCTGTTCGGTTCCGGTATCTCCTGGACGCTGAAGATGGTGCTCTTGGCCCTCGACTCGGACTCGCCCGAGCTGTAGTTCTCGCTCGCGGACAGCCCGCGCTCCCGGGCCAGCTGCGTGGCCGCCTCCCTCTTGCGGGCAACCTCCTGGTCCTCCTGGCGCTCGGCCTCGGCCTCCTCCTCGCGCTGCATGTCCTCTATCGAGGGGGCCGCGGTCGAGTGCGCCAAGTCCTCCATGCTCGGGCTCGGCTCGCCCGAGCTCCTCCTGGTCCGCAGCGGCGATCTAGACGTGCGCGATGACAGCGTCGTCCCCGAGACTGTTCTCGATATCCGCCGGCCGCCGGCCGGCCGCTTGCCCTTGCTGCTTGCCCGCTCGTCGACCCTCTCGAGGGCCACGGCGAACTCGTCGTCGATCTCCATCGCGTCCTCGTACTCCTCGCCGTCGCTGGGGAATAGATCACCCCTCGACCGATACGAGTCCGAGGTGTCGCCCGAGCCGCCGGTGCCGCTCCGTTTCCTCACCTGCGTGATGGCCCGCGGGCGGACGTCCTCGGGCGCGTCCTCCTCCTCCAGCAGCGGCCGGTTCTCGTCCAGGTGGCCCGGGGCGCCGGGGTGGTCCTGCAGGAAGGCGGCGCTGGGCTTGTACCGCAGCGTCCCGCCGATCTTCCACGGCAGGCGGCCCAAGAAGCCCAGCGGCGCGGTGCTCGGTATGATGGTGGGGTCCTCCTCGTTGCTCTTCCGCCGCGCGCCGCGCGTGCCGTAGCTCATGCCCCTCTTGCGCCGCGGCTGGTCGGCGACCTCGCCGGCGCTGCCCTTCCTGGCGGCGGCGCCGGAGCCCCCGATCAGGCGGTCCCAGTCCTCGCCCCGCGAGCCGCTGGCGCCGGACCCGCCCCAGCCGCCGAGGAGGCCGCCGGGCCCGCGGCCGGAGCTCGCGAGCAGCTCGTCATCGTCGTCCCAGTCGTCGTAGAAGTCGAACGTGTACTCGGCGCGCGTCGCGTGCTGGTGGTGCTCCCTGGCGCGGGCCCAGCGGGCCCGCTCGTCGCGGTCGCCGAAGCAGGGGGCGATGCAGGGCTCGACGGCGTCGCCGAGCGAGGCGAGGCACGGGTTGATGTAGTTGTGCTGGAAGGACCAGATGCCGGCGGCGGCGTTCTCGGTGACGGTCTCGGTAGTGTGGGAGATCTGGTTCCAGCGCTGGCGGAGGCGGGGGTCTTCGAGGAAGGCGGACATCGTGTGGACAGAGGAGGCGGGAGGGCGGTGGCGTGGTCGAAGGGAGGGTTAGAGGGAGGGAGAGGGCGAGAGGGCGCGCAGCACAGCGCAGGGTGCAGAGGGGGCTGCAGCCCCGGTTCAGTCGTGGCGTGGTATGGCGCCGGAGGATGAGGCGAGGGCTGTGCCGTGTAACGCAGTCGCCGACGTCGAGGCGGAGGGCGGGATCGTGCGTCGTCTGGGCGGTGTTGGTGGTAGGGAAAGGACTGGAAGAAGCCGAGTCGGACGGCTTCGGTCGATCAAGCATAGACGACCGCGTCGTCGAGGACAATGGCAATGACGTACAGAATCCGGCACTTGCTGGAGCACTAAAAGAGGGCCATCCAGAGAGCATGCGCCGCTTCAGACCTGGAGATGTCGAGCGCTCCCGACGAGGCCGCCAGCGTGTGCCATCGAGCAGGGACTCGCTCAGGTTGGAAGAGGACCGACGGTGATGATCGCAGGTCGAGGAATGAGGTACAGCTTTGGGTTTCAACGGGACGGAGTGTGTGCCTGCCACCTGGGCACCCAACTACTGGGGAGACACTCGCGGTTGAGCCTCGGGCTGGTCAGTGTGGTGGCTGCAGTGACCAGGCCGTTTCCAGGGGCAGGCAGGCTAGATTGGGCCCCAAGCCAGGTGGTGGTAGTGGTGTGTGGGGTCCTCTGGGGGCGCTGGGGGCCGCTGGGGGGTCGCTAGGGGGGGGCACTGAGGGGTGGACACTGGGGGGCCACTGGGAGTAGCGGCGGCCGCCTCAGGTCCCTGCTTGTGAACCTGCCAGCGCCTGTCTGCGCATCTCCTCCCTCTCGGTCTCCTATACGTTCATTCGCTCCCCGGCACAGCTTCCCACAGGCTACTGAGTAAGTAAGATGCAGACGAGGTCCTCTGGGCCCACTCAGGTGCAATAGTAATATGTATACTGGCACTGAGCACCGACCGCCCGCGCCGAACCTGGCCCGCTCAAGAGATGCTGCTGTCATTGAGCATGTATCCTACAGCGCTCGAAAGGTAGAACAAGAAGCTACCTCGTCATGACTATGCAACTCACAAGGCTGTCCAGCATATCATCAGCTGCTGGCCGGACCATGTACAGATACTAGCAATGCTGCCTCGCGCATGGCATTCCCACGGAAGCCTGCCGCAGACTACGCAGCGGATCCGGCACGGACGCCCGCGCAGCTGGCGTCTCGGGCCGGTGCTCAGCCCGCCGGACGTGTGGCCGGGAGGGAATTCACAGCCAGAGGCCCCGCGCCGGAGCAGGCAGGCAGGCAGGGCGCACGGAGCTGGGGGATTCCACAGCCGGACCAGCTCGGCCACCCGCTCAGTGGTTGCCGTTGACCGCCGCTGCTTGCGGAGGAGGTGGCCGTTCCGGGCCATACGGTTGCTGTGGATGCTCGATCGGATGTTGGCCCTGGTGCGGCCCTTCATCCTCCGTCTCCTCGTCGTCCTCTTCGTACTCCTCCTCGCCCTCGCTGCCGTCGTCGCCTTCCTCGTACTCCTCTTCGTCCTCTTCGTACTCGCTCTCCTCCCCGCCCACGTCGCCCTCGCCGTCGTTGTAGCAGCTCTCCACCGTCCCCTGCATCCCCTGCGGTATACCCCGCCCCTGCTGCTGCATCTGCGTGATGATGCTCTTCAGCTTCTCGTTGTTCTTGCGCTGGTCCTCGATGTCCTTGAGGTGCTTGTTGCGCTCGTCGGCCATCTTGAAGATGTTGGAGTTCATCTTCTCGTGTTTCCGCTTCAGGTTCTCGTTCTCCTTCTCCAGCCGCTTCGTCTTCTTGGACATGTCCTCCATCTCCTTCCGGAACGTCAGGAAGAGGTCGTTGCTGTTGTTCAGCGTGTCCTCCACCTGCTTGAACTTGTCCACGTAGACGTTGAGCTGGTTTCGGAGCTCTGCCTCCGTCTTGGAGAAGGTCTGCACCTGCGCGTTGAGCTGCCGGGCCCGCGCCGCCTCCGCCTCGGCGTTCTTCTTCTCTTTGTCGTATTTGGAGAGGTTGTACTGCAGCTCCAGCTCCTTGGTCCGCATGAGCGAGTGGAAGTGCAGCTCGCGCAGCTCGTACTGGTCGATGAGCGACTTGAACCGCGACTTGAACCTGCGAATCATTAGACCGGGGGGTCCCACACCGCTGCGGTTTGGGGGGGGGCTGCACGTACAGCTCCTCCAGGTCCATGTCCACGACCTGCTTCCTGGGGTTCTCCTTTTCCTCCTGGTAGTCCTCCAGCGTCTGCAGCAGCTGCGCATACTTCTCGTCCCAGGAGGTCTCGTTGCGCCGTTGCGTGTCCGTCAGGGTCTTGTTCTCGTTCTACAAAAGAAAAAAACCGCCCGAGTCAGCCTAACCTAGTCACAATGGCGGCATCGCGCTCCCGTGGCGACCGTGGTGGGTAGAGAGACCTTAAGCTTGTTGTTCTCCTTCTGGAGCTCCCGGCACAGCTTCTCGAGCTTCTCCTTCAGGCCGTTCTGCTTCGTGAGCTCGGAGCGGACCGAGTCCTTCTCCTTCTGCAGCTGGTCGGCCCGCTTCTTGTTCTTGATGTTCTCCCTCTCGTGCCGCTTCATATCGGCGAGCAGGTCGGAACACCTTTTGGTGAGGTGGTCTATCTTCTGCAGCTCGCTCATCTTGGCCGTCTGGGAGTGCAGCTCGCGGTTCGCCTTCTTCACCTCCCGCTCTGTATCGGAACAGCACGTCAGCATGCGCACTCGGCACGGATAAGGGTCGTGGCCCCGCTTCAGACCATGTCCATGATCCCCCCACTCCTCTCTCCGTCACGAGGCAGACCGGTCCGGGCCACAGGCGGGCGCCCGCCGGCCGGCAGCATAAACGGCAGCGGCAGGAGAGGCTGCCGTCGTGCAGAACCCAACTACGCCCTTCCCCGCTCCGGACGGCGGCCCCTCACGCCCTCGTGACCTGGGGGAACAGAGGGACAGCAAGCATCTCAACGCACCGATCTCAGCCTCCTGATCCTTCTCGCCGGCGGCATCGTGCTCGAGCTGCGATATGCGCTGGGCGAGCAGCTTGGACGTCTCGTTCGAGTCGAGGGCCTTCTTCGCCTTCCCGGTGGCCTTCTTGCCGCCGGCGCTGTTCGGCGCGGCGGCGGGGGGCGCGGCGGGCGGCCGAGGCTCCTGGCCGCCGAGGGAGGGCGGCACATGGTGGCCGTTGGTGGCCGGCGCGGGCGCGGGCGAGGCGTGGTTGCTGGTGCTGGTGCTGGCCGAACCGTTTGTCGTCCTGGTCGCGTGGGGCGCGGCCGAGGTGGACATCTTTCTCGCCTGGACAGACCTCAGGCGTGGGCGCCGCGGCGAGAAGACGTGGTTCGGGGTGCGGAAATGAGCGAGCTGGATGGACCTGTCCCAATCGCTGGCTAGGAGGTCATGGGCACGGCGGGGGCGGGCCCGTGGGGTGGTTGGGATGGGACGAAGGTTTGGTGTTGCTGCGGTGCCCTCTCGGTGGGTTGCGGTTGCTGGCTGGCCAAGGCGTCGTTTGGAAAGACTTTTTGCGGGAGGTGAAATGAGGTTCTAGCGGGTGACTAATGGCTGGGGCAGGTGAGGTTTAGTAGGGCCGCTCCGCTGAGGGCAGCGTGTTCCACAGGGCGAGTCAACCCTCCCAACGCTCGTTTGCAGGGGGGCGTTCACGGGGGCGTTCACAGGGGCGCTGGCGCCGTGGCTGGCTGAGCCCAAGGCCCTAGGGGGGCACGGCTCGCGGACGACGACATCATGGGCGGCCCTGGCGAGGCAGCTAGGCAGAGCTCCCCGCCGTCCCAATTGTCGAGATATGCGCCCAACCGAACGCCTCACGCCGCAGCCATCCTCTGCCTCCGCGAATTATCACCAAGGGCGCGCGTGAATCACCTGCGGTGCCACCAACGGTGCTGGGGCGGCTGGGCTATCTTGGGGGGGGGGGGTTTAATGGGATAATTCCGTCCTCACGAGACCCCCACCTCGCCTCCCTCGCTCTGGGACGCAGTTAGGCGTGTTAGGGCATGGCGCCAGATCCCGCAGGGGTCCCTAACAGCCCTAGCACCAGGGCCGCAGCTCGGCCGCGTCTCACCGAGGCTAAATACGTCACTGGCGGCAACCTGGAACGAAATTTCAGACATCACACAGCTCTAGCCTCACCACCAAGGTTCGCAGCGCATCACCCCCTACCCCCAGCCTCACCACCGCCCGGACCGTTCCCTGGAAGGACGAAGCACAGGCGCTCTGCTCCGTGAGACGGGCTCGACCGGGTCGGTTCCTCCTCCCTACGGGCCGCGCAGGGTGCTATCAAGACTGGGGCCCCATCCGGCACGGCTATGTCGTCGACAATGCTGCGCAGCGCCGTCAACGGTGCCAAGAAGGCCGTGGCGGAGCTGTCGCAGCTCCCCAGGGCCGGCGAGAAGCTCCACGGCTTCACCCTGCTCCGGACCAAGCACGTGCCGGAGCTCGAGCTGACGGCGCTGCACCTGCGGCACGACAAGACCGGCGCCGAGCACCTGCACATCGCCCGGGACGACAGCAACAATGTCTTCTCCATCGGCTTCAAGACCAACCCTCCAGACGACACCGGCGTGCCACACATCCTCGAGCACACCACGCTGTGTGGCAGTGAGAAGTGAGCCTCCTGCCCTCATCCTTCGCGTGTGTGCGTGTATGGGTGTGTGAGAGCCTCAGGCTGACAGACCCCAGGTACCCCATCCGAGATCCGTTCTTCAAGATGCTCCCGCGCACCTTGTCAAATTTCATGAACGCCTTCACCGCGTCGGATCACACCTTCTACCCCTTCGCCACCACGAACGCCCAGGACTTCAAGAACCTGATGTCGGTCTACCTCGACGCCACGCTGCACCCGCTGCTGAAGGAGACCGACTTCACCCAGGAGGGCTGGAGGCTAGGCCCCGAGAACCCGCGGGCCCTCGCCGCCGGCCAGGACGCCAAGCCCGAGGACCGCAAGCTCGTCTTCAAGGGCGTCGTCTACAACGAGATGAAGGGCCAGATGTCCGATGCCGGGTACCTGTACTACATCCGGTTCCAGGACCACATCTTCCCGGACATCAACAACTCTGGTGGCGACCCCCAGAAGATCACCGACCTGACCTACCATCAGCTGAAGCAGTTCCATGACGAGCACTATCACCCGAGCAACGCCAAACTGTTCACGTATGGAGACATGCCCCTGGCCGACCACCTGCGGGAGATCGATGCCCAGCTCCAGGCATTTGAGAGGATCAGTGGTGACATGAAGATTCACCAGCCTGTTGATCTCAGTGGAGGGCCCAGGGAAGTCACTCTGCAAGGTCCCGTCGATCCGTTGGTCGATGCCAACAGACAGTACAAGACTTCGGTCTCGTGGGTTCTTGGAGACACCACAGACATCGTCGAGTCTTTCTCCCTCTCGTTGATCTCAGCCTTGCTCATGGATGGATATGGCTCGCCGATGTACAAGGGTCTCATCGAATCCGGGCTGGGTATCGACTGGAGCCCGAACACCGGCTACGACAGCGGCAATGCTCGCGGCATCTTCTCCGTGGGCCTGACTGGCGTACAGGAGAACGACGTGCCGAAGGTCAAGACTGAGCTGCAGAAGATACTGCGTGAGGTGCGGCAGAAGGGCTTCGAGAGGTCCAAGATCGACGGCTACCTGCACCAGCTCGAGCTCGGTCTCAAGCACAAGACCGCCAATTTCGGCATGTCGATGCTGCACAGACTCAAGCCGAAGTGGTTCACCGGCATCGACCCCTTTGAGTCTCTCGCCTGGAACGAGACCCTCGCTGCGTTCGAGGCAGAGCTGGCCAAGGGTGGCTACCTCGAAGGTCTCATAGACAGATACCTCCTAAACGACAACACCTTGACCTTCACCATGTCGCCGTCGCCCACGTTCGGGCAGGAGCTGGTGCAAGAAGAGGCCGAGCGCCTCGCTGCCAAGTTCGAGGCCGTCAAGAAGCAGGCGGGTGGCGAAGAAGCTGCCCAAAAGGCCCTGGAGGAGAGAGAGCTCGAGTTGCTCGTAGAGCAGGGCAAGACAAACACAGAGGACCTCAGCTGCCTGCCCAGTGTTCACGTGAAGGACATCCCGAGGCAGAAGACGCCACCCGTCTTGAGGGATGAGGTTATCAGCGGTGTGAAGACACAGTGGTATGAGGCACCGACGAACGGCCTCACCTACTTCCGCCTTCTTAATGTGTTGGACAACATCCCTGAAGAGCTGCGATCTCTGGTGCCACTCTTCACTGGGTCGATCATGCGCCTGGGCACTAAGGATATGACTATGGAGGAGCTCGAGGACCTGATCAAGCTGAAGACGGGTGGTGTTTCTGTCGGCTACCACTCAGTTTCCTCAGTCACCGACTTCACACAAGCATCGGAGGGTTTCGGCTTCACAGGCATGGCTCTTGACCGAAACGTGCCTCACGTATTTGAGTTGCTTCGCAAGCTGGTGGTAGAGACCAACTTCGACAGCCCTGAGGCTGTCCAACAAATCAGGCAGCTGATACAGGCCTCTACCGATGGTGTCGTCAACGACATCGCCTCATCTGGTCACTCGTACGCAAGGCGAGCCGCAGAGGCGGGTTTGACCTACCACGGTTACCTCAATGAGCAGATTGGTGGCCTGTCGCAGGTGAAGCTGATGACGTCTCTCGCGAGCCGGCCCGAGTCCGACCGCCTTGAAGACGTTATCGCCAAGCTCAAACAGATCCAGCAGCTAGCAATGGCAAACGGCAAGATCCGGGCGGCTATTACCTGCGGCAGCGAGGTCGTACAGGCCAACACGGCCGCTTTCTCTCATTTCCTGGGGTCCTTCTCGAAGAACGCCCTCAAGCTTCCATCCCAGCCTGCCCGCAAGTTTGAACGCAGCATCAAGACATTCTACCCTTTACCTTACCAAGTCTACTACGGGGCTCTTTCCCTTCCGACCGTCTCGTATACTTCACCCGACGGCGCACCGCTCCAGATCCTGTCGCAGCTGCTCACACACAAGCACCTGCACCACGAGATCCGCGAGAAGGGCGGCGCGTACGGCGGTGGGGCTTATCACCGGTCGACAGACGGTTTGTTTGGGTTCTACTCGTACCGTGACCCCAGCCCGACCAACACGCTGGGCATCATGCGGCGTGCGGGCCAGTGGGCCGTCGACAAGCAGTGGAGCGACCGCGATCTGGAGGATGCCAAGATCAGCGTGTTCCAGGGCGTGGACGCACCCGTGAGTGTGAACGAGGAGGGCATGGGCAGGTTTGTGCACGGCATCGACGAGGACATGAGGCAGAGGCGGCGCGAGCAGCTGCTCGATGTCACGAAAGACCAGGTGAGAGAAGTCGCACAGAAGTACGTCGTCGAGGCGTTGGACAAGAAGGCCGAGAGGGTCGTGTTCCTCGGCGAGAAGGCCTCGTGGGTGGATGCGGCGTGGAAGGTGGAGGATATGAATGTCAACGGCGGCCAGGCGGATGCTTGATCCGAGCTGGCGGCTGCACGACGGTCCGGCGAGGGCCAGTGTGTTCACCATCTGTACAACACCTCAAGACATAGAAATGATACCCATCTCCCACTACCAACCCCGCCCCACCACACTCGCCTCGCACAGGACTTTGGGGGGATGAAAACCAGCGTTCAGATACGATACGTCTCCCTGCCCGGTCCCTCACAGGACCACCATGGCCTCGAGACCACAACAAGACGCGAGAGCAAGTGAATCCTGCACACAGACGAACCGCGGTCCCACCCGTGGATGCGGCTGGTCCGGCTGGCGCTGCTGCTCGTTCTTCAGACCCGTCTTCCTCAGATCCCTGGATGTGCGGACTATGCAACTGAGTACATACTCATGTATTTCCCTCGCTGCCCATAGCCGGCCGTGCGTAACCCAGCTTCTGAGGGAATTTGGTCCCGAGGGGTGCTTGGAGTGGCTATGCTTCCGCCAGAGAGAGCGGGTATTACGGCAGCCAGGCCTGGAGTGTATAGTACTGAGGCTACCGGATCACCGCCCTCGGGCGATGCCTCTCCTCGCCTGTGAAGCTGAATGTTCGCCAGGGCGTCCGGCGCGACGCTGTTCCGTCCACGCGTACAAGTACTGCCGCACAACGATTGCCTCATCCTCCAACACGAAGCGTCTCTACCAGGGACGATTCAGAACTGTAGACCTCGGGGCTCGCGCTGGCAGCTTCCAGGTCTTAGCGCTCACGGCACATCTCCGGAACGTGAAGAAGACGCATCATCAGGCCAGCTCAATTCAGGCATCTCCCACCGAGGGCCGGCGGTAGGGGGCGGTCCGGGCAGCATCAGCATGGCCCGGCAGCAGGCCGAGCTCCGCCAGATCAAGCCCGCCGCGCGCCGGGAGCTGCGGAACCTAGGCAGCGGAGGCGCCGAGGTAAACACCGTCCGACAGTATACCCATGCCGAGAATGATGTAACGGTAGCGCCTCTGGAACGTTATACGGAGGACAGCGATGCCGACTGAAGTTTTGGCCAGTCCAACCGCAAAAACATAACAGACTGCCCACGCTATCAGAAGTCGTACAACTTTCTTCAGTGTCGCCAAGTTCACTTGGTAGCCTGGTATTCCGAGGCCGTAGCGAGTGCAAAGTATGGCGAAGGCACACACAACGGTAAAAGCCAGCTTGGAGTTTCGAGTGTCAGAACTGGACAGCTAGATAAGGCGCAAGGACTCGATGCTGAGCAGGTTGCACCCACGACGCCCAGTACGGCTGATATATCATCCCAGCCACAGGCTGACCTCTTCTTCCAGAAGCGCCAGTATGATCTGAGCCCAACAGCAGCTGCGGATAGGAAGAGTCCCACTGCGGAGATTCACACGAGAGCCAGGCCAGCGGCCTGGGGCCTACCCGGCGGCTGCTCATCCAGGGCGTGGGGCTCGCTTCCAGGATGTGCCATCGTACGAAGGAAGACTGCAAAAGCCGGAAACGACGGAGAGCATCTGGGCTGTCCACGTCTCGACAAAGCAGGCGCTGCTCTGTTGGATTGTTGATATTGGGAACTAATCGGGGTTCATCGTCGCGCAGGCTGGGCAAAATAGGGATTACATCTGCTTCGTCGATGTGACCCTCCCGCCGTCGCGAATATATTTCTGTGATCTCCCATTGGAAAAGCGGGTCTGCGTATCATAACTGCTGCTTGCAGTCGTCGCTCGATGGACTCCCAGTGACTCCGTGGAGTTGTGGGTCTATCGGAGCCATCCCAATGTCTCAGACACATGAGGAAAGGTGGCCAGCGGCAAAGCACCAACGCGATCAAGATCCTTAGTAGATACGGCAAACATGGTCGCATCGGGACGGCACAGCGGCCAAGCCACCGGGCCTTGGTCTTCCAGAACTCGTTCGATTGTCTCAAATCGGGATCTGTAGTAGCGACTAGGTAGCCCGCTCATATATATTCTTCATCAGGGGACCCTGCTGAGTTGCTTGGTGTTGTGGCAAGACGACCTTGCCGCGCGGATGATACCGTTAAACCAACTTCGCTACGAGAAGGCGACTCCCGCTTGAGATCGCAGGACATATTTCGAGAGTCCAGTCTCCTCAACCACCCCCCACCCCCCAAAAAGAAACAGCGTTCGAGTTGTCAGCCTCAATAACGGGTTGGTTGTGGAGTATTGGCTGGGCAAATTGGTATTTGCAGAGGGGCAGCCGGCTCTTCATTGACCTTGATTACACGAAGAGAGAAGAAGCCAAAGGAGGGAAAAAAGGGGGGGGGGGGGCATCCGAGAAGCAAGAAAGAGAGGGAGGCAAAGACGGATTCGGGATTGGGAAACAAAATACGGTTCTCGACACTCGAAAATGAAGATATTGGGATGGATTGAGTATACAAGTCACTTTGAGACTCTCGCGCCCGAGGCTTCACTTGAAGATGCGGGGAGGAGTAGTCAGAAGTTCCTGGACTGATCAGCAGAGGTCCACGCATGCTAGTCGGCACTCACACCTGGCTTGTCACGGCTGGAGATCTTGCACACTCGTGGGTGGATAGCAGGCTCTGAGTCGCCAGCCGAGAACCAGTGCTGAGGAATGTGAAGACAAGTGATCCATGGCTCGGAATACAGACTGCCTCCGCCAAAGTATGAAGACGAGAAGTGATGGTACCCAAAAGTGTTTGAGTTCTTGGCCTGTAGACAACGTAGAGTCTGAAGTCGAGATAGTCTGCATCCTCGAGTCTTAACCTCGAAATAGTAAACAGGCTGTCTTATAGTGCGTGCTACTAGGTATGTGGTACATTATGTCTGGTTGATGCTTTTAATTCGACATTGAAAGGGAGGCAGTCCCAGCAATTCGGGTCTGGGTGGGGCAGCCTCCAGACCCTGGCACACCTTGGCCTACAGTAGCGTGAGTAGCTTATCCCAGATCCGTACGTGGCATTGCTACAGTGCCACCCGCCAAATTTCCCTCCAGCACATACCCAAGCTTGCCCAAGCTGTGTGCTCTGTCGCTGTCCTCGCCTCCGCCCCTGACCATTGCGGACTCACCAACACCTCAGGACGTGTCAGTATCAATATATCGACAATGCCTGAAGGAAACGCAGCGGCAGGCGCAGCGCCTGCGGCGCGAGAAGAGCAAGGCGGCGTAAGTCAACTGACTGACCTCCACTGTGCTCCCGGGTGTAAATGGTAGGCACACGCTGACAGACAGCATGTCCAGTCTTCACTCATGTCGCGCATCGTGTGGGGAGCCTTCCTGTACTTTGGCATGCAGTTCGTCATGAAGCAGTTTCTGCCGGCTCCCCAGCAGAGCAAGACCGTCACCGACGCCACCGGCAAGACCATCCAGGTCCCCGCGAACACCGGCGATGTCCCTGCGTATGCGCTCCGGCCGAACAAGCTTGACGAAGGTGCAGCGTGGAACCCGGTCCCCCAGAAGATTGCTCCCATGTGGCCTGACGACAGCGTGGTCGACATCATCATCATCCTCTCGCCGTCCATGAAGCCCAAGCCCCTGAAGGACACGCCCGAGGACATGATCGTCTTCAAGGAGACCGAGTACGGCCTCGGCAACTGGAGCGAGAAGCGCACTGTTGATACGACCATCACGGTGCCGAAGTCGGTTCAGAACAACGGCACTCTGTGGGGCCACTTCTACGTGGGTCTGCACGAGCAGGGCGTCAACCTGGATCCGACCCAGAAGCCATACGACCCGGCCAAAGCGTACTACTTCATCTATCCCTTCACCCAATATATCCCTAGGAAAAAGGTTGCCAAGACCCGGAGTCTTCTGGAGAGCAAGAACCTCACCGAGGCCGAGGAGGTCGAGGCAGCCGAGTCTGGGACCCTTGTCATTGGCAACTACTACCACCCGAACACCACCATCTCCTTCGTCCCGGGCGTTGGCACCATGATGTACCCCACGACGAACGGTGCTGCCCGCCAGTTCATCACGCTGGAGCCCACCGGTGCTAGAGATGGGTCTGGCCAGAACTCGTGGTACTACCCTATCCTGTTCGTCAATGGCTTCTGGCAGCTGAAGAGCCACTTCAACCCGGTAAACGAGACCGTCAAGACGCTGCCGCTGCACATTGAGCTGAACAACCTCGCCAACTGGAAGTTCCAGCTGATGGCCTCGATCGAGCTCGGCGGGCGTGAATCCGCGCGCCAGGCCGCGTTTGGCAACCCGGTCGCTGGTGGCGGTGATGGCTCGGAGATCGAGATGGTGAAGGAGATCTTCCTTGACACCAACCCGATCCTCCTCAGTATCACCATCGCCGTCAGCATCGCGCACATGATCCTCGAGACGCTGGCCTTCGGATCTGACATCGCGCACTACCGTAAGAAGAAGGACAACGTGGGCATCTCTGTCCGGACGATCCTGGCGAACGTCTTCATGCAGACCATCATCTTCCTGTACCTGGTGGACAACTCACAGAACACCAGCTGGATGATCCTCGGTACGCAGGGCGTTGGTATCGTCATCGAGCTGTGGAAGATCACGACGGTGGTCAATGTCAGGATCCGCGACGCGCCGCCCGGCTCGTGGCTCCCGAAGCACATCGTGTTCGAGGACAAGCACAAGCTCAGCGAGACGGAGCAGAAGACGCAGGAGTATGACGCGATCGCCTTCAAGTACATGTACTGGGTCGGGGTCCCTCTCCTGATCGCCTACGCCATCTACTCGCTCGTGTACGAGGAGCACAAGTCGTGGTACTCATTCATCATCACGACCCTCGTGGGCTCGGTCTACGCGTACGGATTCCTGATGATGGTGCCGGCGCTGTACATCAACTACAGGCTCAAGAGCGTGGCGCACATGCCGGGCAAGGCTATGATGTACAAGTTCCTGAACACGTTCATCGATGACCTGTTTGCGTTCACGATCAAGATGCCCTTCCTGCACCGGCTGGCGACCTTCCGGGATGATATCATATTCTTCGTGTACCTGTACCAGAGGTGGGCTTACAAGGTGGACTACTCCCGTGTCAACGAGTTCGGGCAGGGCGGGGACGAGCAGGATGAGGGCGATGACAAGAAGGAGACGAAGGAGCTGCCCCCGGCGGCACCAGAGGAGGCCTCAAGCGCGAAGACGACTGGCGCCAGCAAGGGCAAGGCGACGAAGAGGAAGTAGGGGATCGCGGCATTGGGAGAATGGGCCTCCCGCCACGGGCTGGTTCCGTCACGATAGATGGCGTCTCGAGGGCCGTGCATGCACAAGACGGCGTTGGGGAATAGAAATTTTGGCATTCACGGTGCGCGTCATTGATGTTCACGATGCTCATGTCATCTCACCGACCATGCAACCGCAGTCGACTGAGCCTCAAAAGTGGATACTCGTAATGAAGCCCCCGGCCAGAGCAGTCGGAATCCTCTTGGGCCCCACACGCCCGAGACCCGAGCGACGCAAGCACGCAAGCAGTGGGCGGCCGTGGGTATGACAGTCCGCACTCCGTACTGGGCCAGTGCTACAGTAACGCTACAGAGGATCCATTCCCAGGCCCTACCGGTAGGGGTTCCTTCGATCTTCACGCCAGGCCCCAGGCCCCAGGCCCGTCCAAGCCCGAGCCCACCCACGCAGAGACAGACAGGCGACGACTTGACGGTATCGTGCCCTCGCAGCAGAGCCGCGACCGATGGACGTCATAGCAGGTAGAGCGTGCTGCTGTAGGGCAGAGTAAGCAGACGGGCCTTCGTATGAGCGGCCGCCCACAATCCGTAGGGCAGACTGTAGCTCTCGTCATTACGCAGCGGTACACGCCATCCGTACGCCGTACCTGCGATCCCTCTTAGAGGTGCCCTGATGGCTCGAGCTTAGCTAGAACAGTAACGTAACTCCGGCGACCTGCGTGCCTGGACAGTGGGCAGTGCTGCTGCCACGCGCCCCATCTTAAGCCCGGGCCCGGATGCACATTCCCATTGCGCAGTGACTTTGTCGACACTACGTAACGCGGCCGCCGGACCCAGGGGGGGGCTTTGCTCAACCCATCTTTTTCCCTCTCTCTCTCCCTCTCCCTCTGGCTCCCCACCGCTGCGCTGCGCTGCGCACACGCGACCCGCAGCAGCAGTGACCCTGTCCTCCGCGTCTGCTTGACATTGCCCAGTCCTCCCTGGTTTCGCCCGATTGGCGAACGCTGGACAGACGGGGCCAAAACGTCATCCGGCCAAGAAAGGCTAATCTACGACCCCCAAACCTTCGGCCGCAGTAGATAACGGCCGCCCGCGACCACCTCTCGCAATTCTCACTTCATGTCTACAAGAAGGAGGGGAGGAGCACCAGCAGCAGCGAGACGATCACCCCGCGAGGCTCTCCTACCATTATGCCGGCTGTGCCCGGCCCGACCAGTCTCAGCAGCCGCCGCAACAGAAGCGCATCCCTCTCTCCCGAATGATGAACGGCGGCGCCCACCCCACGGGCCGTGGACGACACAACTCGATACCGCCCTCCTCCTCGAAGCACAAGGCGAAGCAGAAGTCCCTCCAGGTCGTCGTCACCGAGCACCGCTTCCCCAATGACGGCCCCGACGACGGCGGCGGCAGCGGCGGCAGCGCCCGCCTCGACGACGAGGACGCCGCCGAGGACAACGACACGGTCGGCTCCCTGCTCGCCGACATCGCCCACGCCATCAGCGACGCGCTGCGCGTGCTCATGTTCGCCGACAAGAGGCACTGGGCCTCGGATGAGTTCGAGCAGGTCCGCGCCCTCGAGGACGCGCTGGACGAGGCCAAGGCGGACTTCCAGGAGCTCGGGCCGCTGCTGAACGGCAACTACTACTACGAGAACGACCGGCGGCGTACGTACATGCACCATGCCAACAACCCCCTCCCTCCCCCCCCTCCCTGCGTGACTGACCTTGCTGACGCCTGCGTTCCCCGACAGCCGAGTCCCTCGAGGAGCTCCGCGTGCTCCGGGACCAGTCCTCCCACCACGGCCAGACCTTCAAGGACTGGCTCCGGCAGGGCGGGCCCATCAGCCCGCTCTGGGCGCGTGACACCCTCGACCTCCGCCGGGACCTGCACCGCGCGCAGCGCCGAGCCGCCGCGCGGATCTTCGCCTCTCAGCAGGCTGACATTGCTGGCGGCGGGGTTGGTCACCGCTGCCTCGGTGCCTTCGAGGTGTACCGCCAGCAGAGGCGGCTCGACGACCGCAGGAAGGAGTACGGGCTGGGGCGCAAGGCGGGCCGGTACGAGAGCACGCGGGACGAGATCGCGCAGGACGTGAAGAGGAAGAAGATCGAGCGCACGCCCAGCTGGCAGCAGAAGACGCCGACCATGGGCGCGCTGGCGGCGGCCGGCGAGGCGGTGGAGATGGGCACGATCGACCTGCGGGACGGGGAGGACGGGCAGGCCGGGCCGGATGGGCCGGACCAGCAGTACGGCCAGCGGCCCGGCGCCGGGGGCCCGGAGGAGGCCGGCTCCGGCCGCGGGCCCGAGCTGGTGGAGCTGGTGCCGGCGTGCAACTCCGTGGGGCACTTCGAGCGGTTCGGGGACCGGGACATCGCGTTCTCGTGCGACTTCTGCGACGGCTTCATCGTCTGGGAGGACCTCCACAGCATGCCGTCCGAGCTCGACCCGCGGCCCGTCGCGGCGGGCGTCACCGAGCAGCCCAACTGGCAGGCGCGCGGGCGGACCGTCTCGACGGACGAGGAGAAGACGGTGGTCTTCGCGCCGCTAGCGGTCGCGAACCACATCGGCCCGGACGTGGGGGACTGGCAGGCTCGGATATTATGCCCCTACTGCGACGACTACAACTACTACGAGGCGGGCGACGAGGGCGAGACGAGGTACGCGCAGGACGAGAGGGGCTTCGGCAGCCTCCGGAAGTTCCAGGAGCACCTGGAGTGGTACCACACCTCGGTCGCCGTGCCGCGGCTGCCGGCGGCGGCGAAGAACTGCGTGGTCATGTAGCATCCAGGGAGGGAGCGAAGCGCACCGCATTGGCACTGTGTGAGGAAGGACGGCATTATGATGAGATTGATGGCGTTCGTGAGGGCGTTCGCCGGGCAGGGGCGGGGGTGCGCGGACACGCTTTGGCGTTCAGGGCATCTGGAGGAAGCATAGCGCTCACGGTCACTCAACGATGATACCTAGAATGTACGGCCGATCCATACGTTTTGGGAGAATGGAAAAATGCCACACTGCAAGCCGTCAGTCAGGCGGATCACGCTGGTGAGCCATACTCTGCACATCATTCTCGGGCGATACATAGTATTGCGAATTCAACACTTCCCCGGGACAGCCTTTCGCGCGATGGTCTCCTGGCTCCCAGTGGAAAAGGCTCTGGTAGTAGAACAAGATAACAAGCGTCCCTCTCCTATCCTGGTACACTTGTCTTGACATTTTCCTATATACTCCGGTTAGGCCCATCTCACTAGCAGCAATGCCGCAGCATCGTCTTCTTTCTACTTGGCCCGGACTCTGGACTGCATCATATTCCTCGCTCCAAAATCAACCGACCAAATTGTGTTGTGCCATCCTGTGATGGGGTGCTTCCCAGTCCATATATGGCAACCAGCCTCCTACGACCTTGCAAGTCTGCGCTCCGTCCGCCTCGCTCGACCTGCCCACCTAGATTTCCTGCATCCGGTTTCAGCTGCACTGCGCTTCAGCGGCCGTATGGACAATGCCTGCCGTGCGAATCTTCCCAGATATCATTACTACTAACATGCCAGAATCTAAGCGCATCGCTATGCCATGAACGCCCAACTCCACAGCCGCCCTCCTGTCTCAGGCCCTCAGAAGAACCGCCACCACAGGAACACCAATATGATGAACCCCAGGGCGCCAAAGGGCCCGTACTGCTTGATCATCAGCTCCCAGTTGATCCGGACGGCGGCCCGCCTATACTTCTTGCTGTCGTCGCGCAGCCGCGAGCTGATCTCGCCCATCCTCTCGAGGCTGTCCCCGCGATACAGCAAGTCCTCGATGTTCTTGGTCATGACCTTGGTGACATCGCGCAGCTCGTCGTTCAGCTTGTCGAGGTTCTGGGTTGCGCGGGCGTCGCTGTAGGTGGCCTTGGTCTTGGCGATGAAGTTGTCGAACTCCATGAAGGCGTAGGGCCGCAGCGTGGGGCTGAGGAGCTGGGCCACCGGGTACATGGTGGTGAACTCGGTCGCGAGGTCGGACAGGTAGGTGAAGGCCAGCTTGCGCGGGTACGAGCGCTCGGTTATGCAGAAGTAGACGATGTCGGACGCGATCAGGTAGTGGATGTTGAAGCTGCCGGACTCGATGGAGGCCTGCGACTCGGAGTTGCGGTTGAGCCGGCGGAGGATGAGCTTGATCTGGGACTTGATCTCGGAGAGGGAGGACTCGGTCTGCCCGGAGGCTGGCATGTCAGACGCCTGCTGCGTGTATAAGACCCAAGGAGGGGGGAGGAGGAGGAGGAAGGACACATACCGCCTCGTCGTCGACGGACGCGCAGAGGTAGAGGCCTGGGCGTTCCTGTCAGCACTGAAGCCCTCACGACCAGCGCGGAGGGCGCGGTGTCATACCGTCAAGCCGTGCTATCTGTGTTGACCGGATCATCTTGAATGTCTCGTGGCTGCGACTCGACACAAGGAATCTCGAGTGCTATGGAAGAACCGCTGTCCCCTGCGCAGTTCCCGATTCTGCAGAACTGCTTGAGCCCGAGTCTCTCTCCCCGAACGTGTCCTCAACTCCTTAGCGCGCCTTATGTTTCTGCCTGCTTGGATGCCTGCTGCAGTGGACCGAACAAGCGCAGGTGTGCCTGGGAAGAACTGTTCACATGCACGAAGGGTTCAGAACAGTGACGTCTCAATTCATCATCATGGTGGCAAGGAGAAATGCTGTCTGGACTGCAAGCATCCGGCGGGTCGTGTCTGCCATAGTAGAGATCAGGGGCACTTACATCAAGGCTGGCCAATAGTTCCACAGCCCCCATCAGCTCATGTGGGGCTCTTTAGCGCCGACCAGGGTGTAGGGACAGCCTTGCTATCAACAGCGCCGGGAGGACGGATCCCAACAGCGCGTAGTACCAGTTGACGATAACTTCCTGGGGCATGTTCGTCTCTTTCTTGGGCTGACCTGCTGTGATAAGACACTCTGAAAGGATATTATTGCCCTGCAGAATAACACCATGTAGGATCTATGGATGCCTGGGTTTTTGTGTAACCTGACATCACATTCCTTGTCTCCAAACCGAGTCTTCCTCCACCCTCAAAGTTCTGGCCGTATTGGGTTGTCGACCTCTTTCTTCCTCGACTCTCTGCTTCTGGTTCCCCGATCTTCTCTGACAAGACTTGGGGTTTCTCAAAGATGAGCTCATGTCCTCATGAAGCAGAGTCTTGGTCCGTCCTTGTTCCTCCGCGCAGCACTGCAGTCTGGGCTTCTCTCCTCACCCTCAGTTAGATCTCACTTGCACATCATCTCCAACCTCATCGTGGAGTCTTGCCAGATCCAAAGCCCCACCCGACAGTGCAATCTAAGCAGACATTTCTGACGTCACAATTGGCTGTCGCCGAGTCTGGCAGTCAGATACAAACAGCTGCCAGCTATTCTGTCTTCCAGCTGCCTGCATTTCTCCTGTCTCGTCGCCATGGCCAACGTGCACGAAGACCCGCAGGTGCCAAGGAGCAGCCATCAGTCCACCTCTGGGCTTTCTGACCCCCCAGATTCTGCCGACGAGGATGAACCCATGGCAAGCATCACTGTCCAGCCTATTGAGCCAGCTGCTTTCCACAACCACACCCCGCCGCCTAACAACGACGAGATGGTGCCCGGTATTGAGATGACGGGCACTGACCAGCCAAAGAAGCATCCCACAAGACGCCTGACCAGGCGCGCCACGGCCTCTGTGAGCAGCGATGAGGGGCCTGCCGAGATCAAAGTGGCTCCTTCTGCCAGCAAGCGCCGTGTCGGTGCCAAACGCAGCCAGGTTGACAGCCCACGTAAGACGGAGGATGTCAAACCTCCTGCGGCCAAGAAAGCCAAGGTCGTGAAGCGCAAGACCACAAAGTGGGATCCCGACTACGTGACGCAGAGTACCAGGTCGCCTCTAGTTGGCGTCGATCTACGAGTAAGCCCTGTCCGGTGCAGCTACACACACGTGCCGTCCGCTGACCCGAGTCCGCAGTCTCTTCTCCTCCAGCCTGCGGCATGGGACTGCCTTACCGCCGAGGACAAAGTCGAGATTCTGGGCCTGTTTCCAGACGACACGCACATCATCGACGCGGGCACTCCTGATGCGCGTCCCAACTTCGAGTCCCTCCGCAATGACGACAGCTTCCGCCACGATGCGGATGAGTACGTCTCCAACCTCGGCAAGGGCATGCACGACCCCCAGTGGCTCAAGGACGCCTGGGCTGCCCACCAGAGGCGTACCGCTGGTGAGTTCGACGCGTTCTACATCCGGAAGCTCGAGATCGACTGGAACATCACCATTCCCGACGAGTACAAGCCGGAGCGCCTCCGTGCCAGCCAGGCCGGCAAGTCCTCGCCCCAACCAAGTGGTCAGTCTGCCCAGGACAACCCTGCCAATGGCGATGAGACTGCCGGCCACGCTGGCTCGGGATCTCCGGAGAAGGACGGAGCGGCCGAGGAGGAGGCTCTTGCTCCTGCTGGTGAGAGCAAGGCCGAGGTTTCCAACCCCAAGACGTCCACTGGCGCCTGCGGTACGGCTGATAGCATCGCGGCCCAGGTGGAGAAGGCTTCTATTAGCAATGATGGCCCTCGATTCGAGGTGATCCCAGAGGACGATTTTGTCAACGGCCATGTCAATTCCAATGGCAAAGCTCTCGACAATTCTGAGGGCACAGCAAATGATCTTACCAACACCTCCGACAGCAAAGTTGACTCCACCTAACGGTCATTAATGGCTAGTACAAGGTTGGCGCATAGATCTGACAGTCGAGGGTGAGATCGAAATAGGCGATGAGAGAAATAGAGACCCAAAATTCACGCTGCGCCAGAAGATCTAACGTCGTTCGGATGACTTGTTCTAGGATAAACTCCCCGGCGTAGCCTACGTTATCCTACTATAAAGTTTGTAGGTGTTTCCACTGCGAATTTCGGGACGAAAGACTGGGTATAAACTAGATAACGATAACACGATCCAGAGACTGAAGATCATTTCATGGACGGGTAGGTATTGCTGATATGTGACACCCACACTTTCAGCAGAGATAGCTGTGAGCTCTTTATCACCCACATGACCCCTATATCTCATCCTCCTCATCATCAAAATCATCCTCCCTCCCCATCTCATACAATATCCTCCCGCCCTCCCCACCGCCGATGTCCATCTGCGCGTCGAAATACGGCAACACGATCCTCTCCCTGTCCTTCCGCTGCTTGTCCGTCAGGCCCAGGTTAAACGTCGTCTCCGCGAGCTCCTCCTCGTCATCCGCCGCACTACCCTCTGGCACGGCGAACAGCGGGTGGTCGGACAGCAGTGCCAGCCCCGCCGGCGCCGCGGCGGCGTCCCCCCGCGGGGACAGGACGAAGCGCTCCACGACGGCGCGGCCGCTCCGCCGGCGCAGCTCCATGTCGACGACGACGCCGCCGCTGCCCGCGCCGCCGGAGGCGAGGCCGACGAGCACGCCCTCGCGGCCCTCGCCCAGGCCGAAATCCGGCTCGGGCAGGCTGCGGTCCTGCGCGCGCCGGCGCTCGGCGGCGTGGTGCAGGCTGGCGGCGCGCAGGACCGCGGTGGCGAGGTGGTTGAGCAGGGTGAGCGGGTGCGGCTCGTACTCGCTCAGCGCGGAGGGGGCCAGGGGGAGGGGCACGTCCGTGTGGTACGTCGCCACGAGGGAGACGGCGGGCTGGGTGAGGAGGCTGGAGAGGAGGGCTGTCAGGTGGCGGGGCGCAGAGGTGGCGAGGGGGTTGAGGGTGTCGATGAGGAGGAGTGTTTCTAGGGACGGTGGTCAGCACGAGAGGCTCGGGCTTGACGATGGGGAAACGGCAGGAAACAAGGACGGACTTTGAGACGGGGCGTCCTTGGACGCTGGTGCCGTGGGCGTTGGGTAGTGAGATACGATCTCCGCCCGCAGCTTTTGGAGACTCTTGCCACGGGCCTTGATGAAGACGTCTGCATGGCTAGGCTTTTTCAGCATGGCAAAGGAGATGAACACGATCTTGGTGTGAGATATCTGGGACCATGTCAGCAAGGGCACATATCACAACCAGGCAAGCAGACTATAGCCTAGGGTTTTCAGACTTTGGCCCGGGTGATGAACTCTTGTATCACGGGCCTCGCGCTCTGCTCCAGGCTATCGAGCACCAGAGTCAGCGGGCTGGCACTATCTCTCAGATTGAGTAGCTTCTGGAACAGCAGCAGGCTGTGGGAGCGCCTGTGGGCCTGCGCTGAAGGCGCCATTGCCTGTATATAGCAATACAGATGATGGTAGGTGGGAACTCAAAGCGAGACGAGAAGGGCGATGATATAATGAGAATCAAGAATGTCGCCCAATACGAAGTGGAAAAATAACTAGGCACTGTACAGTAGTTCAGGTCGACGCCTGGGGAGAAAAGTGCAGGGGTATGCCGCCCATCTCCCGCTGAGCCCTGCGCTGTAAATGGGGCCCTGGCACGCTGGCGCCACGCTAGCAGCCCTATCTCAGCCGCATCTGCCTGCCGCTTAGAAGGCTCCACCTCGAGGGCTTGTCCTTAGACGTTCCTCGCCAACCTCAACACCGACCATCACAGACGACGGACTTCCGCCTCCAAACCTTTCTCCTTCCAGCCGGCGGCCACGCGACTTACGGAGACAGATCTTGCCCTGAGAGCTCCCAGGCTCAGGATGGCCGACAGCTCATCGAGACGCGGCGGCAGGGCCCCTCGTGACCGCAGAGGCGGAGGAGGCTATAAGGACGACCGCGACCGTGACCGCGACCGCGACCGTGATCGTGACCGTGACCGTGACCGTGACCGTGACCGTGACCGCAGGCGCTACGATAACGAGGGAACTGAACGCGACAACAGACGGCGCTACAGGTCCAGGTCGCGCGATCGGGACGGGGGCAGATATACGAGAGACAAAGACAGAGACGCCAGACGCGATCGGTCCAGGTCCCGCGACCGGCCACACCGCGACGGGCGCGGAGGCCGAGACCGTGGTGGCCGCGACGACTACGACTCTCGACGCGCCAGGAACTACGATAAAAGAAACGGAAGGGGCGACGGCACGCCCAGACATAGAAATGGTACGCAGACTGCCCATACTCTGCTCGGAAGTCCTTCGGCTGCGGATGATGCTGACATTTCTTTTGTTCTGCCAGATGACCGTCGGCGATCCGCATCTCCCCCGCGCAGTGCGAGCCCTACCACTGCAGAGCTGCCGACGAGAAGCAAGGGTAGTTCTGAGAGGTCCAGCGCACAGCCCTCGATGTCGATCAAGGTCGCCGGGCAGGACGAAGAGCCGAGCCACAGTCGCAGCCGAGAGCCGGAGGACAGTCACAACGAAGGGCGCGATCGGGGCCGACGAAACGACGACCAGCACTACGTAGACGGCGCTGCGGAGCCTATGGACGAGGACGATGACCTCGAGGTGGAGGACGACGGCATGGGCGACATGGCTGCGATGATGGGCTTCGGGGGCTTTGGCTCCACTAAGGGGAAGAAGGTCGCGGGTAACAACGTCGGCGCGGTGAGGAAGGAGAAGAAGACCGAATACCGCCAGTACATGAACCGTGTTGGTGGTTTCAACAGGCCGCTCAGCCCGCCGCGCTGAGGAGGGAGCTGATAGCATGTACGGACGCCCTGCAGCAGTCGCTTGGTCTTTTCGGCCTCTCCTATCTACTGCCGAGGACCGCGAACCAAATCTGCGCGTGTATCTTTCCCCTCGAGATATGAATCCTTTTACACTTCCAATGGTTAGTCATCACGCCGGGGAGCTACCATAGCACTTAATGCCAAAGCTCGGCTGAAAATCATACAGTTCTTACCTTCATCTCTCTTCGCGAAGGTGAGTGGGATGCATCTCAAGACTCTCATGCTATCAGTGACGATGTTCCATCAACAATCAACACCATGAGCTACTAGGCAGCCTTAAGTTCTCATTGCTGCGGAAGCCGCCCGACGGTAGCTGGAAATGCTCATATCATTTTTAATGAGGCTATTATGTCTTATGAAAGGCTTCGTTAGCCCTAATATCGATCGCGGTCGAGTCTTGTCGTGCCAGGCAGACTATTGCTGTCGCGTAAGGGTAACTGGATGGCCTGAGATACATACTCCTAGGCCACTGCTTTCGTTTAACGTATTAGTGCGACCGGCTTTGCTAAGCGCCCAACGCATTGCGCCGTCACGCAACAAATCTCTAGATGTATTTTCAGATTCAAATTATACGAATATACCTTTCACTGCTATAAAGTCTAATCCTAAATACATTCACCCAGTACGTTAGTCCTCCAATTTGTATTGGAACGCCCTCTCGTGAGTGATCCTGCTCCGCGCCGCACAGTAGGCGTCCCAAAACGAGAGCTGCGTGCTATATGGCACAACTACTGAGTCTGGTCATGGAATCATCATCTTCGGTTCTGTAGATAGACAGCCCAGAGGCCCAAGCTTGCATCAGGTACCACCGCTCAAAGGGTAATTTCTCTGTCCCCAGGCACATACTCCTTGCAGCAACAACGGAGTGCGAGATGCGAACCATACTATCTTTCACCAGCCCGACTGCGACTGCTGGGTACTCACGCATAGGATCAGACCCCCAGGACAGGTGCGACTCTCCAGCGTTGAAGACCGGCATTTTTCGGAGCAAGTCTCAACAAGCTTCTGAGGGGCCATAGTGTAATGCCTGTGGCAAGTAGTTGTAGAAGGCACCGGTACTTATAAAGACCAAGCACCTGCGTAGGACAGGCCTAGGCCTTGGACTGCGCAGTTGGGCTATCCGAACTGTCAGCCTTGTCGTCGCCGTCGTCGTCGCCCACACGCAAGAACAGCAGAGAGATCCCGGCCAGGAGCTTGAAGATGGCCGTCAGCAGGAGGCACAGCTGGGGCGCGTAGTACCGGTAGGCGAGCCCGCCGACCAGGCCGCCGACGAAGAAGACGAAGATGAAGACGAGCCGCTCGTCGCGGGGCTTGTTCTGGGCGGCGAAGAGCCTGGGGTCGGAGAAGAAGTCGGCCATGGCGCCCGTGGCGACCTGGGTCGGCATCGTGGGCGGGCCGTTCATGCCCTTGGTGGTGACGTTCTGGCAGCCCATGGAGAAGGAGAGGAGCGCGACGGCGGCGTACTCGGTGTCGCCGTCGCCGCTGCGGACGCGGCCGGCCCAGATGAGCCCGACGGCGACGAACACGACGACGGCCTGCTGCAGGATGTCGGCGACGACGAACCAGCGCCGGCGGCGCGCCCCGAGCGCGTTGCCGATCTGCCCGCTGGCGGCGGACCCGGCCCAGGACGCCGCGAGGGACGTGACGGCGGCGACGGGGTGGACGTCGGCCGGGTCGACGGCGGCCAGCTGCGACGCCGCGAGGGCGAGGAAGATGATGTTGCCGGTGTTGTTGGCCGTGAACACGCCCAGGTAGGGCACGCTGAAGACGTCGACGGCCGCGGCGGCGAAGGAGAGCAGCAGGAGGAAGGGCAGGTGCTGCGCACGCCTGGGGTTCGTCCGCGTGAAGTCGAGCTCCGTCTGCCAGTAGGCGCGCGAGGTGAGGGCCCGGAGGAAGGCCGTCATGGTGGGCGGCGGTGTGGCGAGCAGAAGACGGGCGGGCGCATCAAGGAACGGACGCACCAGGACGGCTGGCCGTATACGGCGGACAGGGAGACGCGGCGCGCTGCTTGTGCCCTTGTATATGCCCACAGCGTACTCTGCTGATGTGTTTAGTGATTAACCCTGGCGGGAGTTGCGAGCGGCGTTCAGAAGGGAGGTGGAAATTCCGGGGCGGAGTTTATCCCCGTCGTGATCGTCGGCTTCTTCCGGAGGCGCTCGGCTATTGCACTGTAGCGCACCCCTGACCTCACGACGCTCCTCGGCAGCCAGATCTGAGTGATCACTCAAATATATTTACCTAAAGTGGCTTTGCCATGAAGACGTTGTCTCTTGCGTTGCTCACCAGAGGCAACCTGCCCAAATCATGTCGCCGTTGCCGAGTACTCTGCGGCTGCTTATAGACATCCTCTCCGTCTGTGACGTTCCCCTTCATATCCCTCAGAAGTTCAGAATCGTCATGATAGCCCATGACACATGACATCGTATATGGCAACCAGTCCGCAAGAGTATAGCATCACGATATAAATATGATTGTGCGAGCAGTATCCTAAAATATATGCGTCCTCGCAGACAGAATCCGGCTGTCCTTGACTACTGCGATACCCGCAGCTGATTATATGCATAACACAGCACACCATCTTTACAGCTCGTCGGTGCCCAGCATAATCTGCTGCTTGCCATCCCCAGGCGAGCCACCATCCTGCGCGTCTCCGACCAGCCCGGCCGGTTGCTGCCCAGCCTGCTCGATGCCAACAATGACATAGTCCTTCACCACCGCCGTCCCGTTCCTCAGCGCCTCGACGTCCTCCTGCGAGCAGGTCATCAGCTGCAGGATGTAGCACCTGTGCGCCGGGGCGGGCATCACCTCGCTCCGCCTCCACCAGGTGTCCCCCGGGCCGGCCGTGCTGAAGACGGCCTCCCCCTCCGGCGCGCCCGCCCAGCCGCCCGTGCGCGTTAGGTCCACCGCACCCGTGGCGATGTCCCTGTTGAACAGCGCGCGCTCGAAGATCCGCAGCGAGGCCTCGGGCTGGTAGCTCGGCACCATGTGGCCGGCCTGGAACACGCGCGTGAAGGACAGGTTGCCGTGCTGCCGCGTCAGGCCGTACGGCACGAACGGCGGCTCGTCGGGCGCGCCGACCGTGAGGGCCGCGTAGCCCGCCGCCGCGAACTGCCGCCGGTGCCGGTGCGGGATCGCCAGCGACGCCGCCTCCCCGCCGATCCAGTTGCAGGCGTAGTCGCGGTCGCCGTACACCAGGTGCACCTTGATGCCGTGGTCCAGCAGGTCCGCGAGCGCCTCCAGGTACCCGCCGCGCGCCATGTCCCCGTGCCTGGTGAAGGCCTGTCCGACCGCCGGGGACGCCCACGTGAAGTTCACGGGCGCGCCGACGGCGCGCTGCACCCACTGCTGGTTCAGGTAGCCCAGGTGGTAGTTGGGGGGGAAGGGGTCCCCGGCGGCATGGGTCACGTCGAACCAGCCGAACGTCTGGCTCTCCAGGTACGGACGGACGAGGGCCTCGTAGCTGGCTGCGCTGGCGTTCGCGCAGTATTCCTCCACGTAGCTGGGGTCGACCTCGGTCTGCCTCGGGTCGGCGAGGGCCCGGTTCAGGCGCTGGCACTCGGCTGTCCGCTCCTTAAGCCCGCCCGGGCGGTACAGCTCCCACAGCTGTCCGTGCTTTGTCGTGTCGTTGATTGCACTGATGCCGTACGTGTTGTTCCAGGCCATGAAGGAGTAGGTTTCCTCCTGCACCTTGTCGTCGATGCAGCCGTTTACTATCCCGAGCGTGTCGAGGTGCAGGTAGTGCGTGCCCGGGCTGGAGATCTCGCCACGGGAGATCTTCTCGTTTTGCTTGAAAAAGACTGCATCCGCTGTCAGCACCTGGTCCGGTTCGTTGCTGGGTTTGGGCTGATAGAGCAGGGCTCGTACAGTCCATGAACTTTGGTCCGTAGTGGCCCCCATAGCTCTCTGTCCAGAGGCTGATCTTCTCGTCGTGAGGCTTGTACTCCGGGAACCTGCGGGACCTCGTCAGCGGCACTGTCCTGAGGCACTATGGGGCGGGCGACCGAGAGGCTCACTCCTCAAACCACGTCTGCGCGAAGTGCCACAGCGCGACGGCCGCGTGCTCCGTCGAGTTGACCGTCCGCGTCAGGTTCTGGCTCGGGAACGTGCCGACGTAGAACGTGCTGTTCTGCGCCGGTATCTCCCCGTCCCTGAACTCCCGCAGCTTGACGGGCATCTGCTCCTCGGCCCCCTGCTCCGCGTCCATGGGGTTGCTCGCCAGGAGCTCGTACGTCCCATTGTTGAGGCTGTCGTACGAGAAGCCGACCTGGACCGGCTGGTCGATGAAGAGCACGTTCACCTCGCTGTTCCACGCCCACGGGTTCAGCGTCGACGAGTTGCTGTCCGGGTTGATGCCGCAGGGCCCGTTCTCGCTCAGCATCCCCAGCAGGCTGGACCCGCCGGGCCCGCCGTTCAGCCAGATGCTGAGCGGCGCGCGGTGCGGGTTCTTGCGCGACTCGACGAACCAGAAGAACGTGTTGATGGGGTAGTTCTGCGTCTCGCCCGTCTCGTTGATCGAGTTGGGCGGGAGGTGCACGTACCCGCTGTAGCTCTTCACCCCGGGCGTCGTCTCACAGATCCCCGGGTTTTTGTACGAGATCGTTATGCCCGGGTGGTGTTGTGAGCGGACCCAGGTGAGGCCCTCACGCGGTGGGGGAAACTGCGCGGTACTGAGGCCGGCGAGGGCCGCCGTGGCCAGGAGCGTCGTGGGGGAGTGCATCATGAACTCTGGCTGGTGGTCTCAGCGCCCAATCGGTCTCCGGAGGAGGGAACCTGAGGAATTGAGATTCAACAGACGCGGGACTTACGCGCCTGGCGCAGATAGCAAAGGGACGCGGACAGTGGAGCAGCAGAAACTCAGGCAGCACAAAGATGAGACGAACGGCGCGGCTCCCTGCAGGCAGCCTGTTGCAGCTGATTCCTACTCGGGATGTTAGAGCAAATCACAACGGCCTAGTGAAGTATAGGATGTTCCTAGGTAGCTCTCGATCAACGGAGTAAACGGAGAGGGGGCCCGCCCTGCCGGGCCGGGGTGATGATAAGCCGCGTCTTATTACTCCGAGCACTATTTATTGTCTTGCTGGCAGCTCAGAGGTCATCGACACCGAGTGCTGGAAAGTGCTAGATGTAGACAACTTGCCTTGGAAGACATGGCGGATCCCGTAGTATGAAACGATGAGCGATACCTGCAAGGTAGAATGAAGTGTCCATTCTTGTAATCAATCGTATTTTTCTCGATGCCATATGGCATCCAGCACAAAATCTAAAGACCAGAAGCTGTCTTCATTCTATCATGCCCATCCGACTCTAGAGCGGCTGGCGGAGCAAGCGCGACTGCTCAGATGTCGTTGCACTCTCGATCAGACCTGAAGCTGCGCAATGCTGTGGTTCAGCCCACCTCCAGTGTAATTCAGCTGCTCCTTGAGGAACCGTCCAGGCTGCCTGGCTTGCGTACTGTCCGGGCTCGTCGACACCTCTGCATCCTACGCATAAGTGTGGCCAATCTTGTCGTTCTCTTCACGCAGTTGCTGCAGCAGTCGGTCGTAGTCCTTGTTCACCCAGTCCCAATACGCTGCCCATGCCTGGCACTGGCCCGTGCCCACCGCTCCCTTCAGCTTGTCCCAGAGCAGGAGCGTCGTCCGCAGCACACTACGCGAAGCTTCCTCCTGCTTCTCGTACTCCTGCTTCACGGCGTTGTCCTTGAGCTTGGTGGAGAGCGTTGTCCGGAAGGCATCCGCAATGGTGTCGAGCCGGCGGACTGTCTCCTCGGGATCAATAATGGCCAGCTTCGAGAGCATCAGGTTGCTCAGGGCTCGAATATCGTTGTCGTCCCTGAGACCAGCGATGACACGGTCGTACAGCTCGATAATGCTGATTCTCGACAGCGCAACCTCCATCAAGGCGTAGAGCGACTCGTATGCACCCTGTTGACAAAGTGAAATTAGTCCTGGCAGCACCTACAGCCTGGAGCATTAAGCTTACCTTGCGGATCTCCAAGCCATCGTCAACCATGATCTTGAATGGTCCCATCATGACCTCACGGATCAGCTCAGGCTTGGTCACGGATTCGCTCAGGACGAATGGCATGAGCGTGTTCAGGTGGCTGAGCACCAGATCAGGCTTGTTATGAGCCGCAGATGTAAATGTCGTCATCCCCAGCCTGCGGATATCCATGTCAGGATCCTTCAGCATGGTTGTGAGCATCGAGACAAGGTAGTTCTGCAGCACAAGATCGAACTTGTCGCCGCTGTCTGCGAAAGTATATCGCAGAGCCTGGACTGCGATGCCTCGGACGCTTGGGGCCGGGTCACCCAAGAGTTTCTAGAAAGAAAGGGTCAGTACACTCTAGCCCTGAGGACTGAACGATCAAAGGACACCTACATCCAGCCTAGGAATAAAGGTCTCGGGGTCGACAATCGCCAGACGACCTATACACTCAGCAGAAACCGCCCGGTTGTCGTCAGACTGCGACGCGGCCAGTAGGCAATCCCAGATGGGAGATGCAAATTGACTGATGTTGCCATTTTGTTGCAGAACCTCCTTGAGTGAATGCAGAAGCAGATATTGCTTGACGCCCACACCTTGGAATCCCTGTAATATCACGGGCAGATACAGCTGTGGGTTGCCGGCGGCGGCACGTCCGAGAGCCATAGCTGCGGTCATGGAGAACTTATCGTACTCTTCCCCGAGGTGCTTGAGGAAAATGTCTGGCTTCAGAGGAGAGCGCGGGCCGAGTCTGAGTGCGGCCTCGCCCAGTACGCTGAGTGCTAGGCTGCGTTTGTCGGGCTCCGCCGACACCTCGGCCTCCCGAACAAAACTGTTGATGTCGACACCGCCTGTACCACCACTGGCCACCAGTAATGTGCCGATTACCTTACCCACGATCGTCGGATCGCCACTAATGCCTTCCTGGAGCATGTTGCCCATCAGAGCCTCGCCGTTTCCAGATGACCCGATTTGAGCGACGAGGTCCAGAAGAGGATTCAAGGTAGCTGCCACAACGTTAAGCTTGACGAGCTCACAGATCGCAGTAGTTATTTTCGGGGTCACCGCGTTCTCGCTGTCGACCGATACCAAGGAAGCCAGAATAGTGAGTGATGGTCCCAGAAGCTGAGCATCATTGTTAGCCAAGATCGGTAGCAGGGCCTCGACAATGGTGTCCGTGGTAGTCTGGTCAACCAATTGCTGCCCAGCAGGGGACACCATCACGTGTTTCAATGCTTGAATACTAGAGTTCCTGAGGATTCGGTTGGCCTTGCGAAGCTGTGCCGAAAGCTCCCTTGCGACATCTTGAGCCCATGCGGCATTGAAATTAGGTGATGGATGGGCAGCAATGTCTTCGACGGCCTTGACAGCTGCGAGTCTCGTAGTCTCATTCTTCAGACGGTCCGCGATAATCGACAAGCCCTTCGCCCGTTTGTCTGCAGGCAACAAGTTGGCGCCTTCAGAGTCGCTCGTGCGCGCCAACAGCGTTCCTAGCGCGTGTATAGCCTTCTGTCGCACCTCGGCGTCGGCGTCCATAGCAGCAGCACGCTCGAGTATTACGTCAAACAATTTAGACAACTCTCCCTTGTACTTGTGGGCCGTCGTTCGCGATCGTGGTGGTGTGATAGATTTTCCGATTTCCTCGACAGTCTGGATCGCCTGTGACGAGATCTTATAGAATCGATCGTTCACGGCTCCAATCACCCCGCCGACCATTTTTGATAGATGAGGCTGCAAGAGAGTAGACGAGTGTGTTCTTGCAATATCACTGAGAAATTTGAGAGCGGACACACGAAGTGTAGACGGTGTAGCCGATGCCGCGCCGCTGCTGCTAGACAGTGAGGTGGATGTCGACGCTGCGGCTGTCTTAATCGCATCGATCACAAGGTCAAGGATCTGGTCCAGATAGTCGGAGAGTCCACCCTGCTGGACAAGTATCAAATCATCCAGGAGGTTCATAGCCGCCTGTTTGGTAGGTAGCGACTTGCCCTTTAGTAACTTGACCGACGACTTGACGATCTGCGGCGTGAGCTTGGCAAGGTCGGCGCGCGGCCCAGGAGGTATCTTTTCCAGCTTGGGCGAAACGATGCCGGTCCCGTCAGAACTAGCAACCCCACTGCTGCTCTGACGTCTCCGCTTGCGACTCTGCGGTTGTTGAATCTGTCCGTCGCCTTGTGCAACATCAAGAGTAAATTCAGGAACCAAGCCCACGCCGGTCTTCCGGACGAGAAGAGATACCGCCGAGATGACGTCCAAGCGGACGTTGTCCTCACGCTCGTCGAAACGCTTGATCAGCGGGGGTGCCACCTGGGTGTAGAGCACACCATTCTCCAGGAGATCACCGTTGCTGCGGGTAGAGACGAGGGTGTGGAGCGCCTTGGCTGCACACCTGCGGACCTTCCAGCTCGCGTCGTCGTCGTCATCAAAGCCACCGCCGGCTTCGAACTCGTCGTCGTCGCCAAAGTCGTCGTCCTCTTCTTCTTCGTCCTCCTCATCCATCTCTTCGTCCTCGTCAACCGCATAGTTGGGGTCATACTTGATATATCGAAGACAGGCCGCGATCGCATTATCGGTGTACGGGCGCATCTGCGAAGGACACGAAGCAAGAAACGCCTCGAGAGCGACCAGAGCCGCCTCCCGGACTTCAGCGAATTCCGGGGCCACATCGTCGCCATCACCGATCTCCTCGAGGTGTTCCTGCAGAACATCCTCGCTCAAAGAAGAAAGAGTGAGCTGAGCGATGCTGCCAATGTGCTGTCCGAAGCGGTGAGGGATGGACCGAGCCATGGAGCCCATGATGGTGAGATATAGCCGCCGAGTGACGGAGTCGGTCTGAGAGTCCTGGAGGACCGTGACGGCCCGGCTGATGAAAGAGACCAGCTGCTCGTCCAGGAGGTAGACGGCCAAGATCGACAGGGCAATGACGGCCTTCTTCCTAACGGCGGACGCAGCCTTCTGGTCGTCCAACAGACCCAGTACGACTTCCTGCAGGGCCTGGACCTCATCGTAGGGTGACAGCATGACGCCGAAACACTTGACTACCTCTATTATAACGTCGACGACATCAGAGTTGACCTCCTCAACCATCCCCTGTCCTGGAGCAGGCAAGCGTATGACGGATTGGCCCTTCTGTGACTGAGACACCCTGCCTAGGAGACGCGGCATCAGCACCCTGCTTATGCTGGTGTACGCCTCGCTGACGTCTTTTGAGGATGGCACGCCCGGCTGGGGTCTTGGGAGAGCCTCAATGACGTTTCGAAGGGCGAGGGCTGGAACGGAGCTGTCGACGGAATTCTGAAGTTTCAAAGTTGTCACCTTTTCGATCAGAGGTGCGATGAGGTTATTGGGGATTTTGGCAACAAGGGGACCGAGACTATTCAGGAGGAGCAGGGTCAGTGGCGAGGAAGGCAGGCATAGCAGCTACGGTGGGGGGGAGGGGAGGGTGGAGGGGCAGGGCTTACCACTTGATGGCCTGGTTCTGGACCTCTCCGTTCTGGTCATCCAGAGCCCTGACTACGTGATCGATGGTTCGGGCGGCGGTGTTGTAATCATGGTAGAGCATGTCCGGCTTGCCATTGGCGAAGACAGTGATAAGGTCGTTCAGGGCCATGAAGCGGAAGTCGGGGTCAGTGTCGTTCAGCTTGCCCAGGAGCTGGACGACCGTGCTCGAGGTCGGGTGTGGGGGCAAGCTCTGCGCCATCGTGAGAGCTGGGCGGACCGCGTCACGCCAGGCACGAGCTTCGGGTGTGGCGGCGATTGGTATGGGTGGGAGGCCGTGATGGCCGTTCTGTAGGAGGCGAGAGGACGCACGGGGAGGTGTGAGGGGACTCCTGCACGTACGACAATGGGTACGACGTGCTATCTGTAGAGGCGTCGGGTTGGGGGGAGAGTTGTGATAGTTTGTTGGTGTTTTGGGGGAAAGCAGCAGACCTGGGGAAGGTTGTTGGCTGCTGCAGTCGACGATCTAGGCACCGGGTTGGGAGCTGGGATGGCGGGGTCGAGTAGCTCCAGCCAGCGGTGCGGGGTATAAGGCACTTAGCCTGGTCTGTGCTCCACTGCCGGACTATAGTGGTACAGCTGCTTGGAACCCCGTACCGAGTACCATGTACAGTCCGTACCTGTTGGTCCCCTACGACGACATGAGGTCTTCACCAAACTAGTCTGCAATTGCTTCTTGTGAGATGTGCAGCTGCAGCACGACCTGCTATGGGTAGATCTGACCTGTCCAGATCTCATACCCAGCTCCATCGGCTGGACTCATCTAACCACCTCCCCCTTGGTTCTTTTCTTGGATGTCTGTAATCGCCACTCAGGGAGCTTCGAGAGGCTTGTAGGCAAAGCTGCTTCTGGACACCACGGAGTTCTTGGTCCGCCCTGGACACCATTTCGCTCTGCATACTTGCCTGCGCAGTGCCAGTGCCTCTTAGAGATCAGCATTGCAGCTGCAGGACCAGGCAAGGTCTGGCCTGGGCTCGTATGGGCAGCTGGGTCATTTTGGGGTGACGCTGCATACCACAGTGGCGATATCCTCTCAGCATCACTTATAGAACAGTCTCATGCCTGCCGGCAATGGCCAATCATCAGGTCTAGTCTGTGTATTGACATCAGCAGGTGTCCTGTCTGTTGATTGTGTCGAGTCACCCCTTCCATATCTCCTCTACTTTCGAATACTCAGCTCAAGTGCTGCGTTGGCGCCTGAAGGTCTATCAAGTCTACCATCCGAGCGTGGAGCAGCTTATCACAAGGACTGCTCTGACCTGGAGCCTCTAGAGAGACTTCTATCGGCAAAGGCCTTGTCTAGCACCACTGTACAACGTTCAATGGCCTTATGAGCCATGTATTTCTCGAAAGGACCCTCTGGCACATCTACATCCTCGTAGGATGCTACGCAAGAACAGCTCTGGCGGTTCTTGCTAGCCTGCTTTAGCTAAACAACAAGCATGGCACTGTTGTCAGATCAGATGTCGCCGGCCAGGTGTCGGCCATCTCCGCCTGGCATTGAAGACATGCCGACCGAGGACGAGGACATGCTAGCCAAGGTGGATGGGTCGAAGTCTGATCTTCCAGATGATGTGCCCCAAAAAACCTAAAGGACCTCGAGACATTCATTTCCTTGCCTCTTGGCATGCCTCTGCTGGTCCGCCTGTAGATCGTTGTGGCCGATTGTCCCGCCAGCGGATGGAACAGAGGCAGGATGTGAAGCCGGAGTCGCGGAAGGCCGATCTCAGGATATGGACTCTTCGAAGAGCGACCGCTTCGGCTTCCGAGACGTGCGAGTCTCCGCGACGCTTCACAGCCACTTTCCCTCTGGTCTCTGAAACACACCAGGTAGGTAGTAGATGCATGTTCAGCAGACCGCCCCCTGGCCGTGTCGATAGTCGAACGCTTGCACGACGGCGCATGCGTACGTGAGAGCTGCCGCGACGACACAGATATGCATCAGCTGGTGGCTCGCCCCAAACAGGTCGAACCGCCGCGGGAACCACCTCTCTGGGAACTGCACACCCACAAGATCAGCACTGCAGCGCACGCCTGTCGGGCCGGACGGGGTATTCAAGCTCACCTTCATCCCATAGACCCCGACGCCAACCCCGTTACATACCACCGTCGCCAGGATCCAGCCCAGCCCAACCCGCCTGCGCATCTCCTCCAGCCCGTGCCGCAGCACCCCGTGCAGGATCGGCGCCGCGAAGCTCCCCGCCCCGAAGCACCCGAAGAGCGCGGCCCTGTACGGTCCCAGGCGGGGCCCGCTGAACTGCGGCAGGAACGTGGCCGCGGAGCAGGCTGCCGCGAGCGCGGTGAACAGCGCCAGGTACGCCGCCCGCGCGCCCCCGTCGCACGGGAACGTGTAGTAGACCAGCGGGACGGTGGCGCCCCACATCAGCACGAGCACGCCCTGGATGTCGATCTTCATCCCCAGCGCGTAGAGTGCCTCGCTGTGCGCCATGAGCGTGTGGAAGGTGGTCGACAGGACGAAGCAGACGGCCACGCCCAGGAAGTACGTGCTGCAGACGAGCACGTCCGCCGTGGTCGCGACGCGGTACCGCGGCGGGACCGAGACGGCGAACATGCAGCTCGGCAGCGCTAGGAAGACCGCCGCGCCCACGATGTGCGAGTAGATGTTGACAGTCTCGTTGTGGATGTACAGCCAGGACGAGACGCACTCCCTCACAGAGGCAGAGGCCCGCCGGTAGCCCGTCTGGATGTGCTCGCTGCCGTGCTGCTGCCACTCTTCTGTGCGAGAATGTCAGCCGTCCCATCCACCTCCGAGGGGTCCAGATCGATGCCAGGCTGCAGGCTGCTTGCCTATCTCGGTCCATTGTAGTAATCTCACTGTGTCCTTCGCGGTCGCCGCCATGGCCTCGACTTGAGGCTTCGGCCGCGGCTCGGGCCGCAGACTAAGCCTGCGCCGGCTCTTGATCGGCTTCGAGCCGGCGACGATGATGGACGCCATAGCCAGCACAGAACTTTCGAGGAGCGCAGGTGCTTGTGGATTCACGTTCAGAAGCCGATGCTGCACGTGAACCGATGGGGACGACTCTGGCAGACCAGAGGTCTGGAGAACCCCATGCACGTGAGCCTGGGAACCCTGAAACCGTTTCGGCTCATGCCTGCGCAGTTACCATAATATAAGCATACTATAGTAGGGTCCACAGCGTTCGGGTCGACGACTTGCCGTAGTCCTTATAGCCGGCGGTGGATCACCAGACAAGCCAATCAGCGGCTTTATCCCGACGTCTTTGGTAAGGAAGTTGTGAGTATCTCACTCGAAGGGAGGAAGTAGCGCCCGAACTTACTCTACCAGTACATTAAGTGTATGTGGGCTGGACAAACAGCTGCTCACACGACACCCTCACTTGTGGCTCCGGTACGATAGTGCACGACGGAGTGCACAGCGGGCCAATAGACTTTTGTCGTGAGCTCTGGAGTGACTTCGAGCTCACTTCGCAACTCACTGTACCTTGTCTACACATGAGCTCTAGATCGCCGCGTCGCTCAGGGACCCCCGCTACATATTTCCACAGCCCGTCATTCTAGACGGTGGAGCCCATCGTGACCGCAGGGCTGATGTCGCCGCTGGGATAAACCGGCCCCAGCGCCGAGCCGGAGGGCCGAGAGGTGGGTCACGTCCGTGTTGCTGTGGGAAGCACAAATCGGTGGACCCCTTGGGCAAGACGGCCTTCGCGGGTGCGGAGTGGGAAGATGACCGAAGAGGGGGAGCGCTGCTGGCGAGACGTCCCCGAGAAGGGGACGTGTGGAAGAGACAGTAGAAATGGGAGGGCATACGTCGTGCTGACCGAGCAGGCGTCATGCAGATCGGCAGCGCGTGTGAGACGGAGGCGCAGGGAGCCTGCGCCCATGGCATCCTTACGCGGCGGCTGAGACGTGGGCACGCGGCGCGCAAAGAAGCCACTGGGAAGGGAGCCAAACAAGTCTTGCTACGCTGAAGAGACTCTCCCCAGGCGACTACAACCAGCCAGCCCATCGTCCGTCTCCCTGCATGGACCCCGGATAGTCTACATACGACCAACAACCAAGCCAGAAGAGCACAGAGAGAACAAGAAGCCCGACTGCTCCCGACCACCAGAGCCTCCCTCGGTCAGGGCGCGTGGTCCTCGTTCTCGCAGAACTCCATGGGGTACCGCACCATGCCGGGGTTCCAGGACTCGATGCAGCCCTCGCACCGCTGCTGGCCCGTGCCGTGGCACAGGAAGCACTCCCGGCCGCCCGCGTCGCGGAGGCGGCCCTCGCACATCCTGCAGGCGCGCCATCCCTCCTCGCACCCGCCCGGGCACGCCTGGTACTCGCTCCAGACCAGCACGCCCGGTCGCTGCAGGCTGCGGCCGCAGTCGAAGCACTGGTCGTACGCCAGCGCAGCCCCGCGCCCCGGGGATGGGCGGGATGACGCCGCCGCCGCCGCCGCCGCCGACGATGACGGTGACGACGACCCCTCCCCACATGTCGACAGCGTACCCGAGCCCGAGCAAGTGCCCAGGGCCGAGCACGTCCCCGGCGACCGGGCCGTGGCTGAGCCCTGGTATGCCGACATCTCTGGCGCGTCGCCGCCGGCCTGGGGTGTGCTGTGCCTTTCTGGGGGCCCTCTGTTGCTGCGGTGCTCGAGACCGGACACGGTCAGCAGCGCGGAATGTAGGAGCACGAGGCTGTGGGGACTCTGTATGGAGATTCGGGCGTTCTCTGGTTGATATGATGGCTGATGGTTTGTTCCCGGCCCTCTATCCGGGCCGTTTGGTGCTATTGCTATGCTACTTGCTAGGGACTATTAGAGACACCAGATTTCAACATGACTATGGGAAGAGGGTCCATACAATTATCAGTAGACGGACGGGCGGTCTTGCTTGACTGGTCTGCTTTCGGCTCCTCGATGTATGCTTGTTGCTGCTGCTGCTGCTGCCGAGGATCGATAGCGTCGGCGGTCAGGAGGGAGGAGGGAGAAGCTATGCCGACCTTATATGTATACACATTCCTCGTTGACCAGATACATCTCGTGAGTCCCGTGAGCATCAGTCGTGATATCATATCACAATGTATGTGTGCCAGAACAGGATCCGTGGGGGGACGAGTTCGACTGACGGTGATACATATCCGTGTTCTGAGTAACCATTCGAGACGGTGAGAGGCAAACCAGCCAGGCAGTTCGTCAGGGACAGGACCATGATGAAGCCCTCGGAATCTTGTCAGTTTGTCCTTTGTATTCAAATCATCCGAGACCTAGGTAGTCACCTAAATAGCGAATATCACCACCAGCGCCTTCGCAATGACCTTGGTTGGAATTCTCCCCTTCCCATTCCCAGGCATCATCCACACCTCCCCCAGCCCCCGAACAAAAAGCATACTCTACGTCTCGTGTGCATCATGCTCTCTATCATCGGGACTCTGCATCTCAACAGGACTCTGCACGAAAGCCTCCCGAGCGCCAGACATCATGTTCCCAGCCCAGCGTCCACTTGTCTCCGGCTGTACCTCACTGACACTCGTATTGGTGCCTCGTTTTCCCGTTCCACCCTTCGAAAGCCCAGACCCAGCCTCGTCCATTGGATTCATCCCGCTCTCGTCGGGCGTCGCGACAAGAGGCGGCGCAACATAAACATCACCGCTGACGATCTTGCTCGGCCTCCTTGTTGAGCCACGCCAGCGCCATGATCTGATACTCCCAGACGGCCGCGGCACCTTGAACCCCGTCTGCTGGCCGTCCTCGTCCGAGCGGTCCCCGCCTTGCGCCTCTCCCATCTCGGCGGCACTGTCCAGCATATTCGCCACGTCGCCGAACTTCTCCAGCTCCTGCACGAGATCCTGGTCCTGGGGCCAATAGATCCTCCGCAGGGCAGTGACCGCAAGCTCAAACACAACGACCATGGCCAACACCATGACGAGCGTGAGCCACCACGTGGGCGTCCTCCCAAAGTTGTCGATAAAGCCGTCACGGACTGTATAGGGCCCCGGCTCCTTCTTGTATATTGCCGACAGGAACAGATTCCACAGGAACCAGCCCGCGACCGAGACGAAGAAGCCGAAGAACGTGACGATGGTTTTGTTGTGCAGCTCGAGCACGAGGAGCTTGATGTTGATGAACATGACGCCTGCCGTGAAGGCGAGGTCGCCCATAGCGAACAGCCCGTTGTCGCAGTCGAAGTTGATGTGGGTGAAGATGCCCCAGATGCCGAAGAAGATGAACACAGCTTCGAGGACGGCCATGATCGTCCAGCCGATATACTTGCGGAAGTTGAAGGCTTTGTTCTTGTGCCCGTAGGTGTACAGCTCGGGGATGGCCAGGAGGGTCTCGGCTTTCAGGTCTTGCTCAAGTATACCGAGGAGGATGACAGCCAACGAGGTAAAGAGGGTATTGAACACCGCCAGGCTAGCGGATTCGTAGAATGAAGTACCGGTGTAGCCATTGTACCTCTGATACATGGCCTGGACGAGGTAGAACATGATCTCCTTCCAGAAGGTGGCAAGGATATATTTGCCGGTGCGGATATAATTCCACCGGCCGTGCACAAAGAGCAGCTTCTGCAGGAATCTGAACTGCGCGATGCTGTAGTCCGAGATCCTGGACGCCTGCCGGCCCTCGCGGCCGGAGACGCCGATACCGACATGGGAGGCCTGGATCATCGCGATGTCGTTCGCCCCGTCGCCGATGGCCAGAGTCAGAGACGACGAGACGCAGCGGCGGATGCACTTGACAAGCGTGGCCTTCTGTGCTGGCGACGCCCTGCAGCAGATGACCGAGTCCACACGCGCGACGAGGTCGAAGAAGAGTACCTTCAGGGCCTCGTCGCCTTCGACCACACCCAGCGTATGACCATCGATCACGACAACAGAGTGTGGCACCATGCCTCGACCGACGTCAACCAACGTAGCGGCGATCTTGTCTTGCAGAGAACCTTCGGTGGCATCTAGTATGTAGATCTCCGAGATCGACTTGCAGATCCTGGCTGAGTGTGCGATATTGATAGCCGTCTCCCGTTTGTCACCGGTCAGCATCCAGACTTTGATGTCTGCACGGCGAAGCATGTCGATGGTCTCAGGCACGCCCTTCTGCAGCTTGTCCTCGATCGCAGTGGCGCCAGCCAGGTCGAAATTCTGCTCAATGAGCTCGGCCGCGGCTTCGATGCGCTCTTGACGGTTGACGAGGCTCGTAGTAGCTTCGAGATACAACGCCTTCCATTGCTTGTAATCGTCCTCTTCCACGTAGCGATAGGCGAACAACAATGTCCGCAGACCCTCGGAGGCAAAGTCGTCGATGTGCTGGAAGCAGCGCTCGAACACCGCGCTGTCGCTCACCGCGATAGACTCGTCTACTATGCCCTCGTAGGGGTCGGGCATCGCGGTCGGAGAAGTGAGCAGATCTATGGACCGACCACGGTTCACAGATGTCCTCGGGGACTGGTATGCCCGGTCATCGCCTCCGCCTTCAGCTGTGGCCTCCCCTTCCCGGATCGTGGTGGGAGAAGCGACCCCGTCGGTGACAAAACTTGGGCGTTGTCTGCTCGTAGACCGCTTGCCACTGCTCTTCCTGCCGAAACGGCCGGCTCTGTGGCTGAGAGTGCTGGCAGCTCGAGCAAGCGACGTGCTGTTCCTCGTGCTGTGTACACTTAACTTTCTCAGTGCCTTCTCCTGCTCCATGCTCTTTCGGATGCTTGCGTGTCGATCTATAACCGACGCCGTCTCCATGGCCAGTTTGCTCTGCTTGAGCCGAGGCAGAACGACACTATCGGCTCCCTTGCTAAAGACGCAGATGCGGCCGTCTGGCATGCGGATGATGATAGACATCCTCTTGCGCTTGCTGCTGAATTCGATCACATCAAGGACCTCATAAGTCTCCTCGACCACAACCCCGTGCTCATTTGGGAATCGCAATTTGATGCTTTGCGCAGGCCGATCGACGAGGAGGAATCCCAGGTCTTGGGCAGCCTCAACCAGAGCGAGCTCATCCGGCGAGGCTGCCTGGAATTCGACTGTGCCGTCGGCCTTCTTCTCCGGTAAGCAAGTGTGGCACAGCGCAATGCACAAAATGAAGCGGAGGGCCTTCTTTGAGAAGGTGGTGTTCGGCCTCTCGCGTATGTATTGAAGCAAGTCTTCGGTCTTCAGCTGGGGCTGAGCGTTGCTGGGCCGTGCGGTCGATGTCCAGATCGAAGCAGACCTCCGAGGGGCACTGGTGGTGGATGCTCGTCCATAGCTGCTCGGATCATCGGCGTATTCCGACCTCATCGTGCTGCTAGAGGCTCGCGCAACCTGCTTCCCCTTGTCGTAGCCAATATTCGCCCCCGCCATTTGTCTCATTCTCTGACTTTCAGCCTCGCGCTGGACATCCATGTCATGCAACCAGGCCGTACCAGCCACGCTCATCTTTCGGAAACGCATGATGTTTTCCGTCAAGGTCCCTGTCTTGTCAGAGAAGACATAACTGACCTGGCCAAGGTTCTCGAGAATCGTTGTGGTGTTGGCGCCCATTGGGATGTTTGACACCGGGTCGTACATGTCGATATCCCGGAGCAGCATGACCTGTCCGATCTTGACGATTTCCAGTGAGACGTATAGGGAAAGGGGGATCAAGCTGTTGAACTCGATGACGAACGCAACCAGGATCTTGCCGAATGGCACAACGTAGTCGTTGAGGTACCACGCAGAACTCTCGGTGTCGCGCACCCAGAGGACATTTCCGAGGGAGCATCCGAGGGCCAGCAGGATGACGAAGCAGACGAGCAAGATGATGATCTTGTTGACCTTGGCCTGCATGGCGGGTGCTTTGGCGCGCACGTTCTTATTCGCGTTCATCCGGATCTTACACTCCTCCCCCGTGTTGATCACTAGACCGATAGCCTCGCTCGTATTTCGCAGAGTCGACCCTCGGTATACCACCTGGTTCAGTGTCAGGGGCATTGCCTCTCCGTTCACGACGGCCTTTCCCTCGTAGTTGTAGAGGTCGAGGTTGGGGTCCTCGGAAACAACCTCGGCGTCACAGGCCTTCAGGGCAGACAGTGATCCGCAGTGCTGCGTGAACAGCGGGCAAGACTGTTTGCTCTTCAGATTGGTCTCGCCATCGAGCGCCATCGTTTCGATGTACGCGACACCGTTCGGGCCCGTCGCGTGCAATAGGATAATATCTGCTGGCAGGTTCTCGTCCCGGTGCAGCTTGATAATGTCGCCCACACGGATATCCTGCCACTGCATCCTGGACCAGTGGACGTCTTCGTCCTGCGACCACGGCGGGTTCTCGCCTCCCCGCTCGACCACCTCGTCCAGTTCCTGCATCTCCGCCTCCACATCTTCTCTTCGCCTGCGAAACTTCTCCCGGAACCCCCCATACCGTCTGCCACTCGGATTGCTACCGTCGGGACCCAGCACACATGCTTCGGTCCTGTTCTCGAGCTTGTCCAGCTTGTATCTCCGATAGTCATCCCACCCCTCCTTGGCCATGCTGATGGCAACGAATGCCATCAGGGGGCCGATTGTAGTATAAGTGCCTGTGGTACTGAGACCGGGTATCATTTGAAGAATTCCAATAGTAAGGAAATATGCGTTGGCGAGCTTGCTGAACTGAAAGAACAATTGCTTTGGGAGGAATGACCATACAGTATACCTGCTGGACCTGATGAAGTTGGATATATATGGCCTGCCGCGCCGCTCGTCTATGAGGCCGTCCTTCCGGCGTGATAGGCCCGGATTGAGCGGTATATGCCTCCCGTCGGCGCTGTGCGGCAGCGGCTTCTGGCGCAGGAGCCCCTCGACAACCCATTTCTGGTACCACTCGGCGAGCTTCGCCCTGAAGCGGGAAGACCGAGTTCGTTTCAAACGCCTCGCTCGGGCCTTCTGCCGGACGACCCAGTCCTTGGCTTTCGCTATCGTCGCATTGGCCTCGGCAGCTCTCTTGATGCTGTCCTCGACCCCGCCAAACTGCAGCCGCCGGTGCCGGGGCCGGGTCACGGACGGCGGCTCCGCGAAGGCGACCCTGCTCGGCGGGCCGTCCTCGCCCTCGAGCCTCTCGCCCCGGCCCGCCTCCAGACTGGCGTGCTGCTCGCGGCTCTCACGCCATCGCCTCGCGGCCTCGGTGTCCTCCACCCTGCTCTCGATGGGATACAAGCCGGTGTCGAGCCGCAGCTGCGGCTGGCGTCCGGGACGGCGTAGGTCGTCGGAGAACACGACATGCCCGCTCTCGCTGCGCCTCGTGTCGGTGCTCCCTCCGCGTGACCGAGATCTCCTCCCCTCGCCTGGGCCCTCTGCCAGCTGCTGCTCCAGGGCCTCCTCGGCCATGCTGGCGTGTCTGCCGGGTCTGCCGGGTCTGCCGGGGCCTGGCCGGGCCGGGACTAGGCTCTCCGCCTCCTCAAGGTTCTCGAGCTCAGAGCGCAGGATGTCGATGCTGGTGCTGCGCCGGTCACGACCGCGCATGCCGTGGTTATTCCCAGCCATGGCGGGCGGCCTGGAGGTGGGCGCCCGAGACTCGAGCTGACGTCCAAACCACTATGCTCGACCCGGTGTGCGGAGAAGAGGCGTGCATTGAAAGATGGGGGGCCTCTCTGCCCTCCAGGATGCACCTCGGGATACGGCAGGGTGACCGGGTGTCTCTGTCCCGCGGAACACACGACCTGCCTGTGAGACCAGAGATGAGATGCTCGCTTGTTGCGGCCCGGGAATGATCCAGGACCCCCGAGATGAGAACAGCCTTCAGCAAAGCAGGTTGTCGGCTGAGCCTAGTATATAGGGCGGGCGGCTGAAGAGGGCTACGGCCTAGCCCGGGGCGTGGACAAAGAAATGCGTCGTGGCGCGGTGCCAGAACCGGGCTGATGACTTATTGATCGAGGTCTGGAGGACGACCAGAATCCAATCAAGATCGAAAGCCGTGCGACGCCAGCGCTCGCGTGAGTCGAGTCAGACGGGCCAAGGACGGGAGGACAGGCGCTGTTCGACTCAGGATCGCATGAACCGGACAGCAAGTCGACGACAGCCCACGCGGATGTGAAGAGAAGACCGAAAAAAAAAAAAATTGCAAGTCGGTCGACCTGGCTGGCTGGCTGTGGCCCCCCCCCCGGCGTCGGCCACTGCATAAACCAGTCCCGCGCCCCGGTGACCTCATCGTCCACGTACACCCAGCCGAGATCCCTCCGCGCGCCCTTTGCTCCCTTTCCCCACCGGGCGCGGGATGGCGCTTCGGCTCGGCACACCTCCTCTAACGCCTTCTAACACCTTACTATTCGTGCAGTAGTGACCCGACCCGGCCCCTCTACCGCCGTACCCACCCCTTCGAGGTCAGGCCATGGCAGCATGTCCCGCACGTTGTCGCCCTGGGCTCCTGTCTGTCAACCCTTCACCCCCCCCCAGCTCGGTCCGTCGGTGCCCGGGAGCTGCATGTCCAAATACGGTACGGTGTTCGGTGTTCGTGTCCTGGCCCGCTGCGAGCCCAGTGGGCTGCATGGACCGGCGGATGGGAAGGGCCTGTGCGGTGGGTTCTGCTTCCAGAAGGATCAGAGAAGGGATGCCTTGTGCCAATCGATCTTCCATCCCTGCTCCGGGGATCGTCTCAGGCTCCGCCCCGCCATGGCCAACACAACAAACTCTAACGCAGCCTTTCCTTCCGTCCCGCCAGCCCTCACTCCTAGCGACGGCGACCAGCCAGCCGTAAGACGTGGCGCAGCCAGCCGAGAGGACTGGGGTGTGCGCTAGCGAGACCTGTCATCCCTCCCCGGCTCGATGGCTCGATGTGACCGCGCGATGATACGAGGTCTCGATGCGAGGAGACGGCGGGGTGGCATTTCTCGTGAACACAACAAACACGTGGCGACCGGACCATCGTAAGGCTCTGGGGTCAGACCGGCCGGTGTTGTTGAACGAGCCTTCCAGTAGCTCCATAGCAACGAAGCAATGTCGGGCTCTAGCGAGGATGGCAACACGCTGCTCCAAACTCAAAAGTCACTGCGGGAGCACTTCAAGGTTGTCAGGTAGGGTAGTCCAGGGTAGGTGATAGATAGATTTGCTCTCAGAAGAGACGTTTCCAAACAACGTTTCCATTCCAACCAAGAACGCCTTGGCCATGTGCCCCTACCCTATTGCCTAAAAAAAAAGCTATATTGTAGTTTTAGATCAGGTCTGCTCCTGCAACCCCTCTTTCGAGAAGGACTAGAAGACAGCACACGCGACTAGGCGTAGGCAGAGTGATCCAAAAAAAAAACTCGAAAATGGTCTCCAATCCCATCTCTCAGAGATTAACTGGCGTCCCCAGAAGAAAATGGAAACAAAGCTGCGGGAGATTTCCCAAAGATCACTTTGGCTGTATCCTTCCGTCCATCCATAATAAGTATTAGCCACCTGGGCGTTTCCTCCCCAAGGTCCTCGGACAGCTCCGTTGCTGATGTGCGCAAGACAAAAAATTCCAAGCCTCCCGAGACGCAGCGACGTCTGATCCAACGCATGTACTCGACGGCAATAGCTATTAGGTGCCCAGGTAGCTCATGATAATGAGCCAAGGTCGATGCGGTGCGGAAACACACAAGACTCAAATGGCAGTCGCAAAGAGAAGAAAAGACCGTCGCTTCGCTGTGCCAGAAACACATTTCTCGGGTCTGACAGCCAACAAGGTATCGCGGCCGACAGCGATCACAACGACGGACAGCGCGCAGAATGAACAGATGCGATCGGTTGGTGCAGATGAAAGGAGAAAGATAGCTGTTATCGACAAGCGACGTAGCGGGTAAAGATCCGAGCACAGATGACCACCTGGTGTAAGACAACATTCCCCCAAACGCCGGCCCCCCTAAGACGGCGCCTTGCCCCCTTGCGCTCGGCCAAAACACAGATGCCTGGGTATATACGACATTTCCAGTCTAGATCGCAACACCTATCCCGAGGGTTTGAAGTCCCTACAGAGATGTGAAGAAGTCTGCAGATCGGACCAGGCTCATCAATCATGACTCCGTGACGGACATGCCATGGTGTGACATGGCCTCTGGTGAGAGGCTTGCAGACTCGGCGTGGTCAAATGACACGAGCTGGTTCATGTCCAGATCCGCCTGAGTCGCCTCCCCGAACGGGGAATGAGGCGGGTGCATGGGAAGATTGATGGTGTGCTTTGAGTACATCTCGTTCAGACCCGTGCCATCGTCAGAGACGGCAGATTCGTGGACCGGGTAGAGATCCGCCGATGACGGCCGACCGACCATTGACAAGGGTGGGGACTGGTCGACGATGGCTGGGTCTCCGTGGCCATGGCTGGTGAACGAGAGCGGAGACACGGACTGAGGCACGAGAGGCGACGGGTGGACCATTGGCGACAAGAAAGTACCGCTATAAGGGGTGTTGTAACTCGAGGCTGGCATCGGCGTGCTCTCGGGGCCCTGTGTGAAGTAGTTGGGGCTAGAGTAGTCCGACGGAGAGGGCGCGGTGGTTGCCGACATTGGGTATTGGCGCATATCCAGTCCAAAGCCAGCCTGTGTGTCAATCCGCAGGTTGGGTCCCAACCCACTCGGCTGCTGAGGAACAGGTGCGAAGATACCCGGGCTGTGAGGCTGCGGCTGGCTCTCGCCAGGGTGCTGGATGAAGAAGGACGGCATGGGCGCTTGCAGCATAGCGAAGTCGACGGGCATCGGTACCGACCTGCTGCGCTGGCGCTTGTGGCCGCGAGGCATCCCAGGGTGCAGTGCTGGGGGAGCACCCCACTGGGTCTCCTGGTACATGCCCACATGAGGGGGACCAAAGCTGGGCTGCGAGGATGGCCGGTTCGTGGGCGACACAGGAGCAGAGATAGATATCGCGTGCATAGCCTCATACGGGTTAGCCGAGTGACGGTTCATAAAAGCCTCCAGGGACACAAGCTTGGCCAGCTGACCGCTCAGGACCTTGGGGTTGCCACCGAGGTGGTGGACAAGACATTGCGATGCCTGCTGATCCTCAGTAAAGTCCCCACACTGGAAAAAGCCGTTCGTCTGCGGCGATGAGTCCATGAAGAAGTTAGGGGGCCTGTTCAGCTCGATAACAATGCCGCCGAGCTTGTTTGGGTCGCCGTCATTGTTCTCGAGGAAGATCGACTTGATGGATGCGAAGGGGTACTCGATCTTGTAGCCGGCCTGCTCGTTGTTGATGTAGTAGGTCATGGTACACTTGTCCGGCGAGTAGAAAATGATCAGGTCCATGGTGTTCTGGCCCACACGCGTCCACTTGCCAATGCTAAGAGAACGGCAGGTTAAGTGATGGATCACTGTTGTTCGTCAGTCACAGGACACGACCGCCGGGTTCAATCCTGCGGATTTTCCGAAGCCATTACTTACGGACTTTGCCCTGGCCGTTCTGCTCTCCGCCAAAGGGCATACCACCAGCGCCGTAAGGCATGAGGCCGCGGCCGAGGAAGCCGGCGCCGAGACCCTTGCCAGACTCCATGGCCTGCATGGCCAAGTACGTCCGCATGGACTCGGGTATCGCATCGAAGTCCTCGCCGGTCTCCAAGCTCTTCTTCGCCAGCGCCTTGATCTTAGCTCGCCTACACAATGCTATTAGCTCTGGTAGCAGGAGGGGTCACCGGCCAGGAATCGCATACCTATTCTGGAACCAAATCTGAACCGACCGCTCAGTCATGTTGATCTCGTCTGCGATCCGTTCCCGCACATTTGCGGTAGGAGTAGGGTTCTTGTTGAACTCCATCTCCAAGGTCGTCAACTGATCCTGTGTGGCGCGCTGTCTCTTCTGGTTCTTCTGCTGCTGGGTCAGGGTGCTTTTCCTCGGTGGCCGTTTCGAGACGGAGCTAGCATTGTGAGAAGCGGATGTGGCGGACGAGGGCGTCTGGATGCTGACAGGATGGCCACCTGAGATGGGCGTTCCCGTGTTGGTCGGCGAGCTGGCGTCATCGGATTGAGATATCGAGACAGCACTTGTCGGGCCCGACATGCCCGGGTCTTCAACCTTTATCGCCATTTCGGGCTACGTATGCTGAAGACTCGTGTGATGTGGCAAGCGAGGTATGTGCGGACAGGCTGAGCGCAGTGGTTCCTTTTCTTCTTCTTAACAAACGAAATCGGGCTATATTCTTTCTCCGCTAGGATGCGCGCAACAGTATGAGTCGCGACTTGAATCGATGACGAGCCCGCCAGGAAGGAGGGGTCTACTCTCGTCTAGTGCGGTGCGAGATCGTCGGATGCCGTTCGATCGTGGTGACCCGGCGTCGGTGGTGTAGCTGAATGAGCGTGGTGGATAAGCAATCGAAGCCCAGATAGGGAGCGCCGTCCTTGACGTATTGGTGCGAGACCAGACTGGACAGGACAAGAAGACAAGCCGGTGCAAGTGGACAGTAGGGAGGGTGAGCAGGTGTGAGCTGAAAGAAGGCGGGCAGGGTGGTTCGATATGATGCCCGAGGCCCAGCGTCTGGAGCTTCTGAAGAGGCTCGTGCTTGCTGAAGCGAGGCGGATGGATCTCTGTCAAGAGTCGCGGCCAAAGAAAGTCAAGTCCAATCAAGGAAGGGTAAGGTGGCGAGGTCAGGGTAGCAAGTCAAGGCGATGTGGGATCTTCGCGACAACCGAATGAATGTAAATGGATACGCCCGGAAGGATTGAACGGGGTGATCCGAGAACAGCAAAATGGGGATTCGTAGGGAACGACTGTGGTTAGAACATAGAAGAAGCGGGGAGGCCAAGAAAAGGAGAGGAAGAGAGGGAGGGAGGAGAGGAAAACGTCGAATTCGGCGACAGAATGGTTGAGAATTGACGGTGAAGGATCACGATTGACAGGAGGGGGAGAGAGGGAAAAGGGGGAAGGGAAGGGGGGAGGCAGCAGAAAAAAAAAAAAAAAAAAAAAAAAAAAAAAAAGAGAGAGAGAGGGAAGGGAAGGCCAGGCAGAGCAGGAGGCCAGGCGCGGACAGGCACTGGGTCGGGAAAGGGACTCCAACTCAACTCCAGGAACACTGGCCCGAGGGAGAGAAAAGGGAATGGCGTCGGGAAGCTGGGGGGGGGGGGATGCACCCCTGTCGCCGTCCACGGCTGCGATTGGCCTCTTGTTGCGTCCCTGAGGGGCGGCGTACAGGAAGGTGGGACTGGCGTGGGCAGGAACAGGGCACGACAGGGACAGCCAAGGGCGAGGGCAAGGGCAAGGGCGGCTGGCTCCACGGGTACCTGGGCTCGCCATGCCCCCTGTCCCTGCACCGACCTGGCCCTCCCTCCAGCGTCAGCACCGTCCTTTTATTTTTTTTTCCTGCTTCCTCACCTCTCGCCGGCTCCAGAGCCACGGCGAGCCCACACATCGCCTCTCGCCTGTGTTGCCGTACCCACCCTCCCCAATGGTCAAGTCACGCGTCCCACGGGTGGCATTGCGACGCTGTTAGATCTGGCGGAGTGGCACCAGGATGGGGTCGTCTCGAGACGTTGGAGCCGGAGCTGACTACTCAGTAAGAGGGTGAGGTCATGAGAGGAGGAAGGGAGGCAGGGAGGCGTGGGAGGGCGGCCGGGCGTACATCCGTCGGCGTCCGCATCAGGAGGTGGCAGCACCAGAACCAACCCGCCTCCCCACCAAAAATCATACTTGCGCCGTCGTCCTCAGCAGCAGGCACCAGCAGATACACACGCCCCCAACACTACTGCAGCAGAGTTCATGCAGACTCGAGCCAATTCATCACGGACTGCAGTCTGCAGTCTGCAGTCTGCCCTGCAACCTTGGGCCCTGACGCCTGGGCGTCGGCACCCTCGGAACCCCTGACAGATCATCGCCCACGCGGCTGAAGCTCTCTGCCCACCGGCATGACTGACGATCAGCGACGGTGTTTGCTGCCCAAGCCTCTCGGGGGCCTGAGGGTGGTGAGCAGCGACAGGTGAGCGCATAGTACAGAGCACAGTCAGCAGACGGCCGCAGCTCAACACACCACCAGGCCGCCAGCGCCACCGGGCACCACACCATGAAGCTCTATCCACCACCACCACCACCTCCGCAAGGGCCATGTTCCTGGCCGCGCCCATGCAGACAGGCCCCGTACCTGCATTAGCGTCAGGGGACCGTTTTTTCCTAAAAAAGACTGGCCGCCCGCGCTAGACGCCACGTCGCCCAGGGAAGCAGGCAGCGTGCGGCGCTGATCCGCGATGGATCGTGTCTTTCCCTCGCTGCACTCACAAGCCCATTGGTCCTCCCGTCAGAACTCTACCCGCAGCCAGTGCGGCTGGTTCAGCCCGCCCGTTCTGGACTGTCTGGTGGGCTGTGACGACCGGTGGCCTTCCCCGGAACGCCTCGGTCTACTACTGCACAGTCACAAGGTGGGCAGCTGCGCGGACTCATACTACCCTAGAGCCGAATCGCTCGCGGTGCGACATTGCGCCGGAATAATGCTGTGTGCGCTGCGGCTACAAAACGACAGGTCTGCCACCTTCGACGCCCTGATCGATCACAGCACAACGTTCAGCGTGAGATACGTTTGACGGCGTTGGTATTCACGAGGTTGTGCCTCGTACTTGCCTGCAACGGTCCGAAGCACGAAGAATCAGCGGTTACCCGGTGTTTCGAGGTAGCTGCGGGCATTAGCCGGGTAAACACACCTTCATTGTGGCTCTAGAACGGGTCTCTGAGAGAGGGGGGAGAGAGAAGGGGGGCGTGGTTTGATCTCACAGTCTACACTCTTGTTTCTTGCACCGTCCGCCTCTGCAGTGTTAGGCGATTGCCAAAGTCTCATGCCGTCATTCGGCTCCGGCCCCTGGGTTCTGGCAGTGGCAAGGTCAACCTGTCTACAATCCTAGATTCAACCAAGGAGGTGACAAACAGCTGGCACAGAACAAAAGATCGGCTTACCGCGCCGGCGGCGCGTTCTGTGCGGGCGTACTGTACATAGCCTGTCGCCTGCGGGCGCGACGACGTTCCGGAGTTTCCAGGGACCGAAACACGCGCGTCACTGCCCGCGCGAATGCTCCGCTAGTCGCATCGCCATGACTCCGCTGCGCCGCAGGAGACTGCAGAGGCTGAGGGTCATGAGGCGCCGAGCCCCTTACAGAGCTTGGAAGCTTCAGAAATCGCGCCATCAACACAAGAGTTGACCGACTGGGGCAGCGATCAGGCTGGCGTCACGCCAGCTTCTTCGCTTTCGCCGCTTCGCCTCTATCAAAACCCGTCAGAAGGCGAGCCGCGAGACATACTTCTACGAGGCGTACTTCTCTCCAGCCCTGATGCCTTGTGCAGACGGGACATCACTGCACTTCACGAATGGGGAACCGAAAGGGGGAGACGGTGACCCCCCGTGAGTGGATGCTAGAGGAGCGCGTCCCATGTCACAGTGCCTACGTCATGCACTATCTTCGATCACACTGTCTCGCCAAGACCGCGACGGCAGTAAGGTGTCGTGTAATGGGTAGTCTTGCGCTTACTATGTAGTAAGACTTGTGCACGGAGGCGTCGTCAACGCCTACTGCTGCTGACTTGCCTTTGGGCCGCGGTCTTGTTTAACGATTCACAGCACCAGTCTCAAAGCTCGTCAACGGTTGGAATCATCGTGAAGTTCAACTACCGGAAGGGGCTTGAGACACGTCAGGTCGACATGAGCAGGTTTTCATGGGCATATGCTTGTCCGATGCCAGAGAGAAAATGTCATGCGCTGGTATACTGCGAACTGACCTCGGAGGCCACCAACATGGGACCAACCCCCACGTATGACGACCTCAGCTTCATCCGCTGTGCGAGGTCAACTGCGTAACACTCGATCAGAGACATCCTGGGACTCAGAGATCGGGCAGCCCAGTCGCTCATGGTTATTTGAGAAGGCGATGTGAATTACCTCATCGCATTTCAGGCGGCATGAAGACCGTCGTCCATGGTTGTTCTCTTCGAGAGGCCAAGTAATAGGCATTTATACCGTCCCGGGTCGCTCGGAGAGCCGCGTGCTATCCCGAGCAGTCATCCTCTAGGAATCCATAAGCTCAAGGGATGACCTGGTATGAGGCTAGGATATGGCGTGGTTTAGAATCACGGACGGTATGCTTGAGCTTACAATCTCTGCTATTGTTCAAGGGTGAACTGTCAAAGTTCACTCCACGCAGCGTTCTACGGGCATGAGTGTTCGCCGGCGACTGACTCTGCGTTCTCTTCCCCAGAGGGAACCAGAAGACAGCAATTGGTTTTTGGTAGCGCTCGCGGCGATATCCGTGGAGAGGTTCGAGCTCCAGGAGACTGGAGAGATCTCGGCTCAACGCCGCCAGCACGTTGTGGCACAGTGTCAAGACATCTTTCATCTTGTGGGTACTCCCCCATGGCCCTTGCTTCACTGCGGCTTGCCCCCCGGTACGGTGGAACTTCAGACGAAAACCTACCAGGGGTCCACGGCAGATCTCGCCCTTCGTCTGAACTTCTGACTGCAGTCCTCGTGCACCCTTTTTCGACTCTCGCGGGCGGCCTACTGCAGCAGGTACGTAGAGTGCCACGAATTCGGAGACCAGGGAAATGCCCCCTACGAGGCGACTCGATCACGCATCAAATCGGCATATTTCCAGCTATTGTATGGTGCCTCTGCCAGCCCAGCGCCTAAGGACAACTCTATCAACGTCTGGAATTCTCGCGACGAGAGTAGTGAGTAAACGGAATACGTCTGTCCGGCTCACAGAGCTTCCAGAATGTCATGAGTCAGGATGTCAGTGGGGACCTGGCATTCTGTCCCTCCCTTTGGTAGCGTCTCGGAGTCGCCATGACGGTGGATAGAGTTGGGTTCTGCGTCGTTTAGTCTTTGTGGGGTTCTCCTATTCAGCCCCTTGCGTCGACAGGGTCGGAAACGTTCGTCGATCACCAGAACGTTATGGAGCCTTGCTTCGTCAGCGACTGTCCCCCGCTGCGCCGGTGTGCAAGTGCCGACGTCGCGCGGCTCTTCGCGTGACCGAGGCTGTGGCCTGTCACCGAGGCCTCGTTCCGTTTGGTAACAACCCAATGAAGGCCTAGTGTCTGGGACTGTATGGCTCTATAGAGCCTCGGTTCGAACCAGAGGCCCTTCTTCGTGGGTTCTGCTTCCGAGAAGCTTATCAAAAAGACCGCACCTGGGCGGTAGCACGGGCTGATTCCTCCTTCTGCCCCCCCTCGTGCTGTAGGATTCCGGCCGCATCCAAGTGGCATACACTACGCGATCCGACTACGACGGACCAAACAGCTCAAGGATCAACATCGCCATTAGTCGCACTCGCGACGATCGGCGTGGCCACGCGCCGCCGACTGCAGAAGAACCCGGTCTGGTGTTCATCAGTCCACGATATCGTCGGACTACGACAGCATAGTGCTCTTTGCCGAGTCGAGCATTGGCAGGCAGGGCAGGTACCCCTTTGAGCCAGCCTTGTCCCACACTGGCTAAAACTCCGGTCTGACAACGACATAGTCCAGCGGGGCTTCAGCCTTGTCCTGGAGCAAGCGTGACGCGATGTGGCAGTGCCTCCCAGCGTCAGGCGGTCAAGCGGCTCAAACTCTCTCCAACACACCCCCCGGTACACAGTCGAGTCTAACCCTGAGCTGAGGGCTTCCAACCGTAAGCCTCGTCTCGGAACATATAAGAGAGTCAGTTAAGGCCCCGCAGACTCCACCTGGAGTAGGATCGCGACGGGGTGATCTGTGAAGCGCAGGACTGAGGGCCACGGATTGGGGAAAGTGCCGGCGTACTACAGTATACTGGTGGTCTAGATTGGGCACGCGAACGTAGGCCCTCCCCACCCCCTCGTGCCTGGTCACTAGGCAGTCAGAGCAAGCAAATCCGATTGTCCATACTCACAGCGTATCGCACGTGTTGCCCTGCGGCCGTACCTCAGCATCGTAGCGGTGCCGCAACGCGTTCGGTACCACAGAATGCAAGACGGGGCGAGGGACGGGAGCGGATGCGATGCAGCGATCAGACGCCCCCCAGACCCCAACATCCACGGTTCCTAAATCGGTCGGCCGCTCGCCTCTCCACCAAGCCACCTTCGCGCTGCACATGCACGCAGGGGGGACGTCAAGCCGTGGCGTTGGGCCTTACTGACGCCCTCCTGTGCGCTCTTGCCGTGTCGCTGAGTTCCCCAGAAAGGGGACCAGCAGTGCTCGGGTGGGGGACCATGGCGACACAACGGTTCGTTCCGCCCACAGCACACGGCTCTACGAAGAAACGAGCGCAGAAGCACGCCGCGGCCCCCTCGGGGGCATCGTTCCCACGGGGCCTCTGCGAGGTGACAACGAACAGGGCTCGCCGGCGTCTTCCTGCTGTGCCAATCAAGGCAAGCTATCGCAAATCACACCGATCTCTGCAAATAAAGCCCCCGGCAACCCTCAGAGGGCGGCGCGCAACATCGACTGGCCTTGTTCGTCCGATCTCGACGGTGAACCAGCCGACTGGGTCCTGCCCACCGCGTCAGTGTCGATCCCCCTGAGTCGTCCTTCCCCGTCTAGGCACCGCTAAGCAGAGGCCGAGCGATGGCGCTTGCAGCGGCACGCAGCGGGAACAAGGGATCCTCGTCAGCCCGCCCCAGAATATCCTCCTCCTTCAAGCTTATCGAGGGGGCCATCAGGAGCAGATACTCCTCCTTCCCCGGGGTCGCATTACGCCTTGCTATGCACGCGCTATCAAGACCCTAGGCGCCGTCGTCCTGTAAGCCTATCGCAATCCTCTCTGAGCTCAGCACGTATCGAAGATATGAGCAGCCCACCACCATCTGCCGATCCGGGTTCTTCGCCCTACTGGTCCTCAGGCCCTAGATCTTGGGGACCATCGAACCGGACTTTGTGTGCGCGGTGGGCCCGGGGAAGGGAGAAAAAGAAACAGCAGGCAGTCGAAAGTCTTTATTTAGATTCCTGGCCACCTCCGGCCGCGCCATCCTCACTCACGTCCACACGTTTCGCGCGCGACTGCAGCCCCGCTGAGGGGGAGGGGGAGGGGGGTTAGTCAGGAGCCTTGGTTTGTTTCATGGTGCGTAGTTGTCGTAGACATCCTGCCGCGTCAGAGGGCGAGCAAGCGCACGTCGTCGGCTGCGCCGTTTCGGCTGAGGGAGGCTCGCGTCGCCTAACCTGCCAGACATTTGCTCCGGCAAGTGGTCTTCGACTGCCTGGGTACTCGGGCGCGTATGGAGGGCTCGGCTCGGCGATCCCGCTAGACGAGCGATCCCAGCCAAGGGGCCCCCTCCGTAGAGGGCGGAGAGGCATTAGCAGGATTGTATGTGACTATCTCGCGCACCCGCGCCTGGAGAAGCAGATACTACCGTCCAGACACCAGGCTCGAATGCTAGAAGGCTATGTATGCGGTGGGACCTTATCCCAAGGAGCATTATTCTATGGGAGGCTATTCCAATGTCACGGGAATTGGATGCCCAGTATCACGACCCCAACGACAACGAGCATTTAGATGGGCAATCTCTCTTACTTGTTGCCCGCCCTGCCACCTAGGCCCGGCTGAAATCGTCCTAGGACCGGTTACCATCCACCCTGCTCCTCCTGCCGCGGATGCGGATTGCCCGTGATCTCCCTGATAACTTCTCTCGTCCTCGCATTATCTTCAAAACTCAAATTGATCAGATCCACCACCTCGTCAACGGTGAAGAACAAGCTCAGCTCGCTGTCCATCCACAGGAACCGCACATCCCGCAGGTTCGACTGCAGCACCTCGCTGAGGTACTTGAGCCGCATCCACGAGGGCGCGTACTGCATCGTCTGCGGCGCCTCGTGCTCATCCTTGCGGCCCGTAGCGCGGCTCGGCACGAACAGGTCGTCGAGCTCGGTCACGCTCGCGATCAGCTTGGCGACGTTGTAGGCGTCGTCCTGGCCGATCGAGGGCGCCTCCATCACGTCCGAGATGATCTTGAGCGAGATTGCGTCCACGAGCGAGCCGACTGCCTGGTACCAGGCTGATTTTGCCAGAATACCCTCCCAGGTTACGGCGAGGGACTGCACGCGGGCGATGGCAGCGTCGACACAGCTGTCGGTGTCGTCTTGCGTAAGGAGGCTTTGTTCACCTAGGTCCAACGGTTAGCCGAGATCCGACACTGAGGGCGGTTGGATTCCGAACCTCCTAGTAGATCCCTAAGGACGGTCTTTTGTATGTTCATCTCGTTGCTGTACGCCCGGGCCGCGAAGCTCTGGAGCATCTTAATGTCGTTTTCAAGACGCAGTGACCTCTGAGCCTGTGCACTTAAGTCGTCGCGTGCCTTCCATGCTACCGCAAAATCACTGAGCTTCTCCGCCAGATAGGTCGTATCGTTGTAGAGGAACCTGAGATGTCAGCAACCAGGGCAAGGGAAGGAGAGACAAGGGCTAAGACTAACATGTTGCCCCCGATGGCAAGTGAGTAGTAATAGGGCCCAACGGCTCTAAACATCGCCAGCGCCAGGGTGGGCAGAGCGAACAGGCCGCCAGCAGCTTTGGCTACAGGACTGCCCTCGTGCCTGTCTGTTGTCAGCTAGCGGAAGAGGACAAGGACTGGGGCCTGCATACTCTGCTTGCGTCAACATCGCGCCATCCTCGAGTATGGCGAAAATAAGCTGTAGGACAGGCTCCGGCATCGAAGAGATATTGTACGTCTCTTTGAGTGTCATTTCCCTCTGCTTTTCGGCTGGCGCGGTCCCTGAGGCTGGCTGTCTTGCCACGGACGTGCTTTGTGGCTCTTCCTGAGCATCTTCATCACCCCATCCCCATGCCGCACCGGCATCATCATCTTCGTCGCCTCCTTCTTGTTTTGATGCATGCGATTCTGGCTCAGCGGCTTCCTGAGCATCGCCTTCGTCACCCCAGGCGCCCCATGCATCTGCTCCGTCCTCGTCAAGGCTCTCTGCCGACTTTGGAGGCTCTTCCGTGGCCCCCTGAGGGCTCATATCTTGCGGGTCGCCTTCATCATCCCATGCGGCTCCCCAGTCGTCGTCTTCGGCGGCGGCTGCAGTGGCCGGCGCTGCTGCGAGTTCCTGGCCCTCGGCGCGCGAGACCATCTGCTTTTCAACCCTCTCAACTTCCTTGGAAGAGCCGAGGCCCCCCGACAGCCGGGTCCGTACTGTGTCTAGCGCAGTCTCTCTGCACTTTGCAAGCCAGACCTTCGGCGCATCCTCAACCCATTCTTGTAGTTCGTTGAAGCCAGACAACCGCAGCTCCGCGAGTCTCACACAGAAGCGCTTTGCAGCTGCCATAATGTTCTCGAAGTGGTCCATCTCCTTCAGCGATGGCGGTACAGCCGGATCCAACCAGAGGGATATGGTTCGGTTTGCGATCTCAGGCATCATCAAAGTAGACATGGAGTCGATTAAGTCTGATGGTAGCCGTTGTGCAAAATACGAGAGGACCGTTTCCATATCGGAGAAGAGCGCATCAATCGACCGATCTGACTGGCCCTCTACTCGCAGTACATCGCCATCTGCGACCACGGCTGGCAAAGTAGCGTTGCCGACGTTCATGCGAGGTCCCACGATAGCCTGATCGACCTCATGCCACAGCTGCGCCATGCGCTGATCGACCTCCTTGTAAGCCTTGAGTCCAGTGGCAGCATCGGTCAAGCTCATGGCCTCGCCCTCCTTCGTCTCTATAATCGAGGCGGTCCTCTTCTCCACGTCGACGTGTACCAGAGCCTTCCAGACGTGCTCGAAGACCTCGTGTACGGTGTTCTTCAGCTCAAAGGCCCTCAGATCCAGCAGCCGCACGACCTTTACGCCCCTCCCGACCGGCAGCGCATCAAGGGCCTGCCATGCCTTCTCAAGCAGCCTCAGCGCACCCAGTATCCGCCGCTCGCGACAGGCCTGCTCGGCCTGGTCGAGCAGCCCGCTGACATCCCTGATGGCGGCGAGCGCCTGGCGCACGCGCGTGTTGTAGGCGATCTCGGCCTGTAGGAACGCGACCTTCTCCTCGGCCTCGAGTATCGCTTCTCCGGAGACGGCGGGCTCGGACGCCTGCCGCAGGATGTCGTTCGCGGTCTGGCGCGAGCGGAGGATGTCGGATTGCAGGGACGCAGCATTCGCTTTCCAGGCTGAGACGTCAGGCGCGGTCTGTTCGTTGATCGTGTGGATCTCGGCCTGGTCGCGCCTGTATCAGCAAATGGGCAAATAAAGGAGGGCCGCAGGTAGTCGGGGGAAAACGAACCTCGAGGTGGGACTTGGCCTGTGAGAGCGCCTCGATGGCCTGGGGGAGCGCCTCAGAGCTTAGCTTTAGTGCCGAGGCATCTTCCTCTGGGAACGTGCCGTCGGTGGTGAAGTTGACAAGGGCCAGGCCCAGGGCACCCGAGGAGCCTTGCGCGCTCATGACGGACAGAGAGGTTTGTGTGTTGAGGGCAAAGGCGATCGCACGGTGATGACGTTTGCGACAAAGCTGTCAAGAAGTCGAGGCTCGCGGCAGGGGTTGACTGTACCTGCACAGGACCCCAGCTCCGATGAACCCACACTAGGGGTCCCCACTGCTGGCTGTCTAGGTTGTCTTGCTGTAAGTCTTGATTGACACTGGGGGTTTTCCTACAGTAAAAGAGCTGATAATGCCGCCGCAAACCTGTAGATTATAGTACGATGGATATGCGTGAGGCGGGCGGTAAATCGATACGATTCTGGCGACCCTCCTGATGCTGCTGAACTGGGCTGGAAGGCTTCCAATAGACGAACATTCCGATGGTAGCAACATAAGACTTTCTTGATAGCTATGGACTACTTAGTCGATCATCGTGGCGGGGTGTCTGCACGGCCAGAGAGAGGTATTTGTGGCCCTCTTCCACTGTCCACATTGCTATACGGACGTACATCAGGTCAGGCTAGGTTTCGGTACACTGGCATCTTGAGCTGCTTAGGGAGCTATCCCTGTAAGTACCTGAGCTGTTGGGTTGGGGTTCTTCTTGCTGACATCAGCATGTTACTACGCGCTGAGATCAAGTGCGCATAGAAGCAGCGATAGGGGATCTTCGGTGACTTGCTCTTGGCCTCGGCTTCCGGTGCGGAATTGATACCGAAACTGCCCCGCGTACTGGGCTGGGTTTGGTTTGGACCTCGCTCTCCTTTGACCATCAGGGGACTCATGAACAGCCCTGCCTAGGTACGTTCCCTGCCTGGTCACCGACGTCCAGAACAGCAAAAGGTGTGGTTTTATCCTGGGTGCAGGTGTTGGTCCTCATTAGTGGACGATCGTGAGTCCTCCTCGCACTTCTTGACGTGCGTCATCTTCAGCCTGCCTGCCACAATCCCTTCATATAGTGCCTGGCCAAGTTTTTCTTCGCCTGGCCAGAATACGCCTGCGATCTCACAGCCACAGATACTGGTCGGAACTGGTGCTGAAGCTCTGGTCCTGCAGCGTTGCACGCTCTAGCTCGATATAACGTCCCAGCGAGCCATCTCCAGACCTACCAGCTGGGCAGGGTGCCACTGAATCCTACAGCCAGCCGATCGATCGGCCCTGCCTCGCCCTTGCTGGGCCTCTCGCCGCGATTTTCAAAATCCTCAACTAGACGACACTGCTGCGAGGTATGTCAGCACGCTCTCTTCCGCACCTCCAGATCATTGGGGCACCCTCTTTCATTCGCCATCACACCCTGTTTGTGCGCCCCGCCTTATGTGTTACCTCCCCAATACCGTTATTCAGTCGGCATTTTTCCCCAGCTCCTCCATCAGCGCGGCGTGCATGCACAACATCTGGCCTCCCGACCTGAGAGCAAACGTCCGGAATCCATGTCCTGACTCCGTGGCGGTTTGGCCTGCCGCCCGGTGCGCCTCGCACGCAAAGCGTCCCCTCGAGGATAGCCGCCAGCTCGTCTGAACATGGCCTGCCTCCAGAGCGTGTCCAGGGCGCTGCTCTTCGCAGCCCTCGGCGCGCTGTTTGCTTCTGTCGCCCTGCATCGCCTCGGGACGGACTCTCGGTATGGATTGGATGTTGGGACCATGAGCACACCAAGCACGTACCCGAGCCTATGCATTTTCGTCGCCTGCAGGCGCCCTTCACCAATGCATTGCATTCGCCTTGCCCTTCTCGGCCCGACCCCCCTCCCCAGCTCCCGACACTGTCCTCCCCTGTCCACTTGAGATTCATATCTAGAGGCCCTCGTCTTTCTTTGCTGCGTATTCCACTCCGTGCTGATCATGGTACCAGGGACATCAGGGGTTTCTTCCGGAATCTTACCACCTTCAGTATGGCGCCTGCACAGGAGCCACCACGGTTCCGCAAGATCCAGGAGTTCAAGACTGAGTATGCTCCAACCACCATAACTCAGTATGAGTCCACCCGGAGCGGCATGCAGGTCATCGTGGCCGATCGTGAGGGTCCAAAGGTCAACGGCTACTTCACCCTGCCGACCGAGATCCTGGACGATTCTGGAGCACCCCACACGCTGGAGCACCTAGTCTTCATGGGCTCGAGGAGCTACCAGTACAAGGGACTCCTCGATAAGCTGGCCTCGAGAGCCTACTCGAGCACTAATGCGTGGACCGCTGTCGATCATACCGCCTACACCCTGGAGACTGCTGGCTGGGAAGGCTTCGCGCAGATACTGCCTGTGTATCTCGAGCACGTGATTCTCCCCACCATCACCGACGAGGCTTGTACCACCGAAGTTCACCATATCGACGGCGAAGGCAATGACGCAGGCGTGGTGTACTCTGAGATGCAGGCTCTGCGATTCAACATGGCTGAGCTCATGGATCTCAGAGCGCGCCGGCTCCTTTACCCAGAGAACGTTGGCTTCCGCTACGAAACTGGAGGCATGCCCGAGCAGCTCCGTGAATTGACATCCAAGCGGATCCGTGAGTTTCACAGAGAGATGTATCAGCCTCGAAACCTTGCCGTCATTGTTATAGGCGAGGCAGACCATAAGAACCTGCTGGACATTCTGGACAAGTTCGAAGAGAGTATTAAAGATAGCATACCTCCACTTGATGCCCCTTTTAAGAGGTGAGTTACTTTAAGCTCAACGGCGTTGCATTTGTTTGTACTCTCTGACGTGGACTATAGGCCTTGGATCGACTCTCCGCAGCCGCAACCTCTCAAGGAGACCGTCGTCGTGACGGAGGAGTTTCCTGAAGAGGACGAGTCGACCGGAGATATCGCCTCTGCTTTCTTCGGCCCCAACTGCAACGACCTCATTGCTGTGGCTGCACTTAATGTCCTTCTGACCTACCTCTGTGGCTCGTCCGTCTCGGTTCTCGAGAACATCATGGTTGAGAAGGAGGAGCTCGCTAGTTCCGTGTCTTACTGGTGGGATGCGAGGCCTAACTCTGCCATTTGGTTCCAGCCTACAGGTGTCGCCGCTGACAAACTTGAGTTTGTTGAGAAGAGATTGCACGATCTGCTGAAGGACGTGGCTTCAAAGCCTCTCGATATGTCATATATGAAGGAGTGCATCAGTCGCGAACGGCGCCAGGTCAAATTCTCGGCTGAGAGCTCGGAGCAGTTCTACTCACAGAACATCATCTCGGACTATCTCTTTGGCAAGCGGGATGGCTCGACCCTTAGCGATCTTAAGACAGTGCGAGAGTACGATGTCTTGAACCAGTGGACTGATGAACAGTGGCGCGAGTTCCTCAGGAAATGGCTGGTTGATGTCCACCACGTCTCCGTCCTGGGCAAACCTTCGATGGCGCTGGCAACCAAATTGAAGGAAGCTGAAGAGGCGCGTATTGCAAAGAGAAAAGAGGAGCTCGGGCCGGACGGGCTGAAGAGGCTGGCAGAGAAGCTCGAGGCAGCTAAGGCTAAGAACGAGGTCGAGATCCCTCCCTCTATCATTGATCAGTGGCCAGTGCCTGGCACCGAATCTATACATTTCATCGAATCTAGCACGGCAAGATCTGGGAAGGCAAGGCTTGTCGGAGTTAGCAAGGACGCAGCGCAGAAGCTGATCGACAACGCCAAGCCAGGCTTGCCTTTGTTCATTCAGTACGAACATGTGCCCAGCAACTTTGTCAACGTCGCAATCCATGTCGGTACTTCGGAAGTCCCCGTCGAACTCAAGCCCCTCATGTCAACCTTCATTGACAATTTCTTTAATACCCCCATCAAGCGTGATGGCAAGCTGATCGACTTTGAAGAGGTGGTGATGGAGCTTGAGAAGGACACTATCAGCTATGCTGTCAACGGTGGTGGCAAAGTATACGACCCCGAGAGCATATATATCAGCCTCCAGCTGGAACCGGAGAAGTACACGGCGGTTATCGAGTGGATTCGTGCCCTGATGTTTGATAGTGTCTTCGACGTGCGAAGACTGAAGGCGAGCATCTCGAAGGCCCTCGCCGATATCCCTGAGGCCAAGCGGGACGGCAGGTCGATGTCTCTCGAGGTTGACTGGGCGCTGCACTTCGAGAAGTCATGGCTGCCAATGGCTAGGCGGACGCTCGTAAAGGCTGTTTATCTCCGTCGGCTGAAGAAGCTGCTGCAAAAAGAGCCGGAGAAGATCGTTGAGATGTTTGAGCAGCTGCGCAAGTGTCTCTTTACATTCGAGAATGTCCGTGTTTTAGTCACCAGCGATGTCGCCAAGCTAGGCGAACCCGTCCAGCCCTGGGATACCGTAACCAAGCTTCTCGGCAGCGAGAAAGACTTGGCTCCCATCATTGAGACCCATACCATGCTCAGCTCGGAGGGTAAGTCACCGGGCAATGTCGGCTCCGTGATCATCCCCATGACGAGCCTTGACAGCTCCTACAGCGTGAGCACCACCAAGGGCCTCACATCTTACAACGACCCGAGAGTCCCTGCCATGCTCGTGGCGATAGGCTACCTCGAGGCGGTCGAGGGGCCCCTGTGGAACGCCGTGCGCGGCAGCGGCCTCGCCTACGGCACGCACTTCAGTCGCGAGCTTGACTGGGGCTTCCTGCAGTACCGCGTGTATCGATCGCCTGACGCCAGCAAGGCGCTGGACATCTCCCGCGAGACGGTCGAGAAGATTGCGACTGGCCAAGTCGCGCTCGACAGGCACCTCGTCGAGGGTGCCGTCAGCGGCATCGTGTCTGGCTTCGCGGACGAGCAGTCCACGATGGCGGATGCAGCGCAGCAGAACTACATCCTCAGCGTAGTCAGGGGCCTGGGACTGGACTGGACCAAGAAGATCATGGCGCAGGTGCGGCACGTTACGGATGACGAGATACGGAAGGTGATGCAGGACCTGATCATGCCGGTGTTCAAGCCCGGGGAGAGCAATGTGGTGGTCACTTGTGCACCCATCATGCAAGAGGTGAGTGCTCATTACCCGTGCTGGTATTCTACTGTAACTGTATCCGAAACTGACGGTCCATCACTGCAGAACATGGACAAAGCCTTCAAGGCCATGGGCTACGCCACGCAGGTCAAGGCGCTCTCGGACTTCCACGAGGACTACGGCCTGGCCGGGGGAGATGACGACGACCACGAAGGTGACGAGGACGAGGAAGATGACGATGAGGATGATGAAGACGACATGTCCGAGGACGAGGACGCCATGACGGATGGTATCGATGATGATGGGTCGGACTCTGAGATGGAGGAGTAGACCCGTAGCTGGCGAGCTGAGGAACGCCAGGAACGCCCTAACTCTGACTGACCTCGTGATAGATGTAGAATCATCAATCTTGGCTCGACGCAGGATGGTGTGGTGTGGATTATTGTCCGGCTAGACAAGATATATAGGAAGCTATAGGAAGCAATCTTCCGTGCCAGAACTAAACCCTGGTGCGGTCTTACGATTCTGTGATGTCTTCTTGATGGTATCCTTCCTGCTTGCACTCTTCTCTACAGGCAGTGCGAATAGCAACGATCCCTCTCATCCGTATCCAATTCCCAGACAGGCAGCCTGTCCCGCAGTCTAAACGCTAATACATTGAAACGCAAAGTGTATCACTCACACACAGGAGTCGACACGATATAAGGACATACCATCCGCTAGGGGGGGGGGGGGCGGACCACGTCTGAGCCCAGGAGGTTCAGGAGAACTCTCACCATCGCCTCGAGAAGAGCGTGCGGACCTGCCCGAGGGGTTACTTCGAACGGACTAAGGTAGCTGGAGAAGTGGAGCGGTCCCCAGGGCGACGACCATCTATCTCCACCCCGACGATAAGTTGTCGATCCGGAGGAAGTCCCCTCCATAGACCGCCCCAGGGGGGCACAAGGGCGTATCCACAGAAGGCTGAGCCTAATCAGGCTACCCCAAGGGGAAGACACGTGGGACAGCCCGGCGGCGCGAAGGAGGGGAGATGCTCCGTAGATCGCTCTGAGGCGCCTTCGGGAAATGAGCATGGCTGGGCAGGCTGCGATAAGAGGAGGGCGGAGGCTGCCGACTATTGCTGGTAGCTGGCTGCTGCATAGTATCATACCGTCCGAGCTGAACCTCCCTCGTCGCTGGCTGCTGTCCCGCGCCTCAAGGGGGTAGACCGTGGAACCGTGGGGGGTGCGAGGCGCGTACGTAACGGGCGGCGCCTGCTTATCAGCCTACTCGGTATACCTACTACACTGATCGTCGGTTGTTTCGTCCATCAGCAGACTCCAGGGAAAAGTGAGGCGAGGTCGGTGCGCGACAGAAGCGTTGGGCGGGCCAAGAGGCGTGGTCATCCGTATAGTCCAGGCTGCACAGACTCTCGGACCGTGCGGGCGAATCAACGGGAACGGGTGGTGGCATAGGTCGTGCCGTGGCCTGTAGCGGTGTAATGGCCTGGGTGGGGCAGATGCTGCAAGTAACCATCGTGAGAGGGAGCGAGCGAGCCTCTGGTACTACTTTGGCATGTATTAATTAAAGAGTAGGGAAGGGAGGGACGCTGGCTCGGCGCTGGGCGAGGAGGGTTTTGCGGTCGGTCTGGGCGCGGCCTGGCCCGTCAGACAAGGCGGGACCCCTGCTTTCCAGATTCGGCCGTCACGTATGTACTATGTACTGTACCTGCTGCAGTGCTGCTGCTAGGGTATGCATGCTGGCACGCTACGGATCAGCCCCTGTCGGGTGGGCGTCATACCTCGACGAGCCCCTGGAACGGGACAGGATGAATAAGGCCATTGGCAGTAGACAGATAGCAATGTAATACCTCTGACTCCTCCTCCAGCCTTCACTTGAGCGGTCAGGTAAAGCCCCGTGTGGAAAAGCCCGACCTCGTATAGTCCCCAGAGTATAAAGAGCTGGCGGGGCTCGCGGTCTGTCTCGCTCTCCCTCTCGCCTGATTCCTCACCAGGAGAATTTGGCCACCGACACTCACAGCGCCCTACCCTCTACTACGCTTCTCTCCCTCGAGCCTCCCCCCCCCCAACACACACACACCAGCCAGCCAGCCATGATAGAGTCCATTGGTGCGTCGCCCATGCCGCGGACAGGCACGCCGCCCAAGACATCGAAGCGCAAGATCTGCGTGTACTGCGGCTCCTCGCCGGGGACCCGGCCGGAGCACATGGAGGCCGCACGGCAGCTCGCGCGGGTGATGGCCGCCAACGACATCAGCCTCGGTGAGTCTCTCTCTTCTCCCTCCCTCCCTCCCTCCCTCCTTCTCTCTCCTGAACCTACGCGTGAGTGAGACTTACACACCGGGGTGGGGCGCGCAGTATACGGCGGCGGCACCATCGGCCTCATGGGCGAGCTCGCGCGCACCCTCGTCGCCCTGTCGGGCCCGGACGCGGTCCACGGCATCATCCCGGAGGCGCTGGTGCGGTACGAGCGCGACCCGACCTACACGTCGTCGTCGGTGGCCACCAACGGGGCGGAGCGGCTCGCGATCCCCGAGGAGTCCGTGTTCGGGCGGACGACGGTCGTGCCTGACATGCACACGCGCAAGAAGATGATGGCGCAGGAGGTGCAGGCCGGCGGGCCCGGGTCCGGCTTCGTCGCGCTGCCCGGCGGCTTCGGCACCATGGAGGAGCTGCTCGAGATTTGCACCTGGAGCCAGCTCGGCATCCAGAGCAGCGGCATCTGCGTCCTCAACGTCAACGGCTTCTACGACGGCCTCGTGAGCTGGATCGGCAAGAGCATCGACGAGGGCTTCATCCGCCCCGGCAACGCCGACATCCTCGTCTCCGCCGACACCCCCGAGGAGGCCGTCCGCGCCCTGGCCGAGTACAAGACGCCCGACTCGGTCCTGAAGCTGCATTGGGGCAACGAATAAGGCGCGCCACGGGGGCGGGAACGAACAGGACACACGACGGCACTGGACATCAAGGAGGCTGGGCGGACGGACGGACGGACGGGCGGCGGCGTTAGTGATTTAAAATTTTTTCACTTTTTATTACACGGGCCGACGGCAACGTCTCCAGGCTAGATGGGCTTATGGGGCCACGGGTGGCCGATGTATAGAATGGACCTAAACCATAGATACATACAGACCCCTCTCATCAAGATAGGGACAATTGGTCCCTGCGAACGCCGCTCAGGAACGGGAACATCATCCAGGACCAGGTTCGAGGGAGGTCGGCCGCGTCTGTAGATATACACTGCCCTTGTTAGGATATACATGCCCTTCTGCTAGACCCATAAGACCTTGGCAAAATGCTATGTGTCATTCATTACCTCTGGTGGAGCAACCCTTTTGTGCGCCGCTTCCGTGTCGTCTAATTTCGTGGATGATCATACAAGCGCTCTATCCTCTCCCCCGTCCCCCTTCCTCTCTTGGGGGTCCACCTGACGACCTCAGCTGGGACAGCCGCTGCCACCGCCGTCCTACCCACCAACGTTTCTAGGGCGAAGAACGAGCACCTAGCTGTCGACATCCATGCCCTCAGCAGCCGGCACGCCACCCTCTGCCTCGCCCTCGCCGTCACCGCCGGCCTCCTTGTCGTCTGCAACAGAGTCGATCCAGGCCTTCACGTCCTGGCCGTCGAACACCTTGAACGGGTCGACCTTCTTGACGCCGTCCTTGCTGTACTCCAGGCCCACGACGCCCACGCTCGTGTTCTCCACCGTCAGCTCCCGGTCCTGCACCAGGCTCTCCTTGAGCGCCCGCAGGCCGTGCCTGATCAGCTCCTCCCGGTCGCAGCTCTCGAACCTGTCGAGGTTCTTCTCCAGGTACGTCCGCGCCATCTGGGACCGGCCGCCGATGGCGAAGGCCACCATCTCCTCGCACAGGCCGGACGGCTGGAACTCGAACAGGTGGGGGCCCTTGTCGTCGACGCCGGCGACCAGCAGGCCGACGCCGTAGGGCCGCTTGCCGTAGTGCTGGGTGTTGATCTGGGCCTTGTCGCCGATCATCTCGACCAGCGAGCGCAGGGGCATGTCGCGGCCGTAGGTTAGGCGGTGGCCCAGGCACTGCTGCTTCATGAAGTTGGAGAGCACGCGCGCGTCGGAGGCGAGGCCGGCGATGGCGATGCCGACGTGGGAGTCGATGGAGAAGAGCTTCTTCTGGTAGGACGAGAGTTCCTCGGCATTGCGCTGTGCGGCGGCGGGGCTCGGGGATCAGTTCTGCTGCTGCTGCTGGCTGGGAGGGGGAGGGGGAGGGGGTCGCTGGCCGTACCTTGATGCCTACCAACACGGAGTGTGACTTGCTTGCTATTCCCACGACCACTGAGCCCTGCTTGACCGCCTCGGCGGCATACTCGACCTGGAATATCCGGCCTTGCGGCGAGCTGCGGCGGGGGAAGCCCAGGTTAGCCAGAGGAGCACGAGCGGCGCGACAGTGCGTCGGAGCTGCATGGCTTACAATGTGACTGAATCGTTGTCGTAGTTGTTTCTGAACATCTTGAAAGCTCAGTGATGTGGCACAACGGAGGATGAACAATATCGACCAACAGGGCCAGGTGGGAAGAGGAGGACGCGTGGGGTTCAAATTGGGCAGGAAAGTCGTGGGTGGTCGTTGATGGATGAGCTTCAAGGCTGAGATGTGATGCGGCGTAGTCGCGGGTGCCAAGTGCAAGGCAACTTCGAGCTTCGTAACTGACTGAGCTTCACCCTACTGGTCGGGCTGGGGAAGCTGAGGACGCTAAACCAAAGGGGGCTTATCGCCGATAAGCACAGGCCCAGGGTGCCGGGGTTGGCAGCCGGCAGGCAAGTCTCGCCCAGGCCTGGCAATGCCTGGCAGGCTGGCAGGCTGGCAGGCTGGCAGGCCGGGGTCGCTCCTCAAACAACGGCCCAGCTCAGGCGAGCAAACAGCTGCTGCTGACGACGTCAACCTTGGGAGCCCCCAGCCGTCCTCACCACCAAGACCCCGACTCCCAGCCCGAGCTCCAACACAGACACGACGCCGACACCTGCGACGACGACAGCGCTTGCGAGCCCCTCCCACACTCGACCTGTCAGATAGACCTAGCCATTTCCTATCTCGTTGCCCGTCCACGCCGGCACCTCCCGCACGTGGCACCGGCCAAGGCGTCTCTCCCCGACGGACATCGACCCAACCTCGTAGCGATCCCCTCTATACAACTCCAACAACGCCCAACATGCCCGGTCTGAAAACGATCATCGCCCTCTCCTTCGTCCTCGCCGTGGGATTCCTGCTGGTCATCCTGTCCTGCGCGCTATGGAAGAAGTACTACCCGTTGCTGGTCGTGGCAACCTACATCATCGCGCCGCTGCCCAACTGGATCTGCAGCCGGTGCGCCAACCCGGACGACTTCGTCGAGAGCTCAGGGAACGCGGTGCTGGACCTCGGGAGGTTCTGCACCGGGTTCCTGGTCTTGATGGGCATCGGTAAGCTGGCCCCGGCCCGGGGACGTCCGCGGTCTGGACACGTGCTAACGAGACGTACTGATACGCAGCCCTGCCCGTCGTTCTCGCGCATTCAGACCTGATCACCACCGGCGCCATGGTCATGTCCATCGCCGGGGGTCTTCTCATCTACGGGACCATCATCAGCTTCGGGATGTTCTTCCAGGAGGACTCGGACTTCTGACTAGCCGGGGAGGCCGAGTGAGGCCCCAAGTCGACTACCAGCGGCATCTGCGGCCCCCAGGCGCGGGTGCTGCATATTTAATGCGGAGGTCGGGCACATTGTCCTGTGTCAAAATGAATCACTGTACGATCCATCGGTCTGCGGCCAGGCATCGCGGTTCTTCTTCATAAAGCGAGGGCTGGTTTCTTGGGTTTTCGGGTTGGGAGGTGCTCATATGGTCATGGAATTTAGTACCCACGTGCAATGCATTTCAATTTCTATCTATCCACGGTTGTAGGGTTTCGTCGTTGAAGAATAAGGGAGTCCAGTCTTGTTCTCTATTTCCGAGTATGCGTCGTCGTGTACGCATAACATGAGTAGTGCCGCGGCTTACAAGTTGGCTCATCGTCACTGAGGCACTGGCCTCTCAGAGTTACCACAGAATTTTAATCATTGGAATTACACCACGAGGGAATCTTGGCTTTCGTCGCCGATGATGAATATCCGACAGGAGTCCGAATGGCGGGTAATACTTGGTCTGCGGTCGTAAGGGGCAGACTTAGCAGCTCGGTAGAACTGAGGCGACTGGACGAAAGGAGTAGAGCAAAGCTCTTAGGCAGGAGAACAAGAAAGAAGAACCGAATGGACAGTGGGAGCATGAAAATTCGAGGGCGGCTGGAGCCGGAAGACTAGTGTCTCGAGAGCACCCGGCGGTGACTTGGCATTATTGATACAGACAAGAGCCACAAGGACAGCGAAGGAAAGAGTCTAAGCCAGGAAGCAAATAAACTGAGCTGGAAACGTGGAGATGAGACAGATGTACATGGGTTGGTCAGAGGGGGTCTGCGCGAATATATAGAGAACAGGCGGTTGAAAAAGTGACGTGCGTGAGGGTCGACGAGGATGCTGAGAAAACAACACGAGCGCTCCGGTGGGTGGGACGCCTGTAAATACACCTGCATTTAGAGCCTCGTTGTGGCTTTCCTTATTCAAAATGTTGGTATATATATAGGCTTATGGAGTAACCGCGGTCCGCATTTGGCCTTACCAGGGAATTCAGAGCTGTGTTGTATCTCCCGCTCGCAATTCTTATAATCCCACTATCACCCGATTCAACGCGATAGCCAAACCCTTATATACTATTTGAATGGTGAAGAACCTATTCTAGATCCTTGGCCTTAATAGTCTTGTAGATCTTAGTAGCACAAGTATTCTATCCCTATGATAGATAATTCTGAGCTTTCAAATCATATCCTCTAACTCCAATGACAGGCCCAGGGCTCTGCAACCACGAGGCCCCATAATACGTCGTTGCCGGTAGAGGCAACCACACATCCTCCGAGACAGTATTGAATCCTTGTCAGATAGAAAGTCCCGGCTTGTACTTACTTTGTCCTGAGAACATAGAGCCAATTTGCTCCTCGCTATCCCAGCGGCTCGACTACGCCTACAATCGTTGTGATATCTCGCAATGGCCGGTCTAAGGGTTAGCATATAGCACACAGGCGTAGCAATGCTAGCCTTGATCTTCGATCACAAGATGAAAACGGTGAAATCCGCGATGAAGTCCGGATTGTCCAGTTCATCGTAAGATGTTACAAGGTAGATGGATGTGTATGCGCGCAATGCCGGCGCCGATGATGGGAATGTGAAAGCTAGCTCTACCAAAGTGATCATGAATAACAAAAAGCGTTTAGACTTGGAATACTTTGATTATGAAAATGCTTTTCTTAATTACTCTATTTTTTTTTTCGTTAAGGCATTTGGAGCTTTTAGTTGATTGAAACGAGTGGAAATATATTTATAAGTCCGTTAATACGTCGGTCGCCATAAAGACAGTAAATATATTCAATGTATTGGTATACTGTGTCGAAAAGATATTTATAAGAGCCTAGATATATATATTGAATATGTGGAAGGCTAAGTCCGTCCTGAGTATAGAGGGTAAATTGTAGCTGTTCAAGGACAAAATACACTTGTTACCGGCAGTTTACCCGTCCGTCGGCCTCATATCCATCCGGCTTTCCCACAGAGTAAGCAGAAGATAAAAGTTACTGTTGCAAATTGCGGCACTTTGGGGTCCGAAATCGATAGCTCTGCTTCCCAACCGGGTAGGGTGAGCGTTGAGACATTAGCATTATTACATCGCGCAAAATCATCATCCAATTCAAGTCCACGGAGCCCGATGTCTCTATGCAGGCAGTGTCAGACCATCTCGACGGTGCTGGTTCGCGGCGACAATGGACAAGAAGTGTATGTCCACAGCAGCGCCACATTCAGACAGGCGATAGCCGAGAGATGCTATTTCTGCACCAGGGTGCATGGAGAGATGTCCAAGGAGGTACAGGAGCTGCTGGATAGCACGGGCTTCCCGGGGATACGATGCAGCGTCTGCGAGAATCGTCGAAAGTACGGCATCGACTTCTCCATTCCGGGGAAGCAGCAGATCACGTTCTTCTGGCTGCAGGAATATTCTGGTGAGGGAGCGGAACCCATACGACTCGATGTATCAACGAAGTGGCGTCTTTCTAAGTCGAGGCACAGATCTCGGGACTTCCAAATTCTCCGACACGACGGACCACGAGACGTGCTGGAGACGCATCAAGGGATGGTATGAGACCTGCGCAGCGACGCACACGAAGTGCAAAAGCTCAATCGCTGGGGTCCCGAAGGGTGAAACGTGGCTCCCGACTCGGCTCCTCGACACCAAGGGCGCAGAGAGCGGTGCTGTGCGGATAGTTACCACGGCCGACTTCAAGGCTGCAGACCGGCAGTCACCATACCTCGCCCTGAGCCATTGCTGGGGTAAGAGAAGATTCCTCACGCTGACCTGCCAGAACAAGGCCTCGCTTCAGAAGGCGTTCCCCTTGGAAAGCCTGCCACCCAACTTTCGCGACGCTGTGTGGGCCACGAGACGACTGGGTTTCCGCTACGTGTGGATCGACTCCCTGTGCATCATACAGGGCGCCGATGGTGACTGGGCAGAGCAGGCACCGCTGATGGACCGCGTGTACATGAACGCCGAGATCTGCCTCGCCGCTGCCGCATCGGAGGATGGCTACGGCGGGTTCTTCCGGAAGCGGAGCCCCGATGACCTCCAGCCGTTCCGGGTCGACCTGCTGGTGAACGACCAGGAGGGTCCCAACAGTGAGCCCAGGCCGAGGGCCTTCTACGCCTACTGCGGCGGCCGGGATCCTGAGCTCCTCTGGGCGTCTTCTGTCGAGAGGGCCCCACTGAACAGGCGCGGCTGGGTGCAGCAGGAGAGGGTGCTCGCGCCGCGGGCCGTCCACTTCGGCCAGGAGCAGGTGTTCTGGGAGTGCAAGGAGCTCCAGGCCTGCGAGGGTGAGCCGGATGGCGCACTGGACGAGGCCAAGTACGCCATGGTCAAGGACTGGGAGACCAAGGGCCCTGAAGCCGTCAGCGAGCGGAACCAGCCAGACCTGCGGCCCTCGGCCACGGACCTCTACCTGGCGTGGAGGCGGATCGTCGGCGAGTACTCCAGATGCGGCCTCACCTTCGAGAAGGACAAGCTGGTCGCCGCCTCCGGTCTCGCCAAGGCCTTCGCGAGGCACCTCGGCGATGAGTACGTGGCTGGGCTCTGGCGGAGCCACCTCATCAAGGAGTTGCTCTGGAACCGGGCGAAGTGGAATATCAATGGCCCCAGCACGGCGAGGAGGCACCAGGAGTACCGGGCCCCGACGTGGAGCTGGGCGTCAATCGATGGCCCTGTGGAGTGGGGGATCCAGAACAGGCTCGAAGATTGTGCAGAGGTTGCGGCGGTTCTCGTGGAGCCGCTCTCTAGTGATTCTACTGGTGAAGTCCGGTATGCTGAGATTACGCTGTCGGGATACATCGTCCCTCAAGTTCGAGGGGCAGCGTTCCAGGACTTCGCCAGATATGTCGATGTTGATGGTGAGGACTCGGGCATTCCCGGTGACCAGACCTTTCTCGCTCCCTTGTGCACCATCGTTCTGGGAAATATATGGAAGAGGACGTGGGGGTTATTGCTGACAAATGCCGGCGGAGGCAAGCAAGAGAAATATAGAAGGCTTGGGTTATTCAGTTGTACGGGACGTCTCACAGACAAGTGGCTTGCCACGGACGGCGGTAGCACGAGGTTCACCATTGTCTGAGAATTTTGGTAGGAAGCTAGTTCGGAGGTGGTTCCATGGCCAGGTCGTCTCGCGCCAGGGAAGTCTAAAGGCGGCTGACATTGGGTGTCTCACCTTGCATGAGCTGCTAAGCATCTCTGAGTTATTATCCGACCGGCCATGCCTATGAGTATGGCTGGGCACTGGTGGCACCCCCGACTTGGACAAGCCTTCAAGTCGTAGTGCGAGGAATCTAAGAACGGACTGCTGGCAACGCTGTAAAGCAGTGACCACGTCGTTGTGTCGCAGATGTCCCATTTACAGTCCCTACTCATTCGCTAAAAGAGTTGAGTCTAGGTATCTAAGTATCCAGATCATGCTGTTGAGTCTATGCTGTGAGTCTTGTTGAACCAGTCCCGATACGTTGAGTATCATGAATCCGTCTGAACGCCTTGCAAACCGCCCGTCAAGGTCCAAATCCTGTCTAAAAAAAAAATCAACCCAATGTTTCGTGCGCATTGCAAGTAGTTGGCAACCAGCTTGGCAGATCGTAATCAAGCATCCTCCGTGAAGATGCTCAATGGCCTCGCAAGCTTCACAAACATCTCCTCCCTCTCGCCCTCGGGTGTGCTCAGAATAGTCACCGCTCCTCCGGCGCCGATGTGCCACATCTCCTTCTCTCCGGCCTCGTCACTCCCTGTCTTGGTCTCATCATCCCACCGGAACATGCTCCTGATCGTGACGCTCCAATCGCCCCGGCCAGTGACACACATATAGCCCACAACGCCGGAGTACAGGCTTCTCTCCTTGCCGCCCTCAACCTGCTGTAGGATCTCACAGCTCCTCTTCTTCGGCGCACCCGTCATGCTCCCCGGCGGGAGACTAGCCGACAGGACATCCAGCCCGGAGTAGACCCCGGGTTCGCCGCTCTGCCCGGGCTGTGGCAGCTGGCCCTCCACCCGCGTGATCATCGTATACACCGTCTGGTACTCCTCGACCTTTAGCAGCTCCGGCACCGTTACCTTCCCCGCGCCGCATATGCCGTGCAGGTCGTGCCGGACCAGGTCCACGATCATCAGGTTCTCGGCTTCCTCCTTGGGGACGTGCAGAATCGCCTCAGCTTCTGCCAGCGTCGTCGCGCAGCCGTCCCCCGGCTCGGATGATTTCTTTACGGTGCCCTTCATTGGCTTCATGGAGCACAGGCCCGAGCGGTTGTACTGGAGGAATCGCTCTGGTGAGGAGCTGACGAGGGTGGCACCTCCGAGGCGGATGTACGAAGCAAATGGGGCCGGGTTGCGTCGACGAAGGGTGCGGTAGAGCTGCCAGGATGATTCAGCCAAGGACTTGGTGATCTCTGACTCGGGACGCTTTGCTCCTGGCCGGAAGCCTGATGCCGCTTGGCGGCCATTCTCTTGTGGCCTGATGGTCCTTATGATTCTGGTTTGGTCGGTCAGGCACAGCTCATAGGACTCCCCAGCTGCGATGTATTCTTGGCACATGCGCACTTTTGCTTCATATTTGGCGGGCTTAGGCTTTTTTATGACCGTCTGCGTCCTGAGACCATCGTAGCAGGTAGTGCTGTTCTGGCCATCTTGATGACCGTAGCGCCATGTCTCGGAGTTCTGTAGCTTCTCTACTGTCGACTTGACCCAGGAGGTGTCAGATTCCAAGTGTTGGACATACACGACACCTTTCTGATGGTCAAGGACGATCGACTTTTTCACCCAGGTGAGGCAGACATCGGGCCTCCTATGGCCTCTGTCACTTGGTAACTGTATGTCGATGTCGCTGAGCCCTTGTTCATACGTGACGAACCCGACAAAGCCCCCGAGAAATGGTACGTCTTTTTCATCGGGTACTTCGCGTGTGTCAAACTCGAACCTGTTTCGCCTCGTTTCGTGGAAGTCGGCCAAGAAGTGCCACACTGTCTTTCCTGGTGGCAGAAGGATCGTCTCTCGAGTGCCGGGTATCAGGCCGTTGACGAGGGTGATACAATCGTCCCCTGTATGATACTCGATCCGCATGCACTCGTCAACATCTACCGCCAGGATACTGAACCGTCCACGAACATCAGCACCGGTCGTCGGCGCCGGTTGGTTGCCGTTGGCAGAGTCAAAAATAATGTTGTGGGTGCTGTGTGCATCGAGGATTTCCGCGATATGCGGGGCCTCGACGCCTTTCGGAAGAGCAACAGATCGAGAGCGAAAGGTCTGAGGGGTCTCGGAGTGCACCAGCTTCCTCCATGCGCGTCCCCCTCTGTCGGAATTCAGATCCATAAAATCTGCCTGCTGGTGAAGGCTCATCCTGACGGCGTTTCTTGCCAAAGTATCCCTGCAATCCGTGTTGGCGACTCTTCCGGTCTCCATGTTCCACCGCCTGGCCTGGTCGAACCAGTTTCGTATCACCTTGTGGCCTTCATCTTCGGTACAGACTGATTCCGGGTGGTACTGGAGACCCCAGAAAGGCTTCCGCCGGTGCTTCAACGCCATCAGGATCCTCTCGGGTCCTTGTGCGTCACCCCGATCCTCCTCCACCCATGCCAGGGGCACGATGTCTGGCTGGCTCAAAGGACTGTCCCACTTCTTGCCCACCCAATCGGTGACAGAATATTGACCAACGTCTGCGCAGAGGCTGTGATATAGCGTGGCCCTGAATCTACCCACACCCCTGAAGATGTCCCCATCGCCTCTTGTGGCGTCACGTTTCGGTTGGTGTTGTATCGTCCTGACCAGCCCGTGCAAGCCCCTCTTTAATCTCCTGATCTTGCCGCCACAGGCCAGCACGAGGCTCTGGAATCCCAGACACACGCCTAACACGGGTAGAACCTCACGTTCCTCCAGTTCCCATACCAACCTCATCAGCCCAGCGTCGGCCTCGTTCCCCGGCGATCCAGGACCCGGCCCACACACCACGGCCTCATAGTGACGAAGCTCGCGACGGAGGTCCTCCACAGAAACGGGTGCATCGATAGGGAGGACGCAGACATCGACATGGAGAAGGGTGGTGAGCAGGGAGGTGATGTTGTTGGAGAAGGAATCATAGGCGTCGATAAAGAGGATCCTGGGTCGCGTGGACGGTATGGGCAGTGGTCCTCCGATAGATCCCATCTTCACATTTGCGAGGCAGAGAAGGCCAGTGACCGGTCGACTCCCCTCGATCGATAAAAAGATGCCGCGGCTCAGTATCGGCTCACAGACTCAATGCGATCATGACGAGTGGCTCTCCCGCGCAGAACTGACACTGCAGCGCTCAGGCTCGGTGACTTTGCTGTGCGTCAGACTTAGTCGGCGAGATACAACGTCGGCCTCCAGATGACGCGGCCCTTGTGTTCGATGGCTAGCACTGTCCTCCTCCGCTGGAGCCCATCCGGTGGGTGAGTGAGTGAGTGGGAGCGAGGAAGTGAGTGAGTGGGTGAGTTAGCCGATGAAAAAGAAAGTCTGATATTTTAACATTTTAGGCTTAGGGAGTCCGCATAGTTTCCGCTCGGCGGCCGCGCCGAGACCGAATCCCTGCCGAGCCGCAAGGTATGACTCGGATGCCGATGATAAACTATATCAAGACTGGACTTGCTTTTGGATGCTGTCTTCGGTGACTTTTCTGGGGATTCGACATTTTGAGCAGAGTCGTGGTTGGTCAGGCGTTCATCAGGAGACAAATTCCTGCTCTACGGGGCGGCGCTTCAGGACCATGAAGGCACCCAACGCGCATCCGTAACGCTCACCCTGATCAGATTTCTTTTCCTTCTCTCCCTCTCTCTCTCTCTCTCTCTCTCTCTCTCTCTCTCTCTTTACCTTTGTGAAGACGAGACTATTTTTATCTTTCTGTCGCGGCTTCGATATTGCTGGGATATAATCTGACTCTGTTGCGTACTGCGGTCCATTGAATTCCGCTTTGGTGACTATATGAATGCTTTACGCAGGGGAACGACAGGCGAAGCAAGCCTTTACACGAACAGATCACCATACCAATGACGGATTAGACAGGAAATGCGCTCGTTTGCCGACTTGGTTGTTTGCCCACGTTGCCTAGTACTGTGAGACCTGCTACCCGTCCGCGCCGTCATCGACTCATTAATCACCGGCCGATACCTTCTAGCGCCGTCCCTAAATTGCCTGACCAATCGCCCGTCGTAGACCACGAATCCTCCTCGGGATCCTCGTAGAAACATCGACGGCAATGTAGACATCTGAGAAGATAATAGCGCCCCATCCTTAGATGCGCAGCTCAAGTGAGATATGCCCTGTGGAGTTCGGGTCGGATTGGAGAAGCAGCGGGGAGGAGGGTAAGTCTGGAAGAAGCGGATGGGAAGAGGTAGATGTAATCACCCCCTCGATAATTACTAGTAACAACGGCTCGCAGGTTGGTCGATTGTCCTTTCTCCCGAGAGCGAAGGACGACCCGGTCTTGCTGTGTTTGCAAACTCCCTCAACGCCCGCAACAACACTGGCAATCAAAATCAGGCAGGTGTTTGTTATCGCGAGCCCAGAAAGAGGCATCTGGAACTGAAGCCTGCGGCAGGACATATCTAGCGGACACTCCGCCTTCTTTACCTCCTTGGTTTTGGGCACTGTTGTTGTCGGTTAGCTTTCATTTCTGCTCGGCTCTTGATCTTCCCTCCTGGTCTCCCCTTTCTTTCCTCCCACTTCTTTGGTTCTGGCTAAGACTCGAGCATGAACGCATGACTAATGGCTGGTGTGGCCATTATGTCCTTACATACTTGTAGTGTCAGTCGACCTTGTGTTAAAACTACTCGCGGCTCCATCATGTCACGGTATGTGGAGTAATTAGAAGACAGGCCGCTAGACTGCATTATATCGATTGCTAAGGAAAGTCAAGCAGAAACAGGTTTTGCCAGGGGATAGCTTGAATTGCCTCTTCTGAGCCTTCCCATCTGCGGAGGTGGTTTGGGCCTTGTTCTTCTTTACTTCGTCTTTGTTTTGTCCTCGTTTGATTATGCTTGATCCCCTTATCCTATCTCCCTTGTGCGGCATGTCCGGCTAGAATTGATTACCTACTTAACAATAGCTTTGTTCTTCTTTTGCGCTGACTCCCACCACTTCTTGAAAGTTCATGCCAAGATACTGAAAGACTTCTTGAAGATGAAGCAGCCTACAATGTTGGGCTCTCATCGTGTGGATAGTGCCTTATAATTGTTGTTCAGCGACATCCGTCCTTCACGCCACAGTACTCTTGTGCTGTTTTGACATTCCTAACACGGATCTGCCAAATTTTCAACGTTGTTGATTTTTGACAGTATCTTGGTATTGATGTATAAATATGTGTGCGTGTGTGTGTCCCCTGGTGCTGGCCTCTAAACACTAATCCTCTGACTTCAGCCCAACAACATCAAACTTGCTTCGTTCACACCTGTCCTGAGCCAAACAAACCGCGGAAATGTGTATCGAGATTCTCTACTCCTGCCCCGGTGGCTGTGGTTGCCATTGCGGCTCAACGATCGAGGCATGCTTTATCGCCACCAACCCCATCGTCGACGAGAGCGGCGACCATCAGGTGCAGCAGCTGACGATGCCGCTCCCTCGTGAGCGTCATCGTGATTTCCATTGTGAGACAACCTGGTGCTCATTCTACCAACGCTCCTCCGATGATATATACCTCCACGGCCCCGTCTGGAAGTGTCCCGGCTGCTCTGCTATATCCCCATCCGTCGTCGAACCGAAGGACAAGGATGCCATGCAGCATGCCCTCGAGACCGAACAGTCGAACGCCAATACCTACCCTCCTCGCATCCTGTGGACAACGCATATGTGTGAAGGTGAGTCCTGCGCGTTCAACCCGGAGTACATACAGCCGTTCGAGACGAAGCTGGCCTCCCTCCGTGACGAGCAGCAGCGGGCCGACGCCGAGTTGGCACACAAGAACCGCGATAAGCTTATAAAGGAATTTATCCAGAGCCTTAAGCTTGAACCTTGGTGGCCCATCCTGGAGAACGAGCAGCGGCAGATCAACGCCATGTTAGCACTCGAGCGCGGTGAGGAGCCTGCGGAGGCCGTGGGCGAGCTGTCTGAGCTTCAACCTCTGTTGGACTTCCTGGAGAGCGATGAGGGCTCAATCTCACCGACTCGAAGCAGCACTTCCACGCAAGCAAACTTCCCCGAGGCACCGCCCCCGTCTCCTGAGACAAGTATTGATCCATCGCTGCTGTTCGACGACCAGAACCAGCTGAACATCCATGACCTGAAGGAGCTGGACGTCAGTGACGTGCTGGATGACTGGATGGGCATCAACAACCAGTACCAGCCGAATGTAGATGACCAGCCGAACGTCGGTGACCAGCCGAACGTCGGTGACCAGCCGATGGTCGATGACCAGCCAATGGTCGATGACCAGCCAATGGTCGATGACCAGCCAATGGTCGATGGTCAGCCAATGGTCGATGACCAGCCAATGGTCGATGGTCAGCCGAAGGTCGATGACCAGCCGATGGTCGATGACCAGCCGAATGACCAGCCAAAGGTCGATGGCCAGCCGAGCGTCAATGACCGGATCGAGCTGGCCGCCGGCCAGTTTCAACAAAACGTCAATGAGCAGCTCCACCTGGCCGCCGACCAGTTTCAGCCGAGCATCAATGAGCAGCTCCAGCTGGCCGCCGACCAGTTTCAACAAAACATCAATGAGCAGCTCCAGCTGGCTGCCGGCCAGTTTCAGCAGAACATCAATGAGCAGCTCCAGCTGGCTGCCGGCCAGTTTCAGCCGTACATCAATGGCCAGCTGTACATGAATGGTCACCCGTACATCAATGGCCACCCGTATATCAATGGTCACCCGTACATCAATGACCAGTTGCAACTAGCCACCAACCAGTTTCAACTGTATATCAACGAACAGCTCCAGCTGGCCGCCAACCAGTTTCAACTGTATATCAACGAACAGCTCCAGCTGGCCGCCAACCCGCTCAATGTGAATGGCCAGATCCTGCTGGCTAACGCCCAGCCTCAACAGAATGCCAACGACCAGCCCCAGCCGAACGCCGGTGAGCCTGCCGCCGTCGCGCAGCAGCCCGTCGCCTTCGCTTTCCAGCCTGTCCAGCCCCATCCCCAGCCCCCGCGCCGGTCCCAGCGCCTGCGCCAGCGCCAGCGCAAGCCCGAGCCCCCGGCCGAGCCCCCGGCCGAGCCCCCGGCCGAGCCCGGTGCCCCTGTCAATCATGCGACGAAGTGGAGTGCTGAGGATGAGCTCCGCCTGCTCAGGCTCAAGAAAGGTGGGATGTCCCGCGACGAGATCGCTGTTGAGCTGGGCCGCACTCGGCGCTCCGTAACCATGAGGGACCGGAGGCTGACGAAGGATATCTGAACGAACCCGGTGCGATGAGGTCAGGGCTCGGTTGAGGTGAGGACGACAAGGCCCGTGAGAAACCTGAGTGCGGAATGCCTCTGAGGGTTTCCTGAGAGGAGACTCGCATCATCCTAATTTTTCTATTGTTGTGGGCGTTATCAGGTACCTAGGTAATTGATAGAGAGTAAATCATTCCTTTTTTTTTTTGAAAAAAAAAATAATAATAAAATCCTGATTTGTAGACACTTTCCGACACTTTCCGACTCTGAATTGTGATGAATTTCTCAAATCGCTAATCATTTCATAGGACTGATTCCTGATGAGGAACTCGAGCCTTTCAATCCGGCCTCCATAATATACAGTCCCCTAGTCAAGAGCAAAGTCAGAAACGAGACGTTCACGACGGGAAACACCCGTTTGGAGATGAGGGTGACAGTATTAATCGCTGGCACGAGAGGTAAGCAGGTGAGGAACCCGCCCCGGGGGGTGGGCAAAGATACAAAATATCTTGGTAGAGCCTCTCTCAAGTGACCCAGGTACTGAGCCTTTGCTTTGTTGTGTAAGGGATGGGAAAGGGGGGTGGCTTATTAACGTTTGGTGGCGGCCGGAAGCGTCTCGCAATGGAACATCAAGAGGGTCGGTGCCTCGGTCGACAAAGCCAGGAGTTCTTTCTATTGAAACCACCTCTTTGAGACTCCGCGCTAGGTATTCTCGCTAAATTTGCATTTCATCTATACACTCGCCTCCACCATGTAGGCCCCCCTCCCGCCTCCAAGTCCCCGCCCTGGACCTCGGCGGGTAACTCCCCACGCAGGACGGCCGCATCAGAGGAGCCCTACTCCTGGTCCTTGACGAGGAGTCGGCAGGGCTGTCTCGAGTGCCAGATCCTCCTCTCCCTCGCGCCGAGCGCGAGGTCCAGAAGCTCCTGCGTGCTCGACCTGGGCCTGCCCTCCGGGCCCGCGGGCGTGGCCGTGACGCCCAGCTTCGCGTCCCGCACCGAGCCCCGCCGCCTCTCGTCCTCCGCGGTCGGCCGGTACACCCGCGTCTCCTCGACGGACGCCGTGATCTCGAACTCACCCCGGCACAGCGCCGTGACGCCGACGAGCACGTCCGTGCTCTGCTTCCCGGGGAGCAGGGGGAGGAACTGCTGCAGCGTGCCGTTCCAGGCGAACTTGCGCGTGTAGTCGAGCGCGACGTTGAGCGGCCGGTGGCAGAGCGCGGGCATGAGGCGCAGCGTCGGGTAGATGGGCTGCTCGGTGCGGTTGGTGATGTGCACGCGGATCTGGACAAAGTTGTCCACGCACACGGAGTTCTTACTCGGCCGTGCTCCCGTCTCCGTGGTGTCGGTGTCTGACCCTGTCGGTGCGGACGGGTCCTCGACGGAGACTTCGATGCCCACCTCGTCCACCTTTACGGCCTCGATCATCCGCGTCGTGAGGCGCATGTTGCGGAGCTCGATGGTTCCTGTGCGCGTGGGTCTGTTGCTGGTCTTCCAAGTGCCTTTGAGGCAGTCAAGGATCTTCTCGCGGTACCAAAAGGCCTCACGATTGCCCCTCTCCACATCGGGAGAGATCTTGCTCGCGCTGACGACGAATTGGCGGTGTCTGGAGGGATTCAGGGCTGGTATGGACGCGTGTGGATCCTCGAGATAGACCCGCCGCACGGGTACTATGACACGGCTTGTGTTGCCAGGCAATATGTGCTCCTCGATGACTGCGCCATCTTCGATCTCGAGTTGAGCGATCATGCTGCTGGGCCATGCGTTGCGCAGGTCGAGAAGTAATAGACAGTACTTGTCCGAGGTGAGCACATGGCTCTCCCCTCCGACCTTGCTCGTCCTGGCCCACAGCGGCTGTGGTATACTCCCATGCAGCGGCAGCACATCCATTCTCGCGATCTCGACGCTCGCGTTGACGGTCACAGTCAACTGCAGCGAGACCTGGCGCGTGAAGAACTTCTCCTCAAGCTCCTCCGGTGGCACCCCGAAGTAGGCATAGTCTATCAGTATCCCTGCGCTCGTTAGGCCCGGCTTGCCTAGTATCTCAAACTCAACAGTGGCGGTATCCCCGGGCGCGATGTATCTCCTGCTGACCGGCTTCGAGAGCCGCAAGGCCTGCTTCCTGGCCAGGATGAGCTCATACTCGTAAAGCTCGGCAGGCGTCGCGTCACGGTCGTTAAGCGCGGTCTGCAGCTGTTCCTGTGTGGAGTCTTGGAAGGAGAAGAGGAGAAAGTCGGCCGGGGTATTGGAGAGGTTCTGGAGTGTGACGGAGAACGTCTGCCGCTCCCCTTCTAGGATCATAACAGAGGATTGAGGGAGCGTCGTCGACTTGACGATGAGCACGGGCTGTTGAGAGACGACGTTGACGTCGATGTAATGAGGCTTTGGCAGAGGATTCGACGGTGCGGGCAGTGACATAGTGTAGTCGAGCGCAGCGAGACCTGTGGCTTTCACCTTTGGCTCTGTGTCCAGAGACCAGGGCTCTGTAAATATGGGAAATCGCCTCTCCCTGCACCCCCTGACGCGTATCAACGCGCCTGTGATACGTAGTGAACCGGATGCCTTCGGTATACCGGTGATACGCATCGACTGGGTGCGGTACGCGCCGATCAAGGCTTGCTCGGCCGAAGACTCGAACTCGACCCCCTCGGTCGCGATCTTGGCACTCACAATATCAACCTCGACGTCGTAAGGATTCTGCATTGTAAGTTTGAACGTCACAGGCTCGCCGGCCACAAGATTGCTGACCATAGCCACCTTGTCGGGCTGTTTCTGAAACGGGTTATGTATAAACGGGTTAACGTCCTGAGACGTCCTGGTGGAGGAGAACCCAGGAAGCTCCGTCTTCGCGTGCTCGATCGGCGTGCGCGTGATGGGCTGGGGCTCGAGCTTCATGCCCCGCAGGAAGAACTCGTCCCAGTACTCGGCCTCCATGTGGCCCAAGCCGAGCCGCTCGGTCAAGCTGTGCGTCTTCGAGATGTTGGTGACGAGCCGGATCTGCTCCTCGACTGATATTCGAGGCGCAGCGTCTTCCTGGCGGGGACCTGGTGCTATGCCGCTGCCGGCTGTCCGCATGAGGTCGCTTGAGAACTTCAAGACGCCCGCGAAGTCGGGCAAGGCCTCAGAAAAGTTGATGCAGGCCCGCAGTATGTTCACCTTGAGCTGTCGCATGCCGTACAAGCGAGCCGCTGCCTGTTTCTGTATCCGCTTGAGGCATGCTGCATCCGAGTCTGGGTCGATCGGCGCCTCGCCCTCGGCGGCTTCTGACTCGACGGGCATGTCAAATGCCGCCACTCCGTAGGTCTTTAGGATCAGGTCCAGGAAGGCATCGATGCCATGCTCGATGTCACTCTCTGCCAGCTGGAGTACTGCCCCATTCGAGTGACCGTTCATATTGTTCAGAGCCACTAGTCCGGCGGCAGGGTGTATTCCCACCTCGGCAGCGCCGCGCGTTCTCGCCTCGACCAGCCCTCCTATGACGACCGACACGAGCTCTCGTATCACCATAGCCTTTTTCCGCTGATATCCTAACAGCCCCAGCACCGAGGCAATGCCGCTCAGAATCGTGACACGGTCTGGCGTGGTCAATAGCTCGGCTCCTGGACCAGGAAATGCACGCATCAGCATGCTCACGATGGTCATACGAGACGGCGTAATCATGGGCCGCGGGGATGTCGAGAGAAGCTTGTCGGGCGCCGTCCCGATGATCATCATGTCGAGCGACTGCCCGCCTAGCTTCCCCTCCGCGACGTGCAACGCCGCCAAGATCCTAGAGAACCTAATAATGGTCTCGGACATGGGCAGCACGGGGAGATGCTCCGCTGATATCCTAGAATAGAGAGCAAGTATCCTATCCAGCAGGTCTGGGAGGAGATTCTGGAATCGACGCAAGTACTCCGGCTGGCTAATATCGAAATTGTCCTCCATGCCGTTGGCCACGCCTTTCTCCTGGGACATGCAGATCGATGGGATGGCAAACTCGATGCCCGCCCAGCTCAACAGCAGCAAGCTGACGGTGATGATCTCCAGCGCCTTGCCGTGCCAGAGGTGGTCATTAATCGACTTGGCAACGGTCGCGCCGTCCATCGCCTCCTTGAGCGAGTCCGTCCACCGGCCCGCCTGCAGGTACATCGATGCCATGAGGATGGTGACGCGAGCCTTGCCCTTGTTGCGCCACCGCTCGTTGACGCCGCCGGAGCCGAAGCCGTGGACGGTCACCCGGTCCTGGCTGGAGCTGCGGATCCCCTGGGCCGTGACGGGTCGACCCGATCCTTTCTGCTCCGGGCTCGCTGGGGCCGACCTCTCCTGCACCGCCGGTATGTCGTCGAAGGACGTCGGCGGGTTTGCCAGGGCACTACCTTTTACGGGCGTGGACGGCCGGTTCGGAGAGGTCGCCGCCGGGGGCGAGCCCTTGAATGGGAGCGGCATCGACAGCCGGGCCGAGTCTTTGTGCTCCAGGGTGGCGCTTGCCGAGGCCGACCGCCCTATAGCAAATTGCGAATTCCGTCGCCGTAGAGTCGGCTCATCAGCACCATTTGTGGGGCCGCTCCCCTGTCCCGGCGACTCCAGGTAGGTCAAGGCCTCGAACGACCTCGCGAGGGAAGTCATCTCTGCCAGCAGCAGCGTGGAGACGTCGCACATGATCGTCCTCATGGTGGTCCTCTTCCACTGGTCCGGCGGCGGTATGGCCACGATCCCCTCAGGCAGCGGTATCGGGTGGTCTTCCGGGTGCGCATAGTCGAACAGCAGGAGCTGGTGCACGATGGCCTTGGGGAAGGAGTCCCTCAGGTCCTCGAGCCCCTGATACAGGGCCCTGATGTTCCTATCCGCCAGTGTCTCCCCGGTCTGCGTCTTGCTGAAGGGGACCTTGTCCACCTCGGTGCCGTCCGCGATGGCGATGACCACCAGCGTCTCTCTGTACAAGTCGAAGGGCAGCAGGGCGAGGTGCGAAGGGGGCGGCGCGTGGGTAGCGAACTCGTAGAAAATGGCGCCGTCGGGGAAGGCCAGCGGCGAGAACATAGCTGAGCAGGCGGCAGACCGGGTCAGCGTACAACGTCAGACAGACAGACACACGAGGAAGGGCAGGCGCATCACGCAGGCAAGCATACTTCTGTTAGGCCGCTTGTCGGCGCCCACGTCGCGGAGGTGGACGACATGCTCGCCCTGGAGCCGCTCGAGAAAGGAGGCGAAGCGGTCTGCCTTGATCTGTCCGATGGGGACACACAGCGCCTTCACCCGCGCGGGGGCGATGGGCAGAAGGGAATCTGCGCTCATGGTTCTGACAGCATGCCTTCGGCCTCGTGGTGCGGCCTCGTTCTATATGGGGGCGATGGTGGGTGTGTCCCGTCCACGGCGCATCGAGGACACGCACAATCGTCGGTCAGGTCGCGTGCGGTGGTCAGGGCCGAGAGAGAGAGAGAGAGAGGTCGACGTGGGGAGGTCGTGTTGGTGGTGGCTGTGGGCACGGGTGCGTTCGACTTGCTGTGCTGTGGCCTCGATCGCCGCTCTGTTCGCAGCCCTGCTGACGGGAAGGATCGCGAGGATCAATGGCGGGACCGAGACAATGAAGCTCAACTGTCATCTGCAGTGTACTGCTGCTCCGTACGCCGCCGTAGGTAGTGGTCAGACCCCTGTCGGATCTCCAGCCAAGGGTCGCAGGGGCGTGATTGGCCTGAGCGCGGGGCTCGATGCTTGATGACAATCGCAATGTGCCCGTGGCCTCGGGAGGTCTCCAACAGGTCTCCAACTCTGGGCCAGCCACGCGCCGGGGGCTCTGAAGAGCGGCTTGTGTTCGAACCCTGCTTGCGACACGTTTACTGGGTATACTACTGCTAAGGTTATGGTAGTAAGTACTACTTATGGTAACCCCGCGGCCCGAAACTCTGGTAACCTGTCGCTAAACCTTCAGGGGTCTCCAGCCAGACCCTTCCTTATAGGCAGATAATTGTCGTCAGCAGCGCCACCGTCGTGGGCCTCCATCAGAAGACCATCCCCAAGTCTACGTCTCGTGCAGACGATTAGTACCTATCTTATACGACGCCTTCCTCCCTCCCCTCCCCAACCAAAAGACAGAGACGAAGAAAAAGAAAGAAAATAAATAAATAAATAAAACAAATAAAAGTAAAAGAAAAAATAATCAAAATTACAGGAAGTCGATACTCTCTCCGCTCAGGGCGGTGCCCCAAGCATGGAGGAATCCACGCTCTCGCCCGTCTCCGGCTCCTTTCCCGCCCTCGCCTCGGCCTTGAGCTCGCTCTCGAAGATGTCCACCGCCACGCTGGCCTCGACAACATCCTCCAGCTCCTGCGTCACCGTCTTCAGCTTCTCCCGGACCGCGGTCGCGCCCTCGAACCCGACAATGTGCCTGGCAGGTGGGTTCTCGAGGCCTCCGATCGCCGTGAGCGCGTAGATGGTCTCCATGACGAGCTGGTCGTATGCGGCCGCGGGCAGCTTCGGGAAGCGGTGCACGATCTGGGTCTCCCAGGGCCCGACCGCCGTCTCCGGGTTGCGGTTCAGCGCCTTGACGAGCATGTCGCGGATCGACGGAGCCGCGACGTGGTTCAGCTCGTTATCGTACCACGGCAGCTGCGGCGCGAAGATGATCTTGTTGGTCAGGGACTGTATCTCCTTGTTGGGCTGCACGATCGTCACCCGGATGTTAAAGGGTGCGATCTCGTACGCCAGGGAGTCGCAGAATCCTTCCAGCGCCCACGTCGCCGCCGTGTATGTGGCCATCCCGGGCGTGCCGATGTGTCCTCCGATGCTGGTCAGGATAATAATGTGCCCAATCTGCTGCTCCCGGAGCTGCGGGAGCGCAGCCTTGATGAAGTTGACCTGGGAGAAGTAGATCGTCTCGAACTGGTCACGCACCAGGTTCTGGGTGGCGGGTGACGTGGAGAGCTCCTCGACCGTGCCGACGACGGCTTCCCAGATGAGATTTCAGTACCGATCGCGGCGCAGCACGGATTCCAGAGGAGAAGAGGCTCACCTTCGGATTTGCAGCAGAGCAGGATGTCGATGCGCCCGAAGTGCAGAACAGCCTCTGCAACCGCGGCCCTGCACTGGCCCATGGACCTACCATCGCAGCGTATCCCTCGTATCCGGTCTTTCCAGCCTTCTCGGTCCCTTCGAACGCTCTTGCATTCGTTGATCAGCTCTTTGAACTCGGCGCTCCGCTCCTCGTGTTCTATCTCATGCGGCGGCAGACAGGCCACCACGTAGTCCCCATGGGCGAGCAGAAGCCTCATCAGCCGCACGGCCAGCGGTGACAGCGCCTGCGTCAGGAACCACGTCCTCGGAGAATTGTGGGTTGCTATAAAGCCTATTAGTAAACAATGCCGCCTGCACAGGGTTCATGGGAGGTAGACTCACGGAACGAAGGCCCCCTGGAACCGCCGCCCCCTTCGGACGCTTTTCGCTCTGCCATGTCCTCAAGTTAAAACGAAGGCTCCTGAACGATGGCACACATGACAGGAGACAAGGAACTGTGTGAATCAATAACACAAAAGCAGGGACAGGAAGGCCGTGGCGTTGCGAGCGGCACCAGAACCGGAGGGGCCAGCGGGAGGATCACACAGCATGACAGGAGCCGTGCAAACACAAACACAAACACAAGGCAAAATAAGGCGGCATGGGTTCCGAGCGGACGGCAGCAACGACGGCTATGACCAGGCTGCCGTTACTCCTTCTCCCGCGGCCCTTTGGGGGGGGGGGGCTGTGAAACATTTTGGCCGACCTGTGCTGGACGCAGGCCGGGGGCTTCGTATCGCATGCTCGTGTAGACTGGGTGCAGGCATGGAGGGTGCTCGGGGAGGCCAGAGGTAATTCACTCTGGCGGCCCAAGGTGGTCTCAAGAGGGAAGGGGGCGAGGTCCACGGGGTGCTGATCGCTGCTTTGCGCCAGCAATATGTCAGGGGTAATTTGAGAAGATTGGCAGAGTTGCACCACCTCGTTCTCAGCGGGCCCGCAGCTCTCGCCGGCCTGGCGAGGGCGGAAGGGCGTCGCGCAGGTCGTAGTGATGATCGCCCTTCGCGCGGCCGCATGATTTTCGATCTGGCGATAATTGCTGGGATGCGACGGTGTGTCCGACATGCCACTGCCCCGTGAGAAAATAGCCGGGGTGACATGGCGCGCTGTCATTTACAATGCCTGATTGACAGATCAGTCACGGCAGTTGATCATCCGGCGCCCGGAGGCCAACGCTCGTGTCCAGCATCAGGATTGTTGACCAGGCTCGGGCTCCGCAGCCGTACGGACGGTCGCCAGGCGGGCTCGCGAGTGTGTTTCGCGGGAGCTTCTGCGTGTTGTTCTAGAAGGCTTGGCCGCGCGCTCCCGCGCCATCAGGTGAACAGGACGGGAAGACGCGCGCCAAGGCCGCTGTTGTCTCCGTGTGTGGCGGGGGCGAAGGCGAGAGAGAGAGAGCGAGAGGTGGAGGACGCAGACAGCACGCGCGCGGGCTCATCAGACGGATCAACACCATCATGAGAAACAGAAGACAAAAAAAAAAAAACCAAAAAAAAAGGGTAGAGAGACGTACCGTGGCCCCTCTCGCTCTCCGAGTTCGTGCGTGAGCGGCGCCCACCAGAGCTCGTCCGCGAGCCGCGCCTGCGCCCATTGGCGACCCCGGCGCTGGCATCTCGTTCTTTGTCCCCGCTGTCGTTCCCGACCTTGTCCCTACCGGCGGCCTGCACGGGCTGCGGCCGGCCCTGGGCCTCTCGAGGCTCCTCGTGTTGCTCCTGCTGCCCGGCGCCGGGGCCTGGGCCTGGGCTTGGGAGGTCCAGAGGGCCGCAGTCCAGATCAGGGTCGGGTCCAGGAGTGCCGTCGAGGGCGACCTCAATCTCGTCTGCGACCTTGACGGCCGCCTCGAAGGCCGCATCCGGCGCAGGCCCTGAAAGAGACATCCGGACGTGTCACACCAGGACGACGCAGTGCGACGGACCACCTGGACGGGGGTGGAGGGGTGGCCCTGGGCTCGCTCGTGCGCTGCTGCTCAGCCGGGTGACGCCAGAAGCCCCGAGACGAGACAGAATCCAGACCGAATCCAGATCGAGCGAGACTCGAGGGTCCAATCCGACATCAGCTCAGGAACGGCCCAGAGCGGCGGGACATGGCACGTTGATTCGTCGGGCGTCGATGTCGGTGTCGACCTTGGCCGCGGGAGTGTTGGCTCGTCCAGCTCGAGCCTCCAGAACACGGAACACAGAACACAGAACAAGACGGACGAAGCGGCCGGTGGCTGCCTCCCCGCCGCCGTGCCTCGGCTGTACGGGAGAATAGCTGCTGCTGCGGCCAAGGTGAGGATCGCAACGCTAATCTGGAGGTTACCTATCTGCCGGCCGATCCTCGAAACCGTCTGGGCCGTCTGGGTGCGTTGGGACGGGATGCATCCAAATTAACCCGGCGGGAAGTTGTACTGCAGCCGCCATCGATCGACCAGCGCGCGCAGCGGCAGTGTGGGCGGGCTCGGGAGGGCGCGATTGAGCCGCAGCGCCTGAAGGGCAGGTAAGCAACCCCCCCCCGGTTGCCACCCCCTCAGTGGCCAGTGGTCCCTGGCGCTCCAGGCGCTCCAGCGCTCAAGGGGTGGTGGGTGGAAGACCCTGGCACGCTACCAGTGCCTGGCCAGTGCCTGGCGTTGGGAGCGCAGCGAGTGTGCTATCATAATACAGTATGTACGTCCGTATTGTATGTACCATACATAGCCATTATGCACAGCACGAGGCAGCTCCCTGCCTTTGGTACGCCTCTGGCTCCTGTACCGGCAAAATGTCACAGACATGAGAGCCCATCCATCCTGCAGCAGCAGGGATGGATGCAGGCAAGGTCTTGAGGGTCTGCGGGATAAGAATCCGGCGTGAAGGGTGTACTAGCTCTCGATAGATTTACCTATATACTAACTCAGCCGGGCAGGTACAGGCACCCGAGCTCGCTCCAATACCGCCAGTACGCAGCACTACCGCTACAGCACCTACAGTACCACCACAGTGCCTGTATCGTGCTGTATGTGTACCGTCCCGGTCCGCCCTTAGTGGGGTCCTCCTGCACTGCAGCTGCAGATCTGGGGAAACCTTGAAGGGAACCCCTCCTGCCCCTCCTCCGTCCCGCAGCTTTCTTTTTTTTTGACTCACGTCATGAAATCCTGAGAAAAGCTTGCCGACACCGGGCAGTCACTCAGTCATCCCTCAGCCAGCCCTGATGACACATGCAGGCCCAGGTCCCCTCCTCGCACCCTTCACATTCACATCTTGAGGGCAAGCAAAGCAGGTCCACGGTTCCCCTTTGCCAGCGCTGAACTGCCTCTGTTGCATTAGCATCGCGAGATCTTGTGCTTGCATCCTCCGGCCACTGACCACCGCCGAGTCCCTCTTCATCCGCTCCGTCCGCTCCGCCCGCCACAGCCCAACATGCCTACTCGCGACGAGATCACGTACTTCGGCGCCGGCCCTGCCCTGCTGCCTACCGACGTCCTGCAGCAGGCCGCCCAGGCCCTCCTCGACTACAATGGTACCGGCCTCGGCTTGGCTGGTATGTTCGGCAGAATGCTTGTGCAGGTCGATCTTCCCATCAATGGCTGACTTTGCGCAGAGCACTCTCACCGGTCTCAGCTCGCCACCGACATCATCAACAACGCCAAGGCCGACCTTGCCACCTACCTCGACATACCGAGCGGCGACTACGAGGTCCTGTTCATGCAGGGCGGTGGCAGTGGCGAGTTCTCCGCTACCGTGTACAACATGGTCGGCGCCTGGGTCACCCGGAAGAAGGCAGAGATCCTCGCTGCCAACGGTGTCGACGAGAAGGACTGCCAGTCCGGCCTGCTGGAGACCGAGCTGGCCAAGGCTGTCGAGGGGCTGAAGCTGGACTACATCGTCACCGGCGGCTGGTCGCTGAAGGCCTATCAGGAGGCGCAGAGGCTGCTGGGCCCGGAACATGTCAACCTCGTGTGCGACGCGCGGACCATCAACGATGGGAAGTTCGGCAAGATCCCCGACCAGAGCACCTGGAAGCTGTCTCCTGATGCCGCCATGGTGTACTATTGCGACAACGAGACGGTGGACGGTGTCGAGATGCCGAGTTTCCCGGAGATCCTGGAGCCCAAGCCTGGTGGAACGGGCCCCATCGTCGTGGCGGACATGTCCTCCAACATCCTGTCGAGGAGGTTTCCGGTCAAGAACTACTCCTTGATCTTCTTTGGCGCACAGAAGAACCTCGGGTCGACAGGCATTACTGTTGCTGTAGTCAAGAAGAGCTTCCTGCCTCCTGCGGTGCCGCAGCCGGCGCCAGCCCTAATGCGAAAGCTTGGCCTTCCCATCGGGCCAGTGGTGCTGTCTTACGAGACTGTCGCCAAGAACAACAGCCTGTATAACACGCTGAGCATCTTTGAGTATGCTTTCCCGCGCCATAGCACCACCCGTGAGGAGTCCTCGCGCTGATAGCTCATAGTGTATACATCGCTGGCTCGGTGCTGAAGAAGCTCTTGGCCACCTTCCCTGACAAGGTCGACGGACAGGAGGCTGTCGCGAACAAGAAGGCTCAGCTGATCTACGCGGCACTGGAAGCCCACCCTGATGCATACAAGATCGTTCCCGACAAGTCTGCACGTTCCAGGATGAACATCTGCTTCCGCATTACCAAGGTAAGGAGGGTGGTCCCGACCGCTGCCAGAACACTCCCTTAATCCGTTTTACTGACTCGGACGCCATAGGGAGGGAACGTCGACGATGCTGAGAAGGCCTTCCTCAAGCAGTCAACCGACTTGGGCCTCACCGGCCTCAAGGGCCACAGAAGTGTTGGCGGCATCCGTGCCAGCAACTACAACTCGATTTCCGTAGAGGGGGCCGAAAAGCTGGCTACTTTCATCAACAACTTTGCAACGGCCTGAAGTTCGTAGAAGGCATTGAAGGATGCGAACGACTTGAGCGAAGCGGCGATGCATTCAGTACGGCGTTCGGGAAGGGAAAAGTAAAGCATCGGTGCACACCGAGGCATGGCGAAGGCATCAACGCTGGAATGGCTGAGCTGCATTTCAACATCTGCACATCGGCAATATGAAGCATTCTCGAGGACCATCAATTTAGCGTGTCTGCAATTAACAATAAGACCCTGCTGCCACAGCTGTCAACGTCGAACAAGTATCGGCATAATCTTACGAGAATCTGTCATGCCACCTTACGATCCGCTCCCCAAATATTATACTTTTTACCATTAACATTCACCATACATCAGCCTTCTCATCGCACGGCAACATCATGGGCTATACATTAGCTCATCCCTCGACCGCGACGATCCCGTGTTCCTTTTCTCCGACGCCTCAGCAAATGTCGTGACCGCTGTCGCACTCGTATACAGACTCCCCATTCCTGTGACACTCTGCTCGGCCGTCGTCCTGCTCGCTGCACGCTCTCTCTGATTTTCGTCCATCACCCGCAGCAGGTCGTCCGTGATGCCGAACAGCTCGTCCATCTTTTCCAGGCTCATTCCCTTCGTCTCGGGAATGAGGAAGTAGGCGAAGAAGAACGTGAGCGCACAGAACGTGCCGAAAAGTATCCAAGTTGCCTGGACGACCACGGTAAGCCGGTCAGCAGAGCTCATCTGGCAGCATGGGACAGGCGTCAGCGGCAGGGGAACGCACGAAGCCCATGGAGCCCAACATTGTCAACGTCGACCGTGCGATGACGAAGTTGATCAGCCACTGCGTCGCTGCCGCGATGGCGACGTTCAGGGTGCGAAGCCGGGCAGTTGGGATCTCGGAGACGTAGATCCAGCAGCAGGGGCCCCAGCCAAATTGGAAGAAGCTGTCATCACACGCTGATCAGTCCTGCTTGTCTCTGAATCCCAAGGGGTCTGAGGTTGCTCACCAAACGTATAGGTAGACACAGACGATGGCAATATAGCCCAATGGGGGCACCTATCCGGCGGTCGTCAGTCATAGAGAGTCGCCACACCACCCGGTCGGTCCGCGCGGTGTGTCAGTTGACTCACATGTGCATTGTTGCAGGGATATACTTTCTCATATATCCCTATCAGATACAGTGTCACGGCCTGTCCGACACTGGATATCAACAGGCTCTTACGGCGGCCCAGGCTATCGGCCGCGAAGAGGAGAAAGCCGAGAGAGGAGACCATTTTCACCTACGCCCACCCGCTACATTTAGCCCTTCAAACTGGGGCATGCTAGATCTGGGCTACTTACGACACCGTATATACCGGTGGCAAAGAGCTGGGCTTTCGTAGTTGGGAGTCCCATGTCCTCGAAGATCTGTGGCGCATAGTAATTCTGCACACCCTAAAAGTCAGTGTCCAGGATTGCAGCAAGGAAGTGGCAGCGGTGAGCTCACAAGAGTGTTCGTCCCGGTCATCTGCTGACAGACCATCAGTCCGATCGAGATGAGGGCTCGCTTCCTATTGCCGGAGATCAGCCACATCTCCTTCAGGAGCGTCCACGAAGTCGCCTCGCCGATGAGCCGCCTCTCCATATCGAGCTGCTCCGCCATGTCTTGGAGCTCGCCTCTGATGTACTCGTGATCGGTTGGCAGACTTGAATATAGTCAGCAATAAAGCAACCTTCAACGCGGGAGTTGATGCTCACCTGGACAGCTTAGATAGGATTCGAGCCGCGTTTTCCCACTGGCCTCTCCGGGCGCACCAACGGGGACTGAGCGTGGTAAGTGCTTTGTTCATTGGGGGAGGGTGGGAAAGGCTCGAATGCTGGTTTATACATACCTCTCAGGACAGAGGATCATGGCAAAGGAGAGGATGCTGCAGGCCATTAGTGCTCTTTACAACGTCGCGTCAGTTGAGAGGTGAGCACTCACACAGCAGGTACCGCCTGCAAAGACAAAGGGACTTGGTACACAGCAGTGCTGCTGGTGGTCTCCGGCATCCCATAATTTACCCTGTATCTCCCGTATCAGCCATCATCCCGGTCAACAGGACTTACTCTCACCGACCAAAACGAGATCATGGTCCCAGTAACGATGAACAGCTGGTAGAACCCTAGCCACAAACCGCCGTCAGCAGCCGTCCTGCCCGCAACTCACGCCGGAAACCCACCAGTGAGCCCGCCCCGGATGGCCCTCGGGGCGCATTCCGAGACGTACAGCGGCGTCAGCATCGACGCGGCCCCCATGCCGAAGCCAGCGATCAGGCGTCCCACGTACATGCAGGGGAGCGAGCCCCAGGACCCGGCCTGGAGAGCGACGCCGATGCAGGTCAGGAAGCCCGCGCCGACGAGGGGCCACTTCCGGCCGAACTTGTCCGCGATGAGGGAGGCCTGCCGCAGTGTGTTGGACTCGGTCGGTCTCCTCGGCCAGTGGAGAGGGGTGAAGGGGTACGCACGAAGAGGCTCGCGAAGAAACAGCCCGCCTGGAGGGTTGATACGACTGGCGGGCACCGGGATCAGAGATCGCTTCTCTTGCTCTGGCTAGCCGAGGACTTACTGTTCTCACTGAGGAGTGGATTCTGCGTGTCGTTGTAGTAGTAATCCCTCGACGACCTGTCAATTCAGGCATCTCTTGGCAGGGCGTTGAACCGGGCTCTCCTCACCTCTCGAATCGTTTGTATTCCAAAATTCCGCTGATGGCACCGATACTAGAAGTCCGCCGGTTTAGCAAGCACCGCCCGGCGTCGGCGTCGACCTGCCTGTACTTACTCCCAGCCGAAGAGCATCCCACCAAAGCTTTGCTCGGGCCCTTCTATCAGTTTGGAGTGTCCGTCCAGGCCAACATACAGAGGTCATACCAGGCTGCAAGGCGCAGAGGTCAGAAAAGCACCAGCACTGATCGAGACGGGAATTGGCAGAGGGCGAGGTGACAGTGGGCTTGCCTGAACATGACAACGCGATGACTCTCCATCCGTAGATTTCGAGGGGACTGTCGAGAGATTGTCAGCCTATTGTCTCGGCAGCCAGATATCAGTCGAGGAACATACTCTTTTTGCATAGCATCATTGTGAACAACACGTAAGAGGAATCTCGCGAACATGCTCCCCATGGTGGCAACCTCTCCTCGCCCGTGGCGAAGTACACAACAAGTCAAATGGAACCGGTTGTCTCGAGGGAGCTCTTCCAAAGCAACACGATAGGTCGGCTACAATGTCATCGACCAAGGAACTCATGGGTGCAGGTGGATAGACATATGTATTATATATATGTATATGTATATCTCTTCGACACACAACGGCACGTTGATCATCACGATCTAACCACGCAGAGCACTGCTCATGCACGAATTCATCTTGGGCAAGACAACGATGTTGCATGCAACTGGTGCACAAAATATGCGCGAATTATTCCGAGGATGCACTCGTCCGAGGGATCCTGGGTTGTACACTCCGTTTCCTCGCCAGGTGTTGACCAGTCATCGACTTGTGTGATCCAAGAGTCGGCCTATCACGGCGGTCTCTCCTCCCCAGCATTCTGGATCGTCCTCCTGACGGTCTACCTCCACGCTATGCACATACGGGAGGTTATGCAGGCCATTGACGCCCGAGAAGCTTGCAGAGATATCTTCGAGAGGTTGTGGGTGGACCTTAGGGATGCTGCTATCCGTCGAGGAACAAGCTTGTTCACCACGGAATGGCTTTAGAATCCCGCCGCCGAGTGAGCAAACCGCGTTCCGAGTCCCGACATCATTGTCCAGGTCCCTGAACCCTGATGGTTACAGACGAGCTCTCACGTGCACCTTCTAACATCATCTCGGGCATGTGCTTCCCCTTCTGTCTCTTCTCGGCTACTTGCCGTCTCTTTTTCTTGACCATTCAGTCAATTTTCTGCAAGCACAAAGTTCTTCAAGCACTCGTCCTTGCGTTGCGCGAACTGCTCCGTCGGATTAAGCCGTTCTCAACCCAGCTGAACACATGATGTGCCACTGATCCTGCCAATTTAGGTTCTCTCCAATAGGTTCATGCTAAGGGGCAAGGCCATCATTTCGGTGCAGAGCGGCTCGTCTATTGTTGGTGAGCGTCTGGAAAATTGAACTTGCCGCGGTGAAACCACGCCTCTGCGGCTGAGCACATGAAAATCGCAGCACAACAACGAGCAGAAGATAGACCCGAAGACTCCTCTTCATGACTGCTGGAGCTCATCTCAGATTTTAGATTTTAAAGATTCTGGGGAAGAGAGTTCTAGCTTAGTTATGGCCTATCTCCTCCTTCAGCCACCCTGGAATAGCAGGCGGCGTCTCCCATCCATCCAGATACGTCTCCTTCTTCAGACCCTTACGAGACGGTTTGGCATAAATAGCCGAGATGTACCACACCGCGCTCCCGGCCTTGATTGTGTGTTGCAGCGTCGGGATAACCGTGCGACTCTCCACCAGGTTCGAGTTCGGGTCGGCGTTGACCAGCATCGCCTGCCTTCCCGTGTCCTCGCCCTCCAGCGCCCTGATCCCCACCGCCCCCTTGGACACCGCGAACGCGCCCCTCGCGCCGGTCGTCCACGCCTCAGGGGTGTTCAGGTCGTAGTTCCCGATCAGCTTCGGCTGCGTCCCCTCGCCCCTAGCCGCGTCATACAGGTCCAGGAACCGCCCGTCGGGCGTCCGCTCGTTGCAGATGGCGAACGACCCGTCGGCTGTCATGACCTCGCGGCCGGCCTCAATGTGGTGCGCGCGGAGGTGCCAGTTCGGCGTGACCTCCTCGGTGGGGATGAGGTATGTTCGGATCTTGACGTCTGCAAAGGGCCGCCAGGTCGAGACCAGCACGGGCTTGTCGTCGCGGGACTCGATGCCGGCGTACTCCGACACCCTGCGGGTCTTCCAGTACTCGCCCCCGTCGTCTGACAGACCGAGCTGGGAGGCCAGTGCGTACTGCTCCAGCGTGAAGAGTCCAGGAGGTGCAGAGTAGGCGTATGCGCTACTATACGCGAAACAGCCGTATTTTGCGTGGGTGCCTTTCATAGGATAGCCACATGCCTGGCCCGATGATAAGAGCATACAGTGTCCGCCAATGTTACTGCGAGCGTTGTCAGTAGAGACACGGGCCATTGCCGTCGGCTCCAACTCACGTCATAATATGGCCAGGCTGCTTCAACGGCTTCATCCTTGGGATGACGTCCCATTGAGACTCCTCCTTGGAAGTCCAGAACGGATGCGTCTCTGGTACGGCGAGGCAGATGAATGCCAGACAGGCCCAATACTATGACAAGATCAGCAACAAGGCCCGAAAATACAAGGTTTAAAACATCACTCACAGGACTTCCCGGACTGTTGTAGTTCTCAGCCATATACATGTTAGGGTAGGAATAGCCAATGGTCAGCGTTCCAGAAGAGCTCCAGATGTTGGGCTGTGTCTGCCACCAACGTAGGTGACGCAACACAATACCCTTAATCATGCCCCAGGTCAGAGGCTTTGGTAGCTCGACATCGGCGTACGCGAGGGCGCCCCAGAACGAGCACATGGCGAAGCGGTATCCAACGCTGCGTCCGAACGGGACCGCTCGGCCTTCCTCGTCGAAATAGTGGGCTAAATCGAGGGCAACCACTTGGGCGCGCTTCTTGAATTCTGCCGCCCGTTCTGGCTCTTCTTTCCCGGCGAGATTGGCGTAGAGCAGCTGCAGAAAGTGGATCGCGAAGCTTGAGGAGTAGTAGTCCATCTCTGAGACATGTGAGACGGTCTATTGGGTATTATCAACGAGATGGAGACTTACGGTGAATGTGCTCAGGGCCGTCGTTGGACCACCCATCACCTCGGTAGAATGTGTTCAGGTGCTCAATATCGCTATCCAGCCGTGCCTGGGAGAACTTGCCACCGTTTTTCTTGAGACCCAGGTTGGCGAACACCCGAAACCACAGCCAGTTGGTATTGGGCATGCTGGGTCCGAACGTCAGCTCTCATCGATGACCACAGTTGTCATTGCGCTCACTTCTTCTCGTTGATCGAGTTACCCAGCCAATTCTCAACATTCGTCCTCTCCTTCTCCGACATCGAGTTCCATATCTCGGGTGCGACGGCCAGCGCAAAGCCTGAGTCGGGCGGTCAGCCGCGCAATCTCATCCCGAATAGGAAGAACACCACCTACCTAGAGGGCACATCTCGACCATCCGCTGGTCGTTGTCCCGCGGATAGCCCCAGAACTCGGGATTCTCAGGGTCCGTTCCTGCTTTGATGCCATCGATCCACAACTTTGTCCCATGGTAGTCTCCGTTCCCAGCCAGAAGACATGCCAGTCCCCACAACGGGCGACAGATCCCCTCAACTTCAGAAGCTGTCTGATCAAACCGTACGGCCGTCGCACCTGGCACCCTCACGCGGGCCTTATTGGGCGAGAAGAATGGCTCGAGGGGATCCAGCAGGGCTCGGAGAAGCTCCTGAACCGAAGCACGGTCGGAAATGTCAACCTTGGAGAAGGGGTGGACTCCGTCGTACCCAATAACCAAACCCGTCTTGGTCGCCATTGTGAATGAAGTTGCTTCCCGAGGTCGATGAGCTCAGAAGTCGATCTCAGTCGGGGAGGAGCAAACAAGTAAGAAGTAGGCAACTGAATCGCCCCATATCAGCTCGTATGCCATTCTCCCGACCCTGATCCACAACTGACATAACAGAGAGAGCCGCTCCGGTAATATTGCCGGGACGTGTGCATTTGGAGTTCAATGTGGTCGCAGTGAGGGGCTGAGGAGCAGTGGGGTCCTCGAGCATCGTCCCGTGGCGGCTAAATAGGATACTCACGCCGTACCTGCATCTTAGTCTTCCCGATTACGGGATGCTTCATGCTAGAAGCGTTCAATTATTCCGCAGCACAGGCACGAGAGGACGGTGCTTTCGAAAAATGAGGCCGATTTTACGAAGTAGCATATCAGTGAGACTCGACACTCTGTCTACTTGTGCGATAATAACTGGTAACCATACTGACTCAGCACATCTTAGAACGCTAAAGCCAGTAATACAATAACTATGTGAGTTATACAACCTCGGAAGTACCGCAATATCTCGTGGCTCTCAAGAGCACACCTGGACCTGGGCAGCGTCCAGATTCCAACTCCTCGATCTGGGAATTTCAACTATTCTAGGCCGTCCAACAGCGTCTATGTTCCGCGATGTGTTGCCGCGCCTATGTGGGTCCAGGATCTCTGTCGTCAGATCCAGATCGTATTAGATCTATCCCTCGAGGTCGGGCAGCAGTACTCGAATTTAGAGCCTCACGCCACCAGGCTCCTGCTTGTCCTTACTGGAGACATTGGTCGACTAATTGACTACAATGGCTACCAGGACTTCCTCCAGCGACAAGTTGATCGCCACGAACATGTCTTCTTAGCCTTGGATAATCATGAGCTTTATGAGCTCACGTATGAAGAGGGAATAGCAAACGCCTTAGAATTGCTGCAAAAGTCATTGCTGAAGTCAAGACATGGGTTTTCGGGCACATACACTACACGACCCAGCTCTTGCTTGGGGGCGTTCAGGTGGTTGCGAACTGGCAAGGCCATATATCTTGCTTGGAAGCAAGCCACAAGACACCGAAGGCAAGACGGATCGGGGAAAAAAGAAAAAAAGAATCGAAGTCGGAGACAGATATTTTGATTCTTCGAATACAATCGAGATCTATATACTTTCACCATGTTTTATCATTCGGACATATAATCAGCATCATTAGCCAGTCTTTAGCTCTCGATTTCTCGTTCAGGCCGGAGACGGCAGTTGGAAGCTCACTCATTCTGCAGTGAAATATTCAGCAAGAAACAAATCCGTATAATCATAAGGACGTCAGAAAATTCCAATGAATAAAACTTTCCTAATGTTAAGACAATTTTTTTTCGGTCGGTTGCTAGGGACTCATGCTATCGCAAAGAGGAGGGACTGTTGTCCCTATCTACTAACTTGATCACAATACCAATTAAATCATTTCTACAAATCTGGAAACTCGCTACATATTCTGGAGGGCTTTATAAAGTTGGATTGAAAATGACAATTAGAGCCTAGGAGCTCCCGGCACTCTTCACTATTTTTCGGTAGCTACTTCAAGTAACAATTGTCACATTGTTAAGTCTTTGTCACCGAGCATGGCACAAAGAACAGCGGCACAGGCCAGGGCTTATTTCCCCCATCAATCCTTTGTACAGCAAGTTTGTTGATATAAATATAGCTTGCAGACTGTTAGAGCGCCCCACCAAGCTGCAAGACATGTGTCTGCATTCCAGTCCAATATGGGCCCCGCAGGCCACTTGGCGCCTGAGCAACCCAACACATCTCAATTGCCCAAATATGTATATTCTTGTACAACCTTGACTACCACCACAAATCTCTCCACGCCAACTACCGTCTGCCTCATCAAAGATGCCATCCGTGACTCTTTGCGAACCCACGCCCTCCAGCAGGCAGATAGTCGAGAGGTGCAGCCCCGACCCAGCCAGGGCAGAGCTGGCCTTCCTAGAGCATGAGATGAAAACCTACTTGGCCCAGCATCCAATCGCAAAATGCGATGGATCCTCGCCTCACAGGACAGAACCCAGTGCAACACCACGTCTTGCAGCGCGGAAGGTTGGGCCCAGAAGAAGTTGCCTGAGGAGGGATTCCGCGGCTCATCTACAGCCTGCACGGGTACCCGCAAGGCATATCAGTTTTACCGAGTCAGCACCACAGTGTCTCGACACCGGGTTACCCTATGAGGAGCACTCGAAGGACGGGAAGGCATGGCGGCACCAGCAAGCCATGAAAATCCGAGAAGGCAGGATGCTTCAGGCTTTGTCAGGCGCTGAAGAGTACCAGCCCCACGTGAAGGCGGACCCCTGGGCTGATAATGGATGGGAATCGACCGGCCTCGTGGAGGACACCCCGATGGGGGGAATGTCGTTGGAGATGGACGTTGAAGCCGCTCAATGGCATTCTCGACAGATGGAGTTTGACCAGAGACTCGAGGAGAACCGTAATATGGCAGAGCGGAACAGGGAGATAGTGCAGAAGGAGACCAGGAGGCTGTTCGGCGTTGGCACGATGGGTACAAGGGATTTCGTGAAATACCGGCTTGGAACGATGGATAGGAGTCTCAGATATATAGTATAGAGTACGCGTCTACCCTGAATTGGGTTCGGACTCTTCACGGGAATCTGTACAGCTCTTGCCCCTTGTCAGTGACGATTTATGTATGAAAGTGAGACGGACGGTGGTTCGGACTGTGGTATGGCTCAGGTAGTCAAACAAGAGAATGTTGTCTCCTACCCGGCTCCAAATCCTCGTGATGTTAGTCTGCAAGAACAGCCGGCTGGGAGCTTTCCGTGGATAATTCCAGCACAAGTCCCGCAGTATAAAAAACATGCCATAGATTGGGCAATGAATGTGCTCACCCTTGGTGCCGAACTGGTCCGAGACGAGGGGGCAGAGTAGAAGCATACCTGGTACCTTGAAACATATTCTCCAGCTTATGAAGGCCCCATTCCTAATTATTCAAAAACTTATTCATACTCATGGAGTGGTGTGAGAATCTCGGCTGATCAAGCACCATGATTTATCTGCCTTCGATTGCAAAGCTGTGGCAGCGGTCCACGGCACCTCACTTCGGACATTTACACAGTCCTCACTTGCAGTTCGACAAGAAGGAAACAACTTAGGCGACACTCCTGACAAAGCAAAAAATAAGTTGGTGACGGCGATGCACTTACTCCCACAGTTGGACTAGGCGATCGCCAGGTCTCAAACGCGCGATTCCGATAGTTCCCAAGTCGCTTGACTGGATACACGCGTCCTACGTACTAGAATTTAGAGCATAATAGCTCCGTCTAGATAGGACTTTACCAATGTGAAATGAGATTACGTCGCAAAAGTGTAAGACATGTATCGGTCGGTTCAAGGTATGTATGTTCAGAAATCTCTTGGTCGAGGCCAGAGCTTGCTCGGGTGGACGGCCACGCAGCAACATGGCTCAGATAGTATAAACATACTTGAATCCATGCCATCGTTGCCGAATAATTCCGAGATTCTGGTATCTCGCGTGAACCATGATCTCTGTGCTTGTGCGCGGAGGCTCACATTGGAGGCCAAGTGCTCCATCGAGAGGCTGTTCGAAAAGATCTTCGAGGAGATAAACAATGAGAAAATAGAGGGATATCCGATCGCTGATGGTTTCCTTGCCGTCTTCCATATGCTCGACAGCAGAACGCCGCACGACACAGGTCTGCGCTGGCTCTGAAGCCGATGCAGCAGCTACACACAGATCGCGTCCCGTGGAGCAGGACCTGGCATCTAAAACGCGTCGCAGTCTATTTGCTGCTTGATTGCGATCCGGCGCCTCTGAGACATAGCAATGTTTGGATATCCGTGTTGGGCTCCGCGACTGGAATGCGATCGCGGCGGACGCCCCCGTGCCGGCCTGCGCATCATCGTGTTGCTCATTCCAACGGGCCGGCGGCGAGGTGCTCGTTCATCTCGGTAGAATTCCTCTCATAGCCATATTTAAAAGAATTGCCCAGGTGTATTCGACCCAGACTGTGCAGAAACTTTCTTGCTCTTTCAAAACTCTGGCAGAGGCAGTCGCTCGTTCCCTCTTCGTTCTTTTTGCCCTACTTCAACGGCACTCGTTTTTGCTAGGCCAGGAGCATCGGCCAGAGACCCATTCCGTCTGTTTTCCTTCTGCCTGTCCACTCGTTCAAGCAGCGTCAATCACAAGCACAATTCAATATGGGATTCTCCGCAACTCTAGTGGCGAGCCTCTTCGCCACCGCAGTGGTAGCTCAGGGCGCCACCGTGATCACCAAAATCGGTACAGTCACGGAGTGCTTTCCATACAAATACGGCCAGTCCCCGACTCTTTCTCTCGGACCCACGCCCATGGTCTCAAGCCCGCATGAGAAGGGACAGCCCATCACGGTGAACATCGAGGCGCCCTACTGCAACTCGTGCGGCTGCCAGGGCGCCGGCTGCACCGCCGTCAATGTCTACAAGACCACGTACCAGACTTTCAACAGCATCGGCATCACCAACCAGGTGTACCACGTCACGGAGACGTACAAGGGCGTCTCGAAGAAGCCCAAAGTGAGCACAGCCGGCGTGCCGTTCGGCTTCACCACCACGGTCGAGGTGTGCACGGTGTGCAAGACGCCGGCCACGGCGACGATAACGTGCCCTGTGACCACGTGCCCGTACGTCACGGGCCTCTCCACGCCCAGTCCCGCGCCTGCTGGTGTTTCGTCTTACGAGTTCTGCACGACCGGGGGCAATGCTCCTGCTCTGCCAACCGCTGCCAACCAGGCGCCACCTCCCGGCTCGGGCTCTTCCGGCTCTGGTGCCTATGGGTCTGGATCTTCAGGCGCAGGCGCTGGAGCCAATGCCGGCGCGGGCGCGAATGCTGGATCTGCTGCGAACGCAGGCGCTGGTGCCAACGCTGGTGCTAATGCTGGTGCGAACGCCGGCGCGAACGCCGCCTCTGGTGCCAATGCCGGTGCGAACGCAGCTTCTGGTGCCAACGCTGGTGCGAATGCTGGCTCGGGTGCCAACGCTGAGGCCGCCGCGACCGCTGGCTCTGGTGCGAATGCTGCCTCTGGCTCGAACGCAGGGGCCGGCTCGAACGCAGGCTCTGGTGCCAACGCAAACGCAGGCTCAGGATCGAATGCTGGGGCGAAGGCAGGCTCGGGTGCGAACGCTGGTGCGAACGCTGGTGCCAACTCTGGAGCCAACTCTGCAGCCGGCGCTGCAGCTGGTAAGCGCAAACTCACTCCTCTCCATCGATGACGATTGTTCTTCGAGACAGGTATACTAACGTTGCGGCCGAACAGCCTCGTCACCGGTCCTTGCCAAGGCGTCGACCAGCCGCGCCCTGGCCCCTCTCGTCGGCGGCATCGTCGGCTTCGTCGTTTCGTTCATGGCTGTTTATCAGTGGTAGGGGCGCCAAGGTAATGTTCTAATGGATGGTGTCGGGGTGGTGCCGGAGCTGGAGCTGGGAGAGGTGTGCTTTGACGTTCAGGTCGTTGGCTTTTGCATACTAATTTGCTGTACACCGTTGTTGGGTGGGTTTTAATACACTGTACAAATTTTGCTGTCTAGTTGTTGAGGAATTAGTCGAATCATATCTGGATACTTGAGGACCATCGCGAAGTGTGTGGAGTTTGGAGGCGTCGGAAGAGCAGCCAGCCGTCGTTAGTAGCTTTCATCGCTGGGCGCTATTCGTTGCCAGGCTCATGCGTCGACAACGCCCACGCCCTGACCCCTACCTTCAGGGAAGACATGCAGAAATTTAAATGGTAGGCTGCCCTGTTGAGCCCTTCGATTGGAACATTGTTCCAAGGTGCTGATCACGCACATTCGGTGGTCGGTCCCAGACTATCATGCACCTAAAGCTTCGCTGTTATAAATCATGACATTACCCAAGCCCGAACAAATCGATATTGAGCAGCGGCGCCATGCCCCTTCCATTATTATATATTTACAGCTGCAATGTACGTAGACAGGTGGTGACTAAATAGTATAGACCAGTGTAAACAGTCAAGCAATACGACTGACGCACCATGCACCCACCCCCGGGGTATCCCTCCGCCACATTCGGGGGCTTCCTCCACCTCTTGAAGCTGAAAATGCGCTCATATGCTATATGACAAACAGATGCAACTCTAGGAGTCCGCATTGGGCTCGGTTCAACTTTCGGCGGTAACCTCCTCCGCTCTTGGTGTTGGTACATCGTCCCCGTCCCTGTCCCCTTCTCCTCCTCCTTCGGCCTCAGGTTCTGCTTCGTTCACGATGACGCTCCCAGTCTCGTCCTTCTCGGCTTCAGCGTCTGGGGGGGCTTCGTCACCATTTGTTGTGCCGCTCCCCCTTGTCGGTGGTCGTGCACTTGTTGTCTTGTCCCGCCTCCTCCTTCTCGCGTTCCTCTCATCTTGCGCTGTCCTGCGCCTAGCCTCCCGTCTCTTGTCATCACCCTCGTCATCACCCTCACGCATGCCCTGAAGCAACATGGCCGCCCGCTGCGCAACATCATCTTCCTCCTCCCTAGGCGATGCCAGAGAGGTAGGGGAGAGCAGATTGCCAGCCGCGCTGCCATTGGCCGACGTATCGTCCGTAGCGTGGCTGTCGACGCTCTGGGCACTTTGAAGCCCGGCCTCCGCCTCGGGGATCTCGTTGAGATCGGGTATCTTTTGGCCCGAGGCGACACGTATTTGGTGCTTGTTTTGGAGCCGCGCACGTCTTCTGCGGTCTCTCTGGTCTCTCGTCTGCGGCGCCGCAGCACGTAGTTTTTCGAGCAAGCTGTCCATCGCCCCCGCACTACTAGGACTGACAGGGCCTCCATCGGCGCGGCCGTTGGCCGAGACCTTGAGGTTTGCGTTCTTCCGGCGCATGGACTCCTCATTGATCTTGCGCTGCTTCTCGAAGGTGACGTTCTTCTCACGAGACTTCTTCCACTCGCTGATGAACAGTGCCAGCTTGGCGAAGAAATCCCGGCGCGCATTTTCGTCTGTCGGATCCTCACCATAGAACGCCATAATCTCGTTGTAGGTCCGCGACATCTCCTCCAGGTACAAGTCCATCTGCTCGGCCTTGCGCCTGGCCTCCTTCATGCAGCGCTGTACGACCTGGGAAACGCGGTCCTGCGGGTGGAACTTCTTAGGATCAGACAAGTTGCCGCTGTCGAGCGACATCTGGACGTTCTTGATGTTGTCGATATACTTCTTGGCGTCGGTCTGCAGTTGCTCGATGTTGATCTTCTGCGCGATCAGGACGCCCTGGATGTCGTCGACGAAAGAATCCCATTCAGGATACTGCTGCCGGACAATGCGCTCCACGAGATCTGCCAGCGTGGACTGATTCTTGTCATCCTTCACCATGCCGAGTCGAGCAAGCGAGCTAAGCTTGAAACCGCGAGCCTGCTTGTTCGCGTCGTTCATGTAATTACCGATATCCAGAATCAGACCGAGGACGTTCATCAATGCCACGGAGTCTCTCAGCGATTCGGAGACCTCGACCACTTGCCGCATCTTCTCGGTGATCTCCTCGTAGTCAGCCTCGAAGCTTCTGGTCAGTGCCAAAGCTCGCATCCTGCTCTTCCAGTAGTAATGAAGTTCGAATGAGGTCTGCAGGTAGATCTGATCTTGCCTCGTAAGTTCGGCCGGATCTTGCTCACGAGCAACATTCATGGCGTCTGGACCCGTCCAGTCTTTGCTGTAGGGTGCCATCTGTTTGGACACGTTTTCTGGGATGTTGCACATATCATCCTTCTGCAAGAAGTCCATAACGACGGGGTTATCGAGGACATCGTTATCACAGTGGATAATCATTTGCACCACCTTGTCAACCGAGTGCTGAGAGAACTTGGCCAAGGCAATTTCTAGTGTACGCATTAGTCGGCTGCACCATCACGCGGGAGGCACTGTTTGAGACTTACCGAAGGCTTTCCGCAGATCATTGGAGATAATCTGCTTCTTATCGTCCTTCTTACCAGAGGCAGTCCCAAGCTTCTTGGCTTCCTTGGCCATAAAGAGCTTTTCGACTTCGTCCAAGATACCCCTCCTGCTGAGCTCGACATACTTCTCCTCCCTGGCTTCTGCTGTTGGAGCGTGTGCAGCCCAATGAGTAGAGGAGGCTTCGTCGACCTTGTCCCAGTGAAGTGCCTTGAGCTTCTTCTTGGGCCTGACGACCGGAAGCCCGATACCGTTTGTGGGGGCCAGTGCTGATTGTTGTGGCAAGTAATGGCCATGCATAGCACCCGGCATCGGCGGGGGTGGCGGAGGCGCGCCCGGGATGCGTCCTGCGGCTCCTGGTGGAGGTGGAGGAGGGGGAGGCGGTGGTGGACCATTTCCTGTGACCGGCGACAGCATGCCAGAACCCGGCATGGGCGGCGGCGGCGGCGGAGGTGGTGGAGGAGGAGCACCTGGAATCTGACCAGGCATCGGGGGAGGCGGTGGAGGCGGTGGCGGCGGTGGAGGCGCAGCCGCCCCAGCACTGGTGACCTCGATCTTGGGAGTGTCCTCACTAGGAGTAATCGGGGATTGGATCTCGAGGCTGGGATGAGATGGTCCTGTGGTCGCATCCTGGTCATCCTCGGAGTCACTAGCATCGAATTTCTTGACCGCGCCTCTGATCTCGCCCATGAGACCACTGGCCTGCTTGGGATCCAGAAGCGGCCTGCGAATCTCGACAACACGAGGCTTCTCGTAAACGACACTCTCGTCCCCGCTGGCAGTATCTTCGACGGGTTCCCCTGCGGAGTCGCGCTTTCGGGGCAACCGGGTGCTGCGGTTGACGGTGCCAAGCATGCTGTGTGTAAAGTCCCTGGCCATGGGAGCATCGAGACCGGAGCCGTCCATTTCTTCTCTCAGAGCACGTAGCTCATCGGAAGGCCCAACCTCTTCTCCCCATCGTCTGCCTTCCAGCTTATACTGTGTCTTCTGCCGCTCGAGCTGTTTGGCGAGACGTTCCATCAACCGCTCACGGTCAAGAATGCCTTGCGTGCGTGCCGGATCTTCGGCGCCAAGTGCGCTGCCGTTATTAGCAGCCTTGGACGCTGCCACGTCTTGGGCATCCCGAAGCATGAGATACAGTTCCCGAGTCTCGAGCTCATTCCGTTGGGCTTCCTTGGCCCGGATGGTCTGAAGATTCTCGAGCTCGGACTTCAGATTCTCAGCCTGCCTTTTCTGAGCATCGATGAACCGCGCCTGCTCGTCTAGCTGCTTCTGGAGCTTGGCCACGAGCCCGTCAGCGCCGAGTTCTAGCTGCGCCTTCACCTCGTCCCTCTCGGCCATCGCGGCCTCTGCTATCTGCCGGGCCTCGAGGGCCTCATCGAGGGCTTGACGGGCCTCAGAGTCCGTGTGCAGCTTGTCCAAGAGACTCTGAACCGTGAAGTTGAGGCTTTGTTTCAAATCCATGTCCGGCAGCCGCCGGTCCATGGCGACATAGCTCAGCATCGAGTCCACGAGCTGGAACATCCTCAGCCTCTCCTCTCCGTCATTGTCTCTAATGAGAAGCAGATGCTGCAGCGCAGAGACGAAATAATCGTTCGTCTTTGTGCCTTGCAGGCGCGTCTGAATAGCATCGACGATCTGGACAGGGTCCGTAAGGTCCTTAACCTCGGCTTCTATACTGTCCTTTATGCTGCTATTCTCCCGCTCGAGCATGTCCTCGTAGTCGATGGCCTCGTTTGTGCGGTACCGCTCGATCTGCTTGTCAATGAGGTCATACTGAAATGACTCCATCTTGCTCAGGATGCGCTTGATGCCACAGGCCCCGAACTGGGCACGGATGTGCATCCGCAGCTGGAGGTCCTTCTCCGGGGCGTCGATAATCATGTTGATGAGGATGAGCGTCGCGACGGCATATTCCATCAGCAGGTTCTCCATGCCCACACCACCACTTCGAACCTCTTCACTCGCACCGACCAGGCTGCCCATCTTCCCTCGGCCGTCGACAGTGACCTCGACAAGCCGCATCCATGCGTCGAACCGGCCATTTTCGTTATGCTGGTTCTTGACATTGTCCATCCCCTGAATGACTTTGACATGGCCATCGCCGTCGCCCCAATGACATAAGAATGTCAAGACCTCGCTGACCAGCTTTCGAGTGCTTAACCTCGGCGAGATGAGGGATGTCGCTAAAGCTATAATGACCTGTTGGTGTGCCAGTGCGTCGTCTGCACCGAACTTGTTGTTCATGAGTGCCTTCAGACATTTCACAATATCGTACTCCCGGTCGAGACTCTTAGCGTCTCCGCGGTGCGTCCCTGGGCCATCTGGTGCTGCCGGTCCAGCCGCTTGCTTCCGGTTAATTTTCAAGAGAAGGGTCGTCAGGGCGACCTGACCTTGACATTCGATAAAACGCCTCACCCACCCGATCTGCTGCGTCCGCAGGTTGACCTCCAGACTCCCCAAGCCCTTGGTATCAAGACTGTTGTCCATGACCTTCCTAACGTACCATTCGGGACTGCCTTCCTCGGCGGCGGAAGCCGCAATATCGAAAGTCTGGTAGGATCCGGGCTTGGTCGAGATTCTCCTCTTCTGTTCGCCCTGCCATTCGGTGAGCCTGTCCTGGTAAATAAGGGTCCATTTCTTTGCGGAGGGGTAGGCAAGCATCTGGCGCTGGGCCTGCTCTGGGAGGTTGTGCCAGCCGCGCTTCTGCATCAACTGGAGGAACATCTGGTCGATCAGTTTGTCGTCGGGCTTCGGGAAGTTGAAGACGTCGTTCGGACTGCTCGGGGAGAGGCCTCCTGGAAACTTGGTCAGGCGCTGGGAATCCCGATTGGAAAGGTGAGATGAGTAGCTGCTCTGGGAAGAGGCACTGGGCAGTGGTGGTCTAGACGAGCGACTGGATGTGTTGGAAAGGTCATAGGATCCTCCATTACCTGAAAGCACGCTCGACTGGTCCGCTGAGCTTCTTCCCGTCGACGGCGCATAGGTGCTGTACTTGGAATTATGGGAGTCAGGATACCCGCTATCCCTAGCAGGGCCCCATTGCTGGAGCTGCGTCGAACGACCGGTCGTCGCCATCGTCATATTCGACAGATGCCTCCCGGGTGGGGGCCGGGGCCCGGAAAGGTGCCCATAGCCCTGGATAGAGGAAGGATCAAACGTAGGGTACTGATGGAAGTCCGCAGTGGCCTTGTTCAACTGGTGCGGGAGTGGTTCCCTCCGGAGCGGCGTCTGGTCCCCCTTTGGCAGGTATTCGACGGGCACTGGGGAGCGGCGGCCGTTCGCGGTACTATCGTAAGGTATTGTCGAAAACACACCCGCCACCTCGTTGATGCCGCCTCCTTCGGGCGACAGCGGCTGGTCCACCGATATTATCGACGAGTCCCGGTTGTGGCGGGAGGAGCGTGACATGATACTGGCAGCATCCTGCTGGGCGGGGCCCAGATTCCTGCCCTCATCGCTCGTATGCCTCTTGTCCTTGTGCTTGCCTCTAGAGAAAAGGGAGGCCATGTTGCGACTGGCCGGACAGTGACCGCCCTCGTGACGGTCGCGTGTGCCGTGTGCCTATGATGCCGGGTAATTATGCGGGGTGATGGATCGGCTCGGGGGTAGCGGCTCGCTGGTGGTCGGAGGGATTCGAGGAGGGAGGTCGGCCTCGGGCGCGAGGTCAGCGTGGTTGGCGGGGGCGGACGGAATCGTCTTCAAGCGTCGAGGGTATCTTGGGGCTCAAGGCCGATCGCATCGTAGCCCTACAACCCGCGGCCGGTTGCAGGTGTCGGTCGATACGGGCGGCGGCGGCGGCGGTGGTGTCTGGAGGAGGGTGGATCTCTGGATCAACGGGTGAAGGCGCGCAGCGAGGTCTGCGGGCGCATGATCCAGGCGTGCTCTAGCATGTGTCAGCGTCGTCGACGTGCTACCGATGCCACAGACCACCCCAAGCCCGGCGTCGTGTCTGTGGTGTCTGTTGTTGTGCTGGCGGGTCTGTCTGGCACGGGGAGACCAGATGGATGGCGGAAGCAGCGGCAGATCGCATCGAAAGTTTGAAGTGAGGTCTGGGATTGCGGCAACGGACATGGAATGGGAAGAGGGTGCAGGGGGTGGGTTCAACCTTCAAGAAGCGAGGCGTCAATAGCGTCGTTGTGGAGAGGGCTGATATTCTCAGCAGGGAGGGGGTTGCGGGTGGCCCGTGTTGCAGCCGTCCTCCTGGGCCTAGGCACGCTAAAGGCTCTGGCTCTGGCTCTTGGCTCAGGGCATGAGGGCATGCGACCAACCAAGCCCAGGACCCAAGGGCCACAATCTCAGGGGCGGGCGCAGGCACCGAATGCGATCCATCGACAGAATCCATGCCTGTCCTGGCCAGGGCCGTCTTTCCTCTCCGGACCGAGGTGTGCCTCCTCGTGTGCTCTGGCTGGCTGCCAATTCAGGGGAGCGGCCAGCACTAGGCCCAATCTTATCACCACATCTGGCCTCGCCGCGCTCATCACACCTACTAAACACCGTGTCGAGCCGCCGGGTGCATTTTGCCCACCAAACCGACCTTGCGCTGTCGGGTTCCTTCGACGACGCGCACACCACCACCGTGCGACACGGATGGGCATCGAGTCATTGACGGGGTTCGCGAGGCCAAGTGCTAGCGATTCCCGTCTCCCACCCAACCACCGCGACTTATGCAGGCAGCGGGCGATATTGCGCAATGAAACGGGCCAGGTTTCAAGGAACCCACCCCCAACCAAGCCCGTAGTAGCTTCATACTGCGGTCAATATCAGACACACCTATCTACCACAGCAAGATGAGGTTCATCGGCAGATCTTCATGCATCGACTGATTCCAAGTGTCAGCGCCCTTGCCGCCGTCAGGCTAGCCTGGCCACCCTCACACCGTCATCAAACGCAGCGCGCTCGCGCATTGACGAGCAAACTTACGACCGAGCTCAACACGTCATCGGCCTGGCAGGTGAACTGAATAGAGCACAAGCAGCAAGTAGCCTCTTCTGAAGTCTCCGAGATAGCTTCACCTGGACCCACCGGTCCCGCGCCTCAGGGTCCTCGGCACGTAGGCAGGCTGGTGGTATACTATACATATTATAGGTTGTGGAATGCAATAGATCAGTACGATGGTACTGGGTAGAACTCGCCGTAGACCCTAACCCTCCCACCTCCATCTCGAGTCCAGGTCCAAGGTTCGGAGATCTTGCCATCTTGGTGAGCCTCGACTGTGGCTTTGCTAACGACAACCGTTCCCCCCGGCGAGAGCTTATTTCGAAGTGTCGTATCCCTCGTGTAAACCCTCCTCATCCGGAGCTCGGGATACGGGTAGGCGCCATAAAGACTCTGGCCGCGCGAACACGTCTTCTATTCTTGTCATGCATGCGTGCTATACGAGAGGCCACGGGTGATACGTGAATGCTACTCCGGAACCGAATCCCCCTCCTTATCCTCGTTAGCCCTCAACCCGGAGCCGACAGCCCGACCGCCCTCCTCAGACCTCGCCCCGCGAGACCACCCTCTGATTGTGCTTCGCACCTGCAGAACAAGGACAGACACTCCTCAAGATGGGCTCAACAGTGTCCACGGCAAAGGCAAGAGAGCCTCCGGGTGTCCTCGTTCTCCCCCCCCCCCTTCTGGTTCCCCAAGTGCTGACTGCCCCCTTGGCCAGACGCTCTTCGTCCCTGCGATAATAGCCCTCCTCGTCTTCCTCCTCGCGACCTATATCCTGCTGCCCCTCTGGCAGCGCTACCGATCCAGCCGGTACGGCGCATACCTCCCGCTAGAGTCCATCTCCTCCGGCACGCTGTCCCTGCGCTACCGGGTACAGAACGCCATCGCGCGGTGGATCGTGCCCTCGACCTGGCGCGAGCGGATACAGGACCGGCTGGTGGTGGCTGTTGGCCCGGGGTCGGACAATGGGTATGATTCTGACGAGGGCGAGGAGCTGGACGAGGTGCCGGAGGACGAGGACATGCGGGCACGGCTGGAGCGGGAGGCGAGGCGGAGCCGGAGCAGCGGGAGGCCGGACCTGGAGAGGAGGCTGAGTCGGGAGTAAGTACTAAAGAAGTGCCGACCTCGAGGGGGTCTCGTGAGGCAGCTGCTGACCATATCCACCAGCCTAGAAGAGGGCTTTAGGGACGACAGCGACGACGAGGCGGGATCATCCCCCGTGCGAACGAGATAGTCTTTTTTTTTTTTTACTACTTCCTTTGAGCGCATCTCTAGCGCGGCGTTGACTCAATGTTAAGCAACCTACGATTGCTCATGATCACGGAAAGGTTCTATGGCTGGGCTGTGCAGGTGCTAGCGACTACAGCGAGGCTCAGACGTGTTGCCGGCATGCTGCTAGGGCTCCCTCTACCGCCGGTGTGCCTCGGTCCCTAAAAGCTGCCTCTCGACAAACAAGGTCATCAGGTCAAGCACTGCGGGTTCTTGGAGTCCAGCCTGTACTGCCGTGACCGATGATGGAGACGGTATCTAGAAGAGATGTTCCCTGAATGTGCATTGGTATCCCCAATAACGCCCATCGACAAGGCGGACGACCATCAGGGCTGTAGAGGGAGGTGATCAGACGCCGGACCGTTCAAGCGATGGGAACCCGGGAGCATATGCCACGGCTTATATCCTCGACGGCTGTGGAGGAGGAGACCTTGATGACGGACCGATGCGCCCATCTTCTCGGGCCAGTCGGCACCCGCCCAGGAAGAAGGCTCATGCCGCCGCGGCCGACCCGTGCCCACGGGCGCACGGAGAGAGTTCAGAGGTCAGGCGGTGGGACATGCAAGATCGAAAGGTGCAAGCGGGGGCTGCATAAGCTGGGGCAGGAAGACGCTGGTGAAACAAAGCGGCAGCAGCCGGACTCTAGATACAGCGAAGGTGCTTTATCAAGCGAGTGTCTAAGCTGGGGGGCAGCGCCATGCCGATCTGGGTCCCACGACGATTACGACTGTGATACGCTGCAGCGGATGATCAGGACGTGAGGAGGGTGACGAGTAGATTAGACCTGGCAGATCATCGAACCGTGCTGGCCAGGCCGCCCGGGCTCCTGCGGCAGCAGCACCCACAGCACCCACAGCGGCCGCAGCGGCACCCACAGCGCCCACAGCGCCCACAGCACCCCCATCCCGGCGGCGGGTCGACTTACATAGCACACCACGTTGCGCTGCTGCAATCCACTCCCTCGCCTTGCATTGATACCAGACGGAGCCCTGTTGGCCCAATTAGCCGCCAGCCAGCCCTACTATCTACCCCGACCCTGCCCGCCATCCTTGTCGCGCACTATGCCAGAACGATAGAGCTCCCCCCAGCCGTACGTACTGGCACATGTCACAGCACCCACGACATAGTACTGTACGTACATACTACATACCTACATACTACGAAGTGTCTAGTCCTCCTCCTCGCATCCCGTATACCCTCTCCCACACGACCTCAGGGCCGCGGCCTGGGGGCTAGACGAGGTCGGCGAGGCCGGGTTGGCCGTCGTTCTTCTCCTCCCACAGGGTTCACGTCTGACTGGGCGACTCTGTCCATCTGAGGGGGAGGACGGCGCAAGGAGCGGACGGGGCCCTGGGGCGCCCACCCAGCCCGAGCTTAAGCAGTAGACCTTATTGAGGGGTACCACGACGCACGCAACGCCACATGCCACCATCTCTGGCCAACACCTCACCTCGCCCTCACCTCGCCCAGCCTGAGCTAGGCTAAGCGACAGCCAGTCGCCTGCGCGTGCTCACTACCGTACCGTAGCTAACCCACCGCGGCCGGATGCTCGACGGCTCAGTACGCTTTCGACTGCCGTTTTCGAGCCAGCCCTGTCCGTTTACATCTCGGACTCTCTTGTCAGCGAGGCGAAGCCCTCCCGCCGCCATCCCACACCTCCTAGTCAGCCCAGCCGACCGACCCCTCCTTTTTTTTTTTCTCCGTGTGTGTGTGTGTGTGTGTGTGTGTTCGTGCTCTGCCGCCGCGGAGGGACTGCCTTAAACCTGTCACCACGTCGTTGGTCGACGATCACTGGCGCCGCTGAATCACCCTCAGGCTGCGCAAGGGCTCTCGACAGCAGCAGCCAACTACTCCGTACCTAGGTACTTCTGGGCACGGGCTTTATCACTTACTCACCCACCTCTTTCTTTACCTAAGTTACAGGTCACGCTGCCTGCAAATAGTCACAGCTCTCTGTCTCTGTCTCTCCCCCTCCCCCTCCCTCTGTCTCTCTGTCATGCCACTTGGTGCCTTGGGCAGGCTTCCCTCCTCTGTTCCCATCTCGCCCTCCGTTCAGAAGCAGACCTCAGCCTGCTCGTCACTACCCCGCTGGCCTGTGTCATTCGCAGCTCTCCTCGTCCACCCTCTCGTGTTCCCCCTCGTCTCCCTCGAGCACACCTCCGACCTCCTCCACTACGTGCTGCTGCGCCTGTCGTCCCCAGCCCCGACCATGAAGTCTGTCCGGCTCCCCAAGTCCGCCGTCAAGACCTCCATCGTGCGGCACGATGAGGACCCCGAGCGGCTGGTGCTCGACCCGACCTGCCCCATCTGCGCCGTCGACATGGGCACCAAGTCCCCCGAGGGCATCCGAGAGAGCTACGCCGTCACGCCCTGCGGGCACGTCTTCGGTAACGTGTGCATCAAGAAGTATCTCGCCATCACCGACAAGCCCATGTGCCCCGTCTGCCGCACGGACCTGTTCCACGCCTGCTCGCACCCGGTGCTGCCCTCGCCCTACGACCCCAAGAAGTCCCGGCTGAGCCGCGACGAGGCGGCCGCCAAGGCCTTCCCCGACGAGCCTCGCCACACGGACTGCAAGTTCTGCCGCCACCGCAAGATCAAGCACGCCCGCCGGATGCGGAGGCAGGAGGTCCTCGAGGCCGCGGCGAGGAAGAGCGGCGGCGGCGGGGGCGGCAGCGGTGGGTCGGGGTCCTCGGAAGGTGGGGACAGCGACGACAGCGAGAGCCCGGGCGGGAGCCCTGGTGGCACGACCAGGGGGCTGAGGTTGGCACTACAAATTGTCCACATCACGGCTGCTCTGGCGAGGCTGACGCTGGATGCTGCTCGTATTAGGAAAATCAAGGTGCCTCCCGAGGACGAGGGCAGCGACGGCGCGGACTACAACGAGGACGGCGAGCTCGAGGGCGACATCATCCTGCCCAGCTCCCCGCGGCTGCCGGCGAACCACGGCCTGCCGCCCGTCCCCGGACCCTACGGCCACTGGGACCTCGCGAACAAGGGGCCGGACTGGAAGTTCCTGGGCTGGTACGACCAGCAGGAGCCCAGGATGAAGACGAAGGCCGAGCACTTCTCGTGAGGAGGATGCTGCTGCGAGCCAGCCGCTACCGGATGGGCTATTTGTCCGACGGACGGCGAGAAGCTTACCGCTCGCCACGCTACACTACCTACGATGGGCGAAATTGACGGGATACGCAGGGCTCGATTGCATCGATGGGGGCGAATATGGACATTATGCAGGGGCGTAGGCCGGGGGCTCTGGGAAATATGGGAGCTTTGGAGCAACAGGGAGTTCTTTTTCTCATCACTACTACCTTGCATTGCGGTCTTCGGGGCAGTGTGCCGCGTGCCTTTCTAGACTGGAATTCACATCGTTGGGCACCTGCTTATCTGCTTCACTTTTTGGCCCCTCCTGGTTTGCTGGAGGGGCAGGGCTGGGAAAGTCTGGAGGACAGGACAGGACAGGTCCGGCACAGAACACTATTATGTCAAGCAGGCAGGTTGCGTCAACAACAAGATACATTGCCCATGCCCCACATCCCATTCGACATGGTGCCCACGAGTGTACACTGCACAGACAGAGCCTTGGAAAGGTGCAAAGAAGGGGGTCCTATAGCGGCAGGGTTAAAAATCACAGCGGCTCTCCCGCGGCTGCGCTACTACCTTTTCAGGATGCTAAGCTACCGTCACCCACCAGAGGCTTGCCTGAGCGCATTCTCCGTCTCGAGCCGCCGCCAGGACGGCGCCGTGTTCGCCGCCAGGACGTCCCGCCGCATCGAGGTATGACCTGCGCCCGGGTGGTGCCGGCCGTGCCGCCGCGGCCGTGCCGGATGCGGACGGTGCGCCGCTGCCAGCAGAAGGCGCCCAGTCCGTCGTCGATCGAGATGTAGGACACGGGAGGGGGCTTGTCCCTCGCCCTTCCCCCCTCCCCCTCCCGGTGGCCGCCGTGCTGCCGCGTGGTGGTGGCGTCATCGCCGCCGTGTGCTCGAAGAGGGCCAGTTTCTGCGCAGTGAAGCGGTGGCACCCCTACGAGAGGGGCGGGCTGGGCTCGGCTGTGCTGGAGGGACACTCTCGTGCTGCCTGTTGTCGACGTGAAAGGCAAACAGCAGGTGGCTGTATGACTTGAGGGAGGGCATCTGGATCAGCACGTCTTTCAAGTGGTCGGTGGCGCTGTCCACTGTGAGACAACAGATGCAGGCAACGCCTCTACCCTAACAGGCGGCGTAGCGTTATTGGGCTTCCTCTGTTGGTCGATGGGGCTCTGGTCCTTGTGAGCCCCAGTTTTGACAGACAGTGTAAGTCGATATATCACCGCGTTCTTACCTCTAGGAATCAGCCCTGAAGGTTCCACCGCCTGCTGGCGCACCTTGACCTTGCTCTCCTTTCCGCTGGAATACCGTGTCTCTGTTCCGGGTGACTGCTGGGGTTGAGCTGTGTCCGATGCTCACTCTGTCAATTTCATCATCCGACCTGTCCTGTCCATATGCTAGCTAGGTCGAAGGACAAGCAGCAGCAGCATATCATCCGTAGGAAGACGATCTGTTTGAGCACACACAAGTCAGTCGTGTTAGCCATATCCTACGTCTCCACATGCAACTTTCCTCTCCCTTTACCCCCCTATTTTCTCTTGTTATTAATAGTATTTTCTGGGTGGGGGAGGGGGGTTGCCCTAGCCCTCAGTACTGGGTAGAGCTCATTTGAGGGCTCCGCAGCAGGTGGAGGAACCCTTGGACAAAGAAAAGGGCCTGCAGGAGACCCGCTGCTGTACTGTAGCCCAGCCGACAGCACCCACTTTGAGCCGTCTTGATCCCTGTGCGGATGACGGCTAGGCCCGCTACCCGCTCGTCATTTTTCCCTTATCACGACCTTTGCTCGTCATTCTCCCCGCGAGACGTGCAGCCTGCTGCCCCCCCTCCTCCTCCTGCCCAGCATGAGGTTCAAGACGGAGCTGAAGAACATCCGCACCTTCAACAAGCTGATAGCGGCCCTCAACTCCCTCGAGAAGATCGCCTGGGTCCGTCTCGACGATGACACCGCCCGCTTCACGGTGATCCCGGAGACGGGGTCACAAGTCTGGGCGTGAGTGCTTCCTCCCCCCTTCCTCCCCCCCTTCCTCCCCCCTTCCTCCCCCCTTCCTCCCCCCCTTCTCTCTTACGGGGCGAGGGACAGTCGCTGATCCACGCCGCGAGCAGCTCTCTCTCCATGGACTTCATTTTCACAGACTACCTCATCCAGTCCGCCGAGCCCTCCAACACCATCAACCTCGAGCTGCCCCTCAATCCGCTCCAGCGCGCCCTCAAGTCCGCCATCAACAGCGACCACGCCACGCTGCGCCTGACCAAGAAGGATGGCATCCCTGTGCTCTCCATGACCATCCACACCACCCCCGAGCAGCGCCCCAACGAGCCCCGGTCCGGCATCCCCTTCCACAATCACCGCACGACCGCGCCCCGCACGGCCGGCGGTGGCGGTGGCGGAGGCGGCGATGACGACGACGACGAAGACCCCTTCGGCGACGTGGACATGGAGGCCCTGGAGCTGACCATGCGGCGCGAGCGAGAGAAGGTCATCACCCAGGACATCCCCGTGCGCGTGCTGCACCCGGACACCGTCGAGACCATCATGCAGCCCAAGGTGCGCGAGCCCGAGGTGCACATCCAGCTGCCGCCGCTGCTGCAGCTCAAGGCCATCTCCGACCGGTTCACGAAGCTGGCGACGACCACGTCCGCCGGCAGTAGCAGCAGCAACCGGGACCGCGGCGGGGGCGGGGGCAGCGGCAGCCCGAAGCTGGAGCTGAGCGCGAACATGCACGGCAGCCTGCGCCTGCGCATCGCGACGGAGGCGCTGAACATCGAGAGCGTCTGGCGGGGGCTGGACAACCCCGAGCTGGACCCCGCGCAGCTGACGGTGCCGATCGAGCAGCATCCGTCGACGGTCTTCAGGGAGTCCGGTCCCGACAGGTGGGCGACGGTCCGGGTCGACGGCAAGGACTGGAGCAGGGTGCTGAGCGTGGGCCGCCTGGAGGGGAGGGTCATTGCGTGCTTTTCGGACGACCACGCGCTGATCCTGTATGCGTACATCCCGCAGTTCGATGATGCCACCGCGGACGACGCGGTGATCACGGTAGGCCCTCCTGCATACACGGTGCCGTCTGGGCTTCGCTGACGTTCCTCGACAGTACTATGTTTCGTCTTACAGTGCTTGAGCGAGATTCTCATCATGTGGTTCTTGGAACGAATGTGTCTTGGTTCGGCGTTGGGATGATAACATGCGTGGTAGAGGGTCGGCATTGCTGCTATTTGTATCTCACGATTTGGGGGGATGGAATGATACCAGGCGTTTTGGCTGCAGAGACGCGATCAAAACAGGCGTCATCATTAGCATAGCTCGGCGAGATGTATTGCAGGTCACTACTCAAAAGATGAAAAGAACATAGGAAGAACGGGATTCCCGTTCCCAAAGATGATACTATTTCGCCCACCCGTGGACCCCCCCCCCCCGGAGCCAGTAACGAGGCTCACATAGGCACCGTTGCGGTATAGGATCCTGATGCGTAGCTAGTCTCGATCCAATGCTTGCGGAGACGGCTGCGGTGGCCCGATTTCTGCTGGTGAATACGCAGTGGTTCCGCAAAAGCATCGTTAGGCATTCCAGCGCAGGTCAACAGGAGTGGAGAGTTCACGAGCAGGAAGAAGGCGTGTGAGATGCGTAAGTCCAAAAGCCCGTCCGTCCGTCCGTCTTCTCATTAACCACATTCGATACAATTCTATTACATGACCGACCGCTTGCGATCGGCTCCCATCGTTCCGTCTTTAGCACCGTTCAATCAGTCGATCAATCCGTGAAGTCGTTGGTAAAATAGGCCTCAGAAAGGTATGCTTTTGGCCTGACCCGCCTAGTGCCACGTATATGTGTGTGTGCCTTGATGCCTTATGCATGGAAACTCCCTTCCAGCCGCGACATGTACCCTTCAAAAAAGCACCATCCAGCGCTGGAACTCCGAGCGAGCTTGCATGCCGCCGCCGTTTCATTCCTCACGAACCCCTCCCAGCTCACTCCCTGACGACTTCATTCCATGCCGACGTAGCGCACTCCCCTACTTGGCCATGACGTCGACATACCTGCCACCGCCCTTCTTCTTGCCCCTAGCACCCTTGCGCGGCGCCGCCGCCCCGATCAGGTCGTCGATGCTGCTGGCATTGCTCATGCTTGTGGCAGGGCGGCTAGGCGGTGCCGACGGCGGACCACCGTTGCTGGCGGTGGAAACAGAACGTACCATAGGCGGCATCGCAGAACCAGCTGGGCCAGGGAGAGGTGGTGTAGCGGCACGCTCTGATGGTATAGGCGTTGATCCAGGACGTGGTGGCAGGGCTGACGCCGCCGGCCCGGTCTTTGGCGTCGCGCGGGGAGGTGGAGGCGTCGCAGTCCTCGTCGCATTGTCGTCTGCGCCAGCGGCCTTGTTCACCCACCGCTTCTGTTCCGGGTCGTACACAAAGCTGGATTTCTCACCCAGCTTGGCACGGACCGGCTTATTGGGCGAACTTTCAAGCGAGTCCTTCTTGGCACCACCGCCGCCAAACCAGCCACCGAAACCCCAGCCCTTCTTGGCTTTGGCCGCCTTCTCCTCCTCTGCCCGTTTCGCTTTGTACCTGTCAGTATGAACCATACGATTGTTAGGGCACGAGTTGACACCTGACTTACCATCCTCTTCCGCGGCCTTGCGGAACAGCTCCTCGTTTTCCCGGTCTTTCTCCGACTTGGACTTCTCAGCCAGCTTCGCAGCCATTGGCGGGTAATCATCGTCATCATCGTCCATGAAGCTCTTCTTCTTGGGCTTGGGACCATCAACGCTTTCGGTGTGGTCAACATTCGTCTCAGGGTCAGGTTCGTAAGAAGGTGGCTCATAGCCGTACGGCTGGAAGGAAGGTGGCTCAAATCCACCTGAAGACTTGGGCTCCTCAGTCGATAGAGCCGGCTGATCTTGCACAGCGTTCAGCGCAGGTGGCTCGTAGCCGTAACCATGTCCATCACCAGCGGTAGACTCCGGAGCGATTGGCGCGTAAGGTGAGTCGCTGCTTGCCGCAGGAGCGTACGACGATGATTGTTGCGAGAAAGGAGTGTAGGGTGAGTAGCCTGGAGTCCTTGGGCCAGAGGTCTCGGCGGGAGTGGGAGCTGAAGCTGGTGAGTTTACGGTCGGAGGAGCAGCATGCTTGTCGGGAGACTGGATGGCCAGACCCATGGCGGGGTCAGAATAGCCATGAGCGGGAGGAGCCATACTGTTCGGCATGTAGTTGCTCGCCGGGCCAGCGTGTATGTCGGAAGAGGCGCGTCGAGGCTCGTAAGGGCTTCGATTGTATTCTCCAGATGTGCGCTCCATAGATGAGCGTCCGGATGGAGTGTAAGATGTGTGCGGTTCGTATGGAGTACCGCTGGTAGAGTTTGCGGCAGGTGCATATCGTGATGATGTCCTCGTTACAACGGGGGACATGGTTGGCGCGAGGGAGGACCCATACCCATTCGGGGGGGAGCTGAACATTTCCATGCCAGTAGCATTGGATACAGACGGCGGCCGACTGACAGTTGGAGTGCCACCCTGGATCTGTGCGAAAGGTCCCGACTCCTCGCCAAACTTCGGAGAACCTTGCCCACTTGCATCTGCGTCGTCGCCAGCCACGAATTTATTAAACCGGCTCCACATAGAGTCCGAAACTTTGCCCATGCTGGGTTTGGAAATCCATGAGCCGGACGCCTCCTTATTAGGGGCTTGCAGCATTCTCTGGCGCAAGTCCTCGACTGTCGATTCCAGAAGCAAGTGGTGATAGGGAGACCGCTTCGTCTGCGCGGTCATGTCTTTCAAGATCATGTCACAGTACTGCAGCGCCTTGTCTCTGAAACCGTGCTCGGCCAGTGTGATGGCGTGCTGGAGCTTGTACACCGAAAGATGGGGGACACCATATGCGACTGACGGTATCCCAGTCAGACTGAGCCCATACTCGTAGACTTCGCTGAGTAGCAGAGCCTCTGTCTCCTTGGAAAACTGTTGTGACTGTGTTTTGTGATCAGCGCCAACCAGAACGAATTGGGCTCTTGGATCGTCGAGTCCACCAAACACGGTGGCAGACCGGGCAAAGATGAAGCAGATGTGCGCGGCCTCTGCTCTTCCATACCCCGAGAGCAGATTGCCCAGAGAGTTCAAGGCTTGTTCATCACCCGTGCTCCTGTTGCTGAGAATGAGAGTCACGGTCTCGCGCCACTTCTCAAGGCCATCTAACCCGCTGGCGCTGGCCGGTCCTGCGGAGGACGCAACCAGCTGCACTCCCGCGCGGGCATGTACGGGAACGAGCTCGTCAACACTCTCCTGGTGGTTACCAGACAGAACAGAATATAGCGCTGCGAGCGACTCGTTATTATGTCCCGGAAAGTTGACCTCTTTCTTAATGAACTCCTGGGAGACCTTGTGGTAGAGATCGGGCGATACGGTATTGGCGATCAATAGGGCGTGTCCCCAGAGGCGTTTGTCAGCAGCATCCCATACTGCCTTTTCCCGGTCTCCAGAAAGGAGAGACTTCTTTAGCTGTTGGATGGTGCCCGAGTCCACAGCGTCTGATTGCATCTGTGTGGAGGACGATTCGCCCGTAAAACCGAAGGCATTACCATTCGTGTTGACTGGAGACGCAATTTCGTCTTGGTCTGTCGGTGCAAGAGAAAGGACATCGCGAACAGCCCTGTCCACATTCGCGTTACCTTCGAGAAAGCCATCATGCTCGATCATGACTCTAAGAATCTTCCAAAGAAGTACACGTTCGGCTGCTCGCTTGTCCTCGTGCGATAATTGAGTCTGGAACGCAAGATTCGGAAGACTCCTCTCCAGCTCCTCGATACCCGCAGTGAGCCAGCTGACAGTTTCTTTCTTTTTGGACTTGCCCCTTAGCGGACCAGGGAACTTGGCAAGGCGGTCCTCTAGTGGTTGAACCTCCTTGATAGTCTTCACTCGTATCCCGCCAGGACTCCGAACGATCATCGGTCCAGGTTGGTTCACACCATATTTCGGAACATCAACCGGGAACGACGTCACAAGTGTCCCACCAACCCCCCAACTTATCAAGGGAACGCCTTTCCACCTTTGCAGTGGGTCATGTTCACGCCCATCGGTGGGCGGAATGAGGTTTAACTTTTGCGACATGCCTCTTGGCCGCGTAGGGGGCATAGATGACATGGCGCTTGCGATGGAGGGTGGAGCAGGACCCTGAGCGGATGAAGGACGCGGACTAATTTCTGAAGCCCTGATGGGAGATCTCAGCCCATACATGGCGCCCGGTGATCCGGTCTGAGACCTAGGAGGAGGAACAATATCATTTGTCATGGGAGCTGGACCATATGATATCTTCCTCTTGGGAGGTGACATCGCGTTACCGTTGAAAGAATCCGACGAAAATGGAACACTCTGCCGTGCTCTGGGCGGAAGCTGCGAGGCAGGAGGCGGAGGAACTCCACTGGGCGTTTGAGTTGACGTGTCTTCCTCCTCGACTTCACGCGTTGGTGGAAGGGATGGCACCCTATTCAGCCTCGGCTCGTATAGGGAGGAACTGCTTCGATTTGGCTGGAGGGGCGGCGCACCATGTGTCTCTGCTGGTCTCGCCTCAAAATGTGCTAAAGGACTAGACGTTCGGGGTAGATGAGGCAGAACAGAGGGTGGCGTTGCCGCGATATTTGGGCCATAGCTTGCAGATCGTTGCGCAGCGGGTGCAGGGGAATACCGACTGGGGGAGGGTACCACACCATTGTGGTTGATCCCTTGTGTAGACGCCGGTGAATATCTTTGTGCGGGAGGCGGTAGCACAGATGGCGCTGAACTTGAGGCAGTAGGCAAATTCGCATAAGGATTCGTCGGTGCTGGCGGTACCAGCCTCGAAATGTCTGAAGTGACGGAAGGACCGGTCATGGTAGGGTCTTGGGGCGGTGTAGGCATTGATGTCGGCGGAGGTTGTACACCTTGAGGAGGCCCGCCGAATGTGGCCTGTGATGGCGAGGGCTGGCTCGAATTACTTGTCCGTGAAGCAGGTCGCGTCTTTTTAGACGATGGCAATTCTTCAAAGAAGCTAGCCTTGGATTGGAGCTGCTGAGGAGGTTTTGGCACTGACGGAGACTGGCCGGAGTGGTTTGACGCTGGGGGTGACATACTCGACACTGCGCGCTGCACCTGCGGAGGACCCGGCGGTGGAGGTGGAGGAACTTGGCCAGGCATGCCGACGCTCGCGCTTCTTGGGGGAGCAGACGGTGGTGGTGCAGCTGTACCCCCACGAGGAAGCTGCTGATAACTAGCGCGCTTCTTCGGCTTGACGACCTCCATAGGCAAATCATACGGTGAAGAGTAGCCACCCTTGGATTTGTCTGCAAAGCTCTGAGCCTTGTTGGCTGCTAGCTTCGGCGCGGGTGCGCCGTACGGGGATGCCATGGGTTGCGCGGGAGGCTGGGGAGTATATGGACTACTCGCGACCGGAGGAATCGAAGCCAGAGTCTGGACCGGCGGTATAATGGAAGCTGCGCTTGGAAAATATGAATTGGATGGCTGAGTCGCCGGTGACTGCGCCGCACCTGATGGAAGATATTTGTTGCTGGTCGCGGCGAGCTGTGGGGGATGATTTTGCTTGACGCTCGTGGCCGTTTGATCAGGCTGTGGCGACGGCTCTTCGACATCCTCGAGAAATCCGTCGTCGTCGTCGTCAAAGAACGCAGAGGGATCGAAGCCTTGGCTCTCCTTGTTCTCCGCGCCGGATTCATCCTCAAGGAGGAACTCGTCGCCGTCGTCCTCGGCGAAAGCTTCTGACCATTTCGCAGCAAGATCCTCTCCTTGAGGCACCTGGTCTTCCTGAGTCGCTGTCGTTGCCGCAGCGGCTGTGTCATCCGCTTGGAGCTGAGGCTCTTGCCCAACGGCCGGGGTTTCACCAGGTAGCTCATCCTCCTCTTCTTCCTCTAGCGGGCTATCCAGCACACCTCCAGATCCAGTCGTATTATTTGCCCGTAGACCGTTTATGACTTGCATCGTTGACTTGCGCTCAAGTCCGCTGGGCATAAAGTCTTGTGGTTCAGCGCTGTCGTCTCTCCCGCCGATCTGAGCAAAGAAGTCGTCCCCTCCCTCCTCTGTGGCGCCATCCTCCGCAAATGGGTCGCGGGCCTTGTCATCTTCCTGCACCTGCGTGCCGTCGGCTTGGCCATGGTTGATAAGAGGCACACCCTCGTCGTATCTAGCGTCTGAGGCCTCCTCTCCCGGATCCTGCAAGTCACCGCCAACCTGCGCTGGAAACTCAGCTTCCTCATCGCCACCACCCCAGAAGTCGTCCTGCTGGAAGGCGTTGGCCGCCTGTGATGCTGAGCCGTCCCCGAAGTCAAGAGATTCGGACTGATGCTCTATCTCGTTCACAATGTCCTCGGCCTGAATTGTCGGCAGTGGCTCAACAAGCCCGCGCTCTTTGTGTTCCAGCTGTGGCACCACGGGGAAAGAGTTGGTTCTATCATTGGGGGGTATGAACTTGAAGGGGTCTCGGTCAGTCGGACGCGGGCTCCATGCGTCCTCGTCATCATCCATCTCGGGTTGATGCGACACCGTTCGCGCAAAAGAATCGCTGCTGACATGTTTGGGTCCCGATGGAGCCTGCGCCTCCTCCGCGGTAAACTCTTGCAGCTGTTCTTGAGGTTCTCCTGACGCTGGCGCCGCGCCGGCAACCGGAGCTCCGCCGGAAGCTTCAGTGGGGACCTCTCCTTCCTGTCGCGCCACCTGCGCTGGCTCCTGGACGACTTCGCGCTCAGCAGCAGGTTCGGCTTCGACTTCTTGGACCTCTTCCCCCACCTCCTGCGGCTGCTGGCTGCCCTCTTGTTCTGGCTTCCATGGACTTCCTGCCTCGTAGTCCGGGAACCATTCATCGACACCAGAGCTCTGGGCCTCCGAGGTGTCGATCGGTTTCAGAGGAGTCGCGCCTTCGGTCTGTAGGGGCTCGGCAGCTTCCGGCAGTGGGCTGGATGATTCAACAGCCTTTCTTGTCTCGTGATCGATTGCGTGGTCGACTGTGATGTCTGCATCTGTATGTGGCCTCATGGCAGGATGCCACGATGCTGTCGGCGCATCTGAAGACATGATGGATTAAACAAGATATGTATTTTAGAGGTCGAGGCAAGACGAATGCTAGACGAAGAAGAAGATATCGCAGATACTGTAGGGAGACAAGTCCGTCAGCATTCTCCGGCTCGACCGAGGTGGAATGGAGCTGGGACGGCACCATCACCACCACGACGGGTCCCTTGGCTGGCGATCGTGATACTGACTTGTACAGTGGAATCCAGAGACGCTTCGAGTATGCAATTCTTCTTCCTAAGAGCAGTACTTCATCTTGTGTGCAATGGGTGCCCAAGTCCGTGACCAGGTGAACAGGAAGTCTACAGAGTCGATCCAGATGCTGGGGTGACAATCAACACCGTCTCGTTGGGTTGGATCTCGGAGGGAAAAAAAGAATGTTGTATGTCATCCCAGGTTTAGGCGATCTGGAAAGCTGGCCTCGTCTTCGGGGACAAACACGCTCCCGCCTGCGACCGCGGCCGGTCCGCCTACGGAGACTTCGGGTTTAGCGTGCAACGGGGAGTGCAGTGTGCAGTGCAGTGTAAGCGCAGTGCAGCGTCAGGACCTGTCAATGCCTGCCTCAAGCTGCACGGGTTGGTCCAACAGCTGGGGTCCCAGCCAGGGCAAGGATGTGGAGGGCGAGAGCTCTACTGGGTACTGGGTACTGGGCGGCTGGGCTGTGCTGACACCCCTGCGCTGCCCTGTAAGCTAGAGTTATCTTTGGGGGGTGGGCCACGGCACGGCCACGGCCACATGCCATGCCACAGCTGGGCCCCAGGCCCGCATGGGCGTCGTAGCACGCTGACGCCGCTCTCTCCAAAAGATTCCCCGTCTCATCAAAACGTTGCGGTGCAGTTGAGCTGTCCACTTCTCGAGGTCACTCCAATACCTTCACTGGCACGGCTGGCAGCCTCACCATCTCTCTGTGTTCCTCGCCCAGCGACCTGCTCCTGGCATCAAGTCCGGGAAGACCACACACACACACATACATACATACAGACGCGAGCTCACTGCGAACCTCAGGAGACGCCCGACCCTCTCTCCCAGAGACACCCCGGATCGCCCTGCATCTGATCACCCATCCCTGGAAAGTGTGTGCATGCGCTCGAGAGGATGATCGCGTCTAGCTCCAGCCTGGGCACATCCACATGAACGCTAAACGCCCAAGGCATTCGACGGTCCACGTACACGTCAACAGATAACTTCGCCTGTCCCCTCCCCCACCACCACATCATCTACACCCTCTCGAGGGGCAAGCTGACCCACCTGCGGCATGCCTCCTTCAAATCCATACCACCCAACAGAACCTCCAGATTCGCCAGCAGACGACAGCGACTCCGACCTCGAGATCGATCTCCAAGAGCTCGACCCCCTCCCTGCAGATGCGCCTCGCAGGAAGCCCGGGCTCCTAGGACACGAACGCGAAGCTGCCGAGCAGAGGGCGCCCAGGATAGCCCTGCGCAACCTTCGCATGGGTAGTCTCCGGCGGAAGGGGAAGTCGGACAGTGGCTATGGCGGGCTCGGTGGAGGAAGGGACGACGGCTTTGATGATGCAGAAGCCCTGATAGCAGATGGCGACCGGGACGGCCACTCGAGCCGGGAGAGCTCCGGCGAGGACGCGCCCTTCCTGCGCGAACACGATGAGCAATCTCGGCGTGCCAACGGCCACAAGAATATGTCCAGCCGCTCCGGTGGGCTGCGGCTACCAAGCTTCATGTCCTCCACTGCCGGGGAACAACAGGAGGAGGACCAGGACAAGGACGAGGACGACCCTTCCGCGTCAAGGCTTGTGGCCGCCGGTTCCGCCCAGTCGACTCGATTCCCACCGAACCTCGTCTCGAATGCCAAATATACCGCGATCACATTTCTTCCCATAACGCTGTACAACGAATTCTCATTCTTCTTCAACATGTACTTTCTCCTCGTGGCACTATCGCAAGCTATACCCGCGCTGAGGATCGGTTATCTATCGACCTACATTGGCCCTCTGGCCTTTGTCCTCATGATCACTATGGGGAAGGAGGCATACGACGACGTAGAGAGGAGACGACGAGATAACGAGGCGAACTCGGAGCCGTACACTGTGGTAGCATTTGATGAGTCGGGTCGGTCTCCGGCTTCCGGGCGCCCGCGCAAAACGCTCAAGTCTGCAAGCATGCGCAAGGGACGAAAGGGGAAAATGCCAGAGAGGGACAGGCTGTCAGATATCCAGGAGGAGGAAGAGCAGGCCGAGAGCGAGGGAGTCAGGAAGGCGCCTTCATCACAGATCCGTGAGATCAGCAAGAAGTCAAAGGACTTGAAGGTTGGCGATGTGTTGAAGCTGGAGAAAGGTCACAGGGTGCCTGCGGACGTGGTCATCCTGAAGTGCTTCTCCGTGGTGGACCATGCCGACCCTTCTGTTGAATGGACGTCAAAGGCGCAGCCCGATCTGTTGGGCAACATTGACGAGGCCGGTGAGGGTAGCGCGGAGGCCAAGGCCACCAACGAGCCCGAGCAGAAATCTGGTCCTGGGGGGAGACCTTCATCCGAACAGACCAGCTGGACGGTGAGACGGACTGGAAGTTACGACTCGCATCCCCGCTGTCGCAGGGTCTGGATACGGAGGAGCTGGTTCGTCTTCGAGTGACGGGGGGTAAGCCAGACAAGAAGGTTAACGAGTTTGTTGGCACTCTCGAGCTTCTGCCCTCGAGGCACGAAGCCATGAGCAACACCGCTAGCATGCAGAATGATGGAGACACCCCACGTTCTGCACCTTTGTCGATTGACAACACCGCATGGGCGAACACCGTCATTGCGTCCAACGCGACCACGCTGGCCGTGATTGTCTATACTGGACCCCAAACGCGCTCGGCTCTTTCGACGGCTCCCTCTAGGACAAAGATCGGACTTCTGGAGTATGAGATCAATTCGCTGACCAAAATCCTTTGCGCACTGACCCTCGGGCTCTCGATCGTTCTTGTGGCCCTTGAGGGGTTTGGGAACGTGCCAGGCAATGTTTGGTATGTCAAGATCATGCGATTTCTGGTCCTCTTCTCGACAATCGTGCCCATCAGTCTACGTGTCAACCTTGATCTGGGCAAGAGTGTCTACTCTTGGCTCATCCAGCGTGATCCGGGCATTCCTGGCGCTGTGGTTCGCACCAGCACTATCCCAGAGGACTTGGGGCGTATCGAGTATCTGCTCAGTGACAAGACCGGAACCCTGACACAAAATGAAATGGAGATGAAGAAGATCCACGTGGGAACAGTTTCATACGCCAATGAAGCAATGGATGAGGTCTCGGCTTATGTGAAGCAGGGATTTCAGGTCCCTACGTCCACAGATTCCACGGCGAGCTCTATCCTCATCACGCCATCTTCAACATTCGCCGCAGCTGCCAACGTTGGAGCTACCCGGACCCGCCGTGAGATCGGTACGAGAGTGCGCGATGTGGTTTTGGCCTTGGCATTGTGTCACAACGTCACTCCTACAACTGACGAAGAGGACGGCAAGACGATCACATCTTACCAGGCTTCGTCTCCTGATGAGATTGCCATCGTCCGGTGGACAGAAGCTGTCGGCTTGCGGTTATCATACCGTGACCGCAAAGGGATGGTGCTCGAGTCGTCTGAGACAGGCCGACCAGTCGTTCAGGTTCGCATCTTGGAAGTCTTTCCCTTCACGTCCGATGGCAAGAGGATGGGTATAATCGTCCAGTTCTTCGAGCGCTCAGGATCTGTGCCAGACACCTCCAATGGCGAGATCTGGTTCTATCAAAAAGGTGCCGACACGGTCATGGGCTCCATTGTGGCTGCAAATGACTGGTTGGACGAAGAGACCGCGAACATGGCCCGCGAAGGTCTACGAACACTGGTTGTGGGCCGAAAGCGACTATCTCCCGCAGAGTACCATGAGTTCAAGACCAAGTACACCGAGGCATCGCTGGCAATCAGCGGCCGTGATACCGGCATGCAAAGGGTCGTCTCGCAATATCTTGAGCATGACCTTGAGCTCCTAGGCGTGACTGGTGTGGAAGACAAATTGCAGAAGGATGTCAAGCCGTCGCTCGAACTTCTCAGGAATGCTGGCATCAAAATCTGGATGCTGACCGGCGACAAGGTCGAGACCGCTCGCTGTGTGGCTGTGAGCTCCAAGCTTGTCGCTCGTGGCCAGTACATCTACACCGTCGCTAAAATGAAAAGAAAGGATCAGGCACAGGATCATCTGGACTTTCTTAAGAGCAAAGTCGACTCGTGTCTATTGATTGATGGAGAGAGTCTGGCCCTTTTCCTAACGCACTACCGAACCGAATTCATCTCTGTGGCCGTCAAACTACCAACCGTTGTCGCCTGCCGATGCTCACCCACACAAAAAGCCGAAGTTGCCAAGCTCATCAAGGACTTTACCAAGAAGCGCGTGTGCTGTATCGGCGATGGTGGCAACGATGTGTCCATGATTCAAGCCGCAGACGTGGGGGTCGGTATCGTTGGCAAGGAAGGTCGACAGGCCTCTCTCGCCGCCGACTTCTCCATCGAACAGTTCTTCCACCTGACCAAGCTTCTAGTATGGCACGGGCGCAACAGCTACAAGCGGAGCGCTAAGCTCGCACAGTTTGTGATTCACCGTGGCCTAATCATCGCCGTCTGCCAGACCATGTACAGCATCGCCATCAAGTTCGAGCCCGAAGGTCTGTACAAGGACTGGCTGCTTGTGGGATACGCAACCGTGTACACTGCGGCTCCTGTCTTCTCGCTGACGCTGGACAAGGATGTCGATGAGGAGCTGGCGACTTTGTATCCTGAGCTGTACAAGGAGCTCACAGAAGGACGCTCACTGTCATATCGGACGTTCTTCGTGTGGGTGTTTGTGAGCATCTACCAGGGTAGTATGATCCAGGGCCTGTCGCAGCTGCTTACGGAGGTTGATGGCCCAAAGATGGTTGCGGTCAGCTTTACGGTGCTGGTGCTGAACGAGTTGTTGATGGTGGCGGTTGAGATTACGACATGGCATCCAGTCAATATCATCTCCATCGTAGGGACGTTCTTGATGTACGTGGGATCGATACCGTTTCTGGGCGGCTATTTCGATCTCGCTTTCATCCTTACGTGGTAAGCATCATCCATTCCATCCCTTCCTGTTCTGCACAGCCTCGACTAATGTGATAAAAGGGGCTTCTACTGGCGCGTCCTGGCCATCGGAGCGATCTCGCTCATTCCACCATACGCTGTGAAATTGATCAGGAGGACGATGAAACCGCCGTCATATCGGAAAGTTCAGGGGATATGATGGAACATTGCTTCGGAGGATTGTGTTTGTAGTCTCTTTTGTCTGCTAATGGGGACATTGGTAGCTAGGCGTTTAGAGCGAGCGCTGCTTGTAGAGCTTACGGTCTGACTGGATACACGAACTGGTCTATTTGAATGATATTGCGGGTGATGTCTGGATGTATGATGCTTTACTACAACAAGAGGGTGCGGTCGTGCCATGGGCTACGACTGTCAAACCAACCTGGCCCTCCCCTGCTCTCTCCCCTACTCCCAGAGGTCGTGAGAGCCTGTGATAAAACGGCACTGCCATTATTCTATTGCTTGAGCACAAGCCAGTTCCTCCAAGTCCCAGGACTCTTTCTCATCAACTCGGCCACCACCCCTCCCACGCGTCCCTGCCGTTCGGCACCATCAGCCCAGACCTTGGGCCCGACATACGCACCCACAAAGCCATCCGGGCCGGAGATCATGAAAAGATTCTTGCCGGCTCCTTCGCCGAGGCAGTTGCATCGTCTCCGCTCCAGCCCACGGTTTATCATCTCCTCGCTAGCCTTATGCGTAGCATCTAATGACGTGTCGCCTTCCTCCGTGCTGTATTCTAGCCGCTGCTGAGAGTGAAGGTAGCAGGTAGACGATGCACCTGATGTTGTTGCCGCCTGCCCGGGATTGGAAATAGCCTCTGTGATGTCTTGCGCTTTAAACTTGCTGCCCTCCTCATCGACGATGCACTGCACCTCTAGAGTGCGGCCTGTCTTCGCGTAGGCGGCCTGTAGGGTCTGTAGCTGGCGCATGATCGCGCTTGGATTCTCGTCGAGATGCGCGTCATTAACGGCCGGCTGTTTCCATGAAAAGAGGCCCTTGGACTCGCTTGCCAGGCGCGGACACCCAGCGCAGTCCACGGCCGATCTATTCGCCCAGAGGATCTGTACATCGGCATCGCCCTGCTGCAAAAACGTCGCAGCCTGCATCGCCGGCACGATCCCCGTCCCGCCCGCGAGGAAGACCACCTTCTTCCCGGCATCTCCCAGCCGCGCACCGAGGTCAAAACCCAGATGCGGCCCGCGGATCTCCACCAGGTCGCCCTTCTTCAGCCGGGACAGGTACGTCGAGACCTCACCCCCGTCGTACCGCCTCACGTAGAACCTCAACTGGACCAGCCCCGCCCTCACCCTCTGCCGCTCCTGCTCAGACATCCCCTCCTCGTCGCCCGGCACTGGCGGCAGGGGCGTGTAGTTTCGTGCGATCTGCAGCTGCGGCTGCTTGACCTCGACGCTCCACAGGCCGTGAGCCCAGGCCCCTTCGATCACCTCGCGGTTTGTGACGGTGCCCCTCGTCTGGATGAGCGCGGTGAGCGGCGTCTGGATGGTGAGGATGAAGGCGGTGGGGCTTATGGGCTCGTTGGAGACCACGGGGCATGGCATGAAGCGCTGGTCGTTGAGCAGGAAGCGGGACTTGCGCGTCTCGTTGGTGTAGTAGACGGCGCCGGCGAGGAGAGACGAGATAACGGCGAAGTGGATGAGGACGGGCTTGCGCGAGCGAGGCCTGGGCTGGGGCGGCTCTTCGCTGGTTGAACTGGGACCTGAGGGCGTGGATGTGAGAGCGCGCGGTGCGTGTGAGAAGCGCCGCGGAGAGTCCGGCCGCGGCGTCCCACAGTGCCATGTTCTATAGCATGAAGAGCTTGGCTCGAATAACGTCAAGCCACAGGTGCACTTTATGTGATCGCTCGCTTGTCTGTGAAGCCGTAGGTGAGACCTCGAGCTCATGCGCGCCACGGCGTTTAGGGATCCGTCGCCCAAACGTGTTGCCGTCAGTCTCAGTAGACTCAGGTCCCGCATGGCTGCCCAAGAGATGTTGTTTAGGTCAGCGATGCAGCGAAGGCATTTGTGAAGAGAGTTTGAAGCTCATGAAAATGAGACCTGGGTGGGTTAACGGGCGAAGAAACGATTGAAATCTTCGGGCTCACGCGCGTGTCATTGAAATTTTGGTGTCATACGCCTAAACACCCGCCCCCTCCCTCTGAAAAAAAAAAAAAAAAGGAAAAAAGGAAAAGAGAGAGAGAAAAGAAAGAGGATAATAAGCACCTACTAAACCTAGCTTTACATTAAAAACTAATGTGAGCCTGATGATTCATGTATAGATAAGACGATCCTGAATCTTTTTTTCAATATAAGGGCTAGAATTCGCAACAGGCGACTCCAGCAAGTCTTGGGTCGCAAACTCTGTCACTCTCTGTGCCTCTTATCAATAGAACGCGATTTTGAGACGAGTATGCTATCTTCCGGTTGTATCCTGAGATTCTAGATCTATAATCTCAAAATCTTCCTATTCGGTGTTATTCCGCCTCTAAACATGTCTTCGACTACATTGCCTCTTATCACAGTTTCTTGCACGATGCCCTGGACATGCTTAGGCTCAACCCTGCCATACCAAATGCCATGCCCGGCTAACGGATGTCTCTTCCCGTCGCCGCCGGTCATAGCTGGCGGTAAGTAAATGATCACATTGCCAGCGAACTTGTGCCCACCGATGTGAGATATCAACCCTACCCGCGCAGTCAAGGCCATCCTCTCTGTCGTGCCCGCTATGGCCGCAGCATCCTGACCCATATCAACCTTGACCGGGCCATGCAGTACGTTTACACCCTCTCTCGGCAACTGAGCCTCAAACTCATCCCTGAGGACGGACCCCATCACTCCGCAGCGCATATCGCGGCCGCCATGGCCACATATGAGTACCAGAATGTCATCCACGTCTCTGACACCATGGAGGAGACTCTGGTACATGTGCTTCCGTGTCAGCCTGTCACGGTGTATTGGCGACAGGCCATCATGCATAGGGTGCAGCTGCTCAGGCAGAAGAAATCCCTTCGCCAACGCCTCCACACTGTCGAATGATACCCGCGGCAGGAAGGGCACGTATTTAAAGCTAGGTAACAGGTACGCCGAGGTGTTGACCAGCTCCGTCCTCGGTGGTATTGAAGAGGGAAAGGACGAGTTGAGTACAGATATGTTGTGAAATGGCTGTATCCGCGAGAGACACTTACCGTCAGCTATTCCGTGCACTCACCTGTAGCATCAATGTGCACCTCACTCACGTCAGAATAGACACCTCCCCTGCCAAACAGCTCCTTCAGGTCTGCGGCGAGGTTGTCACCACTGTTATCCTCCTCGATGCGCGAGGGCCAGTCATCCTTTCCCGTGCAGATGAGCACTTGCTCGGCATAGCTTGTGATAAGCCCGTTCAGCTTGCCCTGGCGATCAATCGGTAGGCCGTCCGGCATCACCGGCGTGGGAGCACATTCGCATGTTGGCGATGGGCACGTCGGCACTGTCGGAAAGGATGCCGGCCTGGCTTTGGCGCTGTAGGACCTTTGCGAATAGATGAGAAGGCTTCTTCTGCTCGCACGCGACAGCTGAAAGGGTATTCGGAGGGCCATTGCAGGTCGAGTAAAACGAGTGTGCTGCTCAAACAAAACTGCTTCAACAGCTCGGTATGACAAGAACGTCGACTTAAGCCTGCGAAGACGTCGACCTGAAGACGTCCGACATCATCCTTCTAGATTGGGGGTTAGGGTTTCCTCCTTCCATCTCACCCCCCTCCCCAAAACAAAAAAAAAGATTTAAAAAAACAAATAGAAGGAAGAAACCATCAGAATAGGATAATATTGGTCTGATAGGTATGGCTTAATAGTGAATGGCTTTACATCGGATGAAGCTGTCATTCATAGTATCATAAACGTAAATTCTTATTGCATTTAGACCGCAAGGCCTTGCTGCCCTACTTTGATATACACTATTTCCTTATTCTGTTCCCCCCTCCTATCTTTCGATTGTTTCTATTCGTTGAGCAATATGGTGAATTCCTTTCTCGCGGAACATTTTATTCAATCACCTATACTCGTATACTGTATACTCTAGTCTCCCGGGAAGCCTTTCATTCTCGTCTGAAGTGGCCGTGATTACTTCCCTCGCTCCATTCGCACGAGTCGCTAGGAGATTCATCAAGCGCTTATTGGATTGCTTCACTTCATCCACGTTGAAGGCCTATTCGATTGCCTCATGGAGATCTAGTGCGATAAGGCCGATAGAACGAGCCTAAAAACGTACTCGGATGTCCGGATCAGCAAGTATAAATGTAAGGAGATCGTCAACCTGGTATTGACGGAAAATCTGGGAAGGCTACGTCGATCCAATCTGTCAAAGATGATGCATATAGACGAGATAGTGCAAAGAGTCAGAGACTAATACGGGTCTATCAAAAGAGCTACGCAGTTTCAGCTACGGGCTTAGGCGCGACTTTGAGCAGGAGTGGAATTGCTAGAGATCAATGAATTCTCTGCCATAAACTCGTCAGGTGTATGGCAGCACTTCTAGGTAGCTCGCATTGTCTTGTAGTTGCTTCTGACAAACTATAACTACAGGAGGCGGCATGGTCGTTGTCCTAACTTACAAACTACAACATCATATATAGAAACTAGTCCTTCTCAAATCTTGAGCCATTGTTCACTTCGAAATCTCAGTCTTGGTAGTTGTTTAGTCACCCGGCAGATATTGGAGCGGAATATAGATTCTAGGAGCCTGGATCTGACAGGCATCGTGGCAAGGCATCGTAGCTGCTATTATTAGTGTAATTGTCAAATAATCAAGCCGGCCTCGTTTATACGGCTTCATAACCGTCCAGACCTCCCTCATATCTACAGCTGATCGCATCCCTAAGCCAGGTTGATCAGTCTGGTCAGTTACTCCCGAGTTCGTCCTAGACGGTCCCGCGAGGAGACTCAGCTGGGATCGTGCCGATTCTTTGCCAGTTTTTTCGTAGATTATTTGTCCAAACGCGATGGAGCGCGTCACCGTGCAATTATCAACAACATACTGGAGCGCTGCTAGCGAAGACTTCCTCGCGTCCTGCTCTTTGACCCGAATCCCTCCATAATTATCTGTGTGTCTTTCGCCGAGCATGATTAGCCACACAGCTAGCAACTCATTTAGTTGCTAATTTCATGAGCCAAGCATTTTACCATCCTTGCTTCGTTTCGTCCTCGTCCAAGGTAAGCGCTATTCTCCCACCGAACCTGCCGCAGCGTCCACTCTTTTCCTAATCTTCAGAGCAGGCGATCTTGTATGAACCCAGTCCTGGGTCCGCACCGGCTGCTGGAGTATAGTTGTAGCATTCGCCCACGGAAGGCAGCGCGGCCTCGCCAACGGTGCAGTCATCGTCTGTGAAGACATACACTATTCGCAAGCGTCAGCGGATGATCCTCTCCTTTGACAGAGTACGGAGTGCACTCACCATTGCAAGTGATGTCGTTCCCGGTATCAATGTTCTCGAGCTCCACGGACTCCACCGTTATGTCATTGGGGAACTGGTAGCAGATGTTCAGGCTGAATATCTCAGAATTCCATTCCCCCTCATTGTCGGTCGCCCCTGGACAGTCCGGGGCTCCCCATGTTCGGAAGTTGGCGAGATGTTCATCCGTGATATTAGTCTGACGGCGAATGGTGAAGGCGTTGCTGGTGAGGCCAAGGGTGGCTGCGGCAATGAAGAGGCTTGAGAGCTGCATTTTGGCTATGAGTGCTAAGAAGAACGTGAAGAGACGGTCGAGGGTGCGGAATGGGCCACGGGTATGAGGAGTGGTGTTCCTTAATAGATCAGCACTCGAAAGGGAGGCTGATCTTAAGATATTGCTCGAGCTCTACGCTAGACGTAGGATCGGCAGTGGGACTCAGCGGCGTGGTCTCGCTTTACATGTTGACCCACGGGAAGTCTCATACTGGAAAGACATAGGATTGTCAGCCGACTCCACTTGTAGACATCATGATCTTCAATGTTACTTTTGCGCGATCCTTCCGTGCCCCCTTACCACACTGCCACATCGTGGCTCGAGCTTTCATCCCTCTCCCGCCTTCGCTTTTCTGATACGATCGGCGTCGACCCGCACACGACTCAGCGGTGTGACAATACTACTTAACAAGATCCTGTCAGCCGCTGGCTGGTCTTCGGTGGCGCGGGAGCTTGAAATACTTCTCACGGTCGTACTTGTCCTATTTTTATCGCTAGATAGCCTGTACTTCTTGTTTGCAAGATGAACGCCAAATTTCAACAGTCCATTTGGTCAGCACGCCAACATCATGTGGTTACATGTCAAAGTACAAAGGCGAACCCGATGTTGCACGAGCGTAGCTGCAGCTCGCCGTGACCGAGCTGCAGCGCAACAGGTCACACGGTCGGGCAATACGAAGCCACGCACAGAGCGCTGCAGTTGTAGCTTGAGAGCGGCTGGCGAAGTTGTCCTTCGGGCTCCTTCGCTATGCGTGCGGCCTGTGAGCCTCAACGTCTCCTCCTGCTGCCCCAAATGCTTGGACAACACTCTCACGAGCCGCCGAGACCTTGGGTGCGGTGTCACTAGTGCACACCACGAGCATTGGATCTGGCCGGACCCAACGAAGTGGACTGTGTTACTCGCACTGAATGGTCGCTTCCACTCAATGCAGGTACTCATGAAAGCTCGTCGTGTGCATGACTCTAGCAATTGGCTGTGCGCTATGGTGTTTCTCGGCGCGACTTCTCGGTCGCAGAGAGCCCCGGAAGGGTCATCAAGAGACGCACGCATTGACTGTCAGACACGAGGGAGAGTTTGATTGGACCTTGCTCGCGACCGAGTGCGCAAGTCCCCGGAGAAGCTGAATCTCTGTGTCCTTGTGGGCAGGCTGGACGCTATTAAACCGTCGCCAATCCCTGCGAAAGTTGGATGCAACGAACAGCTGGCTGCCATGCCACTCTGCCATCCCACCAAGAGCGGGCGATACCATAAGTGGAATGTTTGGTTGCTTTTGCGATCAAAAGCAAGGCCATGCAGTTTTCTGTGCTACCACACTGCATGCTGCTCATTCTTGGCGCGGACTATCGACATTCCGTCGTTGCTTACGAGCCGGCGCCCGCAGGGGAAGGGCCGAAGAGGATGCCATGAGGGTTCGTCTGAGGTTTATTTCTTTCTGTGCCAGATCAGAGCCCATGGTTGAAAGGCACGAACGAACTGCTTTTGGATGCAGTGACCGAGAACCAGCACAAATCGGTGCCCGGCGCGAAAGAGATGTGTTCAGCCTGCAAGGCAGCGTGTCTGTAGTAAACAGAGACTGGTGAGGCTCTACCGTAGTGCATGTTGCTTCTCGAGCATCATGCATGGGAGTGACGGGCTAAGATCGCTGTTTCGGTCGCGTGAGTCACCTTCAGGATACCATTGGCTGAAGGCATCATCATCTGCTATGGTAAGTGCAGTAATTGCCTCATTGAGGGAACGCGCTATTCTCAAATATTGGATTTGTTGAAGCCCGACTAGAGAACGAGCCATCACGCATACAAATAGGCTCTTCCACCTATATTCCCAGCCCGAATTCGGGTACTCGCAGGGCTAGCACACAGTTCGTTTCTCATCTGATGCTTATTCGCCTTCAAACCTCTGCCAATGGACTTGACGATATCTGGGACGCCTTAAGCTCATAGAAACCAATACAGCCCTCGTATCGTCATAATGGTCGCATTTAACGGTTATCAGGCATTCCAGGGCGGCGGTGGTTTTAAGGCTCCTTTCAACCCTCAAATCTACAACCCGTTTCATGCCGCGGCGACTAAGCCCGTGGCTCCTCCGGTCCAGCCATATTACAACCAGGCTTCTTTCCCACCTGGAACTTACAACCCGTTTCAAGCCACGGCGGCTAAGCCCGTTACTCCCGCAGCCCAGCCATATCCTACCCAGGCTTCTGTCCCAACCCAACCCTACATCCCGCTTCAAGCCATGGCGACTAAGCCTGTGGCTCCTCCAGCCCAATCGTATCCTACCCAGGCTCGAGTCTACCCATCAGGGTTTGAACTTCACGAGCTGAGGTTTGCTGTTGCTTCGGATGAGTTTCAGACGATCATATACATCACCTTTTCCGAAGGCTCATTCGCCGTTGCTTTTGCATCGTTCGCGCTGAAGTCGGGGTCGCCGTGGTAATGGAAAGTCAACCTAAACACCGTGTCCATAGGAATCCAAAAGCACCATCTGAGGTCGCATCGCATGGATCCTGGCAATGGTGGCCTTGTCCTTGTCTTCCGCGATTTGTCCACTGCTCTCAGCTTCAAGGCAGCTTGCGAGATCTGGCAAGCCACCTATGCTATTGGTCTGCCTGGTGGTACTCTCACCATCAAGCCGAAATGGTATGGTTCGGAATTGAAAAGCGTTCTGCTCCCCTCCACGGCGAACCCAACTCCTGTTGCAGGCAATATACCGAGATAGATTCTGACGGACTCTGTTGGGCGTTGGTGAGAAGGTATGTCTTCTGCACCGACGTGCTCGCCTAAGCTGTGTCCCATCTGATCTTCTGATTTCAAGTAGGGATAGCTACACTCAGTCGTCGTAGCCGTCCTTGTTCGAACCATAATCGATTTCTCACAAAGCCTGCAAAACCAACTCGATGATGTCGTAGAAGCCCTCCCGGCTTTCAGAATCGAATTTGCGAAGGCCAAGGCCCAGTACCAATGTCCTCCGATCGTCTGGATTTCTCAGTGCGAGGTGGCTGGCAATCTGGGCGGCGTACAACTGGCCCACAGTCTCCCTGTCGGAGCCTCCACCGCCGACGAGGGTCTTGGGTTCCAGGTGGACGGAGGGTAGGAGTGACAGCTCAGCGCGGGGGAGAGACATGTCCAAGAGAGCGGGTGACGGTGCTGAGAGGGGCACTTGGACCTGAGGGCGCGATGTCATTATTTATTTCTCCTTGCAGAGGTATCCGAGAATGAATACATACCCATTGTGCGAGGCGCCCGTCCTGAGATATTGTGATGACGATCTTGTCGGCAAAGTTGACGCACGAGACATCTGTTGGAATGCCGTTGACCAACCCATTTGCCCGTCGGGACGGAGCTGGGAACGGCTCCTCTTGGACGTCGCCCGTCGCCATCCTTAATGATTGAGGTATAAAAGACCTCAAGCTGCGCAACCGGCTTAGAATAGGTACAGTCAGAGGTAGGGCGCGCTCGTTCCGATTATGTGGAAGTTGTTGGAGTTAGTTGGGGTGAAGTCATGCTGGAAAGCCGTTGTCATGCGGCTCAGGCCCGTGGACAGCGGACCCCTGCTTTTGGGAAGCCCCACTGCAGGCCGGCACTAGTGCTGGATGCTGTACTTAGGCGCATCGTTCAGCGTTCTTGGTAAGCACCTTGAAGGCGTTTTCGCTCTCTGATACTCTGAGCACAGGAAGTGACCCCTATATTTGCAGCGACTTAGATGAAGATTCTGCTCACAACTGCACGGGCTGAAAATCTTGACCTTCTAGTCGCTCATCTTTCAGCCTGTTGGACACCGCTTTGCGAACTTCTTATTCCTACTGTAGTATGAATCCTTATCGATAGCCTGGACCCCACTAAAAAGTTCGTCTCGACATCTCACTCACTGCGCTTTATCATCCTCATCTTCGCAGCCGCCCTCAAACTTCCATCAAGCTCAACGGGGAAACACCAGTCCTCGAGGCAGTACCACTCGCTGGCCGTGGGAAAATTGAGATTAGCCATCCGGAAAAGTCTGTTTCGGCTCGCGGAGCCTCGATTATCGCCATGCCCAAGTTTGTCCCCCGGCAGAGAAAACAGAAGCATCGGAACTTGGCACGGGACCAGAGCCGGCAGCAAAATGGACAGGAAGATCTCTCAAATGCCCAGGAGATCCTGCCAGAGCACATTCGGGAGAAGGAGGAGCAGAAAGCTCGGATGCGTGAGGAGCTGAAGAACCAGGGCATCAAGGTCAGCGGCAAGAAGGCGAAACGTCTTGACAAGTACATCGAGAACAAGCTCAGGAAGGACGAGAATCGCCAGCTGTTGGCAAGACTGGCAGAGAACCAGATCGACACAAGTCTTTTTGCTAGCAGTCGCGCCCTTGGCCACAACCGTGAGACGAAGAGAGAGGCCTTGTCACGTGCGCTGAAGGAGAGACAGGCCGGCATCGACACGGAAGAGAATGAGAAAATTCTGTTTGAAGAACGGAAGGAACATAGAGAAGTAGTGGAGTCCTCGTCAGAAGAGGACTCGGAAGTTGAGGGAGTGACGACACAAGCTACATCGTCGATGACAGCAAAGTCAGATGAGAGGCTCGAGCAAAACATACAACCAGAAGAGCCACCACACAGTGTCTCAATATCGGGAGTGATCGGGTCCGGCCTCAAGCGGCCTCTTGAGCTTGGCGATGATGGCCGCCCGAAGCTTGCGAAACGGCAGAAGAGAGGAGGAGTAAAGTCCAGAATCAATCTCGTTCAGCCGGAGTCGATGAAGGTCGATATTAGTTCTGAGGACGAGTGGGGTGGTTTCAGTGCTGATGAAGATAATACCGACACGGATGAAGAAAGCAGGACAGCGAAGAACGAGGACAGCGAAAGTGGCTCGGAAGCCGGCTCAGAAGAAGATGCGTCAGCTTCTAACGACGACAGCGATAGTGACGGGGACTCGTCATCGGATGATGAGGAAAGTGAGAATCTGGACGATGAGACGTCGACGAACCAGCTGCGTCCTTCAGCGTTCAAAGCTTGGGCCCATCAGCAACGAAATGAGGCTCTGGGATACGAGCCCGTGGGTGCTGGGCCCCAGCTCCCACAGATACCGAGACCCGCGAATTTCAACCCACGCCCTCTCGAGCAGGATCCCCTCCCTCTCGAATTGCAGCCAACGAAGGACACAGATAGGAAAGCTCACAGCGTCAATGTCACACGACCTGACGACATTCAGGAAGCGCGCTTGAAGCTACCCGTCGTAGCTGAGGAGCAAAGGATCATGGAGGCTATACACAACAACGACATTGTAGTTGTGTGTGGTGCCACGGGATCTGGCAAAACCACGCAGGTGCCACAATTCCTCTTCGAGGCGGGATATGGGTCTTCCACCGGACCGACACCTGGCATGATTGGCATCACTCAACCTCGGAGGGTCGCTGCAGTAAGTATGTCGAAACGAGTGGCCCAAGAACTCGGCGACAATGCCAGCAAGGTAGCATACCAAATTCGGTTCGAGGGGACGGTGAACCCTGACACTGCTGTCAAGTTCATGACAGACGGTGTGTTGCTCCGAGAGGTTGCACAAGATATTACCTTGAAGAAGTACTCCGCCATCATCGTGGATGAGGCCCATGAGAGGAGCGTCAATACAGACATCCTCGTCGGCATGCTAAGTCGAGTGGTCAAATTGCGAAGTGACTTGGCGGCAGAGAATCCGAGCACAAGACCCCTGAAACTCATCATCATGTCGGCTACTCTACGGATCGAGGACATGACGCAGAACCCGAGACTATTCAAGACACCACCGCCTGTGTTGGAAGTGGAGGGACGGCAGTATCCAGTCACAGTTCACTTCTCGAGGAGGACTCACCACGACTATGTTGAAGAAGCATTCAAGAAGATCAGTCGAGGGCACAGGAAACTTCCGCCGGGCGGGATTCTCGTCTTCATGACAGGCCAGAATGAGATCGTGCAGCTGAGCAAGAAACTTAAAAAGACCTTCATGGGCATGGATTCTGGAAATAGCGTCAAGGTCAGGATTCCAGCCAGCGAAGCACCTGTGGAGGCAGAGGACATCGATTTTGGCGATGTGGACGATGGTGTTGCCGATGATTACGATGAAGACGTGTCCGGCGACGAGGAAGAGGACGACGAGGCCGAGTTTGAAATCCCCGAAGAGGAGGGGGAGACCGGAAATGGGCCATCTCGCTTGCACATTCTACCACTCTATTCACTTCTACCAACCAAGGAGCAGATGCGTGTCTTCGAGACGCCACCGGAAGGATCCCGCCTCGTCGTTCTGGCCACTAACGTCGCCGAGACGAGTCTTACCATTCCGGGCATCCGATATGTATTTGACTGTGGTCGGTCGAAAGAGAGGAAGTACAATCGTCTTAATGGCGTGCAAAGCTTCGAGGTTGGCTGGATCAGCAAAGCTAGTGCAAGTCAGAGATCTGGTCGTGCAGGTCGGACAGGGCCTGGCCACTGCTACCGGCTCTACTCATCGGCGGTCTACGAGAGAGACTTTCAGGAGTTCTCTGATCCAGAGCTGCTCCGAATGCCCATTGAGGGCGTGGTCCTGCAACTCAAGGCCATGAACCTGCAGCATGTGATCAACTTCCCGTTTCCAACACCACCAGACAGGCAGAGCCTCGTCAAGGCAGAGAGACTATTAACATATCTGTCAGCTATCAAGGAAGGTGGACAGGTGACAAGCTTTGGGAAAACCATGTCGATCTTTCCTCTCTCTCCGCGCTTTGCCCGTATCCTCCTTGTGGGCCATTTGCACGACTGCCTTCCATACACAATTACCTTGGTCTCTGGTCTCTCGTCCGCTGAGGTCTTTTTGCAGGAGTCACAGGCAATACCGCAACTGGCTGCAAGAGAAGACGAGGATGATGAGGAAGCCATTCGCACAACAGCGGACGTCATTGCCGAAGACTGCCAGGCCAATGTGAGGCGCGCTTACAACGCGGTGCACAAAAACTTCTGCTCCCTCGACGACAAGTCCGACGCGATGAAGTTGTTACAGGTCGTTGGCGAGTTTGCTCACGAGCCTACTGAGGCATGGTGCGAGTCACATTTCGTCCGCTACAAAACCCTCAAGGAGACCCAACAGCTCCGGCAACAGCTCACGGAGCTGCTCCGCACACACATCCCCTCCTTCGCCAGCCTCAGCTACCAAGAGAAACTCGACCGCCCCACACAGAAGCAAGTCACTGCCCTGAAGCAGATGGTGGCGGCAGGCTTCATCGACCAGGTCGCTATCCACGCCGACAAAGCGCCGACACCCCTCGAGACAGGACACCGCAAGCCACGGCGCGCAATCGACGTGCCGTATCTCCCCCTCACCCCGCTCGACGTGCCCTCTACCGCCGACCCCAGCGAGCGCGCCGTGTACATCCATCCCTCGTCACCTCTGGCGCACCTCAGTCCCGGCGAGTGTCCCGATTACATTGTCTATGCTTACCTGCAGCGGGGCCAGGCCGGCGGTGCGCAGGGGGAGAGGAAGCCCAAGACAAGGATGCACGCGCTGACGGACATCACGGGTGGGCAAATCGCGGCGTTAGCGAAGGGGACGCCATTAATTAGCTATGGGAAGCCGATCAAAGAGGTCAAGACTAGCGAGGGCGGAAAGGTGAGGGAGGTCTGGGTTGTGCCGTACTTGCGGGCGGAGGGCACGGGAAGTATGGGATGGCCGCTGCCCGCGAGGAAGATCACGCAGAGACGTGTTGCAGGCACGGGGTGGGTGGTAGAATAGATCGAACAATTTCGATCATTGTCTATTGGAACAAAGTACTGAAGTGCTTCCTCAGAAATGATTCTATTGCATGGAGCGTTGTCAGTTGGTTCATCGTATTTCCTGAGGCTGCACCGTCGATGCTGGGTACAGTGATTATTTATCAGCAACATCTGCATGCCTATCTGAGATTGAGACATTATACGTCGAAGGTCAGCGCACCGAGATGTGCATAGAAGACCGGTGCCATTCACCGTGAGGGTCCCTTCCACGGGTCTCCAAATGACCCCCTTCCCCTAACAAGCATTGCTGGGTCGAAAGGCTGAGGCTGGAGTCGCGAAGTCACGTGATGTCTCCACATTTCTTGGGGCAGCTTCCGACCTCACCCCTTGATCGCCATCATTTGCTTCTTCAACATCCATCGACAACAACCCCACGGCACCCACCACGATAACAACCAAAAAAGCTCTCTCAGCTCACACATGCATGGTCAGTTCAAAGGTGTCCTTCTCTCAAGGACTGCCGCGCCGCACCGCCCAACCCGACTAGCAACGCACACGTTATCCGTCACCGAGGCCGAGAAATGCCGACTCCTACCCTCTCGTCCAAGGGCAGAGGAAGGACCGGGGCCTCGGAAGAGATTGATCTTGCACCTGTCGCGCCGCATGACTACTTGCTCTGCCGCTGCTGACAAGGAACCGCGAGCGTGCATGACACCTGCTCTGCCGCGCGATGCTCGATTCTCTCCGTATCGGCGATACCTCTGCTTGCCCTGATCTGGTTGCGCTGAGGCGGCGGGGACTCCGGATCATGATTCTTCTTCTATCACATGATTGTGCCGTATCTTCGCATCGGTCTGGAGTCAGGGCTGCTCTGCCATCCAAAGCCCGGGAGGGTGGGATCCTGTCCATGGGACACCATGGGCAGGGGATATGTCTACTCTGCTGTTCATATTTAGTACGTTGTATGTGACGCCGTGCTAATGCCTGATAGGTTGCAAATGTCATCTCCTCTCGATGAAGATGCAACTGCAGCATCTTCCGAAGCAAAAAATGATGTCCTCAGAATATTGAAGATACCTGCGGCTATCTCCTGGAAAGACGACAACAACCGCCCTCAATTCCTCGCCCACGACCCTTCGGCCCACGAGCATGTTACATTTGACATTTATGCCGACGAGGATTCCCGCACTGCCTTTTTCAAGATCACAGCGAACGTTGCTTACAAGGGAAAACGCAACAAGTCAAACGTGTTCTTGTTCATCTATCCCGAACGCATTCAAACGCTTGCATCCGTAGACGATGATGGCTCCGCGGCGGCTCGGCTTGGAGCTGCTACACTCTCTTTGCAGTTCACTCTTGCCACACCCCCATCCCTCGTGGTACCGAATGGTGAATGGATACCGAAGAATGAGGAGGCTCAATCTGCCCTCTCGTCGTTACGGGTTTTAGCAGGGAAGAGAAACTTCCGCGTCGCCTTACCGTCCAGATCCCTATCTCTAGATCGCCTAGCTATTCTGTGTGAAAAAGCATCAACCAGTGGCTGCTTGAAAACCATGGCGGGGGTGGCCAATATTGCGAAGCTGTACGGTGGTCAAGGTGGCAGGATCATCGAACATGGCGTCACCTCGAATCTGCCAGAGCTTGAAATGTCTGGGCCCGCCGAGCAAACTGGGTTCAATCAACATCAGACTCCCGAGAGTCCACCGTTGTACGACGAGCTGGTTCCACCTCGACCACCAACGGTCAAGAAGCGCCGTCGCCTTGACTCCGACGCCGCTGGAAGTACGAGTCAAGAAAAGATGTCCCTTGAGGACATCTGCAGATATGGATTCGTGGAGATGGGACGTCGTTTTGATCGGATTGAAAAGTCTTTCGGTGACCTAAGTTCTCGACTGGATCGACTGGAAAAACTGGTCCAGGAACGCCCCCTGCGTGAATCGAGGTCGGATGGGCAGGAGAACCAAAAGCTGGACAGTCTCGACGAACGCATCGAAGTTGTCGAAGAACGCATGATGGACGTAGAGAAAAAGTTAGAGGCCGGCCTCGATGATCTCGCACAAGATGTTGAGAATCAGTTATATGATGTGCGACACGAGTTCAACGATACGATAACAGTCCGTGTGGAAGATGAAATGGGCGTTGCGCAGAGTCAATTGGAGGATTTTGTCAAGGACGAGCTGCGCAACGCTGCTTCAGATGTGGAAGAGGCAGTTAGAGAGACGCTGAGGGACGCGTTGACTTCACATTCCTAGACGCGTCGCAGACTTTGATTTTGGAGGGAGGGGAGGGGCCAGTTGGAGGTATGTGCAGAGGCTCCTTTGATGCGTTACCAAAATTTTTGGAATAAGGGATGCTGGGTCGAGTATGCCTGAGTGCAGTGGTTATGAACATGGGGCGGGTTGCGATGAAGACGAAAATGTTGTCGAAGATGCTGTCAAAGACGTTGTCGAAGATGTTGTCGAAGATGCTGTCGAAAACGCTGTCGAAGACGCTGTCGCCCAATGCGTTGGGGAAGCTGCCATTAAGGTTCAGCAAAAATTTGCGGCACCAATTCACAGCATTCGGTGGTGTGCCATTATTAGGCTGAATCTTCTTGTTGTAATCGACCGACTGGGTGGCCAAGTGGGAACACGCAGCACTTCTTCCGAGTGGAAGTTGTGGAGGCCTCTGTTCAACTCCCAGTCGTGTCACAAAACTCAGCAAAACTTCGATGATGCCACTGATCCAGGGAAGCCCCAGGATCATGGCTGAGGGGTTTTCTGACCTGGTCCTCGGACCAGGTGTCTTTTTGTCTTTTCCCCATTCTTTTTGGTCAGCGACAGTGGCATTCTCTGATGTCTATTTATATGTAGGTAGCTACCGGGCTGCTACACGTCAATATAGGAGCCGTTGGGGCCTCCTCCAAAAATCAATTTATAGAGAATAATAGACGGTGATCCGCGGCAGTCCTACTAGCTAGCTAGCGTAGCGGTTTGCCCAAGCTGCAGAGCCCGAAAGCCTCTGGCAAGGCTATGCAACGAACGATTCAGAATCTATGGTCTCGATTTCGGCCATACTAGGATGGACGCAATGGCTGTTGGGACTGCTACTTACAAGAATACATCAAAGACGGTTACCGCATGGGAAGATGATGGACTTGAAAGGGTCTCGAAGTGCTTGCTTGGACTTAGCAGCCTGTTGACCTCTAAGCATCCTCGGCCTCGTGAGACGAACAAAACCTCACCGGCACAGCCGAGACACATTTAGTTACTCCCCTCTTTAGGTTCCGTCGTCATTATAGTCTGATATAGTGTATGAATATCATCAGGAGTTAAGGAGTGACTGCTTAGTGTATTATTACTAGAGGCTCATGTGCTGGAGAAAGCAAGTGATTGATCCGGCCACAAGAAATAATGAACATATACACACATTAGCTAGGGCCAGCCTTGAGCGAATCCATCCTCGCTTAGAACGGCGCGCCGTCTCCCAGAGGCCAGTCTTGGTCCTCTTTGGGCTCGACAGAGGGCGTCTTACCGTGACCTCTGATAACCTGCTGCGGTTCCTGGGTGGAATCGTTGGATGGCGTCTTTTCATGACCTCTCAGAGACCGCTGCGACCCCTGTGTGGGCTCAACAGAGGCCGCCTGCAAGCGACTCCTCAACGGCCAGGACGGCTTCCGCTCAGGCTCGATGGGCGCCCGGCCATTACGCCCCAGGCCACTATCCGTCAGATAGTTTCTCGTCAGCACGCAGCGTCTCCCCGAGACAGCCAGACAGAGAGCAGGGGGCCGAGAGGTTGGACTGCTTACCTCCAGGCCAACGTGGGCCGCGGCATCGTCCCCCTCCCGTTGCACTTCCAGCAGACGCGGTGTGAAGTCTTCTGCATCGTGCCCTGGCAGTACGCGCAGCTCCTCATGCCGGCACCTCGGACGTGGGCGCAGCGCGGGCATCTGCGCGACTCCGAGGTAAAGCCGCGCCCGGCGCAGGGCGTGCATTTTACGGCGGCGGGCATGTCTGTCTGCTGAGGGGCATGGAGGCACGAAAGGCAGGGGGAGGGGTGAGGCACGGCGGAATAGTATTGCCGGGGTCGGAGCGGGTCTCAAAAGACTTGTGGTGTTGGGAGTCGTGAGGGACGCTGGACTGGGTGAGGGAGAGCCTGCTCCTACAGACACCTAAGGAAGAGGGGAGACTCCGCAAGGCGATGAGCAAAGCACCTGCCAGAGATATTTATACGTTGTGTCGACGAACACTCGCTCATCGTCGAAGGCCTGATCAGCAAGTTGACGACCTCGATAAGCCCAAAAGCCGGCCGTGAGCAGTGGAGACAGCGGACCGTTCCATGAGAGGCCGGCCTGTGAGGAGGTTCTTTTGAGGGCCAATCCGGAGCTCGAGCTGACCATGTTCCAGTCCGGATGGAAACAGCACTAGGTGGAAACGAAAGACCAGGGGTTCGGAGTGTTCAGTGCCGAGCAATAGCTGAACCGAAAGGGTCTGGAACTCTGTTGGTTGGGCTATATGTCTCGCATATCGACCATCGCGGGCCAGTGTTTAGACTCGAGATGTTTCATGAACGAGGCCGCCTCGCGGCCCAGTCGCCGCGGGGGGGGGGGGCTCGCCATAACAGGCTTCCTAGACGATTGTTCACAGGCACCACAAAATAGCGAATAAAAAGTCAATCCTTTCCTCCTTAAAAAAATCCAGCTATTGCCGATACTCATCAGTCGATCGTGATTCTTTTGCCCTTGAAGACAGGCTCTCTAAATGCCTGCGACTATCGTGACTCGAAAATATAAGTGCTGAGGTAATGCATGTTGCGGCGGTTGTCAGCTTCTTATAGCGCGGCTTACCTCAGACCCCAGTCCTGCAAATGTCCCACTGTCAGATTCATTCTGCTTCAGACCAGGCCGCGGCCACGGAGCCGCGATGAAATTCATGCAAATGCAGCTGGATGGGAACATGAGTTGAGAATGAGCCCGTGCCTAGCGGATCTCGATACAATCGCTTAGATTCAACGGTATCATTCGTGTTGGTCATGACCACACCGCCAACCCGCATATGATCAGGTACGACGACTTCGAGACGGAAAAAGTTAAGTAATTCATCGCAATGCATATTCGGCTAGAGAAATGATGTTTCAAGAGCCAGGGGTATCATACCAAACCTCTGTACCACAACACCGATAAATGCAGATAGACTCGTCCCTTGAAGGTGCATCAACGATAGAAGCTGCAAGCAGCTTTAAGATGGCGTGGGTGTCCCCGTCGCGGTGCCTGCTTTGCTCTTCCGTCTGTTCTTCGAGCCGACAGCGGACCCAGGCTTGGGACTCTTGGTCTTCTTGGCATCCTTCGGGGACCCAACCTCCGCCGCCTGAGCCGTGTTCAGGGCCGCCAGCCCCGGCGGTTTGTTTGGAGCCTGCGGCTGAGGCACAGCCAAGTTGTCCTTGCGCCCCGTACTTGCGAAGTGAAAATCCCCTGGCTTCCCGGTGATGGGAATCTCGTCCATGTAGTCGCCTCCATAGGACATGTGAATGGCAAAGGACTCCTCGGCCAACCTCGAATCCAGCTCGGTCTTTGTAGATGCCTTTGAAACCACACCCGACTGGCCTGCCTTGACCCCAGATCCATCCGGCATAGGTGTCGCCTCCTTCGGCTCCAGCGTTCCAGCGCGGGGTATCGTCGGGTTCGCGAAGGAGTGGCCCTTCGCGGGTGTCCATTTTTGTATACTGTTTGCGGATTCGAAGATGTTCCCAATAGCATGTGATATGGTCGCCTGGCAACAAGATCGGTCAGCCTATTGCCTCGTGCGCACCTGACAACGGGTAGGCACCTACCAGCTTCGAGCTCATCATGTCCATGAAAGACGGCGCAGGATAGATATTCTGTCCGATGACGTAGTACAACGCATGGACCGTGACCTCGTCCTCCAGGTTCCCGCCTCGCTTCTTCCTCGTCTGCTTGCGAATCACCCACACACCAGTCCCCTGACCCGGACTCGTGTCAGCGGGCGCCTCGGACACCATGTATTCGAGCCCTGACATGCTCCTCAGGCGTGCCTCAAAGGCCTCGCGGGTGGCGACAATGTGAGCCATCGCGGGGTTGTACAGCGCCTGGTTCATGATAGTCTTGTTGTTAGAGGTGCGCTCACACCACGGCGAGTCGGCGAAGTAGATCAGGATCGTGTTGTTGTGCAGCGGGCCGTACTGCATTATGAACTGTGGGTGACTCCACACCGTCTCGTCGAGGTTATTCTCCATCGCTGCTGAGCCCATCTTGGCTGGTATTGCTGTGCAAATCAGAGGCGAAACAACCTGAGAAGTGGGAGGCAGCAAACAGATCAGAACTGCCGGATGAGGCTGGACGTTGAGCGGGAGACTGAAGTTGAAAGAGGCTCGCGGGAGAAACGTGGGGAGCTATTACGGGTGAAGCTGGATCGACCCCTGCCGCATACGCGCTAACCAGGGTGCTCCATGCACTATGATCCGCCCATCCAATGCGGGTGGGACATGTCTGTGGCGGCTTGGTAACGTTATTTCAATTCAACCTCGACACGTCCAACAACTCCCACCTTTTCCATCCTGCCGCGATTCGAAGCAACGGCGATATTTCTACCCGGCCTTCTACAAACCGCCAACCATGGATCTGGTCTCGACAGTCCGCAAGTCAGGGTCCAGAGGCGGCGTCAACTTCTCCTGGGATGAGGTGGCAACCTCAGCGCACCGCGAAAACTACCTCGGCCACTCCCTCAAGGCGCCCGTCGGGCGATGGCAGCAGGGCAAAGACCTAGAGTGGTACGCGAAGGCGGATGCCGGTAGCGCGGACCCTGACGAGACAGAAGAGGATCGCAAGGCGAGGATACGTCGTGAGGAGATCCAGAAGATCAAGGAAGCCGAGGAGGATGCGATGGCCAAGGCTCTTGGGCTGCCACCACCTGTACGGAACACATCAGGCGCGAATGCTATTGAGGTATCGGGATCGCGAACGGGCGGGGAGCAGACCGCTTCTGGCGGCCTTCAGAGCACGAAGAAAGGCGACAGGGCCGAGTCACACCGGTCCCGACGGCGGGAGGAGCGAGACGGGCGACAGAAGGAAGGGCGGGATCGCGAGCATCACCACCGACATCGACACCGTAGCCGAAGCAGGGATAGGTACAGAGAGCGCAGAACCAGGGACAGGGATGATGAGACCGAGCCACGATCACGGTGGGAGCGCCGAGGGCACAGGAGCAGGAGTCGAAGTCCAGACAGAGACCATCACAGGCGACACAGACATCATGAGAAGTCTCGCATTAGGAGCCCGAGTCGGGAATACCGAAGACAGAGTAGGAGCAGAGACAGGAGAAGGGAACGTGATGGATATCGCCACAGATCGCCGGACAAAGGCAGGAGCCTCAGCCCTGATGACAGGCGTCGGCGCAGAGAAAGCCCTCGAGCAGGAGAGAGATAAGGCTCCTCGGTAATCACTGATGCAACCGATTTCTGATTAGAAGTGGTCTTGCTACCGCATACACTATCATACCAATATGCCGGCGAATTCTACCTCTCAGATTATCTCGTCGGAAATGCAATGATTTTTCCTTCTTTTTTCTGCATGTCTATGTAGCCTATAGCAGGCTGTCCGGTGAGCTGCCTTCGTGATACTCTTTTCCAGTGCTCAACCCTGAACTTTGCAGTTTTGCTAGTATAGCCTGACCAGTCGCTCAGCGTGCCGGGCTTCCAGTCACATATTTCGTCTGTACTAGCTCTGCAAGCATCTAGCGCCACTACAGCTTGTGGGTGTTTGATACATGACGGGCCTGGGCTCGATCATGATAATTTCATCTGATGAATCTGAGGTTGGAAGACTACGAACTGCAGAATGTATCCGGTATGCGAACCCACTTCCGAGGACACTACTTATGTTCGGCGCTTAGTGAGAGCCCAGGGCCAGGGCGCAGTAAACACACTACTAAGTACAGTGCTATAATTATAGCACACAAGTCGGAGTTCGGGGGTCGGGCAGCCCGGAGATGGGGGCCATTGGGGTTTGGCCCATGCTGCACTTCAGTGGGCATGGGTGATGGATGACGCTTGCACATGCGCCTAGGTGCCGTTTCGCCTCCGTGGGGCGGCACTGGCAGGCAAGCGCGGGTCGACGACGCTGACGAGACGAAACGGAGCCTTGTCGCGCCGCCTCGCCTTCTAGGCGACTTTGACCACGTACGCTTGTCAGACTAGACAGAATAGATCTCTTTCCTCGCCCAGACATTTCCTTTTCAGTTTTTAGAAGGCCGTGCGGTTCCTCCGTGTTTCCTGCCCTTTTGTTCGCTGGCATGTGAACGATTGCACTTCGCACGCACTTGGACCACAGAACGGTCACTGCGACCCGAGCCGACCGCAGGCTGCTCCCCTTCGTCCCTTCGACGCCTAGACCGAGCCCTACGTCGACTCTTCCCTCTTTGTTCCTCCTCGAGTGCACCAGATAGCATTCAAGACCCACCGATCGTTCTTGTTACCTCGCCTCCGGGCAGCCACTGCTGCGAGACCAGACATGGACTACTCGAAGCTACGAGCCGCCGCTCTGAAGGACGGTGAGGACGAGGAGGCCGTCACCGTCGATACTAGAGCTCTGATTGACAAGGTCCTCGCGAGATACTCGGGGGAATGGACAACATTGCGCGAGCTCATACAAAATGCCGCCGATGCGCAGGCGACGACCGTCAAGGTGAAATGGGAGACCATGCCTTCGACGCAGATACCTCTTCCCGCCACACAGAACCGGTCCGAGTTGCTGAAGCACATAATAACAAACCATACCATTCGGAGGCTGCTTGTGCAGAATAATGGCCAACCTTTCACCAAGACGGACTGGGGAAGGCTCAAGAGGATCGCAGAGGGCAACCCAGACGAGACCAAGATCGGCGCGTTTGGTGTCGGTTTCTACTCCGTCTTCGCGGATTGTGAGGAGCCGTTTGTGAGCTCCGGCTCGGAAGCAATGGCATTCTACTGGAAGGCAAATTCACTCTTCACCAGGAAGCTGGTATTACCAGCAGAAGAGAGCACCACCGACACTGCTTTCGTCCTGGACTACAGGAATACAACAACTCCGGTGCCGAATATATTGTCCATAAGTCAATTCCTTGCCACGAGTCTGACCTTCGTTGCACTACAACATATTGAGTTCTGGATCGACGACTACCAGATCTTAGCCCTGCACAAGAAACAGGCTCCGAGCGTTGATGTGCCGATTCCGAGAGACCTGGAGACCAGAACTCGGGATGGCCTCATGAGACTGGCATCCGTTGACCGAGCAAGTGTCCAGATAGACGCATTATTTATGTCTGCCGTTGGTTGGAAGCCTACAGCGGCAACCAGCTCCTCCGGGGAGGGTTCTGGTGCATCGGAAGTTCCCTCTCTTAAGAGTTTCTTCTCAAGACTTACATCCACCGCATCTCAAGCGGGTTTGCGAGGAAAAGCGGCGAAGGAGGAAGCCGCCGTACAGCAGGCCATATCAGAAGATATCACCGCAATGTCGAGGTCAAGCATCTTCCTTCAAGTTACGACCGGGTCGATTCAGACCAAAGTTTCTGCGTCATTCTCGGCCGAGCTTGAGCGGGCTACCAAGAAACCACCACCGAAGACAACGAGGATAGCGATTCTGACATCATCATATGACGAGACGCTTGCCTCGGAGAGCTCCAGCAGTTCGGGAGTGGCCAGCAAGGCAGCTGACATCTTCGCTTCAGTGTTGCCAAGCAAGAAGCCAGGTGGGAGAGTCTTCATCGGGTTTCCAACTGCGCAAACGACCGGCGCCGGCATGCACATATCAGCTCCATCTGTAATTCCGACGGTCGAGCGAGAGGCCATTGATTTGAATGCGCGTTGGGTCAGAACCTGGAACGTCGAGATGCTTCGAGTCGCAGGCATCATGACCCGATTAGCATTTACCAACGAGATGCTTGATCTCGACGCCAAGCTCAAGAAATTGGTGGCGGCAAGGGCAAAGGGCTCTGTGCCGACCAAGGACGAGATATCCAAGTTTCTGCCTGAAGCGCTGCATATTTTGAAGACATATACCTTCCAAGACTCAACACCCAGCGCCAGCGTGGGTCAGATCATTGAGGAGTCTTTCTGGGTTGCATACCACAAACCGACGATCGAGGTCTATTCTAGCCGAGGGGTCTTGCTTACCTCGAAGGTCCGCATGGGCTCCGATGAGATGGGCAAGTTCGTTGATGGCATCCCGGTCATCCTGGATGATATGAAACAGGCTCCCTTCATCAGAAAGCTTCGGGATTTCGGCTTAATACAGGACATTACTGTGGACGACGTCCGGCAAGAGCTGGAGGCGAAAGCTCTGAATCGAGATCAACTCATTCACTTCATCAGTTGGGCTGCCAAGACTGCGTCAACTGGAGAGCTAGATCCCAGTAGCAAGGCCCGTTTGTTTGATGTTGCGGTTGCAACTATCGGCGAGGGCCAAGATTCGGGAGAGATCATTACGCTGAGCTCTATCAAGAACTACCTCAGTAGCAACAAGATCCCCCCTAGCCTGCCAATTCCCCCATCAACCATTCCTTTCGCGTTCACAACTCAACTTCATCCTCACCACTTGCAGGCTCTTGGTTGGGAGTCACTCGAGATTGTACCTTGGCTGCGATTCCTAATTGATTCGGCTTCCAGCCAGCAGGCTGACAAGAACATCACCAAGTCGGCGAAATTTTCCATCTCCGTTCTGACCGTGCTGTCCAAAAACTGGGAGAATTCGAACCAGAGCTCGAAAACCTCCATCACGAATGCGCTTCAGAATGTCACCGTCATGCCAACTAAGATGGGCATGAAGAAACCCGCGGAGTCATTTTTTCCGACAGTGAAGCTCTTTGATGATCTTCCTACAATTGAAGGGTGCCAGAACTTGAAAGATAAGTTTCTAGCGGCTCTCGGGGTCCGAAGAACACTGGATCTGGACACCATCTTCTCCCGCCTCCTAAAACCCTCTGGAGAGAACACGCAGAAACCATGGAGCCATATGGAGCTCATCAAATACCTTGCTTCTGTGAAAGATGACATTCCCGCGGATGACATGAAGAAACTGAAGAACTCTCCGATATGTCCCGCAGAAGCAGGCCCGCCTGGCATGGAGTCTACACAGGCATCGGCACAGCTTTACAAGGTCTCTGAGCTGTTTGAGCCCCAGTCGGAACTTCGTGCGCTAGGAGTACCCCTCTTGCAATGGCCGGGTCCACCAGGAAGCTTCCGCGTGGCTAGTAACGAGGGTCGCTTCCTTTCTAGCTTAGGCCTGAGGCCTCATCCCACGGTGCCGGAGTTGATCGACATGATGGTGTCTTCTGATGCGCCGCGCAGAGACAAGGCCAGAAACTATTTCATCAAGTACCACCACATCAACGGCTATGCCGCTTTTGATATTGCAAGCACGAACAAGTCCATCATGCCACTTCAAGGCAATGCGAAACAGCTCGTCCCTCCATCCGCTTGCTACACGAACGAGCAAGCTTCTGTGCTGGGCTTCAATATCCTCTCCAGAGACCTCCACGTTCACGCTAACAAGTTCGGCGTTGCTCGTGATCCTCCGGTAGACTCGTGTGTGGCGAAACTCATCGCAAATCCTCCGAAAGATCGATCAGCCGCTATCACACTCTTCAATTACTTTGCAACCCGAGTAGCTGACCTGGGCCACGGCAGTCTGACCAAGCTGAGAGCAGCGTGCTTCGTGCCGGTCCAGCGGCGCAGTCGTTCTGGCGAGCCCTCGCGGACCAAGAACTCGGAGGTTTCAAACGGTTTGATGCTTGTCCCGCCGCAGAATGTCTATTTAGGCCCAGGAACGACTTATGGGGAGATATTCGACTTTGTGGACTTTGGGGAGGTAGCCCATACCTTTTTACTTAGGTGTGGAGCGAAAATGGAACCAACAAAGCACGAGATTGCCACCTTCGCCTGCAACGAACCCGTTCGCCTGTGGACTACCGTAGGTAGTTCGGATAAGTATCTGGACATCTTACGATCTTTAGCGGCCGATATCTCGACTCTGAAGAGAGACAAGGACCTGTATCGAAAGATGAAGCAAGAGAAGTGGTTAATGGCCTTCAAAGAAATCCCTTCCTCTAAGGCTAAGGCATCCGAGGATGACGACTATGGCGAGTCTGTTCGGGGAGCCCAACTTGCGGCTCCATCAGAGATCGTGATTGCAGACGACTTCTACAGCTTTCGACTGTTCCGTGAGCACCTACTCTCTGCGCCGGAGGATGACACTTTGGAAGCCTTTTACTTGTCTCTGGGATCTCCAAGTATTAGCAGTCTGGTGCAAGAAGACGCACATGTAGGGAGATCAACTCCCAACCAGGAAGGCGCTGTCTGGCTGAGAAAACATATTTTGGTGGGTTGATGTATATTTCTTTTGGCTTCACTGACAAGAAGCTAACGCTCAACAGGAACGCACGAAGCTATTCCTTCACGAGTACCGACATATCTCGAGGGACTCCATTAAACATGATGCGAAATGGTTGGACAAGAATCTTCATGTTGAGGTAGTTCAAAGTGTCCAGCTTCGCCGCACCCTCAGAGGTCAACATAAGTCCCACACAGAGAAAAGAGCAGCAATGGCCATGAGGACTTCAACAGGACATACTCTCTACATTGCTGCAGACCAGGGAGGTAAACCAGACATGTACCAAGTCGGCCAGGCAGTCTGTACTCTAATCTTGACACGCCACAACCAACAGTCGTACTTCTTTTTCGAGCCCTTTCTCAAGCTTAATTTGCTGGACCTCAGGGCTCGCGGCTATAACGTCGACAGAATACTGAGGGCCAAAGCGGAGGAAGCTCGGATTGCTGAAGAAGAGCGGCGAAAAGCACTTCAAGCCGAAGAGCAGAGAATCAAAGAGAGAGAAGAAGAGTGGGCGCGTCAACAAAAGGCTGCTTCCGAGGCCGAGAATAAGCGGCCTAAGACGCCAAAGCAATCCTCAGGCCTTCCCGGTGCAATGCCAGGATCCTTTGATCCAGATTCTCCTGAAAGTTCAAATACACTTCCACCCGCGGTCCAGAGTGGAAGACATAGCAGAGGTTTCTTCTCCAATATCTCACGCAGGTTCGGCCTTGATAAGGACGAGGAGGCAGAGGAGGCAATAGACAATCTATTGACAAACCCTGAGCCAGAGGCTAAGACCGGTCAGGCTCAATCAGGTCCGTCAAAGCCACAGGGTCCTGGAGACAGTGGACGGGTCACCTCTCCTGCGGTAGTGCAGAACAACCTGCTCCAAGCTATCCGCTCGACGCGACCGCATGACTCCTCTGGGGTCTTCAGTCCGCCACGGACACAAGAGATTAAGGAGCAAGCGACGTACTGCGACAGCACGCCGGCACAGAATATTGTCTTTGTAGCTCAGGCTCCGCGCGGCATGAAGGTCTACCTGGGCAAGCCTATCTCTACGGATCACATGACATTCCTCAGCCAAAACAGCGAGGCGATCTCAAAATTCGAGAACGTCCTCCGAGACGTTGCCGACATTTATGGTGTCTCTACCACCGCTGTGCAGATCCACTTTGACGAAGCAGGCCCTTGCATTGCCTTTAACACGAACGGAAGCATCTTCTGCAATCTGCGCTTCTTCATGCAGCTACACTACAACAAGATGAGAGAAATCGGGCATGCGGGAGCCGAGGGCAGAGTCGAGGCTTCCGTCTGGTGGTTCGTAGTGGTGGCACACGAGCTGGCACACAATCTCGTGGCCGCGCATGATGCGAACCACAGCTACTATACGGAGTCGTTTGTTCAGGAGTATTTCGCGAAGATGATGGCCAAGGCGGTGTCGTGGATGCAACCGGCGAGTCGTCCCGCAGACGGCTCCGTTGCCGTGACAGTCGGCAGCCAAGAACAATTACCTCCGTACAGTCCAAGGTAGACGCGCCCTGGCAGTCCAAATTAGTGCCTTCTTCCGAGGGTCAAACAGCTCGGAGACGGCGGGTCCCCTATAACAGACCCATCAACAGAGTCCACGTTCCCGACATCCAAGTCGCCGGCGTACACGAGTTCGAATACCAGGCAATTTGCACTCTACACCTCGCAACACGCGGCTTCTCTGCCATTGGCAGGACAACGCGACCGCCAACGTGCTGAACAACTCCCCATTTTCTGATTCAGTGACATAGAATCACCGGATCCATTTATATTTCCATCTCGAACCGCTGATCGAGGGCCGCCATCAACCTCTCCCGGCTGGACAGCATTACCAGTTTACCTTGTGCTCTCTTGTCGCGTTTCCAGCAGCCTAAACGCCCATATCGCCCGCCAATACTTTCCGGATGCTTGCTTATTTGCGTTTATCGTCCCACAGCGGCAGCACATCGTATACAGATCCCACTGGATCCGTTGACTCTTTTTGGGCGCTACGCCAGCGACATATGACGAGTGATGAGTCCACCAAATATTGTCATACACTATGTGGTTAGACGGGATGGGCACCGAAGATGTGTTGAAGGCAAACTGATTGCACGTCAGCAGCGTGCTTACTTGACGACGACTTGGTTTGATCAACCAACAAAACGAAAGAATTGTCTCATTGGCCGCTTTGCGAGCCTAGCCATCTGTTTACTGCCTATGACAAGACGTACAATTGATAATCGGACTATACGCAGTGCAGCGGATCGCTGAGAGCAGGGCGGCAGGTCAAACATGTGTGTAGATATTGGCTTCACTGCATCCTACGCATTACTTAGATTAGCGATCTACAGCAATGGCATATTTTGAAGCTTCCGATATTGCTGCAACGGAAACGAGTTCTGAGTCTCCTCAAGCACACGTCCGAGACATTGCTCTCCGCAATAGAGTCCTCTTTGAGCCTCGCCACGTGGATCTCAACGCCGATATTTCGTAGAAAGACAGGATGGTTCCGCTGGGGCTGACCCGCTCGTTGCGCCACTCAAAGGACGAGGTCAACCCACGCGACCTGGAACCTGCACGAGACACACTCGGAGTCTTGAAACGTCGCGTCGCTTCTAGTGATAGCTGAGCTCTGCGGCCGCAGAGTAATGGGCATACTAGACCAGCCGGGTGTCTCTGGCAGCTATCGGAGCTTCCAAGACATCCCTGTGACGACCTCGCCTTAGCGTGCCCTTTAGTTGACGTTGCCAGCGAGCTAGAACTCGGCAGCCTCAACGGTTACCTCTTGATCCTCTCTCACACTTCCCAACGTCGTTCGTGCCACAGGGCCCCTGAGGTAGCAGGTCGGTTCGCCGTGACGGCGTCCTGTCACTCGGCGCGAAGGTGAGCCATCAGTTGCAGCCCGAGACATTGCTGTCGCGGCGCGCGAAGTGTCATGAAGAAAAAAAAAAGCCAGCAGCCGGCTCTGTTCTCGTCGCGTAGGCCTTCGCCTTCTGTGCGACGCCGGCTGCGGCCCCCTGGCGCCAGCATCGTGCCGTTGACACGCATGACATGCGGTCTGATGATCTGCAGGGAGCCTGCTCGAAAGAGGTCGTGTTACCACGTCAGGCTCGCGGATCGTGCGTTCTGGCAGGTTTCTTTTGTCTCTGGGTCGTAACGGCCGACAAGCCAGGGCCGCCCACATGAGCCTTGCCTTAGGCGTACGACCACGGACGGGGAGGGTACCTGCTGAGGTCATTCTGGGCTGACTCGGGTCCCCCGGGCCACCGGAAGGGGCCAGCTCGTCACTGACACTGATTCTAGAGGTCTCTTGCGTCGTGTCTCCTTTTGTCTTTTCCTCCTTTCTTTTTCCCGCCTCGTTTTTGTTTTTGTTCTGAGACAGCCCCCGCCCGTTACACGGGACCCGTCAGCCGCATCCACCAGCCTGGCCTAGCCCTGGAGGACCCCTGGATCGGAAATTTAGAGCCGCAACATCACGTGTTGCTCGGGATCCCATGGCGTGGTAGCGAGGGACAAAATTACTGCTGTACGAGAGTATAAGGTGGGCCGTTCATGACGACAGCTTCGGGCCGGTCTGGCTTCGGGGAGCGAGTAGTCCCCGTCCGGGACACCCTGAGCAGTGCCGATCGCTGGGTAATGAAGGAGCTCAGCGGCTGTAAGGGCTTTGCACTCGACGCTTCAGTCCATGAAGATGTTCCCTGCTTTGCGGCGAGCGCGTCGTTATACGCAGGCCGTACACAGACTTGTCTGGGCCGAGACAAGCGCATGCCTGCGTTCTGAGCGAATGTACATGGGCACAAAGCTAGATAGGTATTGAACAGCAAATTGCGCTCGGGTCCGACCCTTGACACCACAGAACACTCCTCCGGCATAAGGGGGGTGTCCAGACAGGAAGAAAGGGAGACCAGTGTGCAATAGATCTGCGGCTGTCTCGGCCAGAACAGGAAAGATTTGTTGAGCCGCAGCTTGCCACGCATGCCACGTTGCGTATGGCGAGAGACTCCTGCCTGTCCGTTGGCATGGCAGAACAGGATGATGGACCCATCGCCAGCCCGCGTGAGACACGGATGGTCTTCTCGCTCAGAAGACTGCTGGGATTCCACCCTCTCTGTTCGTCGGGGACCGTCAAGTCCTCACGCCGGGCCGCGCAACATCGAGCCTCGCTCGGCTACGTCTCAGGTAAGGGCCCGGCGTCCTCTTGTGCACCATGGGAACGCACAAAGCCATCCCTAGCTGGGGATGGGCCCACCTAGGTTGGGCAACCGGATGTCGAACACAGATTCCGCCCGCCCGCAGCTCCCGACCCACTCAGATCCAGCAGACCTGCAGCGAGGGGAAACTCAAGACCTTTCGAGCGCCAGACGCGGTATACCAAATTCTTGCACGCATACAGAGGGTCGCACCAGCATTCCTGCGCAACGCCAGCCATGAGCTGTCAAACCCTCCTCCCGTCCCAGCAACTTCGTCGTACAGCTAGGCCCCATGTGCCGAGTGGCGCTGCCTTCTCTTGCTCGACGCGCGGCGAGGTATGATTCGGAGTCTGTGTCGAGCCCGTCGCGAGAGCATGGTGTACGAGCCTTCTGAACCATAATAGTTGCTTGTTGGTCAGGACTGAGGGAGCCGAGCCAGATGAAGCACGAAGGCTCGGGCGCGTGTGCACGTGCACGTGCACGCACCCTGCCAACCATGCCAACTCTGTCCTCGGCCTCAGGTATGCAAGGGCCATCAGCTCCGCATGCTACCTCCCTTGAAAATCCAATTCCCCGGCCGAAATTCCCGGACCTACTGCGTTGCATATTGGAGTGATCGTCTCCACATGTCAGGTCATCCCGTGCTGTCAGGCACTCAGTGCCCGAAGGGCCGCACAGGAGTCGTACAAGGTGGAGCGAGCCATGCATACAGGCTGTATTGCAAGACGAGGAAGACGTATATTCGAAAATAGGCGAGTGTCGGACCCAGACCGCCGGATCGTATGAGGCCCGCTTGTGGTGGTGAGGCCGGATCTGCTGTCAAGCCGATCAGGTCGACCTGCTGTGCAGCGGCAGACAGCGAAGGCTCGACGCAACGCGCGGGATTCTCTTGAAGGTTTGTGACACTCCGGAAGAACAACTAGACAGGTCTTAACTAGCAAAGTAAAAGCTGCAGCCGGAACTTGTAGTCGCAGTATCATGGTCCGTGTTGATTGAGTATATAATAGCGGATGCTCGACAGATTTCCTAAACCTAGAAATCGTTCGTTAACCCACATTGCACTGAGCTCGGTTCATCATCAGACCACCAACTGAGACCACTGCGAGGATTGTGTCGCACTTCAGTACACACACACTTTCGTATAGTCCCATTGGGCATCTCACATCGCAACTACAAAAAACAGACCTGACACTTATCAACAATTCACATTTCTTACCTGAACCACATACTCACCAACCTACCTGTCTTACCGTGTCACCTACCATCTCGACCGCAACAAAGCACAGGCACAATGTCGGCCCAGAACATGTACGACAACCCGGAGTTCTTCCAGAAGTATGCCGAATTCCCACGCGCACTCAAGGGGGCCCAAGGAGCCTCCGAGTGGCCGGAGCTGCAGGCGATGCTGCCCTCCAATCTGAACAACAAAAAGGTGCTCGACCTGGCGTGCGGCGAGGGCTGGTTCAGCCGGTGGTGCATCTCCAGGGGCGCGCGCGAAGTCGACGCCTGCGACATCAGCGTGAACATGCTCCGGAAGGCGGAGGGCCGAACACGCACATCAAAGACGGAGGCCGACAAGCACGACGCGCCCGGGTCTCTTGTGGGGCCGGTCGGTAGGGCGCATGAGGAGGGGCTGATCAGCTTCTCGAGGATCGATCTGGAGAAGCTGGTGCTGCGGACGGGCGCATATGACCTGGTCTTCTGCGGGCTGGCGCTGCACTACGTGAAGAACATCGAGAATGTGATACAGCAGGTGTATGCGTCTCTGATCCCGGGGGGGCTGTTCGTGTTCTCGATCGAGCACCCGTTCCTGACGGCCCCGACAAGGCCCGGCTTCACCAAGACGCCGGACGGGGAGGTGGACCAGTGGCCAGTGGACAGTTACTTCGACGAGGGGGAGAGGAGCATCAACTGGCTGGTCCAGGACGTCAAGAAGCAGCACCGGACGCTGAGCTCGTACTTTGCGCTGCTGGTGGGGGCGGGCTTTGAGGTGGTCCAGATGAACGAGTGGGGCGCCACGGAGCAGAAGACGAGGAAGCACCCTGACTGGGTCGAGGGCGTCTGCCCGAGGTTCCTGTTGATGACAGCGAGGAGAAGAGGAGAGAAGGTGAAGATCTCGAGCCGGAGGGGCTGAGACCTCGGGCGCCTGCTCTGCTCTTGTGTGTGCGTGAGGGTTTCTTATGTGCGAGGGCGTTTGTGTGAGGGTGGATGGATCCAGGGCGCTTGATAGACGGAACACGGGACATAATGATGGCAGTACGATTGCTGAGCAGTCCAGCCTCCTTCTTATAGACTCTGATTAATGGCGGGTAGACAATTTTGCTGATTCTGGTAGATGTCCTCACGTGTGCCGTCGAGCGAGGGTGATCTGCCCATGCCCCCTGGACTGTAAGGTCAGGCGCCTGCGCTCGCCTCCGCCCGCCTCCGCCCGCCTGCGCCCGCCTGGCCTCCCAGATGCAACATAGTCATCGACATGTCCGTGCTGTCTCACCGGTTGAAGTGAGGCCGGTGTGAACGGCAGACGGAGGTCCGAGCGGTTGGCGCAGGCCCTCCTCGGCAGAGGACGGCGAACAAAGCTCGGCGGGCAGGGCGTCGCGGTCCATGGACACCCGGCTCGTGCTGAGGTGGTGGTGATCTTGGGAGGAGGTGAGGTCGAAGGACGGAGGAGGGAGGAAGGAGGATGACGGAGTCCTGGGTGGTAAGGGGGACCCAGGGGGGAGGGACCAGGGCGACGGGCACTTAGTCAGCAACCTGTCACCACTTACTCGTATTCAGGTTCGGCAACCTGGCAGCGTACCATACTGAGTAGCAGCAGGATCCACGTCTCATCAAGGTCCTCGCAAGGCCTCGTCACCACATGAGGAAATGCTCAACCGCCTCGCATCTCGCATCCGCACCGGCAACCCGCAACCGCAACCTTACCGGCACCACACCGGCACCCCTCGCCATCCGCCCTGAGGGTTCGGAGAGAAAGTGGCCCCGGCATGGTGGACACTGCCGATATCTGGGACCATTCGACGGTCAACTCGGACCAGTGTCAAGAACGGGCCAAGCCTGGCGGGAGCTTGTCTGGCTCCCAGCCAGGAGCTATTCAGGACTACCCCACATCATCGTCAGATTGGGGGCCCTGGTCCCACCCAGTACGCGCGCTCCGCAGGCCAGATTCCGAGCCAATGCCGAGAAACGACCGCCCGTGTCCCGCGCATCGCAGACACCGAACGCCCAGCTTTCCCCGTTGAGGACGAGCTAGGCCGCCCAGTACGGCCCAGTAGCACAACACCAGCTCGTTAGCGCCCCAGATCGAGGAGACGAGACAAGACGAGACGAGAGAGGGGCCGGCTCGACTGCGGGGTCGGCTGGCACACGACGCCTGGGACGAGAGGCGGGCGAGGGATGCCATTCGCGGCCATGCAGCACCTCGCAGGTGAGCGCCGTCTTGGCTCCCATGGCTCCCAGCTCGCGCAGCCCTCAGCCGACCCATCGCCCCGGCCCAGAGGCACGCAGTTGGTCGGGGGAGGACCCCAGTGGGCCGGTCGAGACGGGTCGCCGGCGGATGCGTTGTTTCGAGGAGAAGGGGAGAGCGTACACGGCTACGGCTGGGCTTGTAGGTCGATACCAGCGCTGGGCGGCGGTAGTAGCGGGCGGTCGTGAACCCACACCTCATGCCGGGCAGCATGCTGGGTGCACTCAACGGGGTCTCCTCGTGAGGCAATGGGATCTCGGAACGGCTGGCCGCCGCCACGGGGGGCGCCGCACGCACTCTCGTGCGCTGATGTCACCAATATCGCATGCAACATGGCATAGGGCAGCCTCAGGGCACGCTCCCGAGCGAGGCGGCCGCGGGATGTGCATGACGGTATCCTGTACCTGATCATCAATGCGGCCAGATGCGATGGCACATCTCTCAGGGGTCAATTCGACAAAGCGCGCACCCAACCTCCGGTGGCAGCCCAAGACCAGGCGAACGCGAGATGCTCCACTAGTCTCCTCCTCACTCCCCTCCGCCGTGCTGCCCAGTCATGGCGATCGGTCACGTTGGACCGCCCTCCTTCCCGAGCCTCTGTTCCGGTTTCTGGGGGGTGAAACATATAAATCGAGAGCCCTGCTCCCCCTCAGGCCACTTCTGGTCGTCATCCGGTGGTACTCAACCTTTCCCCTTCCAACGCAGCTACATCACATCCCGAGCCCTCCGAGCCGCGTCTCCTTAGCTACAAACATACATATACAGCTACGGCCTAGCGACCCGTCGACCTAATCCAGCCCCTCAATATACTCTAGCTACTCCTGCCAACAGGAAAAGATCAGTCAAGATGGTACTTAGTTCTCTCTCCCGCCCCTTGGCCCGCTCTGCCGGTCCCATTGCTTCACGCACCCGGGGCCTACACCTCGCCTCGCCCGCGCTCTCGTCGAGCCTGAGGTCGGCGACTGCACGGGCTGCGGGCGCGGCCTCGAGGCAGGCCGCTGCCAACAGCGCGCTCAGTGCCGCGGGCACCACACTCCGGAGCAAGCTGGGGCCGTCCACGACGATTCGCTCGCTGACTGGTTTTCCCCGTGAAAAGGTCAAGGTTTTGATGGTCCTGTACGATGGCGGCAAGCACGCCGAGGAGGTGAGTTCAGGCCGGTCTCCTCTCCAATCCGCGCCCTCTGCTCCCTGGCAGCATGCACGACATCCTTGGGTGGGAAAAGCAACAGTCCACCACACCACCTGCCCGCTCCCACGGCTCCTGCTGCCTCGCCCCTGAGGGAAACAGAGACCGCACGAAAGCTTGTTCCACCGACGACGCCCACGCTGCGTCTGCGGCTGGGCGCTTCTGTGCGGTGCGGGGTAAAGCTCGCGGGAGCGGGCACGAGGAGCTATAGCTTGAGCTGCGGCTGCAGCTGCCAGAAGCTAGCTACATCAGCACTTACCGTTGCTGGCCCTGGTGCATTGGCCTTGCGTCATATAGGACGAGGGCCAGCCGGCGGCGTGCTGGGTGGAGCCTGTGTGTGGAGAAATGCAACCCGCCACGGCCGTGGCTGGATGCTGCCACGGGAAAATCGAGATTGCGCGGAGGACGTAAAGATCGCTGGAGGCTGACATGGGATTCTCTACCCTCGCAGGTTCCTGAGCTGCTCGGCACCACCCAGAACGAGCTCGGCCTCCGGAAATGGCTCGAGGACCAGGGCCACACCCTCGTCACCACCTCTGACAAGGAGGGCGAGAACTCGACGTTCGACAAGGAGCTTGTCGACGCCGAGATCATCATCACCACCCCGTACGTCTGCGTCCTCTCCCCAGGGCTGACTGCCGGAATATTTTGTGGGCAGCCTCGGGCCCCTTGCGTATGCCAGGACTCGATGGGTTCCTAGGAGACGAACAGCCTCGAGACTTCCGTATTCTTCCGAGATCTGATGTTGACCTTGTTTTGTCCGCGACAGCTTCCACCCTGGCTACCTAACCGCCGAGCGCCTTGCCAAGGCCAAGAACCTGAAGCTGGCCGTGACCGCTGGTATCGGCTCCGACCATGTCGACCTGAACGCCGCCAACACCACCAACGGCGGCATCACCGTCGCTGAGGTCACCGGCTCCAACGTCGTCTCCGTCGCCGAGCACGTCGTCATGACCATCCTGACCCTCGTCCGCAACTTCGTGCCCGCCCACGAGATGATCGAGGCCGGTGAGTGGGATGTCGCCGCCGCCGCCAAGAACGAGTTCGACCTCGAGGGCAAGGTCGTCGGCACCGTCGCCGTCGGCCGCATCGGCGAGCGTGTCCTGCGCCGTCTCAAGCCTTTCGACTGCAAGGAGCTGCTCTACTACGACTACCAGCCCCTGAGCCCCGAGAAGGAGGCCGAGATCGGCTGCAGGCGTGTCGAGAACCTCGAGGACATGCTGGCGCAGTGCGATGTTGTCACCATCAACTGCCCGCTGCACGAGAAGACCCGGGGCCTGTTCAACAAGGAGCTGATCAGCAAGATGAAGAAGGGTATGTGGTCTCCTTCCTTCCCCCCCCCCCCCAAAAAAAACCCCTCCAGCAGCAAGGCAAAGAGATCTGGCTGGCTCACACAACCTGCAGGCTCGTGGCTCGTCAACACCGCACGTGGCGCCATCGTCGTCAAGGAAGACGTCGCCGAGGCCCTCAAGTCCGGCCACCTCCGCGGCTACGGCGGCGACGTGTGGTTCCCCCAGCCCGCGCCCAAGGACCACCCCCTGCGCTACGCCAAGAACCCCTTCGGCGGCGGCAACGCTATGGTGCCCCACATGTCTGGCACCTCGCTCGACGCCCAGAAGCGCTACGCCATCGGTACCAAGAACATTCTGGAGTCGTATCTGACCGGCAAGTTCGACTACCGCCCCGAGGACCTCATCGTCACCGGCGGCGACTACGCCACCAAGGCCTACGGCCAGCGCGCCAAGAAATAAGCAAGAGGCGGCGGAGGGTAATGTGTGATGAGTGACGCATCTTCAGGTCGTAGGAAAACATAGGAACTAGTCTCGCAAGATATTGCGCGAGCACCAATGTTTCCCATATATCAAACTAAAACGAATTTACTATGTTCAAATGGCGGCTCTGTCTTGGTGGTGCTCTGAGTAATCTCCGGAACGATTACGATACGTACAAGTCCTCGCTGCGCCTGTACAATTCTCATGTCGCACGTTGTTAAGTTGCTAGGGTAGTGGCAAAATAGTAACAAGCAGTGTCATTCTCGAGAGGGACTAGTTAAATTGTGCTATCCGTGACCATAGCGTGAAGGACACAGAACTACCTTTGTGTATACATATATATGTATATATATAAATATTATAAGATTTCGCGTCAGACGTGGGCCTCGGTATCCCCGATTCCCATGAGATATGGAGATACATTCGTGCGCAACAAGGACACCGCAACGCTGGTGGAGCGATGGTGCTCCATGACTTGAATCTGTCTCGTCGCTTGTGGTGTAAATTTCCTGCGTCTCGTTCGCCCTTTGCGGAGCTCATGACGGACCCGTCGCGAAGCGTCTGCCGAGGGCCGCCGCCCTCTCAATCTCAACGTACCATCAACAGAACTACTTTAGTATTCACAATAAACGCATGGAATTGAAAAAGCACAACTTCGATAGTTCTGTCGCCGCTGGTGGAAGTCCCGCGGCTCTGCAAAACGACAAGGTCAGCTACAGTCCTGGCGGCGGGCTTTTACATAGTACATCTCTCAGGCCGCTAGCCAACCAACCAATGGTCTTACACGCATTTGACAGGGGGAGGGCCCGCCAAACCGCGCTCCTCTTCACTTTGTGTTCTCGTAAAAGAACCTGGTCTAGACTAGAGCACCCACTCCATACTAGATTTATATCTCGTCTACAGATATCAAGTCAGTTCAGATTCCGGGACAAGCACTGGAAGAGATCGTCCACAAGTTTCTCGAGTGTCTACGCTACACAGGCTTGTGGCGATTTGCGTGCCGAACACTAACGCAGTGGCTCCGAGTTCGGGTTACCAAACATGGGAAGAGATATGCGATGACGTGCGCACACGAATGTTACTAACGTGCGGCACTCGATGTGGAGCATGAAGGCACAGAGGTGATGCTCGCTTAAAAAGCTCCATTTCTTCACGGAGCATCAGTCCGAACATCGGGCATCTCTCATCCTTGAAAGGACTGCAATCCACCAACATGTCGACGTTCAAGAAGTGGACCTACACCGGCGGCGGCTTTCCGCAGTGCCTCCACCAGACGGCCTACACGCCGCCCGCGCCCTCGAGCCTCAAGCTGTCCGAGATCCAGATCCGCACCAGGGCCTTCGCCATCAACCCGGTCGATGTGCAGGCCATGAACCTGCACAAGGAGCCTCCCACGTCGTCCCTCCCCTGGCCCCTCTCCTTGCTCACCGGCAGCAGCCAGGACCAGGAGAGGGAGACCTGCTGCGACTTCTCCGGCACCGTCACGCACGCCGGCGCCGGCTCCGGGTTCAGCGCGGGCGACGACGTGTTCGGCTTCACGATGGCGCCCATGAACGGCCTCGGCGCGGCGGGCGAGGTGCTCACCCTCGACACCTCGGGCCCTGGCGTCGCCGTCGCCGTCGCCGCGAAGCCCGCCGGCTGGGACCACGCGCGGGCGGCGGCCATCCCGCTCGTCTGGCTTGAGGAGGCGGGCCGGACCCTAGGAGGAGACGAGATCACCATCGACTCGACGTTCAAGTTCGATGAGTTGCCACGGGCGCTTGAGCGGATGGTTGGAGGACGAGTCAGGGGGAAGTTGGTGGGTGTTCTCGGCTGAAACCCCTGGCGCTTTCGAGCCTCCTTTTCCCATGGGGCATGGCTCTGGCCAAGAGACGAAGACAGCTGACTTTATCCAATTTTGCTGTTAATGACGACCAAATAAATCGCATCTACGAATTTTCTGCTGACTGACCTCCCTGGGGGTTTGACGGCCCATGACATTGATCAATGGCGTTGGCAGCACTTTCGGTATCAATCTAGAGCTTGCCAGAGTTGCAGACAGGAAACTGCTGAGGTCCAACAATCACGTCCTCTTGTAGTCTAATTCCTTGTGGCGGAGACAACCAAATAGAAGTAAAGCTATATAGAGTTTAGTGTTTTAACAGTAAATATGTAGTAGTTTATTCAATCTATAAGCCCGGCATGAAGCTCAGTCGCTCCTCTAAAGGCGCAATCACCAATTTACTAAACTCTTTCTCTACCGACCCTGCTCCCTTGCCCAGCGCGCCAGAGAGGCACGTCTCAGTGGCGCGGGCATACGCCTCACCCATCGCCCCCGTTAGGAACGGCACTATCCCTGCGAGCAAGTGGTTGCGCATCTTAACGCGGTTGTGCCGGTCTCGACACATCTTGCGCAGCGGCCACCAGTGCCCGATCTCCAGCAGCACCAGCCCGAGGCTGTAGTAGTCGAACTCCGCGCTGTACTCCTCGCGGTCGTCACCGCCTGCGTAGAGCGGGTGGTGGTAAGCGCGCAGCGCCTCCTCGGTATAGTAGCGCTTGCTCGAGAACTTGTTCTCATCAGCGCCGTGGCTGTGCGAAAAGCCGATTAGCGCGGGCGCCGAGAGGTCCAGCCGGCGTGGTGGTTGTGGTGGCATAGTCGTCGTCGTCGTTGATGTCGTTGTCGGCGTGTCATGGTGAAAGAAGAGCACGTTGTGCGACGAAATGTTTTTGTGTAGCCAGCCGATCTGGTGGAAGCTGAAGACCGCCGTAGCGAGGTCGCGGGCCAGCTGTATGCGGTCATCGAGCCCGACTATAACGCGTCGCTCGAAATCAACGGTATCGCGCTGCTCCTCTAGGAGCTGGGCGAGGCTGATCACGCGTGCCGCGCCGTTGCTGCCGCCGCCGCTGCTAGAGCTGGGGGGATAGTGATAGACCAGGCCAATAAGTTCGCTGCCAGCGTCGAAGTAAATGCCGCCGCAGTTCAGGGCGCGGAAGGCTGGCAAGGTGTCCGCATCGCGACGGCCGCCGCCGAGGCTTAGCACGTTTTCCAGCCGCTTGAAGAGCCGGTTGCTGTTTTCCGGCTTGGAGTATTTGGGATCGATAGTCAATTCTTCGACGACGACAGGAGACTCGACGTCGCCGCCCTTCTGCTTCAAGACTCCGAGGCGGAATGTCGTCGGCGCGGCCGCGGCGGCGTTTCCGGGCTGGTTGACAAGCGTGATATCACTGCGCTCGAGTTTGGGAACGGTAGGCTGACCCGCCTCCCTCATCCGCCGCCTCACCTGGTCCGCGGCGAGCAGCCGGAGCATGCTGGCGTTAGATCCCGAGGCGACGAGCGCGGCTTCGGATACAGACGATTCGAGCAGCCCCGATTTGTGAGCTAGCCTGCGGGCAAGGGGCATAGCGTTAAGCTCGACCATCCTCCGGATCGAAAGGCGGCCGGCTACGTCGAGGCACGACAGCAGCTGCTCATTGAGCCGGCGCACCCGTGAAAACAGCGGGGACCCGTCGCCATCCTGAGCGAGGAGCTAGAGCTCATCGCGCAGGGCACGTAAGGTCTCGTGGGCCTGGGCGAAGGCCGCGTCGGTCGGCAGATACAGCTGGCCGTTCTGCGCCGCCTCGTCCAGCCGGCCCAGCCACTCGAGGAAGACCTGTCGCTCGATGATGAAGTCAAGGTTTTCCGAATGCGGCGAGCCCCGTAGTGCGTCGCAGACCGGCTCCGCCATCTTCTGCAGCGTGATACCACACAGACGCTGGAGAACTTTCTTGATATCCGGGCGTGTCAAGGGGTCGATAGTGAGCATGTTGCGCACGAGCTGGATGAGGCTTACTTCGGCGATGTTTGTTTTGCCCCCTGCGCGATGATGCTGTCGTCCGGCCCCGGCCTGGGCCGCCTCTAGCTCGTCTAGATGCTGGGTGACAGCTGGGTTTATGTTCCCACGCGCGTCGTGGAAGGCCTTGTTCTCAAAGTCAATGTCTCCAAGGTCCACCTTGCAGTGTCGCCGGCCTCTGAAGCGGTGGACAGCATCGCGACCGCCCCACATGTAAGTGAACACTTCGGCAAGAATGCAGCCTAGCGACCAGATATCGCCTGACGGTCCGACTTCTCGCCTTACCCAGTTCACGAGATCGAGGTTCTCGGAGACGGCAAAGTACAGGTCGCGGTCCCGAGCCAGAGTCTGTGGGTCTTCGCCTTCCTCCTTCAGGGTCGCGAGCCCGAAATCGGCAAGGATGAAGCGCCCTCCGTCGACGAGCACGTTCCGGGGCTTGAGGTCATGGTGGCAGCCGATCATTTTCAGCTTGAGGTCATCATTGGCGTAGCAATGGACCAGCTCCAACGCTGCCGCCAGGCTGCAGAAAGCGAGGTAGAAGGCTTCGTCGTGCTCGAACTCCGAAGGTCGAGTATCCCGGTCCAGTAGGTCGTGGAGGTCGCCGTCGACGGCTTCGCGGAACAGGAAGTTATGCTTCCTATCGTATGTATAAGAGCCGTAGAGCTCGAGGAGGCTGGAGTGACGGACAGCAGCAAGGAGTCGCAAGCAGCGAAGCTCGCTCTTATATGCCGACTCACCCTGCGACTTAAGTTGCTTTCGAACAACTGTCATTTCTTGCTTTATTATGGGCCAGAGGTTTAGCTTGCGTCTTTCGTCTTACTTGTGAGTTCGTGAGAGATAAGGAGGTTTTATACATGCCTTATCCCCGTATCGCTCCGGCGGAAGCGTCTCCCTGACTACTATGCCAAAGCCTCCTTGGGCCGGTCCCGTCACCCCAGTATCTGCTATTCCTGTTGTTTTAGAGGCAGCAAGAAAGGCAGCCGCGTGTAGTCTTCGAGCAGACGGTGGAGCGGTCCTTGTGGGAAGGTTAGCTCAGGAACATGTATTGGATGGACCTGAAGTCATCGCATAGGTTAACGCACTCTGTTTCTTGCTGTCTTAGCCTCTCGAGTTGAGGGTCGCCGTTGAGTATAGCGTCCTTCTCGCTACGGTCTTGTAAGAAGCTTTTGATGTCTTCCCGGACCCTTGTCAGCCCCAGCACGCTCGCCAGCTTCTCGTCCGACATAGGGAGGCTCTTGTCCAGGTCGTTCTCGTCCTTGTACTGGTCGGTCTGGAAGACGCGGTAGATAAGGTCAGGTTTCCTCATGGTGACAAAGATTGCGAATGTCCTCAGCCCAGTTTTTCGCACGACGCGGGCGGTCTCTGCACACTCGTCCTTGTCGATGGTACCCTCGTTGAGTATCTCAAGGATCCGATCCTGGGTCAGGAGGTCCGACAGCCATCTCGTCGGGACGAACTCCTCATTTGCCGTGTTCCTCAGGCGGAGGGCATGAAGTTCTATCCACAAGGATTCTAATTTCTCACGAGACGGCATCGCGTTCTGTCTCTAGAGCTAGGACCGTTGCTATCATATGCTGGGGGTTGATAGTATAGAATGAGTTTCAGTCAGGGACGCCGCTCGCTACTAAGCACTCGTAGTAGGACGAGATGGCATCTCTGTGTGTCATGGCTCTTGCAGAGCATTGCTTGCGTTGCTGTAGGTTTTCAGCTCCCATTGAACAGAGCTATGAAGGCATATAAGCCAATGAAAGCCACTGGCAAGGGCGTCACCAGGCAAGCTGAAAGCTCCGGATCACAGTACCTGTAACATCAAGAGGTACTGGGCATCACCTAGAGCCCGATTTCCAGGTACGTAGTTAAGGTCACATTAGAGGATCAAACTAGTAGGAATACAATGCAGGCAGGTACTGCAGGATACACCCCCCCCCCCAGCCGTGCTTGCTAGCCCTGCAAGATGTCGTGGCAGTGGCTGGTCGTCCACTTCTCAGCAGGCCGCCAGACGGAATCACCGTGCTCCAGACCAGGTGTTGGTTGGCGCGCGAGTGTCTCATCATTCAGTGCTGTCTCTGATGCTCGCCTGCTCGTCCTTGAAGCTTTTTAGCAACCTCGTCTAGTTGATACGGGAGGAAACGATGTCGTGCCGTAGCCTCACCTCGCTAAGCAACCTGGGAACGAAGACGATGGTGTAGTTCTGCTCCTACTTCGGCTGCACGGCGGAAGAGGTGGTTACTGAATGTCGGATGCAGCGATAGCGACGCATACTTAGGGGTGCTGTATGAGAGGACTTACCTCAATCTTGCACTTCACCCCTGGAAAGAGCTCCTTGAGCTTCGCTCGCAGCTTCATGATATCAAGGTACTGGGACGGTAGTTCCTGCGGTACCAGCACGACAGACTTGTCCTGATTCTCCATGGTGACCGACGTGGTGAGTAGGGAGCCAGGAAAGCGGGGAGCTGGATCAAAGAAGAGGCAGCCTGATATAGGGCATTAGTGGGTACGTAGGTCCTTTAGATACAGTAATGGGGCCAGATGGGAGGGACAGGGGGGAAGACGTGCGAGGAATGGTTGGTAGACTTCGGCTCATGGTTGCAGCTGCAATGCTATTGTCTCATGCAGGCCTTGAAGCGCCATGCACGTTGCTAAGCAGAAGGTGACAATTCCGACAGGGGGTCAAATATCTCGGCCGGACACACCAGCGTCGTCTGTCCTCTTCGTTCTAAGTTTATTCGATACATTCAGTATTTTCCACCTACTATGGAGCTAGACGCGGTTCCCGATATAGTCGGCAGCTGCAATGCCAGTGTCCTTCGCAGGAAGATAACAGAACGACGGCTTGCCTTGTTCTCCGGTGCCCATGACGAAGCGGAAATATGGGTCGCGCGCACCCAGGTAGGCGAGGGTACGGCCCCGGAGACAGCATTGAACAAGGAGGAGCTTCGGCGACTGGAGCCTATGGACATCGAGACATTTCACACCGAGGGAGATGTCTTCTAGTAGGTGTACACACAATAGAGAGAGAGAGAGAGAGAGCCCGCACCTCTAGACTGAATGACTTGCTAAGGTGACTGGCAGCATCATTTGTCAGGCCAACTCCTGGGACCGTCTCCTGGTGGCCAGTCAGACCTTTGAGTGCTTGATGAGGATTCTGCAGATATTTTCATTCTTCATGGAGATGGTTTTGAACTTTGGTATCAAGATCAAGGATGACAATAATACCTGGCACGGCTTTCACTCTAGGCGCCGATACGACGAGGCGGGCGAGGGTACGTGGGAGCGGCGTGTAGTGTTACGCGGTGAGGGCAGCAATAGCACTGACACCTTAGCAGCGTTATCGGCAGTGGAAACTTGCTATACAGTTCGCTTCTTTGAGAACAATGGAAGACAAGGAGAAGATGTTTGGTCTTCCAGGCAGACAGGCGTCTACTGCCGCTACTCTGCCTTGAGCAAGCAGTCAGCCTGGATCCTCATCAAACCATCCCACGCCTTGGAATAACAACTAGCGGCTGGATGCGAGGCCATGTCTCGTCTCACTCGGTCGGGCGAGGGCTGGGCTGCGGTCTTTCACGTCATGTTCATCTGCTTCGCGCTGACCTACTGGCCCGACTATATCGCGGCCCAGACGACGAAGATGGAAAGTTTCGTATGAATCAATCCACCCCCACTGTCTCCCAACTCTAGTAAGGCCTACAAATCATTGACTCAGAGATACTATACGCAGGGGGCCAAGTCGCTCTTCTCAGAGGTAGACGACATCCAGCCGTACGACTACGACCTCCGCTTCCAGGATAGACAGAACCTCTAGCGGCTGAGGCATAGGCTCCTCAGGGCAGCCGCAATGCTGGACGCCACCATCGATCTTAGGGCCAGGGTACTGAATCTCCTCACCCAAGGTGTGGACAGTGAGTTGATACGCGCCCTCGCCGTGGAGCTGGAAGACTACGACGCAAAGGCCAAGCACTACAGGCACTGCATAAGCGACCTCCAACAGCGTGGATCCGACGCCATGTCCCTGGTTTGGCCGTCCCTATCCCTCTTCCCTTTCTTTTTCCCATTCGTGCATAGATGACTAGCTGAGCTGATAGCAACGGGATGGAACCCGACCAGTTGCTCGATATTCTGAACCGCCGCTACGGCAATGCCAGCTTCCGCAGCGCTGAGGCCAACGAGTCAAGCCTCAAGGCAAATGTCGCGTCGCTCGCCAGGATGGAGACAATAGCCGTGAACGGGGAGATGCAGCGCGAGCTTGACCAGAGGACAACGGTCAACATCCGTGCCCTGACGGTGGTGGCAACCATGTACCTGCCAGCGTCCCTGCTCTCGGTACGACATCCAACCCCAGTACCCTACTGGAAATTGATACACCCATTCAGCCATCTTACCCTATGAAGCTCTAGGTACCTAAACTCAGCTGCAGGGGGGAGGTCGACGGCGAGTTAGCAACTGACTAACGTGAACCACCAGGGCATCTTCAGCTCAAACCTTGTAGATGTGAACTCTAGGGGCGCGTTTGTTGTAGCGTCCCAATTTTGGAAGTTCGTGGTAATCTTGATACCCATGGTCCTAGCGACTTTTGCTATAGTTGCAGTGCTGGAGAAGGTGTGGACGGTGATGCAGCGGGAGGCGATGCGTAAGATAGCAGCTCAAGCGATCGACCAGGCTACTCCCTAGGCAACTTTCGAAGCTGTACTCTAGCGGCGCAGCTTACAGCTCATGTGGGTGAGGGTTAGGGATTCATTGAAGCTGGGAGGGAACTGCATTAGGCAGGCTATTGGACGCCATCAGATGACGAGGAGACGGAGCTGAAAATTACGTGTGAGAAGTGAGAGAGTTGGTCTGTGGTGCTACGCACTCACTGATTGGTTGACCGCTGAGAGCCTCACTCTCCCATATTGTCTCGCTTGTGGTTTTCTTGCATCCATGTGTATGTCCATGACCTATAGGATCACCTATAGGTGATCCATATAGGGTCTGAGGACCGAGAAGGCCATGGATACCTCACGTTATTTATTGTCGCCAGACGCTTCCCTTTTGTCACAAAGCTCTCTGCCGACCCAGCCTAAGACCTTTAGGTTGGCACCGGAACTGCTCATCACCTGCTCTTGTTTAAAGTATTGTCTGTCTCATTAAATTTGTAGTGGCCGAGCAGAGTTCTTGTATGATGTCTATGTTTGGACAGAACAGACGCTGCCAGGCTCCGCCGGCTCAGCCCTTCGACAGCCAGCTGACGAGCCTAGCCAAGACAGAAGAATCTAGGGTAACGTCGAGGAAGGACAGGACCGAGGAGGGAAAATATAGTCTGCTCTCCTGCCTCGCGTGCGCACAGTCTCGCCGCATCGACTTCACTGGCATATCGTGGATCAATGCCCAGGGGACATTCGGCCGTGGTAGTCAGGGCGTGATGGCCCAGACGCGCGCCAGCCTCGACGTCGTCTTCGCCTTCAAGCGCCGCCGTCCTCCAAGCAGGCGGATGTTGGGCAGCAGCACGTCCGCCAGGGCAAAGGACCACGCCTTCCGCGAGATTTGCTCTGAGATCATGGCGCTGGGCCACGAGGACCTACGCTCACATCCGCACATCGTCCAGCTCATCGCCATCAGCTGGGAGGTCGAAGATGTCCGCAGCTGGTTCTTCGCAAAGCGCGTGAACATTTGGCCCGTCATGATCCTAGAGAAGGCGCCGCACGGCGACCTGGGCTCTTTCCTGCGCGGTGACGAGGGGTTCAAGACGGACCGAGCGACGAGGTTGCGCATGTGCGCCGAGATAGCGTCTGCCCTCGCCGCCGTGCACAAGAACGGTGAGGTGTTTTGATTTTTTTCTTTTCCTTCTTTTCCCCCCTTCACGCTCGCTTCCTTGCGGCTGACAGGACGATGCCCAAGGCATCGTCCATGGCGACATCAAGCCCGATAATGCCCTCGTGTTCGACAGGGGGGTCGTGAAGCTGTCCGACTTTGGCTTTTCAGCCCTAGCATCCAACAAATCGTTTGAGCTTGGCGGCACGAAGCCCTGGAGTGCCCCAGAGCTTGTCTACTTCGACCGCGCCACCCTCGAAGACGCGAAGCTAACCGACCTCTACTCCTTTGGCATGCTGTGCCTGTAGATCGTATTCAGGAACGAACTAGCCGAGAGGGGGCAGAAACTGGTCGCGGTGCCTGGCTTCTGGGGATCGTCAAGCTCGCTATTTAGCAGCATCATGAGCCGATTCTCAACCCGCCGGTCCAGCACTGTCAACCCCTCGACGCCCGATCTCAAGTGCCTGAGACAAGGAAACAAAGCCGACCCAGCAAAAAACACCATGCCGAGGCTGGCTCAAGATCTCGTAGCGGGGCTGCCTGAGGGAGAGGTTAGCAAGGACTTGCTAGGCAAGTTGTTTGCGAAATTGCTGTCTTTCACGCCGACCTCCCGGACTGTGCAAGCTGCTCATGATACAGCCTCGGACTTTGCAGTCATCGCTGAGGGTCTACTTCGAAACAGGTATAGTATTATTATTCCTCACCTTATAGTAAGCCCAGTGCTACTGACAGAATCTGAAGCAGTCCTGTGGAGGTGGCTATCCAGTCGCGCGTTAATGCGCCCCAAGACAGCCCGCCGGCCCCCGTGGCCTTCCCCGGAGCTCGGGATTTCCAGGTGCGATTGCAGTCGGTCACGGCAACTGACCTCGCCTGTCTGTGGTTGCACACTGACAAGGGTTGTTATGCAACTAGGTGTCCAAGTCACTACAGAGCCTCTGCGAGACGGACTTCCGTGTGAGAGAGCACATATTCGAGTGTCTTGACCAGGAGTACAACGCAGCAAGGGACGAGGACGCAAGATCCAGTGCGGCTGTCCAGCTTGCGTTCTGCAAGGAGGTGGGCTTTGGTACCGAGCAGGACAGAGTCGCTGCCGAGGCCTACCGGAAGAAAGTATATATCAATGCTATCGATCTCCAGGGCATGGTCGACGCAACGCGTGCGGTCCAGGAGCCTTTCAACACCAGCCTTCGAGCCATGTGCGATAGCGGCATCATCCAGCCCATACATTACGGGACTGACTTCCGCTTTGCGGCTGGGCCTGAGGTGTTAGAAAGAATGCAGAAGGCTCGCGAGGCGCAGATTAGGGAGATGGAGAGGACACTGGGGAAAACCCACCCGGCCGTGCTGAACCTCAAATGGTCCCTCTCTAGTCTACTAATGTACAGCAACAACCCGCTGGCCCCCATCAAGCATCTACATAAGATGCTGCAGGACCTCGAAGGCGCCCCGGACAAGGGGCCCGACCATCTCATCACCCGGGCCTACTTCTCCGCGTGCCTCGGCCGACTCATGAGCGCCGACACGGCCGAGACCATCCTAGGCTATTGTCTCAAGACTCACGAGGCCCTCGTCAGCCACAGGTTGGACAAGCACGTGGTGTCCATGATGCTATGCGTGCAGATCTCGGACATCCTGTCCGCCCTGGGCCGCAAGCGGCAGTCGATGATCTATCTCGACCGCGCCCAGTCCGCCACGGAAGCCAAGTTCGGCCCGGAGCACCCCAACACGGTCATACTGCTGGACAAGAAGACGGACAGCCTGGTGCACGAGGGCGACATTCTGGGGGCGCTTGCCAACCTAACTGACATATCGTCGCGCTTAGACGGGCTCATCGATCCGGAGGACACGGTGAAGCCGTACATACGCCGCAAGCACGCCTCGCTGCTCGCCTTGGCTGGCCGCTTCGGCGACGCTCTCCGCATCGTCGACGAGGAAGAGGATCTCATGCGCAACCACGGCATCCCCAAGGACGACCAGATCTTCCTGGGGAATCTCATGATGTCGCTCACCCTGTTGTTCGAGCTGGGCAAGTTTGAGAAGGCAGCCGATAGCGCTCAAAAAATCGTCCGCGCCATGCGGCGGGTTAAATGGCCACCTCCACCGCCTCCTTCTCAGCCCCATCCCCCAAGCAGTGACGGCGACACGCACAGAGGCCAGAAAAAAGTCAGATTCAACCCGTTCAAAGAGCTAGCGCAGCTGCTTGGAGACGGCGACACTATCCCACTGGGCTCCGGCGATGGCGGCGATGGCTCCGAAGGCCTAAACCTAGACATTTTCCCGGAGCCGCCGGAACCCCTAGGCGCCAAAGCCTTATTGGCGGCGTCGCTACACGCCTGTGCCTATAAGCTGGAAAGATGCGGGAGGAGAGAAGAGAAGACGGCGGTTCGTCTCGATCGCAAGGCCGATGGCTACCTCGACAAGCTCGTCCAGGCTGTCAGCGACAAGCTGGAACACGGCGGGCGCGGCACCGCGGCACCGCGTGCTGCGGAAGCCGAAGTCGACACCGCCGAGGCCAACAGGCGAGCCCGCTCGGACATCCTCAGGGCTATGGACAACGGCCTCACCCCGCTGATCGAGCTCGTCGCGTCGCTGGGCTTCCGCAATGCCCGCCGCGGCCTACATTACGAGAAAGCCATCGCCGCGGTGCAGAGAGTGGGCCAACCGCACACTATAGCCATCCTCGAGGAGCACCGCTTGCTCTGTGCGGACCACGAGCCGCCCGCAGACGCGACCGCCCGGTTCCGGAGCGCCGAGGACCTCGTGGCTTGGGCGAGTGGTCGGTGGATGGGCACGTACCTCTACGAGGAGGGAGGGGGACGGAAGGACCTGACGGGCCGGAAGACAATGGCGCTGGTTGCCTCGCCAGCGACGGCACCGGCAGATGCCGGGGCCGGGGACGGCGAATGTTGGGATGCAGACGTGCAGGGAACGTCGACGGATGATATGGGTACGTGGTTAATCAAGGGCAAAGCCTAGGTCAGCGGGAAGCTGAGTCTGCAGCTCTACCACCAGGAGGGCAGTGAAGAACATGGATGGGAGTATACTGGGTATGCGAACGTCGCCCGGGGCGCGTGTGGTGGATACTGGGGCGTCAGGAATGTCAAGAGGGAGGGTTCAGGCGGCACATTTCTGTTTTACAAGTACTGAAAATGACCAAAGCTGTTCACATAATTATAATATTTAGAATAAAACGCTATCACTTTTTCTTCAAGTCGGGCCATATATCTCCGAACCAGCCCCCTTTAGTTAATTGATATGTACGTATATACATTCTTCATTCTTCCACTCTATTCAGCAACTATAATACAGTCCTCTTCAGCCCTAAGCAGTTCGACGTCGTTTTATTTATTGGAGGTCTTTGCCATCTAATTGGCCTCTTTCTTGAGCTTTTTGTAATATAGCCTTGATATTAGCCGAATCTGGATTTCGGGCTCAATGTAATGATCACACTTAATCCTGGGACCCGATGTATCCAGCAGTTCGGTCCAAGGTGAAATACTTCAATGAAAAACTCGTATTTTGACCATCGTATAACAGTTACTAGATATAAAGTTATTGAATACAATAAACGCAATATATATTAATTGCTAAAACTTTATCAACTATAAAAAACATATTCGGCTGCATACATCCATTCCGCTTCGTAGTTTTCGATTACCTTAGCTTACTTTTATCCAGCTTGTAATTCTAACACTAATCCTATCAATTCTGGATTACCTATATAATCCTAGTTTCATAATAGATCTTTAAGACTTACTCCGCTACGTAGCTGTTCTGCTAACCGGCTTATTAAAGCTTGGGTTCACGCAAGACCGAAACACGACGTAATCATGCCGTGAAACGGCTCGAGTGGAAAGTGCGCTACACAATGTGAGAAGTATATCCAGTAGAGCTTCGCTCCAGGCTCAACAATGCGATACATAGTGGCAGAGTACAGACCAGCTGGTCACACGGAGCTCCTGGCAAACCCGGCTTCGGGAAGATGGTTTGGCGCGCGGTGCGAGGCTGCGCAAATCTGAGTGGCCAGGTCTAGCCCCGTGCGTAGATCCACCCTGTCGTGCCTGTCACGCCAACCAGATCCCTAGTCCTTGGGTTCCTCCGCTACCAACTGCATCAACAATATCGTTGATCGCATCACCGCCTCCTCCTGATCGCTCTTCACTATGGCATCGGATACGGACGGTGACTTACTACTCTACGGCCCGGCGGCGCTTCCGCCGTCGATGGAGGATCCGGGAATGATCGCGGTTTGCCACCCACACTACGACTTGTCCCCCGCCAACGTACTCTTCAGCCTGCCGAGGTTCGATTCGACAAGTTCGGCCTTGTCACCCTCAAAAGGCGTCTATTGTGGCACGGCGTTGCTCGCTTGTCAGGTTGTGGCCAACAATGCATTCAGTGGCTATCTGGCGACAGACCGCGACGGCCTGCAGCGCGTTGGTCAGGCGCGGCGCGATGAGATCCTGACAAACGATCAGTACTGGTTTATAGTTGACCAAGGCAACCCTCGCGATGATTACCCTGTCATCCCGCGATTCGAAGACTGGCGGTTTCCCGTTCAGACATTTTCAGAGTCACAATGGACGTATTCAGAAGCTTCCGCTCAACAGCCGACTCTCTCAAACGGCACCGACATGCCTCCTCCTACTTCTCGTTTGACAACCCGCCGTTGCATCATCTCGAATATATCCTACCCTATTCACTCTGCACACATCGTGCCCAAAGCGCAAGTAGCCTGGTTCAGTAGTACACGTTCTCGGCCCCAGTGGAAATGACGGGATGCGTGAGTTCGCAGCACAATGGCATAAGACCGTGGTGCCAAGAAGATCGTTCGAGGGCAATCAGTCGGTACCGGATGAATACCTTTTTGCCAAGTTTGCACAGGCTACATTTGCGCTGCTTAAGCCATTTCTTCTTCGCAAAGTGTCTCGGCGCATTTTGGTCTGTGAAGAGGTTGATGGGAATTGCCGCTTCTCTGTAAAGAGGGTTTCTGGGGATGTCTTGTGGAAGCGATAAAGTGGAGGCGGTACTTCGCGAACTGAGAGCGCGAACGGCGGCCAGAAACGATCACATTCACAAGCGACCCAGGACGATGACTGCGATGTCGCAGCTCATAGTTGTAACAGGAATGTTCGCCAGCGGATAGAGGATCGCGATTCCGATCATTGGAAACCTGATGAATGGAAAGACCTGGAAGCGCAGGCTAGCGCAGATTGGTATGATAATATGGTCGCACAACCCTTGGCAGAGGATTCGGAGTACGAACGAGGCCGGCCACGCGAACGAAGGCGTTACTAACCTTTACAGTATCGTCGGCGGTGACAAACATCCGACACGCTGCCATCGCTGATGACGGATGATAATGTGTTATTAGATACCCACGACCCCAATCACAGAGATAACGGGTTAGATCCGCATGAGAACTATACATTGCCACCACTTGCTAGTGATAAGACCGCAGATGGTGGGCAGCGAGAGCGTCGGAGCTCAGAAGTTCAAGGCAGCGATACGAGAATTGAAGAAAGCCTTGTCGATATTTAATACAAGATAGCGATATGTCAGCTAGATGAAGCCAGCTTCTAACATGAAACCCTCCATCCATCGGCGACCTACCGAAGCCTCCTCATAGTCAATACGAGATTCGCTCTGTTACTAAGGCATACATAGATACACATACGGAGTGTCAAATTGGGTGTTGCTGACGCGTTGGCAAACCATATGAGTTTGGTGTAAGTCTCCTTCACAGAAGGTGTAATACCTAACTGATCATCGTACTTTCAAATATATACATTGGCTCGCATTGCATATAAGCAAGGTGCCTTCAAAGGAAGCCCACAATGTTACAGATGGAGTCTCAATTCCAGAACGCTCAGGAGCTGGCAGGCGCAGTGATTTTCTCAATGTACCACTGGAGGCGGAAGTCATTAGCGGACAAACAACAAGGTAAGGGCTCGAAGTACGACTTACAGTCTTGCCGCCGTCACTGGTGGTAGGCGTGGTGTGAGTGCAGCCGTACTCGGTGTACATCATGTCACCATAGCTTGGGTCGGCGGGGTCGAGAGTGATGGTCGTGTTCACGTAATACTGGTCCTCCGTGAGGCCGCTGGGGGAGTTGCCGTTGTCATCTTGCAACTCCACCGCCGTGTTCCACAGCGAGAAGGCATTCGAGGTCTTTTGGTAGGTCGACAGGAGCTTGCCGGTGACTGCGTCGTGCATCGTCTGGTTCCATAGGTACGTCTCCTTGTCGACGAGGGTGTACTTTATCACAATCCCATTCTCGTAGTTGGCGTCGGCTGTCGTTATTGTGCCTACGAATTGGGTGGTCTGGTCCTCGGCGTTGAGTCCGTAGACCTCGGATGAGATGCACCAGGCTGTATCGGCAGCGGCTTGTCCCTCGCACTCGCTCTGGCCGGACGGGTAGCTGCCAATGATGCTCTGGACCAGGTCCCCTGTATTGTTTCCAATGCCTATCCAATTAAACATGTAGCCCTTCTGATCTGAGGGCATCTTTCCGGGGTAGATGGTGCTGGTTGTGCTGGTGATCTCGCTGGTTGTCTGGTAAAAGCCACAGATAGGACCCCACGCAAGGTCCTCCTGCCGCTTGTCGACGAGGGGCTTGGCCGCGGCCACGGAGGCCAGCAGTGCAAGAACCGAGAGATTGGAATGCATGTTGTGCGAGAGTGTGAGTACGCAAAAGAGAACGGATCTAGTCAATCTTGTGAAACGAAACGGAACGAAAGTGGTGGTTGTCCTGCCAGCCGGAAGTGCGCCTGAACAGTTTCATAAACTTCATTGTGTAAACGGACGGTTCTTATGTCTCCTGAGCCCTTGTTGGTTGTGGGTACTGTCAAGGAGTCGAAACAGTCAAAATTCTCCGCCCATGACCCTAGATTCTTATTCTGTAATTACCGCGTGTTTCTTCAATCAAATAACATTTATGTTGCTAATTGGTATTCATTCAACGGATTTGTATATCTAAAACTCGACTACGAATGAGTAAAATAGTGTTGGCTGTAGTATTGACAGCTTAGTACAGCTCGTTTTGTATGTAAATACGGTGAAGTTGTCAGTTTTTTTCGGAATATAGACATACTCTGGTAACATCCCAGGGGGGACCCCCTGGACCCCCTTGTCTGCAGCGCGTGCCTATTATCCACCACTCACCACCCCAGGAATTCCTAAACGGGCAATCATAATAGCACGCCTTGAACCACCTTCTTCGACCGTGTGGGATCTCATTTAGAGGGAAAGGGGGACTGTAGGTCCTTTCGCACGTATGATTCGACCAATCCCTCCTTCGGCTTTCAAAAGTTAGACGTTGCCAACAACCTCCGTAAAGCCCTCTGATAGCAGCGATCCAGACAAGGAATTGGTGGGTTTTCCTGTATCTAATGGCCCAGGAGATCATAACGTCGAACCTCGATGCTCCGAGTATCTGGTGCGATTGCTGCCTTGCCATGAGTCTCAGACCCCTTCGAGATCTCTTCCCAAAGCAGATTCTCGCCTGGCAGGCAGTGTGGTGGTAGAGGCTTGAACAAATTGCTAATGACGTTACAGGAGATCTACGGGTCTCCACCGGCTGCATGAACTGCGTGTCTGGTTTTTACCTGTGCTTCAAGTGCTCGCGATCCAAGTAGATGGCTTTATCCGAATCATGATCTTGTTTAGTACGGCCACGACTGAAGCTCTCAGCCTGCGCCCGAAGACGCCGCGTTAGAAGGGGGCTACTCTGCTCCGAACGATGCTTTGACCTTGATACTCAGGGTCAGGACTTTGAGTTCGACGACGAACACCTGGATCTAGGTGCGTTCTTTGTAGCTCTCCCAGATTCGGAGTAAGCAGAAAGGGTGGCATGGAGGCCACTGCGGTTACGATCTCAGATCATCTCCTGGGCTAGACTAAGTTGGCATTACAAATAATTTTCTAGCCCCTTGAGAACTACTTACTAAAATGCATCAAGGACAAGGTCGATTTGACTGTCCGCGGTCGTGTGTCGATATGATACTTGACTACATGTCAGTTATAATTTTTGAGACGATATCAGTCTGGGCCTCACTACTTACTAGTGCCCTCTGATCGGCTATGCGAGTTCTAGGGCACTGCTAACACCGGGAATTGTGACTGGGTATCGCTCACTGTTGGATCAAATCACTTACCCTTCTCCTTGACGTGTTGATTTGTCTATCAGCAAAGGTAAATGTCGTCTAATAAGGCTTCGGACCGGAGCTCCTCTGCGAGCCGCCGGTCATCACCTCCAGCTGTAAACAAGACACTCCGGATCAATTTGTACTCTGAACCTCCGCTTGAACTCATCGGTTGAGGTCGTAGCAATAGCGAAGAATAACAATCCTCGATAAACCACAATCAGTCCCCGGAATCTACCTCTCTCCATATTATTCCGAAAATTGTTAGCTTATTAATACTGTATAAGTCTAATGCGGGTCGTAAGCATATAACGCTTATCATCATGCGCTCGATAAAGGCACACCATGTTTTCCATCTCGGGTGTGAGTCTTGTCTGTGTCGACTAGCTAGATCCAGAATCCTCGCCTCGAGATCATCAGCTTCGTCAAAGAAAGCCTTGGCGATCTGGTCAAATTCGCTGAAGTATGTAGTTTGGTCGCCCAAGCCTTCGTTGTGTGACCATCGCAGTATATCAGGATAAAGGGCATGCTCAAATCTGTTCAGCTCGTGTTTGTCCACGCGGAGGTCCCTTAGACACCTGACAAAGTACCGCAAGAGATGTCTCTAGTCTTCGGATTCTTCTTGTATTGTTAAAACTTGAGTGGTTGCCATAACCTCTCCTATCTGCTGTCCTTTGACATGAAGGACCCGAGAGTTGTTCAGAACCTCACAAACGGCCTCGGCTGTTCTCGCCGTATCCGGCATTACCTCTTTGGGATCGATGTTTGCGAGCACCAACTTGATGGTCTGTGGTACGGGTTCATGAATTACCGGGACCCAGGACGGAAAATTCACAGACGTACTAACGGTGCCAAAGTAATTGAAGCGGCCTAGAAACTCTAGGCGACCCGTGGCAGTGATGAATGCTAGAATAGCCTCCCTAAGCACTTGATCAAGGCGGAGAGAGTAGTCTACCCTGATCCTGGACCCAATTTCTGCCGGAAAACAGCCGCAGAATCCAAAGACCAGGTCTTTAGGATCCGAGCATTTCCTCAAGATGCAGAGATCTAGCCAATTATCGAAGTCGATAAACGAGTTTTGGTGCATGTCGCTTGGCTAGATCAGCAAGCACGTCCTCTGGAAGACCTTCCACAGCCTATTCAACTCTGTGCTGAGCCTTGCCATTCTCCCGATCTCTGATAGAGTGAGATCTGACAGTATATTCAGAGCCCCAAAAGGCGCCATCTCGAGCTGCGTCACCAAGGTGGTCTGCCGCGAGTATATGGTCTCCTGGACCGTCAAGACCCTCGTCCAATACGGCTGCGCGAGGATTTCGGTCAGGAACTTCCCCAGCTCCCAAGACTTGAAGGTTGACCCCTTGCCCCTACGCAACCGACACCACAGTCTCGCATCCGCATTCGGCATCGGCTGATGCAGCCAGATGAGCGTCTCCCGCACGCGCGAGGAGATTCGACTCATCAGGCGCATCTGGGCGCCCCGCTCCGAGATGTCCGACTGATTGACCGGCAGGGCGTCGATCCAAAGAACCCGGTCCTCATCCACGAGGCGCAGGCGAGTCAGGATGTGGTGGAGGTTGCGCGTCACATAGAAGGACTTTCCTTCGAGGTGGATGGCTACCAACCGGGTCTGCTTGCCCTAGACGTACGAGAGAGCCTGGTACGAAGGCGGGCTGTGCAGGTTGGCGACAAAGATGGAGCAGCTTATGCGCTGGCCGCAACGTCCGGAACGGAGGCGTACGAAGCGCACTTCATCCTCTTGTAGTGGAGTGTAGATCTCCTTTGAGGACCTCTGGTTGAGATCTGCGATGTCGATGTTTTCTTGGGGAGTGCGAATTGTGGACATGTTGGCAGATCGCTCAGATTAGGCTGCTAGGAGACGGCGGTAGTTAAAGAGGACGCGATGATAGGCTGATTCTTCTAGCAGCATCGGTCAAATTTGATGCACTGCGCATGCAGTGAAATCATTAGCTATGGGGGCAGGACTATTGCGGCGCAGGTACGTCGACCGAGTAGCCTTATGCTGAACTAGCCACCCAACTTGCAGGCGAAGACTGACAAATCGGAACTGCAGCTCACATTGTAAGCACTTTGTGGCGCCTCAATCTGGGGTAGCTGTTCTGCCAAAGGGCATGGTAATGTATTCGTGGTATCATGCTGCCAAAACATTACGATACTTATCTCGGGGCGGTTCATGAAGGCCCTAGACAAGACCTTTATTTACACATGGCGTTTCCAACTCCTCTTCGCAACCCGCTCCCTCTTTATTTTCTCCATCGTCTCCAGAACTTCCACCCAGGCTCATCCTCTTCATAGTCCCTGGGCCTCTTCGCAGGGCCCTTCCCCCGCACTCTTAAAAAGTACACAGGCACACCTGCCGCGACGAACGCGATCACAATGAGAGTCTGCAACGGCTCCGCGATAACGGCGCGCGAGAGCAGAAACAGACCGACACAGCAAAAGATGATCGGGGTTGTTATCCATGTCTTGTACGGCCTCTCCAGACTCGGTTCCTTAACTCGCAGGACAATGAGCGCGAGCACCGTCAGAAAGTAGAAGGTGTAGCCCGCGACACCGTAAAAGGTGAGCAGGGTGTCAAACTCGCCCACAATAACATACGCAACGGTGAGAGTACAGTTAAGCACGAGTGCGTTGACAGGCGTGAAGAAGAGTCCCGTATCTTCGTCTCCGACCCAGCGAGCCAGGGCGTTCGAGAACCAGCTTCGTGTCCGTAACGTAGATACGTGCCTGTTTTCCATGACATTGGAGCCAATACCAACTCGTCCGAAGAATGCCGGGACGTAGCCTTCTTTGCTGGCTGCGTAGACAAGGCGGCTGCTGGTGAAGGTGGAGCTGTTCAGTGCTCCGAAGCAGGATGCGCTGACGATCAGAGCAAGCAAGAGAGATCCGATTGGGCCAAAGACTTTGGAGCCGAATAGGACAGCGATGGTGTTTGACGAGTTTGTGGCGGACAGTGGGAGCACAAGGAAGTATGAGAGATTAGCCAACACGTAGCACAGGATGACCAGCGGCATGGCTGTGTGGATGACGCGGGGAAGATCTCGACTAGGGTTTCGAAATTCGCCCACGACGTAGTTTGTCTGTGAGACATGTCAGCAAAAGTACAGCGAGGATCCGTCTCGTAAGTTCTGAATGACTTACGTTGTCCCAACCGTCATAAGCCCAGAGGCCAGCGTAGAGAGCCACCGCCCAAGCAGAGGCATCCATCTTCGTCCCTTCGAACCACTTGTGAGTCTTCCAGTCCTCGTTCGGCTCTCCGCTGTAGGAATATCCCGTGAAAGCGACCACAACACCGGTGATCGTGACTCCGAGCAATGCAATGAACTTCAAGAACATGAGCGAGTCATTCACTCTGGTCCCGAGCTTCGTAGAAACGCAATTGAAGAAGGTCACAAGGAACAGCCCGGTCAAGCCGACAGCCTTGTTGTACCACGGGTTGATGGTCTCGGCCTCGGCCCCAATCGCAGCTCGCACAACGTATTCGCCCATGATAATGGAAATGATGGCGGCACTCCCGGGCTTCAGAACCAGCACCGCCACCCACATGAACAGGAAGCCCCAGATCTCGTGAAAGATCTTGGCCAGATATACCTGCGATCCTCCGTTCAGAGGTATTGCCCCGCCAAGCTCGGCATAGCTGGCCGCGCCGGTCCAGGCGAGAACTCCAGCTACCACCCATATAATGAGGGCGCCACCAGGCGACCCCATATTGACATTGACCTGACCCGGCGATGAGAATATGCCAGAGCCTATGATCAGACCGACAATGAGCGAAAGCCCGTTCATGTATGTCAAAGTCTTGTGCTTCTCAAGAGACGCCCCGCCCAGACCGCCATTCTGTGTCGGAGTCACGGTGGGAGCACCGATGGGAGTATAGCCAGCGCCGGTGGTCGAGGAGAGGGGGAAGAGGTTCGCCGTGAAGCTGAAACCGGAGGACATGGAGAAAGTGCGCCCGTGGCCTGCAGGTCGCCCCGTCGCGGCCGGGTTCCCCGCGTCCAAGGGGTCATCCTGCTCGAGGGATAGTTTTCGCGAGGACGATATGCTGGGGCGAGAGTCGGTGTCATCTGCAGAGCCTGCGTGGTCGGAGCTGGCGAGCGACGCGAGCTCTAGCGAGTCGCGGGTGCGCACTTGAAGGTGGAGGTCGTGGGAGTACGACATGGTGAAGAGGTTGGTGTTCTGCAGGCGAGTCCGTCAGACCCGTCCGCAAAGAGTCCTCGGTGAGTCCTCCAGAGTCTCGATATCGTCCGCTATGCCAGCCGCCGCACCGAAGCGACCATGTTCGGGTTCCAAGCGCAAACTCGAGAGTATTCTGCCCGCGGTCCGGAAGGTCAACAACCGTCTTGAGGCCGGTGACGGCTGCTCGCGCGAGCGCAGGCACCGGTGAAGCACGGGAAAGACTAGCAAGAAATCAATACTGTCGCCTGCGCAGAGCAATGGCGAAGAAAGGTAACCAAGATCGGGGTCGGCCAGGAGGAGGACACGGAGGGCATGAGAGTCAAAAAGTAGGCTGAACAGCGCACTGGGCAAAGAGGTCGTCTGTCCCCAGGAACGATGACAGGCCCCCTTTCGCACGCCCGCAGACACAGTTGAGCGTCGAACCAGGCCCCAGTAGCCCCTACCGCGTACCCCTACGTAGTCCCATGTGTGGTACGGTACATGCGTAGTGGTGCAACCCGTCCAGGCTCAGAAGCCCCCTACCGCACGCGGACAGGGACAGGAGCCGTCCTGAGTGGTCAGACGCTGCTAGCCCAGCAGGCCTGGGTGGGCTCGTGCTCCGGCACACGCCAGTAGCGGTCAAGCGTGGTTTCGGCAGCTGCTCCCAGGGCCGACGAGCTTAATCAAGCCCCCCTGTCAGCCCTGCAGGTTCCTGCTTCGGCCGCCACCCTGCCACCCTGCCTGGCCTACTACTAAATTTACCTGGCAGTAGGCGCTGAGATCTGACTCGATAATCCTTCTAGCACACACAAGACCGTAGATATGCATTCCGACCCGGAGCCTGGAAAGACTGTCTCCCCTCCAGGCGCAGATCCAGAGTCCCGTCAGCTTCCTGGGTTGTGACCCTGACTGGACTTCTGACACGTTGCCTATGGCGTCATACTACGCGTCTCCGAGACGCGAGGCTTGAGATGCAGCTACCGTGTACGGACCGAGCGGGGAGGACCCTGGATCTCGGGACCTGGAGCTCTTATCAGACCGTTGCTCCAGAATTTCTCCATTCGACTTCTGGAAAACGCCTGGCAGCATGGACTCGTAGACACCCTCCCTCCCACCACGTCCTCCTTGGCTTCAGTTTGTGCGCAAACGAAGCACGCAGCTTCAGCCTGCGAGAATGAATGCGCCCTCACCATGTCGTTAATCTACATGCGGCCAGCAGGCCGCCGACTACCCAACTTACACATCTCTCGCACCCTCCTGACGAGAGCTTCTCGTTGCCACCGCTTGCCAGCATGGCGCACCGCATCGACAGCGTCTCAACCAGACCACGATGAACGTCTGGCCGCGATCGAGCGATACTCGGCCGAGGCGAGGGGGCGGAAGAAGCCTGCACAACTGAGTTCAGTGCAGGTGCCAAAGCTCGACCTTCCTGCCCTGGACGAGAAGTGGCGTGCAGAATGGGATCGCCTGAAGCGAGAACAGCCCCAAGACGGGGCAGACGCACACAAGCAGCGCAAATACATCTTGCCAATGTTCCCATACCCTTCTGGCCACCTTCACATTGGCCACCTGCGCGTCTACACCATCGCCGATGTGCTCGCGAGGTTCTACACCCTTCAGGCGGAGAAGACCATCCTTCCTATGGGATGGGATGCCTTTGGCCTGCCCGCGGAGAATGCTGCCCTTCAGCGAGGCATCAACCCTGCAGTATGGACGAAGAGTAATATCACCAGGATGAAAGAGCAGATGGGGTCCATGAATGGCAGCTGGGGCTGGGACCGTGTAGGTACTGGTCCGGATTGCTTCGTGGGGACGTGCGACTGACACATTTCAACACGCAGGAAATCTCCACATGTGATCCTGAATACTACAAACATACCCAGAAGATCTTCCTAATGCTACACGAGAAGGGGCTGGCATACCAAGCCGAGGCTGAGGTCAATTATGATCCCGTGGACAAGACCGTGCTGGCGAATGAACAGGTGGATGCTAATGGTTGCTCCTGGAGGTCCGGTGCCAAGGTCGAGAAGCGCCGGCTGAAGCAGTGGTTCCTCAAGATCTCCGAATTTCGGGAGTCTCTGCTGCAGGACCTCGAGGTACTGGCGAAAGACAACGCATGGCCTGAGAGGGTCCTTGCCATGCAGAAGAACTGGCTTGGCAAGTCCGAGGGGGCAATGATCAAGTTTCCCATCATGGCCCATAGCCAGGATGTCCACGCTGCGATTGAGGTCTTCACCACCAGGCCTGACACGCTGTTTGGTGTTCAGTACTTGGCACTTGCAGCCTCGCATCCGGTCGTACAGCACCTTGCTGAGACGGATGCTGAGCTGCAGGCATTCCTAGACACCCTACCTGGCCTACCGCCAGACTCCAAGGTTGGATACATGCTCCCTAGCCTACGGGCTATCAATCCCCTGGCGTACCAAGAAGATACACCGACTCTCTCAAAGGAGTCGCTGCCAGTGTACGTTGCTCCGTATGTCCTTGGCGACTACGGGGAGGGTGCCGTCATGGGAGTTCCGGGGCACGATCTTCGCGACAACGCCTTCTGGAAGGAGCACCACTACGACCAACCTGTGCGTTTTGTGCTGGCAGCTTCAGAGGACGAGACTACAACGACGATGCCAAATGAGCCATTCACTGCGCACGGTGTCATGACGGCGCACAGCGGTCCTTTAAAGGGCAAGTCGTCCCGAGAAGGTGGACAGATGTTGGTTCAAAAGCTAGAGGATGTCGGGCTGGCCAAGCCAGTCGAGAAATGGAGACTCAGAGACTGGCTTGTCAGCCGCCAGAGGTACTGGGGCACACCGATTCCCATCGTTCATTGCGGCTCATGCGGTGCTGTGCCGGTGCCTGACGATCAGCTACCGGTCAAGTTGCCGGAAGTTGACAACCACTGGGCGGAAGGAAAGCCGGGAAACCCACTCGAGTCGGCCACCGACTGGGTCAACACTTCTTGTCCCAAGTGTGGTGGTTCTGCGAAGAGGGATACTGATACCATGGACACATTCGTCGACTCAAGTTGGTACTACATGCGTTTCATCGATCCACACAATGCTACCGCACCGTACTCTGCCGAAAAGGCTTCTCTACTCCCCGTCGACCTCTACGTTGGGGGTATAGAGCACGCAATCTTGCATCTTCTCTATGCCCGCTTCATCTACAAGTTTCTCATGACGTCGGCTCTCGCTCCTCAAGGATCACCAGAGGCTGTTCACGAACCATTTACCCGTCTCATCACCCAGGGCATGGTTCATGGAAAGACATTCGTCGACCCTTCCAATGGCCGCTTTCTGAGACCTGAAGAGGTCGATCTGCAAGACCCTTTCGACCCGAAGGTTATTGCCTCTGGGGAGACAGCAACTGTCAGCTACGAGAAGATGTCGAAATCCAAGTTCAATGGCGTCGATCCTACCGAATTCATTGCTAAATACGGAGCTGACGCTACCCGGGCACACATGCTCTTTCAAGCACCAGTTAGCGACGTGGTGAATTGGGATGAGGATAAGATCACTGGCGTGACGCGCTGGCTTGGCCGGGTCTACGATCTTGTGGCAAAGGCAGATTACCCCGTGACTGACATCAGCGACGAATTGCTCTCCGGACTTGTTGCGAAGACGGCGAAGAAGGTGCCCAAAATGAGCCAGCTCGACCTGGCATGGTGGGATATCAACTTTGCTTTATGGAGGGAATTGCAGCGGACGATCGAGTCCGTGACGGACTCTTATCACGACGTATACTCACTCAACACCGTCGTCTCTGATCTAATGAGCCTGACCAATACCATCACGGCGCATCCCGAGGCCTACGGCAGGATGCGCTGCGCTGCTATCTCGGCGCTTGTCAGGATGCTGGCGCCCATCGCACCGGCTTTCGCGTCTGAGTGCTGGCAAATACTCGGGGCAGCAGAGCCGCTCTTCTCAGGTTCTGTGCGTTTTCCTACGCCGGATGGAACGCTTCCTCTCCTGAAGTCGAGGACACAAGCATGCGCGGTGCAGATCAACGGAAAGCTCAGAGTCGCAGTTGACATATCCAGGCCGCCAGAGAACGGAATGAAGGACGACGAGCTGAAGGCGTGGTTCGTGGATAGGATCCTCGAGGCAGACGGCGCGTCAAAGCTAGGTGACGCGGATGCGATCCGTTCGGCCAAGAAGGTCATCGTGGTCCGTAGCGGACGCGTTGTAAACTTTGTACTGTAGAAGATATCCACCTCATACATTCTGCGGGGTATTATGTGTACAATACTGCATGGCAAACCGGCTGCATTATTAGACGGCTCTGTTGAGCTTCATCTACATTGTATGAATACAGACCGGCCGTGGCCACTCCCCTTTACGGGCACCTTCTTGGTCCTGTCACACACCACAGCTGAGGTCTCTTCGTCCTCCTCGGGCGCAGCATCGGGCCAATCCCTCCATACCTCCACCTCGACTCCTCCTGCCCCTGTATCCACCAGACCCTCATGCCGCAACGCCATCTCAATGACTCTCAGCGCCTGCCCCAAGTCTCCTACTTCAAAGAGCATCACACGTGGCCTCAGCCTTGCACCGATGTCCAACAGCCGCGCGTAGAACACATCCTCGGGCGCGTGGCCGCCGGGATACACAACCATCGGCACCTGCGCGATCTTGGGCTCGTAGTTCCGCACGCTCCGCGCCGTCTCGTGGTTGAAGCCCCACTGGGAGACATAGGGCGGGTTGCAGACCAGGATGTCCAGCCGCGCCTCAGACGCGAGCGAGTCGAGAAGGGCATCCGAGAAGATGTCGCCCTGGCTGAAGACGAGGGAGCGGCCTGGCGGTCTGGGGGGCGAAAGGCGGCGCTTGGCGGTGTTGTAGCGGATGTTCTCCCTCGCGAGGCCAACGGCGTGGGGCGAGATGTCCACGCCACGGACGTGGAGATGAGGCGTGCAGCGGGAGACGATAGAGTAGAGGAGGAGGGCTATGCAGCCTGTGCCCGTGCAGAGATCCAGGGCCCTCAGGGACTGGGGCGAGGCGCCCAGGAGCTGTGCATGCCTGATGAGGCCGGCTAGATGCGTCGTGTAGGCCTCTGGCTCGGGTCTGGGCTCGCGTCAGGGCGGCTTTCTATCGCCTCATGAAGGGGACCAACGTCCAATGTAATACACACCTTGGTATCAGCACGCCGGGGCGGCACCTCAGCTCCAGGTCCCCAAACGGCTGCGTGCCGAGGACATATTGCAGAGGCTCCCCCCTCCCGCGGCGCCGGCACAGCGAGGCGACACGGAGTTCAGCCTGCAGGGCGGACGCGGGTCCGGGCTGTTGCTGCTGCTGCTGCTGCTGCTGGACGTGGCCCCGTACCCACCTCAGCTCGTTCAGGGCCGAGGGCAGGTCTCGACACGCTGGCAGCAGTACAGCCGCGTGCGGTGAGATCTGGTATGCGCGGCGGATGACGGAGGGTGCGATGCGAGGCATCGATGGCCCCTCGACCTCAGGGGCTGGGATCGATCGCACGGTGACAAGACTTGTTATGCCTTCAAGTAGCGACCGGATCCCTAGGCCAACTCAGGTCAGGTTGCATCGAGGATCCTTACGGGTGGCCAGTATTTTTTCTTAGACCTTATCCGGCCGTTCTCGACAAATTCATCACCGCGGTGGACCCGAACCCCCGGCTAAGTACGACCGCTGCTAAGTATTTGGAACCGCTGCACCTCGTGGGCCCTGCGCCGCTTTGGGGGCACACGATGGCATCGAAATACGGCCTAGGAGGGCTGACAAATTGGGCATAACTCATTTGCGACGAGGCGCCCGCTGTTCCACCTCGACGCGACAGGCTTGCGGTCTCGCGGTAAAGAACGCCGAGCAGGAATGACGACGGCGACGGCGGCGGGCCGAGCCCTCATCCGCGGGGCACGGATCGATACCGGAGAGGCGGCTTCCCCGCCCAGGGCGATCTATATAACAATCCCAAGGGCAGCTCCTCGCGATTGCGGAAAAGGCACATGTAACGTGTATGCTCTGCAGAAAATAGGATCGACCCCGTGGCCGAGAGACTCGCATAGGCCTGCAACACTCCAAAGATGGCTCCTGCGCTGAACGAGAACGGCATCCCCAGCTTCGACAGCCTCCCCCTGAGGCAGGGGGATCCGCACCACTCGGCCTGGGGGCTGTATGGCGACCAGGATGAGCTGGGGACCCTGAACAGGCTCACCGATAAACGTGTCGCTGCGGCTGCGAGGAGCGAGATCCAGAAGGGAATCCGGTATGTGTCTGCTGCGAGGCTTCCTTTATTTCGAGGGCGGGGGCCGGCGCCCACTCAGAGAAATCACGGATCCTCCCCACAGATTCTCGCCATAAGTCATCAGTTAATAACTCGCACAGGGTCTCGCTCAACTGGCCCCTCGACGCGCAGGGCGAGGAGTCGGGCTTCTTCCAGCGAAAGCTCTTCCACCAGGACCTCTTCCAGAAGCCACCGCGGATCGTGCACGATGACGTCTGGACCTTCAACTCGCAGGTGTCGAGCCAGTGGGACGGGCTGCGGCACTTCGGCTACCAGAAGGAGGCAAAGTTCTACAACGGCGTGACGCTCGAGGACATCGGCGCCCACGGCAGGGACAAGGACGGGAAGAAGACGACTGTGAACGGCATCCAAGGTGAGGCTTGCCCCCAAACCGAGATGGGCAGGTGGGAGAGGACGACGATCTTAGGCTGACCGAGAGGAACACGTCCAGCGTGGGCCGAGCAGGGCATCGTCGGCCGGGGCATCCTCGTCGACCTCGCGAGCTGGCGCGAGAAGCAGGCCGACCCGGCTCTCAGGGACTTCGATTGCTTCGCCACCTCGCCCATCCCGCTCGCGCAACTGCAGGCCTGCCTCCGGGACCAAGGCACCGAGGTGCGGTTCGGCGACATCCTCTTCATCCGCACGGGCTGGCACGTGCAGCTCGCCGCCCTGTCCCCGCAGGCCCTCAGGGCCCACCAGGACGTCCTCCCGCACCACTTTGGCGGCGTCGAGCAGTCCGAGGAGATCATCCGGTGGATCTGGGAGAACTTCGCAGCCGTGGCCGGCGACCAGCCGAGCTTCGAGGCCTGGCCGACCCAGAAGGACTGGGCCCTGCACGAGGTGCTCCTGGCTGGGTACGGGTGTCCCATCGGGGAGCTGTTCTGGCTCGAGAAGCTGGCTGAGACGTGCAAGAGAGAGGGCCGGTGGAGCTTCTTTGTCAGTAGTGAGGTTTGTAATGTCACGGGCGGCGTGGCCAGTCCTCCAAATATTCTGGCGATTTTCTGAGGCAGGGGGGAGGGGTGCGAGGAAGGCTATCTCAGCATAGGTGGGCAGGCTGAATTTGGAGCCTACGATGCCTGCAGCGATATAGCGTTCTGGTAGTCAAACGTCTGGATGCTGTGGTCTCGAGAGGCCCTGCGGTTACGGCAATACTGAGAACCGAGGTGCGCTTTGTACGATACGACGGCACCACATGGAAAAGACTCCGGCAAGATTGGCGGTTGAAGACTTCTCTCCCCTGATAAGATGCAGTGCAACCCCTGAAGACTATGGAGCCCACAATCAGATGCTGGTGATACTGTAACTCAGTAGGAATTGAATATTTCATCATGTGCTGCGGCAGGAAGCATAGGTGCCTCCAGAACCTGGCCGTCGTGCCCCGTACAGCTTATCCAGGTCTACTTGCCCTGCTGTGTCTAGACTCTTCCGCGCCTTGCATGTGTCAGGTTTGAGAATGCATTACTCCCCGAGTCGCACGCTTCCAATCATAGACAGCCCAACAGCCCGCTTAGTGATAACCGGAAGGCCCCCTGGTTCCATGCAATGCTTGCTGCACCAATTCCCCGGACCGGTCATGATCATCCGTATGTCTCGTCCACTGGAGGTCTCGGAGAGGAAAGGAAGAGAAATATATCTGTCGCACAATTGACTTCGCACTGCGCTCTTCATCGGCAGCTCTCACACACCTCCTAGGCGGTTGGAGGACCCTTGCGACGAGTGTCCCGATCACTATAGCTGCCATTAGCGCAAACTCTCATACCACATATATCTGCACAGGGGCCGTTTACTTACGTGCTGAGCCTCCTAGAGATTGTCTGCAACTTCTTGTCATTATCAGCCTCCCTGGCTGCACGCTCCAGCGCCTGCTGTCGCTCCTCGTCATTGGCCCTAGTCACCTCGTCATGACTTGGCGGCAGCCTCTCGTTCTGCAGATCTACCTTCCGGGCATCCTCGAAACTACTAATGGCGTTCTTGATGCCCTCTGCACCCAGCATAAGCGTTCCCGCCGGCAATTTCCCTCCAGAGACAGTCTTAAGCTCCGTGACACTCTCGGACTCTTCTCGGAGAACCTGGAACACTCGCGACAGCCGACCAATAGCAAGAATCTTGTTCTTAATCGCTCTCCGCTTCGCCTCGATTGACTCCGGGTCTGCGATGGCCGATGGGGTGATCGGTGGCGAGCCGGGTCCCGGCGAGCTCGAGGCGTCCTCTCTAAGCTCATCCTCACTGCAGGTACTCAAGATGGCAATCAACATATCCGTGATCTTCTCGCCGACGAACGGAAGCGACCATGTGAAGACATCCATGAAATTTGGGAGCCAGTATGGATGCGGCGTGCAGTTGAACTGACGGATGTTCATAACGTTGTTCTCGTACTTCAGCACAGCGGCTTTGTTGTTGTATACATCGAGATAGTTCGGCGCAGAGAAGATCGTCATAACGCTGGGGAAGCCCGTCGTCCTAGTCTTCCGGTACATTCTGTAGCCAGCGTCCTGCGCCTCATGCGCGCGGATGATGGACAACAAGTTGTTCTTCTCGAGGAAAGCGCATGCTGCGGGGTATGAGAAGAAGTATGAGCAGCCCCGAACGTGGTTGTGCAAGAAGTAGTCGTTCGTCTTCTCCTGGCCGAAATCCTCGAGAGGGTCAGCCCAGAGGATGTCGCACATCAGGCCTTGGGTAGGAGGTTCTCTAAAACGATCAATCTGTACTACGTCAGCCACCAGCAAAGAAACAGTTGGGAGGGCGCCAGCAACAAGCAACTGCATAAGAATTTGCTCACATTCCGAAGGTCGTCGAGAGTATGGAGTTCTGGGCTGAGGCCGCCGTGGATGCACAAGAACTGCTTGTTCATGACTGCAGCAAGAGGCAAGCTGCAGAAGGACTCCATGCAGGCCTCGTAAATGGTGTCAGAGTATTTGTGCTTGCACTCCAGCTTGAATGTGAAGTAGTCGGTCAAGTGGCGACACTCGTGGTTGCCTCGCAACAGCCACAGCGTCTTCGGGTAGTGGATCTTCAGCGACCAGAGGTACAGCACGCATTCGATACTGAAATACCCACGATCGACGTAGTCGCCCAGGAAGAGATACCTGGTCTCTGCCGGGTCTCCACCCACTTCAAACAGCTTCATGAGGTCGTAATACTGGCCGTGTACGTCGCCACAGACCGTGATCGGAGCATCCATCTCCAGGAGATTGGGCTCGGCGCGTAGGAGCTCCGTGCCGGTCCTGATGATCCATAGCGCCTGCTCTTCGGTCAATCGACCTTCTCTGTAGAAGTGCGACTTCAGAAACGCAATGTTGGGCTTAGTGTGTGCCTCGTCCTCGAAGAACTGATCGTCGGTAGGCTTGAACATGGCAGGGGCTTGAACGTCTGTGATCAGGGGCAAGAGGTCAGCATGTCGCGTGCTCCTGAGACCTGGCGGGTGCGGTCGCTGGGTGGTAAGCGGGGTGTACATACCTTTGCAGACCCTCTCCATGGTGCTCACTTCAGTGCCATCCTCCATACGGTGGATAGAGAAGTCGATCTCGGGCAGAGGCTTCTTCTGCTGTATTGCACGGATGGCATTGTCAACCTGGACGTTGCGAAGTTCCTGGGAACCAGGCGCGCCAGCGCCGTCGGTATCCATGTTTGGCGGCGAGGTCCGGAGAAGCGGCACCGAGAAGAGTCAAAAGTCGAGATCCGCGTTCGAGCTGCGCTGAACTGGGCGTCGAGTGTATTCGAGGGCTCGCAGCAGTTACTTCCCAGCTCCTGCGCGGACGGTCGGGTTTGACGTCTCTGAGGGGCCAGCAAAATGTCGCCAGAGCCTTGCGAGGCAAGAAGGTTGGGGGAAGGTGAAGGATCGCAGGTCGAGATGAGATAGGGCTGAGGTCAGACGGCTGTAGGGTACCATATGGATTAGGTTGACAGGAAGACAACAGAGTCCAGACCAACAGCCGGAAAATCGCAGTGCAGCAGACGAGACAAGGAGGCTCGCTGGCTCCGATGGCAAAGTGGAGCATGGGCCAGGCCTGGGGGCCTGGGGGACGGGCGGTGGACGACATTGGGGCGGGGCTTGGGATGGGCGTAGCGTTCAGGTTTAGGGGACCAATGGTGGGGTATGTCGTGCTCATTGCCCAGTGTCCAGGAAATAGGCCCAGGCCGCCTGTCTAGATGCTAGGGGGCTACTGCGGCGCCCACACACGAACCCAATCGCAGATAAGCTAAAAGGGGGGGGCAGCATGACGGCAAACAGCTTCCACGACTCCAACGAGGCCATGACAGGTCTTCAAACTGTATATGCTACAAGTCCAACAGATAGCACACTTATACGACCTCAACACCCATGCACGAGTACGCTTCTTGTTTTTCAACGAACTCGAGAAATGAAAGCCAAAGAGCTTTTTCTTACTTTCCTTCTTTTTTCTTCTGTTTTCTGTTCCTACACCGACTCATGAAAGGGGCTGGCTGTGTCCACCTTGTTGGTCACGTTCGTATGCCCAGCCACGGTCTGAAGTTTATCCAATTACCTGGGCCAACACCTTCTCCCGAGAGAAGTTTGTATTTCTCCAGCAAGACACGAAGTCATCCCAATTTACTGCAAAATCACGACCTGTCAACATGGATGACCCTGGCATGCACAGGCACTGTTCGATGCACGAAGAGGATACTGCATATGAAACTTACTGTATGCGCCACACATTCTTCTAAGTCCTATGAATGCGCTTCGACCGTGCAGGACTCTATAATTGTCAAAGACTTTCATGTCGTCAGCCAATGCCGAGTCTATGGTTACACCGCGGGCAAGGATCAGGCATACTCAAGGTTCTTCCTGGCTTCAGTTGAAACCAGTACTCCGAGCTGCTTCTCCTAAGGATCTCGTCGAACTTGCTTGCGGCCTCATACCATTTGAGCAAGGGTTCGGCGAGTTTGCCGAGAGGCATCACTTGAAAAATTCAGGCTCACATCAGTACGTGTTCATGATGCGAAATAGGCATACTACTGTACTTGAGACAAGGGGTGCCGCATCGGCTCAATGTCTTCGGGAACACTCACCGCCCCTGTCATCGTTGTTCCACCTGATGCGAAGTATTGGTGGCTCTGGAACTCTGTCTGGGTAGGTACGTATAACAGGCTCCAAAGTGGCTGGGGTGATGGTGACGCCTTGATTGCCGCTGGCATGCCACGGCACATCGCAGAGGCGCAATGCGTCGAATAGCCTGGGATCCTCTCTGCGCAGTATCTCTGCTGCATGAATCCCGTCCACAAGAAGCGACTCGCCTCCGGCGGGCTGCAATCCGTCGAGCGCAGTGTGAGACAACATGTGGAATGCTTGTAGGCCGGCAGGGTCTGTGAAGTAAGTCGTGTCGGTGTGCGCGGGCAGTGCTATGTTGGTGTAAGCGGTGTCGGCTTTAGCCATGTCAGGCACGAAATCGTAGAAGCCACCGTAGTGTGTCTCCCTGATGGGCCCAATCCGCTCCAAGAGCTTCTTAGTGTGGATGGCATCGTCAAAAGGGGTGTTGTCAACGAAGACGAGCCCGTGCTTTATCTAGAACTGCAGTCAGACCTCGAGCACAGGATGGAAGCTCCGAAAAACCTCACTATGGAGTCGGTCAATCTAGCGAGCCCGCTTTCAGACGTAGTGTCCATGACTTCCTCGTAGCTGACAGTTGGAGGATCATTCGCAATCTCTGATCCCCAGAGTTGGCGATTTTTGCTGCCTTGGTGAGTAATTATGTCCGATGCTATGAGAGTAAATCCATACCTGATCTCCAGGTGGGGCCTTGTAGTCCAGTAGAGATACCGGGTGATGAAGGCCCAGTCATAGAAGCTCTCGTGGTGCTCATGATTCCCTGTTTCCAACTTTGTGAGGACCGGAGCGTGCCAGATGAAAAGTAACGGCAAGTAGTAGCTCACATTCAATTCTCACTCCTTCGTTCTCCAATGTGACCTCTATAGGGGCAACGCTACTGGGAATGTTAAAAATCCTGAAACTTTTCTGCATGGTGGCCTGGTTGACACATTGATAACACCGGCAATTGTCCCTATAATAGAGTCAATCCCAATAACCTGATGCATGGCATTGTCCAAGGCTCACCTCAGCCACAAAGTTGGCCTGGTGAGTCTCCATGTCAGCCATATCGTCCCGAGACAGCGGGTCCTGGGGGTCTAAGGTACTATCTCACAGACTCAGTCTCCTTGTCATTGCCTTCTTTGCGCCGGACGTCTTAGGATGAAAGGTGACCATTGAAGTATCGAAGACGACCTCAAACTCCGAAATGCCTTGCGTGAGGTCCTTTGCGGACCTGCGCTTAGATCTGCTGCCGCCATCGGGACGAGCCTTATGGGCCGGACGAGTTTCAGCAGATAGTTGAGAGACGCGTCTATAGTTTATCGCCGGTAAACAAGATGGAGCAGTAGTCGGTGATGTGAATATACGGTGTCGTAAACTCGTTATGCCTGATCGGACAGACCTGTGCCCCAGTTAACAGCCGGAACCGCCGTCAAAGCGCGCAGCAGCTAAGCGCACGTGTGCGCGCTCGGGCAAGCAGAGCATCGATCTCACCTTGCTGTCAAATTAGCAATCCTCATTGCGACAGGCGTCTTGTCTAAATGACCCTAGAGGCCGATACACAGTTCATACCAAGGCTGTTCCGGCGGGTACTTATTGTTAATCGAACACTCGTCTAGTCATCCGAGAGTGATGTGACAGAAGCTGCGTGGGATATCGCATTACGTAAGCATTCAGTATGTACAGGAACCGAGGTCTCCTGCTCCCCTGCTATAACTCGATATCCGGCATCGGATCCTTGCAATCGTGACTTTTCTTAGCACAGAAGACGCAGGACTCGTTCCCCAGACCCCAGACTGCCCATCAAGAATCCGTCGGCTGAGAGTCGCTGTGGTGGTCATGGGTGTCCCTCATTGTCGATGCATTAGGTTATTATGGGGTAATAGGTAACGACTCGAGAGGCAGCGTGGTCCGGGCGGCTCAGCCTCTAAACGGCGTTTTCCCGCCATCTAGAAAAGGGGAAGCAGACTCGTCACAGCAGACTTTTTTGGTCTCTTCGCTGCCGAGAATCATTTCGGATCCTGTAAGAGGCCATCAGACGACTGTCTCGGAGTATCACGCGTATTGTACGCCTACAAATCAGGTATGCACTATCAGCTACTCCCTCAGAGTGTTATCCTGGTAACCGCCCGGTGGAAAAACGCCCGAGACAAAGTCCTCCCCTAAGTTGGTGGCTTATGGACTAATTGGTCCATTGATCTAACGCTTGTAGATTAGCCGCCGTGGGATGATACTCTTCTCGTGATTTCTGAGCATCCAAGCTGACTGCCATAGACTCACTCCTCCACTGAGCCTACCAACCACCGGCCCACCATGAGCCCGGTCAGCGTGTCCGGGTCGAACGGCGACCCGGACGTCAAGTATTTAGAGTCTAGGGTGCTCATCATCATGACCGGAGGTACCATCTGCATGCAGCCATCACCAGATGGCCTCGTGCCAGCAACGGGATTCCTGAAGAATGCGATGGCGCCTAGGCCTTCTTTCAACGATTCCTCTGCTCCGGTCCAGCTACACGCATACAAGAACGGGGAGAAACTCATCCTGGAATCTCTCCGAACACCCCCCAGTGCCTATTCGCGACATGTTCGATACGGCATCCTCGAATTCTCGCCCCTGCTGGATTCAAGTTCCATCTCATCCGTCGGCTGGACGGAGATCGCCTTGACAGTCAAGGAGAACTATCACCTCTTTGATGGCTTCGTAGTACTGCACGGAACGGACTCCCTGGCCTACTCTGCATCCGCTTTGTCCTTCATGATGTCCGATCTGGGCAAGCCGGTCATTCTCACGGGCTCTCAAGCTTCCATCTTTGCCCTTCAGTCCGACGCCGTGGACAATCTGCTGGGGTCGCTGATCATCGCTGGGACTTTCGTGATCCCGGAGGTCTGCTTGTTTTTCCACCACACCTTATTCAGAGGCAATAGGACGACAAAGGTTTCGGCATCTGCGTTCGAGGCCTTTGACAGCCCAAATTGCGAGCCTCTTGCGAAGGTGACAAGTCTCGGAGTCGATGTAAACTGGGCGCTCGTCCGCCGACCTACGAGAATAGCCGAGTTTCAGGTCACCAAATATATCGATACAGCGCACGTGGCCTGTCTGCGGATATTTCCTGGCATCAAGCCAGAGATGGTCGATTCTGTACTCCGTGTCCCCAATCTGAGAGGTCTCATCCTTGAAACATTCGGCAGTGAGTACTATTCCGCTCGTGAAGACCTTCTTCTAGAAGACAGAAACCTTTTTGGCGGGAGACAGAAGACTTCTGAGAGGGGACCTGTTCCCGAACACTTTGTCATACCTATGGATCCTTTGCTGCCTAGATGCTGATTGGAATGACCGGACAGTGGGCAACGCCCCAGGAGGTGTGGATGGCAGTCTGACGAGAGTGATTCGTGAGGCCGTAGAGAGAGGCATCGTCATCGTGAACGTCAGCCAGTGCACGAACGGCTTCGTCTCGCCGCTATATGCGCCCGGCACAATCCTAGGCAGAGCAGGAGTTGTATTCGGGCATGACTTGACGACAGAAGCTGCCCTCACGAAGCTTGGCTATCTGTTGGCTGTGCAGAACCTCTCCTATGCTGAAATCACCGCCCAGATGGCGCATTCCATTCGTGGAGAAAGTAAGTAGCTATTTGTCTGTTCTATCCCAAGCTGGTTATGGACACATTTCCCAAATGGTCTACCAGTCACGGGTGTACAAGAAGCTACCTCAACAGAGAGGTGGCTACGGTATTGAGACTTCTCACATAGGATTGCTAGTGCACTCTGCGGGAAAGCCGAATTTTCTGGCGTGATTGGCTTTCACCCAGGTTCTCCCGCTCCTATTTGGGATTACCATCGTGAATGCAACCCCCCCCCCCTTCCCGGCTTCTTTCATGACATGGTACCATCCGCTACAGAAGTATCTGTATGACGTTGAGAATGGTTAGTTGATCATACGAATTTGTTAGTGACCGAAATGACAAGTCCAAGCTTCTCGCACCCAGCTGGAACGCTGGACTCGGCGGCAATCAGGCTCACGGCCACTGAAGCAGCATTTTCGGCCTTCGGATATGCTATAGAAAGAGGCGAGCTGCAAAGTATTCGAGAGATGCTCGAAGGGGACGAATTTAACCACCAGTTGCTCAAGAAGGCCGACTATGCTGGAAACACAGCTTTGCACCTTGCGGCCATGAGCGCCAACCCAGACATCATCAAGGAACTGCTCACGCGCGGGGCCAGTGTCCACACCAGAAACTCAGCAAATAACACACCACTCTTCCTAGCAAGAAGGACTGCGAATCGAGAATGTGTCGAGTTGCTGGAGGACGCCGGCGGGCACTTGTGGGTGGACGAGAAAGCACGGAGCGGTGCATCGACTCCCCAAACGATGAATTTGCCTCTCAGCCGGCCGATGTCTCCTGGGTTGTGAACCATTTCAAGGAGAATATATGGCAGTCACAGGCTCACAGCGTCCGAGTGGAACTTCTGCCATACGATGATAGACTGTCCCATGAAATAGAACGTCATCTCTGGCGGTGAGCTCATAAGCGAAATCCGGCTGCCAAAGATTTCGATGTAGACGACGGCTTCACACTACTGGTTGCCTTAGGCGAATACCCGCAAAATCATCGTCTTTCTATCGCCTGGGTGGCTTGGTGACTCAATCAAGGTGGAACTTAGCCGCGTCGACCTGTAGTCATACGCCAGGCAGCCTGCTTATGTGCATATCTAGGCTCATGCCGATCTCCCTCCTGATCTTGGTAAGGAGATTCGTCCTTGCCCATTCTACGTATACATGACTGCCTTGATAGACTATTGCACTGAAGCCCGGTAATGCGATTTGCTGGAAAATGCAAGGATGGAAGTGATGGCTTCGGCACTGTGCATTACTGCATAACCATCTCAGCGGGCCTCGCCCCATCAAGCTTGAATAGAGAGTTACATTTTCAATAAGAGCTTGAGGTGAGACTTCTATATACCATACGCTAATCCAGAATGCATGTCTTCAGCTCTGGGTAGACACTCCCGAGGTGAGCTGGAGAACTGATTCCAAACATCTCCCGCGCTCTGCCCCACCAAAAAAGGAATGCTAGCTAATCCTACACCCCATATTTGCAGCAACCTTCAGGCAGACTTCTGCAAGTATTGACTCACTTCAACTCGACATTCTCCGTCCTAAATACCCAAGTAGAACCGTAGAACGGAGATCTGTGCTCACTCGAAACCGCGTAGAACGGCTATCTGAGTGGTCGCAGCCTGGAAACGGTGCTGGACTAGGAGCTTATATTCAGGCGAAGTGTACCATCTGTTAAGGTCCTCAGCACTGGGGAAGGATAGCACGACGCTGCGGGTATACGGCCAATCGCCTTCGATGATCGTCGGCTCCTCATCAAAAGCAACGACCTTGCCTCCGTGCTGGGTGAAGGTCGGCACGACACCCGCCTCGTAGAGCTTGTATTTCTCCCGGTCATTTATTTTGAGCAGAATGACGGCGAATACGGCCATGGCGTTTTCTTTAGGTATGAATGTTTCCGGGGTGGGCGTGGTGGAAGTAGCTGTTCCTGGCGTCTCACAGCTCAAGACAGTACATGAATGCGGATAGGGGATATGGCTAGAAGAGATCACGGAGGCAGACTGCAAGACTGATATATCTTCACCTTCGGGCACAATATTGCACCGCAACAGGTGCTCGTCCATCGGAGCACGGGCTACCGGCGAAAATCTCGAGACCGAGACTCGACGTTTGTCGACCGGACGGGCAGCTTGGCTCCCCGTCGCAGCAAATATTCATCCGTCCCCTCTTGAGCTCCGAGGCTATAAGAGGCACGTAATCGGATGCTGACACCAGTGTCAGACTGTTTGCGTAGAACCTATACACTATGCGGAGAAACGTAGTGCTGCCCTCGTCAAGCCCCTTCCCTGAGTACCACCCGTGAAGAGGGAAGAGTGAGGAAGGCATGCGATCTGCGGTAGCGGGTCCATAACGAAAGGGTTCGCAGGATGAATACGACTGCTGCCTGTTCTGGAGCGTGCACAACGCAAAAAAAGTGAGACTCGGTTTGTACACTTCTGGGTACTTTGCGGCACGAGACTGAAATCTGACGTGGCCGCGGCGGCTAGCCGGCCCATTACTCATAGAGTATCCGCGACAGCTTAGCACATTAAGAACCTAGACACGTGCTAGATTGCCTGCTTGCCTACCACCTACGTAAAGTACTATAGTGCATGCTGCCGTACTCGCCCCACAACCTGCATGGTCCAGTGCACGCAAGAGTCATCGTCTTCTTCCCGGGCACGTGGGATACTTTAGTGCTTGCTTTGCAACGTGCCGCCAAAACGCAGGCAGCGTGACAACTGCGTACACCCCCCCTTGTTCGAAAGCTTCTATTGGTGTCCCATGACTTACAACTAGGCGCGCTACAGCACCGGAGTAGACCCACTTTCTAGCGGATGTTGGTGGATGTGAAGGCTACGCCGATGTTTGCCACTCCGGGATCGTCAAGGCGGCCTCACTCTCCCTCTATATCAACCTGTCGAGCCTCTTCTTTTCCCTACCTCTTCTCTATTTCAACATCCCAATTCTGTCCCAAGTCTTCCTCGAGAAGCTTGTAGTAGGGGACGAGTCTACGGATCAGAAGCTGCTGCCTAGACATCGAGTATGGTGGAGCAAAGCTGAACGCCCTCTACCCGCACAGTAGAAAACCGCCACTATCCTGTGTGTACCTCAGCAGTTCTCAGAATGGACTTCAGGCCTCTAGGCGGAGGTCTTGGCCACCGCCACGGCTTCCCCGCCAACATGACCGACAATGCCACCATTCCCGGCCTCGAGCCCATCATCGCCCTGTTGGGTGCACGCAATCCTATCGTTCAGGTCCTCATGGTCCTGCACGAGACAGTCGGCACCCGCATAGGCATCGACCCGACGATGCTCCTGAGCCTGCTGGGCTTCGTCTGGGCGACCAGCCGCATATGGCGGCAGCTGTTCAGCACCGTCCAGGCGTTCATATCATCCTACCTGACATCCTCCATCCACATCTCGTCCGGAGACGAAATCTTCATGCACCTGATGAAGTGGCTCGCCGCACAGCCTCACCTTGTCAACTCCCGCTCCCTCACAGCCGAGACACTAAGCAAGACCGCCTGGGAAGAGGAAGATGAGGCGGACGTCCTCGCGACGCGCATCTCCGCCGACGGCCAGGGCGTGTATCTCAACTTCAGCAACCAGGAAGCAAAGATGCCGCCACGCTTTGTCCCGGCCATGGGATCCCACGGCTTCTGGTTCGAGGGCAACTACTTCCACCTCACTAGGAAACAGGAGTCGTTCATGGAGGACAACAACAACGGGAGCACGACGTTCAAGGACCGGGAGAATCTAGTTATTTCCTGCCTGGGCCGGAGTCCCGAGCCGATCAAACGCTTGCTGCAGAAGGCGAAGGAGAACTTCTACGCCGATCACTACGCTAAGACGATCGTCAAGAGGCCTGTACAGGCGAGCGGCCGACGGTTCGGTAGGGGTGTGTGGACACAGGTTGCGCAGAGGCCGGTCAGGCCCATGAAGACAGTCGTGCTGGACGCGAAACAGAAGGTCCAGCTCTTGGCCGATATGAATGAGTATCTGCACCCCGCGACGCCGCAGTGGTATGCGAACCGTGGCATTCCGCTGAGGAGAGGGTATCTGTTCCACGGCCCGCCGGGTACGGGCAAGACGAGCTTGTCATTTGCGCTCGCGGGTGTGTTCGGCCTGGATATCTTTGTGATCAGCCTACTGGAGCCAACGCTCACGGAAGAAGACCTGCTGACGCTGTTCAACTCCCTGCCGAGGAGGTGCATCGTTCTTCTTGAGGACATCGACACGGCGGGCCTGACCAGACCGAAGAAAGAGGGACAGGAGGACGAGGAGGCTGCTGAGTCAAGCAAGGTCAACGGCACATCCAAAGAAGCCAAGGGCGAATCCGCCGGCGGCGGCAGAAGACGCAGGGGCGATGGCGGCGAAGGAGGAGGCTCACTTAATGACTGGAATGTCCGCGACCTGGCGCGTGAGCTACACAAGCCATTTAACCTCGAGAAGGGGATCTCTCTATCCGGTCTGCTCAACGCGATTGACGGCGTTGCCTCCCACGAGGGACGGGTATTGATCATGACCACAAACAAGCCTGAGACGCTTGACGACGCCCTTATAAGACCGGGCCGGGTGGACCTACAGGTTGCGTTCACGAATGCGACACAGGAGCAGGCGAGGGAATTGTTCGAACGGATGTACGAGGCGGACTCGAGGCACAAGACGACTGCTGCCAATGGACATGCTGTGGAAGCTAACGGACATGCCCACCTGGACGAGAAGTTTGAGAAGGCCAAGGCTCACGCCGAAAAGGCGGGTCCTATGCTCCAGAACCCAGGAGCAGTCTCCGCGAGCGAAGCGCTGGACGACCACCGGCTCGACCTGGCTTTCGATGAGCTGAAGATCATCGCCCGAGAATTCGCCGAGAAGATCCCCGAAGGGCAATTTTCGCCTGCAGAACTCCAAGGATTCCTACTCAAACGGAAGAAAAACCCACAGAAGGCGCTCGAGGAGATCGGACCGTGGGTTGATGGCATGGTCAAGCAGAAGGCGAGCAAGATGAAGGTATTACAAGTGCAATAAATTCACAGCAGGACAAAATAAAGAGATGTCCGAATAGAAGAGCTCATAGAAGCAAGTCAACACAAAGCATTGATAGGCGGATTTCTTTGGTCTGTAAAGAGCAGGAGATTGAAGGTGTTGAGCTAGACAAGCACTTTTACTTATGTGATCATGAAATACGAGGTATGCATGTCATGTCAAGCATACAGATTGCATCATTAATTGTCCCACTGCCTTTAGTCCTAATTTCTCTAACTTGACTCCAAGTTCACACCGTATATCGATCCGCCAGGGTGTCAGCCATTGAAGCCAAATAATGCTGATAGATTGCCTCCCTAACGAAGAAGCGACGGCGGCGGGCATTAGTTGTCCATTCTACCTCCGTCTTCGTCATCTTCGTCCTGCTGCTCCTCATCTTCTTCATCCCCCTGCTCGATATCGGTATAATCGTACCGCGCAAGTCGAAGACGTTCAGCCAGGTTTTCGTCATCTTCACCATAGTCTTCCTCTTCAGACTCTTCATCCTCGTCATCGACGTCATCCTCATCATACTCGCTGCCATCCTCATAATCACTGGGCAGACCGGGACCAACGCCATTTTCATCCTCAACGGTTTGCAGGACATCTTCGTCCTCGGCAGCTGTCTCACGACCCCCGCCCTCTGACAACTGTGACGGATTGACGCTGGTCTTACCGAGTCTCTTGGGGTTCCTGTTGCTAGGAAAGTGGTATGCCGAGCGCTTATTCTTGCGATGCCGGCCCACGCCCTTATATCTCTTGCCCCTGACCATCTCCCACTCCGCATCCGTCAGCTTCAGATCTGGTGTCGGAACGGCGATGCTTCGGGCTGTCTCCAGTTCAGGCGTCGCATCGCGAGCCTGGAGCGCGGCCTCGAAATCGCTGTCGTGCAGCTCGCGGCCGAACTGGATTGCGCGCATCTTGCACTTCATGATCGCCCTGGCTTTCGCCCACAGCCCGCGATGATACCATCCGCTCCCCTCGATATCGCACTGGGGCCGGAAAGGAGCATCGGCAAACAATTTCACCAGCATGGGGTCGGTAATATCGCATACCTGCCAGACTTTACCGTCCTCGCTATATTTCTTTCCGTCAAACACGTGCGACTCGGGATGCTCATCGATCGTCCCCTTGATACCCGCCAGGTCGCGCTTGCGGATCTCCTGCCACATCTCGCCCATCATGCCGATCTCAAGTCGTCGAAGTCGGAAAATCAGGCATTGGTAGATGCGACTGGAGGGGTCTACCCTAGGGTCATAACCGTATTTGACCAGGGCATCACGCCATGGCCCGCCCTTGAATTGGTAGCCTGCGAACTGGATTGCGTTCTTGACAATCTGCTGGGACAGGTTCCTTGGAATGCGTTTCTCCGGGTTAGCGGGGTCGTATGCGAGAGTCACGAGCCGGTTAATGATAGATCGTCGTGTCCATACTGGTCGTTCTTCCATGCACATCTTCATGGCATAGACGACGTCGTCAAACAGAGGATCCCGTATGGGTGGTCGACCGGAGGGGGCCGGCGGAATGGCATCCCGTATGCCGATGAAGTGACCGACTGACTTCACCTTGGCAGTAGTGTTGACCATTTCGTAACCGCCGTCTTCTCTACTGACCGCCCTAACGTAAGGGTTCTGAGAGTAATGATAGTAGTAAGGAATGGCGATCTGCGTCATCAGCGGTGGTGCGATTATTTCTTGATTGGCGGATGTGTCTGTTCCGGGTCTGACATAGAATTGTCGGAATTTTGGTACTGCCAGACAACATCAGCGCACTCTTGCCACATCAGAGCATACGATATAAACCTACCGTCGCCTGACATGATCTTCTCTGTGAAGCTGTTCATGAAGGCGTTATTTTTCATCGAATAATTAAAATCGACCATGCCGCGGTACCGGTGTGTGTGCTTTATTATGCCCACAGCCTCAGCCTGGTACTTGCCGATATTGTCCTGCAATTTCCTGCGCAGGGCTCTGGGCTCGTCGAGCTTAGCCTGGGACCTGAATATCGTCGACGGGCGCTTGTCCGGCTCATCGGTAGACTCTTTGATATCTCCCCGCCACGGTTCATCGCTGCCCCTTTTCCGTTTGCGCCCCGTCCGCTTGGGCACCACGATCTTGAAAACGACGTTGTGAGACGAAGCGTAGTGAGACATCATTGGTCTCGAAGTGGGATCTTGAGGGTGAAGATAGATAGGCACGGAAAGTTGAGGATTTCCGGGATCCAGAACCTGGATCTAGGATCAATACCATGTTTGTGACGACTGCCAACGGACTGCAGCTTACAGCTTGAAACTGTGGGTTGGGGCCAAATGTCTCCAGTCCTTTTTCGATATCCATGACTAGAAACGGGTGCTCGACTGCCGAGATGGTCCTTGACGGGATCTTGAAGGTCGGGGCCTGGGGCGCCGCTTGCCCATCCCGCTCGCCCTCTTCGCCCGGATCGTCCTGATCGTCCTGCTCGTCCTGATCTTCCTGATCTTCCTGCTCGCCCTGTTCATCTTCGACTGAAGACGAGGTCGAGTCCGACTCGGGGCTCAGAGGTGCCTCGGTCTCCTCGTTATCGGTGTATTCCATCGCCTGCATGTTGAAAGCAACGCTGTGCCGAAGCACAGTGAGCCTATCGAAATTTTAGGGTGCCCTTCACGATATATCTGCGTTTGGTCGGGCCCTAGACCTGTCGTCCGAAGTGCTGTACGTTATGAAGTACTCACTTCACACTCGGATTGAGGGCATGCTGATGAGGCGAAGGTGGTTGGTTTGCCGAATGATCACTCCCACGAAGACCCTCGCTGGGTAAGGTTACGTCCGATAAAAGGAGAAGAAGAACGAAGGGAAGAAAAGGAAGTAGGATGTCAAGACTGGTTTAACCTGCCAGTCCTCGGTAAAGACGTTGTTGAATCTTTGGGTCCTGAAGTTTGATATTGGGTCCACCAGCTGGCGGCCAGTCGTCAGCGCTTCAGCAGGGACCTGAACGTTGGAGAGAGTGCTGGGGCAGGCTCTAATTTTAGCGCCTCAGCCCCCCCTGCGAGGGAAACAGGATGGCCCTGCAGGGTCGCGGCTGCTACTGTACCAAGACAAGCTTCTTGGGACGGATCAACGATCAGCGCACTTCCGCCAGGCCTAAGGCGTGTTTTCCTCTCTCTTCTCGACGGCCAGGCCTAGCAGACCCTGAGGGTTGGGCAGCGGAGCTGGACCGTGCTCCTCCCGTCCATGCGGTAATTTGACCAAGACGACCCCCCCCCCGTCAAATAGTCAATCAAGCCTGGAATGCATCACGCTTCGCACACTACCTGACTACCATCTGAGCCCCGCAAACATGGGCTAAGGTCCGGCGCCAACCTTGAAGCGAACGGACCAGCACCGCACGACCCAGATCAGGAGCTGATGGACCTCTCGTCGTTAACGGCATCAATCAAAGTCGCCAAACATTACTCGTACTGTACTGCCTCCAGACGTCCTGTCCTCACTCCCAGCCTCGACCGACCAAGCCCGATCCTGCCTCGCCCCCCTCCCACCTCTCTACACCGCGCGAGGACCTCTGCTCACCTATCTTGACGAGAGACCGAGGATCGACCTTGTTCCCTGCGTCGGGTTGGGGGCTCTCCAGGAACTGTCCGTCTCTTGCAGGTGCTCGCTCAATTAGCCACGGATGCCCTCCAAAGGCCCCAAAGACGCCAACGGCTCGTCACCATCCAACGGTAAATAACACCTGCGCGCCTGCACGCTGCACGCTTCACCTGCGCTCGCGGCTATCCACACGACGTCGAGATCGTACTCATCACCATACCTTACTGCCTGCCTACCTACCCCTGGTACAATCAATCACCTACGAGCCGGCACTTAATGCACCTCCTCAAATCATCCTGCTTCCCGCTTACGACGAACCCCTGTCCGACCCTTCCTTGAATCACGACCTCACTCTCCCGAGCCTTGACCTCTGAATCGAGCTTCGTTCGCATCGTCGTTACGAAAAGACTCCCTTGTCGTGCATCAGCCCACCTCCTCGCTGGCGAATTGGTCCTCGAGCACCCTCCCCAACGCCTGTCGCCTTGCCGTCACCAGCACCACCAGCTCCCTGGAGAACACCCAGCAAGACTGGCCTGGACGTGGACCAGCACCCCTTGATCCGTCGTCGAGGCTGCTACCGCCGTTCCCTGCTATCCCGCGAGGTTGAACAGGTAGAGAGCTCTTCAGCATTTATCGCCCCCTCTCGCTCCACAGCTCCCGACTACTGGGCATAAGCTTGTCCAACAGTACACTCCTGCCGGCCTGGTGCGCCTGCGCCCGGGACTGCTCGCCAATTTCCCCCTCCACCCAACACCTCGCCCGCCCTGCCACGACGTCAATCAATCGTTGACGACGACCTTACTGACGATCCATCGCAGAGAAGCAACTGTCTTCGAAGATGAAGCGCTTCAGCCAGAGAGTTGTAAGTGAGCCCCATGCGCCCTGGATTCCTGCTCCTGTTGCGCTCCTATAGCGCTTTTGCTGTACCCTCCTAGTCAGACCGCCCGCGACACGCTAATGACAGCCCAACTGCAGCTCTCGCGCGGGAAGGACTCGAGCAAGTCCTCCAAGAAGAAGGATTCGAAAGACGGCACCGCTTCTCCCAACAGTGGCTCGGCTAGCCAGAACTCTCCAACCATCACTCCCTCATCTTCCACCTCTACCCTTAACGACATCCGGAACAAGCCTCTCCCCCCGAACAGCGCTGGAGCAAATGAAGGCGGCGCAGGCGCGGCAGGGCAGTCTCCCCTCAGCAACATGACCTCTGCTCAAGGAGCCGGCGCATTCGCTGGTGCTGCCGGATCGCCCCAAACTGCTAATGGGGCTGCACCCCCGCGCGGCACTCTGCCGCCGACCGTCATCATCAGCCCCAGTGCACCTGTGAGCTCCATCATGAACCTCTTCCAAGCTATGCGACAAGGCTGACTGATATGTTTCCGACGATAGCACGTCCCCCCACCCGGCGCCGCCGAGACGATGCCCCATGACCTCGCGCCCCCGAAAGCTGGCCAAAAGTCCTTGATATTCGATCGCCTCGCGTCCACGCCGAAGGACGTCCCTGAGGGTCTCAGGACGCCGAAGAGGCAGCACTCATCTCGGTTCGATATCTCGCCGCATCGCGAGCTGGAGAAGCTTCCTGGGTTTCATGAAGTTCCGCCCAACCGTCGGCAAGAGCTCTTCATGCAGAAGATTGACCAATGCAACGTCATTTTCGACTTCAACGATGCCAGTGGCGATATGAAATCCAAGGAGATCAAGCGGCTGGCACTCCATGAGCTGCTCGACTATGTCGCTAATAACCGGCAGGTCATCACCGAGCCGATGTACCCAAGAGTCGTTGAGATGTTCTCCAAGAACCTCTTTCGTCCTCTGCCTCCACCCATGAACCCTCAGGGCGAGGCCTTCGACCCGGAGGAGGACGAGCCCGTCCTGGAGGTGGCCTGGCCGCACATCCAAGTCGTCTACGAATTCTTCTTGCGCTTCATCGAGAGTCAGGATTTTAACACAAATATCGCCAAGGCCTACATCGATCACGGATTCGTTCTCCGCCTCCTTGAGCTATTTGACTCGGAAGACCCTCGCGAGAGAGACTTTCTCAAGACGACGTTGCACCGGATATACGGCAAGTTTCTCAATCTACGAAGCTTCATCCGAAGGTCAATCAACAATGTCTTCTTCCACTTCGTGTACGAAACAGAGAGATTCAACGGCGTCGCCGAGCTTCTTGAGATCCTCGGGTCCATTATTAATGGTTTCGCCCTTCCTCTTAAGGAGGAGCACAAGTTGTTCCTCACCCGGACCTTGATACCGTTGCACAAGGCGAAGAGCCTGAGCATGTATCACCCGCAACTCGCCTACTGCATCGTCCAATTCCTCGAGAAGGATGCGTCTCTTACGGAGGAGGTGGTGCTCGGTCTTCTGCGGTACTGGCCCAAGGTCAACAGTACCAAGGAGGTCATGTTCTTGAACGAGGTAGAGGACATCTTCGAAGTCATGGATCCAGCAGAATTCGCCAAGGTTCAGGAGCCCTTGTTTCACCAGCTGGCCAAGTCCGTGGCAAGTCCGCACTTCCAGGTTGCAGAGCGTGCCCTTTACTTCTGGAACAACGAGTATTTCTGCAACCTCGTCAGTGACAATGTGGAGATCATTCTTCCCATCATGTTCGCACCACTGTACGAGAACTCCAAGGGCCACTGGAACCGGTAAGGACGTCCCTCTCTTACCCCCTGGGACTTGTACTGACAACCGAGTAGGACTATCCACGGCATGGTCTACAACGCCATGAAGCTGTTCATGGAGATCAATCCCCAGCTCTTTGATGACTGTTCTCAGGAATACACTGAGCATCAAAACAGCGCCGCGGCGAGAGAGAACCAGAGGGAGCGCAAGTGGGCTGCAATCCAGGAGTTGGCAGACAAGCAGAAGACAAACGGCAAGGTTCCTCACTCAGCAGAGGAGAACGATGGCACCGAGGATAACCAGAAGAGGCTCGATTCTTTGAAACTGCAGGACCGCCCAGCCATACACGACAGGCAAGGCTCGGTGAGCTCCTCGAGAAGCCAGCGATGATCTTGTGCTTCTCCAGTTACTGTCTGGCAGGAGGAGGATTTGAAATCCATTTTCCGAGGTTCGCCGGATTGTCATTGGGGATCGGACACTGGACTCTTGTGACAGTTGCAAGGGTCGGGCCACTATGCTGACTCAATCTGCACTCGTGAGAGTGTTTGCGCACAGACGGAGTTTGGGAATGAGTGTCAGTACGGATGAAGGGGTAGCGTGGTGACCATCATTCAAGCATGCATGGCCTCTATTGTTGGATGGCCTCGATAATTGCTGAATGCGTCCTACCATAGCGAGCGTTGTTCGTTAGTTGATGTTTAATCCGGTGGCTCTCGGCAAGGAAGCCTAGGTATGGTCTTATGAAGCTTGCGGGTCAGGAGAGTTGACGTCGGATATGGGCGGCCTTTATAAAAGATCGAGGAACCAAGACGGATTCCATGAAGGATCTCTATCTGGCCATGGAGGATCGGGGACGGTCCTTTGAGGGAATGATCAGCCAAGCTGGAGCAAAAGGGAATCCTCTTTTATTGTACAGATTCTTTTCTTATTCAACGACGACTTCTTCTGAGAACTCAGAGTCTAGGGCAAAAGACGGCGTACTCATGGTTCTGGGCGGAGACAGACAGAGACTCGCACACACATACAATATCGTGGTCTACTATGTTGATTCAAGCCACACAAACAATACTCCCTGCTATGATAGGGCGAGGTAATAGACCTGAGGTGTCTCCGATCAACCTTCTCAAGCCGAGTCATCCTGCTAGATCTGTTTTACTGGCTTAGGGCCATCCCAGCGAGCGACTTGATATAATAGAGCTATGAACGAGGACGCAGATAATTCAGTCACTTGCCGCCTGATCCAATTCGTCATGCCATCTCATTCACGGGCTTAGCCCTCAATATCTCACCAACCTCGTCCTCTACCATACCCCCCTCTACCTCGATATCCACCATTTCCCCCTCCTCCTCGTCCACTAAAGCCATACCCACCACCCTGTTGCTGAGGTGGTCCAGGCGGTGGTGGAGGAGCCCACCCGCCGCCCCACCCCCCTTGCGGAGGAGCTGGTACTGGAGGCGCGATCCCAGCATTAGGTGGGAACCAACTTTGAGCTGTTGGCTGTGGTAGACCAGGTCCACCGGGTGGCATACCATGAGGCGGGGGAGGCGGCCAGTGACCTTGGTAATGCGGAGGAGGAGGCGGCGGCGGCGGCGCATTCCAGGCGTCAAAGCCGGGTTGGGGCGGGGGATGGTGAGGTGAAGGGGGCACACCGCCTATGCTTGGTGGGAAATTGGGGGCAGCGGGAAAGTTTGGGAGGCCGGGTGGCGGTTGCTTGAATTGCTGCTGCGGATTTGGAGGGATGAAGGGAGGTGGTGGGATGTTGTTCGCGGAGGAGCCAAGTGCTCGGGGCGGTGAGTATGAATTGCGTGAGCGCGATCTGGCGTCGCGACCGTCCTGCCCTCGCCGTGGCGGGGAGCGGGAGCGAGAGGAGTAGCTGCGAGAGCGTTGGCGGCTACAGCTGCTCCGCCTACTGCGGGATCTGCTCCAGCCGCTCTCCCTTCTCCTCGATCGGCTTCGACTTCGGTCCCTGCTTCGACTTCGACTCCGCGAGTACGAGACCCGACGCCGTTTGAGGACCGGTTGAGACGAGCTCCTGCTCGACAAGCGACCTCGGCCGCGACTCCGTGACTGGCTTCGGCTGTCGGAACGCGATGAGCCCCTCCGTCCTCTGCGATCATCATCGATGTCCATCGTGTCGCGATTCTTTCGCCTCGCCTTCATCTTCTCACAGAAAGCTCTTGACCAGCCATAGTACGTCTCACCACCAACGATATCACCCATCTCATCCCGCTCAATAATTTCACCCATCTGGCTGAAATCCACCACCGGTGCATCCCCATCGAGCCGCGCGTCCTTGGCGTAGATCTTGTCCACATCGCTCAGCAGCCTCTTCACGGCGTCGACAAGGTTCTTCTCTGCAGGCCCGCCGGCGAGTTGTAGTGGCTTGATCATGGAGGGGTTCATGGGTCGTGTCGAGTTTGGCTCGATGATGGGGAGCCAATTCGCGGCAGGGAGGTCATGCCACGGTGCGGAGACGTCACCGTGCATGGAGGGAAGGATGTAGGGCGCATCTCGTGTAGAGACTGACGAGGCTTTGGTTGCTTTTTGGGCGACGTCGCCGTTGGGCTCCGAATCTGCGGACTTGGGTCCTTCTGTGACTGCTGCGCGCAGTTTGTCGAGGAGCAAGTCTGAGAAGTAGGTCTTCTGTCGCCACAGCGGGATCAGGTCCTGTAGCTTCTTCTCGTGCTTGGGAGCATTGGTGAAAGCCGCGGCGCTCTTGAACAAGGCTGGGAGGTGCGGCGCAATCTCATTGAGGAAGCCTTGGTCTCGTGTCCGGTTCTTGACATGAAAGAAGACATCGTTCAGGATGTAGAGAAGATGTAGTCTCCTCCTCTTCGCGGACGGCTTAGACACGGCTCCGGTCTTGACGTCGCCGCCAGGTTGTTGCTGCTGTTGAGTATTGGCAAAGGCGACGAGGTACTTGCCCAAGGATGCCGTCCTTGTGGGCGACCGGACCAGATGCCTCAGCATCCATTGCTTGCACTTCTGTAGCCGTCGAGAGAAGAGTATAAGCACATGTCTAGGTCTCCGGGACAACAGAGATAGTGCGGCATTGGAGCAGCGGTGGTGGTGTTCCAAACCTGAACGTTGGCTGGTGAGCACCGGACGGCAGCGGCACTGAGCAGGCCGTGCAGCTGCTCGATCTCGTCGCGCGAGCACGGGGCCAGGCCGGCGTCGGCGTCGGGCTTGAGGAGCGACGCGAGGAGGCTGGCCTTTGCGATCGTGAGCTGCGCCGCGGCCATCGTGGTGAGACTCTCAAGGCGGGTGGCCGGACAGGTTGGCCTCTTGGGGGCGGGCAGTCGTTAAGCGTGTGGGCTCGTCATGAGCGCGCGGGCAGGGTCCCTCGAGAAGGAAAGGCAAAAAGGCGTTGAGATGGTGAGAGTGGTGAAGGAGGCTCAGCTGCTCGAGTGTGAGAGCTGATGACAAGGGAGCTACACAGTAAAAAGATTCCAGGGGTCTGGGGCTGGCCTAAGTTCTAGACCGGGTGGGGCCGCGCACTAAAACCGGCCGATCGGCGCCATTCAAGCACTCTGAGGCGCCGAGTACTTCGTTCAGAGGTAGAAATGTGCTCTCGGGGATTTTTTTTTTTTTCTTTCCCCACCAAAGCAGGACTTACATTCGATTGCTTTCTCCGTCATCCCTCTTCTTACTCGTTCTTATCTTTTTATTTTCTTTTGTCTTCTTCCGGACCGATCTACCGGTGGTTAATCCTCCGGGCTCCCTTTCAAACTGTCCGCTTTCGCTGTCTGGCCTTCAAGAACCATGCGCAATCAGCTGTATTGTAGCTCAAGCTGTCTCACTTCTTCACTTGAATATGACATAATTTCAGCCTGTAGTTGGCCACGATGAGGGGAGAAATTTACATAGCCAGATACTCATTCTCTCTGACGTATTTAGTGTACATGCGCGATGACTGCGCAAATGGCTCAGCTGAATTCCCCAGCAGACGTCTTCCCCCTACCCCACAGCTTCAACATGTCCAACTCGCAGCTTGTCGGAACATGCCCATCCCTCGTATATTCTTGAGTTCAGGATTGTCCATGCCCAAGCTCCTGAGCCGCTCCTGAGCACTCGTTGTGCTGACGAGCGGCGGCCGAACCACCCCCTCATATATCCGAAAATCGATCGCCCTTCTTGCTCCGGAACGGCGTCGAGCTCTCATATTTGCTCTTCTCTAGCACACGCTCCTTCTCCGTAGTCGGTGCATGTCTCGTCGGTGCGGGTTCGCACTGTTCCCTACTCGGTGACCCTACAGGGTCCATGTTCGGTTCGCCACCATTCCGCGCACCTGCACCGCCTCCCATGTTGGATGAGGATCCCGGCTTGGGCGGCACGTCGCCACCGTACTCGAGCGACTCTATCATGCTCTTCTTCTTTCGCTGCTCCTCAAGGCGGGCCTGCCGATCGGCGTTGATGCTTCGCTTGGCGACGACGTACGCGCCGGCTCCGGCTACAGCAGGTCGTGTTAGATGAGGTTGCTGAGGAGGACCTGGCGGGCTTACCAACGCAGAGGGAGCCCCAGCCCAGCCTGCAAGTGATTTCTGTTAGCCATGAGACCTCGCCGTCGCCTTGCTCGGGGCTGCCGCGCACCAAAAAGATTTGACCTGTTCGGGGATCACCGTCAGCACACAATCGATGGAAGGGTCGCATGACGTGAGAGCGGATTGGGCAGCCTACTGTGTTCATTGTTGCTGCAAGCTAGATCTAGCTGGATGCTGACGATGAGGAGACACCGATAACTGGGCTGCCCCTACAGAGTTGATATGGCGATGGACCGGAAATGGCGGGATGGTACGAGGTCGCTATGTGCCCAGGTGACGTCTCAGGGTCGTTAAAGCTAGGATGCCTCCTCTGGATTGGGGCATTTGGAGCTCTGCTAGCGCCGCCGGCGGCCCCAGGACCCCACCTTCCCGTATTTGCCTGCCCCGAATCCTTTCTCGGAATGTCAGGAACAGATTAAGGTAGCCGTAGTGTCAGCCTTGTCTTCTTCCGCTCCCGTAGCTCGGACCGTCTCATGTTTTCATCGCATCTACCATCACGGGACCCTTTCTGGCTACCAGGTCAGGCAAGCGGCAATGCCAGGCACCTCGAGAGAAAAAAAAAAAAACGTTCCGAGCTGTTGATGGCGACTCCTAGGGCCGTTTCTGATGCACTTTTCGGAAGACAACACATCCAAATCTCTAGGAATATTCCTCGACCTGTAGCTGGAGCATACTGACCGCCTTCTCAATGCATCGAGACAGATTCCATCAATCGTGTCGGAAGGGAGCGCGGTTCCTGTCAAAAATACAGCCTTGGCATGCGCCAAGCCGACCTTATTCTATTCTAACAACACCTGAAGGAACCCGCCAACTTCAAACATGAGGATGACGGAGAGTAATATCAGCTCACCGAGGCAGGTACTTGGTATCGGGATGTACTGCAAGAGTAGCCTTCAGTGAGGCTGCCAGCCTGGCCCGCACCAACCAGTGGCCTAAACTTAGAAGAGGGACATGAGTGAGACGTAATGGCGCCACATACCTGTCTGTGTCTTGGTACCAAGGCATGCTGCCCAGTACACAACACACGGCTAACAGTGTGAGCGTGTCTTGTTTTGACGACGTGACAGGTTTTCACATTATGCTGGGTTCTCTGGTTCTCTCTATCAGTTCTGCCCCTGCAACTGAGGCTTCATGGTCCCCAAATAGAAGGCGATTCCACCCCGGAGAAATACATAGTAAGCAGCTTTAGCCTTCGAATGGAGAGCCTGTGACGCAATCAGAGCCAGCACAGCCCGATCCGTACCAGCGCCCGTACGTATGTAAGTATGTGGACCAGGCCACCCGCACTGGGCTGCGCTGCACTGCACATTCAAAGTTGCAGTTCGCCCACTCACGTCGAGAGGCTGCTGTAGTTACACCCAACCTTGCAAGGCCTCCTATACTTTGATTCCCGTATAGGCCCAAGCCTTCCTTTACTCGACACCTGCTGGGCAAACCTGGACGACCAACTCTGAGCTAGCCCCTTACCCAGTGGCTTCTTTTGTTTCTTCTGTTGTCTTTCCACAACCTGATCTACAATCGTCACTGCTGTTTTGTTCCGGCGGAGCCACATGTCAACCACGAGTCACCGCTCCTGTTAGGAGTGATGGGCCCTGCAGCAGCCCAATCCCCACCACTGCCTCGCTCTGTTCCTCCTCAGCTTCCAACAACAACCACCACCACATCGACACCAAGCCATGGCAACTCCTCAAGGCGAGGGCGGGCCTGATGGCTCCTCTATCGTACGTCTTGCCCGTGCTCGAGGCATCTCAGCCGTCCGCAGGTTACTGACTCCCCCAGCAGAAGCCCGTCTCCTCCCTCCTGTCGCATTTCGAGAACATGGGCAAGGACCAGCCGCAGTCAGCCCAGCCCACTCAACCGTCAAGCCGGAACGAGTCCCCAAATCCTCGTCCTCGAGACCCCATCCCGACCGCGACCGCGAAAGAACCTCCACGGATACCAAAGAGGCCGGGCCTCGCGCCTCCCGCGCCCGCTCCCAAGGAGAACGGCTTGCCGGCGCGCTCTCCTGCGCGCGGCGCCTTTCCTCCTCCGCCACTGACGCCGCGACCCAAGCTCGAGGCTCCTGAGCTCAATGTCGAGCCCCCGCTCTCGCCGCCCAAGGCCAAGTCTCCCGCCTTTCCGACGAACGATCAGAACCTCTTGATCCCAGATGATGTTGTCAAGCCGGCAGTATCTCCCAGTCCTGGAAAGCAGTTCAAGATTCCGAACCGCCCGTCGGGCGCCGATCGCAGCAGGTCCCCAGCCGCGAAACCAGCTTTCAAACCTCCTTCGCCACCTCCTCCTCGAAGATCTGCGGAGCTGCGACGACAGCGCGAGGACAACCCTCGTTCCAGCTTGGACGGTTCGGGCATGAAGAGGAGGTCATGGGTGGCAGACGCGAGCGTGGATGTCGCTAGGGCAAATGTCCCAGATAGGGTCTCTCCTTTCAGCAGTCCACCTGGCAGCGGTTCTGCCAGTCCCGGCGAGGAGTCACCGCCAGCGTTGCCCAGGAGGCCGGGACCACCAAAGGATTCAGTGTCCAAGGCCAGAACGCTTCAGATCGGCTTCACCGCACCACCGCCGCAACATCCCGCGACTGCAGGCAGGAGGAGGGAGAAAGAGGCCGAGCTTAACGGATCTGTCAGGGGACAGCTTACACCGAACATTACTGGAGAATTGCAGCCGGCATTACCAGCCAGGCCACTGAGCACCACATTCGAGAATTCATCCGCACCCGTTGGAAAGATACCTCCGCCGAGGCCTCCACGACCAGGTGTCCAAGCATCCGGCTTGACAGTAGTACCGCCACCACCGACAAACCAGAAGCGAACGGTGTCAACACCTGTCAACAGAAACCCATCGCCAACCAGGCCAATACAAGGAAGGTCAAATACCGTTTCCCACAAAAACCCGGGTTGGAAAGAGTCAAGGCCGACAGCGACCGCCTCTGCTCCTACTGAAACGCGCGGAGATGCTCTTGCGATTGCATCCATGAGGCAGACGGATCCAGCTGGCGCATTCACCGCAGGCTACCCGGACGCTTCGAATGTGAACAGGAAACCTCCCTACATAAAACATGGCCAGCATGAAATTATGACTAAGTCGGATCCACGAAATTTCGATGTGAGCGGTGATCGAGTCTGTGCCTCCGGTCATCTCACCAGGGTTTGGAGCCTGAGAGACGGCGAGCTGCTCATGAGTCTTGCGCACGGAGAAGGGCTGAAGGCAACTGCTGTAGCTTTCAAGCCGGGAGCGAATGTCGACGAGGAGGGAAAGAAGTTATGGATAGGCAACAACAATGGCGACCTAATAGAGGTAGATGTCGAAACCTCGGGAGTCGTCGCAACACGACCGGGAGCACACGTTCACAATGAGGTCATCAAGATATATCGGCACTTCAACGAGATGTGGACGCTTGACGATGCTGGCACCTTACATATTTGGGCAGCAAAGGACGACCATGTACCAGACATGATGGACCGCCCAGATCAGTCTTTTCGGGTCCCCAAAGGCCACTCGTTCTCAATGGTTGTTGGGGATCAGTTATGGCATGCCACTGGGAAAGAAATCCGCGTTTTCTATCCAACACTTGAGGGCAAGGCTCAGTTCCAGGTTCTGCTCCGATCCTTATTTCAGGAGAGTGCTGGCGAAATCACCTCGGGTTGCCTCCTCCCATCAGCGCCTGACAAAGTGTTTTTTGGCCATACCGACGGCAAGGTCAGCGTATATTCGAGGAAGGACTACTCCTGCTTGGAACTGCTGAACGTCAGTACCTTCAAAATCAACTCGCTGCAAGGATCTTGTGGCAACATATGGGCGGGCTCTAGCAACGGCAAGATGTATATTTACGATGTCACTCAAACTCCATGGGTTGTCAAGAAGGAGTGGCAGGCTCACGACAATCCTATTATCAAGATCATCGCCGACCGATCAGGCTGTTACCAATCGGGACGTCATCAGGTTCTCTCTCTTGGTGCCGACAATGCGATCAAGGTGTGGGATGGTATGCTCCAGGACGACTGGCTGGAAGAGCAGATGAAAGCAAGAGACGTCCAATATTGCCGATTCGACACTCTCAAGGCCATGATCATGACCTGGAATGCCGGAGCATCCACGCCGAACAGCTTGAGATACTCAGAGTCGGACTCTGTCTTCATACAGAATTTGTTGCAGAGTAGCGATTCTCCAGACATACTAATCTTTGGCTTCCAGGAGCTGGTTGATCTGGAGGACAAGACCGCCACCGCAAAGCGATTTTTCAAGTCCAAGAAGAAAGAATCGGATCAGGAGCGCATGAGCCACCAATACAGAGATTGGAGGGACTTCCTGATCAGGAGCTTGGACGACTACATGCCTGGCACGCTATACCACCTCTTGCAGACGATCCACATGGTCGGGCTTTTCACCTGCGTCTTCGTCAAAGCCGACGTTAGAGACCGGATATCGCAACTAAGCACGGCTGAGGTCAAACGAGGCATGGGTGGCTTGCACGGAAACAAGGGCGCGATCGTTGTACGTTTCCTGGTCGACGACACCTCGCTCTGCTTCTTCAACTGCCACCTGGCGGCGGGCCAAACTCAAGCACAGAGCCGCAACAATGACATCACTGCCATCCTCGAAGCCAATCTGATGCCGCCGGAGCGCGATCCCAATCTCTGCATCGACAGCTTCGCAGGCGGTGGCGACGGCTCCATGATCCTCGACCACGAGCTCGTCATTCTCAACGGAGATCTGAACTACCGTATTGACACCATGAGCCGCGACACGGTTGTCATGGCCGTGAAGCAGGGCAACCTCCCCAAGCTGCTCGACAGAGACCAGCTCCTCGTCGCACGGCGGCGCAAGCCCGACTTCAAGCTGCGCATCTTCGAGGAAATGCCCATCACATTCGCGCCAACATACAAATACGACGTAGGCACAGACAACTACGATTCCAGCGAGAAGAGACGCAGCCCTGCCTGGTGCGACCGCTTGCTATTCCGTGGCAGGGGCAGGATACAGCAGGTTGACTACAGAAGGCATGAGGTCCGAGTCTCGGACCATAGACCCGTGACGGGCAAGTTTGAGTTGACCGTCAAGAAGACGATGCCAAAGGAGAGGGCGAAAACGTGGATGGAGTGCCAGCAGGAGTTTGAGGATGTCAAGGACCAGGAGGTTTACCTGGAAAAGTGAGTACATCGCCTTGATAGGCCGGTGTGCATGCGAGTAGAAAGCTGACGAACGTGACAGGCTCTACTATCTCACAAGGATCATTGGATACGACAAGGAGACCAGCAAAGGTCTCATCGAGGACCGGTGAGGAGCATGCCACCGTGTTCCTGGTTCATACCAGGCGACGGATTATGAGGAGTTGGAAGCCCAACGACGATGAAGATTCCAAGATTCCAAGATTCCAAGCATGTCATAAGGTTCGGCGCAAATTGGACGGTCGGTCGCTGCAAGAACGACGAGTTCAGGCAAGGGAATGCCTTCCGGGGCTGGTGAGGCATACCCTCGGGCGGTTTGGCGTTCTTGCTGGCGCAATAAAAAGGGGCGACAGAAGGGAGGTGTTCCGGAAAGACATGGAGGTGCTTTGCGTTCTGCGGCTTTGGGAGGCGAGACCTGGTGTACTGGGCGAGCATATCAAGACATATGATAGAATAATGATAGTTGTTGTCACGCATCGAGACGGTTGCCAGAGAAATGGTTATGCTTCGGCTCTGCGGAGTACTCGGCAGTCCGGGGAGATCTGGACTGGCGCTCGCTGACAATTCAGCGCCCTGCCGCGGCAGTTGAGCTTCGGACAGCGGAACAACCAAAGACGCACCGAGGCTCCTCGCCCCTTCCGTGGCAGTTCTCCGCACCTTCCTGTCGAGACATATGGCACGCCAATTACGTACATGGGGCGTCATATTGCTTCTTCCGCTGGTGCTGGCCAGGCACCCAGACAATGCTCCCAGGCAGTTCTGACAAATACGCAGTCACCCTCGTGTGCCTCGCTGTCTCGCCCTCGCCCTCAGGAAGCGGCCAGTCACCCTGTGCAGTCAGACGGACCTATGAAAGACTCGGCTCCGAGACAGCCATGGTGGAGGGGTCTGGATACCGTGGATACCTGCCTCCCTTCAAATATCAGGGCCGCAGCGAGCTGTCGACCTAGTCCAGTGTGAGGCGTCCTCGCAAGGACTCTCCACGTACTCGAATGTTACGCGCGACCTTCAGCAGGAGGTCTCTTACGTCACAGACAGCATATCTGCTCTGGAGAAGAATCACCATGGCGACGGCCCAGAAGATCCATATTGACCCCCAGGACACCGGCCTGTGGAAGGTCAAGCAGACGGACGAAGCTGCCAGAAAGGCCTCGGAGCTCCTCCAGCATGATCTCGAGGCAAGCAGCCCACACTAGGCCCATATGATGAGCACAGGAACATCCAGGCTGACACCAATTACAGACACACCATGTCTTCTTCAATGACGAGGGCTTTCACAACCACGTAGGCCGCAAACCTGCTCCATCCTCTCCGGCCGGGCGTTGCTAACACGGCACCCTCCAGCTCGTCCACCACGTCCTGTCCCTCTTCGGCACGGGCGCCTCCCCCGCTGCTCTGCAGACGGGATATAGCCACAACACCCTCTACCAACGGCCCGCGCAGCCCCTCCACGGGGATGTCGTCGCAGACCTCCGGACCTGGGAGCACGCACAGCGCTACCTTGGCAAGGGGCAGTACTACCCGGACTTTTTGGCCTTCTTCCAGCGCGAGATCGACGACAAGGGCTGGGAGGCCGCTATGTCCAAGTACGTGCTTGCGGGGACGGAGGCCGCAGACAACTTGCTAGTCAGGCTATATGCCGGGTTTCTGCACCCGTTGATCCAGCTCATGTACGGCATGGAGTGGAAACAGCCCGCCATCGTGGCAGAGGCGCTGGCGCAGGCCAGTGTGCATCAGCCGAACTTCCAGGAGGTCCTTCTTGAGAGCGAGAAGAAGGCGGATGAGGATAAGGCGCCGATGCCGAGTATCGTATCGTTGTTGGAAGAAGTGAGGGCGGATGAGAAACTACGGGCCGCGGTGAGGATGGAGGATGCGAATAAGGTCCGGGATGGAGTGCTGAAGCGAGCTCCGGAAGAGATGATGAGAATCATCAGTAAAGTGAAGGTGAGGGCCGAGGATCTGGAGGAGAGGACGGTTGAGATGTTTGATGCGAGCTTGTACATGGCGGCGGCCGCGAGCTTCCATGGGAAGAAGTACAACAAGTTCGACTTCTTCCTGATGTGAGTCGAACACCGTCCGGGCCGGCATCTTTCGGATTGCCTTTGAAGGCATCGGGGCTGACACAGACATACAGTCATCACGTCAATTCTGCGCCGATCTTCCTGACTATTAATGCGCAGTCCTGGATACCAGTGGAGACAAAAGCACGCTTGCTGGAGTGGAAAATCCGATACGATCTCATCCAGTACGCCGCACGGGGCGTCCCCGACCTTCCGCTGGACCAGCTCAAGACATACCAACCCCAAAAGGCGGGAGGCGCCTCGGTGACGAGTAAGCGCCCCAGATACATCCAACTAGGAACTAGATGCTCATCACAGCCCTGCAGACTGCATGACCCGAATCCATAACTTTGCAGAGGACGATGGGCACGCTATCAAGCTGGCCCGCGCGGCCGTCATCTGCCAGGAGGTCTCGAAGAAGTACGAGGGCCGAGACTGGATGATGATCAATGGGGACGATATGTGGACAAGGGTGTATCACCTGATCGCCGACTCCGTGGAGGCGCCAGGGGCAACGTGGGTGAGAACTACAGGCCTCGATGAGGCTTGGAGTGTGAGTGTTGTGTTTGAGACCTGCCGTCTGAGAATCACGTACTAACATGCGGGCAGGGCATTCCGAACAAATCCAGATTGTAATTCGATCATCTCCGGAAATCATTTAAGACCTTCTTGGATTTCTATGTCGGACTTTGGGGCTTGTACTCGGACACTCGACCTGTCTTTTCCGGTCTGGGTAGACTCGTTATGAACTCAGAGCAAATGGTGTTTGAGGGTATCGGCGACCTATACGGTCTATGTGTCTCTCACTCCAAACCAATCCACTCTTCCTCGGACTCATTCTCAGGGATGAGGTCTGCCATGCCGAGTCCTTGTTCAGCAGTGAGCAGTCTCTGACCGTCCTCCTCCGTAGAAGACCAACCAAGTGCCTTCTCATTCTGCGCAGTACTCTTGCTCCCGGCCTGGCCGAGAAGGTAGTCCACCATGTACACATTCTCATCCGCCAGCCTGCGAATTTCATCCCTCATTCTCGTCACCGCCCTCGCGACCACGCGAAGCTCGACATCGACCTTGCCTCTGTTAGCCGTTAGCCAAGCTCCGTGCTTGTCAACGAGAGCCTTGATCCAGAGAAGGCAGAATTCGATGTGCGGTGATTGCTCTGTCTGAGTTGCCACGAAGCGGAGCAGCCTTGGAACGTAAACGACAGGCATTTCCTCCACCACCAGAGAGATGTCCTGGTACGGCACTGCCTGGAAAACCCGCTTCATGAGACCTGCCTCGTTGAGACGGAAGGCCATGACCAGGGCCTTGAGATAATCCTTCTCATCTTCTAGCACTGCCAGGGTGGCTGCTGGGGTAATCTCTATGTTAAGATCGAAGGGGTCGAACTGAAGGGTATTGTCGAGGCTATAGATCAGAAGTCCCTCGGTCGAAGCAGCGCAGAAGGCGGAGCCAGCGGGTGAGAATGCCACACCAGATACGCGGACTTCCGCCATACCTTTTCTCGCAGACGGGTCTCCTCGCTTTGAGCCCGGGAGAGACTTGTCAATACGGTCTTCCCGATCAGAAGCTTCTCCTTGGGTATCCAGCTCGCCGTCCGGCCCCGCCTCGGTAAGACGTTTGCTGTTCAGGAATTCCTGCGTCCCTGACAATGACAAATTGACGCTGACGGTGAATTTCTTTAGAAGGACCATCGTTGTCGCCGAATATAAACAGATGTATTTGCTGTTGCCAGCCGCAAGTAGACAGCTACCGTCTGTGCTGTACCGGATGCTGTTGTAGCTCTTGGTTCCTGAGACATTCGCTGCTGTTCTTCTGTCGCCGATCTTGCGTCCTCCAGAGGCGTCTCTTCGACCATCTAGGCCTGCGACCTGCTCCGCGTCTGAAAGGGACCAAAATGTCAATTGGCCATCCAGTGTCGAGATGGCGAGCTGTGTCGAATCTGGCCTCACGGCAATGTCGAGAACGTCCGCTTGCAATTGCAGGGGCTCACTGGTCTGTGTTCTGTCGAAGACAGACCATATCCTCGCCGTGCGGTCCCAGCTTCCACTGACCAGGAGGCTGCCATTTGGAGCAAAGGCGAGGGACGATACGGGTCCCTCATGACCGGCCAACTGGTCCAAGAGCTGACCTGTTTGTACAGACCAGATGTGGATATCGAAAGAGTCGAGAGATCCCGCGGCCACCACTTCTCCACTCGGATCCACGGCCATACATGACCATGAGAGCCTCGTGGGTGCCGTGAACGTCCTGAAGTTTCGATACCTGATCAGGTCCCACGCTCGTATTGAGCCGTCCAAGCTTGAAGTAAAGAGCACATTGCCCTTCTTCGCAAACTCGCAAGCTGTGACGCCACTAGTGTGTTCCGTAAACGTCACGATGCAGAACCCGGACTCAATGTCCCAGACCTTGATCTTGCCATCGTCAGATGTCGTGATGATCCGTTGCCCGTCAGGGGAGTAGACCAGCGAGTTCATTGAGTCAAAGTGACCCTGCTGTTTTAGTATGTAAGATTCCGACTGCCATTCCCAGACTAGCAGCTGGCCTAGTTTCGAGGCACCAAAGGCCAACCACTCGCCGCTCTTATTGACCGTGACGAAGTCGATGTCGTTCTGTGATATGCTGAGGGTATGAATCTGGTTAAAGTCGGGCATCTCGTACAAGCCGAAGATGCCATTGGAGAAACCCGCGACAAGGAGGTTCGAGTCGGCATGGTATGCGGCGCATTTGACGTGGGCATTGTTCTGCATGAAGTAATGCTTGTTTACGATCCTCCAGCGCAGCTTGGTCTCGTCTTCCTCCTCGTCTTCATCCATTTCGTCGTCTCTGCGCTTAGGACCAACATACCTCCACTCAAAGATGGCGCCGTCCTTGCTGACAGTGTAGATTGCCTCCTGGTCTTTTGAGAAGTACGCGCCAACGACGGCCTGTCTGTGTCCTGACAAGACTGTCGGCATGAAACCCTCTTCGGGGCTCAAGCTCCATATCCTTGCTGTTAAGTCTTTGGATGCGGTGAGGAAGAATCTTGAGTCGCTCGACCATTCTATATGCCGTACGTCATCATAGTGGCCTATGTGTGTGTGGTACTTCACGAACGGTGCAAACTCAAGCTCCCCTTCAGGATTGGTGTCGGGCGTGGATGGCACATGCCATACCTCGATTTTGCGGCCGAGACCAACGGCAAAATAGCGACCGGACGGGGAGAAAGAGAGGGCGGTGACAGCACTCTTGAAGGAGAAGTGGTATATGCCGATTCGGCGGTTGACGTTGGTCAGTATGGCCTGGCCATCTTCGTCAATTGTGAGGAGGAGGTTGCCCTGCGGAGTGAGGCCAATCCTCGCGATGTTCTTTCGATGGGCAAATGGGAGGGTGTAGGACTTGTTACTACAATCGGTCATGGTCAGCAAATTTGTCGCATAGTCGATGGCAGAGACGCAATGTCGCATACTTGACGAGGTCGAAAACAGTCACCCGGTTCCCTACTGGGGAGTACAGATGGGTACCGTCTGGATTGAACAGAAGATTGCCCCTGCTGTAGACCGTTCCAAGGAGGTTAGAGAACTTGAAATCGGTCTTCATCTTTGGAGATTGTCCATGCCTGTAGAGCAAAAAGACTCGTCGAGGCTCTAGAGATGGAAATTCCCAAGAAATTTAATGGACCTTATCTTATCAGGAGAGCAGATCGAAAGCAGGCGAAATTTGGGCGGCAGACAGCTGCCCCAAACAGGTGATACCTGCAGGCCGGGGGTCCTAGTACCGGGCACCCCGTACTGTTAGTTAGCCCTGCAGTGGCCTGGCAGCCTGGTCGCGGCTGTTCATGTTCATCTAAGCTGGCCTGTGCATCCAGGGCTCCAGGGCTCCACTGCCAGAGGAGCAACAGCAAAGACCCCTGCAGGGACCACGCCTACGCTCCACGTTGACTAGGTACCACCACTAGGACAGCCGGTGACCCCTTTTCTCCCGACTGTGGTCAGGAAATTGGACCATCTGCGCGTACCTTTCCCGCCAAATTGTCAATCGACACAACTACCCTTTCCTTCAGTTCAATTGCTGAGACGACTTCCACCTCGAGCGCAGAAGAAGCTCCATCCTTGGGTGCTAATCACCAGCAACAGAACATCATCCATTGAACTATCCACAACACCCGAGTAACCTCAAAACACGCCCAAAATGGCCGAGAACAGCGCCAGTCCGATCGGCATTGCCAATGTATGCAACTTCAGGAGCATGCCTCCGCCCTTTTCCGCCGAGATCCTGGATCTCGAGGCCTTCGAAGCTCTTCGTGAACCGCGTCTTGCTGACTCGCAAACGGTATAGCTGCCTAACCAGAGGCACAAGATTGTGGCCAAGAGAGGTGCCGCCTTCACTATTATGGTAAGTCGGGAGGGCGTCCTCGGTGAACGCTGTCAACGATAGCATTACGTTCCTAACCGGCACATTAGGTTGCCGGCGAGTCTGGTCTCGGAAAGACTACCTTCATCAACACCCTCTTCTCCACGACCATCAAGAACTATGCCGATCACAAGCGTCGGCACCAGAAGCAGGTCGACAAGACCGTCGAGATCGAGATCACAAAGGCTGAGCTGGAAGAGAAGTTCTTCAAGGGTACGTTACACACCGCAATAGGGGGCTTCTCGTGAGAAGACAATCAATTGACCGCATGCAGTTCGCCTGACGGTCATCGACACCCCTGGCTTCGGTGACTATGTCAACAACAGAGATTCGTGGATGCCCATCATCGAGTTCCTCGACGACCAGCACGAGTCATACATGCTTCAGGAGCAGCAGCCCCGCCGAAATGACAAGATTGACCTTCGTGTCCACGCCTGCTTGTACTTCATCCGCCCTACAGGCCACACCCTGAAGCCTCTCGACATCGAGGTCATGAAGCGCCTCTGCTCTCGCGTCAACTTGATTCCCGTCATTGCCAAGGCTGATACGCTCAGCCCCGGCGATCTCGCTAAGTTCAAGCAGCGCGTACGTTGAGGCCGGTCCCCGCTAGGTATCGACCGTTTGCTAACAACCCGGCTAGATCCGAGCCGTTATCGAGGCCCAGAGCATCAAGATCTACCAACCCCCGGTCGAAGAGGACGATGAGGCCGCTGCCCAGCACGCGCGCAGCTTGATGGCCGCCATGCCGTTTGCCGTCATCGGATCCGAGAAGGACGTCAAGACTGGCGATGGCCGTATCGTGAAGGGCCGCCAATATTCGTGGGGTGTGGCCGAGGTCGAGAATGAGGAGCACTGCGACTTCAAGAAGCTGCGTTCCATCCTCATCCGCACCCACATGCTCGACCTCATCCACACCACCGAGGAGCTGCACTACGAGGCCTACCGTGCACAACAGATGGAGACTCGCAAGTTCGGTGAGGCGCGCCCGCGCAAGCTGGACAACCCCAAGTACAAGGAGGAAGAGGAGGCCCTTCGGAAGCGATTCACCGAGCAGGTTAAGATCGAGGAGCAGCGTTTCAGACAGTGGGAACAGAAGCTCATTGCCGAGCGTGACCGTCTTAACAAGGACCTGGAGCAGACTCATGCCCAGATTAAGTCCCTCGAGCAGGAGCTGGAGCAGATGCAGGGCACCGCCGTCCGCAGCCATGGTCGTCGTTAAGTTCACGAGGTGACGGCTAGGACTAGCGTCAGCATCTTGCGTTCGGGTTGTTCACCCGATGCGGAGTCTATGGTCGCCCGGCAGGCGGGCATTACACAAGAGGTTTTCTATCAAAAGGAGCTGCGAGCCGTTTGGGATATGCCTTTGGGCCCTGCCTGCGGCTGTCGAGTCTGCGTCTCGATCAGTAGTGGGCAAGGCATGGAAATTCGTCCGACACTTTGTCGCTTTCTTTTATTTTCGAACGGGTGACAATACGGGAGTCTAATCGAAGGGGGACAGCCGCTGCTTACTGGTCTGTCGTTCTACTTCCCCTCGAAACCATTGCGAGGCCTCTCTTACCCTATTCTTACAGTAACCATGTAATCCTCTGTCACTTTCATGATACCAATTAATGAGAATGGCTGAATTCTTCGAGATGTATGACTGTCGCAAAATCATCCCAACCGGGTGACAGATAGGGCCGTATCTCATTGTAAGAAGGCCATCTCCATGATGCATCTGAGATGACGAATCAGCTCCTGCGATCGCCCTGTCCTCAAATCGTGACTGACTCTTCATACACATGCTTGTCATGCCGGAAAGTTCGTGCGCCCAATTCCGTCCACTATACGGCATCCATCATGGCCCTCGTCAATAGCTGCTCGTTCTTATTCCCTAGCTTCGACACCTGGAAAAACACATCCACGCCGTAACCCCATAGGCTCTGTAGCTCCAGGCTCCCCGCCCAGTACTCGGCATAAATTCTGCTCAGGGGCAATCCCATACCCAGCCTCAGATTGGGCGGCCTGCTTGTGAGAGATGACAGTGAGCTCACGTAGCTGGTGCTCGGCGCCCTCCGCCTTGTCCTCTCGCTACTCTGGTCGCCCTTGTCGCTTTCTGAGGGCTCGTCGACGCGGACTTCCTGGAGGGTGGCGGCCATCATGGGCACTTGAGTCAGGTTGGCGAGGATCCGCTGGCTGTGTGGGCCCTTGCAGAATGACCATAGGTATGGTAGGACGTCTCGTGGGATGCCGCCACCCTGGTCAGAGACGCGGATCACAACGTGCTTGGAGGACTCGCAGATGGTCACCTCTATCGGCGGCGGCCTCGACTTCCCTCCGCAATCTTGCAGTTGCCTCTCAATCACACTCTGCACGGCGTTTCGCAGGAGCTCACCGGTGATGTACTCCATGTGGCTGAGTATGAAAGGGAAATTGGCATCTAGATGGCCTGACAGTTTGATCTCGGGTAGCGCGACGTCTTCCCCGTACGCAGACCTGGCAAGGTCGAGAACGGCGCGCCCGCAACGCTGGACTGTGTCTGCGGCGTTACATTTCAGGAACACCTTGCCGATGAAGTCGGTCTCCTGGACTTTCACGCCGGGAGTGAAAGTAGGTGAGTGGAACGTTTCCGTGAGTGAAAGGTGCTGTTCTGCTATTACGCGGCGGGATATCCGCTGAGTACCGTCAGAGATTTATTCTTTTCCCGATCAATATTGCGCTCCCCCCACCCTAGCAGAGACTCACAGATCGCAGGATAGCATTCATGAACCCGTCCAGCTCCTTAGCTGGGAGCATGCCATCGGCGCTCGTCTCAAGGATGCCGTTCGCCAGCCTCGGGATCACGGACAGATGCTTCCTCAGCATGTCACTGATGACCTCGCAGAAGGCGTCGTTGTCCTCCAGGGTCCGGATCTCGGGCACTCTCCTGAACTTGTCGAAGGCCTCATAGTACAGCTCGTAGACCTCGTTGAAGTGCGGGTTTGCCACGACACAGTACGGCAGTGTTTGCATATCCCGGATGCGATGCGCAAGTCTGAGACCGGGCTCGTCAGCAAACAAGGGCCCTGCAGCCGGCCTGCGGCCGTAGGGAAGGGAGTGCGTCCCTGCGCTCGCGTGGGTACATACCTCCTCGGCAGCTCTGTCCTCACGTAGTTGGCCGAACTGATGAGCCTCTGCTCGTTCAGGGAGCGCCCGAACACCATGAGCTGGCGCAGGCTGATGGGCCTGGCCTCCTTGCTCACCCAGCTGTCCTAGCAGTCAGCGAGCCGCACGCACACGCGCAAGACCTGTCCGACAAGGCATACTCATCCAGGATGGACACGGCCCTCCACCTGTGGTTATGGACCCCACGCGTCTGCTCGCGTGCCTGCAAGTGCGGCCGCGGAGGCTGTCCAGACGGCCTCGAAGCCAGACGCAGCAGACCCCGGGCCGGACCCTTAGCGTGCAACCTCAAGCCCAGGCTCATCGTGTGTGATGCCCTTGGGCCCCCCGTTCGCGACATGCTCCCGGTGCTGGTTCCATATGAATGACTGTGATGCGTGACGGGCAGGCACTGGTATATGGTAAGATGGCTGAAGATTGATCCCCCAGGGTGTTGGCAGCCTCAAGGAGTGAGTGAATACGGACAAGGGATGGTGTGGCATGTTCAAGGGCCTGGAAGTTCCAGGCCATGCCGAGGAGCGCACCTGCTGTGGCCCCCCTGGGAGTCATGGCAGCTCCAAAAGTGGGGAGCTCGGGTAGGAACATGCTACCCCACCAGGCCGTAGAAGGCTGCACCGAAGCACAGCATGAGGTCAATGGCATTCGCACAAGGCCTGACCAGAACCACATGAGGCTCTATAGAGATAGCAAGCAGTCCTGAGCCGTAGAGGAGGAGATCTAGCGCTGTTGAACCTGTCAATACTCGTCTCTAATAAACAACATTGTCTAAACCCATGCGTGTCTAGCTTTCCTCAAGTACAATCACTGCACAGGGCTTTCCAGTATGCTCTATGTACTTATACAGCTTGCAGCGGCCCTATTATCTAACTGGGCCTGGGAGCACTTGGACTGGGCAGAGCCCATGACCCGGAGCCTTTGCCTCCGTATGATGGACCTTTCGACATGGCACAGGAGAAAAGCAGAGGAAGGGAGAAGAGACTGAACTTGAAGAACCCAAAATGCAGAGGATAATACTGCATCTGCAGCCACTCACAGTCAGCGGTGGTGACATTCGAGGTTCGAAGGTCTAGCGTTGGGATGAACGTCATACCGAGGGGCAGCGACAGGGGTGTCCAAGTACATAGTAAGGCATGGCTGAGCTTCGCCTCAGCCGATCTTCAGTGGGACACTTCAGCGACCTTCCTCGGCGTGCTTAGCAAAATAATAGCCGGCTGCAACCAACCACTACACTGCAGACCGCACTCTGACAACTATCTGCAAAGTCTCACGTCGTGAGTCCCAAAAATCCTATACGTTGCCACCGGAGCGACGTCGATACCTCAGCACCCTGGGCTGCACCTCGGTGCTTCCTCTTCCTTTTCTATTCCTTGGTCGTCCTGGCTGTTGCTGCTTGTTACTGACAGCGCAGTTATCAATTGGGTATACGCTGGTGACGTCTTAGCTGGTGGCCAGACGCGCACCCTGCCTCTCCTCCCGCTGGCGCTGTCGCGGCAGCGTGTTTCTGGGCTTGGCCGACGTGCAACTCTTTCTCTCTCAAACCTTCCCCCACCTGTCAACACCAAAAAAGTTCGCAGATCGCAGCTGCTTAGCTGCCACGACATCCGAGAAGAGACAGCCGTGACCATCAGCCCACTCCTTCTCTCATTGCATATCCGAGGCTCCAGGACAGGCCTTGGTCTCTGTCGCAAAGATGGTAAGCCAGTGCACCAGCATCAACACCACCCACTCCTCTTCGTCCCGCTGCCCCTCCGCGATACCCTCGCCCTCCCGCAGCTGCGCCCTACCAATCCACACATCTTTTGCAAGCAACCTCTACACCCTGACCCTTTATCATCCATGCCTCTCCTCGTCGGAAGGTTTGGGAGGAAGTCCCGCCGCACCCGGAGCAGTCCGCCCGAGCGGGACTGGCTGTCCCTCCACACACCCAGGGCGACAGCATCTACCCCCTTCGACCACACGCCCCCTTCCACGCCATCACCGCCTCGCTCTGTACAGCTTACGCCCTGCTCTGCACGCGCCTGCAGTCCCCCGCCTTACGATGATGTCTGGAAGTTTCTGGGCACAGATGTTACTAACTTGGCTGTCCATGACAAGGCCTTCAACCCAGACATGCATTCCCCTAACGACATGATGGTCGACCCCGAGGAACACATCGTCGAGCCGACCGCAAATGGCGCCGAGAAGGACAACCTCACCATCATCAACCCAGACAATCTGGAAACAGAGGCAGAACAGCTGCAGGACCACACCAGGGCAGACGACTGTATGTTCTCGCTGCATGGCATGATGGCAGTAGAGGAGGGCGAGATGCTGATGCCTTACAGATGATGCCATGAAAGAGATTGTTCTACCGCCTCTGATCGAAGAGCCCAGAATCCTTTCCGATACCGTCTTCACATGGGAGATCGAGAACTGGCGTCAGCTGAACAAGAAAGAGCACGGGCCAATTTTCCAGGCCGGTGGCTTCCCTTGGTACGAACCATGTCTAGCTCTGGGTTATTCGTGAGCTAATAGCTGTGGACAGGCGGATATTGCTCTTCCCTTTTGGCAACAATGTTGATCAGTGCTCGATATACCTGGAGCATGGCTTTGAGGCGACCGAGATTCCCGAGGACTGGAGTTGCTGCGTGCAGTTCGCATTGGTGCTATGGAACCCGAACGAGCCCACCATCTTCACCCAGCACAGTGCCCACCACAGATTCACCAAAGAGGAGAGTGATTGGGGCTTTACAAAATTCCTCGAATCCCGGAGGATGTATTCCGCATGGGATACTTCGAACCGGCCCATGATCGAAAATGATTTTGCCAACATCACTGTATACGTCCGGCACGTGGAAGACGAGACCGGTGTTCTGTGGCACAATTTCAACAACTACGACTCAAAAAAGGAAACAGGTTTCGTCGGGCTCAAGAATCAGGGCGCCACCTGCTACTTGAACTCTCTTTTGCAATCCCTGTACTTCACAAATGCGTTTCGCAAGGTAAGCCGATATGCTTGCTTCTGGTGGACGGCTCGTTGCTGATCCTGTGCAGGCTGTGTATGAGATCCCGACCGAGCAGGAAGAGAGCATGACTAACAGCGCTTACACGCTCCAACGGCTATTCTATCAACTGCAGACCTCAAACTCAGCTGTGGGGACAAATGAGCTGACCAAGTCCTTTGGCTGGGAGACAAGGCATATTTTCGAGCAGCAGGACGTGCAGGAGCTGTCGCGCAAGCTTATGGAGCGCATGGAAGAGAAAATGAAGGGCACCAAGGCCGAGAACGTCTTGCCGCAGATGTTCAGCGGCAAGATTAAGACCTACATATCGTGCATCAATGTCGACTATGAATCCAGCCGGGTGGAAGATTTCTGGGATGTTCAGCTCAACGTCTCTGGGAACAAGAACCTGCAGGAGAGCTTTCAGGACTACATTCAGGTGGAGAAGATGGAGGGCGAGAACCAGTATATGGCAGGCGACCAGTACAAGCTGCAGGACGCGAACAAGGGTGTCATATTCATGAGCTTTCCTGATGTTCTGCACTTGCAGCTCAAGCGCTTCGAGTACGACTACATGAGGGACACTATGACGAAGATCAATGACCGGTACGAGTTTCCTGAGACTTTCGATGCGTCGCCATTCCTGTCGGAGGATGCCGACAAGTCTCAACCATGGACATACCAGCTGCACGGTGTGCTAGTACACAGTGGCGATCTCAATGCAGGCCACTATTACGCATTTTTGAAGCCAAACAAGGAGGGATGGTTCTACAAGTACGACGACGACAAGGTGACCAAGGCGACAAGTCGGGAGGTCCTAGAGGACAATTTCGGAGGCGAGTACCGGCAGCCGCCCAACAGCCTCCGAAACCCTCTGCAGAGGAAAGCGCCTATTATGCGGCCTAATAGCGCCTACATGTTGGTGTACATTCGGCAGTCCAAATTGGACAACATCCTTTGCCCGGTCACCCAAGAAGATATCCCCCAACACTTACGCCTCAGATTCGAGGAGGAGGCTGCCATTCGCGAAGCTAGAAGGAAGGAGCGTGAGGAGCAGCACCTCTACATGGCCGTCAGGGCCGTCGTGCCGTCGAGTTTCACGGAGCACAGCGGAACGGACCTCGGAAACTTTGATTCGAACCCTGAGGTGGACCCGTCTGCTCCTAAGTTCTACCGGACGCTGCGTTCTTCCACGGTGCAGGACCTTGTCAACCGCATCGCCGAGGACATCCAGGGAGATCCGAGGAGGGTGCGCCTCTGGTTGATGGTGAACAGGCAGAACAAGACCATTCGGCCAGACACCCCCATGATGGACATGCGCCTGACCGTGGAAGAGAGCTACAATAAGTCTGCGAGCCACCACAACAGCGTGCTCCGTGTCTGGGTGGAGGTTGCAGAAGAGGTCAGCGCCGAAGGCGACGCCGTTTGGCCAACGTACCAGAGCCAGAACAACGGCATGGTTGTCAAGAATGATCTCATCCTCCTCTTCCTGAAACACTTCGATGCCGATGCCCAGTCCCTCCACGGTGTAGGGCACGTCTACATCAACAAGGAGAAGAAGGTCGAGGAGCTTGTCCCCCTGATCTGCAAGAAGATGGGCTGGGGTGAGAAGCTACCAGGAGACGATAAAGTCATGCTCTGGGAAGAGATCAAGCCCACTATGATCGAGAGTCTTAGGGCGAAGCAGACGCTGAAAACTGCCGAGCTTCAAGACGGCGATATCGTCTGCTTCCAGAGGATAACGGAGAAGAAGTCAGGGCTCGAGAAGAGGCTTGGACTTGGTGACAAGGCATCCGAGGAACCGTAAGTGACTAGTCACCAGCAGTTTTCACGGTCGTCGCTAACATGTGGTGCAGTGCCAAGAAATCAGATCGTTGCGAGGACGCACGGGAGTACTACGATTTTCTTCAGTACAAGAGGACCGTCAAATTCCATGCCCACCCGACTCGTTCTGATCCCAACAAGTACCCTCCGTTTGAGCTTGTTCTTAGTGCGAAGATCACCTACGACCAGCTGGCCGAGAAAGTCGGTGGCGCCCTGGAGGTGGACCCAACCCACCTGCGGTTCTACACCGTCAACGCTACTACCGCTGCTCCCAGAGTTGCCGTGAAGCGGCTGTCGAACAACCAAACCCTCCAGAGTATCTTGAATCCCACAGGATACTCGACACTCAACCAGGGCCACAGGAATGATGCCTTGTACTTTGAGGTCCTAGACATGAGTCTGGCTGAGCTCGACACCAAGAAGAATATCAAGATCACTTGGCTCAGCGAAGGCATCACCAAGGAGGTCAGTATGCCGTACTCGATGGACGCGACACAAGCTGACCAGAAATGACAGGAGCTGTTCGACATACTGGTGCCCAAGAACGGTATCATTGAAGATGTCATCAATGGCGTCATCAAGAAGGCTCAGATTCCGGACGAGGCCGAAGCGGGTAAGATCAGGGTCTTCGAGGTGAACAACCACAAGCTCTTCCGAGAGATGTCCCGCGAGTACCCCGTCATCAGCATCAACGAGTACACCGGACTCGTCGCCGAGCGGATGTTGGAGGAGGAGGCGGAAGCGACAGAGAAGGATTTCATCAGCTGCTTCCACTTCCAAAACGAGCCCAACCGCGCGCACGGCATGCCGTTCAGGTTCTTACTGGTAAAGGTAGGCAGGAGTGTAATTCCTGAGCTAGGAGCTGCCGGCTGACGCCAGAGATAGGACGAGAAGTTCGCCGACACGAAGAAGCGCCTGGAGAAGCGGACGGGCCTGAAGGGCAAGAGCTTCGAGAAGATCAAGTTTGCGCTCGTCCGGCGCCCCTATTCGAAAGTGCACTACCTCCAGGACGGTAAGCGAGCCATGGCATCCCCCCGCCCGGCGGCAACCCCGTATGGTGTGCGGACGCTGATCAAGTGCAGATGACGTCCTGACGGACTTGGCGACCGAGGATGACGACAACCTAGGACTGGACCACGTCGACCGGACCCGGACGATGCGCAATGGTGTGGGAGATTTGTTCCTCAAGTAGCCTTGCATGGTGAGTCTGTCGGGAGGGTTTCGTCTCGGGACGAAGTATGGTAGAGAAGTGCAGCCCTGTGATACCGCCTCCGTAACAGCATCCTGTCACCCTCCATCATCTGTCTTCACCACGTCCCTCGGGCAGAAAACCTCCAAACTCGGGGGTTACGCGTTAGGGACCGAGACTGGGTTTGGCCTTCGGCATCTCATATGTTCAGCAAGTAGCAGGCATTGGGCGCAGGTGTGGGAGAATCGGGTATTGACTTGAACACGGCTGGAGGGAGTGGGGGGATCGCTGGCGGACATCCGGACATCGTTTTTTTCCCCCTTTTGCGAAAACCTGTTGGCAAGCAAGACTAGTCGTTGCATAAACGGTACTCTAGACCTACCAAGCCTGTGTGTGAATACTAACGGCGAGTCATACTTTCAAGAAGACCGTGCGGCGAGCGACTGTGATGTGATGTGTGTCTCCGTCTCGAACGACTACGGAAGCACGGGGTGGTCCCACTTCTCGGCGGGAGGCGGGTTCTCTGCGGCGCCGAGCCCGGCCCAGCAGAAATTCTACAGAAATTCTCGGGAGCTTATCTTATCGTAAATCTTGCTAGCAGCCAAACCTCTATGTAAGCTCCTCCTCCTCCTCTGGCCGTCTACACCTCCTCTGTCGCAACCAGAACTCAAGACCCTTTCCACGTCCGCTCTTGCCAGGGTTTCAGCGCCTGTCCGACGAGAAGATGAACTTCCCAGGCGCAGGAGGCGCCCCCCCACTGCCGGGCATGTCGGGTGCAGGCGCAGGCATAGGCGCAGGCGCAGGCGCAGGCGCAATGGACCCAAATGATCCCAACGTCAAGATGGTCAGTCAGACCTAGCCCGGCCCTCGCGCGCCGCACCTTGGCCCTCTATTGGAGGAGAGGACATTTGATGAAGCTGACTTGAGCAACCAGATGTCAGATATGCGCAAGATGCAAGGCCTGATGGAGTCGTGCTACGCAAAGACGGTCATGTCCGGCGTCATGGGCTTCGGACTGGGCGGGCTGTTCGGCGCGTTTATGGCTTCTGTACGTCCTCCTCTTCTCCCCCTACCCGCTCCCTGGATCCTCCTCTCTCCTAAGTGGCATAACCAATTACTGACGCCGGCCTGCTCTCCAGATGGCCTACGACACCCCCATGCATACGGCGACCGTCCCCGGCGCCAACCAGACGCCCATCTCCTCGCTCCCGTGGAAGCAGCAGCTCAAGCACGGCCTCAAGGATATGGGCTCCCGCTCCTTCAGCACCGCCAAGAACTTCGGCATGGTCGGCGCCCTGTTCTCGGGCATCGAGTGCGGCATCGAGGGGTACCGCGCCAAGAACGAGCTGAGCAACGGCGTCGCGGCCGGGTGCATGACGGGGGCGATCCTCGCGAGGCACGGGGGCCCCCAGGCCGCGGCCGTCGGCTGCGCGGGCTTCGCGGCGTTCAGCGCGGCCATCGATGCCTGGATGAGGATGCCGAAGGAGGAGGAGGAGTAGCAGTAGTAGGACGAGACTGCTCCTAGTCGTGCTAGATGTCTATACGAGGCAGTCCAAGGGTGAGGGCCTTGATTGAGGCCTTGTGCTCGTTTGTATGGTTACGTATGTATGCATGCCGTGGTTCCTGGCTCAAGGCGTTCCGGGTCGACGGCGTTCGGGGTGGCAAGCTCGTGAAACTGAGAGCATCGGTCGGCGTACAGGAGATCCCCGCTAGACATTAGACTTTGAAAACATCAAATATCCTACATGGCATACATTTTCAATTTACACGGTAGACGTCTAGCAAATCCAGCGCAGCATACTAGCTCATATTTTATGATAAATTCAACTACAGTTTCTATCATAAGTATGTCTTCAAACAACACATCCTACTTTTTGGTGCCCCCGCGCCATATTACTATTGCAGCCCTCGCCAAACCATACCCTTTGCCACCCGCACAACAGAGGCACAGTCCACGCTCGTCAAGGAGCCGGTGTGATCCCCTAAAGTCTGTCCAGGGTGCACTGTTCAGGGTGCAAATCTCGCCCGTGCATGGCGTCATCACGTTTCCAGCGGTCCAGAGGGTCGTCGTCTCCTCGACGTCCATTCCGCCGTTGATGGCCCTCCACGTCGGGTCTCTAAGCCGCGGCTCAGGCCGTGCTCTGCAGCCTGTAGTGTGTGCGCCATGTCGTATAGGAATCGGTATCTCTGATAGGACTGTCGCTAGGGTTGTGACACCTCCGCTCACCCGACCGAACTAGGCGTCCGGGGTGGAAGGACTGCCGAATCACGTATAAATGCGCATGATGGCGAAGGTTTTGGTTGCGGTTGCGAGATTGAGAACATGGGTTCTGGTGAAGGGGATGTATCTCGCGAGGCCTTTGGAAGGAGTCGAAGCTGGACGAAAGTTAAAAATAACGATAGGCGCAGCCGGACGTCACGTCTGAGATCTGAAAGGAGTTGAGACTCGGATCATCCTCGAAAATATTGCGTCGACGAAGAGACGAAGCTGATGAGTATCACGGAGGTGACGAGGGGACATGCAAGTCCTCCAAAGCAATAGTCTTGACCAGGTGATAATTTAATCTCCTGTATCTGGGATCAGGGCCGGCCAAGTTGTTTTTGGTCAACATCATCGCGGTTATGATACCACCGGCGGCGGAGAGGACCAAGAGGGCGCCGATGACTCCCCAAGTACGGCGTCTCCACGTCCATGGGTTCCACCACTTCTCTATCCTGTTGACAAGCTCCATCGATCCGATCGACTGCCGTTTCTCTGGGTCCGCATTCGCTATCTGATTCCATCCTCGACGCTTCACGTAGGCCTTCCTATCGGGTACCCAGCCCGGCCACTCGCCTGCGTACGGAAGATTGCGCCGCCTCCTCGCGCGCTCAGCTTGTCGCTGCCGGTATCTCTCCTTCACCGTCGGAGTGTGCGGGACTGCGTCTATATACCCTTTCAGCTCGCGGACCCTGGCGGGAGGCATCGGCTTAAACTCGTTAAGAGATTTGACCGGAGCCCGAGGATTGGCATCCGTTAGTCGGGGAGGCACGAGGGCAGGGTGTTTTCGCTTTCGCTGGTCGGCTGGGTAGGCAGTCGGCTTGGGTCCCTTCCAGTACTCGAAGGGCTTGTAGCCCAAAGATTTGATTGTTTGTTCGCTGTAGGTGGGTGGCGGTTTGGTGGATGTCGACGATGCCGCCGAGCGGGCTGAGTCAGTCCGCTGAATCAGAGGCTTCGAGTCTATCGGCAGCTGTTCATCCTGACTATAAATGGATGATGTCCACGAGTAGCGGTCTTGGCTGTAGATAGAGGATGGATTTGACCTTGTACGGTCTGAACCCAAGGCGTAACTGAGTCCAGCCATGTTGGGCTGGCAGAGGTGGTATGCTATTCTCCAGGAATATCAACCTCATATAGAGGCCCGTCGTGTGTGCGTAGCCAACGCCCACCAAGTTGAGATGGAATAAAACGTCGACTCGAACTAGCCCACAGTCACCTGGGGACTAGTTCCCTGTCAACTGGCGGGAGAAGCAATGCTGCGGTTCGTAGGATAGAAACGTCTCGAGCGAGCTGTCAAATGCTGACCAAAGGAAATATGGAGCGATGTTGATATTGACATAGCAGACTGCACCTTCCGCGTCAAGAGCTAGGGATGCCACATGGGAGATCCACAGGTTAGATATCCAGTCGATCAGGCGTGCACCGACAACGATCCTGACGCCCAGTCTCGGCGCGTACTCTTGCGCGCGTTGCTATCTTCCTATGCTCTTTTCATGAGGCCCATGAAGCTTAGCTCGGCTTGACAGGACACTTGCATACTATTCTGAATCTCAACGTGTCTGGAAGGAGCAGTATCAGCGAGGAGACTAAAAGTGCGGAAGCAAGGCCGAAGCAGGCTCTGAAGTTTCGATCAAGACGTTGATGTCGGAGATGTGACCGTGTCGTCCATGCGAGTCATTCTCCCTATCACGCATCGAGCCAAGAAAATGCGACTGGGCACGAAGCCCAGAGGATTCGTGTACGCTATATGGGCCGACTGCGATATGGGACGGAGGGCACCTCTGGTGGCTAGTGCACTGCTGGTACTGCTTCTCGGCATTGTGTCAGGGCGTGGGATGAAATGACAACTTAGTTGACAGACGCCCAATGGCTGGTTCTTGACACGGGGCTTGTTCGTGGGCAGTGGGGAACGTCCCGTCGTGCTTCAGGTTCGAGGGCACCGGGAACACAACGTGCGTAATCGCATCCGCCGGTGATCGTGAGTATGCAGAGCAGCCTCGAAAGCGAAGGGGAGAGCTTATTGAGGGGGATCGGAGGGGCTGCTGGCGGATCACGATCTCGTCTCGATACAGAGTGAGTTTCAGCGGTGCGGGCCAGTGCACGAGTATAATTTATGTTCCGTGCCAAGGCGTGTAAGATCAAGGACGAATCAGCTCTCGTAGTCAAGCCTGTTACAGCTTCGATCTGCTGCGATCCCGAAGACGGCTGAGGACTTTCGCAGCCTAAGGGGCTCAATAATACTCATGCATTACGTGTCTTCTTTACAGCGGCTGATATACTTAGAGATCCTTGATGGCTCGATTGCCTTCGACAGACAATTCAAAGCGTATTCGCCAATGCTTCTCCAAAGTTAGTTTCAGGATCTGAGCAGGTTCCGGGCTCGAGTTTAACTCAGTAACGAGTCCGGAGGTTGAGGTTGACTGCAATCACATGTTGGATTTCAGTGAGCCCGGTCGATAATTAATGCTCTGGGGACTGAGACAGGATGTCAGCAGCATCACTGAAGTCGATCGCCAGCGGGGCCACGGAATAAAAACGTTCCCTCAGCACACCTTGCCAGTAAAGTCGAGGAGAAGGAGGCAGCTGAAACTTGATGAGGTTGGGCAAGAGCCTCCGACATCGACACTCGCGCGATGAGAGCCCTATGAAATGATGCTTGAAACGTGGATCGGGATGCCATTGAGAATTATGCCACCGGAGTTCCGCCAGAAACTGAAAGAGGTAGCAGATGCTATTCAGTCTAGTCGTCATCTTCCACGCGGGGCCGCTTCGACTTGCGGTCGTCGGCCTCCTGGAGACCGTATCCTCTCTTGCTTGAGGACTGCTCCACCTCCGAAAGAAACTTGTCGACGTTGAACGGATCCGCTGTTTCCTTCTCGAATTGCACTGGACCCTCCCGTGCTTCCGCATCCTCCGTTCCCCTAAACTTGCCGCGACCCAGCACCTCACCGAACCTAGCTGATTTCTGTATCTTTTCCATTTCCTTGTCGCCTGCTGTCTCGTCATCGTCGTCCATATTCGCACGTGGTCGGTAGATACTGCTGATGGCATCCTGCGCCGCAAATAACGGCTTGTCGTACGGGTTGTCCTCGTTGATGCCACTATCAAAACCGCTAGTCTGGTTGAAGAGGCGGGAGTCATACATGCCCTCTTTGCTTTGGGTAGGCTTGGCCAAGCCGAGCGCGATCTTTTCTGAGATGTCTCGATTCTGCTCGCGAGCCATGACTTGGATGCGCCGTTCCGCGCCCATGCGCGATTGTCGTAGCTTACGCTCTTCTTCGCGGCGTCGTTCCCTGCGTGCCTCCTCTCGCTCACGAACGGCAGAGTCGTCGCTGTCGTATGCTGACCCAGAGTCAGAGCGGCTGTCGTAGCTGCCGGATCTCGATCTGCGCCTGCTACTGCTGGCCTTCTCTTCCCGCGCCTGTTGTGCAAGCATGCGAAGATTCTCCTCCTTCTGCTGCTTCTCCTTCTCCGCCAAACGCTGCTGCATGAGTGCCCGTTGCTTAACCTCTTCTCTCGCATGTCTGTCTGCCATGAACAACGCCTCCGAGAACTGAGCAAACTTGTCATTGATCTGCACATCCTGCAGCCCACGCCCATCAGCAGCCAATCTCTTGTCCAATGGCACCGTGAATCCCTTCGGATTCTTCCAGTTCGAGACAGGCGGCGGGATCCTCCAGTCCTCTTGATCCTGCGCCGTCAGCTTTCTCGGCGGCGACCTCAATACGGGCGGCGGAGGGGATGGCGGTCCACGTGGAATCTTCTTAATCCTAAATTTGGGCGGCTCCATCGGATCCCGCTGTCTCTCCACAATCTTCATGATGCGGTCCTGCTTCTTGGAGTTGTCGCCCATCTGGTTCGCCGGCGTATATCGCACAAACGTTGGGTCTCTCTTCCCACCAACGTTGACATTCTTCGGCTTCTGCGACGCCACCGCGCCACTGACCAACTTTTCTAGCGCGGCCTTGGTACGCTCCGTCGTCGCAGCGACCTCCTCCTCGCTAGGCCGCTCGAGGTTGATCTCGCCCGCATCGGCGCGCTGCCGCAGGGGGATCAGGTCCTTGAAGCTTGTCTGCACGATGCGGCCCTCTGCGTGACCCTGCTTCGCGATGGCGTCGTAGTTCACCTTGCCGTCCCCATCGACGGTGAGGGCCAGCGCGTTTGACTTCGACGCCGAGCCGCCCTTTCGACCCATGTCCAGGGGGTACTGTGCGATGTGGATCTCGGGGAAGGCGCCGCCATCACCAAAATCTTCTGGGTTGCGCGGCCGCCATCCTACCCGTTGCCCGTATGGGGGAGGCCCGCCGGCGCGCTTAAGGACGACTGCGGTCTCGTCGAAGTGACCAGGACCGACGATGCGTGGGCCGCGCTGCAAGGTGCGTGTGGGAAGTTCCTCGTCTTCGCCGGTGTATGTGGGTTTCGGGAGGGATTGTGAGAGGGCGGATGCGAGGGAGGCCATACTGGGTGCGTCGTTAAGTATGGCGCTGGATGTGAAGTTGGATGTTGAAGGGTAGACGTGATACCTCGAGAGTTCGTCAAACTGGGTTCTATGTTTGGCCTGCGCCCAGATTTGCCTGCTGCACGGGCCACCTTTGGCACACTGTAGTGGTGTCTAGGGTGCTGTTTCCTGATTGGCTGCCGCGCCGATCGCAACGGGGCTATCAGGTATCGTTCTCCTTCGCGAATCCGAACATTGTCAGACATAGAGATAATATCAATCTTCAAAAGATATTTCATCTCTCAAGCTTATTCAAAAACTCCTGTGTTAGCGGTAAGGGGTAGCGGTCTTTTATTATTACTCCATCAAGTGCTCGGTAGTCCACAGAAAAACGGAGGCCCCTTTGACAAATAGGGCCGGAGAGGTGACGATTGTGTTGTTCAATATACTGGTCGAGCTCCGAATCAGTGGGCGCAGCAATTTCGCTAGGGAAGGGTTTCTGCATCGGAATTTTTCTTGTATTCTTGGATCGGGTTGCCATTATATGTTCTCGTAAGAGAGAAGACGTTCGGGTGAACAGCCAATGGATATCCTTCGGCGGCCATCAACAACCAAGAGCATGCGAGGTGTTTTATCAATCACCCACCATATGTACGTACACGGCGGCCACGAGTAACTTTGCATGCCCTGGGTGCGCAAAGTCGCGGTGGCCGCTTCTGCATGAGCCACGGTTACCTAGCATGTGCACAAGATCACAGTATCTGGATATGGTAGCAGGAGCAGGGTAACGTTTCTCTTACGGTCATGCTTAGCGAGTTTCTCACGACACTCATATCTTCCCCTGCGACGTTGCGCGTTAGTCGGATGAAGCGGCGCCATAATAAATTGATTTTAAAAATTAAAGAACTTGCTAACAAAATCTTTTGCAATTATTTAAAATGTACTCCCACATCTTAAAATCCAATCACTCGTCCTGTAGATTGGCCTATCGCCTTTCCAAATATTATTACTGGGGCTACCGAATCCTAGCCCACAACTTGGTACCCCGATTTGGGATGCGGCTCTTCATGGTAACATATGGCCACTCCGTTCAATATGGCGTGCCATCGAAGACTAACCAAAAGATGCTAGGAATTGACTGTCCTCAGGAAACAGCTCATGGATTACCAAGATGCCAGACTCCGGCTCACTGCCCAAGACCAGGACTCTGGCCAATCTTAACATTGTAACACGTCCATCTCTGGGTATATAATGTGAGTACTCAAACAAGCTTTGTTCGAGACTAGCCTCCCGCACGGCCCGGCCGGGCTGAGAGCTACGATTGCTTGTCTACGATCACAGTTAGGCAGGAGCACGGTGAATGATTCCAGTAGGGCAATACGCTCAGGATTGATAGTGCGATGTGCTTGCAAGCTAAAAGGGACACCACTACCTTCCCTAAGCGAGTGACGAGACACATCGTAGATAGCCTTCATGCTCATCCTTCCATGATTTATCGTGATTTTTTCCCGCCCTAAAAACCAATTCATGACATTTGCCAATTGGGCTATCACAGTAAACGCCGTGCGTGAAACACCAGACCGACCAACTCGGGCACTGACCTTGTCCTCCCCCCACCTCCTTTTTCTATCACGCGCACATGATTTATACGTAGCCCTTTCTTGCGCCTTGGAAGAAGAAGCGCACAACAAAGACCTGGAGAGCCCCCATGCAGATGATCAGGCCGCACTGGACCAAGCTGAAGTTGACGATCCTCTTCTCCGTGCTCCTGACGGTGCTGAAGTTGCGGTTCTCGCGCGTCCGGAAGTACTTCTGGTTGCGGGACATGGTGGACAGCTGACCAGAGATCTTGATGACGGACTCCTCGAGGGAGGTGGTCTGTTCGGGGGAGGTTCCCTTCTTTGATGGGAGATCGACTCGGGCTTCATTCTCGACCTAGACACGCACTAGTGAGAAGGGGGGCAAACATAGGACACGAGGGTAAGCAGGTGGGACGTGGCGTACGGCAATCTCGAAATCAACGAACTTGTCGGTGACAGTGCTCATCTCGTTGTTGAAGCAGAACGAGTAGTCGCCGATCTCGTTGCCGGTGAAGACGAAGTCTCCCTGGCGTTCCTTGGTGCCCTCTGTGACAATCTTACCCGACGGGGCGGTCACCTCGAAGTCAACATCGAAAGAGCCGCCGGATTGTACCTGCATGCTGTATCAGCTCCCGAACAGATGGCGGGCGGGCGCAGAGAGACGGGGCACAGACAGCAAAGTAGAACGCGATCTTCTGGGCCTTCTCCTGGTTGTTGGCGTAGAAGCAGGCCTTCTCGTTGGCAGCCAGCTTGTAGGTCAACGCCGTCGCAGAGACCTGGGAGGCGAGCAGGGCGAGCAGCCCGCACGCGAGGGTTGTCAGCTGCATGATGAGGGCTGGTGTCTGCTGCGTTCGGGACAGGTGGTAGATGCTCGAGCAGCTCCGGCAACGACAGCGCCTCGCGACGGCCACGGTGGTAGCTTTGGGGGCGCCCCCGAGCAGGGGTCCGGCCGAGGGCTCAAGGGCACTAAACCCAGTGCTTCATCCCTGCGACCCGTCCAGCGGTTGCCTGCCGCGTGCTGTGCTGCCGTGCCACCGTTGTCTGACTGTCCAGACCGAACGCGTACTGTAGAAACCACGGGCCACCCAATGACGTACGTACTTAGCTCCCAGGGCCGTTGCAGACGTGCCCTGTCAGTGTTGTTTCGTGGACAGCATGCATGCAGCCTGCAGCTGCTGGATGTTTTTCACCCTCACCTTTCAGTCCCTGTGTTCGGTTTGGGTCTTTATTGTGAGGTCTGGTCAGCTTTCAGGAGAACTGCCTTGAAGAAACTATTCTCATATCCTCGTCCCGGTCCCCGCTCGTGATCATCTTCTCTATACACATTATCAGGTTGCGGACCGCGAGCCGTACTGACCTCGTCTATCCTGCCGAGATTCCCGTAATGAGCAGTCGGTGCAGTTAACTTGCATTCTTCGCAACGATGACGATTCAGACAAGGCTAGCAACAGTATCCTCTGTTGTCCTCAGGCTGGGGTCTTACTTCTTTCTCAGATGGGTAAGTTCTCTCGGCACAGTCGTGTATTCAGGCTGGCTAACATATGCACTAGGGCCTGCTGCCGGTAAGTTCGACGCAAGGAGCGCTCTGCCCTGTGTACAGTTCTAAGATGGCGTATAGCCGATAGCACCAATCGTGTTCACCTTGTTCGCTGTCTACATCCCGACTTTCGTCTCCACCTACTTCAACAGCCTGCAGAACGATGAGGTCTACGAGGAGGCCGAGATCCTCGTCAAGGATACCGTGATCAACGGCGGGGCCAACGGCGACGGGGATGTTGTCATCGAGGAGGTCGAGGTCAAGGAGGCCATTATCGTTGGAGAGCCACCCGTGAGCTCATGGTACTCCCTCCTCACCGGCATGCCAAACCCTCGCAGTCTCGCCCTCTCCCTCCTGACTCTGCTGATCAACGTGGCCTGCGTGACCATGGTGGCTGACCGGGTCTATTCCGAGCACTGGATTACCGGCGAGGACTTGTCCTTCATCAGAGTCGGCTACGTCTCCGACAGCGAGGCGAAGCTGCTCGTCCGGGAGCCGGACCAGTCCAAGATGCCTGTCACCGTCGAGGTCCGGCTCAAGGACCCTCGACCCCCTTTCGACACCTCCATCTGGCAGACAGTAGGCGGGATCAGGTGGACGAGCAATGAGACGGACTACACAGCTGTCATCACCGTGCCCGCAGCGCACAGGGAACAGCGTACCTACCTCTGGAAGAGCTCCAATGGTCACTCCGGTGAGTTCACCTCCGCGCCTAAGGCCGGCCACTACCCGGGGATGCATGATGGAAAATTCACCTTCCTCTCCACCTCTTGTATCGTGAACCGCCTGCCCTACAACCCTCTCGACCACCCGCTCTCCATTCCCGGTATGCGTCACCTCGCAAGGCTCCTCCCAAGCCTCGGCGCCCAGTTCATGCTCTTTCTCGGCGATTTCATCTACGTTGATGTGCCTAGATGGTGGGGGGCGGATGTGGCCGAGTACCGCCAGAAATACAGAGCCGTATACGCATCTCCCGAGTGGCCTCAGGTGGGGCAGAACCTCAGCTGGATTCACGTTCTCGATGATCACGAGATCAAGAACGACTGGGACAAGAACGAAACAGGCGTGTATGAAGCTGCAGTTGACCCTTGGCACCACTACCACACGTCAGCCAACCCACCTCCCGTCAAGAGAGCGGGCTCGGTCGGCACGAAGAGTGGAGGTGTAACCTGGTTCGAATTCGCGCAGGGCCCGGCGAGCTTCTTCATGATGGACACGCGGTCTTACCGGTCCAACAACAAGATCCCGTTCGCAGACGACGAGAAGACGATGCTCGGCGCCGAGCAGCTTGCCGACCTCATTGCCTACCTGCAGAAGCCCGAGCCAAAGGGCGTGCAGTGGAAGATCGTCGCCTCGTCGGTCCCGTTCACCAAGAACTGGCCTGTCAACAGACAGGACACTTGGGGTGGGTTCATGGTGGAGCGGAAGAAGATCCTCGAGGCGATGTGGGATACTGCTGCTAGGGGCATCGGGGTCATCGTCCTCTCCGGGGACAGGCACGAGTTTGCGGCGACGAAGTTCCCGCCACCGGTAGACTCGAGGTGGGACGATAACGCGACCGTGTACGAGTTCTCTGCGAGCCCGCTGAGCCAGTTCTACTCGCCTGTGGGGACTTACAAGCAGACAGATGATGAAGATGTAAAGCTCAAGTATGTGACTAACCCCTCCGGTCCTTGCCCACTCCATTCTCTTTTCTCCTAGTCGTAGTTCTCGATCTCGTAAATTTGTTTCCTTTGTATTCTTCCGCTCGTACATCCCCGCATGCACGCATGACACAGCAGAGATGGTACATACTTAGAGCCAGAGCTGTAACAAACCTCCACTACGACGCAGCCTGCTGACGAGCCAAGCAGGTACATCCACAGTGGGTCTTCCAAATTCGGCTCCATAACCATCGAGAAGATCCCCAACAGCGACAGAAGCACCCTCTCCTACCAACTTTTCGTCGATGGCGTGGAGGCGTGGAACACCACCATCTTGTCGCCTGAGGCCAAGACCGCCGGCGGCTTCTGGGACCGGTTGGCTGGATCCCGATAGACGTTGTGCGTATGATACACGTGGGTGCGATATCAGCGATACGGACGAAGTAGACCATCTAGGCTGTCATGGACGAAAGGGGGATATGGGCCGGCATGTGACATGTTCACAGGCGGCCAATAAATAGAAACATGTTGTGCTTAGATAGACGAGACATATCAGGGACAGGTCTGTACGAAATTTTGGTCGATAACTTGCGCCTTATTTCGGGCGTAGCCCGGTTTAATTCGGCGTTGGAGGGACAAACATTACGCATCCGTATACTATTGTTATTTCATATCAACGACACTATGATAGGAAGACAATTTCTTGGTTTGTCGAGCCAAGAGACACCCATGAACTATGGGTGTCATGAATCGAGCCGGTCCATCGATGTTATTTCGTACTGTCTGTCCAATCCGGCTCTAGGCTAAGAATACCTAAATATGAGCAAAGTGATAGCTTCTAACGACCGTGTGATCCCTCCATCATGCCGAGCTCCCAATCTGGCCTGCGACCTTGTCCTGGCCGATCAGCGAAGAAATAGAGAGTCCTGACTACCTGCCCTTCACAGACATTAATCCATCAACCCAAGATCATCAACCGTGCCCCAGAGCCCATTGCCACTCTCGCCGAGATCCTCGCCGGCACTACCAATATTTCTCACTACTGTACTCGAAGAACACTCTGAGAACTCATCTCCAACACTATTCGCACCATTAGCACCCGCGAAGTTGGTCGGTGGCGTCCTCCTGACGCTTTGGTTCATCCTCGCAGTCAGCGGCTGGGCCGAGGACTGGGCAACGTCAATGTGGTCCGAGCCACTGTTGAAAGAGTAGCTATCGGCGCTCTCACCCTGTTGACCACGACGGTACCAATAACGACTGACGTTCGGATCACGCGCATTCTTAATCTGCGTAGCCAGACACTCAAAATCGACAATCTTTCTCTCAGCCCTCTCAGCCCGACGTCTCCATTTGGCAATGTCTTCTCTAGCACGGTTGAGATCCTCACGCAAGATGGTATCATTCACATCTTTTATCTTCCTGAACTCTTCAAGCTCGAGGCGGAGCTGCGCACAGTCTTCGTTCTTTGCTGAGAGCTCCGACCTAAGACTGCGGATCTGATCGCGCAGCGATGAGGCACTGCGACCTCGGCTCGGACTGTGGCTAGACTCTCTACTATGGCTCACCGGTTCATCGATATACGAGGATGAGCTTTGCTGCGACAGCCGTGGCAGACCTTTCCAGCCGCCACTGATCTTTGTCTGAGGCATAGGACTGGAATAGTAATCAACGGTCTGTATCTCCTGCTGGGCTGTGAGCTTCAGAGGTGAATTAAGGAACTTGGCTGAACCGTCTAACTGTGGCAAGGAAGGTGAATCAGGATTGGAAACATTCTTCTTCATCGGTAGACGAGATGGAGTAGGCAGTTTGGAGGGAGTGATAGATGAAGCCATTGATAATCGCGACCCCTCTCGTTTGGCAGGCGTGAGGCTATATTGTTTATTAGCCACCCCGGTGCTGTCTGTCGTGACCGGGGCTTGCCGATACGAAGTAATAGACTTGCTGCTGCAGTGCTCTGCTGTATTGTCCAGGTTGATGCTGATCCTCGCACCACGCATCAACGAAACTGGGGTCGACGCAGAGGTGGCAGATTTTAGCGAGGCACGAGGCGACGGGTTGCTCGTGTATGGGGAGATAACTCTAGTAGTCTCCTGTCGCTTCGTTTGAACGAGCCCAGCGGGTGTTGGTACGAGTGGCGAGGCTTTGGCGGCACTGTCAAACATCGCCGCCAATCCCCTAACCTTACTGGCACCCGGCTTGACAGCAATCCGGCCGTTTGTGTTTGATTTTGGGGATACTTTGGGTGAGGTAGTTCGTGAAGGTTTCCTAAGCTGTCCATTTTTCTTGACCAGCACGTTATGTTGATGATATCGTTTCTTAAGGACGGGCAAGGATGATGGTTGGTTTGTCATGATCTCTCGTCTCACAGCGTTGCCCTTGAGATCTACGTACGGTCCACGGCACGGGCTTCCTGATAGGATAAAATCCATAGTCCCGTCCATTTGGTCTGCAGTCACCTGGTCTCGCCTCGAGGGAGGAGATGTTTTCACGGGCTCCTCATCACCCACGACTCCCGAATTTGCCGAACCTCGCGATGATGTTCTCCATACGGATGATCGAACTTTGGATGGGGCAACACTTAAATCAATGTGGGGCATTTTTGGTTGTGAGCGCATGGTCGATGGTGCTTTCAATATCTTCACACTAGGTCCAGCTTGGTATGCGATCATCGGGTCCAGATCGCACGATGACTGCGGCCTTTCTGGTGACCCATCGACCTGGCCATGGACCTTCGGTGTCCACTTCTTCTCAGCTGAGGGCGTTGCGGATCGGCATCGTAGTGACTGCACATCACCTGTATGCACAAATTTTGGTGTCTTTACAGGCTCTGTTGTTTGTGGCCTGGGCTCGATACCAACTTGTTTCCTCATTGGGAGTTGCGACCCGAGTCCGGACGGTGATCGAGCATGAGGGCTCAGATCGCTGTCCGATGGAGAAATATTCTCCACGCCTGTTACATTTTGGCAGACAGTTACATCCAATTTTTTCTTATTGTTGGAAGATTTGAGAGAACTCTTCAGTGGTGTTGGTAGCCTCTTGCCGAGGACACTACTTTTCTTGCCAACAGGCTCTTCCCGAGGAGGTGTTAGAACTCCCGGTGTTTTTGATGGTGGTTGCAAGCCGGAGGCGACTCGAGCAGAGTCAGGCCGTGTCTTCTTCACCGAGAGAGCGTCATTGGTGCTATCCATCTGCCTGAAGGACACAGCTCCTAGTCACCACTGTCAGTGTTCATAGTTAAAATTACATGAAAAACTCTGTACTCACGGGGCCATGAGGCTTCAGCACTGGCACGATAGTCCCCGCGTCCGGCTCGACCATAACAGTTCCTTTTCGATGGAAGGTCCCCGGCCTCGTACCAGTCAGAAGACTTCCTGCCAGCATAGGCATCTATTTCGGAGGGCCTCCCGAAGCTGTTGGAGCGTTTTAGCTCATCCTCAGAGATCGAGGGTTGACTGCGGCGTTTTGGAATTCCTGTGCTCATATTCCCGTCAAGACTTCTCATCTGTCTAACAACGTCTCTCCAATTTGTGATGAGCATTTCTGTAATATCATTCGCGACGTGAATCTTGTCTACCTCCAAGAAGGGCTGTTGAGGGTCTTCAGGCGGCTCCTTCGACTTCTTTCTCTCCTTCTTTGACTTTGGTGAATGAGACTCTGCAACGAGGAAAAGTCCGGCACTAGGATCTGCGAGCTTGACAGCATGTGAGCCCAACATGTCACCCACCAGGAGAGGGCCGAACACGATTCCGAGTGCGTTGTAACCCATCAAGTCAGAAGTGGGTAGCGGGTGGCCGTGCTCGTCTTCCCGGGGAGCGACCTCGGCAGCTCGACCCAAAAGGCAGAGGAGACCGAAGACGGCACATATCAGCTCCCTCCTGAATTGTGATCTCAGTGTCCCAACGGCGAGGGCGATGAGACGAGCACGAATCTTGCTTTGTTTTGTCCTGCTGAACTCCGGGTCACAGTACAGTTGACTATTTATTGCAACTAAGGCATCGAAGAGGGAGAGTGATCCAAGGATGCCACCCGGTAGACCCGCAAGGAATTTCTTGAAGCAGGATGCAACATCATGCACTCCGATGTTGATGTGAGTAGGCAGATTGGGACTTCTGACGGTATTTGCGATGTCACCGCCAGCCTGTTCCGCGCAGTAAAACTCGTAAAGCTCGTTGACGACTCGGACGGAACCCGGAATACGGAAAACGCCTCGAGTCTCCGGTGCTTGTGGACATCAATGAGTGAATGTTTAAACATGGGATAGAGACACTGGAAGCTGTACTGACCGTGTTGTACAAGATACTGCGCAGTGGCGCGGAAGCAAGTAGGAAGAACCAGTGACCCAGGAGCGTACTCGGGCGGCAAGTAGAGGAAGCTCTTCCCGCATAGCCTGACCAAACCCTGCAGATCTTGATCCTTGAGACTGTCTCTCTTGGGATGCGCAACGTGCGATGCCATATGGCTGAGACTGCGCTGGCGACGGATGCTGTTCTCGGTAGACTGGCTTGAAGCTCGTCTGAAAGTACGCGACCACCAACCACGCTTCGGAAGGACACCCAGGGCCTGCTCCTAACGTCAGGGAGGCTACTTGGTTCCCTTGATCCCCTTCGTGCCCAGAGACTCACATTGAGATTCTCGGGATTATCGGGAACTAGTTGCCGAACGCCATACTATTGCGTGCACGTCAGTACGGTGAGGACTTTCGCTGAAGCAAGCTAGCATACCTTTTGGGCAAGCCTGTTGTACTCAACAACGAACTCCTTACGGTCGCGGATGTCGTCCGTGTCGGACATGACTCCCAGGTCGCCGCTGGTCGAGGTCCATGTTGCGCTGCTCCGGGCACCACTGGAGGCCTTGTTGACAGGCAGTGGCAAACGTGCGAGAGAAGAAGCGGCAGAGGGCCTAGGTTGTAGATCAGGCGTAACAGCCTCCCGGAATTCCCTCATCATTTTGATCAGGAAGAGAGAGATGCAGTGACAGTGGTGATCATCAGACGGCTTGGTCGTAATGCGCATCAATTAGAGACTCATCGAGTATCTTGTCGCTGCCGGAGTATCTCATCTAGCTGCCGCCCGTCATGGGCGTCCGTGTCGATTCGTCTGGTTCAAGGTATGTCCAATAATAAAGCTGGGGGAGAGGGGAGTGGGTCGTAACCAAGAAGAAATGCCGGCGGGAGGACGGGTAAGTACAGGAGGCGATACTGCGATGCTGGCTCTGATTAACCAAACCCAAGAAGCTGGAACACTGATGAAATGGTGGTGTTGTGCCAGCAACAAGACAAGTGGAAAGTAGAGGTGTGACGGGAGAGAGGTCGACGGTGAGGTTTCGGATCAGAGGTGGGAGAAAGAGGCACTGGAGCGATCTTCACTTCCACTTCCGACCTGAACACCGAGTGCTGTCGCGCTTGCCATATTGTGCCTCGCAGCGCCTGCCAGCTTCCAGTAACGTCTCTGCCTCACCTGATCCCACACAGGTACTTCGGGATTGTACAACACCAGGTGCCCATCCAGATGGGTACGGGCGCTGGGCGTTGGATGTCGTGGTACCGGAAAATCCCCGGACACCTGAGCAATCTGCATGAGGCGCATTTGACAACAGTCGTATTCCTGCAAGACCTGTGTGAACCCCGTATAGCCGTTGTTTCCGCCGGTAGTGGAACCTACGCGACCCGCTCGCACGTGCGATGGGGATTATATACGCACAGGTAGCAAGTAGTGAATGGTTGCGCGAGACATAACCAGCTGCGTTGTGCCTATTCGGATCTGTTTTCGATCCATGCATATTTCTTTATTAGCCATATCTAGAGAGCGCACGGCCTTGCTTCTTCATCTCTTCAGATATCCCGAATTAGAGTCGTCTCGTACAGGATGTTTCCCTTACCTAAGGAAGTCCTCCTGGAGACATCTATATTGGCGACAGGGACAAAACATGACGGATGACGCCTTATGCAACCAGCCGGCCCCCCGGTATTCTCCCTCCTACCTATTGCCCGTCCACCTAGAACGCCCTACAAATGCCTCGAAACATAGGAAATATCCCCCTAGGACTCGGAGAGAAGATCGGATTCATGATGCTGAGGGGCGGGTCCCTTCTTCTTGTCATGCCTCTGGCTGCAGGTGCTCTGCCTCTCCATGTATTAGGACGTACTTCAGAATATCCGAGAGTGAGATGATCCCTCGAAGCTTGTTGTCATCGTCCACCACAATCAAACGGTGTACCCGAGATTTCCTGACCGTGTCGAATATTGAGTCGAGTCGATCCTCCTCCGTGCAAGTGTAGATGCCCTGGAAATCATCCGATCTCCTGCACAACGCATCGCCAACGGTCTCGCTCAGCTCGTCGTAAGCACCGCCCTTGATACAAGGGATGACATCCACAGCCTCGAAGACGTTCAGGACATGGCCCTGTCTGTCTAAGATGGGGACTGCCGAGATGTTGTACTTAACCATGAGCTGGATCACATCGAGTACCGAGCTGCTCATAGTTGCTGTCGCGAGGTCCTTGTAGGTCCCGAGGTTTATGTCTCGTACGGTTTTCCTTAGGAGCGTCGTGTTCTTCTCGTTGTTCACTGCGATGAACTTGAGTATTCGATATTGCGTGATCACGCTGACCACCGTCTCCCGGCCGGTCTCCTCGTCAAAATCAACGAGTGGAATCCTGCGCGCCCTCGTCTGTAGCATGCGCCGACATGCTTCGTAGAGGGGCCGGTTCGGGGAGACGGATACGGTCTCGAGGGGCGCCACGCTGAGCGCTTTCTCAATGTCTGGATTGGAACAAGCTGGTCAGTCCAGCGCACAGAATCCAGAAGCATGAACGTATTGCCCGCCTACCTCTCAGGCTGCTGAGGCGGAATTTCTCCACCTCTTCGAACTTCTCAGGGAATTGCAGGTAGTATTGGATGACGTTGATGAAGTCGGTACTAGTGAGGAGGCCTGCGAACGTCGACGTCTTGGAGTCCCATAACGGAGCGGATACAATGCCTATCAAGCGTCCGTCAGCCAGCGCCACGAAGCAGAAGACTCGGTGCAAATTGGGCCAACAGGTATCGTACTATTCTGCATCAAAATATTCACGCAGGTCCGAATGAGGAGGTCATTGTCGAGCATGATGAGCCGGAAGGAAAGCGGGAGGACATCGTAGCTGGTTCGAACCTTGAGAAACTCCCGTATGGCCGTCTAGCAAGCTCAGTCAGTCAGACACTCTTCATGTTGACCCTCTTGCTCTTAATATTTCTCAGGCCAGGATTTGAGAGACACAGGCGTGTCCCCTGCCCTCGTGCGTGCCACGCCCACAGCGCTCGCCCACTGGTACCCCGCACCCGTATGCAGCCCGCGCAGCACACAACAGGCCGGCCGAGTCAGCAGAGGCCTCGCCGACGTGGGACTGGCAGCCGGTGAGAGACAGGCAGGATGATTCGACCCCTCTGTCCAACGATCGTCTCGCGCCAGGTCAAGGTGGATGGCAGGGGAGCAAGAAGGGCGTAGGATGGGGCGCCTCGGTCAGAATTCAGGGTCCACGGAAGGATTTTGTCTACTTACCAGGCCCTGCACTTGATCCCGATCGAGCGCCGTCATTGGGGGCTTCGCTGCCGGTATCGTGCGACCGTGACTCTGAATCGTCTGAGCGGCGCTGCTGGCTAACAAGGGCCCGGAGGTCGCAGAGGTGGCAGTGGCCGTAGGAGCGCGCAGGTGCAGGTACGTTGAGGGCTGTACAAAGGGGAGCTCGTGACCCGGGTGTCTCGCAACGGCGGCGGGCGGGTGTCCTGGCAATGGGCCGTTGTCGCTCGGGCTCGCGGGGTCCGCCATCTTAAAAGAGCTTTCTTGTGGCACGACAAATGGCTGGCTGGCTTCGGCTGGCTGCGCACCAGGGGCATGAGGGGGACCAGTCGTGCCAGTCTCAGTCTACTCCAAGACTGCTGTCCTACCAGCCAGGCCGTGACGTTGCTAGCGTTTCCGGCGCAGACGTCGGTGCCGCAAGCTCTGGGAAGCGCGCCCGCCAGATGCCTCTGGCTGCTCGAAACCGGCGCGGCGGTCTGTGGTGTGGCAGTGGCGCTCCTCAGGAATTTAGATGGCCAGCAAGCTCAGAGGCCAGCCGCTTCGGGCTTCAGCTGCCACCTGCCAGACCGGTCCCCAAGGCTCTGGGCTCCAGGCTGTCGTTGAATGTCCCAGGTTGGTAAGGTCGAGACCTGGGGTGGTGTTGATGGCGAGGTCAGACGCAAGGGTGGAAGATGGCCGAGCAGAAACGGACGAGTCTTTTGGGGATGGTACCGTTCTCTGGATGGTTGTAGTAGGCGAGTGGCAAGCTGATCGCCTTCTCTCACGATCTCATCAGTCAGTCCACCAAACAAATCGTTGATGTCTTTTCTCCTGCCGCTGCGACGCCTTGGGCTTGTCGGATTTGTGTCACTTCCCCCCGCAGTGCTAGCAGTGCAGTGGAAGGCAACGCAACGCAAGCAGCAGGAGTTGGGTTTATCAGAGATAAGAGACTGGCTGGACCAGGATTCTGCCGACTGCTGAAGGGTCGCCCTGGAGCCCCCCCCCCATTGCGTGTGAGCTTCATTGCTGGCGATGAGTATCTCTTTTAATTTCTCTCTCTATCTATGGTACAAAATCTCCCGGCCCCGTCACATGCTGGGCCGTTTCTAGCCATTCCTGCTTGATCAAGATCAGAGCTGCCGCCTCCTGTCTTTTTTTCGCATTTGCGCCTCTCACATGCGATCGCGGCGAGGCGATCAGTCGCTCACTGCTGCAGCCGGCCAGAAGAGGAAATAGAGTTACACACGACGTCAACGTTGGTTGGCAGCGTCCCAATCTTAGACCGTCCGCCAAGTGAGCAAGACCGTCCTTCTCAGTCCTGCGTTATCAACCAGGTAGGGCACGATATCCGTCGTCTCGCGCACTCGAGCTCGGGGTTCTGTGGTATTCGAGCTCTCGGCGGTCCTGAAACTACGGGGTATTCCTCTGTCGGCATACGCCTTATCAAGTAGATTTAGGCTCCTCATTGCCGTTTCAAAGGTGACAGCAGTGAGGAAGATAGAGGCCGAGACATGCATCCAGGACCAGAGGACGTCCAAATTAGGGGGGCTTCACTCTTCGCCCGAACGAGTGCTCGCGCGGGCGACGCCCAACCTCAGGGGTGCGTGCACATGCAGTGGTCTCACAGAGAGAACGTCGCGCGTAGGACGATGGGGTTATTCCTGTCACCTTAGTTTGTGCGAACAAGAGGTAGTATGCAGAAGGCTAGGCCGTGGTGGGCCTTCCATCAAAACTGATGTCCCCATCTGAGGCTGGGGAGGAGTGAGGCGATTCCCCAATGCGAACAGTGGGTATCAGCTCTCTCTTTATTCCAATCGAAACACCGCACGGGACTGGCCGATCCGGATCAGACCCGTAAACGTTTCAAAAGACCTTCGGCGGGAGATGGCCGCTGCGGGCGAGAGAAAGAGGCAAGACAAACAACGCGTGATCAAGAGCGATATATTTTTGGCCAGCAGGAATCACCTGGGTGCATGTCCGAGGTCCACTCCAGAACTTCTTACTCAGTGCTTGCTGCCAGTGCGGGTGGCACCTGCGTGTGTCCTGTGGGCCCGCGTACAAATGCAGCGCTTTGGTTAGCGCGGCACTGGCCTGCTACAGCGCACAGGTCGTGACAGTGCTGGGCATGTATCGTAGTGATGTGGGACCCGGGGAGCACCGCGCACTCAGGCGCTGCCGGAGGAGGGAACTAGCTGGAAGCTTAGCGGCACCCTGCCAGCCATGCCAGCCTCAGCCTGCCTGCAGCGCTGGAAAGTCCCGGCCACATGGAAGCTCCGACCGGGTGCCACTGCCAAGGTCGCGCGCATGACACAGCAATAATCTGAGATCTGGTTGGGCTGTGAGCAGCATCTTTTGGCCCTCGACCTCTCGTCGTAAACACTGCGCTCCCGACGACCTCATCGCATTACGTACGCTTCGGTGCAGTGTCCGCCGCGGACCCGACCATCTCGTACAGATGCATCCGATCCTTGACTGAAGTCTTTCATTTCACGGCACTCCAAACTTCACCTTTGTAGGACCCGACAACAACTCGGCCCCGGGGCCATCTGAGACCCATCTGAGCCCTCGAGGCACGAGCCACGACAGCTTCCTCACGGCCCAGCCCACATCGCTGACGTCGATCCCCGTCGACGCCCACCGTCGAGATGGGTAACTGCAGCTCCTCATGCTGTGGAGGTACGACTTTGGCTCTCCCAGCCATCCGCGCGGGACTCGCAGGTCTAACGATATCACAGCTAAATCCCGCGATGGCCTGTACGAGCCCGTCCTCGCTGATAGCGAGCGAGAGGCTGTCGCGGATCTCCTGCAATACCTCGAAAACGTGCGTGATACCTCCGCTGCCTGGCCATTCAGTCCACAGAGGCTGACAAGACATAGCGTGGTGAAACCGATTTCTTCTCTGGCGAGCCTCTCCGAGCTCTGAGTACCCTTGTCTTCTCCGACAACATCGACCTTCAGCGAAGCGCAAGCCTGACCTTTGCTGAGATCACCGAGCGAGGTGCGTATACTTCTCCATGGCAGCGGGCAAGATGATGCCATCAGCATAGAGTCTGATGAATGATCCCGGGGTGCGGCGGACGGCAGTTGCTAATGCGAGGTTGCGCAGATGTTCGAGAAGTCGACCGTGATACCCTTGAGCCGATATTGTTCCTACTCCAGAGCTCCGATATCGAGGTGCAGCGGGCAGCAAGCGCAGCCCTGGGGAACCTTGCAGTGAACAGTAGGTTGTTCTGGAGCGGAGATTATTTATAATGCTACTCACTGACACTGCCGACAGCGGAAAACAAGGTCCTCATCGTGCAGCTCGGCGGTCTTCCTCCTCTTATCCGACAGATGCTTTCGCCCAATGTGGAAGTGCAGTGCAATGCCGTAGGGTGCATAACAAACCTTGCTACGCATGAGGAGAACAAGGCGAAGATCGCGAGGTCTGGTGCTCTCGGCCCACTAACGCGGTTGGCGAAATCCAGAGATATGCGTGTTCAGAGGAATGCGACGGGCGCGTTGTTGAATATGACGCATTCTGGTATGATTTACGGGGTGTCTACACGGAAGGACTCAGCTGATATTCGCTACAGACGAGAATCGCCAACAGCTTGTCAATGCCGGTGCCATACCCGTCCTTGTCCAGCTCCTCTCCTCTCCTGACGTCGATGTGCAATACTACTGCACAACGGCACTCAGCAACATCGCGGTCGATGCCAACAATCGCAAGAAACTTGCTCAGACGGAGGCAAAGCTCGTCCAATCCCTCGTCAACCTCATGGACTCATCCTCCCCCAAAGTCCAGTGCCAAGCTGCTCTGGCTCTGCGCAACCTTGCTTCAGATGAGAAGTATCAACTGGACATCGTCAGATCCCATGGTCTGAACCCGCTGCTACGACTCCTTCAGTCCTCCTATCTCCCGCTGATTTTGTCTGCCGTGGCCTGCATCCGGAACATCTCCATACACCCAATGAACGAGTCCCCCATTATTGAAGCCGGCTTCCTGAAACCCCTTGTGGATCTCCTCGGCTCCACCGATAATGAGGAGATCCAATGTCACGCAATTTCGACTCTTCGTAACCTTGCTGCTAGCTCTGATCGAAACAAGGCGCTTGTTCTGGAGGCTGGAGCAGTGCAGAAATGCAAGCAGTTGGTCTTGGATGTGCCAGTGGCGGTTCAGTCAGAAATGACTGCTGCCATTGCGGTGTTAGCCCTGAGTGACGAGCTCAAGACTCATCTCCTTGATCTTGGCGTTTTCGATGTTTTGATACCGCTCACTCAGTCCTCAAGCATTGAGGTTCAAGGCAACAGCGCCGCTGCACTTGGCAATCTCTCTTCAAAAGGTACGTCCCTGCACCTCGATTCCAACTCAATGGACAGGGTATTTAATGCCAAATAGTGGGCGATTACGCAATTTTCATTCAGGCGTGGACCGAACCCAACGGTGGGATCCACGGCTATCTTAGCAGGTTCCTCGGTAGCGGTGACGCCACATTCCAACACATTGCCATTTGGACGTTGCTTCAGCTTCTCGAGTCCGAAGACAAGAAACTGATCGGCTTGATCGGCAAATCTGACGACGTTGTTGAGATGATAAGGCAAATCGCGAACAAGCAAGTCGAGACTGAGGAGAATGAGCCGGAAGAGGACGATGAGGGTGAGGTGGTCAATCTTGCACAGCGATGCTTGGAGCTCCTGGGCCAGAGCGGTTCCAAGGCTCACATTGAAGGCTGATGATTCATTTTGACGTTGTACGGATGGGATCGTTTTGGCATTGGTTAGTCACTCGGGGACCATTTCATTTGTTGGAACTGCGGCGTCCTCATACCTGGACTACAATAATTGCATTTACTTGGACTCGGCAGGTTTTGGCGTGGAGTTCCCTGGAGTATGACTATATATTTGAAGGGATCCGTGGGGTTAAGCGGCTGCGGTCTGTGTTTTCAAAGCTGGTTCTGGTTGTTCATGCTATACTGGGAGGCTGGGTCCTATGATCGATCTGCAAAACCTCGCAACTTTAACGGCCCGAAGCGACTATACACATAACAGTACATTTCCCTCTGGTCACGAAACTACATAAGCCGAGATCATCACTTTAAACCTCCATATTGGTGCGGTGTGCGTGGTCCGCCAGGTCCTCGTTTTTCTATGAGATGTAATTAGACATTATTCAGGTAGCTCATGTATTTTATGAGATGATTGATACCTCTTGAAAGCAACCTAGCCGGGCAAGCGCAAACGCGGCAAAGTAATGCTCGTGACGAATGATTTCGGCGGTGTGACCCTATTGTCGACCGATCGCTTGCTTCAAGAATCTTGATCCTCTTCCAACGGATTCCTTATCTTCTTGAATCGGGTCCACTGCCATGGCCATGATCCGGTTTGATAGATCACCTTGCCATCAATCAGAGCCATAGGCAGAGGGCCGTATAATCTTGAGTCTCTTGATGCGGGCAGGTTGTCCCCCAACACCCAGCAGTGGCCCTTGGGAACCTACACACAAAGCTCATCAGCATTCACTCTCCGCCCTGCCTGAGCCCACTCCCCTGGCCGTCTTTTCGAACTCACCTGTATCATCTCATCCCGCCCGCTCTCCGGGCCGTGCACAAGCACATAGTCGCCGGGCAACCCCGCCACCCTCTTGATCGCATCCTCATCCGTGATCGGGATCTTGAACTTGACGAGATCCCCGACCCTAACGTCCTTTCCCCGCCGGTGGAGATGAGAGGTCACAGCGCCCTGGCCCCAGACCTCCCAGCCAGGCAGCATCGAGGGCCCGCTTACAGTGCCCCAGCTGTAGAAATAGGTCACGAATACGTGAGCCGCGGCGAGAAACTGGCCAGTTGCGATGAGGACGCGGAACGGCCGGCCGAAGTAGGTTTGGCGTAGGCGGGTTGTGAAGGGCATCCTGACATCTATTGAGAGGACGGGAGCTATGAGAGTGACATGATCTTGTATGTAAACCAAGGAGAGGGCAGGTCGTGGCTGAGCTTAACGTGTTCCTGATGAATGGATGCACGGATGGGATGGGATAGAAGTCGTGATCAAGATATTGATTATGTAATACCAATTCGCTTTGTGATTGGCTATATGTTCTGTATTTGCGAGCTGACCTTTTCGAGAGGGATGGCTGTACAGACCGTATAGTTATGCATTCAGAAATAGAGTGAGTGGGGAATTAAGAACAAAGTACCTAGTTCCCCAACTGCGATGTTTCCAGCCTAACTTAGAAATTCACCAGCCGGGAGCGGCACCAGGTCTTCATCAAAAACCTACTCTGTGCTCACCTCAACGCCAGCAGCCTTTCTCACCCTCACAGCCAACGTCTCTACGACCGCAACAAGCGCATTCCGGTCCGCACCCCTGATCCTCTCCACCCCGCCGTCCTTCAGCGTCAGTGACGGGCCCTGCCTCACCTTCTCGACGCCCGTCACGGGCTTTGGCTGCCCATCCTCGAAGAACACGAAGGTAGGCATGGCCGATACCCCATAACGGCCGGCAACGTCATTCACATGGTCGACATTCACCTTGGCGAAAGCCAGTCGGCCTTGGAGGGCGTGGTCGTCCGCGAGCTTCGAGAACACGGGCGCGATGGCGCGGCAGGGCGGGCACCAGTCTGCGTAGAAGTCCACGACGACGTAGGTTGTGCCTTTGAGAAGGGCATCGAGCTCGGCTGGTTTGGTGATCTTGTGCACGTTGCCGGAGGTTTCGGGGATAGGTGTGCGGTCTTGTAGGAGGGCCTGATGATGGGTCAGTCAAACTTCAGCCTGCGACCTAGAAAAGATACCGAGAGGATTGGAGGTTGATTGGCTGCCTGTACTTCGGGTACGAGCGCATTCCCTCGTCTTATGGAACTGCGCGACGAGAGTGAAGATGCGCAACCGGCGGCACTTAGTGAGTGAGGGTGGGGCCACATTCAACGAGATAAGCAGGACCAAGACTTACTGGGCCAAAGACGACGACGGCGAGAAAAGCCAAGAGGATGTAGTAGATTGTTTCCATAATTGGAGCCTGATCTAACGTGAGTTGGCTGCTTCACTCTAACAGTGTGAGGTGGTCTGGTGGACGAATAAGGCTTACCTGCGAGCTCGGCACAACCGCCGGTCTTATAGGTACTGTAGCACGGGTGCCGGTAGTCTCGGCCGGCCCGAAACTGCATTTCTACCAATGGAGACGTACCCTTCGCTTCAACACCAACTATGGACTGAAAACGGTAGATCAATTTTGATTATTATTCATTTTCATTATTTCATACTGGAGAAGAGACTTCTGACGAAGAAATGAAGAACCACTTATGGCGTTGTTTACGTAAATCCAATTGATGCCTGCTGATTGGCTGTGAAAGCCTGTATATAGCTGCTAGGAAGATTTTCCAAGCTTCTTTTCCAACCTTCGAACTTCCGAAAATTTTCCCTAGGGAATCTGGCTCGTGCAACCCAGCCCAATTCGACCGCACCGCCATTCCTCTTCTACGGAAATATCTGGCCGGGCCGACCGCGCGTCTTTCTCACATCATGCCTGGTACAAAGTGCGCGTTCAACCCGGCGACCGCGCTGCGGCGCGTCTTCGTGCCTTCAAGCCTCGGAACTACCGACCGTCTGCACGTTACGAGAATTCTCGTGCCCCCACTCCTCGCGCCCTCAGCGCAGCAAACACGCACATACTGGGACAGACCAAGGGGCTCAGCCGGCACCTGGGGTAGTAGCACTACCTCCTCGAGCCCATACCGAAATTCAGTCGCAGCCGCCCTCGCCGCGAAGCCCGCCCAGCCGCCACGCCAACAGAAGCTCTCAGACGAGGACAGGCCCGGCCCGCGCGTCAAGACAAAGCTCGGCCGCATGCCCCGCGACGACGAGATCCGCCACCCGTACGTATTCGTCAAGGAGGTCTGGGATGATGGGGTTGAGAGGCTGTCCGAGCCGCGGCAGGTTAGGGAGCTGCTCGCAACGCTCGACCGCAAGACACAGTCGCTGCAGGTCACATATTTTCCAGACGCCGAGGACCCGAACGCGCTGCAATGGCCGATCGCCAAGATCGTGAACAAGAAGGAGGAGCTCCAGAGGCTGCAGCTCGAGAAGGAGCAGCGCAAGAAGCAGGCGGCATCCAATAAAGAGAAAGAGCTGGAGATCAACTGGTCATCGACGCCGCACGACCTGGAGCACAAGGTGAAGAACATGCAGAGGTTTCTGGCCAAGGGGTGGAAAGTGCAGGTGCTGCTGCTGAAGAAGCGCGGTGCGAAGGCCCAAACTAAAGAGAAGGATGCCACAGCGCTGGTAGATAGGATCCTGGAGGCTGTGACAGAGGTCAAGGGGTCTAAGGAGTGGAAGGGAAGGGAGGGGAAGTTGCTGGGCAGCATGAAGCTCTTCCTGCAGGGCAAGCCGCAGGACAAGACCAATGCTGCTGTCGATGGGCATGAGGCAGATAGTTGATGGCAGAGCTCATGATGACCTCGGCCCCGGACAATGACTCGGATATATAAGATGGCGGATCATTCGTGCATGGGTCTGCAGAGAAGTGTACGAAATATTGTGATCAAGCGTGGAGTTGGGCATGAGACCTCGTCCTTATTCGAATTGAATCCCACTCCTCATGAGCCAGCTGCGGCTTGGCCCTGATACTTTCCTAGCCAAGGCCGCCTCCCTCACAGCCTCACCCGCTGCCAGCCTTATCATGCAGCGACTCTAGGACACCTGCTAGGGTCACTCAGTATGGGTCGTACGATGCAGTATATTGTAACAGGGTCCTATGCGCCTATAGGTGAATCATTCTATGATTATGGTAGATGTAGTTATCCACGCACCCTACCAATGTCACGGTATTTTTCTCTTCCATTTGAATAATATCCAAAAGCCATCCTCCGTGCCCAGCTTTCCAATTTTCTAGCACAACTCAAACAGTACACAAGTGTGGCAATCCCAACGTCTCGAAGCATAGGACAACAGGAACCACCAAAGGATATACAGACTGCAGGGATTGGGGGTGCACCCCTGCCACATACTGTAATTCACATGCAAACGAGCGGGTTGGTCCGTTCACCAATAGACAATTTTAGCGTGGGGCAGAAGGTACATCACATCCCACTTTGAGCCTGACTCACTGAATATTGTTCGCATCGATTTTCATTCTCACAGCGACTTCTCATAACAGCGAACGCGCTCGCTCGACAACTTTTCCAGCAAAACGAGATGTCAGAGAATGCTCCTCCGGCTGTGCCTGCAGCTGCTCCGGCACCGGCCCCTGCAGCTTCCCAAGATGCTGCACCCAAGCTGACACCCGCGCAACTAAAGGCGCAGAAAAAGGCCGAGAAGGCTGCGCGAAGAGGCCAGGTCGTCGCGGCCAAGAACGTAGCAGAGGCTGCTGCAGTCTCTGCCTCAAATGACAGCAGCAAAGGCGCCTCGAAGCAGAAATCCCAAAGGCAGGACATCGCCGCGACACCGTCGACTCCGAACACCAAAGGCCCTAAGAAGGCCGGCCCCGCGCCTGTGCAGGCTCCGCAGCCTCCCAAGCCCAAGGGGCCTGAGGTGCCGGAGACGTTCAGCTACTTGTCCATGGCGAAAAAGCTCCCTCTATCCAAGGCCGATAAGGATGTGCATCCGGCTGTCCTGGCTATCGGCCAGCAGATGGCCAGTTTCACGTTGAAGGACAACCTGGCACGACTCGAGGCGATGCTCGTGGCTTTTCAGAAGGTGAGATATGTGATTCGACTTAGCCGCGTGCGAAGGGCTAATGAAGGAGTTTAGGTCATTGAATCATATGAAAGTCCATCTGGTCATACATTTACTCGCCATTTTCTGCCCCACTGCCTGAATCCTCAGATCGAGTACCTGACTGGATGTCGGCCCATGTGTTTCTCGATGGGCAATGCCATCCGCATGCTCAAAGCAAGAATCGCCAAGCTCGTTGAGATCAACGCTTCAGAGGAGGAGTCGAAGGAGTCTCTGTGCCAAGCTATAGAGCAGTTCGTTCAGGAGAGAGTGCTCTACGCAGAAGACGCCATTCCCTCCAAGGCTGTATCGCTGATCGAAGACGGCGAAACGATCCTCACCTACGGCAACGCACGGCTCGTGCGGATAACATTGCAAAGGGCCTGGGCTGCCGGGCGGAAGTTTGAGGTGATCGTGGTCGACGATCCTTTTGACCGTTCAGGTCAAGAACTCGCCAAGATCCTCAGAAATGACGGAATTCGGGTTCACTACTATCCTAGTCTATCTGGCATCAGCATACACGTCAGGCGCTCCTCCAAGGTCTTTCTGGGGGCCGAGGCTATGTTCGCCAACGGATCACTGTATGCACCAGCGGGCACATCTGACATCGCCATAGCAGCCAAAGACGCCGACACTCCGGTCGTCTCACTCCTCGAAACGGTCAACTGCGACAGGGAACGTGTTTCGGTCGATTCTCTCACATATAATGAAATTGACCCCGACCAGTGCACCGCTGACCATTTCCGACTGCTCTTCGACGTTACCAAAGATAAGTATCTCTCCATGGTCGTGACGGAGAGTGAGGAGGCAAATGCTAGTGGCTCGACGTCTGCCATCCTCTCGGTACTAAAGAAGCTCGACGAGCGTACATCGGGTTGATATACGCGCAGGAAGATACCCGACAATGCAACCTAGGCACGACACTGCAGCGCACCGACCTTGATGACTCTGCAGGCAACTTCCTCTCCTTGTAATGGGCCATTGCGACGATTATTCCATAGGGCGGTGGAGGCAATCATCAATTTCTTTCCGGGGGGGGGGGGCAATTTATCTCTGATAGACTGGATTCTCACGGATTCAAGGACCAGAATATCTTCAGCTCCAACCCTTTGCTACTATGACGATGGTCCTGATGACATAGAATCAATCTGCTACCAAGGTACGAGAGAATTTGGTCAAAACAATGGGCAGGAGTCCGGCATCAACATGGGTAGCCTTAGCAAACGGACTTCACGGAGAGTGGGTGAAGACCACGCTACCTGCGTCGCGATATGCAGATAGAGTATTATGACAATCAAATGCGCTGCTTCACCTGAATTCGTAGTATTTGTCTTTCAAGTCCATCGTGCTGGCGATGCTGACTCTAACCGCCCGCATCCCCTGCAACCCAAGCCCGTGACTCCTGATCCTCTTATGCCGCCTCGCCCTCCCGTGCTGCTCTTCGTGCTCGCTTGGCCAGGATCGCCTCTTTCCTCTCCTGTAGGATCTCGGCCTGCTTCTTGTCGACAGTCTCCAGCCAGTATCCGAAACTCGCACCACACGCGCCGAAGACGGGGTAGGCCCAGAGGAGCTTAGGTGCCCATGGTCTTATCTGCTGAAGACCGAGTTGCCACACCCGGGTCGCGATTCCTATTCGAGCTCTCGTTAGACTTCACTCTTTCTCGTTCCGTGGGGTAGCATCGTAGGAGGGACGTGTATCGTACCGAAGCCGGTCCAGAAGAGGATGCGGGAGACCATCTTTGCGGCGCGATTGTTGATGACCGACGCGGTGGATGAGGAGAGTTGTGTCCTTGCTGTAGGTAATGCTCGATAGAGCAGTACTCAATCGGTCGTGCTCGCCTTCGGAGGGTCGTCACGCAAGGGTTGTCGTCAATTCCAGGTCGGCTGCGGATGACCGATAGGCTGAACTTCATTGGAGCTTTCCGGCGGTTGACGCTGGCCACGGCCTGAGGTCTTTTTCCAGCTCCTAGCGCGGGGACGCCAGGGCGGGCGCCCGTCACAGGCCCACTTGCGGCTCCTGCATACCAGGGTGCCAGGGCCCCACACCTGGCCTCTGCGATCGATCCCTGCAGCCGCGCGACGTTCCATTTCCGTTGCGCGACCGGCTTCTGATCGCAGCCTTCCCATCCCCTCTCCACCTAGACGTCTTCTCACCTTCTCACATTGACCGCCTCTACCGGACCCCCACAGCAGGCCGAGGCCTGCCTCATCGCTGCTCGATTGATGACAGCCGCAGGTCCCATCTAAGCCTACCTTGCAAGACACAGCCTTTGAAGATGGCGGTCGCGGCCGTCAACGCGATTGCGACCGCAGCTGCGATGACCAACGGCGACACCTCGGCAGACAGCGATACCAAGATGGCCGACGCGCCAGCCATCGTTCCCAAGCCGAGGCACTTCAAGGCGTCCGAGCTGCCGCTCCCGTCCGCCACACGATCGGCCATCGAAGAGCTCGCCCACGCTTTTAAGAAGAAGGGAGGCTACGATGAGACGCGCAAGAATGTCTGGGAGACATTCGAAGCAAGTGTATGTGCCATGCTGTCGATGCCCACGACTCGGTTACCTTATACAGATGCTGATGGTATGTGGTGGAACAGGAACACCGCACAAAAATCCAGGACGCCATCATCGAAATCGCCGAGGCAGAAGTCGAGCGGAACCCCATGCAGCTCCTGTCCATTGACCGTGGAAAGGCGGTCGCCCTGATTGACGGCGCACTGGACCGGACGGGCGTCTACAAGAATGCTGAGGCGATTCTCGAGAACCTTATTGACATCGGGCCCATCGAGAACCAGATCCGCCAACTGCGAGCGGCAGAGATCGGCGCTGAAGCGGCTGAGGCAGAGCGCATCAAGGGCTCTAAGACGGACGACGACTACGCTATCGAGACTGCTACGAGACGTGCCGAGAGGGACAAGAAATATACCGAGCTTAAGGCTATGGAAGAGCTGATCGCCCGCCAGAAAAGAGAGATCGCCGAACGGGAGGAGCGTGCCGAGCTTAAGAAGCGTGAGGCCGAGCGAGCTGCCCGGGAGGAGAAACGACGACAAGAGCGGGAGGAGAGAGAGAAGGAGCGGGAGAGGGAGCGGGAACAGCGTGAGCGTGAGCGTCGTGAACGGCACGAACGGCACGAACGCTCGAGAGCACGTGATCGCTCCAGAGACCGCGATCGCAACAGGAGCCGGGATCGGGATCGGGACAGAGATCGGGACAGGGACCGCCGGGAACGCCCAAGGTCAAGAGACCGCTCGCGAACAAGAGCTCGTTCGAGGGACCGTTCTAGAGACAGGCACCGCCGACATCGAAGTGCGAGGGGGGATAGCCACGGTCGCCCTGAAGACGTGAAGAAGCAGCTCTCAAAGGAGGAGCTTTCCCGTCTTGAGGAAGAGGCACTAGCTGATCTTCTTCGAGACAGCAAGCGGGACGCAGTCAAGCAGCCTGAGCTGGAAGTCGACGAGGAGCTCAAGCCGCCACCGCGCAAGACCATGCCTGCTTCGGCTATTCAACCTATCCGCAGAGACTCTCCTAAGATCGTGGAGACTAGAAAGCCAGCGGAGGCAGCAGTACTCTCCAAGCTGAAGACCGAAGAACCCACTGAAGCCAAGGCTGCCAACTCTGTGAAGGATAGGCCTGCAGAGGTGAAGCAGTCCAAGGAGTCCAGGGAGACGAAGGAGTATAAAGACACGAAAGATGTCAAGGCCAAAGAGGAAAGAAAACGGTCCCGCAGCCCGGCTAGGCGTCGTTCGCGCTCTCGTCGCAGATCCCGTTCTCCAGTACCGTCGACCAAAGATGCGCGTGGCAGAAGTCGCCACAGATCATCCAGTGCAAAGACACGAGGGTCTTCACTTAAGGAACATCCACGGAAGGAGACTCGGCGCAGCCCATCTACGTCGAGACGGCGCGACCGGGATGATCGGGATCGAGATTCTTATAGACGCCGCAATAGGCCTTCCTCGCGGACTAGACGGACAACTGATGACACTAAAGATCCGCGAGATGCTAGGGATTCTAGACAGGATCGCAGCCGAAATCAATATTCGCGACGATCACGAAGTCGCTCGACCAGGCGACGCAGGTCGAGAAGCCGGTCTACAAGGAGAGACGAGAGAAGACGCAGCCCTTCACGCCCTCGAGGTCGGGATCATTATAGCTCTTTCGACAGAAAGTCCAGGTCACCGCGCAGACGTAGCCCCTATAGACCAGAACGACGCGAAAGATCTCGGTCTACCAGACGCAGACGGTCCAGATCTAACACAGAGACAAGACGGCGCTCGAAGTCCAGGCCTCGAGCTCGATCTCGCTCGCGGTCGAGGAAGCGAGAGCGCTCTCGATCGGCCCGCAGAAGATCAAGAAGTACCGATAGAGGCGTCAAGCGAGCTCGGTCCAAATCCCCAGAGAAGGGTCAGGACCGTCCACCCGCCTACCTCGATAAGGACGAGAAGGAGGCATGGAAGCAAGAGCAGGTACGGGAGCGGGAGAAGGAGGCTAAGGCCTACTTAGCTGCGCAGAAGGAGGCGCGTCAGAAGGGTATGCCTGTCCCCGGCATCGACTTCGAGGTCACTGGTGATCGCAGTGAGCGTGGTGATCGCGGGGAGCGATCTCCTGATCTGAGACGCCGCGCCCCTGATGAAATTGACCGTTATGTGCCTCCAGGAAGCAGTCGGAGGCGTAGCAGATCCCCGTTGTTCATCGACTCGCATAGGCCAGATCGAGATCGGGACCGGGATCGGGACCGTGACCGCGACCGTGAGCGTGACAGGGACCGCGACAGGGACCGCGACCGCGATAGGGACCGCGACAGGGACCGCGACAGGGACCGCGATCGTGATCGTGATAGGGAGAGGGAGAGGGACCGCCGAGATTCGTTCCGCCGCGACCGCAGCAGCTCCACACGGCGAGATCGCTCACGAGATCGTGCCAAGGAGAGGCGGCGCAGTCGCTCACCACGAAGCAGGAGTCGCCCTCGTCATCGCGTGAGGGATTCATCTCGGGATCGCGATCGGGACCGCGATCGGGATCGTGAGAGGAATAGGGACCGAGAAGACAGAAGGGACCACCGAGACTCTATCATCCGGCGTGATCGCAGCAGAAGCCGCTCGCCAAGACGGGACCGGGGCCGGAGGGATCGCAGCTCAAGTCGGCGCCGCTAGAAACAGTTCCGATATGATAAACGTGATCCTAAATGCTCCGTCTCTTCCTCTGTGCGAGAGGCACACAAGGCTGTTATTGCTGCCAGGGGCATGAGGTACAGGACCAGAAGGGCAGGTGAACAAGATGGTGGATCTGATGGTATACCCCCTCCTCCACTGCTGTCCACTTCTCAGAGAGCTCTCGGTGACCAACGTGCACAGGTTCGTCCTGGCCATGATTGGAATACTGAAGCTCTCACCCTGCCAAATGTGCAACGTCAACAGGTCAAAGGAGCAGATGGGACTGCCATCATGGTTCCTGTAGGTCCTACGGCGTGAGTTTAGGAGATGATGGAGAAACAACACAAGGGCAATTTCCTCAAATATTCCTCGCTGCAGGATCAACAGGATCAAGGGCAACAGAGGCAGTGTCCAGCAGAGGATGAAAGCGACGAGGTGGAACTAGTCTATGTGTATCAGTAAATCCAGACTTGCCTTCACGACCTCTATGATCTCTCCAGGTAGGAGGAGGGTAGTTGGCAGTCATGCCTACTTAGTAAGCATGCATGATTAGCCACATATCGCTTCAAACATCTGAAGCCCGGCAGTCCTGTTGTTGTGATGTGTGGAGGCATATTTAGCCCTGCCCAACTCCCATGTCGCTCGTGCTCTATTGTTCAAGTGACAAAAGGAATCAATGTTACTTGAGGTGCTATTGTGGTTCGCAGAGCTGTTAGGATCAACCTACAAAAGAATGCTCTATATGTGTAGGGTGAGGATAGATAGACGTTGTCCGCAGAGACTTGTCCATAGTCGACCCAAGAGACAGCATACTGTAGGATATTATCTCCTATCACTTCGAAAGATCATATACGAAGTAGAACATGCGCAAATGGTGTATGAAAACTCAGACAATACAAATACTATCTCTAAAATATCCACTTCAGCTATACAAACACTCGTTCTCCACACAAAATGGCAGTGGTGCAGGAAACATATCTCATTGATAATCCAAACCGATCGATGATGCCTCTTACTCCTATGCGAATGTGCTCAAATCTGCAATACTCCATCCGTGCTCCTTTCCCACAATGAACAATAATAATCACTCATCATCGCTATCTTCCAAGACAAATCCACTCTTTGCCCTAGGCCGTCTCTTGGTGGCCACAGGAATGTCATCATCTTCCCCATCGTCATACAGGCTGACTTGAGCAGGCTTGTTGGCATCCTTCTCTTTGAGCGGAGATCGGTTATCAGCAGTATCGCCGTCGTCCGCATTCTTTGGATGTGACGACAATGGCGTGTCATCTGTCTCCATTTCATCGCCGTCAGACTCCTGGGTAGCATCCTCGTCATCCTCTTCGTCACTAGCGTGGCCAGAAGACGGCTCAGCGTCATCCATGTCCTCGTCTTCCTCATCGCTGCTGTCAATCAGGAAGCCAAGCTTGCTCTTCGACTTTGACTCTGTAGTTACCTTCTTCGTAGGCCGCGGACTTGTCTCTTCATTTGCATCGGAACTTTCGTCATCCACATCCATCACTTCAGATTTTCTCTTCCTGGAGTTGGCCAGCTGCGAGTCGCCATTATCACTCTCCGCCACTGCTGTCTCATCATCATCGCTATCCGCCTGCAGCCGTCTCATGGTCTCCGCAATCGCCGCCTTGGGCGCAATGCTCTCCTGCAGCTGCGACGCATCTGTAGGGGCAAATTGGAGCGCCTTGCTCACGCGCTGGCGGATCGCCTCCTCGCGCGCGAAGAACTCTGCATCGCCCTCGGCATCGCTCTCGTCGTCGGCGGGGTCGATGTAAAGGGCTGACTTGATCTTACGCTGCTTCTCCAGGTCACGCTTGCGCCGCTTCTGGGCCCTCTCGGTGCGAATGGCATCTCCTTCATCCGTAGGTAAGTCATCGTCCTCTTCGCTGTCCAGCGTGTCCTTTCCGCGACGGATACGGCGCTTCTTAGGCCCTGCGCCGGCGACCTTCTCCCACGGAACATTTTTGAGGAACATGGTGTCGTCGCCATCGTCCAAGAAGTCGTTCGCATCATCATCTTCGTCGTCATAGACGGCTTTCTTGCGAGGTGCAGCCTTGCGGCGGATCTGGCTTTCAGCGGTCTCGCCATCCTCAAAGGTTGGAGGGCTTTCCATTGCCTTATTGATCAAATCTTTGTACTCTCTGAGGTCCTCAGCTGAGTGGCGTGGTGGGATTGTCCAGGTCGAGCCGAGTTCTTCGTCCAAGTCTGGGGAGAGACGCTCGAAACCAACAACCTTCATTAGCAGGCGAAGACGTGGGTTCTTGAAAATCGCCGTCTTCCGTGCGTCATCATCAGGATAGAGTACTGTGTAATGTCAGTGACCTGTTGAAACGGTGACTGAAGGCTCTACGACTTACTGAACATCTCTGGCTCCTTGATCGCCGTCTCCCAGTTTTCCGGCAAGGCCATAGTGCCATCAGGTGTATTGAGCATAAGCCTCGCCTTCTCCGATGCCTCCCACGCCCCCCGCTCCCTTTCGCAGGCGTTCAATTGACTTTTAACCCAATCTAGGTGATCCGATTCATCCTTCTCGAGCAACAGACTGACAGCAGCTGCGATCTGCTGGTCCAAAGTCAGATCAATCCGCCGGAACTCGAGTTCCGCAGCAGGCTTTGGTATAGCGGTGCTGAGGACTTGCTTGTCATAGCCATATTCAAGGTAGTACGCCGTGGCGTTGACCTTAGAGAACAATAGCTCAATGATCAGTGCCGGGCGCTCCTGGATCTTCTTCACGCATCGCCGGATGACTTGTTTTACGATTTCCTCCCATTCCTTGTACATGCTGAGATTCTTGTCCAGTGGCTCAGGTCCCTTGATCATGTTGTAGAACAGGTGTATGATGTCGACACGGAAGAGCATCACGCTCATGTCTTGCTTGAAAGCGAGCCGGTAAAAATAACGGTGTGCCCTTTTCAACTGAGAATCATCAAGATCTCTGTAGTACTTCGTGTATTTGATGAAGGTGTCCACGACACCTTGCACCACAAATTTGTTGGCGAACTTCTTGAAATCGAATTTCCGTTCCTGGCTTGTCTTTTCTGCGGCAGCTTGATCATCCGCAGAGTCGTCACCTTCGTCTTCCTGATCATGGACCTCCGCGTCCTCTGCACCCGTAGTCCGTTGAGCTTTCTTCTTCTTCCTCGTCCGCCTCTTCGAGCGGACCTGCATGTCCACGTTTTCTTTTGAGTATGCCTCCAGGACCCGCATGTAGGTGTGAACGAGTTCTATACATGCGTCTAAGTAGTCGAAACCCTGATCTTTGTATGTTCGCACAATGTTGAGAATTGTATCGTGGGTGACCTCTTCGTAGAAAAGACGACCGAGGGCATTCTCTGCGATTTCTTGATCTTCCTCATTTTCTGATGCGAACATTTCTTGGACCGTGAGAAGAATCTGTGTCAAGCACCGCATCACTGCATTCAGCTCTCTCCAGTCGCCTTCAGAGAAGGATTTGACAAGGAAGCGTTTCACAGTGATGAACATCTCCTGATTCAGCACGGTGGCGACCAGCTGAAAACTGCTGACTTGTTCATCTGAGGGCTTCTGCTCTTTCCTTGAATGTTGTCTGGCACGCTCTGCCTCAAGAAACCAGGCGACTGTGTAGAAGAATTGTTGAGCATGATGTTGCATAACCTCAACGCCTTCCCCTCTCGAGGGTCTTTCGCACTTGTTGGAATAGAGGGTTGAAACCAGAGTCCAGAAACTCCTCAGCGAATTCGCGAAGTTGCTTGTTCGCCCGCGCATTCAACACAACAGGTGGTCCGAGGGCCTTCGGCTCCATAGCTTCCTTGGCCGCTCGCCTCGGTGGTCGGAAGGTCTTGGATTCATCCATCTTCCGCTCTCTTGCGGAAACATCCGCCAATGCGCCTTGGCCAGATAGCGAAGAAACCTTCCCGTCCGACTTCTGGAACCATAGCATCGTACCGAAACGGCTATGCCTTGTGGGTGCTTTTCGATTGTAGGACCGCAGCATGGAGGCCTCTTTCTTCATTGCACTGGCCAACTCGTCCGTCTTGACCTTCCTCAGCTCCTGCTCATTGAGGAAGAGCTTCTTGATGTCTACCCGCTTGATCAGATGGAAAATGATCTCCATCACAATCACGTCCTCTGTCTTGAAGTCCTCGCCCATGTTTGACGACAGAGTCAGGATGGTGAAGAAGATGTCTTGATAAGAAAATGCGTCGATCGTCGCCGAGCGCGATATCTGAGACTCGTCACCTTCGAGTTCGAGTCCCGAGGGTGACGTAATTATGGCAATATTCCGCAGGAAGTAGAGCACCAACTTGATGATACCACTATCCCTCTGCGTTCTGTCTTCGATGGGTATGGCCATGGACGGCAGTGTGACACGGACTGCCGTGTGTAACAGACGTGCACTATCGAAATTGATGATATCCCGTTTGTACTTTAGTTGTGCGAGTTCCAATACCGGGACGTGCCTGTGGTGGTTGTTGGTCATGGTCTCCCGATTCTTCTCGATGGGCCATGTCAGGGGGGCCAAGAGCTCAAAGCATGCCAGTGCTATCTTGGACTTGTATCTGTCGTCTCTAGAATTTTCGGTCCAGAGGGCCAGGATATGTATCAGATCACCGCTGACAAGATTTGCGTCTGCCAGACATCGCGCGACATCCATGCGGTTGGTCTTCTCGTCGTAGAACCGGATCCATTTCTTGATGTCGCGGAGGACGTCGAGGGCATCATCTCCGAGTCTGTAGTATGTACCGTCATCCTCATCATTGAAGCCTCCGAGCTGTGGTCATAGGATTGCTAGGTCAGCCTCGAGCGTATGCGCCGAAGTTTGGTGACATGGCGACTTACAGCAGAGACCAGACTGTTAATATGCGCCCGGACTTCGGGGTGCACGACGTCCTCTCGACCTGCCGGAAGTTCCATGGTCAATTTTGAGGCAGTTGGGCCTCAAACGACAGGGACGACCACGATCCGAGTGGCAAAGGTGAGTTGTGATCTCGGTGTTGGCTGTGGAGTGTTACTCGCAGCGTGTAAGTCAAACCCGGGAGACGCGTCGCGACTAGAAAGACGCGTTGAGCCGGTGGGATAGATTGAACTGGGGTCAGCCCTGCTACTCCCGTGCTCCCATCACCGTCCACCCATAACCCTAACCCTTCTCGCTTGAACCCCGAGGCTAAGCGCGACCTCGGCAGCTCAGGTGTCAATGCCCAGAGTGACTGCACGCGTGCCAAACCTCGAAGTTCGTGAGACTAGGAAGTGAACCCTCGTTCTGCATTTCTATCCCCAGCCCAAGAATAATGGCGTCTTCTTCAGTAAGAGTGCGTCAGGTGCAGAGGCTCGTTCCTCAATTACGATGCTATAGCTCGTCTACAGCACCGGTGAGACGACTAGGCGTCATCGGCGCCGGGCAGATGGTGAGTTTCAAGCATGTGATAGCCTCACCAAGCTCCGGGACTGACTTGCTCTCACAGGGACTGGGGATAGCACTGGTGGCCGCGCAAAAAGCTCAAGTCCATGTTACGGTCGTCGACAACTCCCAAGCCTCGTTAGATAAGGGGTTGTCCTTTGCAGGTGTGCTCGGTCTTTCTCACGGTACCGGCTGTTCCTGCTAACATCTCACAGAGAAATTGCTCGCCAAGGATGTATCAAAGCAACGCATCACCCAGGAGCAGGCCGACGAGGCGCGGTCGAATTTGAGTCCGACCACATCCATGGACGGTTTGGCCGAGGTCGACTTTGTGATTGAGGCCGTACCCGAGATTCCGGGCCTCAAGTTTGATATCTTCTCCAAGCTGGCTCAGATCTGCCCACCACACGCCATCTTGGCCACCAACACCTCTTCAATCTCTATCACCAAGATAGCCGCATCAACAACCAGGGACCCCAAGGACCTCTCAGCCAGCTCTCGTGTGGTATCAACGCATTTCATGAACCCGGTGCCAGTACAGAAAGGCGTGGAGATCATCAGCGGCCTTCCGACCAGTCAGGATACCTTGGACAAGGCTATTGCATTCTGCAAGGCGATGGGCAAGATTCCGTCCGTGTCTGCAGACTCTCCCGGCTTTCTCGCTAACCGCATATTGATGCCGTATATCAACGAGGCTGTCATCTGCCTCGAGACGGGTGTGGGCGACAGGGACTCGATCGATGCGATCATGAAGAACGGTACCAATGTACCCATGGGCCCGCTGCAACTCGCAGACTTCATCGGCTTGGACACGTGTCTAGCCATCATGCGGGTCCTTCACACGGAGACAGGTGACAGCAAATACCGGCCGAGCGTGCTCCTAGCTAAAATGGTCGATGCAGGGTGGTTGGGGAAGAAGAGCGGCAAGGGCTTCTACGACTATTAGATTGTCACGCTCAAGAGCGTGCACTTGGCTATACACTTGTTAGGAAAACATGCGCCAATTGCAAATCCGAGATGTTAGGTTCAATGAGGACACGGTGGCAACTGTCATCCAAAATTGTTTGAGCAGACATGCCCCCGGCGGCCATCGAACTGTGATAATCATGGAATAGGGAGGGGAATAATCACTCTCAACAGCTATCAGGCTAAGCTCTTGTTTTGGCATTCGTGGATCTGTATCTGTCACGTTCATGGCGAAAGTCGTCTCAAAAGCCACAACATTCAGCTATCCGATAGACCACGCTACCGGTCGTGAACGGCTTCAACCAACGCGGTGCCACCGCAACTGCTCTCTTCCCTCACCGTGTTAAACACCGACTACAGTGTGAGAATTTCACAGAAACCAAATTGATACCTCAGACGCCCGTGTATTCGTATCTTCAGGGCGGCAGCAACCCCCAGCCCAAGCGCGCCAATCGCCGTAGCGATGCTATCTCTTCACCATGCTTTTGCATGTGGCGGGGGTTAAACACTGCTGTCTACTGTTTCAAACTGGGTGTTGCTGACTGAAAAAGTAATAAGCTCCCTAATTAGGATACAGAATGGCCCTGAACGCCGCAAAAGCATCCGGTCCTCGATTTAGCCAATTTATCTGCTGCTAGTGTGCTGTGTATGCTAGTGTTTCCACCATACATGAACATGCTATTCCTATCTTCTTTTTCGACTCCGGAAGTTTCTTCTTCTAGTAGCCTATCATTCTACTCAAAATTGTGAAGCCCCCGGTGCGCGCCCTGTTGCTAGGTTAGGAAGCTGAACCAAAGCGCTTATTTAGCGACATTAGAGTTCCTCGCCTGAGTTGTCGAGCTCCATCGCTCCGTAGTATGGGCTGACGATGAGTTCTCTACAGGACAGAGGTGCATAGCCGCCTTGCCCCTGCGATTCTGCCGTGTTCCAGTCCTTGAGAAATCAAGGCGATTAGAGAATGACCTGCGATGCCCATGGCGCTCCTCGCTTAAAGAGGGTTCAGTTGAGATCTCGTATTCATCTCAAGACGGCCGTGCCTCTACAGCTCTCAAGTACAATCATCAGATGTGTCTCATGCTATCGAGAATCTTCCTGGTATGGAGGGACTATCCCAGCAGCCAGTGATTTCAGCGGGAAAATTTGGTGCACTCATGGGTGTCAGAACGATACTTGTAGCGCGCCTCCATCGACATCCTCGTCCATGTGGCTTCGGCTGTTCGACACGGTGGACTGCAGGAAGCTCGACCTGATAGCGCCCCTCGAACTCCTCCGGGGCACCTTCAGACCACAAAGTCTCGGGAGACCAAGCCGGACTGCTCCTATCCGCCGGTGATCGGCCTCGTCCCCACGAAGCTGACGAGCGAGGCTGACTGCGCTGCGGCCTAGGGGTTCACGATAACAGAGCTGCGAGGTCCCATGGGCTGTGCCGAGACAGCTTCACAAGATTCCGCAGTCCTTCCGAGCGATTCGCGGCCATCTCGTCTGTCTTCAGGAGCTTCGGCCTCTCATCTCGGGGTACTACAGCATCGAGCGATGTAGGACATACTGTGAGACATGCAGAGGGGTCTATGCTATTAACCACCCCGGTGGAGAAGCCTTACCGAGGGTCCAAGAGTGGCTTATTGCTCTGTCCAAAGTGATCAGCAGCCCGTGCCAAGGACTGGAGCCCTTGCATAGAGTGTGTGTTTCCTCGATCAGCAACGTGCCTGAGTTCATCAGGTCACCGCACGTCATGAGTCCGGTCCTACGGGGTGGCAGCAGGCGGGAATATCGAATGCTAGTGGTGTCTTGATGACTTGCCGCTTTTCGTAATGATTTAGCTCTTCTTCGATGGTCCTTCCGCCACGCGTCCTCTCTCGGCCGCGTAAGAGCCTCGCAGGTGTGTGAAGTGCTCCTTTATTTTCATCGGCTCGTGCACTGCAGACCTTTCTCTTTCCATAATGTTCCCCGAAGGATTCCAAAAGCAATTGCGCTGCGCAGCAAGAAATGTATACGAGTTCTCATATGTTGAGTTCCAGATCTCGCGATCTCCCATAGGTGTTGCAGCGTCAGCCTCACACATTAGGCGAAACGAAACTGAGCATCGCGAAGAAACGTAGAAGTGGGCTCACCGCAGCTCGCTGCAAGAAGCAGCTACTGAAACACAATAATATATGTAGAACAAAAGCAATCGGAAACAGCATCCCGTGTAGGCTGATCTACTATATTTGAGATGGCGTAGATCCTATGCCGCATCAAAACGATTGCTAGATCTCGGTGGGGAAGTTTCAGGGACAGAATATCGAAACCACCCACCCACACACAGCTGGGACATGACCACGAGGAGGCATCAGTAGGCTCGGAGATATCATGATACAGCGCAGTCTTGCTCCCTCCGTGGCTCGCACCGAGCGTCTGCGACTGCCTCTATCTCGTACACCCCCCACCGCGCCTGTGCCCACGACATGCAGAAGCCATTCCCAGTCGCCTTGCCAGAAAGGACGCGGTTCGGGGCCGCCGAGTCCATCCCGGCCAACCCCCCAAGCATCTGCATTTGGGGGTGCTCCCAGGTGTGGTTCGCTATGACTCCAAGGCCCGTCGCCGAGGGGCTCGATGTCCGGACACACCCATCATCCGGTTGCCCGAGCCCCTCTGACCATGTACGAGCACCGCAAAGCTCGCATGTTTCTCGCTTCCCTAGACATGCAGGCTGCAATCGCAGTCAGAATTACACGTGCACTTTTCTATTAGGGCGGACAGTCCATTACCGAGACACCAGCCATCTTCATCAGTCCAGCCGCGTGCCATGTAGGAGCATCGAGGCAATCAGTCATAGAGCGACTAGACTAGACAGGCAAGACTGATGACCGACGTCATGGCGGGCATCTGAAGTACTTGGATCGCGAATTGCGACGATTCTAGAACAGGTTCATCCTCTTTCCAAGGCTCGCTGCGCAGCGGTTCTCGCGTCGAATCTTCATCGCCGGCTGAAGTGACGTTGAGGGAATCGAATTGAGTTCGCAGATCAGGTGGCAAGTTGTACTGGCAGCTGGCGCATCACATCTTGCAGAACAGGAGCCTGGAGCGGGCTCGAGATCCCATGCTGTAGCAGGCATAGATTAGACGATGAAGGTAAATTTGTTGGCTGGTCTAGTGCACGGCTGTCTTTCCCCATGAGAAGCATATTGGGACATGGCCACATATCCCTACGCCGAGAATAGGATTTCATGCTGCACGGGCCTGCTTCTGGCGGTGACTAGCCTTTGTGATGATGCGCATAGGCTGGGGCCAACTACACGCCTCGCCGCTGGAGCATGCACTAGAGTGTGTACAGGATACTTGTGGCCACGCCTCGAGAAGGGGTAGAACCTGCCTACATCCTGTCAGCTGGCCAGAACGAATCGAAACCTCCTGAGAATAGCAAGAAGGAACGGCGACGTGGGACGCGCCTCTCACAACTGCGACGTAGAGATCGGTCGGGATCGATCCAAAGGGCTTAGGCTTATCCGATTTGACACATGTCAGCCTGATGCGGGATCTTCAGACGATACACATTACACGCACACGGGCGCGAAGACGCGCCGGTGCCCGCCAGGTGATGGATGCTGTGAAACTGATGCTGGATAGCGGCGGCCCCGGCGAAAGTTTTACATGCGGGCCCCCTTCGCCAGGTGCCAGCCTAGCGAAATCCCGGGCATCTCTCGCACCTCAGTCCCGCTACCGGCGGTGGATGCTCTCTTGGGCACTCGGTCGGTCTCAGGCCCGGCCATGCCCCCCACACCGGCCTCCACGCACTGGGCGGGCCATGGTCCTGGGCAAGGCTAGGAAGAAGTGCTCCGGAACGCGACGAAAGCCTACTCGAGGGCAGCGCTCGGAAAGGTTGGAAGGACCTGCGCCGGCCGCGGTCCCAGCCTATTGGACGGGCGGCGGCGGGCCGCTGCAGTCGTCGGCCCTTCTTGGCATCCGGACAACGCTCGTACGAGCATGAGGGCGTGGCTTTTCTTGGACGAAAACGCATTGTCTAGTGGGCTCTCCCCATGCAGACCTCACCAGACGACATGTCCTGCAGCTTGCCGTTGCCACCCATGCCGACCTGTGCGTCCCCGCCCGCTACGGATGTGTCTGCACCTGTCAGGCAGGCAGGCCAGCGCCCTCTCTCTTCTCGGCTGTCTGTGATTCCGCGGATGGCGTCAGCTCCCAAATAAGCTCGTCTGGGCCGTGGAGCTGAGATAGGGAGGGGAGATCACCAAGGTTGAGGTCGCAGAAAAGTTCACATCGGCGGCGAGCGTAAACACGCGCGAGCAGCGCGCGCGAGATCGTGCCCAGGAGTGGGGATGGGCGCCTAGTTTCACCTCCAAGGCTGTCCAAAAGCAGCCAAGCACCGCCAAGGCAACTAACAGCGGGCGACGAATCCCAGCAGGAACCGAGCGTCTGGAAACAGACAGCTTCGCACAGGTTCCCGAGATCGTGCGTAGTAGGAAAACAAGAAAGACCACTAAGTAGATGCGCATGAATGGTTCCTGAACGAGCCGCACCTGCAGGGCAAGGGTGCCCTGGCATTCATGCAGCCGGGAGGGACAGTATGTCGATCTCTCACGGCGGACACGACGAGGACTGTCGGAGCATCTTTTTTAAGTTGTCCGGTAGAATCCCGCCGGCGGGATATGTAGAGAGAATATTGCCGATTAGTCCACGTCGACGTAGGTACGGAGTTGGGGGCCCTCTGCGCGGCCTACTTTGGTTACTGCCCCGCCCGTTCAGACCTCGCGCGTGTCAGGTTTCTTCCGCGCCGCTCCCAAGAGGCTCGATGGGGACGGGCCTTCGTAAGGCTTACCCATTGCATGCGTACCTGATCGACAGTCATATCACCTCAAACGCTAATGCGCCGATGAGGACCCAGCGTGAAAATCGGTTCGGCAACAGCATGTCGGTGTTGTGCCGCTGGATTACAGGATGGAGAGACTCTGTCGCCAGCAGCCGCAGCAACGTTTTTCCGTCGAATGATTGGTTCTGCGGCCGATGTGGCGCAGCTCAGAATTGTAGGCTCGCCATGAGCTTGTCAAGGCTGCTGCGCAAGTTCCGTCTCGTCTAAGCACGGTGAGGCGCAGAAGAAAGGAGGCCCAACAAGAGCATGTCACCTCCTGCTAGAGCCAGTGCGCGCCGCTGTCCACGTGCCTGTCCTGGTTCCATGGTTGAGGCATCCACTAGAGGATCACCCGTGGTCGACTTTTCAACTCATCTCAAAAAACCGGTGTCATTATCGAGTTGCGATTCGCAGCGTTTCAACATCGGACGGAAGCGGGGGGGGGCGCGTTCGTGTGGTGATAACGGCGCGCCCGCACTGGTAACCGCGGTTGGGGCCTGTTTTCATCAAAACAAAGGTTCTCTCCAAAGATAGCACCGCGTTTGAGATCCCGCGGCCCCGGACCGCCGCAGCACACACGCCAGGACGCCGCTGTCACGCGCGAGGCTGACGTGCTATTGGTGTAGCCGGCCGATCTTCGAGACAAGAGCGAGTCAATGCCGCCAGCTCTGGAAGATCCGTTGCCGGCGACGACAAAATTCGCACGAATGAGACCGCAGCTTCCACCGTGGCCTCTCGACGCCTGCTGCTTCTGACGAGGAGCCGATGAGGCTGAGCCCCGATGATTTGCGTCTCTTTCCCTAAAATGTCGACCACTCGGCCGCCCCTCGGCCGGGACCAGTGCGACGCCTGGGCGAGCAGCTCCCTGAACGGAGCGTCTGTCACCACATCGGTGGGCGACCGGTGACAGCACGAGCCGGACGCCCAGGCTTTGTGCCGCGGTTGTTTGGTTTCGGATGGTCGTCGTCGTCACCGGCAGCGGACAGCCCCTCCCTCCCACTGAGAACCACGTCTGTGCTGAGATTGAGGCTCAGTGGGCCGCCCGCCCTCGAGAACTGCATGAAGACGGGGCAAAAGGATGTGGGGGCATGCACGCGATGCATTAAATACCTCTTTTGGCTAGTAAAACGAGCCTCCCTTCCTGAGCCGCACTAAGCCTGTTTGAACGGCCATCTCTTCTGAAAGTACGGACGTACCGGAACTTCCGCTTCTTGTCGCCCGGCCGGTGGAGAGGCAGGAAAGGAGACGTTGGCATCGGAGAATTCCTTGGCTGTGTGTTGGTTACGGGCAGGGCCGGTGAGCTAACTATGCCGCCGCAACGGGCGATCTTTCTCGCGAGGCGTCATGAGCAATTTCTGCTTCCTGAAACCCTGGAGAGACCCGTCAGCCGGCTGTCGGCCGCCGGCGTCCCCCTTCGCACGATGGAGCTGCAGCAGGTTGGGAGAGCCCTTGGTCTGCACGGCGAGGCGGACCACGCCCCGGCCCCAGGGCGCAGGTATAGCCGAGCCGCGTGGGCATTGTGTGGTTCCTTCGTGGTACTGTGTCTAGAACTTTTTCAGCCTCTCCTGCCTCGTCGTACGAGGTCGGGTGCCCTCAATGTCTCGGGTAGTCATGGGGCGTCGCCCCCTCGATGGACGTAGATCACCAGATCTCTACTGCTACAGGACACGGCGCTCTCGCCTTTCTCCAGCGCCGCCTCGTCCACAACGGCTGGTACCGAACCAACCTTAGGAGGCGCGCGGTCCTGTCGTCTCAACTTTCGTAGCTTAATAGCTCGCACCGACAGCGCGGGAGCCCTGGCAAGGGTAGGTAATGCAATCCACCCTTCGCCGGCGACGATCCCTAGTGGGGCGCCGGTCACACTGCCGTCCAAGAGGTCGGATGTGTTCTCTGAATAGCGCCTCGCATTTCCGGGGGGGGGGTGTGTCTTGGGGTGTATGCCATGCTGCTACTGGCCTGGCGGTTTGGGATGGAGGGACGCCGCGGTGGCTGATGCTGTCTGGAATGCTGCTACTATATACGGAGTACTCCGTATACACAAGACCCCGCGCGCGCTTAAGCTGAATTGCGATGGGTGCGCGCTGTGGGTGCATTTCTCAAACGATGCCCACAGGTGTTCTCGAAGGATTCGTTGCAAGGAAAGATCCTTCGGGGAGGGCACAGTCGAAACGCCGTGCTTGTCCCGCCAGCTGGCGATGTCTTGCATGCCGAGTTCTGCGGTTCCACCTTCCGAGGATCGCAAGCAAGCGCGAATGCAACATGTGGGGGATCAGTGGGATCCGTTGATGCTGGCGTGAGGATCGCCGGGAAGAGCCAACTTCAGACACGTCGCGAGTCCTTTAATCTGGTCGCCCAAAGGCCCCGGGGGTGGATCTAGCTCGCCGCAGGGCTGGTGGAGAAAAGACATCGAGGCGGGTCCTGCAGCCGTGGTCTAGATTTTATGAGGGTCTCCTCCAGGACATTGTCTGTACGACGGAGCAAAGCAAGAATATGCGCAAATCACCAGATATCGGAATATCAATATGCTATGAGAGCTTCTCGCAGGGGTCTGACTCTTGAGGGTGCATGGGAAAAAGCAAGCAGATGTAACGGCGGCGGCGGCACGCTGTCTCAAGCCACGGTCGCGGGTTATATTGTTAGGCCCATCCACCCAGCCACGGTGGGGGCGGGATGTGGTAGCACAGATATACGTGACGAAAGGCACTTCCAATCGGGCCGCATAGTCGTTCGAGCCTCCAGATGCCCGTGCGTGCTCTTGTCAGCAATGTGCACCTTTCAGGGCCTGAGCGTAGGACACAAGACGGGAGCTTGCTTTTCTGTGCTACCGGTCAGAGAGGTCAGACCCCCTCAGGTGGCCGTTCATTAGGCCACGTTGTACTCAGAAACAGGCCTTTATCCTGCTGCCTTGCGTGATCCTCGTCGTGGTCACAGGCCTTCGGGCCAGATACGACTCGCTTGCTGTGAGGTGGTGGCGGGCTGGTCGGACAAGGCGTCGCCTCGGACCCGAATCCGAGCCACGAGAGCGCGGGCCGGATGTGTGATGTCTGTCTTGTGGGAGGTTCCCCAGGACGGACTCAAATTCAACTCCATCTCATCTACGCAGGCAAGCTACGCGGGCAGGAGGCGGCCAAGATTTGGCACCAGGCTTGAGCTAATGTTACGGAGCCGAATATTCCGCAGGGTGCAGTATGACTGCCTCGCAGAGTATCGGTGTCATCTCGTGGGGGTGAGATGTCGGCTGCCCAGGGTTTCTAAATTGACAAGCTCACCATCGACTGATGAGGAGGATTCGGAGCCGGGATATTCGCCTCGAGCACTGTCGAGGTCGCATCGAAAAAAAATAAAATAAAAATAAAAATAAAAATAAAAATAAACACCCCCCCCCCCCACCACCAGCAAAGTCGGCACGTCGAATCTCTGGGTGCCACCCGTTTCAACGGAATTCCTGCTCAGAAATCACGGCGTAGGCTTAAGACGATGCATAAGTAGCCGCCACATTGCGGTGTAACGGGCGGCGCATGGCCCGTGACCTTGGTAGTATCCGATACGCCTGCTGCTGCGACGGCAGGGCCGTCGGTGAGGTGCAGGTACCTGCACAGTCGCGCCCACCCAGTAGCCTGGTCGCGCATATATCGCGGGCCTGCGCGCCCTGCAGGCCGGCATGACGTACAACTGTGCGGTGAGCTGTTTGCCCTTTCTGCAATCCTGGACTCGGGTGCTCTGCTGACCCAGAGTGCGGATGGCACCTGTTCGTCCCAAGGGCCGTGTATGCACAGGTGCTGTATCCTGAGTAGATCACGCGGCCTCACCTCGGCACGCACGGGCTCGTGGGCAGAGCTAGGGCTAGCGAGTCAAGACATCTGAACGCATCAATCGCATCCGAGGAAGGCTCGGGGAGACCTGCATCAAGCTTCACGGGGGAGACTGGCGTGGAAGATTAAGGAGCTGTGATGCAGTGGCAGCTGGGCTGCGCGGCAGCTGAGCTGCGCGGAAATCCCGTCACCGGCTGCATCACTTGAGGTCAAATCTCGGGTAAGCAATCTCTGCACCACGGAGATTTGTGATGCGCCCCGGCGGAGGGCCTCAAAAGCAAGGAGAGCGGCAGGCCCTGGCGCTGGGGTCTGTGCTTCCGCGCTGCCCGCTGGTCAGATCTCTGGGAGCCGTGAGGCGAGGGAGAACGCTCTGGTCTCGGCGTAAGGCTGAAGTGAATCCATCTCAACCAAATCCCGTAGCGTAGCGCTCGGCAGTGGCAGTCAGCGAGGCGCTGTCGGGCCAATGACGCGAAGCTGGGGGTCCAGGGGTGGGTGGAAAGGATCAACAAGATCGTGAAGATGAGCCATCGAGTCCGAGGATGATCCACCCGTGGGGACCCGGCAGCAGGGGAGAGGGGTGGGGCGCGAGGCGCTCCTGAAATCAAGCACGCCGTCCAGTGACTTCCATCGAAGGTCCCGCGAGCCAAGGCTCGTCCTGCCCTGCCCAGCGCCCGGGAGTGTACTCTGTACGGATCCGTGCGCTCGAGCCGGCGCATCCCTCGAGGTGGAAGACGTGACGTGTGTGAAGAATGGGCTGATGGGGAGGCTGCCCCTTTTCCCGCCCGCACGATCCGGACAAGTGGTGGTGTCCGAAGAGCATGCTGCCTGTCGACGGTGTCCAGGTTCTTTCGCGATATGCCCCAGTCTGGGCCATCCCGTGCTATAGCAGGAATGCCAGGCCAGGCCAGGCCAGCGACAGGTGCGCAGTCATGCCAGCCACGTTTCGTCCCATCTTCCCATCGGCTCCCCGGGGTGGCGTCGCGTCAGGCCAGCTCGGTGAGCTGCCAGCTCATGGTCCATCCCAGATCCAAACCCAGATCCGTGATGTCGCCGCCGCTCAGGGGATCTCAGGGGCAGCCGCACCCGCTCAGCGCCGCCCAGCACCGCCCAGCAGCGCCCAGCAGCGCCCAGCAGCGCCCAGCAGCACAGCACACCGCGCGGCAGCCCAACGGGGCAGGGCAGGGCAGGGCAGCACAGGCCAGGATGGCGGTGGCCCCCCTCCCCCCGCCCAACCTTGACGCCTCCTCGACTCGGCGCTCGCAGGAGTACCGGGCCGCGACGGTACTGTACGGCCGGACTGTGGGCTGAGGCACGCAACCCAGACCATGATGAAACGGCGAGGATGGCGGAGCTAAGCCCGTCGAGGAAGGCTTCGAGGTGCAAGCGAAGAAAGAGGCGGGCCCTGCCGCGCGCTGGCCGCAGGCCATTGGCCAGCGCGCACTGGGCCCTGGCTGCCTCGACCACCAGCCACCCTGCCCCAACCTCAACCTTGGGCTCCACCCCACAGCTGATAGTGGCCACTGGGCCGCCCCGCCCCACCTCCCTCGTCCCTCGCGCAGATTGCACGCGCACCTGCACGGCGCAGCTTCGACGACATCTCGTCACGTACACCACGTACGCACCCTACTCCGGTCCTTGCTGCTGCTGACCGGCCTGCCGCCCACACCCCACAGCGTCTCGTCAGGCTCACATGCGAGGCTGTGTTTCTGTCTGACAGTGCATGCCCGCGAGGCTACCCTGGCCCCGTGGCCGCATGGCTGTAGCAGTCTCCTGTCGAACACAAACACCGGATCTGGGTATTGTGGTAGGCCACGCCAGGCCACGCCAGGCCGTTGGAGGGAGGGAGGGAGGACGATGGGCAATGGCATGGGCGGCGACAAGATCCATCTCTCCGCCCAGCTTTGCCTACACAGCAGGCTCGGCCTCCTGGGAGGTCTCCGGCGATGTCACCCTGCCGGCCTTTCCCTTGACGGTGCCGTGCACGCACTGCTCGACAGGGCGGCGACGCCGCCGGCAGGTGCCCTCCCTTGACGGGCGGATGGGTACGTGCAAAGGCTCGTCGCTGCGCGGACGGTGGCCAGCCAGCCAGCCAGCCAGCTTAGCCTCGTCTCCGCATGAGGGCCCGGGAGAGACAGAGCACAGTCCTCGCCGCCCGCCGTGGTTCAACCGATCAGGCTACTGGGTAACCCCCTCACCCGCCAAGCGATCGTTTCTGAATGTGGGACGGAACTGTGGCACTTCTCCTCTGGCACCCCTCCCCTGCTGCTAGCTTATTTATGCATGTCAAGACAGCGTTTGGTGATACATCACACCAGCCTGCGGGCCCTTCGGAACGTCTCAACAGTCACGCGGTCGCGCTGCCACTGAAAATAATACGGATACCAGCACTACCACCGCCCGCTGCGACAGGGCAGCAGGCATGTCCGCCTGGCTGCTGTAGGCTGCAGGACTGTGCTGCAGAACGCACCAGGGCGCGGGCGTCAAGAGTGCTTCCGCTGCCCGTCTCTGTACCATAATAAGATTTCACCGGACCACAGTATCGATCTGCGGCGGGGGTTGCTCGCCTGCATCGTCCAGCTGCCAGACCTCAGCCTGCGCCCCAGCCGTCAGGGCTCGCACTGCCGCTCGCTTGACCTCGGCTGGCCTATGCGAGATCAGGCATGGAGCAGAGGAACCGGGCGGTTTCTTCCACACCGCGCAACAGGTAGAGGCCAGCTCTCGGCAGGTTTCCTGCCGCGAGCAAACACTGTACCGTCGTCGTCACCGGGGCGCGTCCCTTCTGCAGGGTCTGGTCCAAGGCTCGAGAAGTCGCTCCACTTGCTAGGGAGGGCACGTAAGTACTCCAGGCCGGCACTCAGCGCACATCCCTACCTGCATCACAGCGATACCACGACATATCGGCAGGGAACTGAGATCGTCTTCCTCCCACCCCTGCCTGCCTGCTACCCTGGCACCCATGAAGGACTGGGGCGACATGTCAACCCCTGGCCGCCTCTCCAGCTCCCGTGGTTCCCACCCACCCTTGCAGGCAGTCCAGGCACTTCGGCATCCAGGCACTGTCCAGAATGCTGTGCACCGCATCCTGCTGACCCAGTCTTTTCCCTGGTGGCTGCTCCAGCGAGGTTTCGCAATAGAAACCTCGGTGGGCAATGCAGCGTACCCCACAAGGCCCACCTCTGCGCGCATGGTACGTAGTACCCTACCTGGTAGTGGACTCGAGATGCTTCTGACCCATCCACGCCATCCTCATCTTCCTTCCCGAGAGCCAACCCTGTCCTGTGTGTGGGCTGGAACGACTACTCACACCCCCTCCCGGGTTGTAAACCTTCTTCATTGGTTTAAGCCGAGGACAAGTCTCGAAAACGGTCATGCTTTCATCCGTGGAGTCAACCCAGCACCTCATGCTACGAGCCACCAATGGATCTGCCTGAAATGTGGCAGTCGAAACGGCTCACAGCCAGACGCTACGGCGTTCAGATGTAGTCCTCCGCCCTATTCCTTCACACTCCTCCGTCCTTTCTGCCACTGGCGTCTCGACACCTTGCTCACTTGCTCTGAAGAGGATACTCTGTCCACGGGGCCAAGACCTCTCCGTGCCTACAGACGCACTGCTCTCGAGGGAACACGAGTGCTCTCTCCTCCGCCCGCACAGAGGATCCATCCGCTCGCCAACAAGACAGATTCACATATCAGCAGGATCTTGCGCCGTCGTTCCCAACACGATCGCTGCTCGCACCGGCCCATGCAGCTGTGCAGTTCGACCTCCTTCCCAGGCGGCCGACCAGTGTCCACTGCCTTGTTGGTTCCCGGACTACCGACTTTGCGGGCATTAGCCATTCAGCCGAGAGATATCTGGACCTAGGCGCACTGTCGGCCAGTGCTGTCGGCCTTGACCAGGCCCCGAGAGTGGTACCGGTTCAGCTGGAGTTCGCACTACAGCCGGGAAGAATACTACCACTCTGCTTCCTCTGTCCAATTTCAAGTGCTGGACTCCGCGAAGATTGCCGCACCAGGATAGACTTTCCGGTCTAGGTACCAGGTACTTTCTCCACGGCAGCTTGGGCTGCTTCTTATTGGTGTTGCGGTAATCCGTGCAGGCCTTATTTCTCTTCGAACCCTGCCCTGACATTCTCCCGCTGGGTCTGGAAGTACCACCTCTAGGTCCCACTTGTCTTATACTAAAAGGGTCCTCTCTCCCATAGGGGCCAACCTTGTTGCAACTACGGCTATTTCTAGATTCTATGCAGACTGGGGCTCGTCACTTCCAAGCAGATCTTATTGAAAATATTCGACCCCCCCGCTGGCTCCATCACTTCGACATCCTCAACTTATATACGCATGCTTCATGGTCTAGCCTTTGCTAGGAGTGATTCACGGCCCACCTCCAACTCTATCCACGCCTGATCCGAGATCAGATACTGCAAAGCCATCTCGACGCTTCGCACCAACCAATCAATACACACTGCTGGACACCGAACCCGATCTGCTCAACTAGCTCGAGACTCATCACACTGGGGCAGTACGAGCAGGACACTCGTCTAGGCTGTATTCTGGAGTTTAGACCCGATCTTCATCTTCCCGTCAAGTCGCTTTGTGGAGCTCGGTCTCGGTACGCCGTTGACCTCGTGAGCGCGAGCTTGGTTTGCCGACCAGTTTGATCGACGCACAGCTTGAGGAGTCACTCAGTAAACACGACCGACCACCCGAAAGGACCGCTATTGGTTACCGTTCTCGAGCCTTTCGGTACATTTCAAAAGTGATTTCTGAACCTTCTCTTCCCGACTTGCCGGACAAGAGGTCATCCCAGATCGAGATCACCAGGACGGACGTCTTCGAGTCATTGGCCTGTTTTCAACTCCTGCAACGCTCTTTTACAGTGCCAGCTCGCTCCCAGGACAGCCTTGAATCCTCTCGTCCGTGTGTTTCGACCTTCATTTGTGCGGTACTTGTCTCGACGACTTTGCTTGAACAACCCAACCCATCTACTCCTAGACGGTCAGGTGAATTGTCAGCAAGAATTCACCCACGGACGCTCGTTCCAAATGCTTGTTTACAGGAAATACGACCCTGAGCAGACCCACTGGTCCACGAGCAAGTACGAGACTCTCCACAATCAGGCCTCCAGTCCACGCATGTCGCACCACTACGACGCACCGTTGTCAACGCAGTCCGACTGGCAGAGGCAACAGTACTCCTTCCTCCCCCCTGGAGACAACCCTATATATGCTCAGTCATACGACAATGGGCAACCAAGGAACGGCAATATTGGACCACAGGCGCAGCCTCAAAGTGCGACCGACTCTGGTGGCATGGACTTAGACCCCAAGTCAGAGACTAGTACCTTGAGTCCTCCACTGAGCCAGCATCGCAGTGAAGATCCTTTGGGCCTACGTGCTCACAGACAACCATCGCCGGTCGCTGAGAACGCAGATGGCCATGGGGAGACACATGCACAGAAGGCGTCAGAGTCTACGAATGAAAGATTAGTGAACTCGGCAGATACCACCGGAGTACCGCGGGACTCTAATCCTGTGGTCGCAGTCTCGAATGGCCAAGGCTCGGAGTTGCCTGCCAGCCAGGCACGCGACGACTCGGTCTGCAAGCAAGAGGAGGACGACGAAGTAATCGACGACGAGGATATGGATGAAGTGGATGGGACGCAAGAGATGACTCCTGCCGAGAGGACAGCGGCAAGGAGGAAGATGAAGCGCTTTAGGTATGGCAAGGACGGGCAGAAACATCATAGAAGATGCGCTAATTGTAGCCAGGCTCACTCACCAGCAAACGCGATTCTTGATGAGCGAGTTTGCTAAGCAGCCACACCCAGATGCAGGGCACAGAGAGCGCCTGTCAAGGGAAATCCCCGGACTCAGTCCTCGACAAGTACAAGTCTGGTTCCAGAACAGGTGCGGTCCATGTTCACAGATGACGAGTTGCGATGCTGACCAGTATGTGCAGGCGAGCCAAGATCAAGCGATTGACAGCCGATGACAGAGAGCGCATGATTAAGATGAGAGCTGTGCCAGACGATTTCGATAATGTCCAAGCGCTGCATTCTCCTTATGGCGCCGTCCACGGCCTCAGCACACCAATGGGATCGCCTGTTGGCTTTGGACCCAGTTCCTACCCTGAACATCTCATGAGGGGACCGCTGGTAGTAGATGTCAGGCGAGCAGAGGGCGGCGACAGCGTACCCGCTACTGGTCTCAGCCCAGCTTTCGGTGGCATCGCATTCAACACATCAGCTTCCATGAGTAACCCAGATCTTCTGTCACCGATGTCTCATGAATCCAACGATCGCTATGATTATTCTGGTCATCTGACGCCCTTGAGTGCTGGTCCAAGAACATCCAACCCCTTTACGCGGCAGACCAGTCTTGACACCAGCTTGGCGGTACACAGTCATCACTCTCAGCAACCAGTCCGATCTCTACAGCCTCTTCAACTCCGAGAAACCCTCAACAGATCCAGATCCGACACTCTTCAGTCCCCGCTACGGTCTAGCATGTCATGGAAAGGAGACTCGATCGATTATACTGCTTATCATGGCGGTAGCGGAAGTCCACAACCACTGAGTGGACGACAGGCCTCTGTTTATCAGCCGCCAGAGCCGACCTCGATGGCGGGCTACGAGTCCAGCAACTATGCCAGTAAGTCTTCGCACATTTTGGTGAAATCGAATAGCTACTAAATCATAATAATTTCAGGCTCGACTGTGTCGTCCCCTACGCATCTGGGCTATCCTAACTTCTCGTCCAATTCCTTCCTAAACTCACAACAGAATCGGTCTCGCATGCGCGCAGCTTCAGCTACGCTACCTCTTGGGCTTGACCTAAGTTCCCAGCGCTCATTCTCTGGCCCTCAGCCTATCCGCTCCGCAACCTCGCCCACACACCGACATGTTTCCGCTACTTCTGCGCCATTCACAACCAGCTTTCCCACCGCTCCTCTGACCGCGCCGAGCGACTTCAACCTGCCAAGAACCCCTGGCTTTCCCGCCAGGGCACCAGATTATTCGATGCCGCAGATGAGTGCTCCCATCGCACCGTCAAACGACTTTTCCCAGGCCTTCCAAGCGAGCATGACTTCGAATGCCAGGACGCCAATGAGAGACTCGTTTATGCCTGGGGATAAGGGCAATGATGATTTCGGGCTTTCTAGAGGGGACTTCAAGAAGAAGGCAGGCATTGCTGTTACCGTCACGCAACCATGAATGAACGATGCGACTAAGAGAAGGCCACGAATCGACGCCGCTTTCCAACTTGGAGTCAAGACGTCTGCTGCGTTCTGCAGAGCTGAATCGTTACAGACTGTCTTGCGCTAACACACTACAGTAACGCGATCCTCTACACACTTTCGACTCTTTCAGGCCGTAATGACACGGTTTGATTTTCTTCAACTCTCTGGCTTTTGGGGCTGCTGGTGTTCACAGGCCACCCGGCAATGGTCCCCGGGCGGCCAGGAAAACTTTTGCGCCATAATTGGAAGGCGCGCATCATCTTCAAGCCATAGCTATTGGAACAACAACATTATGGACGGGAAAATAATATGATCAGGCTATTGAGGTTAGGGCCAGAGCCAAGGGGCTCGGGACACCCATCCGGGTCCAGCAGAGCTTCGAATTGTGGGGTGTGACGATGAAGACACCAAACGACGCAGACGAAACAAACATATCCACTCCATCATTATTCTTTCCCAGTTGGGCACCATCCGCTGGCAGCGGCTAAATTGTCATGGCCTTTCCTCCGCCAGACTACAGCGTGGGGTGCAAGAAAAACGGGCTGGGGGATTGGCAGCCCTGGAGCAAGAGCAATAGCCACACGGCCACCGTGCAGGCTGGTCTGCTTGAACCGAGGGAGATCGGCGTCTACCCCCCCCCCCCCTCGCTGGAGGATGGTCTCTGTTGTTCATGTACAAACTTGGTCTTTTGGGAATTCTATTTCTCCCAGATGGGGCACCTTGCCCAATGTGGTCTATAACCGCTTCCTTTCTTCCTTCCGGCCGGCCGGCCTGCCCTTTTTTATGGTTCAATTCTGTGCGTCTGGTTTCCCTTTGTCACCCTCCGAGTTCGAGCTTCTGCGTACGGTTCGGGGTTGGTTCTACGGTCTGGTGTGTTTACGGCTCTGAGATACCTGGTCGTGTCTGTGTGCATTTTGGGAGGCTATCTGTTGCTGCAGTACCTGTCGTGGCAAATCAAGATACTAAAGGAGAACCGTGTTGTCGCACTGCTTTCAGCTCTGCCCCAATGTCACGGTCTACTTTTTGATATGAGAATTAAAAAAAAAATCACTGTCAACCCACAGCTGCTGATAACGACCTGCCGTTTTGAGCTTATGGTTCACATGAAGACCTGTCTACCTCAGCTACGGGTTCTCCCAGGTTTGATCTACAGCTTCGTCTCGATCAGCACTCGGAATCCGGTTTTGAACTCGCTAGGCCCTTCGCCCTAGCTGCCATGCTGTTTGGCTCCAGGTCATCTCGGGCGCTGTACAGGGCACAGTTCGATATGAAGTGACGAGTGCTGTCCGGCCCGCCTCCTCGCCCCCTGCCTCTTCCCCCCCTGCCTCCGACAAGGGCTCCCTTACCTCACCGCCAGTCCCGTCCGGCTGTCCAACCGGGTCTATTCGGGGACGTTGCAGACGAAATATAAAGTTGCATGCAGCAAAGAGGGAAGATGACCAGTCAGCCGTCCCGCCCCAGCATGAGTCTATCCTGAATAAAGTTGACACGTTCCTGAGCCGCCCATCCAGGAAATCCGGTGCCGAGCCGGATGGATCCCACGCCATATGTCATCTCCTGGCCCCAAATGCCGATCGTCACTGGGCGGCAGGTATTTCTAGGAACCGGATGAAGGCTGGGGATGTTGGTCCGGCCGTACCGGGATCTATGGGGAGGCGTCTGGCTGTCATATGCTGCTGCTGCCGCTGCTGAGTCGTACCCGGTGGGGGTGGCCTCGTAGGTGGGTTATCAAGCTGGAAGGTGATTTGCAGCAGACTGACCGGAATTGGGGCTACTTGCTTCTGCAAAAGTTTGTTCACCCTGTTAGACGTGGTTAGTGAGGAGCTGGAAAGAAGCGGATGCACGCCAGGACCAATTTCCACGGCTGAAAAGGACAGGCTAGGCAAGCAGACCAAGTCTACGCCTCGACGTTACTTGGCATGTACTGTGGAGAAGATGCATGTTACGTCCCCCAGATGACAGAGCGATGGTTCCAGATCTCGAGGAACTCTATTATGAGACAGATAGCAGTGTGATTCGTTCAAAAGTAGGCGTCCACTGCAACTACGAACAGGCACAGCATAACAAGCCGCAGTGAGCTGAGCAGGACCGCATGGTAGTACGAGGTAGCCCATCTGAGCAGACATTGGGCGAGCTGCTGCTGTATGACTATGCAACGTACCCTGAGGGTCTGAAAGCCTGGCCCGGGCTGGGTCGATGGCAGATCGAGGTCAGTGCTAGAAGGCAAGTCAACTGGCTGAGGCTTGCTGGTTCTAGCTTTTGTTCTATCTTGTGGGCCAACAGGCCTACAACACCGGTGGCTTGAGCGATGTAACTACGACGATGGGAGTGTCTCTCTGGACGCAGAGGCCAGGTACCTCGTGTGATCGGTTCACCGGCAAAGCCTTGGCCCCAAGGCTACCTGGCAGGCTCATTTAGCGGATGGATAGCCTGAATCATTCATGTATATTACAGCCACTGTAGGACCCGCAGCTGGTTTCGGAGCCGGCCGCGTCCTTCTGAGCTGCATGCGCCTGCGTCAAGCGCTGGTACTCAGTGGCTTCCAACCCCGGAAGGAGGGTGAGGTCGTAGTATCCAGAGACGAATAGGCCAACACCAGGTGACACTGGGAGAGGCCTGCCCTGGATTCTCAACAATCGCCCAAGCCACTAGGCTATCCTACACGGGAAGCCTACCTATCTATCTGCCTGTCTGTCCGTCCGTCTGTCAAGCAGGAAGTTAAGTCCATGCAGGTAACACAGGACAAGAGACAGAACCTGGTGGACATGCTGTGTAGCAGAGTGGCGGTTTGAGAGCTCGAGGTCGTAATCCTGGGGGCTCGAGCCTGCATCGTGCGTCCGTTGGCGTCGTGGATGGCTCGGCGAAGGCGTGAAGTAGAGAGTACTCAGACCTTTGGGTCAAGGGTCCCACTGACACAGAGGCTTGTCCCCATGGGTACTCCTGCACGGGTTGCTTGCACAGGGCGGGCAGGTGCTTTGCATGGTTACACCTGAGTGTTTTAAAAGTTGATCTTGGAGATCGAAAGGGTGGCAGACTATGCATGCCAGCGCATGTCGCAACGGTTGGGATTTCCGAGCGGGTGCAACGATGGGTAGCACCGCGCGATGTAGCCAAGCAGTGGTGACCTGGGCCTTTCAGATCGATCTCCTAGCCCGTCGTGATAAGAGCAGGTCAGGTGGCAGCACAGGCATGGTGCCAGCCGGTTTTGGCATCTGGGAAGGACGCGGCGCCCCCAGGACTTGATCTTACCTAGGTATGCTCCCTAGACCGCAGTCAGCAGTATCTCTCACCGAGGCCTCGGGCAGTCAGATGCACCCTGCCGAACAAACCCACAGCATGACTTATTGTGGCATGCAGGCGCCCGCCGGAGCCCGAGGTGTCAAGATCCGAATATGGCGTCTTGGCGCGGAGGAGAATGTTGCGCTGATAGACCCGCTATGCACTCTCGGGTATAGTCAAGACATATAGCCAAGACCTCTTACACAAATCGGCCCCTCTCTGGCGCCTGTTTGGGTCCTGGATCGTGAGCTGTGCCTCGCCCAGCCGGACGTGCGGTGGGAGATCCGAGTTCTTTGCAAGAGCGTACCATTGATCGACGAGAGCCTAGAGCAGGTGCTGCCCTGGGATAAAAACGGGCCTGAAGGGAGAGTAGACATGGAAGGGGCGGCAGTTCTGTGACGGCGTTGATTTAGCCGAAGGATTGAGCCACGAGAATGGATACGCTTCAGACGCGAACCATGAAATTCGCCGCTGCGAAGGATGGCGGGGAGGAGGTAGCGTCGGCCTCAACGGCGACCTATCGAAGCGTTCGATGGTGTTGCTGTCCCAGGAGACCAGCCCTTATCATGCTTTCCTGCCAGGTCACGTCCACAACAACCCGGATAGCAGGGTGGGGCGAGGGAGGCAAAAGAAGAGAACAAGCCAAGGTGAATGGACGTGTAGGTCCCACGGCGCCGGCGCCGGAGTGACGCGCGGGCCGGGGTTCATCACGGCCCCGACACGATGAGGCATGCGAGTTTCAGTGCTTCCAGCCTATTTTGCTGCCGCGCTTCGTAGCTAGGATGGACGCAGGATAGAGGCCGCTGGCGATGATCAATTGGGAGACGGACAACGGAGTCTGGGGGCCGATCTGGGCGTCGATGCACGCGTTGTTGGGTGTTGAAGATCGTTGCTGTATGTGTCGTGATAGTTGAAGGAGTTACCGAGGTGAGGCCGAGGCAAGGCTGTCGCCTTCTTACGAGCCCACCCGGCAGCAGCTGGCTCGAGTCTGCCAGCTGCCAAGACATGCTATGGAACGGCCCAGGCCGCTCGCTCTTAAACGGCCTAGTTCGACTTCAACTTCAATACACCAAGTCATGACCTCAACCTCGTTACTACTCATGTAAGAAATGTAGCGAGACACGACACCAGCCTACGGTGCCGATATACGTCTACGGTTGAGAGCACAAGCACTACACCGACTTCAGCCGGCCTTCCTTCCGGGTCCGGCGAGATCAACCACGGGACCGCTCAAACAGACGCGGTAGCCTCGGTATATACCGTAATGCGAGATGAGAACCAGGGACTGCTGGACAGAGGCCAAGATGAACGGCCCATCTTAGCCCCTCTTGACACCCTCATTTTGCCTGAATTCCTCGACTGTCATGATACTCTCGGCTTCTTTACCTAAAATTCGGCCGAATTTGCATGCATAGGATGGTTTGGTCGCCATGGGTACTTGCTGCCTCGTTGGCTCTTCTCACAATTATGTTGGAGAGCCTTCCGTCTACATGCGTATGGGACCTATCCGCTTATTCGACATGGTAGAATACTCATAAGCTCCTTATCTAGCAGAAATATGTGCACAAGTGGAGAACCTACGTCCGGCTCTCACGAACCTCGTATGCCAGCACTATTCATAGTCCTTAGTCCTACGGGTCCCAACGGTGTGCCTCGCTCATCGATATATGCTCGCTCGTGAAGAACCCAGCTTACCAATAGGCACCAGGCTGGGAATCCTCAGACCGCTAGGCCACTTACTCTTTTGCACACCTGCTCTGTCCTCACATTACCCTGGCGTGTCTGGAGAGGACGGATTTCTTGACGATGCGGGTACCGACCACTGCTGCTCGACCAATGCCAGCCCACTTTTGCGGCCACATGCAATATTAGGTTAATGATAGCCCCGGGTTTAGGCGTCATGATCACCCAAACGCCCCGACAAGGACCAGCATCTCGGCTGCACCACAGTCTGGGCCGATCTTGCACACCAAAGATAGACGGCCGATATACAATAGAAGTTGAGCTAGCATGGAGCTCCGCCCGTACTCCTTTGGCTCCCCGGCCTTCTCCCCTGTCCGCCTAGACCGCTCCACTACGTCTGCCTCTCCGGAGACGAAGCTGTGGTGAGATCGGCGGGATGGTGAGCACCGCATTCCTGCACCTCCCGGAGGACTGGCCGATGTAAACTAAGGTTCCCATGCAGCAGCTGAAGCCTTAGGGACAGTCAGTGCAGTACATCACGAGCAATAAAGATGACTTCCTGCCCTGGTAAGATAACACTAGGGAGTGCAAATGCATGGCGCCTCGCCCGAACCAGACTGGCAGCCAGTCGCGAGGGTTGATGTCCCGGCGTTGTCATGGGGCCAACCTCGCACCCCCGAACAAGCCGTGGGAGGGTGGGCAATGACCGGGGTGCTAACGAGTCACGACCTCGCGAGATCGCCGTGTGCCTCGAAATTGAGGAGAGGAGTCAGCTCCGGAGGTCCCTGATACTTCAATAGGTGACCACTGGCTCCCTTTTGCTGATCAGCAAGGCTAGGGCCATAGTCCGCCGAGATCAATCCTGGAGGCCATGGGATAACTTTGGTAAGCAGTCTGAGATGGGGGTATAGGCAAACCTACGCTTGGAGGACAACCTCCCTCCTACAAGCAACTCACTCGCGGCTAGCCCAGGCGTAGGCTCGGTTGTCGTTAATGATATGGATGAGATTCTAACGGTCGTGCTTCCTGAAATGTCTAGCTAGGGCATGCGAGATAATGCTGGATCACGGCATAACAATCTGATAACCCACTTGGTATCTTGGTCGTGCCAAGGAGATATATAGTGTTCTAATCTGGCCAAAATGCCCCGTATATTGGCGATCATACAGGCGAGGTAACAGGAGTACTCTGTGCTGTGATCCGCTACAATACTCGGAGGATTCTAAGAGACAGTATGACCCAGAAGTCCTAGATAGAGAAAAGTATGAGGATTACTTGTGTCTTATTCTTCCATCATACTGATCTGATGGATCTGATCTAATTGACTATCCTCGTTTCCCTACTCGCTCCAAGTCACGATGGAGGCAGAGTCTGAGGCACAAGACATCTACTTCAAAATTCTGCTTGATGGTATCCCGTGCCCTCTTGAAACTCCCGAGAGGGTTCCTACTTAATACGCATCATACACTCGACGCAGGACCCGGGAAGTGCCTACCACAGCACGACAATCAGGCTGCAGAAAGATCCGAGCAGCTCAGACGGTACAGGCATCTAGTCCTAGAGCTGGAGCGCACGTCGCGACCAGTTTATGCGAAGCGGAGCCGTCTTCGAGGGTCGACTCTCTACACACACAAGATGCCCGGCGACGGACCGTCGAAGAACCTCGGACGGCTGCACTCGACCCGTTATTTCTAGGAGGCGACGAGGGGATAACTCCAGGCGATCATGTTACAGATTGTCCCGAAAGAATCATATACACCAGGGCGGGCTTGATAACTATGCCTTGACAGCCCTTCAACTGCGCTGCCGTGCTGCTACGAGTCGACCTGTCGGTGTCACCCCCATCCGTGCAACAGCGGAAGCTGACCATTTACAGCGAGCAGAACGACGAGTATCCGAGTCAACTCAAACTAAATAGCCCTCTCGGCAACCCGATTGCCCATAATCGGCAAGATCACTGGTGCTATCTCCGGTGAAGCAGGCTGGCAGGTGCTTGACTGGCTGACAGTAGGCAGAGTCGACGTCCTCCGAGGCTTCGATGACGAGTATCCGCGCCACGAGCGAACTTTTGCCACTGGGGATCGTGAACAAAGTATGGAATAGGATAGCATGGAGGATGTGATCACGAATCGAGCGACCACAAGCTATCCTCGATGAGTGAATTAGACACGCCTCCCTGCTGCCCATGGAGACAACGCTGCCGACATCCAGGTCCCCGCGATACAAGCTTGATCCATACATGCTATTAAAAAAATAGGTTTAGAAGGATGGGTGCTTATTTTGTCTAAGTAATCACTCTTCATGAACTAGGCCTCTATCTAGCCGAACTGTCCGTGATAAACTCCCTAGCTCGAGAGCATGCAAATCCCCGCTTCCGCCGTCCACCCAGAGTCAGACCGCGTTGGCCAATCACCAGCAATGCAGAATACGTCTTCCGATCAGTCCTGCGCCTTTCCCATGTGCCGTCGACTGATTCCTGACCTCCTAGCATCCGAGGCTCCGTCATCCTCGTCCCTGATAACCGTGCTATTGCGTCTCCTCGGGCCCGATGCCGACAAGCTCACGGCCTTGTTCTCGCCCAGCTCTGCGAGCTCCTGTGCCGTGCCGTCATTCCCTTGATCCTCGCCGAGAAAGCCTCCAATACTATCCCCGGCCCGCCCCTTCGCTCTATCAGAATCGCCGGGCGACCCGTTCTCCTCAGCGTCTAGCGCATCCCCGCCGTAGCTTCCGCCGACGCTTTCCATCGTGAACGGGCTCGCGGTCGGGGCGTCGAGGATGCCCAGCTCCAGTGGGGTGAACAGCCGCGGCAGCAACAGCGCGCGCAGCGGAATCAGCGCGAGGATGAAACACGGGAACCCGACGGCCGCCACCGTCTGCGTGATGGCGAAGGTCGCGCCGAAGCCGATCAGTTCGACGGCGACGAATAGCCAGACCGCCCCGCGACGCTCGATCTTGTTAAGGGGGTTCGCCTTGTCCGTCAGCGCTCTGTCGCGAGCGAGAAACAATATCTTTGCCGTGATGCCATTGCCCTCGAGCGCCTGGTACCCCATGATGAAGAAGAGCCCGGCGAGGACGCCTTGTGGGATGAGGTGCAGAACGACGAGGAGCGGGCCCGTCATGGTTCCGAGGGTAAGCAGACCCTGGGCAAGGTTGGAGACGCGCTGCTCGACGACATGTGTACGCTTTAGCTCCCAGTGGCCTTTGTTGTCGCCACCCTCATCGGTGTCGTGGACTACCTTAGTTACGCAAAGGGACTCGGTGTGGAAGGGTGCTTGTGGAATAAGACCATTGGGAAAGGGAAGGCCGAGGAGGCCCGCTACGCCCGTGGTCAGACCCAGCAGGAACAGGTCCCAGTGGAAGCCGGCTGGCTTTTTGAGTGGAAACTCGGTCCCTTGGGCGATGAGTGAGGAGACTGGATGAGCTTGTCAGCGATTACGCTCATGGACTAGACCCGGGAGGACAGTTGCCATACCGTTGTGGTCGAACCAAAACAGAATAGTCAGCAACAAGGCAAATGGTATTGCCAGGAATACGTCCGACACCCTGATGTTCCAGAAATCTACCAACCAGCTCCTGTCCGCAGTCGGGAAAAAAGCCGTACTAGTTGGCAGAAACTCAAGGCTAATTTGCCTCATCCTCCCAATGTGTACGAAGCCCGAGAAGAAGACGACCGTCAACGGCGTTCCATAATCTTTGATGAACACCCTGACATAGTGATTGAAGAGCGTGCTGGTTCCCAGCTCGTTGCAGAAGTACGCAATAGCGAAGACTAAGATAGCGACCATGGTACTCAAATAGAATGGCTCGGTATCTCCCTGAAGCACCAAGATCTGGACGCCCTTCTGGAGGTAGATACAAGCCACGTAGAATCCAAAGATGTCGCAAGGAAAGCGAGTAACATAGCGCAGCCAATTACAGGAATTAGTGATGGCCAGAATCCAGTGCATGACGAGGGCCCATAGCCCGATCCAGGTCATGAAGCCGAGATAGTTGACGCCGGTGGGCGACATGATGTCGTAGACGGTGTAGTTGAAGACAGTGATCGGGCCAGTCACACCGACTATGACGAGTGGCTGGCAGGCGATAAAGGAGAAGACGACGGAGCCCAGCACGGAGGCGAGGAGAACTTCGTTGACACCATAGTTTGAGTGCGTGCGGGTGAACATGTCCAACGAGAAGGCTAGTGCTGGGAGGATGCTGGTGAGCGGTTAGCGCTCGTTCTCAAAGTTCGAATGAGGGAACACAATAATTGTGCCATGGCGATGTGCCATGACGAGGCAATTGATGGGGGCTCGCTCGGGCACGAAGAGATGCATGCTACGACCGATATCGTGCCTGCTTCCTACAGGGAGAAGTACGGAATACGGTGTAAGCGGAGGGATCAACTCATACTTTGCGAAATACATATACACCGTGGCTGGCACCACACGGTAGTCCCAAGCATCCTTCCAGTCACTCTGGTAATATGGGGCTCGACGACGGATGTCGTTGATCATGCCTTGGAAGAGACGGATCTTCCACCATCTTGGGTTCCGCGCTGAAGAACTAGCATGCGATCGAGTCGCTGACGTCCGGGACAACCGCTTCTTAAGGCCGTTGGCCATGGTGACTAGGTTCGGACGGGAGCCAGACCCGGACTCTGAGTGCAAGCTGTTCGGGAGAGGTAGTGAACCTGCCCCGGCGTCAGAGGCAGATTGAACCATGTTGGCGGCTGAGGTGGAATGAGGAGGGCAAAAGCGACGCTAGGCAATAAAAGCAAAGATAATTGAGTGGTCCTCGACTTCTCATTGAGAACAACAGTCCTGTCGTTGCCGTGTCAGTGTTGACGCATTCGTAAAATCCCAAAATCTGGTACACAGGTAGAGGCCCGTGTAGGGTCACCGACGACGACGCCTGTGGCTCGCACGATGATGGCTCTGAAGACAACTCCGGAGCTGATGTCGCCTTCTGGAGGAGAAAGAGTGCCTGGAATCGAATCTTGTGGGGATGACGTTGTGGAGAGATCTAACAGGTTCCGGCCGGGCGGGCGAGGGCCGGGCGACTCTCGAACCGGACGACGCCGTTCGTACTAGTAGAATGATGCGACCTTGGCTTCTCCAACTGTGTATATGAGGACTCGGTGGAAGCCTCCGAGGCTGAAAATCCTGGCGATGGTTGTCAAGCGATAGTCTAGGATCCCCATCGACCCTTCGGAAAACCCCTGCATCCAAGCCGGGGCTCCTGACCGCATCTTGGTCCCGCCGTCCGATTGCAACCTCCGTAGTCGCCCCGGGCAAAGTGCCTCACGACCAGTGCTAGCACTACCTCGGCCAGATCAGGCACACACGACACAGCCGGCCGGGCCAAAAATTCTCTTTGTCAGGCAGTCAAAGCTGTGATGCCCGACCCGGGTGTAAGTGTCTCTTGGAACACCTAGCTTCGAATGTAATGAGAAGTCCTTGGCTTGAAGCCGTTCGTTGGCCGCCGAGCAACTCCTTGGCAACAGATGCGAATGACTGGTCCGGAGACACAACTTAAAAGGACGATTGGCGTTACTTGCTTATCTCGATGTCTCCTCTTGACGTGCGTGCCTTCTGAAGATTTACTTCAGAACACGTCGCATTCGCGGTCTCGCATCCGGATAAGTTCTTCCTTTGTGAGAATTCTGCGTTGGCCTTGAAGTCCCATCGTGATTTTCGCCCTCATGACCCCCGACTTCTCGGCGCTGGCTGAGACTCCTGGGTTTTTATTGCTGTCCCTGAAAATAAGTTCTGATATGTGACAGCGAAGTCTCGAGCTGCGCATGAATGCTCGCACTCTCCAAGGTCAGATACCCAGCTTCGTCAAGCAGAGTGCGGATTGTAGCATGCCAGTTAGCCCCATGGGAAGCCACACACCCACACGTTGAATGTCATGAGCACAACTGCTTGCTCGTCCTGGAGAAGATCAGCGCCCGCAAGATTTTCTTGACATTCAATATTTGGCGTCCGGCAGGTTTGTGGATGCAGCACTGGTGTCACTAGACGAAAGCTTTATCTTTTGCGACCCCGGTTCAAACCAGCTGAACATTGCTTGTTCCTCTTTCCGCCGACGGGCCTCCGCATCGAGCACAAGTATTTGCAGGTCCTGTTGTTCACGGCGGGCCTGCCAGGCCAGAACGGCTTTGTCTAAATAGGAAAATGCCACAAGGGCAGACACGACAACGGCCAGACGGCCAACCTGCCAGAACCAAGAGTTTCTGGATCAGATTTTTTGCCTTTACCCTCGTCGACCTCGGTCATGTCATTCTTGATGCCTCTGGGGTTGACAACCGAGACCGCGGGCCAGTGAGCGTTGCGCGTGTCCGGGTGTCCACTCTGGGCCTTCGCCTCTCGCACCCTTCCAACTAGCCGTCTCCTGGCTTTTGGCTCGCGTTGCTAGCACATGTCGTCCTCCTGTCTCCTCGACTCTTCTACGAGTCGTTTCAACCTTCCAACCTCTCTCGCCTCTCTCTCGGCCTTCAACTTCTCCTTTCGGTCTGCCACGGCCCCGATCCGTCTGTCGAATAATTTCTTGCTGCCATCTAGCTCGATTCTTTCGTATATTTCACGTAGCTGTAGTCGAGGCTCGCTGCGGCCTTGTGCCCGGGGGGGGACCATTCAAGAGGGACCAGGGGCACGCGGTTCACTCACTATCTAGCATTTCCCCCTACTACTTGTAGGTAGGTTTCTTGTCTGGATAGAGCAGATGGCTCTTCATATGAACGTTTTCTTCACGTTAGTAAAGGAAGTTACCTGCATAATGCCTATCGCCATGTACCATTGCCGCACATGGTCAAACGTGGGCGCCCTCGGTTGGGTCGTGGCCGTGGAACCATCTCCGCTGATGACATGGAGATTGTGCGCGCCCACGAATTGGGAGGAAAAGGAGGGGGGGCTTGAGTCTATTGCCATGCGCTTGTGGTAAGTGGTCAGGCTGCTCCTCGTCCCCAAGGGCCGACGCCCACGATTGAAGGCCATCATGATGACATGGCGAAGGTCGCGTGAGAGTAGGCCGGTAGGAGGAGAAAACGGGAGGGACGAGGGGACTACCGCAGCAGGAGCTCGGGGGGTCCCTGCTAGTATTTATGTCGATAATAAATTAGCTCCTGTTATCGCCATGCCGCCGTTTGTTTGTATGTCGCTAGTGCTCTCGTGGCTGAGTAGCGGCGGCCCTCCTTCACACAGTCTCTTTCGATGGGCAGTCCTCGTAGAACAGCAGTTCTCTTCGATTCAATCGAGCATTTGATGAGGGTCACAGGTTGTGAGATCTCGTTATCTATTAGTAGCCACTGGCTGCAGGACTGGCCAGATGAACGATTCGCTCCGGTCCCCTTCCACTACACCAGAGCCGCGTCTTGTTGCTTTGCCTCCTACTCTATGAACATGCCGGTACCTCGTGAGAGCGGAGATCGATTTGAACAGCGAGCATGCGTTGTTCCCCGTCCAGCTAGCTAGCTTCCGCTAAGCCATGCGCTGCTCTGGTGGGTGTTGAACAACTTTTTCTATGTATGCAATTCATGCAATCCAACCAATGGACTACTTCCACTCTGGGCGCCCCGAGATCTTCAAAATTTTGTACAACATCCCCATCGACCTTGTGGTGTTCTCTTCCGGGGTCCATAGTGCCAGAGTGCCTATGCTAGTGGCGGCTGAGTAGAGTGTTTTGCCCATCCTCTCCATTTCGTCTTTGCCATCTCTCCCGTCTAGTCACCTATCCCTCTTGAAAGCCGGCGCACCCATCGGCGGATCATCAGTTATAGTACCCTCATTCGGTGGCGGCGGAGGTGCACTCTTCGAACCGTCGAAGTACTTGGTGAACTCCTCCTTATCTGCGAACGGCCTCGGGCCCAGCAACCGCACCATATCGTCGCGCGTCAGCATCTCCTTTCTTAGCAGCTCCTCTGCGACGATGCCGACCTCCTTCTTCTTCTCCGTCAGCAGGTCCTTGCACTGCTTGTATGCGACGTCCACGATGCGGCGGACCTCAGCGTCGATCTTCTGCGCCGTTTCCTCCGCGAAGGGCTTGTTGAACTGATTCTTGTCCTGATCGAAGTGGATCGGCCCCAGCTTCTCGGACATGCCCCATCGTGTTACCATGTTGGTTGCCGTGGCTGTTACTTTGCTGAAGTCATCGCTTGCGCCGGTCGTTACGGTTGGGAAGTGGAGTTCCTCCGAAATTCGCCCGCCTAGTGTCATGGCCATGCGGTCCATGAGTTGCTTCGTGGTCATGAGGTAGGCATCACCCACCGGCAGGTACTGCGCGTAGCCGAGCGCTCCCTTGCCACGAGGGATGATAGAGACCTTGAGTAGAGGGTCGGCAAACTCGAAGTACCAACCACAGATGGCGTGACCAGCTTCGTGATATGCTACTGTCCTCCTCTCCTCAGGGTTGAGGACCAGTGACTTTCGCTCCAGGCCACCGATGACTCGCTCAATCGCCTGTTCAAAGTGAGCCATAGTTACGGTCTCGGCATTTGCTCGCGCAGCTGCATATACCGTCAGTCATGCGGTACAAATGCTAGCTAAACATGAAAACAGAAGACTCACCAACAAGCGCGGCTTCATTGACGGCATTGGCAATGTCCGCACCAGAGAAGCCGGGTGTCAAAGCAGCGAGCCGTCCGCAAAGATGCTCCATATCCTCCTTGGTGACGATCTTGGCTAGGTGTACCTTGAAGATATCCGCACGGCCCTTCATAGTCGGCCTGTCGATGTGGATTTGTCTGTCGAAACGGCCAGGTCGCATCAACGCCTGATCAAGCACGTCCGGTCTGTTGGTACCCGCAAGCACGACAATCTGCTCCTGGGTGTTGAAGCCGTCCATCTCCGTGAGGATCTGATTGAGCGTCGCCTCGCGCTCCTCGTTTCCGCCGAAGTTCCGGTTCCCATCTGCTCGTGACCGCCCAATGGCATCGATTTCATCAATAAAGACGATGCAAGGCGCATTCTTCCTTGCTTGAGCGAAGAGATCGCGCACTCTCGATGCACCGACGCCCACAAACATTTCCACGAACTCGGATCCACTGACACTGAAGAATGGCACGCCGGACTCGCCAGCCGTTGCCTTTGCAAGCAGCGTCTTACCAGTACCGGGAGGACCAGACAAGATTGCGCCACGCGGGATCTTCGCGCCCAGCCTCTGGAAGCGCTCTGGCTGCTTCAGGAACGCGACGAATTCCATGATCTCGACCTTGGCCTCGTCCATGCCCGCGATATCAGCAAACTTGACCTTCACCGCGGTCTCGTGGTTGTACATCTTAGCCTTGCTCTTGCCGAAGCCGAACATACCGCCTCCGGCACCACCGCCGCCAGGTCCGCGCCGCGAGGCGTAGTAGATCAGACCGACAAGAAGCAGAGTTGGACCGAATGCCATGATAAGGTTACCGAGCTGGCTCTCGCCAGCATATGTGACCGGGATTCTCTCTGTCGAAGGGATGCCGAGCTCCTCCTGTGCCTGATCCAGATGCCTTTCGAAGGTTTCAACGGAGCCGATCGAAACGTAGAAGTGAAAGCCCGGGTTTGCAGCCACGCTGTCCGGGTACATAGAACGGGTGGCCTCCTGGTTCAGATCCACCCGCACCTTACGACCCATTACCACGAGCTTCTCGACCAGCCCCTTGTCCAGGTAATTCCTCCTAAGCTCCTGCCAGCTTATGTCGCGCGTCTCGCTTGGGAAGATCATGCTCCAGAGGGGATAGAACAGGGCGGCCGCCAGGATCCAGCCGAGAAGATCGCTCGTATCCAGGACCTTGACGTTAGGATCCTTGTCCTGCTTTCCCTTCTGGTCCTTCTTCCTGCTGCTCTCCTCCTTCGAACCTTGATGCCCAGCCTCGCTCTCCTCCTCTTTGGACATGTTCTCCTTCTGCCTACCATACCTCGGCTCGCTCGAGTTGAACATATCGTTTGTCTCCTTGTTGGCCATCTTCTCCGCCAACTTATGCGCTATTCTGACCGCCTTCATCGTGTCACCGATCGACAGCCCGACACTAGCCTGCTTCCGCAGCAGATCCTGCAACTCCTGCGGCGCACCCGTCTTCTTGATCTCCCGGGTGACCTCAGCGAAGGTGTCCTGCTGCCGCACCGGCACCAGCACGCGCATTTTGTCGAGTCTCTCCAGCTCCTCCTCATTCAGGAAGACCCAGCCCTCGGGCAGCTTGGGTGGCTCGTTGCTGCTCTCCTTGTCCACCTCCTCTTTCGACGGAGGGTCCTCGTGCGTGGACTTTACTTCGCCGGTCGCCTTGCCCTCCCCAGCTGTCTTGTCGCCATTTTGCGCAACTTCCTCGTCGCCCGCTTTTGACTTGTCTTTGGGCTTCTCCGATGGGGTTGGATCTGTCGAGTAGAAACGAGGCCGCCGAAGGAGGTATGCTGATGATGATGACGCAGGTGATATTCTGGGTATTCTTGCGCCGCGCGCACTTATTCTTGACGTTGTAGAGAGAGAGGAGATCGCGATGCGCGCGACCTTCCGCGCAGACGGTCTTAATATCGATGACATTATGTTGCGTGACTTGAGTGAGTGAGTGAGAGTGTGTGTGTGTGTGCGCCGAGAGGAAAAGGAAACCAGGTCGCTCGTGGCGGATGGGACGGGGTGTAGGTCAGGTGTTGACTCAAAGACCACACGAGAGTAAGTATGTGTCGGACGATACCGTACTATCACGCACAGATACCCACCGCAGCTGGTTGCGAACTGTGAAACGATGGTGAGAATGCTCGAAAGCGGACTCGGTCGCCCCGTGCCCGTTTGATCGCGACGTTGCGGCTCTCTCGGAGGTGGTTTGAGCAAGCTTTCGCAAGGCGCCGAGCTCGCCTGCAGTCACTTTTGCAGTTAACGAGTACGGGCATCATAGACGGGTAATGACTAAGCCGGAGGTATATGCGCCTAGTGCCCACCTTAACCCCGAGGACCATCAGCCTCTTCACCCCCCCAAAAGTTTTCTTGTCTTTCCTGTCTTTTGTATCTTTGAGTTTTTTCCTTGAGTCCGGAAAATTCTCAGATTTGGGAACGATATTCGGGATAAGGCGTCATGATCATGATACCCTAGTGCTTCATTTTCATTGCATTTGTAATCTCGATTGTTCGACTTCAGTATATAAAGGTACCTAAGTATTAGACTTTAGAAAACCTTGTCCTCCTTAGCAAGATCTGGTCGTGTCCGCATGTCAAAAGATAATAGCATTCCATGCACCCTCGTGGAATCAACTTCAGACATGTGATGTTGGAAACCAAGAGGGTCTACTGAACTCGGCTTAAACTTTCATGCCGCAAAATCGTAATGACGTGAGTGGTGAAGCGTGCTTGTCTGACTGTTCGAGAGTGTGAATTCATCGTTCTCATCAGTCCTGTAGTGAAAAATGTAAACAACGTTCGTGATCCTTGGTAGAGTACCTGCTCCCCTTATCGATTCCCATCGAAATTACCATTCTCAACACTCGGATACGCACCACCACTCATCTCCGCCCAGTCCCAGTCGAAACTCATAGGCAGCGAGTACAAGTCCTGCGGTATCAGAGGCTGTTGGAAACCCTGGCCTTGAGCAGGCGGAGACTGCAATGGTGGTGGTGGTCCGCTTTCAAGCTGCCCGAAGCCCGTCAGGTCCGCGAATGAGGTGAATTCCATCGGGTCGCCAGCGCCAAAGTCTGTACTCCATCCCGGAGGAGCACTGCCTGGCGACGGACTTAGGCTGTTGGCGGTCAACGGGCTGAAACCCGTCCCTTCGCTGTGATTTGGCGGGGACAAGTGTTCCACGTTCTGGCGAGGTGTAGCCGTGTTCACCGTCATCGGACGAGGTGTTTGCGAAGACATTGACGGGGCGGGGGATCTGCCAGCTGTAGCCGTCGACTTCGCATTCGAGCTGCTGGACTTGTTGGCTTGAGACTGTTCTGCGTTCTTGCGCTTCCGACGACCGGCATTTTCCTTCTCTGCCTTCTCGATCATGACCTTGCTGATGCGCTCGAACTCCGAGCAAATGCCGAGCATTCGATGGACACCTCCTGTCTCAACTTCCTGGCCAAGAGCAGACAAGAATGTGACTACCATGCCCAGCAGTCTGGTATCAGATCGCGCTCGAGGATCGAGGGGATTCTGCAGTATATTACCGAACAGAGTCACAAGCGCAGATACAGGGAAGTAGAGCACCATCCTGCCAACGTTAGTGTTTATCTTGGACACCTCTGCGGAATTTAGATCGAACTTACCAAACAACAGACGAATCACCCTGAGGTATGTATTTGAGCAATGATATGGTCGCTCTTGCGGCGGAGGTACACAGGGCTGCCGAGTTAAAGACCCTGGGATTCAAAGGCTTGGCGTTCAGCCCCTGAATGGCGAAGTTGGACAGCCGACTGGTCCAATATCCGCGGTGAATCGACATCCGATGTATCGTCGTCAAACAATTGTAGTATGTGAAATGTAGCATGACTACATGTAAGATCAAGGGAGTGTGGGATGCTTGGATCTCGTTCTCGGGTCGATATTCGATAGGCATCCGGTCCTTCCAATCCTCAAGTTCCTGGTCCAATTCGCCGATGGTTTGCAAAAGTTCGCCGTCTGTCTGCTTCGTGGCCTTTGTCGCGTACAACTTCTTGTAGACCTTACTCTCGATCAGGGCCAGTTCGCACATAACACGGAACAGGTTCATTTTGCCCTTGCCCTCAGCCAAAGGAATGTTGCCGATGTTGTCTTCGGGGTCCGGGTCTGGAAGGTCGACGTTCATATCGTCATCGTCTTGTGCGAAAGGCCGACCCGACCGAAGGCAAAGATCCTTGTCCAGCATGTAGCCGATCCAGAAAACTCGTTTCCTCTGCTCGATCTCGATCGGATTCAGGTTGAAGCCCGTCCCCCGCTTGTGCAATCCGATGTTGTGTGAAAGGCGGATAGCGGTACCAACAAGTAGTGTCGATGGCTGTGGATTGGGTGTGCCTTGCATGAACAATGCCATCCCCAGCAGAGCTTGGACGCTCAGCAGGTCTGTGTTGCGCATAGATAGTTCCGAAAATACGGCCATGGCATTCTTCATATATCCCCAAGCCTTCTCGTCTTCCTCTGCTGGTACCAAGTTGCTCATCACTCGTAGCCGGTGCGCAATGGCGAGCGCAACGTTCAAGCTAGCCCACCATCCGGAGCCTGCATATGGGTCCTTTGAGTACTGCCTTTCCACAAGGTGCATGAAAGTAGGGCGGTGGAACAATGGGAACATGCAGTTGAAATTGTCGAAATAGTCCTTGAGAAGCGACATCGCCTCGTGCTTGGCAGGAAGCGGTAAGAAAACAGGTCGTTGGAACAAATCAGCGAACACCTCAGGCTTCCAGTTGTTCCATTTGTGGTCGTCCATGGAGACATGGGAGATCATTTGTTGAAAAGACTTGTCGCCGGTCTTTTCGTTGACCCACTGGATACCTTTGGGCGAAAAGATGGAGAAGCCCGACGAAGAGCCTATGCTGTCAGCGGAAATGATTTGCCGGATTCGAGTGGGCTAGACATACCGATGTACCTAGTCTCGCCGGAAGTGTTGGTGACCAGCGAGCACATCATCTCGGATAGCGCTTCAACCTCTTCTTCGTCCTCGGGTTTCTGGATATCAACCGACTTGCGCTTCTCCTCCTTGTCCTTGAGGGGCTCAGGTGATGTGATGGAGCTCTGGGGCGTCGATGCAGCGCCCTCATGACCTGATGCAGCCTGCGACGGCGAGGTCGGGTTTGACTGGGCGGCCTGTGAGGCTTGCCTCGACTCCTGCTTCTTCTCGGCGAGTCTCTTTTCCAAGGTGCCCAGGTCCGTAGCGCCGTCGTCCTCACCAAGCAGGCCTAGTTGATAGGGTCAGCGCGCCGTTCCTGCGAAGCCGATGACGACGGCAGTGGAGACTGGATGAGGCGGACGAGGATCAGGGAGACGAGAGGAACAGGAGGGGAGCCATACCTGAGAGTCGCAAGAGGCTCTCCATGCGACCAAGACGGTTCTCAAGACCCTCGATGTATTTCGCGCTGCGAAGGATCATGAGCTGTCATGCCACTCTTGTCAAGGGCGTACAGACCCCTGTCCGGCTGGAGACGAGCACTCACCCCTTGGGCGGATTCCTCTTCTTCTCGACCTGCGTGAAGACGCACTCCGTCTTGTAATTGATGCAATGCGTGCATGCCGGCAGCTTCCCGTCGCACTTGATCTTCTTCTTCCTGCACATGTCGCAGGCCTGTGGCAAGTTCCGTCAGCGGTCGTGGATCCTGTCTGGGCGGCGCGCTGGGCTGCCGGATCACTCACCCTTGCGATCCTCCTCCTCTTTGCCTCATTGGCGTCGTCGAGCAGGGCGTTCGGGTCGCCAAACATCTGGGCAGTGAGCTCTGGGGGCAGATGCTGCATGGGCAGGCCATGATAGCTGTCTGCGCCGAAGATCTGGGGCGGCGGGTTCATGAGCGGTGGCGGTTGCGCCATGGCCGGCATCTGGAAGCCAGCAATGTGGTGGTCCATGGTGGGCAGAGCAGAGCAGAGGGCTGATTTCCAATCCTTCCGGATCGAGCCGCTGGGCAGATACAACCCTATCGATCCACCCTCGGGCAGTCGTCGATGTTCAATTCGGGCTCGAGATCAGAGGGCGAGTGCTGTCGTGTGCGCGCGCCCGCAGCAGCAGAGTTGGTGTCGCGGCAGGGTGAGGCGAAGAGGAGTCGTCGTTGCAGGTTGGGTCTATGATGGTGACGTTCGACGAGTACAGGTCTAAGTGCGGCTTCAGTGGTGGGAGAGGCGCCATACTTTGTTGCAGATTCGAGGGCCCCCAGACGGGAAAAAGAGCGCCAGGCCCAGCTGGGAAGCCGCCTCTATGCAGCACAGCTCAGCCAAGCGCATCGCACCGTGGGCAAGGCCAGCGCGGGCGGGGGCGCTGGCAGGACTGGCAGGGGGGGCGCTGATCAGGGGAGGCGAGCCTGAACGATTACTGCGGTAAGAGGCCGTGCCACAGGTGCTGGCACCTGTCTTGACGCCTGCGCGTCGTCGTCCTCGCTGCACCAACCTCCCATACTATTCCACACCACCCTCGCCAGACCTTGCTCTTCCGGGCGCAGCGGCCGTCTCAAGTCGCCAAGGCCCCTTGGCGGACTCGGACTTAAAGCGGGCTGATGGGTCCGGCAGTCCGCGTCAACGTTCCTGCTCCGTTCCCCCAGACCTTTAGACGGCCTAGCCTACTGCCGTCGTGACGCGATGACACTGACACTGGTGACTGACTTGACACATTTCTGGGTGTGTCGGGACGACTGAGAAGTGAGATTCGGGGCCGGGCTCAGTCCTCTCCCCCTTCTCCTGATGTTGCTTCAGATACAGTACTCCACGGGACCCTTCATTGATCAGCTCGTCACACTGCTCATGCTTGGGATGCTGGCAGAACGGTGGTGGACTATACTCTAGGCGCCTCCTCAGATCGTCTGGAGACAAGCCGGTCGCTCACTCTCAACAACCCCCCAGCCTTCTCATATGCAACCCAAGTGCCGTGGCCGTACGGGTCCAGGCATCGCCTTTGGGCAGACCGAAGTTGATGCCTTCCACCTCTGCACCATGGTCGAGCACTCAACTAGATGGTCCTCAGAGACCACTATCTCATCTGCATCCTGGACGGACTATCATATCAGGACCTTAGTCCGTGGCTACACTGTGATGATTTCTGTACATACGGTCGACCGTGCTGCCGGCCTCTGGTAGGAAGAACAGGCAGCGCACACCGTTCTCCTGGCTTGTGGCTTATTATCCCGAATTCTAGCACCTCTCAAACAGCTAAATCACGCCAGAACGTCAGACCCACAAAACCCCCGGCGCCATCATGAGAAGGCCCTTGCGGATCATACTGCCCTGGTACAGCGGAGGAGCGCAGCCGTCGAAACACCCCGTTGAAACAATGACAGTCGCCGCATAGAGCTTTCCGGCTAACTCTCATGGCAGACTGGGTCGGAAAGATACCGAAATTTCGACTATTATGTCAGGGTCCAATGGTTTGAAGCAAGCGAGCCAGACTCTGAACGTCTATTCAAGGACGACGATTTCAGCCTTCCGGCCCAGTGACGGGACGGGCTCTCTCCACAGGAGAGATCGCAGCTGACGACACTTCCTGACGAGGTCGGGATCGGTTCCCAGCAAGCCACGGCAACCTCATCGAAGTGGACAGAGGGCGCCAGAACCCTCCTAACACCACCATCTGCAGGTCTGCAATGATGGTGAAGGGCTGTAGCCCGTCGTGTTGTCCGCAGGGGGTCTGGGTCGATAACGGATTAAACTACTATTAGATGACGCAAAATGGTTCGCATTCTGGATACAATCTAGACTCGGGTCGTACTGGGTAGAGCTGCTGGCTCAACCGTCCGGGGCCGAAGTCAGGATGCATGGGATCGGCGCGGCTAGAAATGAGTGACGCTCCGCTCAAGACGCTCAACAGCGGAATACGGGGCCTGTTCCTCCCGTCAGAGTTGTCGGAGTCGAGGTTGCAGTGCACCAGACCTTGTTTCTGTACCGTGTGTGCAGGCCTACTTGCAAGGCAGTGCATCGTGGCAGCCAGTCGGACAGCGTGACAAACGTCGTATGATTGGGAGGAGAGGAGCAAGCCTCCGCCACCGGTTTGCAGGACAAATTCCCGGCCACCGCCAACCGCACCATTCCGTCAAAGCAATCCGGAGCCGTCATGCCTTCGATCAGGGGTCTATGCGTCTAGACCTTCTCCCAATACACTCCCCGCGCTCGTGACCAGCACGGCGACGTCGGAACGTTCTGTCTGAAGCCGGGCAGAGTCTTCATCTACACCGGGGCAGTTTCCGAGAAGCTTTACTAATATACAAAACAAGCTCAAGAGTCGATACTACAGTGACCTCTACCGTTCAGCCTTGATCGTGGTGCTCTTCAAAGGCCGGATTCAGTACAGTCAGAGGACCTGCGCCGAGTTCACACCATCATTGCGATGACCAAGATATTGTCAGCAGCATATATCTCGTATTCGTCAGAAGAAACAGGTATTGGCCCCAAATCGCAGGATACGGGCGGCATCTTGTTACAACCCCAACCGTCACCATCCAATCCCCAGCACGGAAACAACGTATGCACTGCCCGTTTCGCGCAACTTCAAAGCTTGATGTCACGACGCAGATAAGTTATATGACAGTGTAAGTCATGAGCTTGCGACCCACAGAAACTACTCGTCACTAACCCAACCCTCCTCCAATGTCCAAGCGGCTGCCGAGCGAGTCGAGGCCCGCCTCGGCAACCACCCCTGGACCGTTTCACGTCTGTCTCAAGAGCCTCAACTCGACGTCCGCGGCCAGTGCGCACGTCCCTCGTTGGCTGGAGCATAGTTGCTCAGCCTCAATCCTCCAGTGTCATCGGGGCCGTTGTGAAAGCACTGGGCTTCGTGTGGGCTTCTGGCTTGACAAAGGTATCTGGGTTTCTTGCCAAGGGGCTTGAGTCGAGGGCGCACTTGACTCGACCAGCAGCATCGCGGGAGGCAAGGACCTCCGTATCCGGTAAGTGATGTCTAGAAGACTGCCTAAGCCATTATCACCTCTGCGGCGTCGCCTACATCTGGCCTGGAGAACCACAACCCTACCTATTCCATCTACTCGGGTGCCTCAGCGATCTGGGATGGTCCTTGATCCATTTAACATTTCTCTGCCGGACTGCTTGGTTTAGGACGAACTATCACATGAAGTCCTCTAACGGGAGCTACGGAAAGAGATTATCTTCCTATACTTCATCGTCTTATAGGGACATTATAGGGCCCATATTGGCTCGACTGTTGCGCCTAAAGAGTGATGGGTGTCATTCAGTCGATCCCGTGTTTTGTGAAGAATCAAGACGCCGGCTTGCTTACCGATCCTCGGAAGGCCTGGAGTGCCTTTTGTCATCGTGACGTCGTCCATACCTAAGCAGGCGATCGGGCTGACTAAGAAAGGACAACCTGGGAGGGCTTCGAGAGACCATTTCAGCATCACAGCCTTCACGGGCGTGATATAGTGGCATGAGTCAAGATCTTGCCGGTCGCAGTTACTACACGTGCCTCGCACACAAGGCGTACGTAAGATCGTGGAGGTGATGATGATGTCCACAATAAAGATGCTCATAGGGTAGGTGTATACAACAGAAACAACACCGTCATCCCATTCTAGGCCTCCGCTCCGAACTCCATGGATGGGGCCACGGCCATCACTAGGCCTAGCACATGCAGACCTGCTGTTGCGCCAGTCTGCTGAGGATTTGGCCCCGCGGTATCTCTCGACTGCGGCGCTCTTGCGTTTCCCCGGGCGGCCTCCCGGCGCCCTCGTAAAGATCAGGGTCTTGCAGCCCGGGCGTCCGGATCACCACCCACCATGGACTTTTCCTCGCGTGCCCTCGTGCAGTCCGGGAACCGGCCTAGGGCCTGGTCTACCAGGCACGGACTCGCGGCCACGGGGCCCCCTCTGCCCCCACACAGCACCAAACGCCTGAGGCGAGGGCGGGTCTGGCAGGCGGGAGCGACGCCCTATTGCTCCCGGCCGCGGCGCCAAGCGAGGGGGATCTCCAGCCGTAGCCCGGGCTCGCTGGAGTTCCTCCACCCCCAACCTCTTTTCGTCGTAAAACAAGGAGTCTCGGATCTGGTCGTATCCGTTGTCGTGATGAGGCTGATGCCGGCGTCGTAACTAGCTCTACACCAGCCATAGGCAGGGGCGGCTCGCCGGAGCCAGCGGAGGGCTAACAGGTGCCGTCGCTCATCGTCAAGGTCACTGCCGTTAGCCGAGGGCCCGGTCGTGGGCTCAGTGTATGCGCAGGACTGCATCTAAGATATTAGCGTGAGACAATATTGTTCGATGTTCTGTTGGGCAGGATAGTAATGTCGAGCATCTCGCCGTTTTGAAAGCTGTCCTGTCAAGGCCGCAGGGCACCGAGCATGGAGAGGAACGCTCGTCCAGACATCATGTGAGCTGGACACAGGCGTGAGTGGCGAGATGAAAGGGAGATCAGGCTGAACAATACCGTATGATACCTTATGACTACAGCATGTTGGCTTTGCAGCAGCCCCGGACGAATGGCTGTATATACACCCTATTTCATCATGACGACTATATGTGAAGAATTTTGTCCGTCACTTCGCGTAGAACGGGAACGCTTGAACAGTCCTCGCCCCGAACAGTGACTGGTGACGCGTCAGGAAGGAGGAACATCCTGATATGCCACAAGTGAGATACAACCGCGAGCGCAGAGAGTAATTGTAGTTGTAAGTTGCCCCATACAGGAGTGGCAAGAACGATTGTCCTTGCCAACCTGCACATCAGGAGTGTATTTGTCACTACTGTGTAGAAATTATGTACACAGACCCACAAGAGTGAATCTGCCTCTGCTCTTACAAAGCCCATCATCGTTTCCCTCCCTCTATCGATGACCAGGCCGAGGCACAGACCAGGTTCGAATCCTGGCCTCAAATCTCCCTCCTCCTTTTTCTTCTCCATACAGTGTCCGATCGTCGTAAGTGCCCCCTAGAAGTGGTATCCAAGATATCAAAGCAATGAACGCCAGCGCCAGAGAGCGCTTTCGGACACACGTCAGCTGCGCCTCGCCCAGGTCAAAAAAAAACTAAGTTTCAAAACATTAGAGAATATGGTGGCGTATATGTTCTGGTCATGTACAGGACGCAAAAGGAATGGCAGCTAGGCGCAAGTCGTCGTCGTGAGATAGAACAGCCGCTGAAGAACAGGCATCAAGAAACGTGTTCGGTGAATCTGCCGGAGCCGCGAGAGTCGCGTGACGCCGCGCCGTCGCGGGAGTAGTCTTGGGGGGCAAGCGTCCTGCCAATGGCGTCTCGAGAGAAGCCTTCGGCATCGAGGGTCCGGCCGAGTGGCTCAGTGGAAGGGAACGTCGAACTGCGCGGGAGCGTCGGCGAGTCGATACTGCTCGGGGTTTGGCTGGTGACAGGGGTTCTCCGTGGGCCCGGATGCATGGTCATGATACCAGATACCGGTCGCATCGGAGAGCCAAGAGTCAGCGGGGTGTGGTTTGGTTGATCGAAGACGGCCATCGAGTCTCGGTATACCGAGGCTGAAATATCGCTGCCTTGGCTGTTGCGGTCGTTGCGGGGATCGGTGTATCCATCACCACCAAACTGGAGCACAGGAGGCAGCTTCCTTCCAGACACCCGGACGAAGCCCCGCTCGGCCATTTCCGACCCAGATCCGGCTCGCTCCCGAGAAGCACGCTTGCCCGCCAAGGCGGCGAGTGACGCACCAACCGACTGCGGGCCTGCTGGCTGCATAGTGCCGTATGCGCCGCTGCCGCCATCGGCTGCGGGTGTTGGAGCGGGGCCTATAGCCCTTGACGCCGCGGCCGGCCCATCGTCCTCACCACCCGGCACCTTGAGCTGACACCAGCCAGATTTCCTCATACGCAGAATCATGAATGCCAGCCCGACCAGCAGAGCAACACCGGCTATGCCGCCAAAGATCCCTCCGACGACCTCACTGGTCTGGGTAGGCACGCCGCCGCTGGAGGATCCGGAAGACGCCGAGGTCGAGCTCGAAGAGGAAATACCGGCGGACGCAGTGGATGCGCCTGACCCGTCGGCTCCCCCTTGGCTATACGTGGCGGAGGGTGATTCGGACGCCGACAACCATCCCGTTGATGACGAGTCCGAGAGACTACCCCCCGCTGAAGAGTAGCTCGAAAATGGAACCGAGGTCGCACTGATCGTCGAGCTAATTGTCGAACTTGCAAATGTTGTCGAGGAAACAAAATTTGACGAATATGGTGATGAAGACACTGAGTTGAGAAAGGTGGAACTCGAGGACGTATTCAGCGATGACGGTGGTATTGAGAGTGATGACGAAATGGAAGACGAGGAAGCGAATGAAGTGAGTGATGCTAGAGTGAGGTCAGCGAATCGTATCCAGCCGAATTCGTGGCCATGGGGCGACTCACAAGTGGTCGAGTTAGAAGTGGGGCTGAGGGTAGAGAAGGATGAAGCTGATATGTGAGTCAAAGAGAGCGCGGCTGGCACCGACGTGACCGTCCCGGAGGATTCTCCAGCTGCTGAGGACGCGGCGGTGACGGACGCCACTGCCGAGCCAGCATCGGCGTCGGAAGACGTGGTGGCGGCGGCCTTGTTGGCCACATCGACGGTCGTGATCGTCGCGCCCGTGTCGGCGTCTACCAGCTGGGTCCGCGAGCTCCCAGTCACGGTCTGGGTCGAGAGGGTCGCACCGGATCCATCGATAACCTGGACGACGTCGACGGTCTGCACGACCTCGGTGATGGTGGTATCCCGGGAATCCAGGACTGCGGTGTCGGCCCTGCGCTTGTGAAACTCTTCATGTGAATGAGCGTGGGCGTCGCTGTGAGACTGGCGGCTGTGTAAGTGGGAATGACGGTGGACGTGGTCAGTCTTACGGGCCTGAAAGAGTGAAGACCCGTAAAATAGTTTAGTCATCGCGCTGGGCGGTTAAGAAGCCACGGTGCCTCTATCGACAAGGGCGTAGTCTGCGGGGCCTGGTAGTGATTGGACCTTGGTCCCCTGGGGTAAAAAAAGAACGAGCGAGTGTATGAATTGGATTTAGGCTCCGCGGGCCAGGCTGATCAGCATGGGCTCCCCGTATCTGCAGGGCCGGACGGGGTCGCGGTTGGGCTGGGCTGGGCTGGGCTGGGGGTGGATGAGCTGGGCGGCGGGGGGCGCTATCGGTGCAAGGCGCAGCGCACGGCGGACCATATAAACGAGCGACTGTGAAGCCTGACAGCGCGGCAGCGAAGCAACCTGAGACGCTTATCGAAAGCTTGTTGGGTGGACGAAAGGAGCGACGGGCTGGCGCAGGACCATTGCTCGCTCAGGCCAGCGTCTGATTCGTGCGGTGCGGGCGTGTGCGGGTTGTGCGTGCGGGCGTGTTGGAAAAGGACTGGACGGAGTCGGCAGCCTGCGTGAGCGATGTCGCGATGTCGATATATCGAGAGATGCCGATAGCACTATCGATACCGACCGTCGACGACCTCTCCCGCCGGAACTGGACTCGCAGGGTTGTTGATCAGGGCCGCAGACCCGTCTAGCGCATCGTCGTTCGCTCGTCTGTCGGGCTTGGGGCTGGCTTGTTTATACCGGACCTGCGTGGCAGCGCGCTGAGCGTCGGATTTCGAGATCGGCTTTGTGTATCTTGCAGTCGGCCTCCCTCCTTTCTCTTCGTCTTTTGTCCCCGTCTTCGTCTTCTTTTTTCTTTGTAGGGCTCTCTTCCTCTTCTCAACAGCTCTTGCAACCGCTCCTCATCGTCGATCAAAGTGATGAGGTCGACCACGTGTGGAAACGTGCCTCGCGATCACTCGGGAAGGTGGTGAAGAGGAAGGGAAGGGGAGGGGAGGGAAAGGGGAGAGGATAAGAGGGCCGCGAAGTAGAGTTAAAATTGGACAGGAAGCACCCGACATCAGAGTACAAGACGGTCGCTAGGTAGAGCCGACATTGGGCGATGGGGCCGTATGGAACGGCTGGTGGGGCAGGTCGTCAGCCCGCTGTGGATGCGGCATGTGGTACCATAGTACATACTTAGTAGTAAGTAGTACATACAATATGGGGGATTGGATGGGATGGGATGGGAGATGGGATGGGGTTGGGGCGGGCGACTGAGCGAGCGGGCGAGCGGTGCGATCCTTCTCCCTCGCCTGGACCAGCGCCTGCGCGTGCACCGCACCGCACCGCACCTCTCGTGCCGCGAGCAGTGCGCCTGCGGTCCAATCCAGGCCACAGCCCGGCAGGAAATGAGGGTGTCGTGCGTCACAGTGGTATCGACTCCGCCGTACGTTCTCATCTCATTTCGCTACTTTCCCAAAGTGGACGCCCACGCACCCACCCTCCACTGTTCATCTCGTCTTGATTGGCGGTGCAGCCCCTGTGCGGTTCGTGGGTGGTCCCCCCCCGGCCAGTGCAGCTATCCCGGCCGCCCAGGTTCCCTTCTGACAGCCCTGGCGTGTAATTACTGCCATAAGTAGGCGTGCTGCTGGGTGATGGCGTGCTGACGCCGGCCTGGCTGGCTCGGCGGTCACCAAGCCCGCCAGGGAGGGCCTCTGTCTTCCTCTGTCCGCCAAGACGGCCAGCCAACCCATGGCCCTCGGTCGATCACTCCTCTGGCCGTGACCAGGACCACCCCGGGGCCCCAGACAACCTTGAAGACTATCACACGACGACGGGGACGCGATGGCAGCCTCTTGAGATGACGCCAATCTTGTGAGATGGGGAGGCCGCGCCTAGGAGGCTGAAAAGCCAGTCATGGCGGGCCTGTGCTTCTCCGTTGGATCGGGACTCTATCTACTATGTACCACGGCCTCACGCTGCCGTGCATCCCGCCGCCCGCGCGCGAGGACAGAGAGAGGGCTGGCTGCTATGGCGAAGTATGCCACAGATGGGGGCGCCGCCGAGAGGACGGCCGGTCCTGGGAGCAACTCTCGTATTCGATGCGGTTTGAGGCACGCCACGGCCCGCATCTAGCCCACCGGCCCCTGTCGCCTCTGCCGCTCCAGATGCCTCAACCACTGGCTGCCAGGATTTGGGATCGTGCAGCAGCTGTAGCTCGCTGCTGCACGTAAGCGAACTCTGTACCATGGCAACCCTACTGGTCCTGTTCGAGAAGCTGCCCTGTCTCTGGGGGGAGGGGGGCACCCCGCCGGCGCCGCGCAGCCCAGCAGCCCGTCTCGGTCGCACAAAAGAAGAACCCCCCCCCCAAAAAAAACAGGTGAGTCGTCTAGGCTCTGGACAATCTCGAGGGCATTGCTGACCGCGGGTTCCAGGAATGCTGTCGTCAGCCCAGGACGGGGCGCGTATGGCGCGTGCCGTGCGATACCGAGCATCGGGGCATTGGGTCGCCCATGGGGTCCACGGGTCTCGCGGCCTCCTGTCGTATGCGATGTTTCAAGGGATCTTGCAGCCCGCGCGCCAACACGAAGTACGGATCTGGGTGGTGGCACACCAGATCCCAACGAGGGGTGTGGTTGTCGTTTCAAGCGCACATAAATATCCACACCCTGGCGCCACCAAAATGGTCCGTCGTAAGTGACATGGACCATTCCCGTCGGAGCCGGCAGGGCCCAAGTCTCGTCCGGCTTGATTCATCCTTTCCATTCCTCCGGCGCCATGGATCATGGCTCTCTCGTCATGTGGCCGGGCGTCTACGTGACTGGGTGGGTAGGCTGGCTGGTGACCCATCAGGGAGGAAACAGGAAGAAGAGGAAAAGAGGAAAGAGAAAAAAAAAAAAAAAAAAAAAAAAGGCGGCTCTAGATCATCCCGCAACAGGGCAGCCCCTAGCAGATGTATCCTACGATCTGTTCTCTCACTACCCGGCACCCCAGCGCGCCCAGATCGATTTCTTGGTACGAGTGGTAATAGTCCTATGTACGCTATGGTATCGTCCGCCCTTGGAATCTGCACTGCAGTCTGGTGTCCACGGTGACCATCTGTTTCATTACTGACCCCTGCGAACCCATTCCTCCGTGTCCTCCGTCCGGCGCTCGATCTGCCACCATTTTACTGCATTCGGGGGCCATGTGAAATCAGTTATTTCTCCCCCCCCCTTATTCCCGTCTCCTTGCCATTTGACGTCAGCTAGAAGTCGTAGTCCGTGCCTGATTTCTGGAAGGGTTTGTATTTCAGCAAGACACCGATCGACCTGGCCGTCCACCCGTCATAACAGCGTTCATCCCAACCCTTGCGGTGGAGACCAGCATGGTGGAGCGCCTAATGCAGGAACAGCAGCCAAGCTCACCAATGGCGGTGCCGGCCCACTGCGACGAGTAGACTGCCAGAAGCTGGCCAGACCGCCTGCGCGCATGGCAAGGCGACACGCAGTCTGCGGGGCTCAGCAGCCTGCCACTCGGCGCTGGGCTCGCTGGGCTGGCTGGCTTGGTTGCCAGATCCCCACGCTCGCGTCCTCGCCAAGCATGATCCTCAACCGATGACCAGATGCCGCTGAACCCGTGGCCGCTGGACGTGATCTCGCTTCCACAGACAGTCCTAATCACTGCGAAATCTTTTTTTATGGTTTTATATTCCTCTCTTCGCGCGGGCTCTGAGACACTCGCGAGTGTGACGTCATGGGCCGGCCTCTAGGGGCTGCTGACGCCCCTCCGCTTCCTCCTCGAGGCCCGTCATCATCGCCGCCGCCGGCGTGGTCGCCGCCGCTTACCTCGCCGGATCCGGCCGACGTGCCATGGCAGTCTCCGGGCCACGCTGGCGCGGGCACGCTCTATCCGCAATACGCCTGGCACACCGCGTCAGACCCGCGGTCATCCAGCACACACTCACTGGTGCCCTCGCTCCACGGCGATGACGACCGGAGGACGCTGCTCGTGGTCTATATCCATGGGTTCATGGGTGACAACACCTCGTTCCAGTCTTTCCCAGCACATGTCCACAGCTACCTGAAGGAGGCGTTGGCAGGGTCCCATGTCATCCACTCCAAGATCTACCCACGCTATAAGACGTACAAGGCTATCGATATCGCCAGGGATAATTTCAGCAACTGGCTAGAGCCCCACGAGTCCGAGAGCACCGATGTCGTTCTTGTCGGCCACTCGATGGGGGGCTTGCTGGCCGCTGATGTGGCGTTGATAGTAAGAGGTCTGCCATCCACACGATCCCGAATGGGCTGCTGAATCTTCTCTCTTCTCTAGCCCTCCTCGGATCCCGCGCTAGGACAGCCGTTCAAGCATCGAATCCTGGGAACTATCTCCTTGGATGCGCCACTGCTCGGCCTGCACCCTGGCATCATCAAGTCCGGCATAGCGAGCCTCTTCCGGAAGGCACCGGACTCCCCAGGAAAGGGGCAGGAGCCTGCGGACGGACTGGCGTCCCAGAATGCATCGGGGTCTGTGAGCACGCTGAGCTTTTCGACGGACGGTGCAGCCTCGTCAGGGATGACATCGCCGAGCCCGTTGACGGCCACATCGTCCACCGCCTCAGGCTTAGCACGGCCGGACCCAACTTACAACCCACCCTTCTTCAACGATGTGCAGTTCGTCGACAGGGGCTGGTTGAGGAATGTGGCTCACTTCGCAAAGAAGCACTACTCAGAAGGGCTCTTCACCTCCACGTACCAACACTTGCTTTCCCACCTGGAGTTCGGTGCCTGTCTTGCGGACTACTCGGCACTCAACGTCAGATACAACAGCATCCGCCGGCTCGAGGACGTTGACGAGCTGAGCTCGGGAGCCCACGGAGGGCAGAGGCTGGCGAGGGTCCGTTTTATCAACTATTACACCGTGTCGACTGGCATACCCAAGAAGCCACCCACGGCAAAACGCGCCCAAACCCACCTGCGGCCAGAACCGCCTGAATCTCAGCAATCGACGGCTGGCAGCTCCGGAGCATCCACGCCCAGAATCTCTATCGAGGACTATAGCGACGGGGATAGACCACAGATGATGCAAATCTTAGATCCTATGCCGGAACCTGATAGCGAAGCTGAGGAGGCCGAACCGCCACCAACCGAAGATACTGGCAAGGAAGAGACACCAGACTCCTCGAGCGAGGCTAAAGGCACGTCCGGTAATGAACTGCGCCACGAGGAAGGCAGCAACAGAGCAGCCTCAACATCGGAACTACACACCAAGGAAGCAGGAATCGCAGATGATCCAGATAATGGCCTACCAGCCATACCAGCTCCACCCACACAACCTGAGGTTCCTGACTTCGAGCGGTACACAGATAAGGACGCCAGAAAACAAGCGGAGAAGGAGTACAAACGGCTACAGAAGACATACGACCAGGCCGTCAAGGACCGCGAGAAGGCCCTCAAGGAGAGACAGAAGCTGGTCGAGAAGCGTCGGAAGAAAGCCCAGAAAGACGCGGAGAAGCGACAGAAAGAGGAAGAGAAGCGCCTTAGGGAAGAGGCGAAGCGGCTCGCCAAGGAGCAGAAGGATCAGGTGAGGTCCGTGCCGGAGGAGCCTGGGCAGGCCGGCTCCCACGCACAAGTCGTCAGCCAGGAGCAAGCGCAGGCCCTGCAGAAGCAGCTGACCGACCTGGCGCTGCACGACCAGCTCCCGGACAGCAGCACTCCGTCCCTGTCGCCCCAGACCACGCGTGGGTCCGTCTCCTCCCCGCCTCCGGGCGCGGCGGCGGCGGACAGGACCGTGCCGAGGGCCCCGGCGGCGGGCGGTAAGGGGAAGAAGCTCCACAAGTTCTGCATGGTCCCGCAGAAGACCAACGGCGTCCGGGACCCCTGCTGGGTGCAGGTGTACATGGAGGGCGTGGACGAGGTGGGTGCGCACTGCGGGCTGTTCTTCCCGGGTCCGCACTACGAAAAGCTCGTAGGCGACGTCGGGTCGAGGATGGTGGGGTGGGTGCAGGAGGACATGTCCACGAGAGCTATACGGGCGCTAGATTGAGGGGCCATCGCGGATAGACCCTCGGAAACAATGCGATGGCGTTTATATTGCTTGATCCTTTTTTGAGAACCCCCAGCCGGAGCGACAGGCGCGTTCTTTGGTTTGGGAGAGGTACATCTGCTGCGTAGATACCCAGAAGCGCGACAATAAGCAATACACACCATCACTGGCAAAGTCGTCCTGCCCATGGTTTCACACAGGCGTTTACATTCATCTACGCCTAGGAGAATCCCTATCTCGGTTTGGGTGGTCCCTTTCGTAAACCGTCAGAGCAGTTATGCGCGCAACCAAAGCACGCCGAGACCAGCAAGGGCTAGTCCATCAACCAATCAATCAGTCTGTCGATCAAGCAGGCGGAGAAAGCAGAAACGAGCCCGGAGCAGGAAGCCTGGTCTTTCGCAAGACTCACGTCATACCCGGGGGAAGGTATTTTCTTTCCAAACAAAACGGTTCTCTCCATCGTACACTGTGAATTGTGAACCCTCGGAACGCGAAAGCAGTAAAGGAAATCACAGGTGCCTGCCACACCTTATGCCAATCCATATAGCCCGTCTCGTTGATGTTGCTCGTGGACCATATAGGAAGAAGAAATTGAGAACTGCCGCGGAGTAGACCCAGTCCTGAACGCCATGCTTTTTTTGGTTTAGAAATTCAGAATGCAGTGGGAAGGCACGACTCTAGCCTTCGCGACATATCTTCAGCAATCGTGCATGCCAACCTCGCCGGAGCCCTCAGTCATTATCACATGTACTGGCGCTCAACCAATACCGTCAATACCGTCTCCATCTGATTGATGGTGTGATGTGCCGCATCAAGGCCCATCGGTAGGTAACCTGTTGTCCCTCTGTCAAGTGCTCAGGTACGTGAGCTAATTTCCACCAGCGTGTGAAAATTCGAGAAACCCAGCCGATCGGTCCGAGCTTGTCTCGTGTAGAACGATTTCGTGAAGCCAACTCCCAATCGTCACCGTCATCGAATGATGCAGTCTTCGCATTTCTGTTCGGCCTGCTTATCCGATCGGTCATGAGACTCTATAAGTCGGCGACAAACGCCATCGAATGCTTCGTCCATGGTTCAAGCCACGCAGGGAACCTGCGAGTCCTTTCGGGAATATCGGCTTGTGACACGACGTGAGCGGCAGCCAGATAGCTATCACTGACTGACTCGGGGTCGGTCGATCAGGCACCCAACATGCCAGGGCCGGCGTGGCCAAAGAACTGGCGGGGAGTACCAACGCGGGACTGAGCATTCTGTAGCGTGTCAGCATATCATGTATGAACACATAGACATAAGCGGAGGTTGAGGCTCTAAGCACCTTCTTTCTCCGCTTCGTGCCCTCGCCTTCGCCGGTCGAGTAGCCCGTCTCAGCACCGGTCTCGTCGTCTTGGAAACCGTCGCCGTAACCCTCAAAGCTATTGTCGCCATAGCTCCTCCTCTTGCCGGCCCTGCGCGGCCGAGCAGGGTCCTGACCGCCGGGTCCCTGGCCCTTGAGCCGAGGAGCGCCGCTGCTGGCAGGATGCAAGGGAGTGCCAGGTGCGGTCGCCTTTGCAGAGGAACTCCCCCTAGCCCCGCGGTCCCCTGCGAAGTCGGCCAGAACCGACGAGTCCCACTTGTCCTTGGCTATAGGACCGCGAGCCATGGTGGTGGCCTTGGGTAAAGCCCGCTGCACGTCGGGCCTAAGACCGCTACCAATTTCCTTGCCCTTCACGTACAGCACATCCCACTCCTGGGGAGGGCAGTCAATCAGGTTCAAAAAGCCTTCAGGGTCGTTGGGCTCCTTCTTAATGGCGTCAAAGTGTCCTGTAAGCCCAAGTTTCTTAATCTGGCCCTTGTAGGTCTTGCGCATAGCATTCTTGGTGCCATCCGGAAGAACCCGAGCGACCTCTCCAGCGATACCAGACAAGCCGTACATGTCGAACAGATCCTCGGAGGGGTTAGGCTGCGTTGGCTTCCAGGTCCTCTTGAGGAGCAGGTACTTCTCCCCGACATCCTCGTGGATGGCCTGCATGCTGGGTATGCCATCATCGATGTGCACTCGCTTCTCGCGGTCCTGCTCGCCCGAGTCGCCCTGCTCCCGCTTGCGCTTCTGGGGGGAATAATCGCCCATGGTAACGTCGTGGTTGAATTCGGAGGGTAGGCCGCTGCCGTTTACGCTGTGCGCGGGCGTGGGCAGCGCGGTCGTGAAGGATGACATGGTGCTGTTGCCACTCGAGGCAGGGTCCGCAGTACTGGGTGAAGGTTGTGACGGGCTCTGCGGCGTCTGGGGATGGAGTGACATGGTGTCTCGCTGCCGTCGGTCGCCGGTGAAGAATGGCGTCAGCGGTCTCGCGGGTGACTGAAGCTTCCTCCCTGCGGTGAATGCGAGGAGAACTTCGGCGAAGCGAGGCCTGGGCCGATGTGTGAGACGGCGACGTGACCGCCAGGGAGGCTGCGGCCGTGTGCGTCGCTCTGGACCCGACTGCGATGCACGATCGAAGGTGGTCGGGCTGGTGAGGCGGGTGTCGTGATGACGGGAGTAAGATTGGAGGGTGGGTTTCGGCTGTGGCGAGTCGCGCCCTTAGCGGCGACGGTCGCTGGGCTCGCTGGGCGGTCTCGGGGCGTCCGGCATGCACCGCAGACAACGTGGAAAGTCGAGAAGGCGATATCGCGATTCGGTTCCTCGTGGTCTTGACCGTCTGCGCAGCCGCGTGGGCGTGTGGCCGGATGGTCGTTTGATTGTGGATGGGATGTTGTCAAGGGGAAGGCGGGAAGGGAAGTTGGGCTGACGGGTGGAGATCAAAGGCAGATCGGAAGCCCAGCCCAGCCCAGCGGTGCACGGACCTCTCAGCCGCCCGAGTACCTTAGCACATATTAAGGCACAGGGCAGTACAAACAATTAGGTGATAAGTACTACGATAAGGCAAGTAGGTCTATGTAGGCAATTGCTGTATGGTCAGAACCCCCGTTCCTCGTCACCTCGCGCTCAAAGAGAGATATGACACGGCTCGACTCGTGCCCGGGAGACCGATTGCTCCTCTCAATGGGCTCTGTCTATTTATAAGGGCACGCTGGCTGGTGGCAGTTCTACGCAATACGGTGCAATGAGCTCGGACAAAGAGACGGACGGACTCGTGAAACGGGGCTGCTCGTGCACAAAGAGGATCCGGAGTCAGCCTTCATGGCGAGGAGAACAGCACGGCTCGTGGCACGGCTCGTGGCACGGCTCATGGCACGGCTCATGGCACGGCTCGTGGGGGTCGCCGCTGTCCATCGGGGCTCGACGGTGGTGTCGACATTACGGTCATGCACCTCCAAAGCCAACCCACGTCTCCCACAATGCCATTGGGCCTCGGCACTGTCAGGCCCCGTCACGATGCGGCTAGACGTCACGCAGGGCCGGCGCGTGTCTGCCCACCTCGACCAGCAGGCGAGAGCCTCGGGCGCCGATGGACTTCGATCGAACAGCGGTGACTAACCCCTCCATCTCAGACGTGCTTGTCACTAGGAGGGGCCACCTTCCTCGACGTACTATAGCACCCAGGTGCCAGTATAGTGCCGCCGGCCAACCGCGGCAGGATATCCGCACAGGATGAGGGTTAGGGTTATGCCGGTCTGATGTAGCTCACATGCACCTTGGGAAGACGGCAAACCTTAAAAACTTCCCTGTTTTCCAGCAGGTCGTCTCCCTGCTGCTCGTCATCACAATCACCTGAACTGGCAGAGTCCCGACTGGGGGCCGGCCTCGACCTAAGGCAGCAGAGACGGCTCAATCTGCATCTTGCAGTTGACCGCGCCTGGTCTTCCTGCCGCGTGGCTATTCAAAAAGGCGACTTGTCCAGGCCTTTAGACTGCCAGCAACGGCTCACTCACGCGTCGACATGGAGGATTCTACTGTGAGCTACGAGCAGCTCAATGACCTGAGCGCTGAGTTCGATGATGCAGAAACAGAGCTGAGTATGTAACCCCCTATGCCTCGGTCTTCGTCTGGTCCTGTGTCATCCTTGGTGTGTGTCTTGCTGCTGCCGACAGGTGGCATGACAAAGCCCTGCCTGGGCCCAGCCTGTCGGCAGCACGCACCTTGACATGAGACACATCGATTCATTACTCATACCTGCCACAGTCCGCCAGGATTTCCTGGTCAAGACGCCTCTCTATGAGAAGCGCCACAAGCTGGTCGCCCAGATCCCCAACTTTTGGCCCCTGGTCTTCGAGCAGGCAGCACCAGACATCGACGAGTTTATCCAGCCCTCGGACTCCTCTCTGCTCCTCACGTCGTTGGCATCTCTGTCTGTGTCCCGCTTTGAGATAGAGGATGGCGGACTGGGTGACCCTAGGAGCCTGTGCTTCCGGTTCGAGTTCAACGAGAACGAGCACTTTGAGGACAGGGTCCTCGAGAAGAAGTTCTGGCAGAGAAGGTCTAAGGGCGGTTGGTCAGGCCTGGTCAGTGAGCCGGTCGAGATCCACTGGAAGAAGGGGAAGGATCTGACGGGAGGTCTGCTGGGTACGGTGAAGAAGGTCTGGGATGCACGCCAGACAAAGGCCAAGGACGGCAGCCCCGGCGCCCAAGAGCTGACGCCGGATGAGAGAGCGCTGAAGAAGAAGATCGAGAACACGGGTCTTGGTGGGCTGAGTTTCTTCGCGTGGTTCGGGTACGTTGGCCGTCACGTGTCGGCGGTGGAGAGTCAAGAGGCGACCGAGAGGGCGCGAAAAGAGCGACTCGCCCGGCAGGCAGGCAATGGGACGGCCAACAACAGCGGCGATGGGAACGACGAGGGGGATGATGAAGACGAAGACGAGCTGGAGATCTTTCCGGAGGGAGAGAACCTGGCTATTGCTCTCTCCGAGGACCTGTGGCCCAATGCCATTAAGTACTTTACCCAGGCACAGGAGCAGGACGAGGTCAGCGATGACGATTTCGAGTCAGACGCGGGAGACGAGAAGGATGCCGAGGAGGAGACGGCCTACTCAGACGAGGAGCCACCACCAGCTAAGAGGCTGAAGACTTGAGCGTGTCTGCGTAGACGGAACAAGCTTCTCCAGCGCTCTCGAGTCGAGAAGACGTGGACTTCGACGAGGTAACATGCGCATGATGGTCACGACCTCTCGCAGCCGCTCAACTTTCACAATGTGCATCGACCCAGGAATGGATGGTTGGTAAACGAAACCTCCAAGCAACAGAACCGAGATGGTCACAGATAATTGAGCCAGGCTTTAAAAATAAAAATCCAGCCTGAAGACCAGTCCGGACGGTCCGGAAACATGGACATGGGCCATCAGCGGCTACTCTGGCGCTTCTTGAATGACAGACACCAGAGCCTCTCCAGTCAGTAATTGGGATGGGGGTGAGATGCGGGATGTTAAACATAAGGACACAATTCGACCTAGCGTGAGGCGCTTCATGAGGGTGGAGTACGAATCGCGAGCAGTCTGGGAGCGACGTCTGAGGCTTGCCCAGGTCATCTAGGCGGCTGGGCAACATGGATCGCCCCCAACTATTTTCCCTCCACACCAAGTTAAGCTTAAGCAGATCAATCTTGCGACTCAGAAATCCTTGTCTGCAACAAGCTCCACACTGAACGGCTTTCCCCCGGAGGATACGACCTCAGCTTCGCCGGTGGACTCCATGTGATACAAGGACCCCTACGATGAACATTCCCATAGAGAACATTGTTCTGGGAATCACTGCTCAAGATAGTAATCCAACAGCAAGCAGCAAAGATAAACTCTGGTAAATGGGACAGGGGATTTGATACACCGGGCCGCATGAGGAACGTTTAGCCCCCGCAGATTCGAACAGGGGTGGCGCTCGTCTTGAGACTGGGTGGCTAACAACCTCGAACTCGCAAGGTTTCACTAAGCTCCGCCGTTGCTGAGCACAGCCTCGTGGCACCTCGACTATCCGCGCTGATCGATGCTCAGGCCTGGGTCGGGAGATTATCAAAGCTTTCGTCGGGTTGACGGCACAATGTGTTGTTGGCACAGGCCGGTACATTGCCCTGTGGATTTCTCCTTTGGGTTTGTTGTTGGGAGTTCTTCGTCCGGTGACGCAGGTCTCTTCTTTTTCCTTCAGAACACCGTCGACGCTCAGGCCTAGTCGTCGCTCACTGTTTTCATCTACCTTCACTTTTGTAATCTTCATTCCTGCGGGCTCCTGGTCGAGTGTCCTTCCTATCTTTTGAAATATCGACCTGCAGAGGCCGGACTCTCCAGGCACTTGTCCGCTTCGTCCGAAGATCGAGGTTCTCGTCTGGGCCCAGATGCGTGACTTTCCTCTGTCCTTAAAACAGACTTAGAGCTGTTCTGCATTTGACAACTTCGCCTGCATTTTGGTTCTGTCGCCGGCTATCATAAAAGCTTCGTCATGAAGGGCATAATACAAATTGCGGGCCTTCTGAGCCTGTTCAGCCGGAGCTGCGTCGCCATCACCCTCGACGTAGAAGATGATCGTACGCGACCCCTTGTTGCTCCACTCGTGGCTTTGGCTGACAGATAGCCCCAGAATCTATCAAAGATGCGGCAAGCACAGTAGCGTTCGGGTTGATGAAATACTACACAGGCAACAATACCGGTGATGTTCCAGGCAACCTACCGTGAGTCCCCCCCATTCGGGCCCTCCATGCTACCACTAGGCTCACCCCGAGATCAACAGAGACCCATACTTTTGGTGGGAAGCAGGCGCCATGTTCGGCACTCTGGTCGACTATTGGTTCCTGACCAAGGACGAGACCTACCTCAACGTCACCTCCGAAGCACTCCTCCACCAAGTTGGTGACGCCAGAGACTTCATGCCGACTAACCAGACCCGGACCGAAGGCAATGACGACCAGGGCTTCTGGGCCATGGCCGCGATGTCGGCAGCAGAGAACCGCTTTCCTGACCCACCACCTGACCAGCCTCAGTGGCTCGCCCTTGCGCAGGCCGTGTTTAATGAGTATACGATGCGTTGGGACCCCCAGGACTGCAACGGTGGGATGCGGTGGCAGATCTTCACGTTTAATAATGGGTACAACTACAAGAACTCCATCTCGAATGGATGCTTCTTCAACATCGCGGCCAGGCTGGCCAGGTTCACGGGCAACCAGACGTACGCGGACTGGGCGCGGACAGTCTTCGAGTGGGAGCAAGCGGTGAATTTCATCACGCCGCAATACCAGATCCGGGACGGCGCGGGAGTCGAACAGAACTGCACGCAGCCGGACGTAATACAGTGGAGCTACAACGCGGGGATCTACATGAACGGCGCGGCCGTGATGTACAACATCACGACGGGCGCGGAGCAGGAGACGTGGAAGGCCCGCCTGGATGGGATCTGGAACGAGACGAAGGATGTGTTCTTCAACAACTCCATCATGATGGAGCAGGCGTGCGAGAACGTCAACCTGTGCGACACCGACCAGCAGAGCTTCAAGGGGTACCTGGCGCGGTGGATGGCGGCCACGACGCAGGTCGCCCCGTACACGTACGACACGATGATGGCGCTGCTGAAGAGCACCGCGACCGCGGTCGCGAACGCCTGCACCGGGTCGCCCGCCACGGGCTTCAACGGGCAGGCCGGGACCGCGTGCGGGTTCAAGTGGACGACGGGCGGCTTCGACGGGTCCGTCGGCGTGGGGCAGCAGATGAACGCCCTGTCGGCGATCATGTACACGCTCACGACTCGGCCTGTCGCGAACTCGAACGACTCGACCGCCCCCGTGACGTCGACGACCGGCGGGACGTCGCAGGGCAACCCGGACGCGGGCATCATGAGCGACATGACGATGACGATGCTTCCGCCCATCGAGACAAAGGACAGGGTCGCTGCCGGGTTCCTGACGACCGCCATCGTGCTGGGCGCTCTCAGCGGGGTTGCTTTTGTGGTAATCGAGAAGAGCCCTGGAGCTTTGGGCAAATGAGACCTATGATATCAAGAGGCTGGCACGCAACCCCTAGCGGTGCGCCTGCATGATATGGGCTGGCACCTGTCGGGCAGTCCCGGCGAGGGCAGGCAGGATATCTGGCCCTGCGCTCCTGGGCGAGCCGTAATGACTCTGATGAAGTAAATGAAGGCCTGGATTGGATGCTGAGCATCCGGGTATGGGAGGAGGAGGCCTGAGGCCGCCGATCCCGGCTCGAAGCCGGAGACTGCATTCCGGGGGATAACGTCTTGCTGTACCTTTGTCACTTACACATACGAGTGATAGACTAGTACCGCGCAGGGAATACCACGGGATGTATACAAGTCGATCGGAAAAATTACCATCATACTCCCCAGAAGGAAAAAAAAAAAAAAAAAAAAAAAAGTTCATCCCACTTGCAGTGAGACTTGAGGTTCGAGCATATACTATAGCAGGCTTACAGGGTTAGGCTCGGCTGCCGCCCCGTCACCCCATCGACGTCCCCGCAGTCCTGCGTCATCCCACCTCACCCCATGGGCGGCGATCTAGACTCCCGCCACTCACCTGAGGAGCACCTGGGGACACAGCGTTGCTACGCCTCGTGATTTGCCATGGAGAGCGGCCGCTACACCGAGTGCCTTTTTCTCAGGTCGAAGGACGCCATGACGCTAGCATGAGCTGCCCCTCAATTCTTCCGTCCCGGATTTTCAACGCGGCCTTCCGTCCGTCGGCTGGCCTACTTGTAAATGTGCCCTCTCACCATGGACCCCTCACCTTCACCCGCGGTCTCATGGTCGAGATCACCTCAAGCCCACATCGTAACCCAGGATTGACCGTATCCCCCCCGAGTGCGCTCCCGGAAAAACAAACCCACTAGACCCCCTTCTGCTGCTGGAGCCTGTAACCATGTCACACAAGCACTTCATCAACGACCCAACCCACCTCGTCAACACAGCCCTGCAGTCCATCACGCTGACCAACCCTTCCGTCGCCCTCGACGCCACCAACAAGGTTATCTACCGGCGCCCCTCCCCCGCAAATGCCAAGCCCACGGTGAGCATCGTCTCCGGCGGCGGCTCCGGCCATGAGCCCTCCTTCGCGGGCATGGTCGGCCCGGGCCTGCTCTCCGCCGCCGTCGCGGGGACCATCTTCGCGTCGCCCTCCGCGGAGCAGATCCGCGTGGCGATCACGAGCCGCGTCGACCAGGCGGCGGGCGTGCTGGTCACCGTGATGAACTACACCGGGGACGTGCTGAACTTCGGCGTCGCGGTGGAGAAGGCCCACGCCGCCGGCACCCGGGTGGAGATGGTCGTCGTGGGCGACGACGTCGGCGTCGGCCGCGCCAAGGCCGGCAAGGTCGGCCGGCGCGGCATCGCGGGCACAGTCCTGGTGCACAAGATCAGCGGCGCCCTCGCCGCCCAGGGGTACGGGCTCGACGAGGTCGCCAAGGTCGCCAGGCTGGTCGCGAACAACCTCGTTAGCGTCGGCGCCAGCTTGGAGCACGTCCACGTGCCCGGCCGGGCTGTGCCGAAGAGGGACGAGCCCGGGGCGCTGGGGGAGGACGAGGTTGAGCTGGGCATGGGCATCCACAACGAGGCCGGGTCCGGCAGGGAGAGGACGGAGCTGCCCGGGTTGGTGGCGAAGATGCTGAAGCAGCTGCTGGACCAGCAGGACAAGGACCGGGCCTTCCTGAACGTCAACTCCAACGAGGTCGTGCTGCTGGTGAATAACCTCGGCGGCCTGAGCGTCCTGGAGCTTGGCGGTGTGTTGACCGAGGTGGTGCAGCAGCTGGACAAGGACTACGGCATCCAGCCTGTCCGGATCCTCTGCGGAACCTACATGACGAGTTTGAACGGGCTTGGGTTCAGCATCTCGCTGCTCAACGTCGTCAACACCGACGTCGGCGGCCCGAGCATGATACAGCTGCTAGACTACCCGTGCGAAGCGACCGGTTGGGCGGCTCCCATCTTGAAGGAGACGTGGGAGGAGAAGAACACAGCCACCCGGGAGGGTATAGCATCATCCGAACGCAAGGCAGACACTAGCGGGCTGGAGTATGATGCCGCCGCAGCGATGAAGGCGCTCAAAACCGGCCTTGAGCATGTCGTTGCCGCGGAGCCGGATGTCACTCGGTTTGACTCGGTCGTGGGAGACGGAGACTGCGGTATCGGCCTCAAGAGAGGCGCACAAGGTACGTCATTGACACCCGACGAGAGCGCGCATTCTGCTGCTGACCACCAGGCAGCTGTCCTCGATCATATCGCCAAAGAGCCCCTCAAGGGCGACGCCGTCCTCGATGTCGCGACTATCGCGACGATTATCGAGATGGCAATGGATGGCACATCCGGCGCGCTCTACGCCATCTTCCTCAACGCGCTTGTCCACGCCCTCAGCACCCTCGCGCCCGGTAAGGCCACGAACAAGACCTGGGCTGCGGCGCTGAAGCAGAGCTGTGAGGCCCTGTCGAGATACACGCCCGCTAGACCCGGCGACCGGACACTCGTGGACGCGCTGTACCCGTTTGTCGACACCCTGGGCCAGACAGGAGACGTCAAGCAGGCGGCGGAGGCCTCAAAGGTCGGTGCAGAGGGCACAAAGGGCATGGCGGCAAGTCTAGGCCGGACGGTGTATGTTGGTGGTGAGGGCTTTCAGCAAGTGCCCGATCCGGGTGCGTGGGGCCTGGCGTGTTTCTTCCTCGGCATAGCAGGCTTAGAGTCGCCCAAGCCGGCGGAGGAGGGCTGGGAAACGGTCTGAGCGAGGCATTGTTGAGAAGGTCGATGGAGACAACGGCACCAAGCGTCTGTGAGTATATCAGTGTGTTCTTCTATGAAGCTCTTGCTTTTGGTGGGCGCCAACAACGTAATAATCGTAATCACGCGCATGGGAACGGCAGAATGATCGTGTTTGCTGGAGTGCAGCCCCAGGAGAAATCGAATCAATTTTTTCTCAACGCCTATTGTCCGCATGTGAATGACCCTGATCCCTATATTGAAAGCAAAACACACCCTGGTGACTCGCACGGCCCTCTTCCGGGTATCATGAAATCGTAAGTGCTTCCCTCAGCTCAACAGCACCAGGATGACGGAGTCCCCTCGCAGCAACCTGTGCATGAAAAGTCAGCATCCGCCTCTGCAGAGTGCACACGGGGACCGCCTAGAACGTACATCTTGCTGATGAACCTGTCCTTGTTGATCGGCCGTCCCTTTTTGCCGCTCGCCAGCTTGGGCGTCTCCGTCCACATCTCTTTCACATTCTCCAGGACCATGTTGCAGTGCCGGTCGAATGCCTTTACCCGCGCCAGGAGCTTTCTGTTGTTTCGGATGGAGATCAGGACTTGGGTGTGACTACGGACGGCGGTCTGGAGGATCGAGAGAGGTCCGGCCGAGAACTCATCTGTCCATCGTGTCAGCAACCGTGAAGCATTCGGAAGGAGTGCTCTTGTCTGTCCCGTCCCGTCCCACGAGAGGATGCGATTGGGATCTGTCTGGCACGTACGTTCTTCAAGCTGCGAGATCTCGTATTCTCTGTGATGCAGATTAGTGCTCTGGACGGTGGACGCGGCCGCACGAGTAGGAAGACACGCACGTGAGTTCGTTGCGCGGCTTCGTGAGCAGCTCCCTGTGCTTGTTCGTTAGCGTATGAGCAAAGACTCAAGGACTCTTTCGGTACTGACTGAATCTTGGGGTCGGCCATCTTGTCTGGTCTGTTGGTGGAGGATGATGTTGAGGGCGCTGGGTTGACGAAACAGCTTCACGCGCAGATGTCGCCTTGCGCTGCGCCTGAAATTTGGGTAGCTGCAGCCCTGCGTTGATTGGCTTTGGACGGCTAGAAGTGGGCCCATGCCTTGCAGCGCAGCAGCGGTCCTGGGCGGCCCTGGGCGGCTCTAGTCGGCAAAATTGGAGAACTTTCAGACGACCTCGGAATTTCACGACCTCGGTATTCAGTTTCCAACCATAAGGCATCTGCCCTGCCGGCTTTCTCTGACGACATATCTGGGGCGGCCAGATGCTCGGTGCGCTTGTTGTGGAGGTCTAGTCGCATCCGAAGCCCGAATCCCTCTATAAATGTTCGCGCGGACGCTCTCGGCGCGCGCTGGCCTGGCAGCATCAGCGGCCTGTCGCCGGCCTTGGACAGCTACGAAGATGTCACCACTCAGAGCGAAAATCACGGTGCCGGAGGAGGGTGCAAGGTTATCGGTATGTCCTACGACCGCTATGGCCTGCTTGTGCAAGTATTGCTTACGCTAGTATCCAGTCCTCGCTGTCCTCGTCTGCACCGATATGGAGACCGGTCGAAGGCGACGAGCCCGAAGATGTCGTTTTCAGCAGCATATACGGTCTGCGGACCATCGAACTCAACCGGCCGAAGAAGCTCAACTCACTGAACGGATCCATGATACGAAAGATCGCGCCTCGACTCATCGAGTGGCAGCAATCAGACATGGCGAACGTGATCGTCATGAAGGGCGCAGGCAATGCACTATGCGCGGGAGGAGACGTCGCGACGCTGGCCAAGGACAACCAGAATGGCGAGAAGGGGCAGAAGAGGTCCGATGCATACTTCGCGCTCGAGTATAAGCTGGACCACCTCATCGCGACCTTGACGAAGCCCTATGTAGCGTTCATGGACGGCTTCACGATGGGTGGTGGCGTCGGCCTGAGCATCCACGCACCCTTCCGGATAGCAACGGAACGGACGGTTTTCGCTATGCCTGAGACCACGATCGGCTTCTTCCCGGATGTGGGCGCGTCCTTCTTCCTGCCGCGGCTACCTGGCGCAGTTGGCACCTACCTGGCCCTGACGAGCGAGCGTCTGCAGGGTGTGAATGCATTTTACGCTGGAATCGCCACTCACTACCTACACTCCACCACGCTGCCGATGCTTGAGGGACGGTTGGCGGAGCTCAGGTTCAGGGATTTCGACCCCCTCGAGAAGCGCCTACACCTGATTAATGATGCCATTGAGGAGTACACCACCGGTCTGCCGCACGATCAGCCCATACTACTCGGTGGCGCCTTGCGGAAGGCCATCGACCGGTGCTTCTCCAAGGGGACAGTCGCCGAGATCATCCAGGCGCTCAAGGAGGAGCCGGAAGGCGCCACCAAGGAGTGGGCAGACAAGACCCTCGCCACGCTGCATGCACGATCGCCGACCTCTGTGCACGTGGCCTTGAAGCAGATGCAGATGAGTCAAGAGCAGAAATGGACTATCGCAGAGACCTTCAAGCGGGAGCACCAGATCGCGGCCAAGTTCATGCGGCACCCAGACTTTGTGGAGGGCGTGAGCGCGCAGCTCATCCGCAAGGACAGGCAACCGGTGTGGCAACCGGCTAGCCTTGAGGACATTCGCGAGGAAGACAACGTCGCGGAGCCATTCTTTGAGATCTCACCAGAGGTCCAGCCGCTACGGCTGCTGACGAAGGAGGATTATCCGGAGTACCCATGGAGGCAGTTCGGTCTGCCCGCGGAGGAGGAGGTCAGGCGGGTCGTGAAATCGAAGAATTACACTCTGAACCAGGTGTGCAATGCGTTTGCCGCGCAGAGGAATGGCAAGCAGGGTATCCGGGAGATCGTTGCTGAGATCGTGGCGAGGAACACAAAAATCAAGGAGAATTCTTATCACGAGGGTGCGGTCGAATGGGTAGATCCACCTCGACTGAAGGCACCAAAGAAGGTCGACACTCTTGCAGCATCAGAGGAGACCGGGCAGGGCACAGTCGCGACAGCGGCAGAGACCCAAGGCGACTAAGGAGCTCCGGGGTGCATATCCCTGAAGACAGGAAAATTAGAAAAAAGCCCTGCCCATATGTACAAAATTGATGGTACGATGTGGACTCAAGTCTTTTATGTGTCGTCAAAGCCAAGGTGGACGGTTTTGTTGGCACAGTGCCTTCGGAGAGCCGGTTTCCGAAGATAGCCTCTATCCACGCGTCGGTTTCTAAAAAGACGGCACAGCAACACACTGCGGGGAGAAATAGAATGGGCGGTGGTTGGCTAAAGACAGTTTATGGTGTGGTGTCAGCCTGATACCGTCCAGAGGCATAGTCGCGGGGCTTGAGTCATTTGCGGGATGGCGACGGTAATACTCGGGAGTATAAATAGGAGGTCCGCCCCCGCCTTCAGCGAGATTTCGTCCCCAGATCTCCCCGTTCTCTGCCTGAGTTTTGCAGGTGTGAAGGCTGCCTTCCGAGCACTCGGAGTTGTCCAATATCTTGCAGCTAAGTCCGGCTCCTTTTGGGTGGCAGCAGACCTTGGCACGTCATTAACACACGGCCCCCCCCTCCAAACTAACCGGGTGCCAGGGTGCCAACGGGCCCAGTACGGCTCCTCCATGCCAGGACCTTACCTGCCCCATAATTTTAGCGCCACCTCAGGGACCTCGCGTTGCAGCTACCCCTGTCGGGTTGACACCAGGTTCCTGGGCTTAGGGCAGGCGAGGCTCAGAGTCGCGTTTGGTTGTTTTGTACCGCGATATCAGAACTGCACCTCCCGCATCCTTTCTTGATCAGGGCAGCAAACCCGTCTCTCTCTTATGTTGGTCTCTTGCCCCTGGGGACTTCGACCGTCGCACCAGCTGGGTCGCGGAGCAGAAGCACCTCTGAATCGTCGACGACTCAATTGGCCTGATTTTGTGGTTCCTCTCAAGCTCCTTACCACGGTGGGAAAGCTGCGAGCGCTTGGTGAGGATCCACAGTCGCGTACAGACGCGACTTAGATCGCATCGCAAAACGTGAACCTAGACACGACACTTAGTTATCTCTACTTCCAAGGTCCACTACACACCTTCTCCGTGGCAAGGTTCTATTACTTCTGTCTTTCGTCCTTTTTCGTCTCTTCCCCCGCCTTCACTCATCTTGTCGTCAACCTCGTCTCACCACGTTGGCAACCCACCACACCCCATCATCATTACCGCGCTGGGCTGGCACAACTACCCTCATGCATATTGAGGACACCCCATGTCGTTCCCTAATATGACGGGCCCTCAGGGCGGCGCCTGGATGGGATATCCTCCCCATGGACAACCTCCGTTGCCCTCACAGCCTCCCCAGGCAGAGGACTCGGGTCTGCAGACGCGGCACATGGGACGTAAGCACAAGAAACCTGCCCTGTCACGATGGTCACAATCTCGGGACTCACGTTCTTTGTTCTACAGTCAAAGTTCAGTACACCTTTGAGAAAGACCAGCAGAACTGCCTGGCCAAATGGCCCCACGTCTTACAGATCCAAACCTTTCCGATCGACGATAGGAACGCAATCGGTGTCGTCGACCTCCGAATATGTCTTCAGGCAATTGCCTCATGCAGCCCCGAGATTATTAACCGGCCCGACAAAGACTATGCCGTCTACGCCCTGGACTACTCCGAAGACGACGTGCCACTCGTGGGACAGGGAATGCTCTCATGGGGCCTCGGGCAACCAGCCCAAAACGATGAGCAGAAGTTGGTCACCGGAAAGGTGGTCAAGAACATACTCGCAGCTCTGAGAGGCGGCGCGCCAGAGACCTTGGAGGTCAAGCTGAAGCTCAATCCTGTACCGAGGATGCAACGACCACAGACCTCTCACAGCTCTGACATGCAACGAGGCTACGGAAGCAATGCTCCGACACCAACTCCGACCGACAGTAACAGCGAGTGGTCATCCTTCATCCAGTCGAACCCCAACATCGGCCGTCCGGCTAACGGTCCTTCGATGCCAAGCCCTGGTCTTCCGCCAGTCAGGTACGGATCGCCAATCCAGGCCCTCAGCCCAGCACCAGACGCTCGACCTGACCTCTACGCAACTCAACATGGTGCTCCTACACCACCCACTATGCATGCGGCACCGGTGCAGCCGTTGTCCATGTCTTTCTTCCCTCCAGTCCCTTCATCTCAGGGCCCGGTTCCCGATGACGGAACTGCGCTGCCAAGACCCGATGAGACTGTACAAGCTGCTCGCTCAAAGTCAGCAAAACGGGCCTCGTCGAAGGCACCTAAGAAAAGGACGACAACAGCATCAGGAAAGCCGATTGGCAGGCCCCGCAAGCATGACAGACCCGAGACAGGCAATACCTCTGCTATTGAGGATGCTACTGACGCCGAAGAGGCTCCTGTCGAGGGCCCCAAGAAGAAGAGAGCAAAGACCACGAAAGCCGACTATCCACACAAGGCACCACTGAGCTCGGCTCCTGGCTCTTTACGAGTCGCTGCCAGCACTTCTGGATCCTTACGCACCATGAGACCCGCTGCCGCTGGTGGCAACGGAGTTGGATCAAATCATCTGCAGGAACTTCCGAGAGCACCAACTCCTGTGCCCGGACAACAGCCACGCCCACGAGGCAGGCCACCTGGTCAGGGGCAGCCAAGAAGGGCTTCCATGGCGGATCTCGAAGGCCCTTCGAAATTTCCTGTCTCTGAGACGGGCATCCCTGGGCCGCTCAACCAAGATGCTCGGTCGCCTGACTCAACAGCCCAGTCACCATTCCAGGAGTACACGCCGGAGGATAGCCCGGCAGATATTGGCTCTTCTCCTCCAGTGCCTAGGTCCGTTCGGTCTAGCCCACCACCGTCTAGTCCGGTTTTGCCGCCAATGCCCATGCCGCAGCCTGATTCCGGATTCATGAGCGGAGGCTTTGATGAAATGGTCGATGAGTACGATTTGCAACTGCCAATGCCAATCCCTGGCCAACTTCCACAACCAGGCATCTCTAGCCGGTCGAAGTCAACATCAAAATCGAAGGCAGCTAAGCGAAAGCCTACAGCTCCGCCGCCCTCGCAGGGTCTTCCTCGGCCGATGTCTGGCGGGCTTCCGGAGCCACCGCATCTGGCGCCTTCAAGGCCACACTCTCAGGGTCTCCCAGAGCCGGGCACTCCAAGCCTTACAGAACAGGGAGCTAGTGGGCCCGCACAGCCAAAGCAAATGGTGATCCAGCATGAATATCCCGGTCCTTCAGAGCTTCTACCCAAGCAGAGCATTTACAATCCCTCCGCTTCGGCAAAGGCGCAGGTGAAGAAGTCACGAGCAACCGGTACGACGAAGGCAGCCGCACGTCAGTTGAAGAGAGCAAATACTGAGCCCAATCTTCAACGACAGGACATGTCGAGAGTACCAGTCGGCCCACCGCCAATGCCTCAGCCGCCCGTTGAGCCGAAACACACCGAACCCAAAGTGGCACAACCAGAATCTTTACACGAGCCTGCAATTGAGACTGAGAAGAAATCAGTCGAGAACACTCAATTGCCTACACCAGCTGCTGTGGAGTCTGTTCAAGATTCTGGCGATCACCTACTGCGGTTGCTTAGCGAGCCGCTCGGTTTCCACCAGGATATCGACCCAGAGCTGTCGACAATGCCGAAACCGGGAGAATCGAGTTCTGGCGCGACCCAGACTGCAGATTCGGAGATGGTCGGCCCTGACCCAGCACCAGCTGCTCCTGCTAGTGACCCCGGAATTGTTGCGCCGGCTGATTCGCCATCCACTGCATCGCCGGAAGACACCGCTCAGCCGAGCAAGAACATGTCGAGGAAACAATCGATCAAGGACAAGTTGGAAAAGGCTGTCAAGATGGGCCAGATGCCGACGTTCTGTTCTAACTGCGGGTCAATAAGCACGCCAACGTGGCGCAAGATTTGGACACAAGACTTAGAAGGCAGCCCAGAAATTCCGGAGTACTCTGAGAAGCCTGGTCGCATAACAGCGATTGTCATTTTACAAAGGAATGAGAACCAAACGCCGATCAGGTACCGGGTCGTCAAAAAAGCTCTAGGACCAGCCGAAGACAAGTCCAATTGGAATGAAGATATTCTCTGCAATCGTGAGTACTGCCGCTTTTGTTCCTTTGCCAATCAAAAGGCACCAACTAATCGGACATAGCATGCGGTCTCTGGCTGTCCAAGTACCAGACTCAACGGCCCGAGTCACAATGGGAGAAGGACTTCTCTCAGATTGGAAAATCGCGCAAGAAGAGGGCCGGGAAGACGTCTCGGCCCAAGAAGGCCAAGACACAGGGTGCGGCGACGGCAAACTTACCCTCAGAGGCTGATTTTACCACTGATCCGATTGGGCCGGACGACCAAGGACAGACACCGCTCACAGAGGGCGATGAGGTGATGCTGCTTCGAGGCCCAACCACAGAGCCACCGAGCCGCGAGCGCGGTGCGCGGTCGCAAACAGCAGAAACGGGTGGCTTGGGTAGTTGCCCGGATCGACAAGGATCGACACACTCACGCGGCAGCGAGTCGGCTCGAAGCCCACTCCCCGTCGAGGAAGACGTCCTAGGAAAGACGAAGCGACTGCTTTTCCCGTCCCCAAAGAAGGATGGACAGCCCAAGGTGCTTGGCGAAGTCGCGGTCAATATTGTGCGAACGTCAGCTGGTGTGGAGGGATCCAGAGGCGGTATCACTGGGAAGGAGAACTCATCAATGCCGATGGACGTGGACATCGAGATGAATCTTCTTTCCACGCCCAAATTCGGAGTTGATGATACGGATAAAGATAATCTGGCAGACTTGTTCGGCACATCCTCACATCCCTCGACACCCCAGCGTAAGGAAAGGTCTACTGGTGTCTTCAAGACTCCGACCCGCCCGACACCGAGCCACCGTCCCATAACAAGAAGTGTTTCAAAGTCGATACGAACGGCACGGTCTACTGCAAGGTCACCCGGCCATGCGCTGCCTCGGCTTCAAGGGACACCGACCAAGACACCCCGCTCGAGCGCTCGGCTGCGCAATGGGAGCGCCCCCAACAATCAACATCCCCATGCCCACTTCGTCGTTGACGACAACATGATGATGAACACAGACTTCGGCACTCCCTTCAGCTCCACGATCAACCAGCTCCTGTCTGAGGCGAATGAATTCACGACGGGATCATCTGCCCACGGGCTCTATGAGCTGCCAAATATGGGCAGCGACAGTGGCCTGGCAGGCCATTTTGAGGGCTTGGACTTTGGGCACTTCCTGACTACGGATGCGGTGGTGCCTAGCAGTCCACCCGTGCTGCGCAGGGGTTGTGAAGCGGAGGCATTTGAGCCCGCTGAGATGGATTTTGCTGACTGGGAGACTTTCGGGGATGTCAATCTGGATGGGATCGGCGATGGCGATGACACACAGACCAAGTAGGACTTCGGTCTGCAGTCCACTTCCCCCGAGGATCCCGAGCTATACTCGGCGAACGGAGGGGCTGGTCTGTTCGAGTGCATGAGCCTTTTCTAAGGCTCAAGCGTCTCTCTGTTTATATCATCTTGGCATTATTCATACATTGGTTGGATGTTAACAAGGAGGGACATGCAAGGCAGAGCGCGGGGTGGTGCATTCAGGACACAGGATGAATGGATGGATGGATGGGAATAGGGCGGCATACGGAATTACGGCACATACCACTTTAGCCAAAGACTTTGTTGATTAGCTTGTCATGGCAGCGAATTGCTTTAGAACCAAACATCGGTGTAATGAGAAGTTGCTCATGCTTGATACGTCTCTAGCTTGACACATTTATATCAGCTGCCCGCATCCTACGTTAGCACGACTAATTTGCCCACAAATAGCCTTCGCTGCGAAGGGATGTTTGTCCGTGGGCGTTGTATGACTTCACGGACCGAGCGGATGCCATTTTGGGATACTTGCAGTTTGCGATGCTTTGACCAGAAACGAAACATCAACGAGATCCATTACCTAGCATCATGTGGACTGAAAACCTCCGGTAGTCTGAAGTTCCGCACGAGGCGCCACCTGCCCGAGCCATCCATCTTCAGCTGCGCAAACCACTTCCCGCTTATCTCCCTCGCAATGCCGCAAAATATAGAATCGATGAGTCCCGGAGAGTGATCGAGATCGCGATCCCCTCCGAGACGATTTTCCGACTTCGTGATGGCCATCCTTACAGGGTCATGAGCCCCATCTTTGTGGAGGAATGGCGGTGCGCCAGCCCCCGGTGCCCCAACAAAGGTGTCCCACGCGCCGATGCCAATGCTACTGAGTGACTTGTACGTGGGCCTTGCCAAGATCTCATCATTAGTTTTAAAGTGTGCCGTTGAGCCCTGCCCCGATGTCTGTTCTGACCCCGGCGGCGGCTCTTGTCCTAGCTGCTGCCTCGCAGCAACGGGCGATGGGGGCAAGGAGATGTCCAGCTTGCTCATCTCCTCCGCCAGACTGTCGTCAACAAAACTGTCGTCGCCAGAACTGTCCCCATCATCAAAATCCCCCTCCTCCCAGGACTGCGACCGCTCAGTGCGGCGCTGAGAGACGGAGTCAGAGGGCCGGTTCATCGAGACGGAGTGCGGACTAGCTCCGCCCGGGGCCCTCTGGCCGCGGAGTCAGTTGACTGCCACGTTGTCGAAGAGGTGCTTGTAGCGATGCGAGACCTCGACTAGCTGCTGACAGAGGGCGAAATCTATGAACAGGGACAGGCCCGCCCGTTAGTTGGATGCTCGTTCCCGGAAAGAGGTGGCGAAACGGGCAAGGGGTTATTGGAGATGCTCCGGCGGCAGTGAACCCTAGGGACGCTGCGAACAGACAAGTGCAAATGGTGCCCTCTGGTGATTGCTTGAGATTCATGGACTGGAAACAACATACCGACCCCATTTCCCAAGTCCAGGGCGCTCAGTACCCGAACGGAGAGGTCAGGATTGACCTTGCCGATGATCTGCGCTGCAGACCCTGGAGAGAGGTGGGCTTCCTGGAGGTGGTTCATGTCAGTCTCGCGGCCCCACGTCGTCCTCATGCTGTTCAGCCCGCGGCGGGTGCCTGGTCTCATGAGCCTAGGTAGCCAAGGCACTGTGTCCCAGTGCATTACACGGGTGCTAGTGATGATGTCAAGGGACAGCAGCTGCGAGATCGGCCCTGGGCCGGCGGAACGGCATAGGCACTGATCTCGCGGCGGAGGTGTGCATCGCGACCGTCTCACTCACACGATTCAGATGCGCGGTGATGTTCCCGTCCGCGTCGATGAGGGCCACCTCGCCGCGCAGCTGGACGACCTTGCCGACGATGGTCACGTTACGGCCGACGTAGCTGTCGAGGTAAGGTGCCGTGGCGCGCGGGGTCGGCTGGGAATCCATAGCGGCGGTAGGACGAGGCTGGGGTGGGGCGACGAGGCGAGGTGCTGTAAGACGAGAGATGAGTTGTAGTGGAAGGCTGTCAAAACTGAGAGTCTATCCGCGGATGGAGTGGGGAGGACTGATTGGTTGTAGGTAGTAGCTCCCTTAGCTTTGTGCTCATAATAGGACCCGCCTGGTACTGCCTAGTACAATAGATCGCTGGCCTGACCTATCTCGCTTGCTGGTCACGGTCAGGTCAACATCTACGATATCCTCAAGAATATACTCGAAACGGTTAGCTTTTCTTTATTTTATTCTTTGCTGTGTCCTCAGATGTTGTTTCTGTTTTCTTCCCTTTCTCTCTCTGAATCCTGCCCTATGGCTTGCCCCTGGGTAGTGGACCAAACCTCACTTACACCTTCAATACTCAACAATTGCGCTATTATCTGAGAATGGGAAATTGTGCTAATATCCAGAGTGATGGCTAGTCTGCACAAAGGAGGGATGGCGGCAAATTATTGATTTGGTACAGTCTGCAGTCGGTGGTGGAAGTATGCCTTGTACGGTGACATGATCTGGATGGCTCACATGGTCCAAGGCCTTTAGATTCCCACTCTGAAATCCGAAATCATTCAGACCATATACTACAAGTTTCGCTGGTAGTTGCGATACGATATTCTGCAGATATCTATCAAGACCTGGGAGAGCTGGATATGCCACTTCAACCATCTCATCCCGTCTACGTACCACCGCGATTCCTTCCGATGTTCTTGGTGTACTTCCAAAGGTGCCTGTACTTGGGGCCCTGTCTCTTCGCCTCCCAACCACGCGCCTTCTTTGGCGGCTTGAGGCTGTGCACCCGCTGTCTTCTGAAGACAATCTCGGCACCGGGGATGCCGTGTCTCTGCATGACCGCCTCGGTGCCCTCGTCCCAAACCGTCCGGAACATGTTGAAGCCATACGGCTGCACCTTGTGGGCCGATCGGAAAGACCGCAGTGAGAAGCCGTCGCGATGTTTAGAGTAGTGCTCGCGCAGTGCTGCGACGTTCAACTCCTTGCCCTCGGATTGCTCGAGGATCCATACCGACAGTCGGTGGTACGGCGCGCCCTCTTGGCTGAACGGTGGGAGCCAGGGTACGGCGAGCTTGTCTTGGTCTTTGCTGACGCGAAGGAGGGAGATGTTTTTGGTTAGGCAGTCGATCGGGATATTAGCTGCCATGAAGTGCAGACGACGGTCAAAGGAATCGGTCTCGGCGTCCGGGACGTCACTGTCCATCACCACGATGGACACTAATCGTTGCTTGGAGTCAAACACCTGAATGCGCAGGTTGGGCGGAGCCTCGGAGACGAGCGAGTCGATGATCTCACCCGGTCGAATACGGTAGCCGTGGAAGGAGAGTTGGACATCCATCTTTGGATCGAAGTTTGGCAGAACATCAGGGACGATGTGAAATTGTTCCACACGCTGAGCCAAGATCTTGTAGGCCATGGAGCGCCACTTCTGCTCATTGAAGTAGCGGTAGATTGGTTTGCTCATGTCGGCTGTTCTGGCGTTAGTGCTTGTGGATGAGAGTCAAGACATGTTTGGCAACACTCACCGAAACCGTCCTCCCACTTCCTCTTTACAGCCGGATCATTGATATCAGCCTGGATCTTCAGATACTCAACATGCCTGCGCAGTGAGTCCAGCTTCTTGTTCTTGTGAAGTTCGCCGCCCCTGTATTTCTCTGCCGGCATAGCCTCCACGGTCTTGACCCTCTGGTACGCCCTCTTGATGTCCTCGAGCTTTGCGGCGCGGTCCTCGGCCAAGACCTTCCTTGCCTCCTGGAAGCAGTGGTACGGTAGTTGTTCGAAGGGAACATTCGGTGTCTGGCGGACTGCGGCTCTCCTTCTCCTCGACCCTATCGGCTCTATGCCCTTCTTCTGCAGCTTCTTCTCTGCCCACGGCAGGACTGTGGTGTTGGGATCCAGCAGCCGCGCCTTCAGCTCGCGCCGTCTGGCCAACTCAGCCTCTGTAGAGGTGGATATATCTGGTGTGCTGTTGGCATGCACGAGGTCCTGTGTCGCCTGTGCATCGGCAATACCCCCCGTGGATGAGGTCGTCGTTGGCTCGACGTCTGGTCGGCTCGCGGAGTTCGAGAACAGGCGCGCCGTCGCCGTAGAGATTGACGGCCCAGCGATTTGTGCTGAGCATCGTGGTCGCAGGCACAGCGCGATTGGGCGCGCTGCCTGTTGACACCTCGACATCTTGGACGCGGGGGTGGAGTGTGTCGAGGTGCTGGGGCATGCACATCGAATCGCCGGCACGCGATGCGAAGTAGAAGCTCTCGAAAATTTCGGGACGCCTGCAGGGAAGCTGCGCGGGCCGCAGGTGGTCCGTGCACGCAGCGTTCTCGATCTTTTTCGAGCTCCGAGGTCTTTCAACACCATCACTTCTGCCAGAAGCCAATTCACCACAGCTCGCCATACAAATTTATCACAGGCTGTCGCGATGGTTGGGAAGGGGCTTCGGGGTCTCACTGAGGCCATGCAGGCCCTGAGCCTCTCCTCGCAACCATGCAAATCTACAATACTGGTACGCCTACCCTGCCCGGATGCCTTCTGCAAGGAGCACAAGTTGAACTGACGAAATGCGACAGAGGAGATTATCGCCCATGACATCGCGCACGATGGCAACTACGGCAGCGCCTCCAAGCCTCACGATGCCCTCCGCCGACCAGCCCACCACACCCGCTTTCCTCCCCTACCAACCACTCACCACCGTCCCCGTCACCATCCACAGCTTCCCCAGCCTCGAGCCACGCTCCCTCGAGGCCTACTCCGCAAAGCACCTCTACCTACCCCTGCGGCGGGACATCCTGCATCTGGCAGTCACCTACGAGGGCGACAACACCCGGCAGGGTTCCGCAAACTCCAAGACCCGCTACGAAGTACACGGCTCACACCGCAAGCTCTACCGACAGAAAGGCACCGGCCGGGCGCGAGTCGGCAACAAGCAGTCCCCACTGCGCAGGGGCGGTGGCAAGACGTTCGGCCCCAAGCCGCGCGACTTTGGCACGGACATGAACCGCAAGGTCTACGACCTCGCCTGGCGCACCGCGCTGTCGTACCGCTACCGCCGGGGCGAGCTGATCATCACGGAGGACGGGATGGAGCTGCCCCTGCCCGAGGATTTCCTTGCGCTCGCGCAGGCGGGCCGGCTGGGCCGCCAGCTGGAGGACGGGTTCGTAGTGCGGTATCTGAGCCAGATGATGGACGGCCTGCGGTGGGGCAAGCAGTACGGCCGGACGACCTTTGTCACGACGGATTATCGGCCGAACCTGTTTACGAGTCTGAGCGTGGCCAAGGAGCACGGACGGGTTATACATCTGAGCGACAAGGAGGATCCTCTGGACGTGAAGAATCTTTTAGAGACGGGCCGGATCGTCATGGAGAGGAGCGCGTTGAGGGAGATCATCAAGAGGCATCGGAGTGATCTGGTGAGCAGGATCGTCATCAATGGCCTGAGGGACCAGGGGCCACCGGTCGGGGAGCTGTTGCTCAAGTGAGACTGGCCGGCCGATTGAGGCAGACGGCTAGGCTCAGCGTCTGTTGAGCCAATATCTGTATCTGTATACTGGGGCACGGAAAGCACTATATTTGCGAAGTGGATACGCTATCTGAAGCATATGGAGTATAGCCCAATGCAAACTGACGAACTCCACTGCAGATGGAGGACAGGGAACAGCTATTCATTAGACTTTGCAATGATCTTAGAGACTGACCACATCTCTTTTTTCATTCCTTAGAGCCCATTTACAACGGGGATCGATAGTGTGATTTAGTGTGATTTTTTTCTCACCGTTAGTTTTTTTTTTGGGGGGGGGGGGGGGGTTTGTTTCAGACCGTGACGGGCATTTCCTTCACGCTTCTTCTTGAAAGGTTGGTATATTGTACTGAGCACAGCTGTCCCGAGGCTGTTGTTGTATTTCTATTCTCGACTGTACGGGAATGTTCCCAGTAGGGTTCATTCTCCAGCGTGCACTGGTCTGAGTTCGAATCACGAAGGACTCTTATTGGACATGCGTCTGGTCCTCTCCAACAAGGAATGCCTGGTACTTCAGATAGTGGGTGGGCATTGATGCCTCATTCATTCAGATCCGCATCCCAATTGTCAGGTTCAAGTTTGGCGCGTTCCTCCCGTCTTACTCTTCATGTAACGTGGAGGATGATGAGCAGAGAAACGCCGGGGTCCCGCAGGCACAGAGGATGACGGAAGTCGCACCGAACTTTAACAAGCAATCCGAAATGCCAACACCGTCAGTGCCTGTGGTGAAAAGACAGTCTCGGGGTTGGCGGGGAAAGCAGCCCAGTCATCGTCGAGTATGGTAAGCGTTGCCTCTTTTACGGTGCCACAGACGTCGCAGAGAAATTATACAAGCAGAAACGTTTGAGCAATGCGAGTCTATGTTTATTTCATGTCTTGAGCTTCTGATCGATATAGCTTCGTATCGTAATGAGAGCATAGTTTTAAGCACAGAGGATCGTAGGGACACGTGTTTCGGGCTAGATTCCACTGACGACCCCCGCGAAAACCAATGCCGCTATCCCTCTCCTTTAATAAGATAGATTAGCTCCGATGACGAATCTGACTCTGTGTTTTGGGATCTCCGAAATGCCTCAGATATAGCTGGGATAAGTGGATAGTGAAGGCAGTCCTTAGGTACGCCCATTGGTCGTGACGGGGTTCTTGAAGCTGGAATAGATCTGGTCAAGTTTTATGGCGATGGATGCCTGTATTCTGGTCAGAAAAAAAATTCATGTCTTGCAAAGGAGTGGGAAATCTGACTGTACAGCCTTCAGAGCCGAAGGTTTGGTCGAACTCTTCCCAGCAGAACCCAATTTTTTCCTGACCGGAAGGTTGGCTGAGCCCTGCAGCAACACGTCCAGCGAGATCCTCGAAACCCGACAGCTTGCCCCCTCCTGCTGAAACCGAATTCTTTTCATCCTGCTCAGAAGACTTGGCCTCGGCAGCCAGCACCCCTGTGAAGGCGTTGAGCGTCTCAGCCGGAACGTAGAGCTCATGGAGACCCAGCTCATGCTGAGGTAGTATCGGCAGCGCCAGCTCGAACGCGGCACGTAGCGGGCGCGGCATCGGACGCCTGCAGCCAGGAACGGTCTCTGCAAGGATATCCAGCACGTCCGTACAGCGCTCGTCCTCCTCTGCCACATACCAGACCTTGCCACTATCGGGATGAGGCTGAACAGCCAACCGCGGCACTGGGAGATGTACCGGTGAAGAGCTACTGGGTTCGGGCTTCGGAACTGCTAGGCTTCGGAAAAGCCACCGGCGGAAGTCATTCGCGTCTTTGCCGCGCTGCGTAACAAGATCAAGGCTGAACTCAGGATTCTCGGGAGTAGAGACTCCCACAGTACTGTGTGATGCTGGCTCCGTGAGGACCGGAGCGCCGTATGGTCGTGGCTCGAGGGTCAGTAAGGCCACAGCACGGATGAATGCTGCCTCGTCGATGGCAGGTGATGTTTCATCTCCACCCTCGTACTGGATGGGGAAAGGGTAGGCCGAGTGCCAGTTGATTATCTTAGCCAGTATGGTGGTGGCGTCCGGCCCCTTGGGAATCTCAAGGGCAGCAAGTGCCCTAGACAAAAATTCCTCAAGCTTGGCTTGTGAGAGATCTGAATCCAAAGGAATCAGGTCAGATGAGCGAAAGTCAAAAGAGACGGCATAGTCCCCACGTACTGCTTGATGAGTCTCTAAGGGATGTAAAGCAACTCTTGATATTCTGCAGCGCCTCTGGATATTCGTCGTCGTCGATATCGAGATATACTTGTTTACTATACCTCTCCAGAACTTTATCTGCAAACCTATTGTTAAAAATCGGTGATGACGTGGCTTGGAAGCTCGCGACGATACCTTTGGTGAAGAGACCGTCGTTCAGCCTCTCTTCGACGATCTCAATACTAGAGTGCACACGGTCCAGTCTTGCGTAGCCCTCATATTCCTCGATCCGCATGGTAACGTTAGCCTTCGAACCCATATTGAACTTTGACTAGTGCGATATCCGTGTAATGACTGAGAAGCTGAAAAGGATGAATAATGAAGGCAAGATAAAAAGATGTTGGAGGTCAAAAATGTAAACTTTTAAGTGTTCAGAAAACGTGATGGTTGCCTCGAGACGGTCGTGCGTTCAACAACGCATCTGCCTGATGCAATTGAATCACAGAACTGAAGGAATTAATTTGCATCAAGGCCTTGAAGGTCAGGCCGCTGTGGCTCAGCGTAGTTATTCAAAGTGGTTTTCGCTGACGTGAGGACTCCGGCGTCTGAAATTATGCATATACAGCTCTTGGGTCTAAGTAAGCCCTAGTCCCGATGGTCACACACAGTGAAGAAGTGGCTGACGTAAGGGCGCCAGCATCTGAAATTAAGCATACGCAGCTCTTGGGTCTCAGCGACTGTATAGGTTCTTGGAGCGGCTAATGCAGAAATAGTAAGTCCTACCCAGTAGCCCTACGATATATCTACCAAGTATTTATAGTGCCGATGTGATGAAGGATCTTAATATGTTGATTATACTTCTGAAAAAGGATAGATTGAGTTTCTCCACACACACACACACACACACCCCCTCCAAAGATGCAGCCCATTTTCAGCGCAGCGGCCTCATAAGATGTCATGTTTCACGCTGTCGCCAGGACCTGTTGAAATCCTCGAGGGTCGGTTTTCGGTACTGCCACTGTTCATCTGACAGGAGGCTCAGGTACAGTACATCGAGTTTGCATGACCATTGGGTCAGGCTTTCTACGAAGGAACGTGGCGCTGCGACGAAGATAGCGGCGAAATCAAATGTCAGCCCCCGGGTCTCGGGACTAGTCTGCTTCGAACTCTATTCAAATACACCTCAGCCCTACTTCTCAAGAGGCCATCGACTCAGCAGGAGACACTATGAAGTAGTCGCTAGTTTGAGTTTATGCGGTTCAAGTGTCGTTTGTCGGGCGGTGATCACTGTAGCAAAACACCATTTACCCTTACCTAGTTTGGCCGTTTTGCCAACGAAACCGTAGCTCTCAATGTCGCCAGCGGTCATATTCGAATGGTGGCTCAGAGACTGAGCATACATCTTGACTGTACAGGAACATTCCTCAATCTGTAAATTATGGTTTCCTATATGATTCGCCCTGGGAATCTCTCTCTTTCCAGGAAGCCCGGGGCCAGGTAAGGCAGTTCGCAAGCTTACTTCCAAATCCGTACAGAGGTATACTCGCCAAGGGCGAGGGCTCATTAGTGCCAAGAACTCTAAATGGCCATCGAACTAAGGCTGAACGAGGCTCGAGACCAGACCCGTTCATTAGACCCCTTCAGATATTTACGTGCCTCACTTAGGTAAGCCTCATCCCGCTCTTATTTCTCTAAGATTGTACAAGGGCTGATGGCCACGAGGCTAGAATGAAGGCTGGCCGTGATACGGCCTGGGCGAGTGGCCATACCTTGAGCCTCGAGATGGGCCATTATGGGTTGCAACGGGTTCGCGCGCTTGAGTTCGCCTGAACAGTGGACGCGATGAACGACGATGGGAATTATAAAGCGATGATACCTCAACGTTTGAAAAGGTTGCTGCTTCATCATTCCATCTTCACTTCTTATTCCAATTCACACATAATTCTCAAACTACTTATCACTATTCTGCCCAGGTGGCCTTCCAGTCTCTCAAAATGCAGCTCTCGAACTTCGTTTTCGTCCTCGCCAACCTGGCAAGCCTCGCATTTGCTCTTCCTACTGGGGAAACCCCCGCGGTGCATGTCATTGAAGCCCGTACCGACGCGGTTTCTCTGCCTTCAGGCGCGGACGCCAACAGGCTCCACATGTGGCAGCGCCTGGACACCACCGCTGCTGTGTATGACAACAGAGCCGGTGTTGACCACAGCAACCTCAACCAGATGATCAAGGATATGGGTGGTCAGCACGCCGATGTCATTGTTGGCACCAGGTCATCGAAGAAGGAGTACGGACTGGAGTTCTCGGACAAGACCTGGCTCAAGAAGCCTAATGGTGACGGAGCCGCAATCTCGCCTTATGCACAGAATTATAAGAAGCTCGACGGACAAAAGATCACTTATATCGGTCAACTTGCGGCAGATATTACTCAGGCTGACGTTGAGACTCAGCGTAAGTCTTTCACCACAACAGATTTGGATTCCGAGGGAAGCTAATAAAGAGACAGTGAAAACTATCATGAACGGCAAAACCTACAACCACGCGAGCTTCAGCTGTAACACCGTCACACAACAGATGGTCAACTGGGGAAAGCAGCACTTGGGCTGAGGTATAGTTCATGAATACCACCGAAGCCCGAAGCTGCACAACGAATACAAGTTCAGAACGAGATATTTCGGCATGGACCATGGAACGGCAACGGCAGGTGTTATAGTCGGTATGGTGGGATGATTTGCATTTTCATATAGGGTTCTTGCAGGCGTGGATCCGTTTGGCGCATCGTAGGAATGTGTTTATTTAAGTACTTGCTTAACTTGCTTTTTGTATCCTTCGGCTCGGCTTTGCCTTTTAAACAACACAATCCCATCACGTTTGGCTGGTCCAATAGCTATTCGTATCAATTTGGATCCCCTGTCAGTCTGTCAAAACAGGACCGGCCTCCGCTCACAATTTCTGGTCAATGCCGCAGCCTTACGGATCTTCTATTCTCTGTGGAACAAGCAGTACTCTGACTTCATCTTTGTGACGTGTCTACGAAGAATCGCACTTGCCTACAGAGTCGGCGAACAGCTGGTGCCTCCCAGGCTTATCTGGATCGGACAGTAGGTACGGGCGAAAGTCGCGCCACTTAATCTTTCCTGGAATATTAGGCTTACAACCAGAGATATATGTAGTGTGACCCGGTTCTGCGGCAATACTGGGATATCGCTAGAGCGCTCCCAGAGCGTGCGGAAGAGCTTCTCTCTATCTTGGCAGGTCGCTGCGACTCTCGTATTCGTTATCTCGTTTAAAATCACACTCTTGCTTAAGCTCTTTACCGATGTATCGAACAAATTCTAGCCAATACTGACAAGTACTACGGATAGAGCGCGGGGAAAAGAAGCTAACCTTGGTGATTACAGCCACAGAACCGCTATCAGCAGCACCAATTGGGCCCCTAGCGTTGAGCAAAGAGGAGCTGCTGCCCATTGTGGATGGCCATCTCATCAAGAATGTGTTCTTGAGTGACAGCAATGAGGGACTTCTACGAGGAATTCACAACAGAGACGGTTGTGAGTCCTTGCGCCTCGTGGTACTCCTCACCCCAGACCGGTCTAGACTGAATCGACGTGCCCACAAAGAACTTCAGGAAATTCCAATACATGACATGTCAATTGCCTTATTCACGTAAAATCTATCACCACAGACTTTTCCTAGAGACTCCTAACCTGTCTTCGGGTACCGAAAGCTGTTGAAAATTGACAAGGCTCTCAGACACTCTCTCTGACCCCCTGGCCTGATAACCTCCTGATCGCCATTACGATTTCCTATTTAGGAAACCGCGCTGACCTCTAAAAGGAAACGATTGATGCCCAGCGAATTCCATCGGTCGAAGGGAAAGGCAAACGGGCCAAGGGAAAGATAAGCTGTATTTCCAGTCCCCTAGGGGGCCAGAGGGCCCTCTATATAAGGGCGGCTTTCCTCCCTTCCAGATAGTTCAGCTCGTCAAGCTTCAATATACACTCGTTCGTTCCCTATAAAACAACAAAAGCAGATAAAACTAACGGACCCGAGTGTAGAGGTTAGCAACAGCTAAAGCACGAAAGGTAAACAGAGCACCGGGGCCCCGGCGCAGAGGATGAAACGAGAAGGAACGCTCACTGATTCCATATTACTGCCAGAGCCGACTCTTTCCTTCCTTCGCTGTAGAATCAGCATAGTCCTGGGATACGGAGATAGGATCCGCCTGTAGGCGAGCCAAGTTCGACTCCGCGCCCTTAGTATTTGTCTCGGTAAAGCGCGGTAACCCGATTGTCCTATTCCCATCTTTCGAGCAGAAAAAGTGAGATGATCAGGAAGTTTGAGACCAGATAACTAGAGCACACCTGGGAGGCGAAATGAGTAGGCAGGATGGCATGGGACGTGAAGTGTAAGGCGAGGCTGCCGCTTGCTTGTATATACTCCTCGCTGATTCTCGCACTCAATCGCCCAGGCAGGTACTGGCTATCAAAGAGGTCTATATTTACCTAGGTAGGTGCTACTGTTCATAAGCAGGAGAGCTGGGCTTGTAGCTGTGTTGTACGTCCGGTCCCGCCCCGCCCGGCCAGCTGGCCCAGGGCGGAAGACCAGCTCGCATATATATATATATATATATATGCTTCCAAGATTCCCATGCGCTCACCCTTTTGAGCGCCGCCTTCCCTCCCTCAAGAAGAAGTAAAAGGAAAAAAAAGAAAAGAAAAGAGAAAAGGAAAGAAAGAGAGAATGCCCATTAAGAGCTACACTGCTACTGGGCGAAGGGCGTGCAACGGAACGTAACAGGAGCGCATAGCCGAACTTAGTAACCGAACAGCGGAAATAGAATGCGCAGCGACGCAACAAAGTAATTGCAAAAAGTCGGCTCGTATATTAATTATATGATGTGGGGAAATATAAAGAGTAAAGCTGATGCACGCATCAGCGATTCGCTTTTGCACGTTTTTTTCCCACATATGATCCTCACAAACGATCGACGCGTGCTTCTCAGGGAGCCTCTACTCCGTCATTGTTCGCCGCTGTGTCTCCACCCAACAGATTGCACGACCTTTTTCATGGCTGCGTTATTTGCCCATGGAGCCCTACTTTGTGTATAGAGCCTCCTGTTGGTGCTAGTGTGCAGAACAAATACAGGTGAACGGCAGTAATGTGGTGCCTGTGATGCGGTCCGCGCTGCCGTTTCCTGATTGGCTGGCAGCAGGCTGGAGAGCTTAACTGATGAAGAGGTCTTCGGCTAACAGACTTCCACTACGCTCCGTGCTAATATAGTTAGGGATCGTCACGCTCCCAAAGCACAGGCACGCTTGACGTTCGAAATACTGCATCGCACATTCGCAGGACGTTTCGTCTTGGGCTTTGGGAGCAACGAGGTGATCCCCTCTTCGGATTTCTCGCCTCGCGGCAGACAAGGACAAGGGCACTGTTACTGTGGTGTTGAAGGAGCGGCCCTCACTGAGGGCGAGGCCCTGGAAACAACACAGTAATCACCTCTTCGCAGAGCTGAGGCCAGTGTCCAGCCGCGTTGTTGGCTGAGATTCTGCTTCTTTCTTCACTCTTCACCTCCCTCATCTGCATCTCGCATTCTCTCGATCGAACCGAGACCGAGTCAACTGCTCTCCATCGTGCCGCGCGGCGCCATACCAACCAAAAGCCGGGGCGGGTGGGATCCTCGCCCGAAATATATTTCCTATCTCATGCAAGGGATTTACGTTTCTGACACCCGCGAGTCAACTGACTGCAGGAGGCTTCGCGTCTCTCATGATCCTGTGGCCAACGCCATCGGATGCTTCTGACCCGATCTATTTCGATTTGTTTACGCCCTGTGCATAGATAGCACGGCCGGGCTAAATCCGGCGACCGGCGGAAGCCCCCCGCCATCCATCCCGAATTAGAATCGATGGTCGGCCCGTTGGAGCGGCCCCACGGGCCCATGGCTGTGAAGGAAGACCGATTTAGTTCCATCGCGCGAATAAGCGCGGTGCCCCCCCACCAAAAACGTCCCTGGCCCTGGTCGTAGGCGCAGGCGCCACTGCCATGCACAGCGCTGCAGCGGTACAGCCGTCCACGCCCGCGCGCTGACAGTCTCTTCCGCCGTGCCGCCCTGAGCGCTCTCGCGAACCGGGACCGCGCCTCTCTTCCCCGGGAGCTGATACCTGATAGCTGATACAGCAGGGTGCCAGCAACGCCCTGATCCTCAGGCAGACCAAGGCCCAACGTGCCGCAGCAGTCCAGGCGATCAGCGGTGACGAGAGGAAGGGCCTCGGTTTCGACCCTCCCAGGGCCTCGCCCTGTCATCGACTGTTGGCCGCCAGGAATCCGCTTCTGATGGATGACCGTCGAGCGACCCTCGGACCGTCAGATTCCAAGGCCCTGAGCCCGTGTGCTTTGACGTCCCCTCCCCCATCCTGCCAAGTGGCCAGGACGGCCCAGAGGGCTCACAGCATCGAATAGTGGCCTTCGCTAACGGCAGCCTAGCCTCATGTGAGCCTCGTAAGGCTGGACGCCCCCCCCCTTCCTGCACCTCGCGCGGTTCATCTCTTCTCTCTCCCGCGCTTGTCTCGTTTCTTGTCCTGTTTCTCCTACTTTTATGTTTCATCTTCCTTTCGTTCGCTCTCGGACCCTCGTTCGCGCTGGTATCATCCGTGCCCGCGGTTGATCGACGTCTGCCTGCATCTGTCCCGACCAGACGATGTAGCCTCAATGCATTCACGTAATCACCACCTTGCTCTTCTGCTCTTGATCTGCATATTCTCCTTCCCTCTGGTCCTTGCAGCGGAGACTACGGATATCGGCTCGACCGCGACCAGTGTGAGAGACCTCCAGAGCGATGTCACTCAACGACGCCACAGCCCCGGCTCGCCCCTCAGGCATTCGCGCCGAGCATCTTCAGATACGTGCCCGACCGACTATTTTCAATGCGGCAACGGCCTGCCAAGCGACTTCTGCTGCCCGACCGGCGACTCCTGCAATGCCCTGGCCGACAACACAACCGTGCTCTGCTGTCCGGACGGCCTGGACTGCTCCTCCATCGAGCCCATAACCTGCAGCATATCCTCGCTCAATGCCACGGCATTTCCTAAAACCTCAGTCCACACGACAAACCTGACGGGAGAGCTGCCGACCTGCGGAGATGGGTGCTGCCCGTTCGGCTATACCTGCAGCGGAAGCTCGACGTGTGTTCTCAGCACGCAGAGCACCGTGCTGGAAACCGCCACCTTGTCCCCATCACCGACGGGCACGTTGACGGTCAGCACCGCGACTGGCACTGACGCTGGGTTGGTCACGGCGACACAGACCACAGATACCACACAACCCACGTCGACGTCTACCTCAGGCGCCTCGTCATCAGGCTCTTCCGGCAACAAAGACCGGACAATTGAGATCGCGGCCGGGTCGGCAGCTGGCGGCGTTGCGTGTATCGGAGGAATCATCGCGTTTGCACTGGTCAGAAGGAGACGGTCAGCACGCACCGCAAGCTCCACAGGGTCACGCAGGCAACTCGGCATCCAGAGCAGGTCAACCAAGACGACCCTCCCCATCCAGAGCAGGTCTACCGGCACACTGGCTGCCCGGAGCATCTCTGCCGCCGAGCCCTCGCCCCCGCCGCCTCCACTGCCTCCGAAAGAACCGTACCAAACACCCAAAAGGAAGCGAACGTCATTACTTAGCTGGGTGCCTTCGTTGATTAATCGCACACCAGTAGAGTTACCGGCGACACCGGTATCGTTCAGTAATTGGGGCCACCTCCAGCGCCCTGAAGTAGCTCATCATCTCTATGCCCAGGAGTCTTTGGAGGATATCCATGAGCTGGAGGCGGATGAGAGGTGGTTGCCTCACGATAGACCACAATGGGGATGAACCTCCCGTGGTGGGTTCTTAGGAAAAAAGCTCACTAATACCAATTCTTCATTGTTCATCTGGTTGAGTTCCAGGCACGCTCGCTTGTTTGTTTTCGAGATACTCTTGCCTGTGATACCGGACTTGTCTTACATTGCTTTGTTTAACACCACCAGATTTCTGCGACCTTCTTGGACTCTGATGGGAGCCTTTTGATGCAGCCTGGCTTTGAGAACATCTATAGCAGAGGCCTCCACAGATTAAAGAAGATGGCCCTCCGAGAGACCCAGCAATCTTTTCGATCCCATCCGCGGTCGTCGATGCCAACATCAACTAGTATCGCCACTCATGTTCGGACGCGGGCTTCCCGGATGCCTCCGCCCACTGCTCGAGATGAGCAAGCAGCAGCGTTCATCAAGGCCCCACAGGGTCGTACACGACACCGCGCACCTCTTCATGCCCTTTGCCTTTGTCGTCTTCCTCTTGGTGCTCGGCAGCGCCCTGCTGATCACCTGGGGCAAGCTCTCGAAGGCGGTGCTCGTCGGCTTCTGCGTCACGGCGGGCATCCTCGTCGGGCTCTTCGCCATCTGCCACCTTGTTCTGTACTGTGCCTGGGCAAAAGCCGCGGCGGATGCAGAGAAGGGAGGCGGAGGCAGCCCGCTTGGGTCGGCAGGGGCGAGCCCCGCGGAGAGGGTGCATAGCACGACGTTTTGTCCTGAGCGTCGGAGGAGTCTGGTGAGGCAGGGCGTGGCGCCTCCGCTGGGTCCTGGAGAGAGTCAACGGGAGGTAAGTCAACTGGATACCTCCTGTCGCACAGGCAGTTTCTTGCTGAAGCGCCACTCTCGGGATACGAGACTAACATGGTGAGACGCAGGCGCCAGTTGAGAAGATCACTGACTCCGGAGAGTTGCATCTTTCACGCGGTCTCGATCAAGCTCCACAACAGAGCCATCAAGCTCCGGCACGGGATCATGACGCTAGGTGGTCATTCCCATCAAGGCATCCCTCCATGGTCCCGCCTCCTCTCAACCTCTCGCGCAGGCCAGCGAGTCCCCAGAGCGGCGTATTTCCCCTCCAAATTCCCATTCAAACTCAACACCAATCGGCCGTGGGACCGCGCGGGCTTCGCGTAACCATCCCACCTCGGCTTGCACAAGATCAGCTTCCCGCAATCGCGGAGAGCAGGAGCCTCCCGCCAAAGCCGAATGACGGCCACTCTGGACACGAAGCACAGCCGCGAGATGAAGCCGGAAGATCGGATACTCATCGGGGAACGCGGGAGCCAGGACAGCCCGCCTTCGGTCCTGTGCCCGCGCCCCAGGAGCGACCCGCATCGCACGAGGCGTCCACGGGAGGAGAGCTGCTCATGCAGAGGCCACAACAAGCGGCGTCGACAGGCAGCCTTCAAATGCCGAGAGCGAGACCCCGCGGCCCGCGCCCTCAGAGCTCCTGGGCGCCTGCCAACACCGAGGGCGTGCAGACAGTCTCCGGGGCTCGGGGCGAGCGACTCGCAGAGGTTGGGCCTACTGCGCCGGAGACAAGCCGTGAGACCATATCGCGGCAGCACCAAGGTGTAGAGCAGGCCCTCGAGGACTTCGCGCCCGGGACTGGTGGCACGCGGGCACACATGGTGCTCATCCAGGAGCTGGATCTGGTCCACCTGTTCAGCCGAGGCATTCTGGAGTGGGAAGACACCTTGGGCCCTTTTCAGTGGTTGTACCAAGACCCCGTCGGATCGTCAGCGTCTCTCTGCCCGGGAGTTGTCGACGCGCAGATCTGCGACAACGCATACAAGAGGACGGTTGAGCTGCGACAGTCGCCCGACTCGATCCGGAGGGCCAGGAGCCACCGGGGCCAGATTGTCGGCCGGAACCTTTCGGGAGACAGTGGATACGGAACATCGTCTTCTTTGCCGCAGTCGGCAGAGCTGCTGGACGCCTCGGGTGGAGGGCAGAGTGCCTGGACGACGGATGCGCTCTACAAGCATCCGAACTTCCCTTTCCTGAGACGGAGCTCTGGGTCCTCAGCGGAAGACCTACCGCGAAGCCAGTTGGATGCGCCAAACGACGGAGTCCAGGAAGAAGGGAGACTCCGGCGGCGGAGCTCGGCACCAAACCCACGCAGCCGGCTCAGCAGCTCATGGGTTGATGCGCTCGGTATCAGTGGTAATACGAGTCGACGACTGCCCTTGGGTAACTCAGGCTGGGAGGATCTAAGGCAGTCCAGTCTGATGGCGGAGATCATGCAATGGCGAGGAGCATAGAAGATCGTGGAGTTGGCAATGTTTATTTTTGAGTCGTTTAGAATAGCTTATAAGCCCAGGTATTGATGTTTGCTTCCAGGCGGTCTCGATAGTGATCACCTAGAGGCGCGGTCGCAAGGGACAAGTGCCGACCATACTTCGTAAATCGCACAAAGAATAAAGCTTCAAGTCTCCGGAAAGCAAAGATGTTCGAGTCCATGTGGTATCTGATCCCCAACGCCTGGTCATGAATATGCCAATGCCGAGTTTCGCTTCTCCCTGTACAAATTATCACAAGATCTCGTCGTCGTCATCTTGCGGTGGTGGTGCTGGCGCCAGCGCGGCTGCGTTTGAGGCACCTGCGCCCTCGCCGGGTGCGGATCCTCGAGCTTCCTCCATCTCATCATCCATCTCATGAGCCCCGTCTTCCTCCTCCTCGTCCTCGTCGTCATCCCCGTCCGCCAACCCGGCGAACTTGTTCGCAGCCGCGCCCTTCTTCCCGGCCGTCGAGGCATTGATCTCGTCCCAGCCCTTCCTGCGGCCGTCCAGGTTCCGCGCCGACCCCTTGCTCTTGGCGATCTTGACCGCCGTCCTGTCCAGGATCTCCTCGGCGCGCTCGAGGCCGCGTTCGTGGCGCCGCCGCGCGCGCGAGCTCAGGACGGCCTTGCGGCCGCGCTTGGCCTTCTTGCTCACGCCGGCGTTCTGGTAGAGGCCCAGCACGGATGGTCGCTGGTTGAGGGACTCGGGTGGGGGCTGGACGGCCTTCAGGGACTTGTCGGTGTCGATGGAGGGGGAGGTGGCGCGGCGCGCGGCGCGGGAGTGGATGGAGGGGGCTTTCGTCCGCGGGTCTGGGGTCAATAACGGGAATCTTGTCGGAGGGAGAGGGCTTGCCGGTGCGGCTCACCTTTGCTCTTCTTGGTATTTGTCTTCGCCATCTTGCCTTGTCGTGTGGTCTTGTTCTGGAGGAAATGTCTGCAAAAAAGCCCTCGGGACCGCAGTAGACGGAAATTTTGCCTGTAGTAATTGTAACGCGGTCCGGGGTGCTGTATCCTGGTTGGCTGACATGCCGCGCGGGGCAGGGTTCAACTACTTAACAGTGCTCAAGCGCGCGTTTAGCTTTTCAACAATATCCTCTGTGGTCCATGCTACATATCCAATACCATAACCAACATCCTAATCAAGGAACGCGTAAAGAATTAATGCAGAAAGGTCTCATATAATCAAGATGCTACGCAGCAGGGTGATCCGTCCTTCCCTCTCACACAGTGGCATCTTCTTTCCAGGTGGATATCACACAGCAATCACCAAATGGTGCCGCTATGTGTACGGTATGGACCGGACACTTGCGCACCCAGGTGTGAGTGATCTAGGGACTTGGCTTGCTCATCAAGATATTGATTGAAATTGACACCCTGTATACACGCGTACTCAGGATCAAGAATTCTTTGGTTGAATCTCCATGTGGCCCAAGTTACTAAGTTTAAGTAATAGTCTATTGCATTTCTCCAGCGCCCTTGCCAGACTGCTGGTCCCCTCCCAGATGTCTTAGCCTGAGTGTGCACTCCCAAGTTCTCGGTCGCGGCCGTCACTATACTTTACCTGTTGTAATACCTGTATGTGAAATGCACATATCACGCCAGATACCTGACCATCCACTAGCTAATTCACCAGACAGTAATACTCCCGCAACAGCAGCGAACCAAATACACACATCAGCGTACCACATACACACATCAGCGTACCAGATATGCACGTCAGCGCAACAGATACCCACACCAGCGCACCAGATACCAAAATATGCGTACCAGATATACAGAGCAGCGTACTGTATTCACACATGAGCGAGCACACCCCGTGCATCAAAGAGGTGCAAGTGCTCCTCAGGTGCACGTAAGGAGCGAGCTTGGAGTAAGAAGTAGATCGCGAGGGCCGAGGTAAGGACACACATAGTCCCAAGTATGTGTTTGGCGATTCTGGAAGATGTGGTGTTGATGAACGGCAGGCGCAGCCACTTGTCGGTTCCGACTCTGAAGAGGAGCGATAGAAGTTGTACAAAGGCAGATAGCGCGCAGTAGGCTGCGCCTGCAGTGCAGGCCTCGCATGCGGGCTCGCTGTATTTGAGCGGCGGCATTGCGGACCAGTGTGCTGAATTGGCCCAAGAAGTCGTGACTCAGGTCGTCCGATACGGCCGCTATCTAGCTGACGAGGAGGGGGTTTAGTCGACAAGTGGTCTTCCCAGGCTTTCGGGCTCGAGCCTGGTCCCCTTTTCTCGTTCTAGAGCCGGCTGTGTGTAGATGTCAGCTGAATATTGCTAGATGGACATCACACGTAGGAGCATTCACATGGCCGCAGGACACGTACGATGTAGACCGAAGTGGTTGATGACCAGCTATCACGGAGGCGCACTGGGATTGGAATATTACTCCTCTTGGTGGGTTTTGGTAGTCGATAGGGATCGTGTAGAAAGGTTCAAATGCGGGCTCCGTTCCAGCCCAGGAGATATTTGAGTGACCGAGTGGAAAGCGCGAGACGCTACTTCCATCAGATTTCCTTTCTGTGCAATATATAAGAAGTCACGCATGGCCTGGCCAGGCGGCCGGCTGCCTACCGCTATATGGTGTAAGCCCGGCTTCTCACTAAACTTAAAGCTCTCCGTCGGCACTTTTGTTGGGCACTTCATCGTGCCCTTTCAACATCGCCGGCGTCGCAACCTTGCAACAAGTTCGAGAACCCTGCTGTTTCTATGCATTCTCCCTCTGAGACTCTAAGATTATAAGAGCGTTCCGTACATAGCTATTACTTAATCATTCGCCTTCAAACAATGATGTAAAATCGCTCGTATTAGCTATTATGTTATAACCCACGCAACACAGCACAAACTGGCTGTCGTTGTCTAGGCATATTTAGTGGGACTAGGCCCTGGCCAACCACTAGAGCTAGGTGTTAAGGTGGCGCCTAGGCGCCCCCTAAGTCCTGCTATGATGCAGCTACAGGAACATAAGTCGCCTAACCTCGTAGTCCCTCGTCTTGGCCATCACCCCTTGTCTGGATTGAATACTTGAATGAATGCGCCGAGTTCTTTGGTACTGCCGCTTCTACAATTCTATATTATCTCTAATTTGACATACTCGACGTCTAAGCAATGTCCACTACCACCGGGATCCCCGCTTCAGGGCCCCGAGAGCTCGGCTTTGCTCCTGACCAAGGGGTGGACTGGTCTCAGTATATCGCCTACCGCCCCGTCTATCCGGCATCCTTCTTCTCTCTCATCCACAATTATCACGGCCACAAACCTGACGTGGCCTGGTCAACAGCGCACGACGTCGGTGCCGGATGCGGCGTCGTCTCCAGGAGGTTGGCCCCGCATTTCGACAGGGTGGTTGTGTCGGACCCAAACGACGGATACACTGCGCTCGCGAGGAGACTCCTGACTGAGGAGTCTCGTCTGCCAGAGCGCAAATTTACCTTCCTCCGGGAGCGCGCGGAACAGAGCAGCGTGGAAGACGGGACGGTCGACCTTGTCGCCGCGTGCCAGATGATGCATTTCGTGGACCCCGGCGCGGCGGTCCAGGAATTTGGCCGGCAGGTCAAGCCCGGCGGGACTCTAGTGATGAGCTTCTACGCCGTCCCGCGCATCAGGGGCAACGAACGCGCCGAGGCACTGTGGGAGGCGATCTGGCACGAGTTTGCGAGGAGGGCGACGGGAGACATGTTTGATGGTGCGTATAGCTTGTCGAATGCGGCCTATGAGCCTCTTGCGCTGCCGGAAGATATGTGGAGGGACGTCAAGCGGGTTTATATCAACTCGCCAGGGAGTCTTCACCAGTGGATGCTGAGCGGGGACAGCCGGACTGGCGAGAGTAGGGTCGGAGAGGAGGAGGAAAAGGTATGGATCGACCACGACGACGGCTGGACCGCTTTTCATGACATCGTGTGGCTCAAGTCCCATCTCGCAACACTGGTTCCGCGCATTCCGGAATCAGAGCTGCAGGAGCTCTGGGACGAGCTAGAGCAGGCTCTCGGCGGGGATGAGGTCAAGCTCGAGTTTCCGGTCGTGGTCATCTTGGCTACCAAAATTTAGGAATTGCATGAAGCCTTGACGAGCTAGAGAAGGATTCAAGTCCCGCCTGAGTATGCACATAGCTCTTTCGATTGTTCGAACTCACAGTCTCTCGTCACTTTCCCTACGACGGCTCAGTGCCTTGGAGGCGGGCAAGGCAGCCTGAGGCCACCGACAACAACCCGCGTGCTGCAGCGGGATGGGAACCCGGAGTTCATACAGATTAACGAACGAGGTGACACATTCAGCCTAGAGATCTATGTAGCACCACCAGGAGATTAATCCTCACGCCCCACCAAATCCTGGCTTTGTACACAGACCCATGCACATGCAGACTTCACAGGTGGGGTAAAACAGTGTAAGATGGTTGGGTCGAACCCATAAGTACTAGGACAAGGATTGAGCATGGATACGCGGGGCTCCAAGAGAGGTTTCTCGACAGAAGTCCAACATCAAAGACTTTATTGCATGACCGTCATGCTCGGGGTTTCTGCGACACCTTGTACATGGCTAGACACTGGATGCTAGAGAACAAATAAATACCTTTAAGGTAACTATGAACAGCTCCAGAGCTTAGGCAGGCAGGCAAAGCAAGTCAGTGATGCTGAAAATATTCTGTTTTGTAATTACCAAGGACATCAGTTCTCAGTTTCACACCGATGATATTTTTATTGAAGATATCATCCAGTGTCTTGAAGCATTGAATAATTCGGGATTTATACGAAGTCCATAATGTACAGAAACAAAAGAGAAATACGGAATAAACAAGAGAAGCAAAAAAAGCTGTGTGATAGCTACGATTGGTTTCGATCCAACGTCCTCCGGGTTATGAGCCCGGCGCCTATGAAGTTTGTTAGAAGTTGAGGTGGCTACTTTCAGACAAGCAAAGTCGACTCACTCTTCCTCTGAGCTACGTAGCTGCTGTGGTATGAAAAAATTCACCATGTTCTTTGACTCATATCCTCGGGACAAAATTGTGTGCAAGTGGAGCCGTCTCACGGGCAAGTACGAGCAGCAGGGCGGACGGGTACCGGATTAGGTGAGCAATTCAGTGCGCTGAACAAGGCATGCTGTTTTATTGCTGTATTCCTTAAACTGCTGATGGGAAATACCTATTGTCTAATCTGATTGTGCCTAAGATCAAGGTTCCGTTGACAATGTGGTAATGACCGACGAGAATGAAAGCCGCCATCCAGTTCAGCCTTGAACAAACAATGGGAGGTACCCACGGTACCGTACAAATACAGTTTTGTTGGGCGGCAGAACCTTGGGGTGCTGTTAATGAGGGCACAGAGCATTCATTAGTGGGTACTAGTTTAGAGATGCCCTAGATGCCCTAAAATCTTAAACCTGCTAGGCTGTACTGAACCATGTGCCGCTGAATTTGAGTTTGTTGTACCCGCTACTCACGTTCTGGGCTCCGTGCTAGAGCCACCAACGTCCGAAATCATGTTCTAGATAGCGTACGACTTCGAAGAAGAGCAACAAAACAGGGACATCAAACGTGTTCCCCAACGCATCTGTACAAGTAGCATTGCCCATGTACACCAGGGGGGCGGAAGAAAAATTGCCAATGATAAATTTGCTCTTTCTTTTGCAAATAGGTGTGCCTACTCTCCGCCGTCAATGTATAGAAGCATAGGGCTGTTGGTGATGGATGCACGTCTCAGTCCGTGTCTCATCACTTGACGCCAAATTGTCTCTCGAGAAAGGTGAAGAGAGAGGAACCATACCAAATGACAAATCAATGAAGCAATACAACATACAGCAGGCTGTTCGCTATTCCATCTCCGCTTCTGACCCCTCACTGCTCGTACCATTTTGCGGCTAATGTGACGAGATGGTGACTTAGGGACGGCCTGTCGTGGTGGGCACCTATACTCCCACCTGCATTCAAATGATCGTCCCCATTCTATTTTCGTCAATTCCCGAACCTGCCACCTTATCTCCATACAAACTTCGGCAACGTTTTAAACTTATCCTGTGCCACTACTACCCTCTTGTTATCACCCACCCTTTCTGCCTGTGCCTAATGAAACTACCGCGTGCTAAAATCATTCCTAAGCTTCAATATCTAACGAGTCCTTTTTTTCCCTCTTCTGTTGCCATGGCTCCCGATGCGCCTTCCACCGATAAGCTCACCCTCGTGCGAGAAGGGATTGAAGCAATAGTGGCGGCTGGAGACTTGGCATCTCTACAGAGCGAGCTGCAACAACTTGACAACGTAAACCAAGACCGAATCTCACGTTTTGAAAAGGAGTCCGTTCTTGAATGGACCTTTAATATAGCGGCCAGGGCGGGACATATCGAGATTGTGGCCTATCTGCTCAAGCAGCGAGGCTGTGTCCCCTCTTCCCAAGCCGTCCGCAGCGCTGTGTGGTACAAGCATTGGGACGTAGCGGAGCTGCTTCTGCGGAGCGGATGGGATATTAACAGATCTGTCGGAGGTGGCAATACATTGCCTATATTGTAGTGAGTTGTAATCTTACTTTATCTGTATGTGGTCGCAGATGTGGCTGAGTGACACTCGACTAACAGTCAAGATAGCTGCTTCCTCTACAGCGAAGAACACGTCTGATGGTTATTGGAACACGGGGCGGATCCCATGATTCGGTCCGCGGGCCGAAATAACCATATGGCGAGTCAGGCTGGCAAGTTCTCTCCCGTAAGCGTCCTCAGGCTCTTTCGTGCACATGGCGCCGAGTTTCGCCATTCGAATGCGCTCTATGAATCCGCCAGGCAAGATGGTGATAAAGAGGGGCGGCATATGGAAGCCATGGCCTATCTGCTGGACGAGGCGGGCGTATCTATCAATATGTTGCGATGGGAGTGGGATGACGAATTTTTCCACGGAAATCGCGGCATGGGCTTCGAGACAGCCTTGCATGTTGCAGTGCGAGATAGGAAGACGGAGCATATCAAGTTCCTGTTGGAAAGGGGAGCTGATCCACTTGTAGAGAATACTATTGGACAAAACGCTATTGACTTGGCACGGGACAGCGGCTTTAAAGAGGGACTTAGCTTATTGAAACGTGAGATTTGAAAAGAAGCTTGTAGGAAACAGGTCATGTAATAAGCATTGCCGAAAATAGCGAGTTCGTAAGCAAAGAACAGCGTCAGCCTGTGAGGAGCATATGAAGTCCTTGAGCTGGGTGTGTATGCCTGGGGGGGAAGCAAAAGAAAAGCGCGTCCGGATTTTGTTACGTTACCACCATGGAAAAGTCTGACCCGGACTTCTTGAAAATGAATGGAAGTCATCATGCCGTATACTTTCCGAGCCAAACCAAGGAGATAGCGTGGGAGATTTTCAAGTATTTGCGGGCGTCAGGGTACGCTTGAATATCAGGCTGGCGATCTGAAGGTATACGAACATTATCTTCCCCCATACCGCAATGTTACAAATAGGACTATCCATATGCCAAATTGCCAAAGCTATCAAGGTCAAGGCGATGGCGATAGCGACAATGCAAAAGCATGCGGGCAAGGATACAGTGATCTTTTTTGAACATTTCCATCTTCAAAGAAAGAAAATTGTGGGGTCATTTTTGGAGCATTTTGGAAGGAGGGACGAGGGTGCATTGGCACCGTGTCGATATGTTGTGCACATCCTGAAAGCTAACGAAATTGCCATAGCATCTCTCCCCTCCACAAAATCATCATTTTACCTTGCAATCACGTTCATTTTGGTAAAGAAAAAAACCCCCCCCCCCCCAAAAAAAAAACAACCGCACAGCTTGGAAGAGGGAGCTTGAAGATATAGTGCTCGATCGCAGGTTCGAGAATTGACAAAATAGAATGGGGACGATCATTTGAATGCAGGTAGGAGTAGCAAGTGGAGATGGTGCCGCAGCAGGGCGCGCGATCATGATTTCTAAGCCTGGGTGGATTATCAAGCACCCCATGTGACGCATTCATAAAACAACGCCGGCTCGACAAAGCACAACATCTCTACTCACAGTAATGACAACAAGACTCAGAAACATCGAAAGGCATCTCAATATGGCCAGCCAATCTGATATTCACCTATGTCAGACCGCCCACCTCCATTATTGATTTAGACTAGCTGACTTCCTAGCAGATACCACTGGGACTCCGAATGGCATCAAGGTGTCTATCCTCCTCGAGGAACTTGGGTTGTCATACCAGGTCAGATCTCCATAGCTTCACAAGCCTCGGTGGCATCAAATTGACCTTGAGTTAGACCACAGCTATCGACTTAAGCAAGAACACTCAGAAAGTCAGGCATTTATTCCTGCCCAGCTCCCTGGAGAAACCAAGGGAGGCGCGATGACTAACTGATCATCAGGAGGACTGGTTCCTCGAAATCAACCCCAATGGCAGGGTAAGACCTCAACTTCCAGCCGTAGCTGATCAGGAAGCAGAATGACTGAACGTCCGGCCTTTAGATCCCAGCAATGACGGACAAGTTCACGGACGGCTCAACCATCCGCCTGTTCGAGTCCGGATCGATCATGCAGTACCTTATCGATAGGTACGATACGGAGCACAAGGTGTCGTATCCTCGTGACTCTAAGGAATACTATGAGGTGAATAGCTGGGTACGTCGCCGCACATGATCCTTCCGCAGTCTTCCCTCGGGTGCTGACCCCATTTCCGTAGTTATTCTGGCAGATGGGAGGTCTGGGTCCTATGCAAGGTCAGGCCAACCACTTCACTCGATATGCGCCCGAAAAGATCCCATATGGAATATCCCGCTACCAAAACGAGACTCGTCGCCTCTGTAAGTAGTTCTTCATCCTGTGGTGTCTGCCCTTCCTTGCCTTTTGTAGACCTTGCTCGAGAAAGCGCCTTCAGTAGGATTTTAACGCTATGCAGACCGCGTTATGGACACTGCTCTCGCCAAGTCGCAGTCGGGATTCCTTGTGGGTGATAGGGTTACCATCGCTGATATGAGCTGCTGGGGATGGGTTGCGTCGGCCAGTAAGTCTTCTCTGTCTTGCCTGTTTCGATCGTGGTTGAAGGCGTGGGCTGATCGTTTCACCTCGCGAAAAGAGTGGGCTGGCGTGGACATTGAAGAGTTCCCCAACCTGAAAGCCTGGCTGTACAGGCTGCTCGAGCGCCCTGGCTTCGAGAGGGGTCGCCATGTGCCGACGCCGCACAAGGCATTCGAAATCGCCAAGCTGAGTGAGGAGGAGATAGAGGCGAGGGCGGCGGGCGCCCGAGGCTGGGTGCAAGCCGGCATGAAGGAGGATGCTAAGAAATGAGAGCGACTGTGTGCTAGCGAAAATTGTACGGCGCCAAAAACACGGCTCTGTTCGGCAGGGTTACAGCAGTAAAACTCTCTAATCTGAAAGACCCTTTAAATTCGGGTTAGAACGAGGCGCGGATCGCTGAAAATTATTAGTAGGTAGTAGAAATAAGACGTATAACGCCCCAACCGGCTTTGCCAACCCGAGACTTGAATGCTGATGCGGCCACATCACATAAGACAGGACACAATCCAGCATAATTTCAAACACTAGCCTAAGGAGATGGGCTAAGGAGATGACACCACCAAACCACAGGAGTTTAAATTACTGCTAGCTGTCAATAGATCTCAGTTCCGACTTCCCTTGTTCTCCCTACCCAGACTAAGCTCTCGACAGTATCCCACAACAGGAGGCCAGTCGAATTTGCATCGTCCACTTCCTCCTCCAAGTTCTGGTGGTAAGCCTCGTGTGGAGGAGGGAGGTTCACCCCGTCGACTCTTACATGGAAGCAAGCACGCTAGGGAATTCAGACCAGAACTAGCAGCTCTCCTGGGATTGGAATGAGAATGGAGGCGCGTACAGCATCGGGCACCTCTTTCACGCAGTCCCATAGCCTCCATAGATCTGCAGCATTTTATCTCACTCTGAAGCCAACCTTAGCCACTGCGATAGCGCTGGAGACGGTGCTGACGAGGTCAGCGGCCATGGATGGATGATCACGCAGCATATGCTTCCGGACAGTGAAGAAGCAGTGGACGAGTCACCCTGTCAGATGGCCTTAGAGGATGGCGGGTCTTTTGGAGGACTTCTTACAGGTGCTCAACCCGTGTTTCTGCCCAGCCAGTAGGACTGCATACAGGTGTGCTACTCGGGCCCGGTGACACAGGTGCTCCTTTTGACTTGGTTTGGAAGGGTCATGAGATTGATGTGAATAAACATACAAACCCATAAGCCCGAGGTACACTAGGGAGACGAAAAGTCATAGATATCCAGTATCTCAATAAACTCTTGAGGAACTACAGTTGTTGAATTTTCTCTTCCTAGGGGTAGACAGTCTCCTGACAACTCACCTGGAATGGTTTTAGCTGGTTTCTAGAGAGCCAGGTATGACGTCTGCTAGATGGACGAGCTCGGGTGTACATGTAGACATCAACTTTTCTGGGCTTGGGAACTTTGTTCAACCTCGAAGTGTTGTTAGAATTTCAGATGCTAAGGCATTAAAAGGATTAAAGTGATGCGAAACATCTCCTTCGGAGATTATCGAACGACTCAGGGCAATGGTGTTGTATACCCCTGTAGGTTTTCCTGGCTCGCCCCAGTGGAGAGGTGAGGCGGTACCCAGTACGTCCGTACATAAAATAGCGCTAAGTCTGGCTTAGTCACCCGGGGGAGAACCTCCTGAACCCAAGCTGTTCTGATCATCGAGTTCGCCAAAAATCTCCAACCTTGCAACTTCCAACCACAAACCATCCATCACCGCCTCTCAACCCCCATTGCACAGATTTGCAGGGGCGTCAAGATGTCGTGGAGAAACCAAGGAATCACCGGCTCGAACAACATTCCCTTGGGAAAGTCTCGCAGGTTCGGTGGCGATGCAGACACCAAGGACGAGGATGACCGCATCAGGTCTGCGCCTATTGATGGCTATTCCAACGGCCCCGACCGCGATCTGAAGCGCGGTCGCAGCCCTGAGCCCAGTCAGTACCACAAAGCAACATCGTGTGACATCTCTCCCAATGCTGACTCCCACCCAGGAACTGCTGTAGATGGTCCTCGACGCCGCAAGAAGCGCAACCGATGGGGTGATGCCTCCGAGAACAAGGCAGCTGGACTCATGGGCCTCCCCACTGCAATTGTCGCAAACATGACTAGCGAGCAACTTGAGGCATACACTTTGCATCTCCGCATTGAGGAGATCAGCCAGAAACTCAAGATCGATGATGTTGTGCCTGCCGACGGCGACAGGTAAGCACTCCTCCATTGCCCTGGTGCCCTGAAGGCTATCGCTAACATGACTCACCAACAGATCACCCTCACCTGCCCCAATGTACGACAACCATGGCCGGCGTGTCAATACCCGAGAGTACCGATACCGAAAGCGCCTAGAGGACGAGCGACACAAATTGATAGAGAAGGCCATGAAGACGATTCCTAACTATCACCCACCCCAGGACTACAGGCGACCCACTAAGACTCAGGAGAAAGTCTATGTGCCAGTCAATGACTATCCGGAGATCAACTTCAGTATGATTGCTAACCCTCTAACCTCTCTAACCATATCACAATCCCCCGCAGTTTGGCGAGTTCTTAGATCTCGCGCAATAGCAGCATTGTTCCGCAGGCTCGTGTCACTGATCGAACCGTGCTCCCAACTTCTGTTCTTCTGATATGATACTAACACTTAGCTCTCCTCCTTTCAAGTTGGCTTACTCATCGGTCCTCGTGGCAACACTCTGAAGAAGATGGAGACCGAATCGGGCGCAAAGATTGCTATTCGTGGCAAAGGCTCCGTCAAGGAGGGCAAGGGCCGCTCCGATGCAGCTCACGCCAGTAACCAGGAAGAAGACCTGCACTGTCTGATCATGGCCGACACTGAGGAGAAGGTCAACAAGGCCAAGAAGTTGATTCATAACGTGATCGAGACAGTGAGTACCATCCCTATTACGTCCCGTCGGACATCGATAAGCTGACTCTCGCAGGCTGCCTCGATCCCCGAAGGCCAGAACGAGTTGAAGCGTAACCAGCTGCGTGAGCTGGCCGCTCTCAACGGTACTCTCCGTGACGACGAGAACCAGGCCTGCCAGAACTGTGGCCAGATAGGACACCGCAAGTACGACTGTCCTGAGAAGCAGAATTTCACCGCTAGCATCATTTGTCGTGTGTGCGGTAATGCTGGTCACATGGCCCGCGACTGTCCTGACAGGCAGCGAGGTCAAAACTGGCGCAACGACGGACCTGGTGCTCGGTCGGCGGGACGCCTTGGTGGAGGAGAGGCCGATGCTGATTACGAGGTAGGTCCTCTCCAGCCGGATACAGCCTTATGTGACAGGATATGGTACTAACAATATCCCTAGCAATTCATGGCAGAGCTTGGGGGCGGCGCGGCACCCGCGCGCATTGAGGCCGGGCCTGGATCGCACTCTAATGGAGACGCGAAGCCGTGGCAGCGAGGCCCTACGGGAGGTCCTGCTCCCTGGCGTAACCGCAACCAGGATCGCGATCATCACGATGGTGGTGACCGTGGCAGTGGGCCCAGCGGCGGTCCTGCTCCTTGGGCTCGTGACCGTCGCGAGCGGAACCACGACAACCATGGAGGTGACAGCTACTACGGTGGCCATCATAACAACCAGGGCTACGGAGGCTCCGCTGCTCCAGGAGCGGCGCCTTGGCACCAGGCTCCTGCCGCCCCTCCCGGGGCACAGCCTTACGGAGGCTACCCTGGCGGCTATCCAGGATTCTCGTCGATGGGTGCCCCTCCTGGGCTCGGAGCTCCTCCCGGGCCTCCTGCTGACAACCTGACTGCTCTGATCCAGCAGTTTTCTGGAGGTGCTTCGGCACCTCCTCCGCCGCCGCCGCCGTCGGACAGCGCCCCTCCACCACCCCCTGGTGATCAGCCGCCGCCACCTCCCCCTCCAGGTGCTTAGGCTAGGCGGGAATTCTGCTTCGACAAAGTTTCAGAACTGACACAGATCACCGAACTGCACGGATTCCTACTTTTACTCACCTAGGTCGACTTAACTTACCGACAGGAAGGACGATGCAGGATCTTAGCAGAGCACAACTTTGACAACAACGGCAGACTGACAGCTCGATGGCGCAGAGGATTTACTGACTGTAAGATACGTAGCTCCTACTCATAGAACAAAATGCCAAAACTCCGTGATCCTGAAATGGTGCTGGTTTGTCAGTGCAGATTGCATCTTGACTGTCCAGCTCACGCACGCCTTCACACATCGGGTTTGCGCGGTGGAACGCTCAAGTGCGGCCGTAGAAGCATATGCAGAAATCGGTGTTGTAAGCCTCCAGAGATTGCAATTTGACTCAAACTGCCCGTTCTCTATTCGTTATGGCCCCTGACGATGCTCGAATGCCCGCAATGTAATCCATCATTACTATGCAGAGGTGGGTGCCCGCCGGAGCTCGGGCCACTAACTTAGCTCTAGGCATTCGCTCACGCCCTAAGCGTGCCTGAGGTATGCGGGCAGCGCGGGGCAGCTTCAAGTTGAGGGGGTGACGCCAGCCCTCTCGTCATGTGTCGAGACTTCCACCAGCGTTCGGGTTTGACAAGAATGAGCGAATGTTTCTGATTAATGCCGGATCAATAACACGAACATCCTTCTCGTGTATCAATCAGCCCACCGATTCCACCCTCTCCTTTGTTTTGCTCCCCTCGATCTCTCTTGTCGCACCTAGACCCCTGCACCCAGGTGCCAGGGCATCATCGTTATCTGCGCCGGCGAAAGCCCGCCCTCGATCCAACCACCTGATTACGTGCTTCGACAACTTGTGCACTGCCGCCTGCCTGTAATATCCTGATGTATCACAGTCGCTGATTGCGGAGGATCTCAAATAGGCGCAGGACCTGAACCTGTCTGAGATCGCTAACGGATTGGAGTTGCCTGTCACGACGCAGCTGTGAAGGGGAGCCATCCTCTCAGGTCTCCAAAGCCAGAATGAATCCATTCGCCTTCCGACCTTCCCAGGTCACAGTATTCACCACCGTCGTATATTTGGCACTTCTCATACCCATCGTTATCCTCAATGAGACTGTCCCATCTCCTCCATCGACTCCAACCCCTTACACGGGCATCAACCTCACCGAAGCCTGGCTTGATCTGGCCACTCTCACCCAGGGGTATCACCCCTACAACAGCCACAATAATGATGAGGTCCGGACCTGGCTCCTACTGCGTATTCAGCAGATCCTTGAAGAAAATGGAGCCGATTGGGTAACCGAGACAACCCTTGGCAAACAGCCGTGAGAGACTCTCCACAAGAGACATCATCTCCGAGACTTGATGCTAAGGCAGTATGCTAGGTCGAACTACTCGGCTGAAGGCTTGGGATCATCGGAAACTATGGAAGAGGGGCTGGCTCACAGTGCCACTGTCTTCAACGACCTCATGTCCAATGCGACCATGTCTTTCAGCGGTCCACCCGGGTCACCGGCATCTAGTGTTGCCGCCTACTTCGAGGGGACCAATGTGCTCGTTTATATTCGTGGTACCGAGGACGAGGATGGGCAGTGGTGGAAGAAGAGGAGCAACCGCCAAAAGCTACCAATTGGTGGAGGCGGTGTTCTGGTCAACGCGCATTATGATTCGTAGGAGAGTCCCTTTATTGTCCGACTCGATCTGTTCTGACAGCTAAACAGGGTTTCGACTGGGTTTGGTGCGACTGACGATGGTATGGGCGTTATCACCGTACTTCAGCTCATCAAGCATTTTACCACTGTTGGAAACCAACCCAAACATGGGATTGTGGCTCTTCTCAACAACGGCGAAGAGGATTATCTTTATGGAGCTCGAGCTTTCGGCCAGAGCCCCCTGCTGCCCTTCGTACACACATTCCTCAACCTTGAGGGCGCTGGTGCGGGCGGTCGCGCGATCCTGTTTCGTAGCACTGACCAGCAAGTTATGAGTGCCTACTCCAAGACTCCTCACCCATTTAGCTCCGTCATAGCCTCCGACGCCTTCGGTCTGGGCGTCATCAAGAGCCAAACTGATTTCGTCGTCCTCCACGACGTCTATGGCCAAAGGGGCCTTGACTTGTCCTTTTTTCAACCTCGGTCGAAATACCATACGCAAGACGATGATCATAGGCACACGAGCCGCGCCAGCCTCTGGCACATGCTGTCGTCAGCTGTCGTCACCATGCGTGACCTCTCAAGCAGAGACTTCGTCGGCGACAGAGCAGACGGCGACACAAGCAAGGTGCCTAATGGCAATGGCGGCAGCGGCGTCTGGTTCGACCTCTTCGGAAGCAGCCTTGTTCTATTCAACCTCAGAGGCATGTTCGCGTGGTCACTTACACTGCTGATCGCGACACCTCTTATCCTGATGCTGTTAACATACCTGGTCCAGAAGAAGGGCAAATATTACTTCTTCTCAAGCAAGGTCAGTATCTATGAGCATCCTAGTCCTAGCCCGGGTGACTACGAGCATGTCAAGACTGGTGGGTTGAGAGGGATCATCCGCTTCCCTCTTGCTCTTTTCTTGTCTGGAGCGTTGGTCTTTGGCGGTGCATTTCTGCTGCGGAAGGTGAACCCTTACATTGTGCATAGCAGCAAGTATACCGTGTAAGTAGTGAGGCCTATCAACCCGTCACCGTCCGTGATCCTTTCATCTGACTCAAATACAGCTGGGCAATGTCCACGTCGCTGGCCTACTTTTCGTTCTGGTGCATCATGAGGGGCGCGGACGTCGCGAGGCCGAGCGCCCTGCATCGAGGCTACGCCAACATTTGGCTCTTCACGATTGGATGGGCAGTTCTTGTTGTAGTTACGGTTTTCGAGGATCGATTTTCGATCGCCTCCGGATACTACATCGTCTTTCTCCATTCGGCGCTCTTTTTGACTACTCTCATATCTCTTTCAGAGCTATTTGCATTACCGGCCAAGAAGACATGGGGCCAGGAATATCGTGCCGACCACGAGGGGCAGATTGACGACCGGTCTGGTGTCAGCGCGGACTCCATCATTGCCCCGAGTCCTGGCGAAGTGGATGGGGCTGACCATGATGAGGACACAAACGAGGAGGTAGAGAGGGAACCTGCCAATGCGACAACGCCACTTCTCGGCAGACCCAGTCGTGGGGAGGGCGGGAGCCGGACGACATTCACCACGACATATCGACGCTCTATTGCCGCGCTGACTGATGTTACGAGGAAGAAGCGACACTTTGGCAAGGACTCCGGCGCTTTCGGCGAAGAGCAGCCATGGTCCAAGTCACTCCCTACGTGGACATGGTTTCTCCAGTTTTTGATCCTTGGCCCCTTTATGATCATTCTTGCGGCTCAGACCGGGCTGATGCTGACAGATGCCACGAATCAAACCGGCACTGACGGTTCAAATGCGCTGATCCCGTACTTGATTGTTGCGCTCTTCAGCATCCTGCTCATTTTGCCTCTGATGCCTTTCATGCACCGTATCACGCATCACATTCCCCTGTTTCTACTCTGCGTTTTCATTTTGACCTTATTGTACAACCTCATGGCTGCGCCCTTCTCGTCGACAAACAGGTACAAGGTTTTTTGGCAGCAGACGGTCAGCCTGGACACGGGAGTCTCCACCGTCAAGTTCGGTGGCATAGAGGAGCAGCTGCGCCTCATCATCGCAGAACTCCCTTCTGCGGCAGGAAAGCTGGTTGATTGCCATGAATCGACAACAAGAGTCGGCATAACCGAATGTGCATACGACGGAACGGACATCCCGCCTAATGTCGCAGACAATATTGTGGACGGTATCCCGCCACAGAAGGGTTACACTGATTTGGTGTCTCTTAAGCTACAGCGAGGCGACGAGCCCGGCCACGCGACGTTGACACTTGACGCAAAGAACACCAAGTCATGCTACCTCAAATTCGCGAAACCGATTAAGAGATTCACTGTTGTGGGTGGCACCGACTGGGATGATCGTTTTGGTAGGGTGCCGGACTCGGGGCTTAACCATATCTTGCTGTGGAGGCGGGATTGGGACAAGGTGTGGGAGGTTGATATTGAATGGGACGCCGAGACTATCCCTGCCGTCACAGCTGGGCATAACGAACAAGCCGGTGAAGAGATCACAACATCCCAAGTTGACGAGCTAAAGGTCAGGAGTGCGGAGGGCCTGGACGGGAATGTCACCTGCATCTGGAGCGACATCAACACACCAGGCACGATCCCTGCCCTGGATGAGGCTATCAAGTTTGCGCCTGCGTGGGCCGTCATCACCAAATTTGCAGCGGGTCTGGTTGAAGGCTCCAAGAGCTTCATGATCTGAGCTGCTGAGATAGTGACCCCTGGCCCCTGGGCCTAAGAGGAGTGGGCAACGAATGGACGAGCACCATGGCGTAAGATGACGGCAGTGAGGATATTTCCATGCTAAGGTGGAATAACAGGTTGTACCAAAATGATGAGCCTGTGGTACCTAGTTCGGTATCTCCTGGATTGAGGGTGGTTTTCTGCGTTCTGGTTCAGGGGCGTCTCTACATCACGGAGCATTGGTTTTTCTTTTCCCCTACATCATCCACTGACAAGTTGCACCTGATTGGTAATTTTGTATTAAGAATGGTTTTAATTTCAGCCACAAGGCTGATGTCTCTGCAGTGACCCACAACGCCTGGCGACATTTTGTAACAGTCGACGCCGTCTAGACAGCCTAGGCGGTTACCTTGTGCTTCGTAAACGCGTAGTCTCTATACCGCGGTGACTGCGAGCTTCTTGAAGCCTCGCCTCCCGCCTTTGTCACACAGCGCAGGCTGGTAGCATGTCGCTGAAGTAGACAGAGGCCAAGACCCGCAGCGGTTGGTGAAGGTTGCTGCCTGCTCGTACGACTAGAGTGGTGGTCTTCCTGAGTACTTTGTTCTTCTACCTGGCCAAAATAAATATTGATACCCCTGCGTTTTCTTGCGTGACGGGAACTGGCCTGTTTTTATATTAACCGAAGCCGGGGGATGCTTCCATCCGTCGTTCGTTGGACGGATAATTTGGCTCGTGGTTGGGGGCCATGTACGGCTGGATGTCTCGCAATCTGGAGTGCCTGGGTGAAGAGGAAGATCCTCCGGCTTCCTGCGCGGCCCAGGGATGACGGGATCCAATCCAAGGGGGTCAGCGGCGAAATCGTCGCCGTCACAAATGGCGGCAGTGAGAAGGCTGAAACCTTAGACACGTCCCGCCGAAGTTCCCTTTTCGACCGCTGCTGCTGTTGCTGCTGCTACACACTACCCTGAACGGTGGGCAGCCAATGCGCCCTCATGCATGCACGTACTATATGTACAATTAGGCATTATGCATCTGGCGTTCCTCTCCCTGCGGCCTGCACGAGGGGGGGGGGGGCGGAAGCAGACAGGGGCCACTGATTGAAACAGGAGGAAATATATCATGACATGTCCGGAGATTTTTCGACTCTCTGCCGCCCGAATGTGACGGTGGCGCGAGCGGCTGCTACTGGAGTTTCGTGTACTCCGTGGGCAAATCTCTGGGAGGAAGAAGGCCCAGCCAGCCCAGGATGGGTGCGTTCGTTGCACCCGGGTGTATACAGCTCGATGCAAGCCCCCGCGTCATCTGGATGCCTCTGTGATCTTTCCTGTGCAGTCTTCAAAGCTGCACTTATGGGAGCTTCTTACTGTCATCACTTTGATCTGGGTGGGATTTGTTCAAACTTTCTTGTGAGTGATAGTGCTGTGTGTTCTGTTCTCTCATAGAAGAAGAAGAAAAAGAAAAGAAAAGAAAAGGAAAAAAAAGGCAAGCTTTTGTCTTCCGGCGCCATTCTGTGTTCGGCTCCCGAGATGCAGAGCCCGGCACGGCGCATCCGCTCTAGAATCGCCCCTGACCGCGGCGCCACAGGACTGCTACCTCGGCCGAAAATTGCCGATTCAGAACACCAAAAGGGAAGGTAGCCCTTGATATCCCCCGACCGAGTGTGTATAATCCGGTATTCTCTGGAGGAAACTCGTCCCTCACACGAAAAAGCTTCCGTCAACCTCTCCCACCGCGTTCCGCCTCGAGACCATCGCGACCAACGTCGAGTAACAAGAGATCCCAATCTCATCGCCAGCGTCCCCAGAGGGCCATCCTCACTTCAGCCAGCCCGGCGGACAAGAGACAAGATGCGCTCCTTTGTCCTGCTCGCCTCCTTGTCTGCGGCGGCGCTCGCCGCGGCCTCGACAGAGGCAACCTCCGCGACATGTGTGACCAGCTCGGCGTCCAGCACCACCACAGGCTCGTGGACGATTGACTACGCCTCGGTGGCCGCGCCGGTGGCGGGCACGGGGTATGACATCGACCCAAGCTTTGTGGCGGCTTATGGCTTCAACAACACGATGGTGTGCCATGCTCCCTCCCTCCCTCCTCCTGCCTGCATCTCTCTGCATCTCGGACGGTAGAAGTCCTGCGGCAGCTTGTGAAAACATGACTGATCCAAATCTCGTTCTACCAGGAACTGTCCGTGACGCACGACTCGAACGCCACGGACTACGCCTCCTTCAAGTGCCAGTTCGCATGCAATGGTAACGAGGGGTGTGTTGCGTTCTTTGGGCGCTTCATCAACGTGAACACCGATGCGGAAAACTATGAGTGCCTGAGCTTCAAGGCGCTGTGAGTCGACCCCGTCCGCAAGGGTGAATGGACCAAGGCATTAAGTGCTGACCGCTGTTGCTCGTGAATCCAGGATTGATGACTCGTGCTACACCACGACCACGTCGAACATTGCTGCTGGCGGGTTCAACAAGCTCTGCAGCTAGTTAAGCCGGACCGTATGGTGGCGGATTCGCCGTTTGATGTCGTTTCGATTCGTATAACGAGCGGGTTTCTTAACGCGTGTCGGGCGTTGGATGTAATTCTTGACGGAGCGCAGCGCTGTACATAGCTCCCCCCTTATATATCCATCCCGTATTTGTACTGGTAGCAGAAGCCATCCTGTAGCACGAAATGCTGACATGAATGTTGCTCGACTCCGTAGATAGGTTGCTGGCACCCTTGCTTCAGGACTTGGACGTGGAAGAGCTCGCGAGGACCTGTGTGAAACTGAAATCAAACTTTGGGTATCTTGGTGTAGTCACCTGTCCCTGTGTCCGTGCCCTGCGTCCCGTATGGGCCGTCTGCGCCGGACTCCAAATGTCACATGGCAAACGAGAGCTATGGCGACGACGGATCGCCTGGTCAGACGCGCCCATGACCACCCCTCTCATCATGTCATGCTCACGTCGCCACTCCCGCTGGCACCGCCGGCGCCTGGACCGCTGGCGACGTTCTCGAGGTGCTGCCGCGCCTTGGTCCACAGCTCCGCCTCCATCTCCCTCTCGACCTGGTTGCTCCGACTGTTCAGCCAGCCCACGTCCAGGTTACCCACCATGCCCAGCCCGTTGGGTTCGAGCGACGGCCGGGCGCCGCCGTCCTCGTCCTTTGGCTTGGCCTTGTCCAGCGTCAGGATGCCGGCCTCCTCAAGCCCGAAGATCTGGCGCTTCATCCGCACGTCGACGGCGTGCAGCGTGGTGAGGAACTTGTCCATGTTCTCCTGGAAGGCCTGGGTCTGGTCCTGGGCCGCCGGGGCGGGCTGGGCGGGCTGGGCCGGGGCCTGCCTGCCGAGGGACTGGATCGCCTTCCCGGTGAGCTCGAGGAGGGAGGCGATGTCCTGTCGGGGGAGGGGGAGGGACACGTTAGGAGACGCTCGAGACGGGCGGGGTGGGTTTCTAAAGGGGGGTCTCACCTTGTCGATCTCGGCGAGCTGCGTCATGCGCTCTGCGCGCGTGAAAGGCGCGTGGACGTCCACGGGAGGAGCCTCTGCTGGGTTCGGGGACTCCATCGTGACGGTGTCAAGGGGGTCTGTCGTCGCGGGAGGAAGCGAGTCCCTTGAGGTGTCTCGTCCCAGAGACGAAAAAGCTGCGGCGGCGGTCAGCTTCTGTGCGCTGGCCGCGCTTCCCCGCACCTGGCAGGCATGGCAGCTCCAGTGCTGCTGGGGCGGCAGGTGGCAGTGGGTGGGTGGACCCCTACCGTTTAGGGCGTTCCAGAAGGCTGGGTCATCGAGATGGGGGGTGGGTGGCACTACCCAGTCACTGCCAGTTACCCAGTACTCAGTCACCAGTCACGTCCAGTACCACAGCAGTGGGGTCAGCGACAAGCGACGATCAGCGGTCTCGGCCGAGATGCGATCGAAGGATGGATGACAAGGCAGGATGGCAGGATGCTGATGATCGTGACGAGGCCCGTCAGCACGGCGGGCAGTCCAATGCAGGCAGTCAGTCCCGCGCGGCTGGAACTGAGCAGCCACGCAGCCAAGACGTGCGGATCGACCAGCGGACGGGAATGGTGGTGTCGAGAAATTTTTTTCTCTCGATAGTCCAGCTTAGCACCGGGGAAGCCAGGGCGAATCACACGATGTGGACAGGCCACGGATGGCCTGGGGACGGCCCGTCAGGTGCTGATCACTGCGTGGCCTGTCGCCAAGACAATAGGAGGGAGGGGAGGCAGTTTGTCATCCTATTTCCTCCCGTCGATACTGCGCGCTCTGTTCTGGGTTCTCTGCTAGCCCGGAGACTCCGTGGTGGGAGAGCTCTCCCCTCGGCCTCGGTCAGGTGGACGACACCGACCGCCCCCCGCCGCTCCGGTTCACACGGTGTGTGCGCGTGCCTTGTTTGTGCGTGCTTTTCAATGCTCGTTGACTCCGGAGCATGCGGATGGCTCCGGTGGCACCGTCAGGTAGGTTCACGCCGATCAGCAGCGCGCTCTCGGATGAGGCAAGCTACCTAGCGCGCGTGCGTGCATTGGTGGGTTTGCGCAATCCAGGGACCCGCCGCCGCCGCCTGCTGCTGCCGTTGCACCTCTGTGGGATCTGCTGCCAGCACGGCTGCAGTGAGCTCGCTGTGCCAAGCAGCGGCCAGGAAGACGTGATCGGCGGTAGGGCAGTCGATCTATGCAGGATCAGGTGTGTTCTGAGGTGGGATGGGCTGGAAGGCTGGAGGGGAGGAGGACGGTGGTGCGGCGGTGGAGTGGTGGAGCATGCACACGATCTGCCCCGCCGGGATGACAGCGCGCGAGGCACTGTGAGTACGGCTGTATGTAAGTGAATATGCAGGCAGTGAGATGGAAGAACACAGTAAGCGGCCCGCTGATGCCGCCCCGCCTGGCACACAAGAGGACCGATCATGCGACGAGACGTCATGGTGTTTATCTCGACCCGTGCTGGGTGGCTCAGTACGGGCTCAACTGGTGACTCGAACCCGACCATCACGGCGGCGAGGCTGCGGCTGGACGGGCCACCTAGGTACCGGGTATCAACGAATCCCTGTGGCCCCTCAAGCCACCGCCCTTGTCGATCGTCGAGAGCAGCGGCAAGGTGTTGTTGTACGTGGTTATTTTTGTTACAACTCTCCTCGACGACGTCTTGGCTGGGGACCCAGACGGTTTCACCAGCGCGGTTTATGTCTGCAATCTGAGAACCTGGGCACGACTTTCGAAACGCCCGCACGGGGGATCCCACGACGCAACCTTGTCCTGCTCCCGCGGCCGCGACCCCGCCCTCAGCATCCTGCGCTGCGCTGCGCTGTACTCCGTACTGTGCTGTGCTATGCCCTCCTGGGTACCATATCCTGTCCTATCGTATCGTGGTGGGGTGGCACGCAAAGCGGCGGCCATAACCTGCAGAAAGAAACTGGAGCAGGGTGCAGGCCTCCCTCCCTCAGAAGGTTCGGTCGGTCGAATCCAGTGGGCCGATCCTACTGTAGTACCCTCCGCTACCACCTAGGCGCCCTACGCAAGCCGTGTGGCAGCCCACGTTGTTGAAGATCCCCTTCCCGCCAACCAGCTGCTGCTGAGATCCAATGCTGGGTACCCTAGTACCCATAAGTAGTCCCCACATACCCGTACCGAGTCCACGGCCAGGGGCCTGCGAGCCGCTTCGAACATAGTAGATCACCCCGAGCCCGCCCCAACAACCTGCGACCGTCGTCGAGCCTCCAGCGTCCATCCCTACACCACCACCACCAGAGCCCACCTCCTCCAACCTGTCGGCCTTGTCAGCCCAGGCCCTCTCGACAAACAGCCTTCGATAACAATCCCACCTTCGGCCTCCTCTTTTCCCCCGCCGCCGCCGCACGTACCGTTCCTCCCCCCGCCCAGAGACATGCCCCAGTTGCTCTTTGGAAGATAGCCTCGAGCCGTTGGGCTTCTGGTCACCTTCAACACACCTGGGCCTCCTCCATCACCGATCCTGACCTTCACCACCTCCACCACTTCTACCACCGCCGCCGCCGCCGCCGCCACTACCGGCAGCAGGAGACTGCCACCACACGCCCCGCGCCCTCGCAGCCCCAGCCCGGCGCCACAATGAAGGCCGGCATACCGAGGCGACTGCTCACCCTGCGTGACAAGGACAAAGAGAAGAATGGCCCTCATGGTCGGAGCAAGTCCTCGGAGGGATACAAGGTTCGTAAGGGAAAAAACTTAAAAGGCGACACGGGACTCTGGCCGCCAAGAATTGGAGGACCGGGCGCGCTAATTCGCCTCCTATATAGTCCCGACCACTCTCGTCCGAGACATTCCTCTCCGTATTCAAGAACAGTTCGAGCACCACAGCCAACGGAGACGTTGACAAGGAGAAGGAGGGCGCAAAGGTCAGCGCCTCCCCCGGAGAACTTGGCCCTGCGAGAGCCAGATCTGACTGTGCAACCGCGTACAGGTCGATGACATCGAGAAACGCCTCGGCGACATGGACTTGCACGACATTTCCAAGGAAGACGTACGCTTCGCTCTGAGGAGCAAATACGCCGCGGGCGACACCGAGAAGGCCGTTGAGATGCTACTCCTCCACAAGAGATCCATGTCGGGCACTATACTACCCTACGACCCGAACGTGCATATGCTAGGGGCTGAGAACAGGGGGAACGTCACCTGCTATCTCGACGCGCTGCTGTTCGCCATGTTCGCGAAGCTCGAGGCCTTCGAGTGCATGCTCAAGAACAGCCCGTCCGAGGAGCCGCAGCGGAACCTGGCTGCGTTGCTCCGCCTCTGGGTGAACATGTTGAGGAGCGGGAAGCTCATACACACGGACTTCGTACGGGCGACACCCCGAACCGGCCTGCGAGGATTTGCGCTGACAGGTCACAGACACAACTGATCCAGGATGCCTTGGCTGCCTGCGGCTGGAAAGACGCCCAGTTGCTGGAACAGCAGGATACTTCTGAGGCCTTCGCATTCATCACCGAGACGCTGCAGCTGCCGTTACTCACTCTACAAGTGGACTTGTTCCACCAGGGCAAGGGCGACAAAGGTGAGTCGCAGTACGCACCACCAAAACCATTACCTTTTTGAGGCTAACTCGAGATCCCGCAGACGACCACAAGGTTGTGTACGAACGTCTCCTCAACCTAGCAGTCCCAGTCGACCCAGAAGGCAAGGGTGTCAAGCTTGAGGACTGCCTAGAGGACTATTTCAATACGAGGGTCGACGTCTCGCGCGATGGTGTCGAGGAGAAAGGCGACAGGCCAATCCTTACCCCGAGGAGTACTGTCCGTATCGTCAGTGACCCAGAAGAGGAGGCAGAGGCTATGGACCAGGTCAGTGGGGAACCTCTACAACGGCGTTGGACCACCGCCGACGCGCCCGAGCCGGCGGACGGGCCTTCAACCCCCGACCCAGAGCGTCCTTCTGCTCGTCATAGGTCGAAGAGTATCATACAGCGCATTGTCCTAGACGCCGATGGGAGGGCGACCGACTCGGACGCCGCGAGTCTGCTGCAGAAGGCGAAGCGAAAAGGTTCCACTGTCGTGAAAGCAGTCACCATCCCTGCGTGGCAATTCTTCCGACTGATACGTAAGTTCTGAACATATCATCTGGAGCCTTCAAGCATCAGCCTGGTCACCAGTGGCGTAGTCTTCTCACGCGACAATACTGATGATGGAATCTAGCTTGGCACGCCGTTCCAAACACCGAGCCGAAGACCGATGGAGAGATCCTTATGCATTTCAACCAGCGCCCTGTGGTTGGTATCTGTTTGAAGAGGTATCTGATGACAGAGGATGGGCGCGCCAAGAGGCAGAACACCTTCATCGACATTCCCGACAGCCTGAGATTACCTCGATTCATGGTTGCAGACGACGCCAAGGTCGAAGAGGACAACTCGCTCAGCACTGAGTACAAATTGGTGCTGCAGTCCGTCGTTTGCCATAGGGGCGACTCAGTACACTCGGGGCATTACATTAGCTTTGCGAGGGTCAACCCCAAGCTTCTCACTGACAACAGGCGCCACGATAACGATCCGCCGCCGGATTACGAGGACGCTCAATGGGTCAAGTTCGACGACCTTGCCTTTGAGAACCGAGTCTCGTATGTCGACGACATCAAAGAATCCTTAAAAAGCGAGATGCCGTACCTGCTGTTCTACCAGATCGTTCCTATGGTAGACGTTACAGATACATCGGTAACGGGGTCTGAGACTGAGCCTCCGTCATACGACGACTCGACCATCAACATCGCAGGTACCACAAGCGACAGCGAGCAGCAAGGACTGTCAAGAGCAGCTAGTGGCTATTTTGACTCCCTCACCAATCCAGCAGGCCCTAGTATTCGCTTCTCATCCGAGCTGGAACGGCCACCACGACTGAGTCTCAGTGTTGAAGATGATGGGCATCAGGCCCCTACGCTGCTCAGTCCAAATACCTCACGACGTGGAAGTGTTGCCGTCTCCGAACCCATCCTGGGTACTCCAGTTATAACTCCCGAGACTGGCCCGTCGCCAGCCGTCACACCGAGCGAGGAGACCACGGCACAGCGACTTTCTAGAGCGGCGGCGAAGTTCACGAAATCTGGAAACCGCAGCAGACCCACGAGCCAGGCGGGGGAGAGCCGCATCAGCATCACCATATCCCGCCTGAACCTAAAGAGCAAGAGCAAGGAGGTCCTGCGCGAAGCAGGGGAGGGCGTTGCGGACGGCGAAGAGACCCCGCTGGCCCCGGTCGCACCAGAGCGACCATCGACCGACGGCGAAGAAAAGAAGGACAAGGAGCACCACCACCACCTCCACGCCAAGAAACGACGGGCCAAGTCCAAGAGCCGCAGCAGCGACAAGGACCCAGAGAAGGCCAAGAGGAAGGGCGAGGTGCCGGACCGGGAGTGCATCGTTATGTGAGCTGCATTTGTATAGAGAGTACACAAAAAGAACAGGGCAGCGGCGCGGCGTTCAGGCTACAGCATACAGTGCTTGTATTTGTGTGTGGAAACTGCATCTGAGTGGGTCTTGGGTTTTTGTTTTTGTATTGGCCCTATTCCAGGGGTAAGAGACGAAAACGGCATTCAGCGACTTCGTCAATTGAAAGATTCTACAGAGGGGAAAAGACGCACTTTGCATATGATACCAGCGAAAGGGAACGGGGGAAACGGGAAAAGAAGGCCAGCGAGAGGGATAGCTTGGTGTAAGAACCCATAAACCATATCCAGAAGCCTGTGTAGCGATGATGGATATAATACTACTGGATCCAGGCTCTGGAGAGCTTTGCGCTTCTTGTCATCCGTATTTCCACCTCGCTTTTCACTTTCGTGTCTGGCCTTGGCCCAAGCTCTTCTCCACGAAGAGCCGTGTGCCGACTCCAGCAGACCAGAGTAGCAAAGACCGGCAAGACTTAAATGTTTGCCCTTTTAGACAGCAACAGTCCATGGCCCTAAACGTATTTACATGGCGAGATGTCCAGATGAGTGCCAGTGGACAGGGCCCAGCAGCACTGTGCCTGGGAACGAAGCGATCTTCAACATTGCACACTTTGGCCGAGGCACAGACCGAAAAGAGATCTAATCCGTATTTTCCTGTTCATTTTTAATCCCAGTTGGGCCCTACCCGTAAGCTATGTACTACGCAAATAGGTCATAGACCCGTAGATCATTCCCCCTCCGCCTAGGGGCTCATCGAACCGCCGCTCCCTGCAGACCGTCCTACGCCGCGATCTGCGACTTCACCCACTTCTCCAGCCCGCCCCTCGCGATGATCTCCTGTACGTTCGGCGGCAGCTCGCCCACCTTCTGGCTCCACGTCTCGCCGCCCTCGCCCTCGGTGACCGTGACCTTGCTCCGCCGCACGTCCCACACGAACCGCCACCCGGTCCGTCTCGTGGCCACCTTGCCGGCCTCCCCCTCCGACTTGAACGTCTCCCGCAGCCTCTGCACCAGCCGCGGCACCTCGACGCCCATCAGCGCGTTGTTGATGCTGTTCCTGCTGAAGATGTTCCCGAAGCTGCCCGCGACCACCAGCGGGATGTCCTTGGCCAGGATCGCGGTCGCGGCCTGCTCGCGCGACGAGCCGCAGCCGAAGTTGAACCCGGCCACCAGGATGTCGCCGGCCCTTGCGAGGGTCCGGAAGGACGTGTCGTAGTTCTCCATGCAGACCTCGGCCATCTTCTCACGGGACACGTTGTCCTGGTAGGTGTATTTGCCCGGGTAGATGCCATCCGTGTTGATGTTGTCGGCGTCGCAGAAGACGATCTCGCCCGAGATCTCCGTAGGGAAGCCGGGCAGGATCTCGGTGAGGGATTCGGAGTCATCTGTCTCTGCTTCTGCTTCTGGTGATGTGATTGATGATTGTGTGGAGGCGGGCGTGTTTTCGCTGGAAAATTGCTTCTCAGCTGCGGTGATGAGGCTCTCGGCGTCGGCGAGGAGCTTGCCAAGGGCGTCCTCAACGCTGACGGCCTTGTCCGCCTGCACATCGCCATTGCCCTCGCCGATGATGACCTTCTCGACGCCTTCGGGCTTCTGATACCACCCCGGCCCGGCGATCTTTCCGCTCAGCGCGCTCGCCGCGACGACCTCCGGGCTGGCGAGGTAGGCCTTAGCGTCGGTGCTGCCCATGCGCCCCTTGAAGTTTCTGTTGCTCGCGCTGATGCCGATCTCGCCTGGCTCGAGCAGGCCCGTCCCGAGGCCAATGCAAGGACCGCAACCTGACGGTAGCGGCTGCGCGCCGGCTTGCAGCAGGACCTGCCAGTCTCCCGTCTCCTCCGCGATCTGCTGTTCTGGGAGAGATGCCGCGGCGATGTAAAAGTTCACGCCCTCCGCGATCTTGGGGATCTGGCCGTCCTTGGCGGCGTCGCGGAAGACGCGCGCGGCCTGTGCCAGGTCGGATGCCCGAGAGTTGGTACAGGACACGAGATAGGCCTTATCGAGCTTGATGTTCTGCGCCTCGAGGTCCTTGAGCGGCGTTGCGACCTTGACGGAGTTGGGGCCTGCGACGAAGGGAGACAGCGTCGAGAGATTCAGATACAGCGACTTGGCATACGTTGCGCCGGGGTCCGCCGTCAGCGGGTTCTGCAGCAGCTCGTCGAGCTTAGCGTGCGTGAACCTCTTCCCGGAACCGGTGTCCGGGTTGAACATGGCCGCCGTAGTCGCTCTCGCGCGCAACCACGACTGCAGCACGGAGTCGATAGGGAACAGTCCCGTCAGCGCGCCCCACTCGGTCGTCATGTTCGCGATCGTCAGCCTGTCGTCGACCGGGATGGACCGCATGGTCTCCTCGGACCCGGTGAACTCGATCGCGTGGTTGAGCACGTCGTCATTGTTGAACAGCCCGCACAGCGCGACGATCACGTCCTTGCCCGTCACTCCCGGGGGCATGATTCCGGTGAGCGTGACCCTGGCGATCGGCGGGATCTGCCACCACGTCCGCCCGGTCGCCCAGATACTCGCCGCATCGGTCCGGACCACGGGCGTTCCGAGGCAGCCCACACCACCGTAAATATTGCTATGGCTGTCTGACGCGACGGTGACAGTGCCGGGCCAGGCGTATCCTTCTTCGACCATGATCTGGTGGCCGATGCCCCTGCCGGCCGGGTAGAAGTCGACGCCGTGCTCGCGGGCGAAGTTCTCGATCTGCTGGTATTTCTTCAAGTTCGCCTCGGACTTGTTCTGCACGTCATGGTCGAGGGTCATGACCGCCTGCCGGTTGTCGTGGATCCTGGAAGCGCCGATGGACATGAACTTCAGGGCGACGGGAAACGAGTTGTCGTGCGTCATACAGTGGTGAGGCTTGAGGGTCACGTAGTCGCCGGCCTTGACCTTCTTGCCAGGCGCCAGCCCGACGGAGTACCGCTGGACGATCTTCTCGGTCAGGGTCTGTGGCGTAGACGTGGGCGATGGCGTCTTGAGGGAGGAGAGGAGCGCGGAGGCGGAGGAGTCCTCGAGCTGGGAGTGGAAAGCGGCCTTGCGTCTGCATGCTGATGCGGTGTACCGGCTGGTCCGTATCGAGCGAGCGGCGGCCCCGGACAGGGCCAACTGGCGAGGACCTCGCGTCGCCCCGAGGGCGAGGCTCCTCCTCTGGACGGGACGCTGTCAGCCCTCGAAGATGTCCACCCTGGTCGAGAGGGCGGGCCGAGCTTACCAAGACGAACATGTTGAGTTATATGAAGCAAGACGCAGTCATTATCACAGGCGAGCCGGACCGAGTCTGAACCTCTGACGGGTTCCAGGCGTCTCCCAGTGGGTTGGAGGGCGAACTGGCGATGTCGATCAGAAACTCAAAACCTAGTTGTGACCCTTCCGGCGTTCACTGAAATTTTAGTGGACTCAGAAAGTTTGGCGAAGCACTGCGATTTTCGGCGCCGAGAAAGCAGGATGACGTGCAGTGTCAGCAACAGGTCTGCCGTGATTCGCTGCAAGGCGCTGGATCTCAGGGGCCCTCCGCTTCCCCAGATTCGTGGCTGAGGGTACCCCCCTCTACTTTGCTCGTTTAAAAAAAAAAAAAAAATTAATTGTCCGAGCCAGCAGCCGTCTTGGCTGGCACGCTGGTACGCTGGCACGTGGCTGACAGCTGGCAAGGCTGGAAAAGGACTTAGACCTAGATCCGAACTCCGGCGGCGGACTTAGAAAGTCGGTATATCCGTTCTTATTAAGCCACTGCGGGCAAGGCATAAAAGCTGACTAGTCTCTTTACCAACTGCGGTGGGACTGAGGGCGGAGACACCGCCCGTGCCCCGCGCCATTATATATGCTCTCGAGGTCGCTAACGCTGTAGGTAGGTGTGTCCAAGTGAGTAGTCAGTCACCATCCTGTGGGGTGGGGATGTGCTATTTGAAATTTGGACGGGACTGGCCTAGGCGCGACACATACATAACACGGCATATCGCTGTCGACTGAGCGAACCCGAGTACGAGGGGTGGCTAGGGCGGACACAGCTCTCTGCCTAAACTTCTTCAAGGTTCTCTGGCGTCTTCACGCGTAGGACGCTATTCAACTCAGCTCAGCTCAGCTCGGCCAGACCTGGAAGGAGAGACAACAGCACGCATGAGATAGACTCAGGGCGGGTGGAGGGCTATGGGGGCCCCCGCCGGTTCCAGCCCTTCGACAACAGCCTGCCCTGCCCTATGCCTAGGTATACTTGGGTATGGATCTCCCATACATACACAGTAGTACGTCTGGGGTGATGACAAGACATGCGCCTCCTCGGCAGACTGGTAGATCTGTCCTCCGGCTGGCGGCTGAGGAGGGAGGGCCTCGCGCCGTCCTGGGCCTATTGCTGGGTGCCCAGGCTGGCACGACTGGTACGAGCCGACTACGTAGCCGTCCAGAGCAAGGCACGCTAAGCTGGCGTGCAGGGAGGAAGGGCTCGGCAGCTGTCGGGACGGGGCCGTTGTGATTTAAACTTTGTCCTCTACGACATGGACCAGCATTCGCCTCTTCCTCACATTATTATATCTCCACCGGCTGCGCCCTGGACCGACCCTTTCTCCCCTCAGTCCGGCACCCACACCCCGAGGTCGACTCCCCAGACAACTGCAACGTCATCCTCTCCTTGAGGCCTCACCGACACACTCCGGCCCCCTCCACGACCTCGCACCAGCGCCCGCGCTGAGGACCGCACTCCTGTCCTGGCCTGAACAGCGAACGTCCGAGCTGCCCCGAGCCTCGTGCTGATGAGCCCAGAGAGAGGCTGACCTGTAGACGACGACGACGATAACGACGGCGACAAAGAGGACGACGACGACGACGAAGAAGACGACGACGACGAAAAGATGGACGGCTCCCAGGCAGGGGCCCAACCGCCGATGTCAGCGGCAACGACAGACTCCCCTACATCCATCTCGGCGCCGACGCCCGCGGCGTCCACGACGGCAGCAACCCCAAGCGTTCATGCCGCAGCCCCTCTGAGCAAGCCGCCGCGCATCCTCGCCTGCGTGCTCTGCCAGCATCGCAAGATCAAATGTGATAGGACCTTCCCGTGTGCCAATTGCCTCAAGGTTGGTGTGACCACCCGAGCTGCCGCGGAGGGTCGAGATCATGTGGACCGGATCTAACTATGACGGCTGCCCGCCGCGCAGGCAAACGTGACATGTACGCCAAGCACGCCGGCCCCTGCCCGGAAACGCCGGAGGCCAAACCAGGACCTCCAGGAGCGCCTGGCAAGGTGCGAGGAGCTCCTGAAGGAGTACGCGACCGCGAAGCCGCCGTCTCCGCCGCCCGCTAAGCCTCCCTCCCCGAAGCCGGACCGCATACCTGAGCTGGAAGACCCCCTCCCGAAATGGAAGTCCGCCGGCAAGCTCATCGAGGAGGACGGCGGCGTCCGCTTCATGGACTCGTACCTGCTGACGACGGTCTACGATGAGGTATGCCAGTCCCGTCCGTCCTGTCCCGGTGTCCGCGGTGCTTTGTGCTAAATAGGATCGACTCAGCTCAAATCCATGCGGAAGATCGTCGATGAGGAGATAACGTGCGACGAGTCCACCCCCCTTCCCATCGACGAGGTCTCCGAGTCCCCCGAAGACCACTCCGACCTCATCTTCGGCTCGGCAGACTCGCCCGCGACCGGCCCGGAAGACCTCGCCCCGAGCCCTACTCATATAGTACGCCTGTGGCAGATCTTTCTCGACCGGTGCAACCCTTTGACTAAGATCATCCACGTCCCGACGGTGCAGCCTTTTCTGTTAGAGGCGACGGGAGCCTCGCCGCAGCTGCCCAAGAACGTGGAGGCTCTGCTCTTCTCCATATACACCCTGGCGACCGTCTCGATGAGCAAGGAGGAATGCCAAGAGATACTCGGAATGCCACGGGACAAGGCGCTGGCCAGGTTCGGTCGAGGCGTTCGCGTGACCCTTACGCGCATGGGCTTTCTCAAGACCCACGATCTCCTGACCCTTCAGGCGCTAGTCATATACCTGGTACGGTGACTATGAAGCATGTCTTGCGCCTTGGAACCCCGCACTGACCGGTCTCCTCACAGATCTCATTGCAAGGGCGATACAACCGCCACGCCTCCTGGATCTTGAACGGCGTCGTCATCCGTGTTGCCCAGAAGATGGGGCTGCACCGTGACGGTGAGCTGCTCGGCCTCAAGCCCTTCGAGACGGAGATGAGGAGACGGCTCTGGTGGCAGATCATCATGGTCGACGCCAAGTATGCCATGATGTCAGGACTGAGCCACACACTCCTGCCCCGCGGATGGGACACCAAGGAGCCCAAGAACATCAGCGACGAGGATCTTCTGCCTTCTGCCACGGAACCGATCGAACACAAGGAGGGGCCGACAGATATGATCCTCGTCATGACCGTCTTCAAGATTGCCAAGGACCTCATACATCTGCCGGGCGTCGAGACGATACTCCTGCTCAACGAGCTGGAGGCTACGAAGGGCATCTCAGGCCCCAACAAAGCGAAAGTTGAAGAGTGCAGGGCCGTCGTCCTCAGGCTCAACAAGGAGTTGGAAGAAATCTACAGTAGGTTCTCCTCGCCGACAGCGGGGCCCCTCCACAACCTGGCCCGCGATCTGAAGGAACATCTCATGGGCAAGCTTTCCGTGCTCGTTCAGCCCCCGGCAGAATCCGCGGACTGGGGCATCGAGGTTTTCGACCACACGAGCAATGCGTTCAAGCTCGCCGTCGAGACAACGTGCCACGCCGTCGACCAGTACAAGATGGCAAGCTACCCGGGCTGGGACTGGTTCTCGCGGCTGCACTTTCAGCTCGACATCTTTGCATACCTCGTGGGGCAGCTCTGCTACCGCACGACCGGACGGCTCGTGGACAGGGCATGGCAGATCGTGGAGGATGTCTACAAGTACCACCCGGAATTCTACGAGATCTCGCAGAAGATGTACTACCAGCTGGCGCACTTCATCTTCAAGGCCTGGCGCAAGCGAGAGGAGGTGCTCCGCGCGAGGCTGGGCAAGACACCCGAGACGCCCCGGTGCGTGCAGAAGCTGCGTTCCCTGATGCCCGGGTCGGACGACTCGAGTACCAAGAGCGAATCCGGGAGGACGCCGGGCAATGACATCTTCAACTTTGTGGCGAACAGCGCTTCAGGGGCCGGGGCAGGCGGCCCGATGGACCTCAGCGCGGGCGAGACGGCGCCGTTCGACGCCTACATGGGCAACTACTTCGACTTCAACGGGGCGCTGGACTTCGACATCTGGGGCAATCCGCAGGGCATGACAAACAGCGTGCCGGACCCAGCGCAGGTGAATCAGAACCTGCTCCTGCAGGACCTGACACCATACGGCATGATGGGACCCGGAGCATGGAAATAGTGCGGGATATGGCTGGGTCCCAGCTGGCAGCTTATTTTGGCCCGGGGGGAGGGGGCACCGCCGCTGGCTTCGTGTCCCCTCGGTGACGCGTGCCCCCAGCGGGTGTACATATTTGGGATTGGGATAGAATTGGTCTTCGAGTCTCTACACAGGTCAAGGTGTTCTGGTAGGAGACTGTTGCTTTCGGGTATCTGGGCACGGGCACGGGCACGGGCACGGGCACGACTTTCAAGGAAGCGATGTCTGACCAAGGTGCAAGATACTCGATTGCGTGGGTATGACGGCTAATGAAACACGCCACACTTTCAAACAAAGACTTTGGCTGCACGGCTCGGAAGACCCTCGTGCGTCTATCTGACTCTGTCTGACGGTGCAGACCGTTCCGATTGATTGATTCCCGGGCTTGCATGACGAACCGCAGCGTGGGGACCGGGATGAAATCCTGAGTCACCATGATCAGCTTCGTGGCCCTGGTAACACGGCGAGAATGTTGCTCCGCCTCTCTGACTGGACGTTCGTAAGGAGTGCGCCGGCGAGTCAGGCTGACAGGTCCTGTCCCCGTCGAAACCGGCGTGTGGACCAGCGGGCGGTATTGGCCGAGCCCGATCTGCCTGGGCCCGGCTCTCTCTGCGACGTCCTCCGCGCCAGCTCGATCACGGCGACGATGGGCTGTCGCCTGCCCGTGCCGGAGACAGACGCCTGGTTCACCATCGGGCTCGCATTCAGTGCATCTTGGAGTCGATGTCGGGGCCGCGAAGCCAATATCTAGATCGGGCAGATTAGCTTTCTCGGGCCCGAGGAGCCGTGTGGGCCCTCGGATAGCGCCAAGCCCTCCTCTTCTCGTCGCCGACAAGCCACCCTCAAAAGTCCGGCACGGAATGTCGGAGTGCCCGAACAGCGAAAGAGCTCTCTAGTATCAGTACTAAGTAAGTAGTAAGTGCCGGGTATGCTTCTTGCGTGAGAGTGAGAGGGCAGGCAGAGGTCGGTGGGCATCCCATCCCCGGAGGCAACAGGTAAGCATCAGAGGGGTGAGCCATGCTGCTGCACAGCTCTCCTAGAGGATCCGAAGTATGGAGACGCATCAGCCTGGCAGGAATCGGCCGGGTAAGAGGGGGACGCGCGGGCTAGAGCAGGCGGTTGCGGTGGGCGAGGCTAGCGGTGATTATACGTAAGGCACCGCGGACCGCATTGGCTTGTCCGAGGCCGAGATGGTCCTAGCCCGCCACGAAAATTCCATCATCACTACTGCTGCTATCCCAGATGCTCGCTGTTTTTTTTATTTGTCCGCCTGTAAGTCCGGTCCTGGCTGTGGCGGTTCTTATATGGTCATTGTCCCCCCGTCACCGACAGCTTTCAACGAGGTTCGCACCTACTATGGTACATATTTGCAAGCAGCAAGACACCACGAACCGGTGGAGCAGCCCCAGACACAAATACGTACACCACTACAACCCTGAAACCTTCAACCTCCACCGCCACCACAACTACTACTACCACCACCACCACCACCACCACCACCACCACCACCACCACCACCACCACGGCAGCGCAGCCATAAGGTTTGCGGGCTCTCCATCGCACCCATGTCGTGCCTCAAAAGGGCAAACAAGCCCGACCAGGCGGCCAACCCGCCCCTCGACGGCTCCCAGGAGACCGCCCCCTTCCCCGAGGCGCAGCCCACTGCCACCAATGCCTCCCAGAACCGGATTGCGCTGGCGCGCACGCGCACGGAGGATATCGTGTACCCTCATGGGATCAAGCTAGCCCTGATCATGATCTCGACCTTCACGAGCATGTTCCTGGTGGCGCTGGTATGTAGCCGCCCCCTCCCACCCTGACCCACCTGCCCTGCAGCGCGACGAACCTTGCATTCTTTTTGTTTTTATTTATTATTTCTATATTGTTATCATCTATTTAATTTTTTTTTTGGGGGCGGGGGGCCGGTCTCTGTGCCTTCCCACTTTTCTCTTACGTGGCTCTGCGTCGTTCAGCTGTGATGGCGCATCGACATCTGCTTCTCGCTTCCAGATTGGTGCGAGCCTGTGCTGACCGCCCGCCGCCAGGATCGACTCATCATCACGACCGCCATCCCCAAGATCACGGATGAGTTCCACAGCTCGACGGACATCGGCTGGTATGGCTCGGCCTACATGCTCACCAACTGCGCCTTCCAGCTCTCCTTCGGCAAACTGTACACCTTCTACTCGGTCAAGACATGCTTCCTCTCCGCCATCGCCCTGTTCGAGATCGGCTCCGCCATCTGCGGCGCCGCCCCGAGCTCCACCGCCTTCATTGTCGGCCGCGCCATCGCCGGCGTGGGGTCCGCCGGCATCATGAGCGGCACCATCACCGTCATCGTCTACGCCCTGCCCCTGCACAGGCGGCCCATCTTCCAGGGCCTCTTCGGCGCCGTCTTCGGCCTCGCCTCCGTCATCGGGCCCCTGCTCGGCGGCGCCTTCACCACCGACGTCACCTGGCGCTGGTGCTTCTACATCAACCTGCCCTTCGGCGGCGTCGCCATGGTCCTCATCTTCATCCTGCTGCAGGTCCCCGACCGCAGCACCCAGGCCCTCCCCACCCGGCAGAAGCTCGGCCAGCTCGACTTCCTGGGCGTCCTCTTCCTCCTCCCCGGCGTCGTCTGCCTGCTGCTCGCCCTGCAGTGGGGCGGCACCACCTACGCCTGGCGCAACGGCCGCATCATCGCCCTGCTCGTCCTGGCTGGCGTGCTGCTGATCGCCTTCGTCGTCGTGCAGATCCTCCGCCCCAAGACGGCGACCATCCCGCCCCGCATCTTCTACCAGAGGAGCATCATGGCCGGCCTCTGGGCCACCTTCTGCATCGGGTCCTCCATGATGCTCGTCGTCTATTACCTCCCGATCTGGTTCCAGGCTATCGAGGGTGTCAGCGCCGTCAACTCCGGCATCCGGCTGCTGCCGCTCGTGCTGAGCATGGTCATCGCCAGCATCACGTCCGGCATCCTCACCACCCGCATCGGCTACTACACGCCCTTCCTCATCATCGGCACGTGCATCCTGGCCGTGGGGTCGGGCCTGCTCACCACCCTCCAGGTGGACACCAAGGAGGGCCGGTGGATAGGCTACCAGATTGTCTACGGCTTCGGCATGGGCCTCTCCTTCCAGGCGCCGAACCTCGCGGCGCAGACCGTCCTCCCCAGGGACGACGTGCCCGTCGGCACCTCCCTCATGCTCTTCAGCCAGCTGTTGGGCGGTGCCATCTTCACGTCCGTGGGCAGCAACGTCCTGGATAACGAGCTGCTGCGGAAGCTGGCCGGCATCCCGGGCGTCAACCCGGAGCTGGTCCTCGGCGCCGGCGCCACCGAGTTCCTAACCGTCATCCCCGCGTCGGCCAAGGCCGCCGTGCTGACCGCCTACAACTCGAGCCTGCGGACGGCCTTCGTCGTCGCCCTGGCCATGGCGTGCCTGACCATCTTCGGCGCGCTGACGCTGGAGTGGCGGAGCACCAAGAGCAAGATGCCCCAGCGCGACGCCGCCGCCGCCGCCGAGAAGGGCGAGGCCGTCGAGGGGGAGAGCGGGCGGGAGACGGCGGAGGAGGAGGAGGATACCGTGGCCAAGCCGGAGCACGCTAGGACGGCGAGCGCGCCGTCCGAGGCCAGCGTTACGAGCGCCGAGAAGGCTCGTGTATGATTATGATTACGGCAACGGGACGGGCTGCGGCTTTTTTGTGAACTTTGATACCCACAACGAGGCGATTTGTGCATATGGACCGGGGCGGATGGGCTGTAACCAATAACGCATATTAGAGCGGCATGTCACCGGCGTACGGACGGACACTTGATTGGTAGACACTGGATTGATAGATCCATGGTCTTTGGAAACATAGATCTCCACTAAATGAGGACACAACCCATGTTAATACCTGGTAAAAGCTTGCGATGCTGTCTTGCGTATGGGTTGACCATGGCATGATGTAAACTCAGAATAGACGTACACTGGGAGGTGGCATCTCCCTTGGGGTTCAAGACTGGTCTTCTTTGTTCGAGCAGAAGGGGAAGGTGGCTTTACCAACCCAGGTTCACAGTCACGTACAGGCACGAGAGACGAAACTATACACTAGAGTCAAGACACACGGTTATCAACTCAGTATACCTCCAAAGGTTGGGGGTCTTCTCACAACAGCACTCGCTCGCCACAACTCCCGCTCAGTCACGGTCGTGGATTCATCGCGCAAACCCAGCTCGCCGGCTGCTCCCAAACACATAGGGCTTCGTCTCTCACTCTATCTGGGTGACTCCCATGATTATGTCTTGTCTACATGGGGAATCCTTCCTCCTCTTTTCTTCCTAATTCGGTATTTATCCAGCCACCCCGTCGTTCACCAGCCGACCACCCCCCTCCGCTACCGCTGAAGACACTTTACCCGTGCTCAAACCATACCTTTCAACACGGAGAGAACACAGCATGGAGACCCACACCGCATCAGAAGCGCCGGCCCTCATAGACCAGAGACAAGCCACCTCGGCCCCCGCCCGGCCTCCTCCTCCTCCCCCCACGCAGGATCCCCAGGCCGGTATGATCCTCTGCATCACATTCGCAGTACTCCTCCTGACAGTCTTCTCAGTAGCAGTCGGCAGCTGCGTATACTACCACATGCGGCTCGAGGGCCTCGTAGGGGCGCGGGCCGAGCTAGACGAGGGCCACCTGCCGCCGTACCAGCACCGCGGGGGCGGTGGCGATAGCGGCGGCGGGGATCGAGAAGACGACCAAGACCTCGAGGCCTGGGACCCGCCCCCGCCCCCGCCCGAGGCAGGTGGGCTTGAGGTCGGCACAGCGAGGCGGGCGCGGGTGTACAGGCCCGGCTCGGCGTCGATCGTGAGCATCAAGGCCCAGGGCGGCGGGAGCGACGACCCGCCGTGGTCCTCGCGGAGCGTGCTCGCTGTGGACGGGCTGCCGGACCTCTGCATGGCCGCGGTGGTGAAGGAGCAGGAGGAGGAGGAGGAGAAGGGTGGATGCGCGGTCCGGGCCGGGAAGAAGGAGAGGCGGCCGCGGAAGCTGCTGAGGAAGAGACTAGCGGGCCAGCAGCTACGGCGCAGCGCGGTGATTTACAAGCTGCTTTAGGTCATGGTCCCGTCTTGGCAGGGCTCATCAGCCCTAGAGATATTAAAGTCACGGAGCGTCGATACTTGGAATGATAATAATTACGTAAAGACTTTATCCACCAGCGTCAACGATCGTGATCATCTTCTACCGGTAGACGAGACAACGCACGAGGACACCCTCCCTCCGCAGCGCACAGAGCAGTCCGTGCCATGCCAGCCGGATGGCTACTGTAAAAAGTAAATGGTGCTCGAGATCAGCCCAGATCTGTGTGTGCGTATGCTTCGCTCACGGACTCAAGATCCCGAAAAGCTCGAGATCGATGCGACGTCAAAGGTCCACACGGTACCATATTACAGGCCTCGGGTTGATACTGTAACCTCATGCAGGCGGGTGCTTCCACCTGCTCACGCACGCTACGGTACCGTGTCGTTGGAGCCGAGGGACGGCCCGCAGCGCCCCTTCGAGAAGCCGAGTCGCGGCAGGGGTGGCCCCCGCAATCCTTCGAGGCGCTGGGCGACCCACACCCTCAACGTCAGCGTCGAGCCCGTGACGGCGAGGCGCAGGGGAGACGAGAGCCTATTTTGAGCAGGGGACGGAAGACGTGAGTGAGGGTAGGCAACGAGGCGGGAGGAGAGTGCGGGAACGAGCCACCCCTTGGTGAAACCGAGACCAGACTCAAACCACAACGTCAGCGCGCTCCATATCGTTCTGGTGACGGGGTATGCCTTGCCCTCTTCTTCTACCCTCCTCTCAGTCTGACAGGCAGCCAGCCGCTGTCAAGACCTCTTTGAGGCGACTTCTTCACATCACCGCCCCGGGCAACACCACATTCGTCCAAAATGTCTTCGTCCAAAAGCGACACCGTCCAGCGGCACCTCTTTGCTCTGCAGGCATTCCGGGTGACCAAGCAACCTCATTCTGTACCCTCAACCTTCTATCTCCCTCGCCACCTTCTCTGCATCTGCACCGGATCCCGCCATCTCTCCCTCACCATCGCCTCAGCATTCTCCCCACAATTGCCCCGCCCTGGAGCCGTTCTCGTGCCGTGGCGTAATATCGCACCCTTTGAGTGCTCATTCCGAGAGTATCCTCCGTGGTAAGCGGCAATCCATGAGTCTAAGTCCCTGTGTCAGATATGCGTAGTACCCGCCTCTGTCGTCGAGCCTCTTGCAGCGAGCTCAGGCCGTGGTGCGGAAATGTGGAGGCGAGGGCCAAGGGTCTTATGTTCTTCAGATATATCAAGTAACGAATTCGTAATGGAGTCACCATCAAGCATAGTAGAAATGAAAAATCAGCGCATGAATCTTGGCTCTGACGTGCGTACTGTTACATGCCATATGCTGATATGCCTTTGATTGCCCAAGTCGGCAGAGTCTCGATGACTCCTGCCACCAGCATTCGCGTCATCTCCTGAGCTTTCACCACCATTCGGCTTGGATGGACAACACCACCCTTACTCGTCTCAAAGAGCCCCAAGATCATCCAGCCATGCGCAGTAAAGCCCGTAATGCCCCCCCCCCCCTGAGTAACACGGCCTATCCCTCCATATGACGGAAGAAGGGGAGCAGCCAAATTCTCGCCCAACTCGAGAAAAATCGAAACAGGTTTTTGCGTACCGTACATAACGCCGAGCGGCGGCGCGGCCAAAGTGGCCAGGTATCTTGCAGACCATGATGTCCAGTGAAGTGGTCCAACAGGTTATGTGTTGCCGAAATGAGGACAAAGAAAATGAAGAAGGGGAAAAAAGGGCAGAAGAAAACAAACGATTAAGCCTTGTGTCAGGTGACGCCGAAGTCATGATGAAATGCAGACTTGGCCACCCGAACATCCACAGAAAATCAGGGCCATGATTGACACAGATCGAGACGGCCGTGCGCCAGCGAGCAGAGGACTGCTCAGCACTCGCCGTCAAACTCCTCATCGACATAGCCCTTTTGAGCGGGCTCGGAGAAGCAGAAATCCCCAGCAGGGAAAGGATCGTGGTCCCAGTTGGTGGAGACGTCTTTGACACCACTGGGGGATGTCTCGGTTGGGAGCTTTTTGAAAGAGGAAGCAGGAACAGCACTAGTGGAATTCACAACCCACAAGCCGTCCACATCATCGGGGGTGGTTGCCTGGGCAGACTGCAGAGAAGGAGTCTCGTTGGCGTAGGAGATACCCATGGCCCGCTCGTGGGCGGCCATCTTCTCGTGGTCGATAGAGATGCCGTTCTTGGTAGGGGTCAAGTTCAGGGGAGAGAACTCGTTATCAGAGTCGTCGCCGGGATCCTCAACCGGATTGTAGGGGAACTTGACACCGCTCTCCTTAAGCTTCTTGCTGGCAGTAGACTTGCCGGTGGATGGGGCAGTTCGCTTACGGAAGCCAGAGTTCCGGGGAGTCTTGACAACAGAGGAAGTGGGGGTAGCCGGAACGGCGCCAGCAGCAGAACCTTTGCCCTGTCTCATGTTCTCAGCGTCTTTCTTGATGGCTCGGAATTGGAACTGGATCCCGTCGGGAGTCGAGTCTCCAAAGTATTTGTGGATCTCTGATGTTGAGAATAGAGGTTAGCTTACCACGTTATGATTGAAACCGAGCGGGTCCTCGTCACGACGGACCATGGCCTGGATCTCTTTTGCATTCTTTTTGATCGGGCGCATGAAGTGCTCAATGCCAGACTCGGTCCAGTCAGAGCCAAAGTGTTTTGCCATTTCTGAGCAAGTCAGAACCAGCCTTGACCTACTAGGTATATATCTGCGTGTGAAAGAAAGATACGACGGAGGAATAGACATGGCTGAGTTGGGGGAAGTGGGTAGAGATTTGAAGGCATGCGGTTTTTAGCTTACCCTTGTAGTTGAGTCTCAGCTCAGGATGGGCGGCGATGACAGAGGTGAGCAGACGAAGCTGGCCCTCGTAACTTCGGAAGTTGGCAACCATGATGTCTAGACAGCAGGGTTTACGGTCAGTGGAAGCAGAGTGAGGATGTCTGAATAGTGACGAACCAGTTAAGCCAAAACTGTCTAGAAGTGTGTTTGACTAATGACTTGTTGGGATGGCCTTCCGTCCCTGGTGAGGCTGCAATTTAGTCTTCGGTATGAAGGTGAAAATAGTGAAGATGAGATGATGAGTCTGGTTGGGGCCAAGTGATGAGGAAGGAGACAACAGTCAGTGCGCCAAGTCCGTAAGTGAGATACGGATGGAGAACAGGATGCAGTAGTTCTTGCTTCTGCTACGGGGGAAAGGGCAACATTTCCAAGCAGACATATAGCCCAGAAACAGTCCGGGGTGGGGGCAGATTGCTGGTGTGCTTGCCATAGAGGATTGGCAGGGCTGGAGAACTTACTTTTTGAGATGGGTTGCTCAGTAAGATAACTTTAGAAGACAGGATTGCAGATGTTGCGCAATTGCGAACCGTGTTGCGGATACGTGACGTTGAGTTAAGCCTCACTTCTTGCTGTCGATCTGTGAAGACGAAGCGAAGAAAGATGCGAAGAGTCGTAAACAGATCGTCTGATATCAGTCTCTAGCGCAGTCCACAAGAGATAGTGGAGCTCGCAAAAAGCAGCAGACGCTCAAAGAGGTGAGATCTGGTCAATTGATACGATAAAAATCCGGATGGCCATTGGAAGTAGTTCGAGAGAAAATTAGATGGTCAAGGACGCGTTCGTCGGGGGTGGGTTGAGGGGGGGATATCAAACAAGCCTGGGAAGAAAGTTCGAGGTTGACGTTGACTCTGGGGTTCTGGGTGGATTGGTGAGGTTTTGATAGGGAGGTACTTCCGGGGTTGGCACAACAACCCCGACGTCGCAGCAGATCCACTTCAAGAGCACGGATTGAAGTCTCCAAAATTCAAGCACGTTCTGTCCTGGCTAGCACGACTTTCTCGAGACTCTAGAAGCCTCGCCTTGGTCTAAAATTGTTAATTATCGGGGTGGCTGGTTGTCTCGCAGTATCAGAGCCTAACGGCTCGAGCGATCCAGGGGAGTGAGATCGTCAGGCACGCCTTAGCTGAGGAAGCTTGCAGGAATGAAGCAACGGACGAGACGAGGAAACAGGACCCCGGCAAGATTATGCCGTATGAACCGCCATCATAGCTAAAGCAGTAAATGTCAACAGATTGCTGGTATCGCTAGATCTATGTATGGAACACCCAAAGAACACTATGCTCCCCATCCCCTTTCCTATTGCAATGACTTCTCGAATGGTGTTCTACGGCCGCTCACCATGGCACTACCGTTCGTACCCGGAAGTGGGAGGACCGTCTTCTTCTCCATGGGCAGGTCCATAGGCAGCGTACCATCGTCCTTCAGCTTGTGGTCTCCGTTTCCGTACATCAGGTACTGGATCCCCAGGAAGCAGTCGCAGCCCGCCTGGAATATACCGCAGAGTTTGAAGGCCCACGGGATCTCGGTCGTCGAGGTGAAGAACCAGAACATTTTCATAGCGTCACCTGCCAGCCAGCTACCCAGAACCGACACCCGGAAGCCCTTGCAGGACCGTGAGCGGGCGTTGGCGAAGATCTGCGGCAGCGGGAGCGTCGCTTCGACGGAGAGACCGATGTAGCCCAACAAAACCGAATACATGGCGTAGATACCGGCGAAGGGGGCGAGGATGAGTTCGAGCGCTGTGAGTATGATGAAGAGGTACAGCAAGAACTGCCAGTACCTGGAGCACAAGTCAGCACGACGCGCCCTCAAGTCTTTCGGGGAATCGATCGTCACATACGGTTTCGGTGACCTCCACTGCCAGAATTGATATGGTCTCCGTCTTTCCCAAATCCCATCTTTTGACGCCCCGGCGAAGGGCAGAGCAGCATCACCGCCCTTGGAGGCAGGCCCTGGCCGGTGGTCTAGCGCAATCTTGAGCAGCAGGAGCTGCATTATCACCATGAGGAAGGATTGTATCAGGAGAGCGCTGTCGAATCGTGCACCGGGGTAGTAGAAGATTCTTTGGGCGTCGAATTGTCAGCAGAGAAAGGGCATTGAGCGCGGACCGTCGGGGAGGCTCGTCGCACCTGAAAAAGGAGGCCACAAGCATAATGAGCGGTATGTCCAGGGAGAAGCCCGCGCTGGACTTGTTTCGGTGCATCGAGAGCGCCTGGTCACTGTACGACAGGACAGGTGACATGATCAGGAAGAGGGGGGCACAATAGCCCGCGAAAGAGGTGAGCCATCGCATCGTGAGATTCCCACGCGGCGCTTCTTCGAAAAGGGGTCGCAACGCGGTCGCAACGAAGGTTCAGGGAAGACGACAATTCGACAGGATCGAAAAAGAGCAAAACAAAAACACAACGTTTTTATGGCAATGGCGATGCCGTCAAGGAGTGACTGGGAAGCAGGTTAACGAGGGCAGACGCTGAAAGCGACTCGGAGACGCGCGAAGACTTCAATTTGGCCTGTGTCCCGAAAAAGCGCGGTCCACTTTTAGCACAGTCAGCACCCGGAGGCGGGTCTCTAAAAAGGGCTTCAGGTAATTTTATACCATTTATAGCCTACACGCCTGCATACAGGCGCTGGCACAGTAATGTCAAGGAGATATAAAGCAGCTAAAACTGCTACACCATTACTTCCAGGAGTGGAATATAAGGATTATATACAGAGTTCTGCATTGTCTGAGATTGTCCAATTCTGGAAAACTTGGCTATATAAAATTACTACGGAAGCCTATGGATACAACCGGTTGTCCCAGTAAAGGTCTGGTCGCAGGCCCCCACTACCCATGGCCCCCAACCCCCAAGGCGGCGCGAGGACCGCCAGCAAGTGGGACAATCTAATTGTCGACTCGTGACGACTTTCTTGGGTCAAGATGAGCCACAACGAGAGCAGTCCACGCGAACTCACAAGTGGGAGCAGGCTGTGCATATTCGAGGTAGTAACCCAGTCAGGGCGATGGAGGAAGTCTTGCCTGCAGAACTGAACATTAAAGCTAGGATGCGGTGAAGTTGAGATCTAGGGCCGTCATATCGTAGCATTGATGGCTTCACGCTCCGATCTCCTGTTGTCTCCAGATCGGAAGCCCATTGGCTTACTTCAAGGTCCCTCGCTGCTACGCAGGGACACAGGGGAAGAGCTATCTGCATGATCCTCCTCAGGTTACGACGACTCGTAGGCATTGAGAAGCGCAACCACATGGGCGTATTAAGGTCACTGAGGTGGCAGACTACAACGAGGAAGAGAAGGCACTTGACAACAACGACTGAGCCACCGCGGCGTCGAGATCTTCCGCTGGGAGTTTGGCGCCATGTTGTCCGCCCGCCACGGACGACAGAGCGGGCGCGCGAGCAGTCTCTCTCGCTCAAGACACACTTTGACGGCAAGATATTAGCGCATGGGGTGTTGGTCAGCGGCTTTGCAAATAATTACCTCGAGATTTGAGCCTGTCCAGTCGCATCTGGCAAGGATCGGTGTTCGAGATTCCTTTATGAAGATAGTATTAACGACTGAGACGAATGTGAGAAACAAGAATCTATAAGAACCTCGTTCATTTTTGTACAACGGAATCTAGCAACCCAATCATCCAAGCTAAACGGCAAACGATCACCGTTATCTGTATCATCTAGGACAAGACTCCAACCTCCAGATAAAGACGAAGACAATTGACTCCGTTTGCTGAAGTCCCCAAGGACCAGCTGATTTCGGAGCACTTTCCTTTCTCTACCTCTTGTGATGCCGTTCATCATTTTCCTTTCATGACAATACCAACTCAAAGTAATCGCATTGAAGTGTTCGCCGACCAACGCCTTCGCCCCGAATTCATGTTGTTTTGGTGAAAAAGAACAAGACATTAATGGTTGCATAGACGTAGCGTGGCTCGTGTAAGTTGACCGTCTGCGGCAACAAATCAAGTAGGACGATAGAGACAGGCCTTTGATCTCAAAGTTCCCGTCTATTAGCAAGGGCATACTGTGACTAGTATGTATCGTGTATTTGTGCTGACACAAGACATAACCCAATGAGACAGGTTTGCAAATATCGGGAGTATGGGCATTAACGATGCCACGCACAAAGTCTGAAATGACCTGCCGAAAGATACTGCATTGATGCAACATGGGTCATTCAAGATCCACGGAAGAGGAACTGAAGATCCTCCGGGCTCAAGGACTCCATTGCCGCGTCGTCCGAGTTGATGGTCGAATTTATCATATTCGTCTTCTTCTCTTGCAAGAGAACCATGCGACTCTCGACCGAATCTTCAATACAAAGACGAGTGATGGTGCACGGGCGGGTTTGCCCAATGCGGTGACATCGATCAGCAGACTGCCACTCAGCTGCTGGATTCCACCATCTAGAAGGTCAAGTTAGCACTCGGTATGTCACAGTCATGAGCTTTAACACTTACGGATCGACAATGAAGACATGAGAAGCCTCGGTGAGATTCAGCGCCACACCGCCGGCCTTCAGAGACACCAAAAAGCATTCCACGTCCACATTTGTCATGAAGTGGTCGATGGAAGCCGCACGCTGAGCTGGACTCATAGAGCCATCCAGCATGACCGTCGAGATACCCGCACGGCGCAATCGCCACTCGATGAGCTGCAGCATGGTTGTGAACTGAGAGAAGATGATCGACTTGTGGGTGGCCTTGTCCGAGCGGAGCTTGTGGAGCTCACGGACCAACAACTCAATCTTGGATGAGGAGGTCCAGTTTTCCATCTTGATTCGATTGATGATGCTCGACTTCTTAACGAGAACCTCATCTTGCTCGATCTCGGGTTGCTCAAGGTCGATGGACAACGGAATATGACAGCGAGGGCAGTCGGGCTGGTCCTGAGAGTTCAAGTACGCCTTTGCACACGCGCGACAGAAGTCATGCTTGCACCTAGATCGAATGGCTTCCTCTGCGGGTTCGTCGCATATGATGCACTGTAGAACGTTCTGGCCCTCTGCTGCGTTCTTCTTCAGGATGAGGTCAGGATGATCTGCTACTTGTCTCATCTGCATGATCAGACCGAAGATGTTGGCGTAGTTGTTGAGAAGAACACCCTGAGCGACGTATGTGTCGAAGTCTCGCTGCCCATTTGTCATGATACTGTTTGCGAAATCATTCTCTGCAAGGCCGAAGAATTGGCGGTCTACGAAAATCTCCTTGACTGGCAGCTCCATGGAGTTGGTGTGATCCTTCTTCAGACGACGCAACATAATCCGGTCGGTCATCATGCGTAGCTTGCGAAAAGCCTCTCTGCCAGGCCCAAAGTTGCCGTAGCGTTGGATAGGATTTAACAGCTCTAGAGACCACGTTAGTAAACCAGGTAGGCATATTCAGGAAGGTTGGACATACCTTGGTTGAAAACACTGATATGTTGCATAGCGTTGTGCTTACAACCCACACACCTGTGGTCCTCGTCCATATCCCAATTGAGGGATTCGCAATCGCAGTGCTTGCAGAAGTACGATGCGAAAGGGTGAATGTTGAGAAACCTGATCAAGCTGAAAAACTCGCCGATGCGATTCTGAAGAGGTGTGCCGGTAAGGCACCAGCGGTAATCAACCTTCAAGGCGAAGCAGGCTTTCGCCGTCATGGTGGTTCGGGTTTTGATACAATGAGCTTCATCCAAAATCACACGGTGGAAGTTGATGGCGTGGATCAGCGACTTCTCCTTGTGCAAACCCTCCTTCCTCTTGAAGCCCTTCTCCTGCTTCCTGTACATGGACTCCAAGCTGTTGTAAGACATCATAATAACGTCGTACTTCTTCAGTTCCTTGATTGACTTTACCTTGGCCTTTGGATTCGTGCCGTGGTAAACAAGGGTCTTCAGTGTCCCGTCCGTATAGCTGTCGATCTCGCTAACCCACTGCATCAGAGCGACTGGTGGAACCAGGACAAGCGTGGGTTGCTTGGCAGGATAGTCACTCATGATGAGGCTGACAGCCTGAATGGTCTTTCCAAGGCCCATCTCGTCGCCTAGAAGGCCGCCCTTCCATTCGGTCTGTTCCATGGCCTTCATCCAGGCGAGGCCCTCTAGCTGGAAAGGTTTGAGCAGGCGAGAGATGGTCTTTGGCTGCTCAGCTTTACCAGCATTTAGGCGTGGCAACTTCTCGAGATCATCCCACATAGTCTTAAGCAGTGGATGATACAACTCCAGTTTGTCTCGGACGGTACGGACCCCCCTCCGGTTCTTGTAAGCCGAGAAGCCACGACGAGAGGCGCCCTGAACTCTATTCGGTCGGTCTGCTGCGGCCTCGACATCACTATCGTCGTCCGACATGGAACCCTCGTCGTAGTCAGTCACCCCGAAGTCATCGCTACTGGTTGCTTCCATGGCTGAGTCCTCAGTCGCTGGAACGTCAATCTTCTTGTCCTTGCGTCCAGTCTGGCGCTTGTTCGGAACTATATCATATCAGCGGGCAAGCCCATGCAGCGTGGAGAACATATCGTCATTGTGATCGGAGAGGGGCAGAGAAGGAGTATGTGGGTGACCGACATACCTGGCACCACGTCGTCATCGTCAGAGAGTGCAATGGCAGGCATCTTGCCCTTGCCCTTGCCCTTGCCCTTGCCCTTGCCATTGCCCTTACCATTGACGGTCTTCTGCTTTTTGGTGGGAGGTTCATAGTCGACAGAATCAGAGTAGTCAATGTCATCTTCATCGGAGTCCGGCACAACGGCCTTTGCTTTGGTTCGACCACTTCGAGGTCGGCTGGTACTGACAGCCTTGCCCTTACCCTTAGGGTCGACCACGAAAGCATCGCCACTGTCTTCGTCCAAATCGTAATCCAGAGAATCCCGATCACTCTCAGAGATGAACGCCTCGGCAGCCTCGCGATCAAGCTCCTCTTGTAGTTCCCGAGCCACCTTCTCGTCATGGCGGGTGCGTCGAGCGTCTAGAGAAGTATCCAACGACTCATCGTCTTCGCTATCAGCGAGTTCCATGGACTCGAGTTTTCGTTTGGAGTTATTGCCCATCATGTAGGCTCTTGCTTTCTGCATGGCTTTGGAAGCTTCCTCGCGAGGTTTGACGGTGGGAATAACGATCTCAAAGTTTCCATCAACGCTTGCTGTACGAGTCGGTTTCTCAAGGGCAGGTGTGGGCACATTGCTAGTGAGCGGGGTCGAGTAACCCGAGGCAGACTCTGAATAGTTCGAGGTGGAGGCAGAGGAGCGCGAATCTTTGCTGGCTGCAGCAGCCGCGGCTGCTGCTGCTGCGAGAGACGCCTTACTTGGACGACCGCGAGGACGCTTAACGATAGTTGGCGAGCTGACCGCAATACTGTTCGAGGCGGATGAAGTCTCGGCTAGCATTTCGAGTCAGTCTCACAGTGTTCGTACCTTGGGGGATGGCAGATCATGATTGCTTCGGTCGAAACTTACCAATGTCGCCGGTTTGGGCGGGGAGCGAACTCCTAGTTCGCACCATATTGGCGACGGCAATGAGGGTTTTTCTCCGAGAAATCGAATTGCCAGAAAGGCAGAATGGAGGGAGGAATTTCAATCAGTTCGAAATGTCGATGGTGGGGTGATAATCACAAGGGAGATGATAGGCTGATGGGCCCTTGACGTGTGGTTGATGAGGTGCAAAGGTGATCACAAAGGGGAGCAGAATCGAAGAAAGATCATTCGGGTGGGAAAGTCTGAGGCGCCTCGGCAAAAAGAAACGGCTTTCTCCCATATTTGGGTGCACGCTCTTTGAGTTGGAGTTTTGGAGAGGTTGCCACCAATGCCTCGCGTTCTAGCCCATCGCGCTATCATGTGGAAAAGCGGGTCCCGTTAAGCCCGAGAATAGTACAAAGTACCTGAGTGAGGCGGGGCAAAGCTAGCTTCAGGCCCGCCTGGGGTTGACACTACGTTGGTACTGTGTACCAGAGTAAAGTGGTTGCATGACTTGTGGGCAAGCACCGGGATAGCGCGTCCCACACGCGCGCCTTTCACCTCCCACTTCCCTGCACCACTGAAAGCTCCATCTTTGACCAAACCCGCATCTCAATTCTTTTGCTTGCAGTCAACGCCACTCACCAACTCCCATCGCCTCTCACTACCACCTCGATTCCTTCCCACCCTGTCGGCAACCTTAGACAGCGGCGGTCTTACCTCTTATACATACTCGGCAAGATACTGTCGCCCCGAGTCTACTGGGCTCTTCGTCGTAGGGCATCAGCGTTACCCACCCAGAGCGTCCCTAGGACCAGGTTTGAGGACGAAGATGGCTCGCACGAAGAAGGCTGGTCAACGAGTGTCACAGCGCGTCCAAGGCGCTCGTCAGCGAGCACTGAACGCCGCCACCGCTAATGGTGTTCAGGCCACCCCGACGAATGCGGCTCCGAATGGTGCTCAGAGCACTGCCAGCCAGACTGCCACTGTACAGATCACCACTGCGCAGAGCGTCACTACTCAAGCAGCCGGTGCGCAGAACAACCAGTCTGCCCAGGCTGTCGTGCGCCGGGGTCGGGCGATTAGAGGTCCCCAGTCCGCGTTGACAGATTTCTTGGCCAGTCACAACATCAGCGCCAACCAGATTCGTCTCGATTACCAACGACGCAGAGATCAGGCCCAAGCAGAAGGCCAACAAGATGGCGGTGATGCTGGCGAAGGCCCATCCACTTCCAATGCCAACGGTACCGGTGAAGAGGGTGAAGGCGCAGGTAGGCAGGGCAACAAACGCAAGCTCGACCAGCAGAAAGCCATTGAGAAAATCAAATCCTCTAAGCGCTTCCAAAAGCGCAAGAAGCGCCTGGAAGACTCTGACCAAGAAGACGATCTGATCGAGGAGCTGTTGAGGAACAGCGGACCCCAACCTGGTCAGATGGCGAACTGTACGTATCTACTAGGAATCCGACACACCCAAACTTATCTCAATTGCTGACTGTAAACATATCCAGGCGACATGTGCAATGTGAGGTTCACAGTCACGCCTTATTCACGCGCCGGACCCAATGGCGGTCTCTTGTGCAACCCCTGCGGCAAGGAGCTTGAGAAGGAGGACGGTCCGGCCAAGAAGAAGAAGAAGAAGCCTGCTCCCGGCGGTCCAGTCGGTCGCCGCCGCAAGAATCAGAGCAGCATGCTCGATGGCACCTATGTCATCGGCGCCAAGAGTCTCATGAGTCTCTGCATCGAGACTCTGGCCAAGAATATCCACCTGGCGGATGATCTGGGCGAATTGCCTCCTCGAACGATCGATAAGATCGCTCGGTTGCTGTCCAAGAAGCGTCTTCTGGATAAAAACACCCTCAACCTCTTCCTCCAACCAACAGCGCGTGACATCACCATCTACGATGCCACCAAATTGAGCACAGGTGACCTGATCCGTATTTTTCAGGTTGTGCCCAACATAAAGAGTCTGAAGCTGAAATACGCCATCCAATTCAAGGATGAGGTGATGGAGTACCTTCTCTCACGAGATCAGCTCGAGCTTCAGGGATTGCACGTCCACGGCGCTAATCTCTTGAGTAATGACATGTGGAAGAAATATTTGACTACAAAAGGCGAACCTCTACAGACATTGCAGGTTTATTTCACAGATAAGCACTTCGACGATGAGTGTCTGGCCATGCTCAAGGACACAACTCCGTCGCTAAAGCGCATCAAAGTCTACCACAACCAGGCTGTCAGCGGCGATGGTATCCGAGAATTAGCCCACCTCAAGAAACTGCAATATCTGAGCATTCACCTCCACAAGGACGTTCACTCAGATATCTGGGTCGAAGTGCTTCGTAACATTGGTAGCGGACTCAAGACCCTCTCTTTGCGTATGACGCCGGAGCTGGATAATACCGTCCTCGATGCTATTCACGCTAATTGTCGCACACTATCGAAGCTCCGCATCACTGACAGCGAGGCTATGACCGACGCCGGCTTTGCTCGTCTCTTTGTCGACTGGAAGAATCCGGGCCTTGTTTTCCTTGATCTACAGAAGTGTCGACAGCTCGGCTCCCAGAACCCCCGCGAGAATCCTGATGGCGTCGGTCTGTGCTCTGAGGGTTTCAAGGCCCTAATGGCCCACTCAGGTCGTTCTCTACAGAAGTTGAACGTTCATGCTTGTCGACACATTTCAAGTCAGGCTTTCGAGGAGGTCTTCGGCCCCAAGAACACATACCCGGAGCTCAAGGAGCTAGAGCTCAGCTTCTGTGAGGAGGTTACGGACTTTGTTGTAGGCAGCATCTTCCGCAGCTGTCCGAACCTGAAGGAGCTGAACGTCTTTGGCTGCATGAAGCTCAAGGATGTGCGCGTGCCCAGGGGCAAAATTCTTATCGGCATGCCCAATGCCCTTGGCATGATCATCGAGGGACAGGACTAGCTGGCTGCTATAGCATGTGCATGAATACATGCGTAATCGCCACTTCAGGCAAAAGTGTTTCACGACCTGGCGGGACAACACTCGGTGCTTTTGCCCAGGTCGCCGGTGTATTCACGAGTCCTCAGAGCGTATTTGGACGACTACATGAGTATGACGAAGCAAAATGAGCATGTTGTTTGATACAGGAAGCATAGCAAGCTAGCTCATGGCAGGATAGTTTAGTTCTGGTGTGAAGACACCTTCTGTAATTACAACATGCCGTATAAATTGGCTGTGGCTTGACTGTTCTCTTTGACTCCAAGAATTTTTGAATGCATAGTTCCTCGATGCTGCATGAGACGCGAGAAACTCTACTTGCTGTAGCTCATGTTGGCGGTCTTGTTGATGGCCGCTGCCGTGTGCCTTGCCAAAACTGGACGTCCCGAGGATCATCGCAAAAAGTCCGCCGGTCCCGTTACGCCTGCGTGAATGAGGACAACAGCAGCATACGAGCTGATGGCGTCTTCAGCGGTGCTCCGACAGGGTACTTTCGTCAACCGCAGCAAGGATACCTTTGGGGAGACTTATATGAGCGATGCTTTCCCAAATTCCAACCGCCTCAGGACCACATTCATCACCAATTCGGGAACACCACCCTTCTCCCAAGAAAAAGAAGAAGACACAACATTTCAGGTGCGCACCGAATTCAGACTGGGAGTCTCTCCACTCCACCAACCGAAATCTCTGACACTAAAATTCGTTAGGTGCTATCGCGCTGCGCAACACGCCGGAGAGTTTCGGTTTGGCTGGCTGTTTATAAGCTGGGGTTGTTGCATTGCTGTAGGTGGAGGGGGCTACTGCTTGGGAGGGTTTCATACTGTCAGCGTCTGGATACCTACTTTCCTTGAAGGTCGTGGTGGGCGAGGGCCTCATGCCAGTAAGTCTTAGGAAAAGTTACTTTGATAGTACTACCTAATCACAGGAGCTGGGTGGTGTGATGCTCACTACTGGCCTTCGGCGGTTCTACCCGGACCACATTCTCTCGGCCAGAGGGTTTGGTCAAATACAGGGAAAGTTTCGGAACAGCATCCCACTACAGCTGATCTGCCTACCCAAATCATATCAATCGCTATCCTTACCCTTTCCATGCCTAGCCAGCATCTCCGCCTCCCGGACTTCCATCCTCTCATCTAGCATCGATCCGGTCTCCTCATCTGAGACCTCACTAGCTACTGCGTCTTCGTCAGACTCGTCATCTTCATCCTCTTCTTGAGCTTCTTCCAACTGAATTCCACCACCCCTCGACTCGGGCTTCCTCTTCTTCTCGAAGTCTTGCCTGTGTGCTTCCGCGAGTATTCCTCTGATACTCTTGTTCCCGATTGTATCTGAACGCATCCGTCTCCTCACGGTGGCCGAGTCCTCGCCTGGAGACCGACCTTCTTCCACCGCATCTGAAGGCCCGCCAGGTGTCTGTGGAACAGGGACACCCGTTGAACTGCGGCTCTGCGTGCGCGCCACCACACCGTTCCAGCTAACTCTAGCCGTAGACGGACTGCGCACGAGCTCGTTCTCAGGCTCGGGTCGCTGGGCCTGCTTTCCGCCCAAGTCGGAGCTGCCTCTGCCACTCGTCAGATAATCAGCCTGAGAATCAAGGTCATATGGCAGCGGAACATCGCGGGAGGCCCTGTACTGCTTGACGTTGGTGCAGTGCTCGTTTTCGACTCTTAAGAGTGTCCACATGCCGCGACGGGTGACCTCTGAGAAGCCGATGAGGAAGGAGGCGGTGGAGGAGTGTTGGGTGTTATGTGTGAAAATGGCGTAGAAGACCCAGTTGAAGCGAAGAATCGGGTCGAGAACCATAATGAGGTAGTACGGCCACCGATATTTAAGGGCAGTGGTGTCACGGAGAAAGCGGTACCGAGTGTGAGGTTGAAGGAGCGAGAAGTCCATAAAAATATCCCAGAATGCTGCGAAAAGACGGGGTCAACTTTGGTTCAATAAGGAGCAATAGGTGACGATGATGCTCAGGCTTACCTGTGTAAAACCCATTGACCGTCGAGAAGGCGACGAAGAGAGCCAAATTTTGGTGAGTGTTTTGAATGCGGTAGATGCTCAAGAAGACTCCTGCCAGAATGCTTGCCGTGTACTTGCCACAATTGACGAGGTGAGGAAATATGTTCCGCGTATCCTTATAACGCCGGATGCATTGCAGAAACCGCCTTTCAAGGTAGTCAGAATTCAAGAATCTCAATTTTAGTGCAAGCTGTCTCACGTACCAAATCGGTGGAAGGCAGGCAAAAAAGCCCAGCAGGCGTGAGTGATTCGAGTTGCAATTTTGAGGATTATTCCATGCATTCGCGTACAAACAGAAGAAAAGCTCGATATTCTATGGCCAACTGTCAGAAACGAAAATTTGAGAGCGTTGGCCTGATGACTTACACACATGGCGTATGTGAGCGAACAGTACATATCTCCTAGGAAGAAGTCACGGAACTCGACGGGGTATAGACCTGCGAAGAACAGACGCCACTGCGAAAGATTAGCATACACCCGCACACACGTGGCAGAGGGGAGCAAGTACGGAGACGTACATGGGAGTAGAGAAACCACTTCCGGCTCTTGTGAAATAGAACCGGAGCAGGTAGAAATAGAATCACAAAGCTGAGAAGAATCAAGACCACCGGATAGTAAAGATACATAGCCGGCGACCCGTATCTTGTGAAGTTGAGCCACATAAACAGCCCCAGGAGGAACAAGAAGAAGCTCGGGAACTCAGCCAGCTGCCTCCAGTCCAGCTGGCTTCGCGCGTCAAACTCGAAGATGAACGGGTAATTCACCCTGTTGGCCGTCCATAGCTTGCAATCAAGACAGAACAGGCTGAATAGATACAGCATGAGGAAATAACCCCCATAAATCTGCATCAGATAGCTCGTCTGCGTCCTCACTTCTGAATCATTGTCGAACAGGAGCTCTGCGCCATATACAAGGCCCTGTATGGCGAAGACCGCACCGATGCCGATGAAGATTCCGTTCTGGAACGCGCTGCCGGACTCATCCTGCTTCTTCTTGCTGAGGCTCCGCAACTTGCCAGCTGCGATCTTGTGGTTACCAGACTCGAAGTATCGGGCGTACAGATCCTCAACTGCCTGTAGATGCCCTTCCAGAACATCTGAGTTGACAAACCAACTCTTGTTAACCTTTTCGGTCATGTAACGATAAGGCGGCCGCGCATGAACAGTCTTGTCGTACTTCTTGTTTAACTTCCTAAAGGCTGTTCGGTTTAGAAGCGCATAAGACTTGAGCAGCTCCAGCCCACGGTAGAACTCCTGCAGAGCCAGCTTGAGCTTCCTCTTTGCCGTGCGGTATGGCACCTCGTCCTCCGGTGGACGACGAACATAGTCACGTCCCCCGTCGTTGGCTTGGCTTGTGCGTGATGGCGTGCCCATGTGCTGCAGGGCCTTGGAATTTGGCCCCGGCCTAAACAGTTTCGCTCTCAGGGGGTCGAGGAGAGGAATATGAGCGCCATTGGTATGGTCGTCCTCCTTTGCGTGGTTCCCATTGGCCTCACCGTTCCGCTTCCGGCGCCTAGCCTCCGCGATTTCTGACGTCCGCCTGTTACGCATCTCGTGTAGCTGCTCGCGAAGCAAGGCCAGTCTCTTGCCGGCGCTGTCCTCCTTCTGTCTGTAGAAGGTCTCGACCTTGTCGAGCTCGCTATCAAGGAACTCGGCGAATTCGCGCTCCTTCTCCCTGACCTCGTCTAGGGCACGCAAGTCGTACTCGCCCTTTGACTTGTAGCGGTCCAGTGAAGGCCCAGTCAGGGTGAACATCCTGCGGAGCCGGGCACGGGGACTCTGCATGTCGCTTGGCGTAAGGTTTGGTACTGTCTGGCCGGAGGAAGGGAGCGCGAAGCGCTCACGGTCAGGTGGCTGAGGGCGCTCATCATGATTCTGCCGATGTGGACCTACCATGGACGCACTCCGCTGCAGAGCCTGACGACTCAGTGAGATGGCGGAGCTGGCGCGATTGTTGGCCGGCCTCGCCTCTTGGTCATGCGCTGTATTAGAAGGCACCCTGATGGCCGGTCCCGGGAGTTCCAAGAGGAAGGGGTCATCCTGACGGTCTGGGGGCGTAGGGACGATGCTGCCGTAGTGCACGTCCGAGTCGGCCCCCTCGGTCAGCCTCTGGCGCTCTCCACGCCTCGGAATAGTCATGGACCGTGGAGGAGACCGGCCCATAGGTGCCTGGCTGGTCCGGAGCGGATTGCCCTCCTCGGCCCCAGACTCCACGCCCAGCTGACGATCGCCAGGTCGTGACACTGGCGTCACGAAGCCTGGCGTACCAGATGCGGGGCCATCACCCTTCCTGGGCAGACCCAGAGACGGAGTGCTATCGGCACGGCTGATCGCCCTCGAGATGGCCTTGATGTGCTTCTTCCCAGACTTGTAGTTGAGGTACTTGACGCGCCATTCTGCGACTGGGTCAGCCCCTTGATCTCCTTCCTCAAGCCTCTGTGTGCACCTCCCTCCGCCCTCCTATCTGACAGGTCAAGGCACACGCGAGATTGGCCCGCCAGACAATGCAGAGGTACGCCTTGAAGCAACACTTGTCGCCTGAACTCAGCCTTGGACTCGGCCTCTACGCGGACAGCTGGATGGGCGAGGCTTTACCTGGAACAAGGTCCCTCTCGAGCTCCTTGGCGAATTTCATCGTGACGTCAGAAACGAGATGAGGACCGAATTGAGTTTGGCCGTTGCATGAACGACATCTAGTCGTACCTGTAGCATTGCTCGTCCACAGAAGCTCTGATCAGACGCAAGGTTTTCAGGGCATGGGCCTTGGATCTGCTGTTGATGAAGGTGATTGATGAACCCTGTCCGTAAACATCTCCGTCAGGATTACATACATGGGGGGTCCGTGGGCTTTAATTAGCTCAGCCAATCAGCACGAACCTCTCCGCCACGCATAACGAACTCCCGTGCGCCTTGTCCCTGGACGGAGTCGCAGACCGTGCTTGGAAAGATCTGCACCATATACCATAATAAGCAGAGGTCGACCTCAGCCTTGCCCAACATCTAGCCCGGCTCTCGAAAAAGACATCTAATTAAGCATGCTTAGCTCATTGCAGTGAGGTTTTGCAGCAGGCCATGATCTCAGCGGGCGGCGCCGAGCCGACCTCGCCTGTGCTGCCAGACTCCGGTGTTCTCTAGTACTTTAGTGTTCTCTAGTCTCAGGCTTGTTTGTGATAGCACCCGTTGAGGGAGTCTGGGTAGGGGGGGGGGTTCTTTTTTCCCCTACCAGTCCTTTGGATGTGGTCTCAGCGATCCTGCTGGATGTGCCTTCAACGGTCAGCTGGTGTAGGGCTGGTCCCGAACAGCAACGCTTACTTATGGTAGCTCCCGCGGCGGCTGGTGGACTCTGGAAACGGGTGCAGTAAGTAACGTTGCCTCTCTTGTACCGTTCGGAATGACAATCGGACGAGCACGCTCGAAAGCTTGTTGTCCATGCGACGGGCACTCCGCGTGCCTGTTTCAGAGCAAGACACAGCCGTACACGTGAGATTCACAGTGACCCGTCGTAAATTGTCCCTTGACAGACCAGCAAGCCCGCTATTCTGGTGTTCTATGTCTATTTTCTGCTGGCGGCGGGCCGGACCACCGCAGCAAAAATCGGACCTCCTCCATCGTGACAGCTGGCCGGGGTGAAGGCCTCGTCGAGCCCTCCTCGGCCGAGATCAAGGCACAGTTCGCCTTCGAAGCCTAGCTCCGTCTCCGTGCCCGTATCGTGGAGATTCTCAGTATGACGTTGACGTCTAGCAGCCCCTGACCCGGCCCCTGGCTCGTCCACGTAGCCGTCGCTCCACGGGCCTTGGATTCTGAACCAGACTTTCTCGGCGTCCTGTCCAGGTTTTCGCCTTTCCGCGGACCTGGACGGGCCCCACGACCCCTGACGCAGTCGCCGCAAAACCTGGGTGAGCCCGCATTTTGACGCGTATATATCGGCCGACGACCCGGCGGTAGAAGGTGATAGAAGGCGTATACAGGGGCCGGCACTTACCGCAGGAATCTAGATCGAGATCTCAGAGCAGCATCGGGATCTCGCCGGACACGAGGCTATTCAGGTACGCGTTCCAGGGAACCCCGACAACAAGGACCTGGTGTTCTGCTAGTAGCAAGCGGCCGTTCTCACGACCCTCTCTCTCATCAAAGGTCAGTGCACGGTGGGCAACTGGAGGAGCACTGCACGCCAAGTGATAAGACCATCGCAGAGCTAGCTAGGCCCGGGCCACGTCTCATCATCATCTGGGAATGGCCTCATCTCTTCCGCGATAGGAAGTTTCCCGCTCCGTTTCGAGGTGCTTCCCTCACCGAAGATTTTTCTTCGGCTAGGCCCCCGTCGCGTCCGGACGATTACCTCCGCTCACCAGTCGCACTCGCAGGGCACGAGGGTCCACCGCAGTGAGCTTATTCACTTCCCCGGTTCGTGCCATCGGCGCCGATGGCCTTGTTTCCGTGAAGCTCCGTTTCTGACGCTGCTGCTCCCGGGTGTCGATACGTTAACTAACAGGACAGTCCTATCGCCAGCGCGCCCTAGGCTTCTCCCTCTGCGGGAACGGGAAGTCCGCGACGCCTTCAGCTCGCCGGTCAGTGAGGCTGAGCAGCATTTCTCATCTAGCAGGCGTTTCAAGAACCTTCCGCCCACCCCATCACAATTTCGACTTGGGCATCAGGGTACACAACCGGCCCACGATGGTGGGGAGCCACTCTTCCCAGAGGCCGACACCAGTCAAGTGTTGGGCCACTGCACGTGGGTACAGGATTATGAGCAGAAGGCCCTCAAGTACCGGTACATCCCGCCTAGCCAAGCTTTTTGCGTGCTAGGAATAACATCGAAATCTCGCAGAGCTTACTACCGCGCTGGGCTATCTCTCTGCCTGCTGCTAGGCTGAGGCCCTAGGCCCGTCCTCGGGCTTATGCTGCTCTGTTGAGCTCCCAGGCGCTGCTGCATGCAATTGCTGCAGTGCTGCGGCGCCATAGCACGCAGATAGACCAGGGTCCGGCCTAGCCACAAAATGCCCCGCTGCGGCCGCGATGCAGAACTGGGAGGTGAAGGAGGAGAGTTTGGTTCGGTCAGGATGCAGGCGGGATTGCTCCGGATGTAACCAGCCGGAGCAGACAGCACGCTTGCGATGCTGCTGCGTCTCACCCAATGCATGCTGAGGAGACGGTGATGGTATGGTTGGGCTGCGAAGACAGTAAGATACGGGTAAGGCCATTCGACTGCACCTTCAGGAAGTCAGCCTACGGGGGCTGTCCCGGAAGCAGGGTGTGTAAGCACCATATTGTAGCATCGCCTGACGCCATTGAGGCCATTCCCACCTCTGCCGCGCCCTGGGGACATGTTCACTGGGTCTAGGCGAGGGCAAGTGTGGGGTACGAACTGGCACGATCCGGATTCCGGGCTATATCTGCACAGCGGTATCGCGACGCCCAGAAAAGTACCTCGACCGCAGAGCAATATTACGCCCCGATATTACCTACCTTCGTAAAGAGTCGAGCCAACTGTTTTCCTCTGCTGAACCAAGATACCGGTTCAATCCTTCCATGCCACCGTATGATTCTGCAATGACGCGCGGAGCCTCCGGCCTCTGATGTGCAGCACTGCAGAGTAGCCCACCCTCCTCGGAATGAAAATCTGCACGCATCAAGTACTGTGCAGAACGAGTCACATTGGCCCGGCTCGATAGAAGGCTGTACCACAAACCGAGGGCAGGCGTAGCCAGAGTGCAGTTCTCTGCAAGCATGTTGAGGATCTACTGCGCTAATCGTCCTCGAGGAGAGCCTGTTGATCCTGGTACGGTTCGCAGGTTGATCGCTTTGATGCAGCCCAGGGGACATGGTGCAGTGGTCTGTCTCACTGAGGCCGCCAGAGTGAGCGGGAGATAGCTCGACGGCGAGATAGGAAGAGAGGTGATAATAAGCTGCATGGCTGAGGATGGCGGGTGATTCGACGAAGCCAGCGTAGCGCACAAGCCGAACCGACACCTCAGCTGGATGCGGCTTCATGAACTACCTTCCCCGCATGGGGGCGGCATGCAGACTGCTGCATTTGCACTTGTCTGTCCATGAAATATGGAGGTTTGCCCATGTCTCGAGTCAATTGCGGCCTTGGTATTCCCGGAAGGGTATGCTGGGTGCGGACGGCCCAAGGCCATCGTCCCTTGCGCCGTCGGCGGATAGTGTGACACCCTTTTCGGTCAAAATGTGGACGGCCCGGTTTTGTTTCGACAGATACTATGTAAATCTACGTCGCCCGGCCGGACCAGACGGACCCCTCATCGGAATTTGGCTTTCTGCTATCCAGAACGGCGTCTATATCAAGGTTGGGCCTGAACCCTCTCTTCCGCCCTCAAGGACCCAGGCGACTTCAAGATTCTGCTTTCCGGAATAGGCCAGTGCTATTAGATCGCTACTAGAGAACCCAGGGGTCTGGGACCGCATCACCAGCCAGGTGCCGGGCAGACGAGTCTGTGGGTGAAGAAATTGCTGCAGGGGATACCCGTGCCGATAGCCCACCTCCGTGAGACACGCAACCGACATAACTCGATGGCTCGACATGACGGGCACGGCTACCGGTGTGGGAGGACGTGGCCCCAGCAACTCCAACCAGGCGGGCGGGCGATATCGAATCCGGCCCCACACCGCAATCCTTTGTCCTCTCCTAGGGCAGAGGAACGTACGGCGGCTGGGTCCATCTAATGGCCGGTTAGCCGTGTGCCTGGAATATTTCGGGGGCCCTGTTCCTGTTCTCGGTAATTGATGATGTTCCGGAAGCCACACACGCCATGCCAGAAAAGAGTGGGTAAAACGTGGAGGGATTCCAAGCTGCAGTCAATAGTTGCTAGAGTGCGACTTGTTGAGCTCCTCTGCTGACGCACCGGGCCCGGCACGGTGGCCGTTCAAGTCCGCTTCCAGGTTTGCGGGATGAGATCTCGATCAAGTGTTGATACCTGCCATTCCTGAAGCGCCGAGGCTGGCACCAGGAAACAGGCCGCCCGACTGATCAACAAGTGCCAATTCAACAGCAAGGCAGTGTCTTGTGTACCGTCAGGGTGAGGACGATACCTATTACATCAGACCTAGAATGGCCCCGGTGATTGGTCGGGCGGCTGGCAGAGACAGGCATCTTCTCGGTGGGTTTCCTGGCGCTTGGTTGCGGAGGACTGGGTTTAAGCATCATCAATCTGTCTGCCACACACAGAATGCCATCCTTCCCGGATCGGGAACCCCCAACACGATGACGGACAGGCGGGGGAAAAAAGAGAAAAGCGGCGGTCGTCTGAAACGGGCGGGCTGCCTGGACGGCGACCGGCGAGGGACAATTTTGAGAACCAGTCTTACTGTGTGGTAGCGTCCGTGGTAAAAACAGTGTCAGATTCCACTCACATGGGATTCTCTGGGCACTCGCAGGAGGGATGAAGGGATCCCTTTGAGATCCAACAACACCGAGGACGGCACACCCCTCTCTCTCTGCGAGCCTGCGATGCCACCGCGCTGGGAACCAAGAATCAGCCAGTGGGGGGAGAAGAGCGAAAAGGACAGCAGAAAAACCGAAGAAAGAGGTCGTCGTTCCCTGTATCTGTATCTGTACTATGGCGTCCGTACTCGTACCCGTACCTGTACCTGTACCTTTACGCAGAGCCTGGCCCCCCCCCTGCAAGACGCAAGCACCGCAGCCCCACCGAACTTGACAACGCTGATAGTACCTAAATTGTCAGGGCGCTAGCCACGTTGAGGCAAGAATCAAAGTTACGAGCGCGACTGAGCGCCCTCGCAGAAACATCCGCTCGCTCGCTTGGCAGCCATGGCTGCCAGTCAATGTCTCTCAAAAGCCTCGTCGTCCCTCCTCCTCCACCCGCCTGCGCCCGAGCCCACCTTGCAACCTGGATCCGACCAGCTCCTCTCGACCTCCAGTGCTCCTCCTCCACGGACCTGCACCCAGTTCCAGCTTCAGACTGGACCGATTGGACACGTGCAGTGACGGTCCCGGTCGGTTGCCTGTTCCTTGAAAAGAGCCTGGTCGGCGAGCAGCAATAACGTCCTCACATATTGGCAGCTAGACATCATCGAGCTTCCACCCCTGGACAGGCCCTGGACGAGCCCCGGACGCACCCTTCCTCTGGACCTTGGACAACCTCGTCTGCACTTGCAGCTTGCTCCTACTCACCGATTTAAGTGCGGACCTATCCACCAGCTCTAGCGTGCGCCTCTTCCTGCGATCTTGAGACCACAGGAAGAACAAAGAAAGAAAAAAAAAAAAGATAACAAGAGGGAAAACCCAGGCCGGCCCTATCAAGACTGCAACGTTGGGTCCGTCATCTCTGCCCGGCGCTAATCGGCACGACCAGCACACCAAGGCCTTGTTCAGTGATGGTACGGTGACTCTGATCGGCATCAGCATCAGCACTGCCTTTCCTTAAGCGCCGGCCCATCCCAGCGCAGACTTGATGCACAGTCACCGTCGAACTCAAAAACCACGTCGACCTGTCCCTCTTGCGATACCTCGACTGGCAGCCAGCAAGCAGCCAGCCCTCCTCAACGCCCTTCCCAGCACCGCGGCTCTTCCCGAAAGACCCCCCATCCCCAACAGCGGGTGGGCTTGGTCACCAATCTCTCTCAGCTGGTAACGACCGAATCGACAGCCACCACGCGACCTCGCCGTCGCACAGTCCTTGACTGGTCAGATTGGGCTCCGGAACACTCTTGTCTCGTGCACGTCTGCTTCTTCCCTTTTCGGTTGGGGCACTTACGATCTCGGACCTCTGGCACCACAAAGGTTCCCATCCGAGGAGTAATCGACCAAAGAAATTGCGGAGTACGCCAACGCGTGCGTACTTCACTTGCGCTCAGGGAGAACAAGACTCCACTCTTGCAACCTTGGTCTAGCGACCGGCCTTTTCGGCCTGCGCTCGTCATTTCCTGCCTGAGTGGCCGCCACGACGACACTACCGCAATAGATCCTTATCCTTAGGCCCCGAAGGCGCTTCTCATAAAATCTCTCACGAGCACCCGTCCTCCGTGCCATCCTGCCAGGCCCCTGAGGATGCTCGAATCTCAGGTGCCAAGGCGACGCCCGCTTCCCGAATCTGCCATTCAGGTCCCTTACTCACATTCCCGCACCCGTACAACCTCCTCTGGCGTCTTCCCCATGCAGGTCCAGCAACCACAACCGCAGGCCATGTATCTTGGCCAGCCACAGCCGTACGGCCGACAGCGTCGCACCCCTTCCGTAAATACCTTCAGCTCCGTATCGAGCGGGGGCGGGGGTGAAAGAGGACCTCCCCCTCCAGCAGCGTACCGAAACTCCCCTCCCAGCGCCGACCTGCGCCGCTCCACCTCCTCCCGCTCCAACGGCTCCGTACAGCCGCTCAGCTACGTCGCCCTGCTACGAAAACAAAAGGCCACCGTGTGGTGCGACCGCGCGCAGCCAGAAGACCCCTACATGCTCGCGAAACAAAAACAGGCGAAGATGCGAGCCCTCCAGGCGGTGGGGTCGGGGACTGGCTCGGGCGCGACGGGCAGCAACCGGACGTCCACGGGACTCAGCAGTGCTGGCGGCAAGGTGGTGGGCAAGATCCGGCACCACGGCAAGCCCGCGGTGGTCGGATACTCGCCAGACAGCAACTACGTGGGCGTGGGCGGCGTCCCCCTACGGCTTAGCGCGACGGAGGTGGAAGGCGAGGATTCCGACGACGACGACATGGCGAGCCAGAGGCTGCATCACCGTAGAACGGGGAGCAGCGGGCGGTCAAGCACCGCGGGGAGCATCGGCCAGGGGCGGCGGGGACTGAGCTACCGAGCGTCGACGGGCAGCGGTCTCCAGATGACAGGCGGCGGCTCGCAGAGCAGCAGGAGGTGGACCGGCAGCGGTGGTGAGAACACACCGGAGAGGAGAGGGAGCCTCGCCGACACCGGGTCAGACAAGCGGCCACCGAGCGACACAGCGAGCGGAAGCAGTAGCATGGGCGAACGTGCCGACGACGTGCCGGACCTGGACCCTGCCGCGGCGCGGCTGGCAAGCAACAGCCTGATGAACGCGACGCTGACGAGGGAGAAGAGCGTCAAGAACCCGGACGAGCTGCGTAGGAGAGGTAGCGTCGACGAGAGGACGATGACGCTCACGTCTGGAAGACTGTTCATTGCCAACCCGGACTAATCCAAACCAACCCTATCATACCCCATCATGGCTGACGCCTCTCTCTCTCCTTTGTTCATCGACTCAAACGGTATCGATACCACTAGTTTCCAAAGGAAATCCAAAGGAAGCTATACCCAAAGCCGCGCTTATTCTCCTTACACTCTGGCATAGCAGCACGCCGCACACACGAAACGGTGACCCTGCACAGAAGCCTACGCATCTATCTCCTACCTTGTACTTCTTTCCTCGCGCATCTTGCCGTCGTCATCATACACATCATTGCATTGCTGGGCGTTTGAGGGAGGAGCAAACATCAGACTACACCAGTCGAGCTTGGATCTGCTTTGTGTCTTTTGTGGACGGTCAGTGCTGGCCTGTCCGGCTGGTTTATCGGTTTTCTTTAGCATCTGCTATTAGGCCAGATCCTTAGCAGTGGCTCTCAGGCCATGGATAATACAACCTTGTTTATTTGGTGGCTACTTGTCAATTTAAAAAATTTATCTGCACATGTGCTGCACCCTTGATCCTCAAATGCTATCTGTGAAGACCCCCGAGCCAACTGTGATTTGCAATAGGTTACTCAACGATGACACACATCCACTCTAGCAGATCCGCTTTCTTGACTGGAACACTCGGGAGTGTGAAGGCCATCACAAGTAGTCAGCAATGACCTCCCTTTTTGGCCTGAGATGGAGCATGTAGACAAGAAAAGAATAGCCTCAGAAAGAGAATAGAGCCTCTCAAGTCTCTCCCCCCTCCTTTGCCTTGAACCACAATGTAAACAGACCAGAAGGTATGTCCTGGTTTCCTTCACGTTAAATCACACACAGCCTTGTCCTTTACCAGTCACTGCCAGTGTAGGCTAAACTTGGGATGGAAACTTAAGCAAAGTGGCCCGTGCGCACTACGCGTCCTCCTTCCACAACGCGACTGCTACGCGCATCAAAGGGTCCACCTGCTCCGTGACTACTCTAATCCTGAGCCTCGTCGGTCAGCGACACAACTCCAGCCTTTCATTCCAGCTCTGGTGGTTTCAGGATCTCGAGCTCTCTAGATTTGACCAATTGATCCTTCTATCAATCAGACACTCGCTGTCTCGTTACTACCCTCCTTGACTTCGATCTCGAATCTCGACTGCTGTGGAACTCATGCGCCGCAACAACGCGCCAGATCACACTCACTGCACCACTGCTCTCCCGTCTGTTCCATCCCTAGGCCAGGGGCTACCGCCACGTCAATGCCGTTGATGGTCATGTCGCCAAATGCCGCGGAGATGGAGTCTCCAAGCAGGAAACGGAGCCACGAGGAGTATTCTGATGACATCTCTGATGTCCAAGTCAAGACTGAAGGCCAGCTCCAAGTCAAGATGGAGCCTTCAGACATAGGTAAGTCTAAGATGGAGAGGACATGATAGCGCCGTCTGAGTGTGCCAGGTTTCCGCAGCTGACATGTCAAAAGGCGCTTCCATCCCATCACACCTATCGAGACACTCTCCCCCAGTACACAGCAGCCCAGGAGCCCTCACCGAAGCAGGCTCTAGCACCCCCGGTGGAAGTTCGACGTCTCCTAACACGCCCACTCGACAACCACTGCAACCTGTGATCCCAGCACCACACAACACCCTTGCCACGAGCCAACCGCCGACATCTCCTACCGCCAAAGCTCCCCTGCCAACAACCCAGGGCCCTCCTGTCAAGAAGAAGAAGTTGACGCCTGCGGAGAAGCAGGCGAAGCAAGCAGAGGACGCCGTGAAGAAGGCAGAGCGAGAGAAGATAAAACAGGAAAAGGAAGCGCAGAAGATAATCAACGAGGAGAAGAAAGCGCAGAAACAGGCTGACAAGGAGAAGAAGCTCGCGGAGGCAGAGGCCAGGAAGAAAGAGAAGGAGCAGAAGGAGCGCGAGAAGAAGGAGGAGGCTGAGCGCAAGGCCCGGGCCCAGACCCGGATTGGTGCTTTCTTCAAGAAGGGACCCGCGACGCCCAAGAATGCTCCACAGACACTCGCCGACTTACCGGTCAAGACTAGAAGCCCGTCGCCGGCTGTTGCGCAGACGGAGTACGAAAAGCTCGCCATTCCCTTCTTTATTCACAACAATGTATCGCTGGCGAAGAATCCCTTTGGGGTGGACGGTGAGACTCAGGAGACGAAGACTTCAATTCTTGCGGACTATCTCACAGGAAAGCGCTCCCCCGTGCCCACAAAGGAGTTCGACCCAGTCAGTGCCTTACATCTTGTCACCGCGCCCTTGCCGCGCGGAAAACACTATCCCAGCGTTCGGGACATTATGTCCGATCAACAGGGTAGGGTCTCCAATCCCATTGACCTCGTCGGGGAACAAGTGAAGCTGCCTGCACGGCAGTCTCTAAAGACCATCCCCATGAAACAGTTCTCATTCCACGAGGATGTACGTCCGGGCTACTACGGTACGATAACGAGCGTTCAATCTGTGGCAGCACTGCAGAAGATGGCCCGTAAACCCACAGCGAAGGACCTGCCTTTGAATTACGATTACGACTCGGAGGCAGAGTGGGTGCAAGGCGATGAGGAAGAGGATGAAGAGGGAATCGAGGACATGACTGAGGACGAAGATGAAGAGGATGATGACAAGTCCATGGATGGGTTCCTCGACGACTCCGAAGACGTTAGGCGTGGTCACGGCCCACTGATGCCAGTAGGCTCGATGGAGCCAGAGACCAGTGGCATCTGCTACGAAGATCGCAAGAGGCGAAACCCAAATCCCCAGATGTACAAATTCCGCATGGAATTCATCATCCGTAAGTTATTTCAAGAGCCCCGCATTCGGATCGTTACTGAACACGTACATAGCCGACCTCGAGCATCATCATTCTATCGACCCATTTTCGAAGGCATACTGGCCTTCTGATACAAAGGCGATTACGTCCACCTGCCCAGGTCAGACGGTCAAATCTAAAACCGCAAAAGGTCAGGCTGCTGAAGCCACTTCCAATGGCACTATGCCTCCACCTCCCGCACCGAAAGCATCCACAGCTGGCGCCAGCAACTCTGCCCCTGCTACAGATCTCATACCCGACCGTCTAATAGATGAGTTCAAGGCTGTCGTTCTTGAGTTCAAGTTCCTTCCGAAGGCGGCCTTGATACCCACCCTGCAGCACAAGTTCGATAAGTGCAAGAAGACACAGATCGCAGCCACGTTGGAGCATGTGGCCGAGAGGCCCAAGAAGAAGGGAGACTGGCAGCTCAAGTCGGACGTTTGATCACCGGATGTTTTTTGTTTTTATGTCTTTGCATGCGATTGGCGTTGAGAATTTGCACTCACGAGTGGTTGTCTGAGTCAAAAGAGTTGACGCTGTGCCAGAAATTGACACGGCGGTCTCGTCCGGGAGCACGTCATGGTAGCCTCCGCGGATTGAGATGCTCTATTAGATGGGTATTCCGCGGCCCAGTATCACGTTGAGCATCGTATTGCAGAGATGGCTCTTTCCCCTGCCTTGGACCTCAATAGATCACGAGGTATACGACGATGACGCACAATGCGGAAGGTGACGAGGAGTGAGGATGGCAAATGTTACGACACCAATTTGCTAATCCTGTTGGTCGGCGGTCGTTAGTATTATGGGACACCGCGAACGGGCCTTAATGGCTACATAACTTCGTGTTGGCATTTAGAGGAGTCGGGTCAATGAAATCCATGAAAGGCATTAAGACGTTTGCTCCAGTGCACCCATAGGCCACGCGTGAGGACCATTAACTTGTCTTCTGAACATTATTCTGGCAGTGACTCACCTCTTGGGCTCCAACGCCTTGGGCTTGCTTGCAGATTCAATGCAACAATGGCGCCGCCTGATTATCACCCTCCCCCCGGGCGAGTCGAGGAAGTAGTTTCAAGTAGGTACATTCATTTGCTAATATCGTCACATAAATGACACAGTGTGAACCAATACCAAGATCATAGGAACACAAACGCCATCTTGAGTCAGACTCACAGAACTCATGACCCAACATGCAGCAGCGGAAGAGAGAGAAAATAATGCCATTAAGGGCGGTGTGGAAACTAAATGCCTGCCACCAAAGTGTACCCTCCTCCTGCGTCCTTCATACTACCTCTGTTAATTTGACCTTGACGAATCCGTAAAACTCATCGTAGGGTGCTCTTGGCTCGTTTCGTGGTCGCGTTCTTTGGTACATACATGAATACATATTTCCAGCCCAGTGCATCACATGCGCCTGTTTTTGTCCCCCCGTCTGTCCAGACCAGACCCGCCCGCCCCCCGGTGTCTATCATGTTGCGTTCAAAGCCTGAACCATCCGTCACGCCGAGGGGTAACTGAAGGAGATGGAGCCCTGACATAAATGATCACTAGTCATCCATCGGCTTGTCCTCCAACGTCACCCCCCGGTGCTCGTCTGCAGTGGACTCGGCCAGCGGAGTCGGGTTGACGGGGATTCTGCGCCCCAGCGAGGACCGCGCGGGGTTGCGGCCCAAGGAGCTGCGTTTCTCGAGGGATTCGGTGGACCGAATCGTCTCGGACCGACTCCTGGTCGAGTTGGGAGACTCTGTCGTCTCGCTGCCGTTGAGGATAGACTCGGGAGAGGAGCTCTGCGTGGGCGTACCCGCCTCGCCCGGGACCTCAAGGCTAGAGCGCTTGATGCCGAGCACAGGACCCACGCTCTGTCTTGTTGCCGGAGTCTTCTCCGTCGGGCTGGTGACGCCCGCCTGCGCCGATACGGGGAACCGGCCGACGCTCCTGTCCCTACGGTGAGAGCCGCTCGGCCCGCGTGGGCTGGGTGCCGGGGAGGTCGCTCTGCTACGGCTACCTCCTGCCTTCTCCAGCAGCAAGCGCTGGCGCTCCTCTTGGTACTGTCTGCGGTTGCTCTCGTTGGTGCTGATGGAGCGCGGTCGCTGGCTCTCCTTGCTCGTCACTGAGGCGGAGAGACCCTGTGTCGACATGCGCTTCAGCTCGCTGAAGATGGCGGTCTTGTGGGCGAATAAGTCGCGGAGCAGGCGGTACGCGTGCTTCTCCTCCATAGTGAGGGAGGTCTCCACACGTGGTCGCATGATGCAGGGCGCCAAGGTGGTGGCAAGAGAGGAGATGTACTCCTCGTCGGCGCTCGTCAGCTCGATGAGGCGCGTGAAGTGGTTCATGCATGCATCGAGCGTGGCGATGTTGGTGAGCCTCAGCTGGGACAGTGTCTGCTGTAGCACACCAACGCGATTGCCGTCCTCTGAGGTCTCCGGCCCAGGGTTATTGTAAAGGTTTCTAATGATCTCATACACGTGAGAAGACACCAAAGAATCTGTATCCGTCAGTATGACCGCAGAGACATCAAATGCAATATGTGTGAGACTCACCAGGAAGTTCAAGAAGATAAAGTTTGAGGAGGCTGGCAACAGTGGGTATATCAAATTCAGAAAAGACCTCGGGCGAGAACGGCTTGCCGTCGTTGACCTTGGCACGGAGAGCATGCGTCTGGGACAGCGGAACATCCACCAACCAGACGCCCCTTCTAGCATCATCGCCTTCAAGGTCAGGGTAGTGGTTATCGAGATACGTGAGGATGGTCGTGATGATCATGGGCACGCGCTTCTTATCCGCTCTGGCGCGAGCTTCGAGGTCAACGCCGAAAGCCTGCTCATCGACCTTGTTGTAGTAATTCTCGTAAATGGTCACCTTCGGAGCGAAGCGACCCGTGCGGTAGTTCTCCAGGAGATAGCGAAGGTCACCCTGTGGCTGGATCGTCTCCTGGTACAGCATCATCTTGTCGACGGCGGACTGGATGATGGGCAGGACATTGCCGATGGCGCCGGAGAAGTCAAGAATGACGGTCTTGATGGCCTTCAGCCTGTCGAGCTCACAGCGCTCCAGGAACTTGAGATGCACTGAGATAGCCTCTTCAAGCTCGCACCTCGTCTCGTCCAACTTCCGGACACCAACCTTGTACTTCTCGTCTGCTTCCTTCTGTTCCCTGCGCAGGCGGTCCGCTGGGGTCTCGTTGGGATATGGGTTGTTGAGGGGGTTCCAGTTGGCGAGGTATTCGTTCAGCGTGCCCACGACAGGCGAATCAGCGGTGTCCGGGCCGTTAGAGGCCATCGAGAAGGTCCTTCCCACCGTCGGCTTCTTCTCCGGAACACCCGTCATCTGGAACGCCTTTGGCCGCCACTGGTAGAACAACTTGGAGCTGTTCGCGAAGGTGTTGCCGACGTTGCCGACGAGCCTCAAGAAACCGCTCGAGACCAGGTCCTGTCCGATGCGCTCCGCATAGCTGACACTGGTGGTATCCATGTACTTCTGCAGGTACTCGACGATGTCCGCGCCGGCAGAGGTATTCATATACGTTCCCAGGATCGGCACCTTGGTGTCCTGCAGCTTGATGTTGTTCAACATGTGCGTCAACCGCTTCTTCATCTCCTCCGCGTCGAAGTGCTCGTCGCCGATCTCATACACCTCGTCCTCGTCGCTGACATCGGCCTCCTTGTTGTCCGACACCTTGATCTCGGGTATGTTGGGCTTGGGGCTGTCCTGCGGGTCCTGGAAGGCGAACTTGTTCTCCTCCTCGAGGTCCTCCACCAGGCGGCACTTGTTGAAGTAGTTGCTCCTCAGCTTCTTGACCTGCTCGGCCTGTCTGTCGTGGGCCTTGATCCGGGCCTGCAGCTCATCCTGGGAGTCTTGTATGCGCGTCTCGTGAGCCTCGCACCATCTCGAAAAGGGGTTCACGACGAGATCCCGGATGTTCTGGGCGATCTTCTTGTGGTTCTTCGCGCCGTCCACCATCTCGGTCCGCACGCCGTCGAACGCCTGCGCAAAGAAAGGGGTCAGTCAGTCAGCTCGGGCTCAACGACACCAGGCCGCCCGGGAGGGGGAGGGGAGGTTCCGTACTTTTCGGACGCTGGCGCCATCGTCTTTGGAAAAGCCGCCCTGGATCTTGTCGGCCGCGGGGGCGATCTCCGAGAGTTTCTGGCCGTATGCCTCCTCCGCCTCTGCGCGCATGCGGGCGATCGTCAAGACCTGCCGGTTCTCGATGACGCCCTGCTGCAGCTTGCTGAACAGGACCCCGAGACCTGCCGGTTGTCAGTGGGGGGTCGCCTTCTTCCCTCAAGTACTCATCCTACCTGCGGCATAGTCGCCCGTCCAGAAACTATCTTGGAAGCCGGGCATGCTGGGCAGTGACGACAGGCACCTGCGTCAGGCCTGTTGTGTCGTTGGGGCGGTTTGCGATTGCGAGTGAGCGGAGCTACGGGTCGCGTAAAGACATATACGTCCTGGCTTGTTTCTCTTCTCGTGGTTTGGGGAGATTCGCAGCTCGGGGGAGGGGAGGAAAACTGTTGATGTCAAGGAGGTCGTGGTCGAGTGGCCCGTCCTATTTGGTTCTATCTCTCGTCGGCCGAGACCGAGCAGGGCTAGGAGATTCGGGTGAGGCTGAGCAGCTGGGCTGTTGGCGGCCCCGAGGGTGTGGCCCAGGCACTTGTTGGATTCCGGATCGTGGGTCTTTTTTTACCGCTGCCGGGATCTCGAGCTGACGCCAGCGGTGAATACTAGCAGACGGACTCGCGTACAGTCAGAGGGGGTCAGTCGAGCAGCAAGCAGTGACACTCCCGGGGAGTCGACTCAGGGCAGATCGTCTGGCGGGCGTGAGGAGGAGGCGTCCGACAGGAAAGGGGGCTCACGACCTGCTTCTGCGTTGTCAGTGTCAGGCTGGAAGCCAAGGAAGCCTCCACGTCGGGTTCGCGACAGCCACCGTACATAGTAGAACCTTGCAGGAAACGAAATCTCCAATGCAGAAGAGGGCTCCGCCAGGCCTGTCGTCCCGCCGCTGTCATTGGTGACAGCCGCTCTAAAGTTCCGTTGGTCCAGGGGCCCCCATGAGGCAGCCCAGGCCCTGCCCGGGTAGCCCCTGGACCGAGGATCAGTGGGCGAGCGCCGTCCTCGACAACGCCCTGAAATGAGAGAGACAGCGTCCCGCCTCCCCTTCCACGCCTTGCCTCTCCTGCCCGCCGGGCCAGCGCCCCTGGTGACGTCGACCTCGCGCCTAGGTGCGCCTGTCTACACACAGTACATACTATGGCAGTACGGACTATTCTCATATGGGTCCGCCCTCCCTGCGAGGCGTCACGGCCAGGCCCGTCTGGACTATGCATATCGTACGGCCGACCTCTGCTGCAGCAGGTGTCGTCATGCTACCGTCCATACATAGGGGGAGGACATAGATCGCATACTACCTACTCTGTATCAGTATATACCCCCACCTGCCTGGCATGTGGGCTTGTCTTCCTCCCGCTCCCTCGCCTCGTGCCTACGGGGCCTCCATACGAGCCCAGAGGCGAGGAGTGGCGCAAGAGGAAGATCATCTGGTATAGCTTTGGGTAGTACTAGCGGTTTCAACGGCAGACAGGGGGTTAAGCGACAAGCGCTGCCGGGCTATTTATGACTTGATCGGCGTCGCTTATCAAGCAACCACCAGCACAATGCCGCCGTATGCACGACGCGGCAACGTCGCCCTGTCGTCGTGGTGTCCTGACCCAGCGACAGTCCTCCTGAGGTCACCCCCATCCGACCTCTGAATTGCCAGCCGCCTCTGCTCAGGGGTCCCGAGTCAGCATGATGTCCCCACGCGAGAAGGGCGAGCCCAACGAGCACGTCCTAGACAAGCGAGATGATACCCGCCGGGCCCCGCGCTCACGATCCCGTATCATTGCATGGCTCGCACTCTGCTTCCTCCTCCTGGGTGGCCTCTCCAGGGTGTCCCACCGTTGCATTCATGCCGTCTCGCACAGGTTCCAACCCGGGCCTCTCACGATCGACGAGCGGGTGAAGAACATCCTCTCCGTCACCCCGCTGATAGGTCAGGCGCATAATTCCTCCGTGGCGCGGCGATAGGCGCTAATCGATTCTCAGATGGTCACAATGATATGCCCATTACGATTCGCCTGCTGTACAACAACCACATCAACAATGCGACCTTCCAGGTCCCCTTCGAGACCGGCAAGACCCCTGGTCACGTCGACCTCACCCGCCTCCGCGAAGGCATGAACGGCGGCGCCTTCTGGAGCCTCTACTGGATGTGCCCGGACAACATGACCAACTTCTCCGACGAGATCTACGCCCCGATCGTCCAGGCCACGTACCAGCAGATCGACCTCATGGCCCGGATACGGGCGCTCTACCCGTCCCAGTTCTCCCCCAGCGTCAACTCCAGCACCGCTCTGGCCGCCTTCAAGCAGGGCCAGCTCATCTCGCCCTTCGGCATCGAGGGCCTGCACCAGATCGGCAACAGCGCCGCGAACCTGCGGCGGTTCTACGACATGGGGGTCAGGTACGCCACGCTGACCCACAATTGCCCCAACCGCTTTGCCGACGCGGCGATCTGGTCGAACCCGACGCGCAAGGCACCGGCGGGCGGGCTCTGGGGCGGGCTGAGCGAGGACGGGAAGGCGCTGGTGCACGAGATGAACCGCATCGGCATGATCGTCGACCTATCCCACACCAGCGTAGACACGCAGCTCGACGTGCTCGGTGGGGGCGGCGACGGCTGGGAGGGCAGCCTGGCGCCGGTCATCTACAGCCACAGCTCAGCGTACAGCGTCTGCCCGCACCCGAGGAACGTCCAAGACCACGTTCTCCGGCTGGTCAAGGAGAGGAACAGCCTCGTGATGGTGAACTTCTCGCCCGACTTCGTCTCGTGCGTCGAGGGTAACAACGAGAACGGGCTTCCGGACTTTTACCCGCCCAACTCAACACTGGCGCATGTTGTGGAGCACATCACGTACATCGGCGACCTGATTGGGTATGAGCATGTAGGTCTCGGTAGCGACTTCGACGGGATCCCGAACACGCCCGAGGGTCTGGACGACGTCTCGAAGTATCCGGATCTGGTCGCCGAGATGTTGCGGCAAGGCGTGAGTGATGAGGATGCTGCGAAGGTTGTCGGTGGCAACTTGCTCCGCGTGTGGGAGGAAATCGATGCCGTTGCGCTGGATTTGCAGTCGAAGGGCACGCTGGCCTTGGAAGATGACCTAGAGCCGTTGCGGTTTGGAGCGATGTCGTACTCTGAGATGATGAGTTCATTGTAAGAGTGCAGACGAGACCCTCTTCGGGGAACGGCAAGGTCTTGCAGATGGCCCTGGTGAACCAAGCAAAACCGGCTTTAAGTTCGTTGTCAGACTGTTTGTGGGGGAATCGAGGTTGTATTCCAATCTACAGGGGCGGTTCTCACTCGAACCTGGGTGAAGTCAAAGTCTGTTCGGATCTTGTGAAATTTTTGATTGCTTTTCTCCGTCGAGAAGGTCTGGCCACCTGGACAGAATGCTTAGGTTTTCGCAGGCTCTATCTCCCATCGAGATGGCGCGTTACATCAGTTTTATACATGGCCACTTCCTTCTATTTTCTCTGCCGTCCACCCCAATGTGGTCCGAATACGCTCTGAGACCCCCACACCGTCGCAAAAAGGCGGCCAACATCCGCGGCGAGACTCGTCTCAGTACTCTTTCCCAGATTTCAATGATATAGCGATTACCACCGTCCAAACCTCTCCAGCCGATTCAGCCTTGCCGCCGTCGCGTTCTGGTTGCGTGCCCTCTGTCCGCGCACGGGCAGACCCATGACGTGCCTCTTGCCCCTGTACGAGCCCATGTCCCTCAGCCGCTTGATGTTGTTCTGCACGATCTTGCGAGCGTCGTTCTCGATCGTCATCGTCGACAGCTCCGCCGTCAGCTGCATGATGGTCTTGGGGCTGAGCGCCTCCAGCCGCTGCCGTGGGAAGATGGAGTACTTTGCCATGATGCGGTCGGCGGCCTGGCTACCGAGGGCGAAGAAGGAGGTCAGGGCTTTCTGTGAATCGAGCATGTCAGTTCGGGTCTTCGCTGGTTCCCGGGGGGGGGGGGCGCGTTCGATTGTGGGATGCTAGAGTACCTTGACCAGCTTTTTCTCGCCGAAGTTGACGCCGAAAACGAAGATCTGGAGGGAGTCAGTCGCGGATCAATGGGGGCACTGGAAGTGTAGTACGTACCGCCATCTTGACAACAATTTGTCCTCCTCTCACCTCGATAAGGGAATCATTGGCGACCGACAGCGTCCTGGAAGAGTGTTCGCGGGTCGTTGATTCTGCCGCATCGGCGCCGTCATTCTTTAGCCGTTGTTGCGGCTCTGTGATGAGTAAGCATCTGACCAGATTCTGGCAAACCACCCCCCCCCCCTGTAGCGGCACTAAGCACAGCTCACTGCTTGAAATTCAACCTTCACCAACTATTACACCTTAAGAACCAGATAACGGGCGCGTCATTAGGAGTCTGAATTGGAAAGTGTTGACGAGTCGTACGGGAAGTTTTCAGGATTCGGCCTCGCAAGTTTCAAGCTTTGGGTACCTCAGGGCGACCTAGAATTCAACGTTCGACGCCCGTGCAACGGTCAGCATTAGCCTTTGAGCCTCAATTCGAGACGACAGCCCGAAATGTCCGAGGAATTAGCAGACGAAGTCGAGGCTATCAATTCAATTTACGGCGAAGGCAGCCTAGTCACAGCTGGCGAGGACTCAGAGATCTACATCCTCACACTACCAGAGGAGACAGTCTCATTACGTCTGCAATTCCCGCCAGACTATCCAGCTGTCCCGCCCAGCGTACTCAGCACGAACAGCTCGGGGGGAAACGCGGGGTGGCCGCTCGAGATCTAGAGCTATTTCGCAATGCACTGTGTAATATCTACCAGCCTGGCCAGGTGTGCCTGTTCGATGCGGTTGAGGAGCTCAAGCGGTTACAAGAGGAGGCCGGTCTGACTCAGGAGCCTTCACTCGACAATGAGGATGTAGACGAGGGAAGGCAGACAACGGTCAAGCCGGACGTTGCAGATGACCTTGGCCCTGAGCCTCCGTGGGTCCTATCAGAACCCGTTACGGAGTTGAGATCGACTTTTATAGCCCGGTGCGCCGCAGTCACCTCGCCTGATCAAGCAGCTCAGTACACTCAACACCTGTTGGCGAGTGACAAGCGCGTTCGGACTGCTACGCACAACATTACAGCTTGGCGGATTAGAGGAGCCAACGGGACGTCCTTCCAGGATTGCGACGACGACGGGGAGACCGCTGCGGGAGGACGCCTTCTTCACCTGATGCAACTGATGGATCTTTGGGATACCATGGTGATTGTGACTCGTTGGTACGGCGGGCAGAAGCTCGGGCCTAGAAGGTTCGCGCTGATCAACGCCGTGGCGCGCGATGCCTTTGTCAGGGCGGGCCTGGTGGAGGACTCAACCACGGGCAAGAAGAAGGGCCATGGGAAATGAGGAGCGAGTGGAGAAATCTGATGTCCAGATCATCGACAAGAATTGCGACTGACTAAGCAAAGTTGCGCTATTATGGACTGAAATCGACGGAGTAACACACTTTTCCCCCAGAAACCAGCCGGACAACAGTCGTCTATAGGAAAGACGAACGTCTGTCGCCTATCCTCCACAACGCCAGCTAATGCCAATAAGGAAGAATTTGTTAAAACAGATGCAGGCCGACAAAGAAAAAGTGCCAGAGTACCGGATCAACCCAATATGATACATCCACCGTCCACAGAGCCAACGCTGAAAAGATATTGTAATATTTGAGCAGCGTGCCCGCCGGATCAAGCGAATTCCCCTCATCCGTGCTTGATCAACAATGGATTCAAGGTGTCCATAGCCTTGTCTGCAAGCTCGCTCGACAATATGACCGCGCCAGTCTTGGCGGTGGACAGATACGACAACTCGGCATTCTCCTCCATCTGCAACTCCTCCGCTAGCTTGCCCGCCACGCCAGCCACAATACCCGTTGCTTCGAAGGGCAGGTCGACGAGGTCGAGGAAGATCGGTACCAGGTCGGCTTCCGTAGGCCCGATCAACGAATCCCCAAAGTAGTCGAGCAAGCACTTGTCGATGAGGAGTGACGCCTCGTCTTCCTCCGTCATGGTCACCGAGAGGAACCGAGGCTGGCTGACCAACGCCGCGACGAGGCTGGTGTAGAATTTCGTGTCGACCTTGTCAACCCAGGAAGCCTTGCGGTGGTTTCCATTTCCGCTGTGGGACCTGGCCGGTCTCGAATAGTCGTCGTCATGCGAAACGTCTTTGCCGGAGCAGTGGATCAGGCGAAGGTCGTAGTCGATGTTAGGCACGACGTTATGCTTTTTGAGCATCTTAAATGTCCGTACTTTGGGAATGATATTAGCGATAAGGTCTACTAGAGCTCAAAGAAGCGACAGTGCTTACCCTGCAGTTCAGCGACATTTGATGGTGGTGGCGTGGACGGCGGCTCATCGCTCTCCTGGCTGAGGCCCCGACTGTGTGATAATGCGACAGGTGACACGAAGGAATCATGACTATCCTCAGGGCACTCAAAACCTCTTGATAGCAGCGCGTGCACCACGCTCTGGCGGTTTCTGCTCGGCACTATGATGAAGTCGGAATAGTAAGAGGTGATGAAGAAGATGGGAATGCCAACTAGCGCGAGCGGCGATGTCAGATCGACGACTCGAGATCCGGCGTCCATGCCAGGAGACGATACCCGGACGACACAATACGACTCCTTGGATATCGACACCGTCTTTGCAGCGTCTCTCGGCAGCCGCTCTATGATCGGCTTGAAGATCTGCTTTGCCCAGGCGTCGTGGCACACAATCGAGCACTCGATCGGCGTCACGCTGATGTTGAGGAAGCCATGCTTTTGATCCAGGGTCAGGCCATCGAGCTGCTCATCGAGCGAGGCGCCACTGTCTATGCTCGGAGGGAGAAGAATCCTCAGTATCGGCTGCAGGAATTGTGAATACAGGCTGAGAGGAATATGTATAAGACTGAGCGTCTCGTCCTGTCATGGCGCTGTTAGTATCGAACCTTAGTCGGCTTTACTTCCATTGCCGAGCCAGATTGCCCAGACTTCTGTCACGACGACGGCTCAGGCAATTCTTGCGCCTGCACATGAGATCTCCATCTCTATCTCATATCTAAAGTCATTCAAATGACAGCCCTTCATTGCGACGACAACACAAGGAGTGCACAGCGCCGAGCACAAGAACACCCCGCAATCGGCCTCCGCCCGGCACTGGGGAGATAAACGGACTGCGATAGATGCCGGGCCTCAACGCGAGGCTGGATGGAGGTCACGAATGAATCACAGAACTGTTCGACTTACGAGAAATTTGATCTCGGCGTTCATGATTGACTACCGCAGAGTGAAGAAACACTGCCTCTCGCTGATCATTCTCCTTTGGCGGAGCGGCACTTGACCCTTGCTTGAACCCCACAGATGGTTTGCTGGACCCTGTATTCGCGGCGGCAAAAGTAACTCTGGGGCGGGATTGAGAAAGCCAATCCGAGGAGTCGCCTGCAGTGCGGAGGCGGCTACGCTCCTGGGCTTATTCGATTCTTCGAGGACAATGGTCGATGATGACAGCTCTCGTCGAAGACTCTGGCATCTGCTGGCGACTGAAGATAAGGTCGTCGGTGCTCGGTCCTCCTCCGCCTATGAGTCGATTCCTGCCAGCGCCGATCGGACGGAAGAGACGGTGGAGATCCTAGATTGGCGAAGAAAAGTCGGCTGGAGGCACGGCGCGTGCCGCTAAATTAAGTCCCACTACGTGTGCAATCTCCTGCGAGCTTGTCGATGCCGGCAGCCGCACACGGCGTTCAAGATATGAAGGACAAAGGCAGGCAGGGGGGGCTTTGTTGTATGTGAGGTGGCTCGAAGAAAAAGGGAACAAGCCGTCGGGACCCCTCAAAAAATGGTCACTGAGGCCTTCTATCAGGCCGGCAACTTGGCGGGTCGCGGGGGCGCCTGACGTTGATCCAGTCTCGCCTAGTGTAGCTCTGTGACTTCGGTCATTTCTGCGGAATAACTGTGCAGGACATTGGACAACCTCGACCTGCCCAATTCCCGGCTCCAGTTTACGCGCCTCGCCGCCCTTCCTGATCCTTTTTCGTCACGGACGACAGAGACGACCTGCAAGGTAACGTCACCGATGCTGCCTTAGCGTCGACAGGCGGAATGATATCGTGCTAACACGAGATGGATAGGTGAGTGTGAGGGAGAGCGACGTGCGTATTTCATACTTTATATTGGATACTCCCCAGTGGTGCCAGCATCACCGCCAGCCGCCCTTCATTCCTCGCTACCTGCATGAACACGGTCAGGAGAGGTGCATACTCCTGCAGCACACTTGGCGCAGGCATGCAGTCCGGCAAGCTAGAGACATTCGGGACTCTCTTGCAGCAGCTCGTCATGCAAGGTGGGCACCAACGTGGGGGGCCGTCAGCAGCCTGCCATCACAGACACGATCGAGGGAGCGGCCTAGCAAGGTTCAGGACGATGTTACGGCTTCAGCGGCATCTTCGCAAACTGTAGACCATGGTTGTCTGGTTGTTTACATCATTGACTATCCGGCAGCAGTTTTTCTGGTGCGAGGTACGCTGCAACTCTATCTCGCAGATCCCCTGAGCCGTATGCACGTTGAACCTAATGCGGACGTCCATGACGCCATTCCCAGTGTCTCGCTTGCCTTCACTTTACACAGAAAGCACCCGGCATTGGCGAGGTCCTCACCTGGCCACCTTCTTTCCTCGTAATGCAGGGACACGAAATTCTCCGCAAAACATGACTCCCTCGAGAGGCAGTGAACTACGTGCCCGTGTCTCACCCAGACAGCTGGGAAGCGTGGGAAGGTGGGAAGGTTTCTGCCGCAGCCGCCACCACCAGTACAGCATCCCTCGGCGTCTTCCCCTTCGTGGTCAAGCTGGAGACGCACCCCGCATTTTGCGAACGCGTGCGCCGTCACATCTCCCTGCAGCATCTTGCTTCCTCCCTCATGATGCTGCACCCTCGTGACCTGCGGTTAGTGGCTGACGCCCATGACGAAGCGTCAAGGAAGGGCGGCCGTCATTCAGGTCACCCGCTATCGTTCCCCGTCTCTAGCCTTACCGATGGCCAGAACGCCTAGGTCTTACTGCACTGCCAAATCACGGCGTCACGATCCTCGGGCGCCTCTGTTCCGGTACGGGCCTTGTATGCTCATGCTGTACTACGGACGATCCTACCTGCCGACGGCAGCCTGCCAGTGCCGTCTTGAGCCGCCTACCCACAGAGTTGGTGCAGAGACATCGGTACGGCATCGTGAGCTGGGGCCCGGGGATCGAAGACGCAAACTCCGCTCGGGATGTCACGATAATCACATTCCACATCCTCTGCTACCATGCCGCTCTTCGTGAGGTTTTTAAGGTTGTAATTGCCTTATCCTTAGGAAGTATGAGACTGAGTCTAGAGTAGATATTGTGTAGTGTCTGCAGGTATGTATTTGACATTCGAATCTCGTCCGTGATGCGTATTCCTCCTGATCGGGCGAGCCGGCGGGCCGAGCGAGCCTCGGCTTGCCGCATTGTCGGGACTTTGCGATTAGATAACGGTCCAGGAAGGCCGCAGACTCGGATGCTGCTATTCTTTTCCTATCGCATAGCGCTCACCTTACGTGGACCACCACACACCAGAGTAGACCTCGAAGAAGCCACTCACAACGGGGCTGACATGGGGTTTCGCGTCTAGCCCAACGATCCGGTGCCATCCACCATCCACCGTTACCCAGCCTTGTCCCAAGATTCCACAGCTCAGCTCTGCTCCACACAGCCACAGACGTGTTGGACTGAACATCGTTATATCCATTGGATGGAAGCCGGCCGCTGTGCCCAAACTAGAGACAATTCAGCTGGTTGCGATAGCTCGACGAGCCGCGCTTGCCCGGCAGCCTGACCACCTCCCTTCACCTAGCCATCCTAAGATTGGAGAATTTCCACCGAGTAATATCGTGAGGCAGACCCTCACGGAGAGTCATGCAACTGCATACCAGGAGTGGGTGGTTCTGGTTTTCCGTACTATCGTGCCGTCCGTGCGGATTCCGTGAGCCCGGCGTGCCTGGGCTGGAGAATGAACAGCAAAGGGCTGCATCAAACCCTGAGATCTTGGTTCCATCCCGCGCCTTACTGCATGCATGACATCAGTTCCTGCTGCCCTGCAGGTGTGCCTCTCTGGAGGAGCAGCCAACCGTTGCGGCACTGCAAGGTGAATTCGTCGGGACCACCACATCGAGTATCCCGCGGCTGCGTCGTGATGCCGATGATAGCCATCATCCATGCCATCGTTCGATATCGGGCCCGCACAAAACCATAGATATGATGGGTCATACGCCGGCTTGTGGGAGCCATGGATCAAGAAGCCAGGACCCCCCACGTAATATCCTGGAGACGCAGGCTGACGCATTCATCATTCGTATGGCAGGGAATCAAGCAGCGCAATCAAACGAGCTTCCGGTGATGCCGTCTCCTTGTCCCAGCGAGGATGCACCCTGGCGTGTTCGCTGTCCGAGTTGAGAAACGCGGGGCCACACACGCGATCCTAGGGTGAATAGCTCGAGAATCAGGCCCCTGCAACGGCATCCTTCCTCTTGATGCCGACCACAACCAAGTTCCTCGGGCTCTCCTTGTAGTCGAACACTGACTCTACCCAGCAGTCCTGGACGATGTCTGCATGCTCCCTCAGGAACAGCCACCGATCCGTGACGATGAGAGACTCCACCACGCACGCGCTGAATGCCATAAGGCTCCAGACGGCACTCAGCTCCCTCTTTCTGCCCTCGTATGCCTTAACATACTCATCAATCTCCTCATCGGTGATGGCGCCCATTTTCTCCTGTATGACTTCGCTGTATTGGGTGTAATCGTGGTGTGTGGTCAGCTTCCTGATCGCGCCCCGAACATATGCATGGAAGGATTTGTAGCAAGTCTTCCCGAGAGAACCAATGATGACCGGATTGGTAGACATGTTGAAAGGGCTGTTCCTGTCAATCTTTGCGCCATCCTCCTTTGCGTCGATGCCGTCCTTGTCTAGGTCGTGGTACACCTTGGAGATCACACCTTTGTCGAGGAACATCTTCTGCAGCACAGCGCGGTAGAAGTGGCGCGTGAAGAAAGAGTCGGACTCCTTGTCGGTCCAGTTCTGAGGTGCTTGGCACGCCATCATCCGGGCCGTGATGTTGAAGCGGATGCCCTGTCCGTTGTAGTCTGAGACCCGTTGGCTCATGGGAAATCCTTGAGGGTCATGCTTCTCTGATTCTCGCACAACTCGTCCGTTGATGGCCTGAAGGCTGGGTCTCATATACGGCAGTTTGTATGTCGGTGGGCCCAGCTTCTCCGTGAGAAGATTATAACAGCAACCAACAATAGCCACAGCCTTGATGCTAGGGTTCAGAATCATGGATCGTATCCCAAAATGCGAGAGATTGCCGCAGGAATGGATCGAGATCGCCATCAGCGAGAGCTCCTTCCGCTGATCTTCCGGTATGTCTGCATCGTGGATCTTGCTCAGGACCTCTGACAGATCACCAGTCTCTAGTCGCCCGGTGATGTACTTGATGACACCCTTGCCCTCTTCAGGGCGGTAGATAGTCTTCAGCTCGCTTCTCGGCCTGAGGTCTACGGCCTGAATCTGCTCTTCGGTGGGCCTTTCGGCGTTCCTTCTTCTCGCTTTCTCATCCAACTTCTCGATGGGTGTCTGGCTGTCGACTAGGCTCTGCCAGACCTTCTTGTTCCTCATGACTTTCTCTGGTTCCGCGAAGCCGGCAAACACGTCGAGCACTCGAGCCCCCTCCTGGTTGTTCTCTCGGCCCTCCACTGCGACGATGTTCTTGCTATATGGTGCAGAAGCCAACGTCCGGCCAAGGTAGTTCTGCCCGCTCCCAAAGTCGATGAAGTGAGTCATCTCCGTGCCCGCCAGCTTCGCAATGTCATCGGCCAAGCGATCTACATAATCCGCGAAATTGGTGACCTCATGAACCTTTTTCACATTCATTCCCACCGCCACCTGCCTAGGTATGACAGGCAGCTTTGGCTTGACGGGCGTGAAGGACCTCGAGAGTGAGTGCCGTCTCACATCTCTGACGTACTGGCGGAAGGTCTCTGGTGGGTCCGGCCATCCGCGATCTGGGGATTGCGAGTCGAGGTCATCTCTCATGAGGAGGTCTAAGAGGGCCATGGGGTCGCAGTTCATGAGGAATGACTGCCAATCCTCTGGTAAAACCCATTGGAAAAGGCCAGGCTCGTTGGTGAAGAAGTCCAATATGTGGACGCCCCCACACAGGATTTGGAATGCATCGCTCGTTGAGGCAAAGTTGAGCAGAGACTCGACATACTCGTCTATTGATCCAAACTCGTCAGAGATCGGCAGTGGTCTTTGCGGTGGCATCTTGAAATACCTCTCGAGCGGACCGTGATGTTGATGCTGTCAAGTTCTAGAGAATTTCGTCTAAGCTGAGCTGTCAGGGTTAGCGCAGTGTTCAGGGTTCAGGGTTGATGATTATAATTTTCACATTCGTAATGGTTATAGCCACCCCTTTGATGGCAACCCAAAGGCCACGGGTTGTGCACCTGAAGATATAGTGTTAAAAATGCGGTTGTACGGTTAGCTCTGCAATACAGTGCCTTTTGGTCCAGTTATACTACAGGCCCACCATTAGCCATCCACCAAAGTGAATGATTTCATCAGCATTCCATCACCTTTGCTGTAGTCTTAACGTCATGAACAGGGTCAGGTACACAGCCACTGAAGCTGGCATCTACAAGTCTGAAATGCGCAGTTGAGATCGGAACTCGAAGCTACGCCGCTGCACCCAGCCCTGCCAGGATAACGGCCATTCCTCGGAAGCCCAAGCACAACTTCGTCCAGACTATGATATACAATCAGGCCCTCCGAAGTTACGCCGCTGCACCCAGCCCTGCCAGGATAACGACGATGCTTCGGAAGCCTGACAAGCACAACTTCGTCCAGACTACATCGCTGCCTCCAACCCTGTCCAATTTAGGACCATGATTTAACAAATATGATACCATCACGTGCGCGATCAGTAGATTGCCCGCGATCCCCTTGACCTACCAGGTCAACTCAGTATAGAACCTAAGTATGTTGCTTCAGCCTTGGTATGTTATGCTGAGTGCCATCAAGCAGACTTGCACTTGTCCCTATGTATGTTAGGTTTGAGAAGCCCGTTGGAGGAAGTTCAAATCACTCATGCCTATTGTCTAGATTCACTCTCCGTGGCTTGCCATTGTGATCCAATTCATAGAAGTCTCGCTGCCGGCTGCGCCTCGTAAGCCTGCGAGAGAGACTTTCATCATGTCCTTGTTCCGGTGCCGGAGCCCTTGCTTCACGTTGCAGTGGCTTGCCGGGCCGTGACTGCGATATCCGTGAACCTTTGTAACCCGTCGTTCCGTTGCGCTCGACCAAGCGTTGGATGGAATGGGTTGCTTGCGCTCTGTGAGATCGCCGCATTGGTCTCACAGGTTGTTGATACTGCAGTGTTCGGTTCGCTTCTATCGACGTCGCAGTAGGGCGAGAGTTGGAGGATTCGAGCTGGGCTGTATGTTCGGAACAACCTCTATCTTTGGAGAATGAGCAGAGGCTGCAGCTTGGAGGCGCCTGCGGCGTTTCTGAAGTCGACGTGCATATGCAGTACCAAAAACTTCTTCCACCCTGGGATCGTCATTCTCAAGACCGAACATCAGAGGTACATGGCCAAACTCGTCCGCTTCCGAATCGTACACAGCAGCGAATTCATCTTCAGATGCCGCTGGGCTCGGTAAGCGGTTCTTTCGGAACACAGAGTACTCTTCTCGTGCTTGGCTGAAGGTAGCTTCCAAGAGATCGAACGCTTCACGAATGGGTTGCAGCCACTGTAGAGGTATTGCTGTTGCGCGTTGCTGCCGTCGAGGTTGATCGTCAATACTAGGCCAAGGTTTTGGACTTTCGGCTAACGTTTCCGAGATGCTTCGGCTGTTATCGAACCTGGCCTTCTTCGATGTGTGCGGTAACGCAACTCTCGAGTCTCCGGTATCGTCGAAAGCCTCAGCCAGCGGCCGTTTATTATGTCTAGAAGACATGATGACAAGCTTCATTAGAGAGACATCATACACGGCAGGATTCGTCCCAGGTGTCTCATGGTCCTGCCGGGCCCTATGTTCATTGCTTCGGATGCAGATTTAGCCTCCAGTCTGCCCACGAGAGTTGCTATATCTCCTACTGTCAGTGCGAATGGCTACGATAAGCCTGCGGCTGGTTACTGGGTCGCGCCGGAAGTCTGGACTAGTACAGTTAAGAAGCCATATACCAACAAGGCAGATATTTGGGGACTTGCTGCCTCATGGCTTCGGGCGCTCACAACCCCTCCAGAGAACATCAGGATCGACAAAACGGCCTACGCTTCACTCGTAGCAACCGTGGACAACTGCAAGACATCAGGAGCGTTCCCAGAAGCTTTCTGTCATCTTGTCATGCTGATGTTGGCGTGGGATCCCCGGGATAGACCGAGCGTCCAAGAAGCACTGGCACACGAGGCATGGGCGATTATACGAAGGAAGAGGCAAATTCAAGAGGAAGAAGACCGGTGCGAAAGGGAGCATAAGATACAGCAGCCCGGCAACGGTTCGAAGAGGGTACGAATACTCTCGCCGGAGTTGGCAAAATGAGCTGTGTTGCATATTTGCAGAAGTAAAACTACATATTTACACTTTAACAACAGTGAGTGAGCGACGTATTCTAATTCTCAGATCATGTACGAATCCCTTTCCCCGCAACTCTCAATTTATAGTTTCGAGTCTGCTTCTGAGTGACCACAGTAGTACGGTGAGCTTGGGCAGGCGAGGCCATAGCCTCAAGACATCAGCTAGGAGAGGATAACGGTCTTGCGCTGTGCTTGTTAAAAGGCTGGTTCTTCCTGCTAGCTCCTAAAGTTTGGTACGGCGGTCCAATTCCGAAAAGAAAGGTATTCTTCCTATCGTCACATCCTCAACTAGATATACAACGCCTGGGTGCGCCCTATCATACTGTGGTTTCAATTTGGCAATGGTACTCTGACACATCTCGCTGGCTGTGCTATCGTTGCTGTCGAGATGGCAAGGCGCCTAAGGAGACTGTAGTTCCTGATCTATGTTACGACCAAGTTTCTTTTATTCATAGAAAAGTTGATGGAGTAGATGGTCTTAGCACCCGAAAGTTTGTACAGAAGACTGTTAGACGATATGATCTCAACATAGCTGTAATTGAGTGATAGGTTGAAGGCTTCCTGTCGAGATAACTTTCCTCATTAGCACTACTTGGCCACTCATAGCCAACATGTCGTTCTCTGTCTAAGTCTGCACGACGGCACTGTCCCTGCCCCGCCACAGTCCCATCATAAGCACATGCCCTTCCATGTTGCGATATCCGAGAAACAGAGCCCGTCGTTTCCAGGATCTCATGTGAAGGAGCTGGGAAGAGGCCCGGGCGTGACAGGTACCTGATTTAAGCAGTATAATAAGAGGTAAAGCGCTATACCCACTTCCTACTCGTCAATGCACGCGGACAAAAATCCTCCGGTTCGGCATTTGTCCGTTGGAGAAGGTGTGCACGTGGTGTAATATCTTCCTCGTCTACTGTCTTCTAAGGCTGCCAAGGTTATTAGCTTCTGGCTCTTCCTCGTCCGTCGATCTCCGCCGCGGACGTCCGGTACCCCTGTCTACGACACCCTTGTTGCCGACATGTGCGGTGAGAATTGGAACTTAGGTGCCCACGTGCCGTCTCTGTGGCTGGTCGCGGTGAGTTGTGTCTTTTAGCACCATGATCGTCAGCTCGAATACTCAGATAGACCTCGGGCAAGCAGCAACCGAGTGACCGTTGGGTCTCACTCCAGATGGAGCCACGGGGCTCGCTAGTGCCGTGATGGCCATAATTCTGCCAAGGACAACCCAAGAGGAGCGGGGAGAAAGAAAGAAAAGGGAAAGGAGAGAGAGACGGACAGAAAAAAAAGGTCATAGCCCCACCGAGGCTAAATACATGTTGGTCCGAATCGGTCGACGGCGAGGATCGCTGGATCCGCGAGGCCAAGAAGCCGGCCGGCCGTTTCAGAAGTTGCCAGACGCCTGGGGAACGCCGGGCAGGATATCCCAGTCTGCTGCCGCGCCCCCCGCTGGCTAGCACCGGGAGCCCGGTCAAGAGCGGGATAGTGATACAAACGTCCCACGTGCGTCCCAACGCACTGGAAAGCGAGAGTGCCGCGACGGTTCGAGATAGAGGGAAAAGGGGGGGCCGGTGGGGAAGGTCTTGCGAAAGACAGGTTTTATCACGCAGGGCAGTAGGGGGGGGGGATCATGTTCGATCATCAAGCCATTGTCATTAGAAAGTTTCATGCTCCGAACTCCATGCTTTTTCGCGACCTCGATTTCAGTGGGTCAGTCCCTCAAGAGACATTTCCTGGCATGTTGTCATCGTCGTCGTCGTCATCGTCATCATTAGATCGTCCATATCTAGAACGATTAAGAACCCTTTCCACCGATTTGACGCTGAAGAGGGGGCGACCGCCCTGCCAGTCATCTCATGAAGTGCTCCAGCCACCCGCGCCTCCCTGACCTGAGACCTGAGCCCTAGTTACCAGCAGCGAGCGACTCCGAGAAGGCTATATCCTGCATGGTGTAGTTGGTGAGCTTCTCGGCCAGCTCGGCGTCGGTGATGTTGCTGCTGCTGTCGTCACGGCCCCAGAAGATCGATTCGGACCTCTTGCGCAGGTTGATGCCGTTGCTCTCATCGCCACAGCCCATGTACTGGAAGTAGTAGTCGTGCGCGGTGCCGTCGAGGCCGGTCGTGCCCGCGTTGCAGCTAGTGTTCGCGTTGCCCACGCAGACTTCGATCTCGTCGATGGTGTAGTTGATGTTGGTGGCGGGGCCAGCGGCCAGCCAGAACTCGGGGCTGGTGTGGTAGTAGCCGAGCACGATGGGCGGCAGGCGCGGTACGGGGTCATCGTAGTGGGTAGCCCGGTACTCGGCGCCGTCCTGGTTGGTCACGAACTCGGCCCATGCCAGGTTGCCGACACGTGGGGAGCCGACGGTGTAGATGTCGCACGGGTAGCTTGAGGGTCCTGTCAGCATCCTCCTCGGCAGTGATATCGGTCCCCATGAGGAGGGGGGTACTCACCCATCGATTCTGAACTGCACGCCTGCGAGGGTTGCGACCGCAGCACCCAGGGAGTGACCAGCAATGACGAGCGTGTAGTTCGGGTACGTCGCGTACGCCTCCTCGACGTACTCGACAGCATAAGACTCAATCTCCTTCCAGGAGTCGTAGAAACCGTCATGAACATAGCAGCCAGTGCAGTCCGAGTATTCCACCTCGATGAAGAGGAAGTCTGCGATCCAGTTGCGCAGGTCAGACGAGCCGCGGAATGCGACCACGATCTCCTCCCGGACGGTGTCGACTGCGACATAGCCCTCCAAGTCGAATGTGGTCGTGTTGCTGGCAGCGCAAAAATCAACACTTGAGTCCTCAGAAGCCAGGGAACACGGAGCCTTGGGGCCGACTTACGGCATAACACCGACGATTGTGGCACCATTCGCCATGACATCTGGGCATCCAGAGTCACCGCAGGATACCTTTGCGCCAACTGCATCTTCGCTGTTGCAGTATGCGGACGCCGAGTACTGCACGTAGTACTTCATGTTGTCATAGCCTGTTGTGTCCAGGACGGCGGTGTCTGCAAAACCGTGATTAGGCCGAGAAGAGTCCTCAAGTATGAGCTCATGCTGTACATACCACGAGCCTCGAGAGGTGAGGCTGCCACCAGGCCAGAGGCCAGGGAAAGCGAGGAGGCGACCGATAGTCTCATCTTGTCAGGCTGGCTGGCTGGCTGGCTGGCTGGCTGGCGGAGTTGCAACGACCAAAGGAAGGGAGAGATGGGCCCAAGCACCTGCGCACTCGCGCGAGGAGGATGGGGAGGAGACGGAACGTTTTATACCGGGTGGGTACAGAAGTTGTTGGGACGTCGTGAAGGGGGATCTGTTCGTGAAGGTCCACACTTGTAGGCCGCGCCCCCCACCCCCACGACCAAAAGCCGTTCTTCGCTCGAAGACGGACGGGCTACGTCGGGGGTCAACCAGAGAGCAGGAAGACTGGCCCGAGGTGGATGTCTCGTGGCAAGGGAGGATAGGTCTTGACAGGGGGAATTAGGTGACGCGGTTCCATCCCGAAGTTGATCCCCGGTCGAGTTCCCCAGGATTTGCTGTACCTACATAGTACTACCGCGGCGCGTAGCAGCAGCCTCGCCCCAGGTGAGGCGGCAAGCTGGAGCACCCTGCCTGGCTGGATGCGGCTGATGAGACGGCTGGTCAGCATCTGCGGGCGATGCCGTCTCAGGCCTCCAGGAGCGACCACGACTCACGAAGTCCACCCCTTCAGCCTCGGGCCTGGGACACGATGAACAAGTCCCGCGCCAGGACATCGCTGAGTGCGGTTTTTCTGGAGGGGCATCATGCTTGGTGACGTCTCCGTGCCGGGAAGAGCTATAGCCCTGGGGCATGCAGCCGGGGTTGATGCCCGGTTGTGGCATCCTATTCGGCGGCACATCCCCGGGCTCTCCTTCCAAGCCTCATGGCAGGCGGCAAAGCGCAGCCTGAATTGGGAATACCAACCTCTCCTACTCAGCTAGTCATGTGTGCGGGCGGAGACCACGCGCAGGATCGACGGGCGCGATGGGGAGCAACCACTAGGGCAAGCAGAGGCGCTGGAAGCCTGGCATTGGCGGGCCTCAGCTGTCTTCGGATCCGGATCGTGGCCGCAACGGCGGCTCCCTGTGGCCACGTTCGCTATGGGTGGGTGGGAAGGGGGGGAAATTTCAAAAGACCAGGCAGATTGCGATCTGGCTGCGGGTGCCGACTGGGTCCAGGCTGCGATCAGGACCCGCGGGCAGCCCCACCAGGCTTCTCTGTCGCGCACACACACAGGCAGACAGGGAAAGCTGTTGTGGTGGTGGCCCCCAGGGCCTGGAGGGGGGGGAGCTGTGCGGATGCCAGATCCATAGTCTCGGGCCGTCTTCCTCTTCCAGGGGTCCTCTGGCAATTAATGAATCTCCGGACACAAGCCAAGGAGAGGGCACGATGACCCCGACATCTGCCCCGGCCGCGATGGGCTCGTGATAGGATACAAGTGACCTCCCATTCGTTATGCGTTACCGCCCCAGACCATGCCCAGCGCAGCGAGGCGCTAGTGAACTGAGTAAGTAACCCTCGTGGCCGTGGCCGTGGCCATCGTGGTGCTGGAACCAAGTTTCCAAGATTTCAGCGGCGAGTCGTGGATCGACGTAAGCTTGGGCGGTCAGCGAATGGTCCTAGGTGCTGCATGAGGACCAAACCATGGTCCGTAGCACACCTGGATCGAGGCCGCGTCGCACCCTAGCCTGGGGGGCGGAGCTGCTGTGTAGATTGGGGAGGGGAGCACTGGGGAGCTGGCTGAACTCGGCAGGAGGGAGAGATGGATCAGGACTAGGGCCTCACGTGGTGGTGATGATGGTGGTGATGGTAGTCGTGGTGGTGTGGCTGCCCTCGCTGCCCTCGGCGGCTGCTGTGCGCTCCCGGGAAGAGAAAAGGCCGCCATTGAGAGCCAGCCACTGCGAGTGAGTGCCGAGGTTGGTGGCCGCCGACGCCCGTCGTAAGAACCCAAACCCATATCAGCGCAGGGCGGGGCAGGGCAGGGAAGCCTGCAGGAAGGGTGGAAGCACAGAAGCACCCTCCCTGGCCCGAGCTGATCCTCAGCTTTTGGCTCGATCGATCCAGGAACACACACACTACGACCCGTGACGAGCCGTGCGCCACGGGACCTGACAGGACCTTGACGGGGCTCGTGCAAACCTTGACAGGGCCTGGCAAGCGCCACAAGCCACAGGCCACAGGCCACAGACCACGCCGCAGCTCGCCATCTCGCACCCGTCAACCTGCCTACTACTCAGTCGGTACAGCACTGTGTGCGGTAGAGTAAACCGCCGGAAGCCGGCAAGCCCAACATTTCTGGGGGCCCTCGCCCCTCCCCTCGTGCCCTTCCCCAGGCTGCGTCTGACTAATACTGGCTAAATACGGACGTAGCCGTTCACTTTCCGCCCCCCCACCCCCAAACAATCAACGCTCATCAAATCTCGCATAATTAACTGGGTAAACGCCTGATTGCGCGGTCAACCGATGCGGACCTCAGCCGAGAAGGATCTCTGATATTACTCGATAGAGATCTCGGCGGCATTCGCCTGTACTGCCCCTGTACGATAACGTCAACCTGCCCGTTGGAAGCCCGAGACCACACGCGACTCCCGAGCGGCGCGTCTGCTTCTGGAAGGCCGCAGCGCCTCTCGGCAGACCTCTTCCAATACTTATTTCGGCGCCGCTCCCTCGCTCCCTCACGCACCCTGTCTCCCAGATGGATATCGCGGCATCTCGCAGATCCGCCCAAGATTGTGCCAATGACCGAGATAGCGGGTGTGGGAGGTGGGCATGGGGTACCATTCAGGTGCCGCATACCCAGCCGTGCCGCGCCTGGGCCTACTTATGACCGCCGGGAGGGAGCGAGTGGGAGGGACGAAGAAGGTGAGGCGGTCCTCCCATGATTCTCTGGTGATCTCTCTGGGTCCTCATTTGACCCTGACCGGCGCCCGCTGGGTCTCTCTTCCTGGACGCCCGTCCGATCTCCATCATCATCTCCGGTGTGCCTGTGGGGCCCCTTACTCGGTGCGGCACCATGGACAGACACACCATTGAGGTCGCCCTGCCTAGGCACCGCGCGAGATACCGCCCGTACTATACACCCCGGTGAACCGTCACGACCGCAAAGGGTCTAGCAAGATCCCATCTCGGCCAGCTGTGCGACTCGTCAAATCTTACTGTCCTGGCACGCTGGTAGGGCCGTACCCCTTGTCAGATGCCACAGCCGCTGAGAGGACGACCTGAGGCTTAGGGGGGAAACTTCCCGAGAAAAGAGGGTCATCCCGACTCGGGTCTCGTGCTCCTCATGCACGCTGCACGGCACGCCGCTCAAGGGACCGTCACGCTGATGCCCAGTAGTTCTGGGTAGGACAGAAGCACTTTCAGCTCGTATTCACGAGGACCTTCTTGGCGCCAGGCATCCAATTGTCAGCGCTCCTCAGCTATTGCGTTGCATGCGCTACGCCCAAGCCGGTATCTCTTGCTTATCGGCATGCCTTACCGTCACGCCTGCGTGCCAGGGCCCTCTGCGCTGCGCTATGGTCCTATTCACGCTGTGGAGAAGCAGCAGCACCGCTGTTGACTCCACTGGCGATGCGGGAAAGTGGGATGTGCGTTCACACCTTACTCTTTGGTTCCGAGCCGCCCCCCAGCAGGTCAAGCTTACCAGCGGGTAGCGCAGATGACCTGCCGGTGTCAGTCAAGACTTTGTGGGGAGCTACCGGGTTTGGCACGCTGGTCCGCACGGTCGTGAACCAGAGGTTCATCTCGATTAGGTCTCCGGTCTATATGTGCCAGGAGCTGAGCGTTCGGGTACGAGGCGCCGGCATGGGGTCAGGCGTATGGAGCCGGAAGTATGGAGCCGGGCAATCTCAGGATACACAGACTTGCCAAGAGGCCTTACTGCGGGCCACTCTCGAACCCTCCTCGGGACCCGGTGCCTGATGTGCAAGTCTTATAAGTATGATTCGGCCGAGTCTCCGGGCCGCGCGTGCCTCGCATCTCTTGAAGTCCTGTCGACAGACACTAGGATCGTCAAGTGGCGATTGAGTCGAGGCGACCGGGCAGGTAATCCTCTCTCTTCACAAAGCCCCTCCCTTCCTCGCCGGTCACTATGGCGCCAACCACCAGTACTGGCCTATACGGCCTTCTGGCTGTGGGCCTGCTTGCTACGGCCTCGCTGGCAGACAGTGTTGGCCCTCGTAATGCTCTACCATCGGGCGTCGTTGCCGCCCCCTATTACCCGGCCCCCTACACGGGATGGGTCGCGAACTGGACCGAGAGTGTGGCCAAGGCCAAGGCGCTGGTAGATACCATGACCTTGGCTGAGAAGGCAAACATCACAGCTGGTACCGGTATCTTTATGGGCAAGCCTCTTCCTCACCGTGCTTTCTAGATCGCCTGCTGACCGTCTTGCAGAGTGAGCATCTCCCAGGCCCTACCTTGAGACACCGCCGAAGTGCTGACTATCTAGTGTCTGCGTTGGCATGTCTGGAAGTGCACCCCGAGTCGGCTTCCCGCAGCTCTGCCTCCAGGACTCGGCCCTCGGGGTACGCGATACCGATAACATTACAGCCTTCCCGGCAGGTATCACGACCGGCGCGACCTGGGACAAGGACCTGATCTACCAGCGCGCCGTGGCAATTGGCAAGGAGTTCCGGGGCAAGGGGGCCAATGTGTACCTGGGTCCCGTTGTCTCGCCCCTGGGCAGGAAGCCTCGTGATGGTCGTAGCTGGGAGGGCTTCGGGGCGGACCCTGTTCTGTCCGGCAAGGCTGCGGCCCTCACGATTCAAGGGTGCGTACTGCCGTGGGCATAACATTGTCCTTGACTTGAGCACGTGATGCCGGGCGACCCGTTCGAGACTGACCTTCATTACCGCATAGTGTTCAGGAGCAGGGCGTGATGGCCACAATCAAGCATCTGATTGGATATGAGCAGGAGATGTGGCGGGAGTACAACATCATCCAGCCGGCCTACTCGGCCAACATCGGTACGCCCGCGTTCACCGTAGCAGTTGTTTGTATCACGAGATCTAACGCAGGATGCGACAGACGATCGGACGATGCATGAGTTGTACCTGTGGCCCTTTGCGGAAGCAGTCCGTGCTGGCGTCGTCGCGGCTATGGCGGCCTACAACGCTGTGAACGGCTCTGCTTGCAGCCAGAACAGCTACCTGATCAACGGTCTTTTCAAGGACGAACTTGGCTTCCAGGGCTTCATCATGTCGGACTGGCTGGCGCAGATGTCCGGAGTAGCCTCTGCCCTCGCTGGCCTCGACATGGGTATGCCTGGTGATACCATAATCCCTCTCCTCGGATTTTCGTACTGGATGTACGAGATGTCAACGGCCATCCTGAACGGCTCCACACCGGTCGACCGGCTGGACGATGCGGCTGTCAGAGTCGTCGCCGCTTGGTACCAGATGGGACAAGAGTTAGTTCTTCTTCCTCAGTGATATATCGATTCGTCCTAACACTGTCACAGCAATGATTACCCCGAGCCAAACTTCTCATCGTATTCAACGAATGCCGTCGGTCTTCTCCACCCTGGCGCACTGAGTGGACCTACTGGGGTTATCAACCAGTTCGTCGATGTACGATCCGACCACGCCATCATCGCTCGAGAGGTCGCCCGAGACGGCATTACCATGCTGAAGAACGACGACAACCTCCTTCCGCTCTCTACGGACACTCCCCTATACCTCTTCGGTACGGATCAAGAGGTCAACCCAGACGGTGCTAACGCCTGCGTCGACCGATCCTGCAACACTGGAACACTTGGCATGGGCTGGGGTAGCGGCACTGCTCGCTACGCGTCCTTCAACGACCCGGTCACTGCGATCAAGGCTAATGCCACCAATGTCACTGCCTACTACACGGATTCCTTCCCAGACGTCGGCACAGTCAGCGATGACGACGTTGCCATTGTCTTCATCACATCTGACTCCGGTGAGAACTCGTACACGGTGGAAGGCAATTACGGTGACCGGTCCAGTTCCGGGCTGGTCGCGTGGCATGATGGCGATGAGCTTGTGGAGGATGCCGCGGCAAAGTTCAGCAACGTTATCGTTGTGGTCCACACTGTCGCTCCCATCGTTGTAGAGCCGTGGTTCAATTTGTCTTCCGTCAAGGCGATCCTCTTTGCGCACTTGCCCGGCCAGGAGGCTGGGTACGCATTGACGGATGTCCTGTTCGGCGCTGTGTCTCCCAGTGGCCATCTGCCATATACCATTCCGGTTGCGGAGGATGACTACCCTTCCAGCGTCAGCTTGACTGGGTTTGAGTTTGGACAGATCCAGGACTCGTACACCGAAGGACTGTAAGTTCTCCTACGAAATTTGCAGACTTCACGAGATACTGACCGTTTTATTAGCTACATCGACTACCGTTATCTCAACAAGGTTGGTACTAAGCCTCGGTACGCCTTTGGCCACGGACTCTCTTACACCAACTTCACCTACACCAACGCCACAATCACAAAGGTGACCCAGCTCACTACCCTTCCGGCCGCTCGTCCCGCCAAGTCTGACTTGCCCACCTACAACACCACCATTCCCGTCGCATCCGAGGCATACCGGCCCGCGGACTATGATGAGATCTACGTCGACCGGTACCTGTACCCTTGGTTGACCGATGACGCCGCCGATGCCGCCGCGGCCACCGGCGAAGCTGTTGCCGCTGGCACGGCTTCTGGGTATGACTACCCGGAAGGCTACAACACCACGCAGACCGCCGGACCCCCTGCGGGAGGCGGCCAGGGCGGCAACCCGGCGCTGTTCGAGACGGCCTACACCATCAGCGTGGTCGTCACCAACGTCGGCTCCGGCTCGACGGCGGAGTCGCCGCTGACGAACTCGACCAAGCGCGCGACGACCGGCTACAGCGGCAAGGCCGTCGCGCAGGCGTACGTGCAGTACCCCGACAGTGACTACGACACGCCGATCATCCAGCTCCGCGACTTCGAGAAGACGGGCACGCTCGCCGTGGGCGAGAGCCAGACGCTGGAGCTGACGTTCACCAGGAAGGACGTCTCCGTGTGGGACGTCGTCGAGCAGAACTGGGTGGTCCCTGTCGTCGACGGCGCCTACAAGTTCTGGATCGGCGAGGCCAGTGATGCGCTTTACCTGGCGTGTGGTGCGGATACCCTTACCTGTGAGGAGGGATTGACGCCGCCTGTGTAGAGCAGGCAGAGGGAATTGCGTACCTGCTAGTCACCTTTACATCTTCATGTAGCATATCTTATAGGCTAGGGCTCATTGCCCCATTTTGTTCTATTATAGTGACTCAAATACCTATTCCTCGATTTACTAGTCAGCACTCATGCGGAAATGCCTTCCACCTATGACCACTGCTGTGTCCGAAGCCTCGATCCTCCGCTCACTCCGGCCAACCCTTGAGTGTCTCGGTGTCGCATAGTTAACGTCCGTGACGCTGGTAGAGCACAAAACACGCAGGAAGTGGAGTGCAGCGTATTGAGCCTCATGGTTGTAAGTTTTGTACATGGGGCAGGGTATTCCGCCGTGCTGCCGCCGGCTATGGTTCTCCGGGTCTAACCCGCGCTGCCAACCCGTCTATGCCCGATGCCTCCCTCGCAGGCGCGAACACGCTCATATGTCCGCGCGATATGGCTCCCACATAGAATCTTCCCTCGGCACCCGGTTCCCCAGCACGATCCGGCACGAAGCCCGCCGCGCCGCCCGCGCCACCCAGGGCGCCTAGGCGCTCAGCATCTTGCGTCCCTTGCTCAGCCGCCTCTGCAGCGTCTTGCGCCCGTTCTTCGTCCGCACCCGGCTCAGGAACCCGTGCCGCCGCTGCCTGATGAGCCGCGACGGCCGGTTCATATTCATGTACCGCCGGGGCCCGCACCGGATCTGGCTCTGCAGCAGGGCGGGGTGCGCCGTGATCGCGGAGGCTGGCACAACGTCTGCAGCGGTCGCCGTCGTCTGTGACGGTGTGAATGCCGCCTGGAACGGGGAGAGGGCCGTCGGCCTCCTGCTGCTGAAGACGGAGGCAGGCTGTGAGGTGGACGGGCGCAGGGCCGGGAGGGAGGAGAAGGATCTATAGGGGCTCCGGGAGGTTAGCCATGGCCCATACGGGGACTCGGATATCGGGGGTTACGGCCTCGTCACGGACCTGGTGAAGCCCTTGGGCTGTGTCGCGACGACGTCGCGGAGGGCCGCCCGGAGGGGCGCCCGCGCAAGAAAGAGGCGCGACATTGCCGCTGCCTGCCTATTTTTCTCTGCTGGAGGCGCTGGGTGAGGGGCGCCGGCCGGCTTCGATTGGCGTTCGTGGGAGCTCGTCGGGCGTCTCCTCGTCGCGGGGTCGAGCTGTTTTATCGCGTCGCCTGTTTCGTTGGTTGATTGTTTGAGCCTGGATTCCGGTCCATGGCCCGCGAAATTCTCGAAGACCGAAACCCTAACCCTCAATGAAGTGTCCTGACGGGGAGGTTTTGGGAACCCTTCGAATGGAGGAAGAAGCCACGAATGCTAGCCCGAATTGCAAGCAGATCTATGTCTGCTAGATAATATACATGGATAGTGTAAGTCGTCAAAAATCGCATGTAAGGAAAAGCGCTGAGGCTCTGTATGATGTGTCGGTCTGGAGCTGCAATCTGGGGCGGGACAATTTCACATGGGGATGCGTATTGGTATTGAAACAATTCCTTTTATTCTATTTTCCCAATTGATTGATCCCGGAGGACCCCATAGCTTACGAGCAGTTATATAGACTTGAGACTCACAACTCGTCTCTCCCCGTTGCCTTCGCGACACCATCCTTCTCCACAGCCACCTTCTCGGTAGGCTGCCAGTCAAGTGCCTTGAGTCTCTCCGTCAGGATGGGGTGTGAAAAGTGATAGCTGGCAAACATCCAGTCGGCATCCATAGTGCTGAGGTTCTGCACCTGAAGCTTGATGAGAGATTTGGCTAGGTCCGCCGAGTATCCCAGGTTGCGTGCGAAAGCATCGGCCTGGAACTCGTAGCGACGGCTGAGGATGTTCATGCCCAATTTGATGAACACGTCCATGGGCGAAAGAACATCGGAGAACAAGATGAAGCCGATGATGATTGGCCGTGTGGTCGTGAAGCCGAAGTCCGCATACAGAGACTGGTTGTTGATGAAGACGGAGAACAAAGAGAAGATGTAGAAGAAGTGGAACTGGTATCGTTAGCTGCTGACCGACACTACGGAGATGAGGGTGAGACCCATACCTGAGAAATACCAAAAAGTCTCGTAGTGTGACCTAAGCTCCAGTGGCCCAGTTCGTGGGCAAGGACGGCAGTGACCTCTTGAGTGTCGCTCTTCTCGATTAGGGTGTCGTAGATGACGATGTGTTTCTTCCAAGGCATGCCGAAGAAGTAGGCGTTGCTGTGCGCGCTGCGCTTGCTGCCGTCGATGACATACAGCTCAGTAAGAGGAAATTTGAGTTTTGCAGAGAGAGCCTCGACGTTTTCCTTCAGGGAGCCAGGTTCCAGGGGCGTGAGCTTATTGAACAGAGGCGTGATCACAATTGGCCAGATAGTAATCATGAAGACCTGAAGGCCAGCACCGAACATCCAGAGGTAATAGAAGAACTGCTTGCCAGTCTTCTGGATAATCGCGAGGAAGGCGGCGAGGATCGGAGGCACCAGGACGGCAGTCAAGCCCAGGGACTTGATCTTATCCGAAATGAAGAGCTGGGGCGTCTGCTTGTTGAAGCCGAATTTCTCCTCGAGAACGAACGTGTGATAGATAGAGGCCGGTAACGACAATATCTGCGTGATGAACGTGAAGGCCAAGACGAACAGGATCGAGTGCGAGATTTCACCTGTAAAGCGGGCGGGCGCAAAGCGGAGGAGCAAGTCGCCACTCCATGACCACAGCTTGGGGAGGACGTCAAAGTGGATGAAGGCAATGTTCTGAATCTGACTGTAGAGACCGCTGACGAGTTCGAATTTGGCCTTGGCGCGACCGTACGCCTGGCTCTTGTCGTATACTTCCTGGGAGACTTGCTGTTCCAAAACCTTTGGCGGCTTGTTCTTTTTCAACACCTGGTACTGACGCAGAGACAGGAAACCTTCGAACAGGTACTGGGCGACCGAGAAACCGATGATGAGCTTCTTCCACGGGAAGAGGGGCCGGTCGAGGAAACCGGCAAGGCGCTACGGAACAGTCGCATTAGCAGGTTGCGACGAGTGGAGAGCTGGGTCCGGAGAGGCTCACCTGTAGGAAATCCATCGCGAGCCACTGCGCACGTGTCGCGGCCGTCAAAGGAATGGAGGGAAAGGTAGATCAACACTCACGCCCACATGTCAGTAGGTGAACGCCACGTGTGGAAAGATGAGAGATGTCAGAAGTGCTCTCAGACGTGAAAGCGCGGACGGAGGACAAGGTGTCTGCTATGTCGCTGCTGACTTACGGCACAGCTCGCCTGGCTTAGCAGGGACCCTGCGTTCCGGAGTTGGTACTGGCCTGTAGGTGATTGGGTCGGGCCGTGCAGGGTGGGTCCATTCTAGCCACATAGTACGTATTGTCACCTGCACTTCGCTAGGCGGGATCTGTTCATGGCTTCTTTCTCCCAGGCCTTTTTTTTTCCTTTCCTCTTTTTTGGTTTCCAATATGTATTTGTAAAAGCTGTCAATCGTAATTCAAGTTGGCAATTTGTCTGTTACCCTCGCTCTTCGCATCGTCACAGACTCCATGATGAAAAGGTCAGAAACCTAACAAGCGCAGTGACTAAGCACGATCTCAGACGCGAGCCAACGAACAATGTGAAAACGAAGGACAGGTTGCTAGGCACGTGCTAGGGTATCAAAATCTGCAAAATGATGATCATCTTTCATCAGAAGGAGGTACGCAAGAACTTTCCCAGCTCAATCACTCTGCTCTACGGGCTGGTCCTCCGTGGGATGCGGAGGTTGGCCTTAACCCGCTCAAGGAGCTGCTCCCTTGTATCGCTGTCTTGTGGATGCAGGTCTCGCTGTTCCGAGGTCATTAGAATATCGCCTGAGATTCCATAGGACACGAAGGAAGCACATACAGCGGCAAGCCATCTCCACATATCCTCTCGTGACCACGATTCCGGGTCTCCCGTTGGATCACCCTGCGAGGGAAACAGGTCTCCGCCCCAGATGGACCAGACGCCAACGGCTGTGACAAGACCTCCAAAGGCTAGAAGTCGATATGAGTTGAGTACTATTTATGGACCGGAGGGGGGCGGACAAACGGACCCAAGAACAGATTCTACGGATCACAAGCGTCAGCCAGAGTGTTTCAAGTCTGAGTAGCAGTGTTTGGTAGGATGAACAGACCTTTGACTTCATTGCATTATCTAGAGGAGTCGGCATTTTGGCAAGTCTGGTGAATTACTCGCGTGGCTTGGGTGTATGAAGACAACGAGACGCGTCAGGCCCGGGACGGTGGCAACGTGAGTGAGTTGCGATAGTTGAACCTGAGAGGTTGCAAGAGGGTTTTCATAGGAAAGTCAGCCACAGGAACCCTAAATATATGAGAAGATTGGTCTGTGAAATAGCCAGCTGTTCTCACTGCTTCCGCAGGGATCCAATAGATAAGACGGACAAACTCAGGAGCAACAGCAGATGTCTGATTGCAACTTCTGGGTGACGTCTCCTGAGGTCGGCTTGAACCTTGGACAAGATTACACAGCCACAGCGTTACAGCATCAGCCACGCAGATGGTGGAGCTTGTACCCACGTACCGACAAGATCCCTGCTCCTCAGTCCTGCGGGGAATGGCAGGGTGGCAGGCAAGAGCGACTCCCACAAAAATCTCAACCTCCACCAAAATTCGCCGTGCACCAACCATTTCGAGGACGACGACAGCACCAGCCATTGCACACCCACCCTGTCCCACCAATTCACCCGAATAATCCGTCAAAATGGCCCAGGAAGTCAGCGACATCAAGAAGGTACGATATGAGACTGCAGGATTTGCTTATTGCAGTTGACTGACGAAAGCACACCACTAGTTCATCGAGATCTGCCGGCGCAAGGACGCTTCCTGTACGTTGATCCAGCGAGGACAATCGATCAATCACGGATTTGGGAAAAGATCGCATTCTAATAATACACGCCCTCTACAGCCGCCCGGATCAAGAAGAACAAGAAGACCTCCCTGATCAAGTTCAAGGTCCGATGCTCAAAGCACCTCTACACCCTGGCGCTGAAGGACACCGAGAAGGCCGAGAAGCTCAAGCAGTCTCTTCCTCCTAGTATGATCTCCTGATCACCCTCGACCCTTGAAAAGCATCCAACTAAGCAACTGAAAACATAAACAGACCTGCAGATCAAGGAGGTCTCCAAGCGCGAGCGCAAGCCCAAGTCCGCCTAAGTCAATTGAGCGGTCAGGTGTGTTTTTCGACGGTTGATGTCGTTTTCTTGCGAGAGGTTTGAGCAAGCAACACATGATGGCAACGCTGTCACGAGGGAAGGGCCATTTCGTCCGCGGTTCGGACGGAGGGGATTCAGTACTGGGCGTCTAGGGATACCTTGCAATTGAAGCTCACGGAAGCCAGAAACGGCTGTCTCAACATATCGATGGACCCTTTGCTTTGAGAGGACTGTGACTTGGTGCATGCGCAAGGCAGCAACAGAAACAAAGATAGGACCGAGCACGAGTTCGACTACTCAAACCGCAATGAACGTCATCAGCTCTCAATACTTACCAAAACTCTCAAGCTTCGCACATTACACCTCGATCTGCCCAACTGGCCATTCCAGGCCAACAATCCAGTCTGCATCGTTGGATTCGTGCTCAACCTCCATTCTCCAAGATCTCCTGAGAGCAAATAGCCTTGCAAACGTTTGCAGATACCCTCGGACCTCACCCGACTTCTCCTTGAAAGAACATTTCACATCGTCCGTAATGAGGCGGTGACTAACATTAATATAGGACTATTCAATAAATAACCCTCCTATGCTCGATTCGAACTTTGCGCATCGGCCTGGATGTACCACACGTCGCCGTCCGGGGTTCCCTCGTCTAGCAGCAGCAGTTGTATATTTCGAGAGAAAACCCGATTATGCTCATCAGCAACGAGCTAATCCCTAGAAGATTGCATATCTCTCCACTTTGTACACATCACGGGTGTTGAGGAGCACTCGACTTATTCAGAGAGCGAGTTCTCAGGTGATATTGATTATGGAAATGGATCCAATTTGTTTGTTCCGTGGTCCCAGCGAAGACCTCTCGGAGTTCTAGCGGCTGGAGGCGACGAAGACGCATGTCTCGGTGATTGCATGTTTTAATCAGCCAATGATCAAGCCGCTCAAGTAGGTGGTCTACTTGAGAACTTGTCGTCGACTCCTTCACTGGTCAGATAGTGGACCAAGTTCGGAGATGGAGACTCAGCATCCATCGAGGTGGCTCGACCGAGAACCCGCGTCGGGTGTTGACCGGCCAATACTCCGTGCTTTCTTATCCTTGTGTTCACCAACATCTATCCTGACACTCCATCAATGAGCATTCGGGCTACTTATCATTTAGGTCAGACTGTCTTATCCCCCACGCTAAGGCGGTAGCCAAGCTGCCACATCTGCAGGAGCTTGAGCCGCATCCGGTATCTACGGTCTGTCCAGCATGCGCCATTGACTGCACCGTAACATGGTCGGTACAGCTCACACCAGATTATATGTACTCGATTCGTTGGGCATTACGACAGTGACTCTTGATCAGGCCGTTCTAACCGCAGTCCAACCTCGCAGGCGATTCTAGGTCACGGATCAAGCGGCAAACGCGCTTCAAGGGGTCCTTAACGAGCTCCTTTAGGTCTGCTGGAATGACAGTCACACGGCAATTTGACGCCCCTAGGACAATTGTCTACAGGTGAACCCGCTTTTTGCTCTTCAGAGATGAGCATCCGACGTCTATATACTCCCGATCCAGGCATGTGGCGGGCGGAGAGGGATCATGGGAGAAACTCTGCCGCGGGAGGCTATTCTATGACACGTTGTGCCGTGGCGGTATGCCTCAGTGTATCAGCCAGGCGAAGACGATCCGGAGGCGATGTCTCGCCAACCTCCTCGCGAACGGCGTTGCGCGCTGACATTGTGCCGAAGACATCCTCTTGAAGTGAGGGTGGAGTATTCCGCTTGAAACTGTGCCGGCGAATCGGCCCCGGCATAGCGTCCTGCCTGCTCCTTTGAGGAAAATTCATGTCTCCATCAGGGGCGCGCAAATTTTAGACCGCGTCCTTTGCACGGAGGGTGGGTGTGCGTTGCGCGGCCAGGCCCTGCGACTTGCGGGTTTACTCTCCGCTCAATCTTGCGCCCGCATGTCGATGCAGCTTCGACGGTCCAGTCTTGCCCCATACCGTCTGACTTTCCTGTTTCCCCTGGTTTGGACGCCCAATATTATGGCCACTGTCAGTATGCAAGCGACACAGAGTCGCCCGAAGGGTGTGTTGAGTGACGCAGAAGGAGAGCTGTCATCGCCTAGCGATACCACCGTCGCTCGGACCCCTGGACTACTACTTCCACACAACGCAGGTCTTCGTGATAGCAATTGGATACTCAAGCTTATGGTGTCCTTCATTCCCCAAATCATTTCCGACGATGGACACGTGGGTTGTAGGGGAATGGAAATGCCACCAATCAAGCATCCGTCATTCGCCTAAAACGGCTGCTTTGCGCACTACCGAAGCCTTAAGTCATTTTTTCGGCACTGGTGCTCCAGTTTATGCAGGTTACAGGCCGTACAGCTGCATGCTTGCTCTCGTGACTGAATCGCCTGCATCTCTATCAGGGGCCCAGGAGCGCGGCTCCCAGGCGCTCGAGTGACCTGCCACAAGAGGACACGCGCGAAACGAACGCGCATCGTCTTCCGATTGGGGGCTTATTTCCACGGTTTTTCCACTGCCACATCGGATGTGGTCTCTGAACATCACAAGGCGACTCGCAAAAGCTTCAATTTTGTTTGCCATTGGAGGACTTTGGCTCAGATCACGGATAATCACGCCGGAAGAGGCAACTTGGGTATATTCGAAGTCGACAATACCCCTCCCACGATGCTAGCGGCAACCTCAAATGTGGGATATGGGATGCGACAACGGGTGCGGCGACGGCCCGTGATGCTGAAATGTGGGTAAAGATATAAAGGCGGCTTGGCAATCCGTACGAAAAGTACGATACCGCCTGGAGAAGCAGGCCTCGCCTCTTTGATCACGAGCTGTACTCCTTCTGCCGTCAATATGCTCTCCCTCATTGTGGCCGCCCTCGCGGTCTCCGCTATGGCGGTGCCCATGCCCGCGCCCACGCCCGCGCCCGACCTGAGCAAAGCTAGGGCTGGCAAGAGGGCTACCAGCTGTACCTTCTCGGGATCCGATGGGTACTCCCTTGCCAGCGTGTCGCAGAAGGACTGCTCGACCATCGTCCTGTCTGCCCTGACCGTCCCATCTGGAGTGACCTTGGACCTGTCAGATCTCGAGGATGACACCACGGTGAGCCCCCTCCGGCGCTGCATTCCTTACCCTCTCTGTTGCTCGACTAACCTCCTCTCTCGCAGATCATCTTTGAGGGTGAGACGTCGTGGGAGTACGCTGAGTGGGACGGACCCCTGCTGCAGATCGAGGGCACAAGCATCACCATCGAGGGAGCCTCGGGCGCCTACCTGAACGGCAACGGTGCAGACTATTGGGACGGCGAGGGCAGCAATGGTGGCGTGACGAAGCCGAAGTTCTTCTATGCGCACGACCTCACGGACTCCACCATCAGCAACCTGTACATCGAGAACACGCCCGTGCAGGCCGTGAGCATCGACAATGCAGACGGCCTGACCATCACGGACATGACGATCAACAACGAAGCCGGTGCCTCGCTCGGTGCGAACACGGACGGCTTCGACATCGGCGATTCGACAAACGTTGTCATCAACGGGGCGAATGTGTACAACCAGGACGACTGCGTTGCTATCAACTCCGGCACGGACATCACTTTCGAGAACAGCGTCTGCTCTGGTGGTCATGGTCTGTCGATCGGTTCTGTCGGCGGCCGCAGTGACAACACCGTCGAGAGCGTCACGTTCCTCAACAACGAAGTGAAGAGCTCCGTGAACGGTAAGGCTTCCCTTTCCCGACTGCCTGTTGGTGCCGAACTGGGTTTAGAACACTGGGTGACCTGACATCGCTATAGGCATCCGCATCAAGGCGACCGAGGGAGACACGGGAACTATCACCGGTGTTACCTACCAGGAGATCACCCTCACGGACATCTCAAAGTAGGTTCAAGCCCGCGACCCCGGAGCGGACAGCCGTGTACTGACGAGCAATGCAGGTACGGCATCATAATCGAGCAGAACTACGACGGCGGCGACCTCGACGGCGGCACACCGAGCACCGGCATCCCGATCACCGACCTGGTGCTTGACAACATTGCTGGTTCCGACGGGGTTGAGAGCGGCGGATACAACATTGTCATCGCCTGCGGTGATGGTGCCTGCTCAGACTGGACCTGGACTGACGTTGTCGTGACTGGAGGGTCGACGTACAGCGACTGCCTCAACGTCCCCAGCGGCATCTCCTGCTCATGAGCTGTGGAGAGAGCGAGATGTGCTGGTCCTGGGTACCTGATTTGGGAGGAATACTGTGTATGGTGGTCAGCGCCTGATGTTCACTTCTTATCAAAATGAATACCACTTATTTACTTCTGCCCCCGGCTCCGGCCCCCAAAGACTACTACTGTATAGCTATGTGCTGTCGTCCGACCTACGTGTAGGATGCTACGTGACCAAGCGATCCCGCAAGCAGCAAGTGGATGGCCGTATGTGGTAAGTATGCCAGCACGACAAGACGTTGACTGCAAGTCTCGCTGCTGAACCAACCGGAGCGAGCCGCCGAAAGCGCATCGTGGTTACATAGTACGCAGGACCTAACGCAGTACCATAGAACTCAGTATGTCCGTACATGGTGGGTAGTCATTGGACGGGGTTATTTCCGCAGGCCTGCCCCCACAGTAGCCACTACATCCTCTTGTCAAGTGAGCCAAGCGAGAGGAGGCGAAAGCGAGAAAGGAACTTTACGCGAGGCTACGTCGGAGCTGAGCCTTATAGGGTCGGGTTCTCGACAGGAAGAGGAATGACAAGGCTGGGCGGGAGAGCCAATGAGACGCGTGGCGACCTCGATGACCAAGCCTCGCCCCTAGACAGGGCCCCTGACCGCGTACTACTACTACCCCAGCACTACCCAGGCCTCAGTACTAGGTAAACTATGTTGGCGTGTCGGTGCGTTGTCACTGGCCCCTTGCTGCGATCCTAGTCCCAGTCTGCGCGTCCCAATCCCAGATCCCAACGCTGCCCAACAAGAACGGGCCGGGTTAATCCTCCATTTACTCGTCTTCCCCATATAATAATGCCGGATCTGGCTATTGCCAGTTGGCGGTGCTTCTCCCGCGAATAGCTACGCCATGGGGCCAGGACGGCGTGACGACCTCTCTTCTTCGCGTTGTTGGTGACAGCGATCCTCTTGGCTGAATCGTGTCTGGCTGGCTAGTCAGTCGTGCAGCGCGCACCTCGCCTAATCGCTGGACCGTGTTCGTCTTCTCGAGGGCTGTTTTTTTTTTTGGTCCGTCGCTCCGTCCCGCGTCGACGACGCTTACTGCTGCCGACCTGCCGTCTTACCACCCCTCGTCACCCCAATTGATCTGTCCAACCGTTCCGGATCGTTCAGGACACTTCTGTCCTCCCGACCCAGGCGCATTGCGGCAGCTCGACTCCGAGGCAGAGCAGACCTAAACCATGGCCACGGAACTCAACAGTGCCAATAGCACCAATAGCACCAACGGCAGCAGCACCAATGGCAGGACGAGTCAGTCCAGGGCCCTGTCTCGAAAGTCGTCGAGCCCGATGATGCCAGCATTCATGGTGTCCGCACCCGCGAAGGTCATCCTCTTTGGAGAGCATGCGGTCGTCCATGGCAAGGTAAGCTGGAGCCCCCGACGCGCTCATGCGCGAAGCCCGCCATAGCGTGCATCTCTGACCGCCTATCTCCCACCAGCCTGCCATCGCCGCTGCGATATCTCTCCGATCATATCTCCTCGTCACCACCCTGTCGAAATCGAAACGCACCGTGTCCCTGATATTCCCCGACGTCGAGATGTCCCACACCTGGAACATCGACGAACTGCCGTGGGCCGCCTTCTCGCACCCGTCCAAGAAGAAGTACTACTACGACCTCGTCACCAGCCTCGACCCGGATCTCCTCGCTGCGATCCAGCCTCATCTGACCGACATCTCGAAGGACAAGCCAGAATCCGTCCAGAAGATTCACAGGAATTCTGCCCTGTCGTTTCTGTACATCTTTCTGTCGCTGGGGAACCAGTCGTTCCCCGGCTGTTCATACACCCTACGCTCCACGATACCGATTGGGCAAGGGCTGGGCAGCAGCGCGTCCATTGCGGTGTGTCTCGCGGCGGCCCTGTTGCTGCAGCTGCGGGCGCTGTCCGGGCCACACCCGGACCAGCCGGAGGAGGAGGCAAGGTTACAGCTCGAGCGGATCAACAGGTGGGCATTTGTGGGCGAGATGGCCATGCACGGGAACCCGTCTGGCGTCGACAACACGGTAGCTACACAGGGCAAGGCCGTCGTGTTCCAGCGGACCGACTACGGCAAGCCACCGTCCGTGCGTCCGCTCTGGGACTTCCCGGAGCTGCCCCTGCTACTGGTGGACACGAAGCAGCCCAAGTCTACGGCGCACGAGGTGGCCAAGGTCGGCACGCTGAAGGAGAAGTACCCCAAGCTTGTGGGCGGCATCTTGGATACTATCGAAAAGATCACGAAGACGGCGGAGTCCCTGATGGACGAGGATGGTTTCGACAGCGAGGAGCTGGCCAGCCTGCAGAAGGTAGGCGAGCTGATGACCCTGAACCACGGGCAGCTCATGTCCCTGGGCGTCTCACACCCACGGCTGGAGAGGATTCGGGCGCTGGTGGATCACGAGGGCATTGGCTGGACGAAGCTCACGGGTGCCGGGGGCGGCGGGTGCTCTATCACATTACTACGACCGGATGCAAGGGAAAAGCTAGACCGACTAGAGGAGCGGTTTGATGAAGAGGGCTTCGAGAAGTTCGAGACGACACTGGGCGGCGATGGAGTCGGCGTCCTCTACCCCGCCGTGATCAAGAACGGCCTGGACGAGGACGAGGAGGGCGGTATGGAGATTAACCTAGAGTGCTTCCTAGACGCGGAGGATAATGAGGCCGTGGAAAGACTGGTGGGGGTTCACGGGGGCGGGGGTGAAAGAGAGGGCTGGAAGTTCTGGAGGGCCGAGTCACACTAGAGACGCCCATCCTCTTGGTGCCGGGAAGAGAGCCTGGCTGTCGACAGGCTGATCTGGTGGTCTGCTTGGTTTCCTTGGAAGCTGATGGCCTTGAATTGTGCAGACACGTAATATTCTCCGCGATCTTCATCTGTACAAATTTGAGCCGCTGCAGTTTGAGGCGCAACCTTACGGTTTCGTATATGATAATACGGTAATAATGACAAAAGAACCCTTTGGACAAAGGGGCATCCCGCCTTAGACATCTTTGTGTTCGAGGTCCGGTCTGCGCAAGGCTGATTGTCTGCTGATATTGTTCTCGATAGTGCCCGGCGTTGAGACAGGGGTGAGCTCCCACAGGGTGTGTGGGGGAGCTCCAGATATTCTGCAGGTCACAGTTAACAACGGGGCCCATCTGACCTCAGCCAGAACGACAACTACAGCACCGCTCTACGAAAGCAGCCATGCCGCCCAAGACAAAGGCAGCGCCCAAACAAAGAGACACTGAATGTGAGTACAGACATCCATCCTGATAGCCCCTCACCTGGGCTCACGACTCTGCGCGCCCTGACTCTGTTCACCCAACCTCCACTGACACCGCCCCTCCTCACAGCCAAACCTGAAGACGACACCCCCCCGAAGACCGTCAACGAGCGCTCCGCCCGCGTCTACAACCAAGGCCACCCGTACTCCGTCTCCCTCGCCGCCAGCGGACCGAGCGGCCTGTCGCCAGCGGAGCGCAGCACCTGGGCCAGCGCGCATTTCGCCCGGTCCCCGGCCCTCCTCAAGCGGCTGGGCAACAAGCCGCAGCGTGAGGTCTGGAAGGCCGTCAACGAGAACAGCGGGCTGCCCCTGCGAGCCCTCAGGCCTTGCAAGGTAGGTGCCCAGCCCAGCCACAGCTGGGGCAGGGACCGCTTCGGTGCGGACCTGGGCGAGTACCCGCCCGAGCAGTTCGCCAAGAGGAGCGAGAGGGCCCTGCAGCTCGCCGCGCTCGAGGTGCAGCGGCGTGCGTTCCTGGAGAAGCGGGAGCGTGAGCGCGGCAAGTGGGTCGATCCCAGGACGCAGGAGCTCGTCACCGTGAGCGCCGAGGAGGTCGAGGAGGAGAGGCTGCGCCGCCAGGAGATCGCCGCCTTGAGGATGGAGCTCTACGGTGAGAGGTCGGGTGCGTACGGCACGGACCCGGACTGGGACGACGTCGTACCCATGCCGGTGGAGGACGGCGAGGGCACGCTGGCTGCCATTGCGTACCCGGAGGACTATGCGGAGGGTATGTCTTTCTTTCCCCAATCCGCCCGTCACGTGCATCCGCGAGCGGCTCGTGTGCTGACAGCAGACAGCCATCTCCTACCTCCGCGCCGTGATGGCCAAGAAGGAGTATTCCCCCCGCTGCCTCCGCCTCACGCAGGACGTCATCTCCCTGAACCCGGCGCACTACACCGTGTGGCTGTACCGCTTCTCCATCGTGCAGGCGCTCAACATCCCCCTCCCGGAGGAGATCGAGTGGCTCAACCAGGTGTCCCTCGACAACCTCAAGAACTACCAGATCTGGCACCATCGCCGCCTACTCCTTGACCACTACTTCCCGACCATCCAGGCGTCCCCGGAGAAGGTCGCCGAGCTAGCCAAGTCCGAGCAGAGCTTCCTCACGAAGATCCTAGCGGAAGACACCAAGAACTACCATGTCTGGTCGTATAGGCAGTACATGGTCCCGAAGCTAGACATCTTCGGGGAGAGCGAGATTAAAGCCGCCGAGGAACTGATCGACGGGGACGTCCGCAACAATTCGGCGTGGTCGCACCGGTTCTTCGTGGTGTTCTCGGACCCGAGCCATACCACGCCGGGCAGCCTGTCGACGGAGCACGACCCGAAGGTGCCCGAGGAGATCATCGATCGCGAGGTCAAGTACGCACAGGACAAGATCCTGATGGCGCCCCAGAACCAGAGCCCGTGGAATTACCTGCGTGGCGTGCTGGTGAAGGGCGGGGGGAAGCTGGGCAGCGTGGAGGAGTTCGTGGACCAGTTCGTCGGTGGCCTCGGCTCGGAGGAAGAGAGGGTCACGAGCACGCATGGCCTGGACCTGTTGGCGGAAATCTACGCAGAGAAGGGTGAGACGGAGAAGGCGGACCTGTGTCTGAGGCGCCTCGGTGAGAAGTGGGACCGCATAAGGCTGGGCTACTGGCAGTGGAGGCGGCAGATGCTCAAGGATGAGAATGTTGGCGCTTAGATGTTCTGGGGCTATGGGCAATGAACCACTCTGATCACACGGCAAGGGAACTTGTGGTGGGAAAGTGAAGTAGTTCAAGAACATACTTCCACAATAGCTTTCGCCTCACATACAAGAAATGGTAGCTCCCAGGCTTATATCAGGATCCTTTGTCTCTTCTCTGCCATCGGCCCCTACCCGTCTCTTCGGCGCCGAATAATGAATTCCATAACCATAACCGCTGAAGAAGCCTACCGAATCTCCGTTTCTTATACAAGGACCAGCTGTCTCTTCTCTGCCTGCGCTCCTACCCAATTTTGCGTCATCGGATTACGGCGATCACAATTGCTGAAGAAGCCTATGCGTTCGTACCGAGCGAGATCAGTGCTTCCGTCCCCGCCGCCAGCTACTGGGCTTAGAACAAGCCCATATGCAGACAAGCTCCCAGCTGACTGACGCAGACCGATGACCAGACACAATACCTGTGATCCTGAAGGAATAGTATCCTCAAGCCTAAAGTTGGGCACGACCCGCATCACATGGCCTTCCGCTTTCAGACCCCAATGATGTACCAGGTCTTCGCGTTCTGGAAGCCAATCGTACGGCCAGGTCTCGGTTTCCTGCACTGTCCGCACCAACTCGAGCCAGTCATTCCCGAGGATCAAGACCGCGGGAAATGTCAACCCTGAAACGCCAATTTCCGCGTCGACAGCAACACCAATGTATGGATCCCCACGATACCGGACATTGACGTGCTCGATCTCGATATCAATATGTCTGGAGCTAGTCACGAACTTGACCGACCCCTCGATAGAAGCCCATGACCACGTAGGAACCCCTGCTGTAGTCGAAGGTCGTGGAACGGCAGAAACATCCTGGCCATCCCAGAACCATAACAGTCCCCAGGGGAGCTGCTCCCCCCACAGCCCGCAGAGAAACGCCTTGAACCCCTTCGCCTCGGCGAATGTCTTGGCTATTCCAGCGAGCGCTGGAAGCTTGTCCGACGCCTTGGTGAAGAATCTCCTTGAGTACAACGCAACGATCGCCAAGTTCCAGTCCTGCAACAAGAAATCCTTCTTGTTGTGGTTTGGGAAGAGATCGTGCACCGGGCTGGCTCTCAGCATCCCGCACTGGCAGTCGTCTGTCTCGTCGCAGAGCCAAACGATCTCATTGCGGGTGAAGTGAAGGATCCGACGTGACAGGACTTGTTCTTGGTAGACCCAGCCCCTCTCTAGAAGCGGCATCTCGTGTAGGTACCTGAAATCCGGGAGCTGTTTTCCCAAGAATACCGGCCTGTCGTCCCAGCTGGCAACGCGCTTTTGTGCGTATCCAGGGCCGCATTGGCTGAAGAGGCTGTCTTCGCTTCCATTGCAGTGTGTCGCGGCGGTAGTAACGACGGCATTCCCATAAACGGAGGCCATCAGCGCCGCCTGCCGAGCCCAGTCGTCGGCATCGTCTTGGACAATGCATAGGCAGTCTATCCATACGTACCTGATGTCTAGGCCTCGCAGTACGTGGATAACGTCCTGCAGCATCCGAGGAAGGTCGGAGACAGGTATGCAGTGCTCTTTATGAGATTCTAAGTTCGCTGCCACTAGTGATACCTTTATAGTTGCTTCGCTCCATCGATGACTCAGGGCTGCGTATTGGGCAGTTGTCCAACTTGGTCCAGTCTCCACGAGCCGAACTGAAGCCTCGGAAGAACTGTCCAAATCAAGCAGCCGTGACGGGACGAACCCACACTCGTTGTTGGAGCACTTTCTATGTGTTTGGATACACTTCTTGAACCACTGCCGAGCCAGACACAGTGCCTCTTTGCTCCCAGTGCTGCTCTTGCGATCAAAGCCCCCCGAAAGGCTCGGGTGATACTCCAGCATCTGCCCATAGGATAGATCGAAGTGTTCAGTGATAAACAGCTGGAAACGATCCAAAGAATCATCCCTATGGACGAGAAGGCCTCTGAGAGCCTGCAGTCCAGGAATAGTATTTGGACACCAAATGCCCCTCCAGTAACCCCTGGCGTTGCCATACTGCTCGCTCAGAAATGTCAAGATCGTGGCGCAGGTTTCACATCCTCGTGCTCTCGAGGCCTCAAGGTGCTGTGCTGTGAAAACAAAGAATCCGTCCGTCCCCTTCGAATTGGGTTCAATACTGATATCAGCGTCTAAAAATGTCGCGCGAGAGTTGAGTATGAAAAAGCAGAAGCCACATCTTAGTCGGCCTCCATGGGCTTCATCGCAGCCAGAAACGGAGGCCATAATGTCTGTCATCGGAGAAAGGTACGATAGTATTCTAATGTTTAGTGATCAAATATGCTCACATTTTGCTAGCGCTAGATAGGTCTCTCGCCTTTGCGTTCGCTCACTCAACTCTTTGCAACCATTTCTGACTAACGTGAAAGAGGGGCTGTACACTTGCTGACGTGTATACTTATTTTCCAAACTTTTACTTTTTCGCTGCCAAGAGATGTGGCTTGTTGTCTTGCTGCGTGATTCGATGCCTGCAGTCGGGTTCTCACTATAGCCTGGACAAACACGCGCCAATGGCGGTAATCAAATATCACAACTTCTAATTGGCGGAACTGTAAAGTGCCATGTTGTCACTACATCTGTATTGCCACCTTGTCAGAGCGATAATTGTTCAAAAAGTCACTCCGAAAGACAGAATTTTCAAATTTACCTCTTCACTCAGGGGCACAATCCATATGTCCAGCTATAGCTTCCGCAGCTCCAAGTATCTCGCGACTAAATGCAGGCCTCAGCAACCACAGACAGCTTGAGCCGTTAAGGCCTCGTAACAGTTTGTGGTAGTAAAGTAGCTGGTTCTCAGCGGCTCGTAGCGTTAGAGTGTGATTGGAGCGATTTTCATGGATTTGCGCTTTGGCTGTCGGTTGGGCGAGATATTATTTAATAAGTTCATTGAATTGTTTGGATGTTGTCTTGTATCGAAAGCCAAAGCCACAGATCCGCCGATCTGAACGATAGCTTCAGTGGAGTTGCAAATGTTGTTGGTGATGTAAAACCTTCAGTTTCCCCTTTTTCGAAATTGTTCATCCCACCTGACTGAACCCAAGCCCTGGCACTGCCGCGTTGGCGCTCTGCCAAATAATGTTCATGGCCGCCCTGCGTACGTGCAGTACTTTTTGGTCCATAATTCTGGTTGATCGACATTGATATCCATAGGCCTTGACTCGCCTTCCCTAGGAATCGTTTGGAGGCTTGATGGCGGCTCTTGATGCCCTGCGAGCGACGGCTGAGCTCCATTGGCCTAAAACCGCTGCCAGCGCCCCTGCCCGCTCAGATCCGGACGAGGCTGCAGAGGAAAGACATCCTCAGACATAGCCTGTTGTCCACGTAGCCTGCCGTATCGATCGCCCCGTCTCCTGTGCGTAACCGTCGTCCAAGCCCCGTCTGAGTCGTTGCTCATATTCACGATAGAAATCTTCTTCGGTCTGCCGTCACTTGCGGCACCCAGGTCGCGTTCCTATAGCGTCCTGTAGTTCTGCGAGGCGATCAGAAACCTCTTCACGTTCCGGGGCGGATTCCGGCCGCGCGCATCCCAGTTCGGCACCAGCACGAACACGTCGCTGAACGTCTTGCGCGTCGTCTCGGGCTCAGTCTCGAGGTGCAGAATCCCCATGACGCTGACCACCATGCTGATCCGTCCGCCGCTCTTGTCCGGGCCCTTGGAGCGAATGTACTCGGGTGCCGCGGTCAGGTAGTCGTCGTTGATCACCTGCGCGTCGAAGCTGTCGACCTCGTAGCGTACGCGCGGCTTGGTCGTGCGTGACTGCCGGTGGGAGTCTGTAGCACCGTTGGCGGTGGAAGTGGGGGAACCGCCGCGCTGCTCTTCGAGAAGGGCCTCGTACTCGCTTGGATTGGTCAAATGTGCGCCGTTGATGGTGATGTCGGCGGTCACGCCTGCATTGGTGTACTTGGTGTTCGAGTTGACATAGTAGGGAGAGAGAGGGCGGGCGTCATTTAAATCACGGTAGTACCACTCGACAAAGTTTTGAGCACCATCACTAGAGACCTTAACTTCAGTGTCTTCAGTTGGGTAGGACATCTTGACGGTCGGTGTTGACGTTAAGGTGCGGGTGGTCTCAGAGTACGCCGTCCGTGGCGCGGCTGCTGCTGCAAGCTTGACGGGAAAAGTGTTGAGACGTCGCTATCAGTTGTTTGAGGTGCTCGTAGGCTGTGGTAATGCGTTTGCAAGTTGTGCAATGGCTTGTGGACGGCGAAGAGAGAATAGGTAAGAAAGATGGTTGGGTTGAAGTATGGACAGTGCGGCGCATTGAAGCAGGCAACCAATTAGTGGGGTGGCTAGCATGCAGCACGGACGTACAGTTATCCAATGCTCGCTATCCGCACAGGCCTTATCGATAAGAGCTCCGGGTCTTTTCTGATCGAGTTGGGGTGACGCGCTCCGCGACAGACAAACCCACGGGCTGTTTTAAACATCTGCGTGGTGTACCTTCAACGGATGACACCACCAGATGGACCGACTCCTCCTTCGGCCAGGTAGGCTAAGGAGCCTCCGACCGGCTGTATTTTCGAGATCTGGCCGGATTTGTGCCTCGTGCTGTCACAATGTAACCACCAGGCCGTTCAGTGCTCGCCAACATGCGAAGCAGGCGACAGTTACGAGAGCGAAGCCGGCGACAGTCGTCCAGTCCAAGCCCTACTACGTGACGACGCCAATTTTCTACGTTAATGCAGGTGAGTACTGCCTTCCCTCAATATCATCTCCGGTTCAGGGCTAATCAGTGCTGGTAGCACCTCATGTTGGTCACATGTATAGCATGATCCTCGCCGACGTTCTGAAAAGATGGCACGCACTCCAAGGACAGAAGTCTCTCCTCCTTACGGGCACCGATGAGCATGGGATGAAGATCCAACAAGCTGCGGCTGCCAACGACACTCTCCCAAAGAAGTGGTGCGATCTGCAGGCCGAGAAGTTCCGGGCGCTCGCGGCGAAGACGAACCTAGCCAACGACTTCTTCATGCGGACTACAGACGAAGATCACAAGGAGGCAGTTAGGCATTTCTGGTTCTTGCTCAAGGAAAAGGGCTTGGTTTACGAGTCGAAGCACGAGGGCTGGTACTGTGTCAGCGACGAGGCTTTCTATCCGGAGTCCATGCTCACGAGGAAGGTCGACCCCCTGACGGGTCAGGTGTCGATGGCGTCCATCGAGACTGGGAACTCAGTGGAGTGGACAGAGGAGAAGAACTATCACTTCCGAATGACTGCCTTAAAGGACCAACTACTGAGATTCTACGAGGAGAACCCGGAATGGATCGTCCCCAGACAAAGGATGCGAGAGGTGGTGGACTGGGTCACGAACAATCTCGAGGACCTTTCAATATCGCGGCCATCGAACCGCTTGGACTGGGGTATTCGTGTCCCAGATGACGAGAGCCAGACCATCTACGTCTGGGTCGATGCTCTCATCAACTATATGACCAAGACTGGCTTCCCGAACTGGACACCGGGCAAGGAATTGGAAGGTGGATGGCCTGCAGACGTCCATGTCATTGGCAAAGACATTCTCCGCTTCCACGGCGTCTACTGGCCTGCACTCTTGCTGGCCGTCGATATCCAACCCCCGAAAAAACTACTCAGCCATGCGCACTGGACGATGAGCGGCAAGAAGATGTCAAAGTCCTTGGGAAACGTCGTCAACCCGTTCCACGCTTTGGATCGGTGGGGCGTCGATGTGATGCGGTTTTTCATGGTCTACGACGGTGGAATTGAGAATGATTCTGACTACGACAATGCCATCATCGTGGAGAGGTATAAAAAAATGCTGCAAGGCACAATCGGAAATCTGCTGAGCCGAGTCACGCGAGCTAAAGCTTGGAATGTGAAGGAGAGCGTCCTGGCAGCAACCATACTTACTGCTGATGTGCACATGTCTCGTTTTGCTATCCGTCATACCGAGTTGTTCAAGGCGCAAGAGGCGCTGGTTTCCGAGCTCTATGGTCAAATGAACGTCTTTATGGAGAAGCCGGACCCTCGGCGAGCACTCGTGTTCCTCATGGAAGCAGCATTCGATGTGAGTTACACCGGCGGCCCAAGCTCACGGTCAAATGCGCGGAATTGTCGCTCGCTAACATGAGACAGACCAACAGGTTCATCACTGAAATGAAGCCCTGGGACATGGCGAAACAAATTAATGAAATATTAAGTTCCCGGGAGAATGCGTCGCGATCTGGGGAGGCACTAGGGCTGAAAACATTGTGTGGCAAAACGATATACATTCTAGCCGAGACGCTGCGCAATATGGGCATTCTTCTGCAGCCTTTCATGCCAGAGAAGGCACAGGAGATGTTGGACGTGCTGGGCGTCTCTGTTGATAAGAGGACGTTTGAGTATGCGGGCCTAGGTAAGGACTTCAGCTATGGAGAGCCCCTGAGGCCTGTTGGAAGAAGCGCACACCAGAGCCTATTCCCTCCACTAGAAATAGAATCCTGAAGGTGCTCTCGAGGCCTAAAGTAGAGCGACAGCACCGGTGGTTTAGATCAGGGATACCAGATTTGTATATTAAGCCAAGACACCAAATTCACATTAAGCCACGTTTCGAATATTACGGGACGAATTTGTTGCGTGTGGAAGAGTTAACGCTCCTCATTGTGTGTCCCGCCAAAAGACCCCGGTGCGCAAGCCCACTGGTAAAATGGATTTTCCTCGCATCCCTGGGCCGTCCTACCATATCCCAAAATCTCATTCCTCGCCATGAAACTCAACAAAAACACCGGTGCGGACCCTCTGATCTCATTCTGAACTCATCGAGATGTACTAAACCGAACATCTGCCCACAGCAATATCCACTCCCAAGGTGCTACTGGTGCCGTATGACCGCCGCCATGTCCCACGCTACCACGAGTGGATGAGCGACCCGGTGAGCCTCAGCGGCATCTCACAACGAGACCCCTGCCTACATGGCACAAAGCTGATCTCTTCACATAGGAGATACAAGAAGCCACCGCTTCCGAGCCGCTTACCCTCGAGGAGGAGTACGAAAACCAGGAATCATGGCGCGCATCCCATGACAAGCTCACCTTCATACTCTGCCAACCCATCACCGATGGCCCTGAGCCCCTCACATCCGTCAACGGTGGTGAGGTCGACACTTCGGACAAGATGATAGGCGACATCAATTTCTTTCTGTATCCGGACGATGAGGACGACGATGAAGAAGCAGGCGGTGCCGCGGGGAGCTCCTGCATCGGCGAGGTGGACATCATGATCGCCAGCCAAGGCGACAGGGGCAAGGGGCTGGGAAAGGCTGCTGTCTCGACGTTCCTGCATTACATCTGGACAAACCTGGATGAAATTTTGGGGGAATACCAGGCCACGGAGCCGGCGAGGCTCAGACTGCTCATGGCGAAGATCAAGGCGACGAACGCTGGCAGTATCGCACTCTTCCAACGCCTGGGGTTCCAGCAAGAGGGCGAGGTAAACTATTTTGGGGAAGTCAAGATGGTTCTAAGAGATTTTGGGGGCATAGAGAAGGCGCTTGGGGGATACAGGGTGGTGCACTATAGCAGGCCCATGAATTAGTTCATCTATCAGTGCTCCTGCATGGCCATCTAGATTCTACTATATTGCATGAGGTCAGCACAGCTGACTTCCCTTCTCCCTTTTCTATAATATTCCCCAATCCGTCTGACGATATACATGAACATGATGGTAGTAAGAAAGCTTGGCTATCGCACCAGACCAACATCGCCACCCGCACTGTCCTCCAAGAACTCAACATCGCCATCACCAATGCCTAGCAGACAGCCTCAAACACAGGCTCATCTAAAGCTTCACAAGATAGCGGCACATTGAGGTCCAGCCCGCCTTTGGAGGTGACTAAGCTTCGTGACCCATTGTTTTGGTATCCAGCATTGTGCCTCCCTTGTTGAAGCTTCCAATCCCTTCAACTCCCACCGTTCGGACCGGGCCCAAAACTCAGCTTTTACAAATTCCACCTTGTTCTTCCCCACCCAAAGGACTATGCCACGAGGTCACATGGCTTGTCCTCAAGACTTTTGGCCCAGTCTCAGCATGTCTTGCTTGAGGATCTGACGACATCCCAATATACCCAGACTTGGTGGAAGTCTAAGTGTGCCTTGATGGGCCACTTACACCAAGCAATAACCGCTGCCAGCTAGGCTTTTAGGCTGTGAGCCTGCAGGCAATCTCAATGAGTTCACTTGGCCGTCAGGGATTCCTCATGAGGGTATCAAGCCTAGACACCAAACTGTTCCTTGTACTTCTCCAGCATTCCCAGACTGATATTCGAGCCACCACAGACAATCACGACAACATTCTTTGCAGCCCACTCGTCATCGGACAGCTCTTTCCCAAGATATCTCCTCAAATCCCCGTTGTACACCGTAGAAATAGTGGCACCACATGCGCTCTCCACTAGTATCCTCGCGTCATCGAGGAATCTTACCGTGGCCTCCACAGACTCCTTGTCCGTCACCAACGCACTGATGAGATCGTCTCCCGCACGTCTTGTCCACGCAAATGCCTCCTCTGCAACCCTGATCGCCCCCAGTGATGTGGAAATCGTCGTGATAGCCGGAAGCGTTACCAGCTCGCCCGCCTTGACGCTAGCGTTGAGGCTGTCTCCCCCGTACGTCTCGATGGCAAGCACCTTGGGCGTGCCATACCCGGATGCCGTCAACTTCTGCACGCCCTGCATCGTTCCGCACAACAAGCCGCCTCCGCCGACATTGCAGACAATGCCATCGATCTTCTTGCCGAAACCCTCGCCCATCTGCGCTCGCAGCTCATCCACCATCGTCTCCACGCCCGCCCAGACATCCTTGTGGTCGAACGGTGGGACGTACACCGCCCTGGCCCCCGGGTGGTTCCTCTCGAACTCGGGGATGACGACCTCACACAGATGTTTGTCGGCCACGGCCCAGCTCTCTCCGGCCTGTACGACGTCCGCGCCCAGGTCCCGCAGCTTGGTGATCATGTGCGGGAGCGTGCTCAGCGGCACGACGACAGTGGCCCGGTGGCCGAGCGTGTTGGCGGCCGTGATGCATGCCAGGCCGGCGTTGCCGCCAGAGGAGGAGTAGAAGTGGATGTCCTGTGAGGGCGGAGAGGACTCAACAGCCCGGAACATAACATTTCCTACCGCGCGGGACTTGAAGGAGCCTGAGGGCTGTAAGTTTTCGAGCTTGAGATAGATGTTGCTGAGTCTCGTCAGCCCAGTCCACAGATGAAAAATCCAGTGCGAGCATACTCACCATCCTGCTGCCCGGGATAGGGGTGCCGAATAGATACATGGTGTTTCGATCCAAGGCTTTGGTGGGTGTTTCGATGCAGACCCCATCGTGACGATCGATGGCCCAACTCAGGTTGTGTGGCTGGCTCCTAAAGGCTTGCTGCCTCTTCTGCACCTCAAGCCTCCCCAGATCCTTGCTTAAGTCTCGTACTGAGTTCTCCTAGGTACTTTGAGCGACTGGTTGTTGGCGTAGACACGGGGCCCACGAAAGACGACCTTGGTATGTGACAAATTTAAACCTACAACATTCTCCTTCCAAAACGTATTCCCGACCTCAGACACCAGCTCAATTTTATATAATCTTTATATTCCTCATCGGGTGGAGCGTTGTCTTAGGATGACACTACGAGCTGCGCATTTGAGCGGTGCGAACCGGACCCGGGGCCGGCGTCACTGACTCCGAAACAAAGGATCCATGCCTTGACTGGCCTTCGGTACCCGCTCCGAGATCGCTCCACATAAGTACAAACTGTGGGATTTAGCAATTTGTGCTTAAAAGAATGTGGGCTAAATAATAATGCTGACGTGAAATGTACGATCATTCGGTGCTACTTCATCCTTCAATATCCAGGTAACCAGTTAAGATATCGGCCTGATATTCAAAGAATATATTATTTAGTATAATATATAGATAAATATTTTCTTTTCCCAAATTGCTGGGATAGAATATATTGTCTATGGGCTCTACCGAGCCCTTGCTCAAGCTTTTTGCTTTTCCGGACTAGACAATTTAAAAGTGCTGAGACCAGATATTGGTAACACGTCACGCACTGCAAAGAGACGCTCTCAGAACCTTTGCTGATAGAGAGCCGTGAACCACATCAAGTCTGGCGGACGCAAGACGGACATATGGAGCTCTCGATTCTTCTGATGCATCGAAACATAGAAAGGGCGGATAATATGGGACGGAATCTTAAGAAAAGACGGCCGGAGCGAGAGAGGATGGGAGGAGGGAAGGAGGAAGGAAGGTTCAAGAAGCTGTCATGCTTGGGAAGATTTATTGCCAAATGTCTTGTGGCAGGCTGTTTAGAAGTATGAGCCATAATAACCATCCCACCCTAAACTAGTGCTCCTTGTCCTTCTTTTCATGGTCGGTCCGTTACTCCTTAGTCTGCATGCAGTGCAAGAGTCCGTCATATGTAACTTTTGTGAATCGTGGCAGCACAATAGATATCGCATTGGTTCTGGCGTACTCTTTTCCTTGTCACAATCAAAGTCTCCAAATATTATAGCTCAGGGCTGGATGATCCTTTCAACACTTCATCATTACCTACTAGGGAGCATCAGTTCGGCTGCAGGATAATGTGGAATCACAGCCCTTTACTGGAATGACAGGGAAAGGCTGTATTTCAGCGGCCTTCCCACCTTAAAGCTCTAGATGGCGGACCTATACCAGCCTCCTATGGACTTTATGAATCGCTTGCCAGTAGATTACACCAACTTCCCTTTAAGTTGCTCAAGCTTGAAGTCCCTCAAGACACCACCCGCGGTTCACAATTCGTCTTCAGCTACCTATCTTTCAAATGCCGGCATTTGACTGTCTTACCAGCTGGTCTCTGGGGCCTTTTAGCACAGTAGATAGTGCTTTCCAAGGACCCCATAATTCCAAGATTCAAATTGTTCTCGCAAGACGAATATTTCGTCCGCCTTATACTAATATTTAGACTTCACTTCTTAAAGGTTTTGGTGCTGGCATGATGAATTGTGGAAGATCTTGATGAATCTTTTCAGAAAATTCCAAAACACGCGCCAAACGATTGAATTCTGTTCTACTCCTGCATTCAGATGAATTCATTTCCTAAGAATAGGCAACTGGGCTTGCTTTCGCGACTTCACTTCTACATCTCGAGACTACACTGCAACACCACACTTCCAATCTGGAGTACGGTTCTGCACTTCTGCTCTTAACTTGCACTCTACACTGCAATACCACATTGCGAAGCTTAACTTCGAAATTTCTCTGAGACACTTTTCTGAACTTCCACCTGGGACTTCCACTTTCCATTCACGCCAACCATCCACCTTCTGTCTCCTGCTACTAAAGAGGACACACATAACTTGGACCTCTTTCTGCCAGTTGCCACCGAAAAGCTCAAATCATTCTCCCAGCGTAATTGCTCAATACAGAGTGGGATTCTTTCAAGACTTTGCCTCCTCCTTCCAGAACAATTAACACACAACCTGTCTTTCCATCCTCATTCAAGCCCAGCGCCCAAGCACGTCTTTTCTAGGTCACACCTCTCTGGAGTATTGTTCTAGCTCTTCTTGACCAGAGCTCAACCAGTCACTCGGACATCCTTGTGAACATTCTTCTAGGCGTTAGAACTAACCCCGTCCCCATAGCACTGGCCACTTTATCATCGTCAAGCTCACCAACTGTCGCTGACTCCAACTGATCATCGTCAGATCCCCCCGGTGACCAACCAACCTGGTAGATCCTTCCGGAGCTCCTCTTGACGACTAAGCACAGCACGACTAAGCGGAAATTATTTTCAAAACATTAATTAACCAAGCAACAGGAAGTTACAATCTTTTCAAGATGCCACCCCGCAGAGCTGCAAACACTTCCTCTTCGGCACACAGCTCTGGTTGTGCTGGTGCAAACCCCCCTCAAGCCCACAGAGCTCCTCGGAAGATAACACGCATCTCATTCGCAACTATTGTGCCAATTGACCCCGCCCAAAGCAGAGCGGCCCAGGCAGCTGCCAGAGAAGGAAACCTAACGGTACGCTTCGCGCCATTCTCGCTCGACGATCCTCCAGTCGACGACGAACCCATCGAGATCTCCAGTGACAGCGACAACCCAGACAGCATCGGCGGCGAGGACGAGGCCAACAAGAGCCCAAACGTTTCCAACATGGCTCCAGGCGGCAGAGACAAAAAGTCTGCCACGTCCAAGAAGGAGGTCGTCGACCTCACCAGCGACGACGCTGCGCCCGCTCCGCCCACGCCTGGCGGCCCCATCGACCAGCCCTCGCGCACCTCCAACAACGGAGGTGTCGACAAGCGTGTCCATCCCAGCGCCGACTGGACCGATGACGATGAGCCGCTCGCCGAGGCCAGAAAGCGGGCGAAGAAGCGATCGAAAGGTGCGCCTGCTCCCAGCCACGAGCAGTCAATCGGCTTCTTGAATGATAGCCTACCCGCGACCTCAGCTTCGGGCCTCGTTGACACGAGCACCTGGGTGTCCCTGTCGCAGCTGTCCACTGCTGCTGGTGCCGTTCAGCGAAACCAAGTTGACCAGGCCCAACCCCCCCTGGCTCAGGCCTCCCAGTCTCGCGCTTCTGCGCAGACTCGAGGCAACGACACGGGTCGCCCACCTCAACAGCGACCAACGATCCCCAGCCAGCGCAGCCTGCCCGATCCTGTGCCCCAACGTCCTCTTGCGCCGCTATTTCTAGGACCAGCCATGCTCTCGCAGGAAGATATCGACCGGCTTCATGCACAGATGCAGGCCATAGATATCAACAGCCTGCCGCCTCCGCCGCTGCACATCACACCTCGCGAGATCGTTGAGGAGCGTATCTTTAGCCGTGTCTTCACCTCTGAAGCCCGCCACCGTGCTGCCGAGCTACTGAACCCTTCAGTCGCAACCCAGGCCGCTGGTGCTGCTCCTCGCGGCGGTTTCTCGACCAATCCTTGGTCGACCGGTCACGGCGCCACCTCAGGTGTCCCTGACGGTTATGCCTCATCGAGATTCACGTCGGGTGCTAGCGGCGCTGTTCCAACCGCTCGTCGTGTTCCTGACTCGACTGACCCTCCATTCGATACCAACGACGGTGCTCCAGTCGCGCCTCAAGGTGATGGATCGGCCAAGTCGCGGGCGACCGCTAGCGACAAGGGCAAGGGCAAGTCAAGCTCGAAGCAGCCTTCAGGGTCTTGCAGATATGAGACGGCGCAGCAGCAAAATCGCAATGACGACGATGACTCTTCCGACGATGATGTCCTCGCCAACTTTACCTCCTCCAGGAAGCGAATGAGGGCCAAGAACGCGGAGAGGACTGACCGACCAAATGGTCGAAACGGCTCAAATTCAGACAGTCAAGCTGATCAGACCCAGAACAGCGCTCCTCACAATGCTGCGACCGGCCTCACTGATGCTCCTAGCGGTCTTCGATTGAGTATTAGAGCGCTGCTCAGCGGCATCGCAGAGGTTGATCAGAAGCACGAGGGAATGGAGGAAGTCCAGCCTGGTGCCAATGACGTACCAGGCCCTTCTAGAGCTGTGCAGAGCGACGACGACGATATCATGATCCTGACCGACGCCGAGGTGAAGCAGAATGCTGAGGTTCAAAACCAAGAGAAGGATGTTGAGAACGGGAGAAAGAACCTAGCCAGCAACTACCAGATGCGATTGCGAAAGCGCGCTCGTCTGAGTTACAAGGAGGCGGTTATTGATGAGGCCAATTCGACGGACGATGATGAGAATGAACTCGACGATGTTATGGACTGGGTCGCGCAGGACGACAGCGGAACATACGGCGTGGGTAGCTCGGCAGGTCCCTCTCAGAAGCCCTGGAATAGGAGCAACAGGCGACCCAGGATCCACTACCCCAAGCCCACAAAGCTCGTCACCCTGCGAATTCCTGCCGAGGCTATGCGATTCTTTGAGCGACCTGGTGACCCTTCGATCCCTATCGATGACAAGAACTTCCTGTCCGGGCTGGCGGAGCGCAAGGGTTGGAATGGACTCAACCCGTCGCAGCGATATATCGTCACGCCCATCGAGGTGCGAGAGCGGATCTACCGAGAACTGCTGGTTGCCAAGGGCCCTATCAGTGTCAAGCAAGGCTGGTCGCAAGTCTTCCCTCGCCAGCCACAGCAGTTGGACATCCACACCGAGATCCTGCGAACCAGTCGTCAGATCTATGGAGAGGCTGTCAAGGTCTTGTACGGTGGGAACACTTACCGATACGTCCTTCGCGACAATGCTAGGATGGTCGAATTTGAGGGCCACCAGCCCTACGAGCCGACGCTGAATCTGAACAAGCACATTACCGACTTTCGGTCCTTGCAGCTTGGCATTGAGCCCAACCGAACGGGCATGGGGTATGGCTCCGACATCCACAATGTAGTAGCCAAGCTAGAGTACTCCGGCGCCAGCTTGCACAAGCTCACGATTGACGTCTCACCCCGCAAGGATGGAGACAGGGTGTCGATGGTCGACTTCTTCACACCCAAATACAGCGTCCTCAGTGCACTGAAGAGGCTGGATACCAAATATATCCATGTCAACGTCTTCCTTGCGGAGACGAATGCGGAGACTGCCAAGAGCATTCGCATGGTCATCGACAAGCGTCCCGACATCGACGACCAGGAGATCTTCAATCAGATGTGTCGTCAGAACGAGGCCACGCAGAGAACGCTGAGCCCCGAGAACCGTCGCCGCCGCGCTGAGGAGGAGCTGAGGGTGCAGGCCAAGGCCGAGGTCAACAAACAGCTGGACAAGCTGTCCTCGCGTCTGGAGAACGCCGTCAACAAGGGAGCCGCGTGGGTGGTGCGTCGTGGTTGGTTCGAGGAGTTTGACGCCGAGTTCGAGCCCCGCAAGACATTGGCTGGAATGTGCGGCGACGACAACAAGGGTGACAGGAATTACGGAACTTGAGGTGGTACCTTGGGGTTTCGTGAAGGGCAGTAAGATATCAGCCTTGCTGGGAGGCATTGAGTTTGATGACGATGGACGAGTTCATTTTGGGGGTTTCCGTGATGTATAGTAGAGATCAGCCTCGATGGGAGGCATTGTGTTTGACGACGACGAACGAGTTCAATTTGGGGGTCCGTTCTGTACAGTAGGAGTAGAAATCAGCCCCGACGGGAGGCACTAGGGAGCATTCGAGAAACCTCGGCTCACCGATGAATTCATTTCTTTCGCCACACTGAAAAATTATTGAAATCTTTGTGCTTGTAAATAAAATCCCAGACTCAACGAATATTTTATATCCGGGAATACTCACCGTCCGCGACCTTGAGCCAAACATGCCCGAACTTCGCAAGGCAGGCTGGAATACTGAATCATGAATTAGGCAATGCATTACTTTCGCGGCAGACGGCAGGATTGATTTGAAGAAGAGTCTCACATAGTAGGTCGTTCAGGGTGGTCGATGTTCTCTATTGGGCGGCGGATTGCCTTGGAGGGCAGTCTTGGATCTGAGACGGGCGCCATACCTCTTGTGAAGCGAATTTGCCATCATCTTTCCTCCTATGGTATCATAGCCTCGAACAACTGCCTCAACGTACAGCCTTCTTTTTCTCATCTCATGAATGCGACGTGCTACCGATATTTCCCTATCAGAGTAGACCCCCTCACGACGTCGAGATTTTCACTCGCGATACATCCAACGTTTCTGAATCGAGGAGAACAATTTCCTTCGACACGGAAAACGATGGCACCGCAATCAGTCGCACCGTCTGACCATCGGGGCCTGATATGACCCGCGAGTCAAACTCTGGTTGACAGCCAACGAAGTAGACGTGAGGGCATTCCTTCATGACAAAAGGGTCTTCATCCTGGAAAGGATAACTCCACAATGTGTCTGGTGCCGTCGGTGCACTACACCGCCATCGACACATTGCTTCCATCATGCCCAGTCTGTCATCGCTATCCACATACTTGAAGACGTCATCCACGTTCTGTCCTCCCGTCCCGAGCAGTCGCCAGCCATCCACCTCTCCTTCCCATGGATTTGTCACAGTGTCAAGCCAACCTTTCTCGTTCGAATTCGGCACCGCAGCAAACGCTCGTGACTTCGGAAATATGGCCGTGTGCATGGGTTGCTGTGGGTAACTCGCGTTGGCTGGATCGTGTTCGCCTGGTAACAGAGTGACGGGCAGATTGGGTAGCAGCTCAGAAAGAAAGTCGTCAAACATCTGCGAGGGGAGTGCATTGTACGAGCTTGAGTCGTAGCCGTACTTCTTTGACGATGCTTTCTTATCCGCAGCAGAGTCATCGGCGTGAGAATTGACGGCAGCTATCGAGTTGCCGGCGATGATAAGCCTGCTGATTTGTGAGAGTTCTGCCTGTGCCGTGGGGTCCAGGGCCTCGCCGAGGAGATACTCCAAGAGGAGGTTCAGTTCCAGAGCATATGATGTGTCGTCACCAGAGAAGTTGAGGCCGGAGACAATGGCAATCTTGCCACCTGTCCCCGATGAGGGGGCATCTGTCATCTCAACATCTCCTCCCTTCTCAGCTGTCTTGCCCTTTGCCGAGCCATTGCTGGTGACAGGCTTTGTCACAGCCCATCGATCTGGTTGAGGAGGTAAGTCTGCGAACTTCACATCGATAACTTCGAAGTCTCCGCCTGCATTCTCTGTCCCCATGACAGCAACGATGCAGCCCGTCACAAGCATGTGTGAATTCAGAAAATCGCCCGTCAGCCGAAGTCGACCCGAGTCATCTTCGAGCATGATGGCGTCACGGTCGTCTTCAGAGAAGTACTTCGTTACAGAGGTCGGCGCAGAGATCCAGCGCTGTCGGTTTGCGTCAGCCCAAATCAACTTATCATTGTGCCCAAGTACTGTAGCGTGAGGGTGTGACCCACATCCTTGGAAACGTCTTGTAAAATGTTTGGCTTTAATGGCATGTCCACGTAGACCGTCCCTGCGACCCAGCACAGCTCGCCCTGGCGCACGTCTAGCACTCGACTGACTTTCCTTGCCATCTCGCCTCCGATGACCGTGCCCTCCCATGCGGCCTCGGCCACCTCCTCAACGGTAGGCTTGATCTGCGTCAGTCGCAAGAAATAGGTATCTGCATACTGCTGCTGGTAGCTCCGCCCCTTCTCGAGCTTGAAGGTATCGAGAGGCTTATAGCTCGACTGGAATCGCTCGAGAGGCTCCCCCGGCACGTCGCCGCTTGACAAGACTCAGCCACATTGCAAGTGAATAAGGGTGTAAGATTGGTACGTACGAGGGCTTCTGAAGAAGCATTGACTCTATCTCGTCGAGATCAACCATCCTCAGTATGGTCCTTGTTCGAAGCGTGGGAAGTGAATAATTGTCTGTGGGACGAGCTTGGCGTGAAATCGCCTTGACGCGTCGAGAAGAATCCTGGACGCGTATGGATTTAAATGGGCCAGCGGCTTGGTCCCCCAAACTTGCAGGGATTGCGACGTGGGGCAAGGCTACCCGCATCGACAGGGGCCGCAAGGCTCAGTAAAAAAAAGTTTCTGTAGCGACTGCGAACATTCTCTCACGCCAAACCAGACATAATTTTGTCGCAACACCACCAACCACGATAAGATGGACTCAAATATGGTGGGGCCGACAGGCTTCGAGCCGGAGATGGCCCAGGTCAAAGTCACCTTTACCACGACTGAAGATGGGTTCGAATTGCCCGAGAGCAAGAGGCAACTGCTCGTCCCAGCCGGTATGCGCCCTCCCTGTCTCGATTCGTTGCTCTGGTCGCAAAGATGATCACGGCTGGTGTCGCATGATAATTGACTAATAGAGCATGACCAGACATAAGACGCCTTGGCCTCTCCCGCATCCTCAATTCCGAATCTATGCTCGACACCCTCCAGCCCGTCCCCTTCGATTTCCTCATCAACGGCACCTTCCTGACTTCCACCCTCGAAGACTACCTCGAGAAGAACGGCCTCTCGTTCGAGACCAACATCACCCTCCAATACGTCCGCAGCCTGATACCGCCCCAGTACGAGGCCTCCTTCGAGCACGACGACTGGGTCAGCGCCGTTGACGTCCTGTCGTCCACCTCGTCAGCGGGTGTCTGGTCCGGTGACAGCTTCACCGCGGGCCATGACAGAATCCTATCCGCCTCGTACGACGGCCTATTGAGGATATGGAACGGCTCAGGAGACGTCATAGCCACCTCGCCGGCAGGCAGCCACGGCGGACACAGCGCGAGCGTCAAGGCGGCTAAGTTCCTCTCCAACGGCCAGATCGCCTCCTCAGGTCTCGACCGCACGGTCAGGGTATGGAAGTACACGGAGTCCGGCGACCACTCCTCGGGCGACCTGAAACCCACGCTCGAGCTCTACGGGCATAGGTCGAGCGTCGACTCGCTCGAGGTCGACGGCGCCTCTAAGCGCATCCTGACGGCGTCCGCAGACGGCTCCATCGGCCTGTGGTCGACCTCCAAGGCCTCCGCGCCGCAGGCGCCGGTGGAGCTCTTGCCGGGCAGCACGCATGCGAGCAAGCGGCGGAAGCTGGCAAGCGGCGTGTCCACGCCGCAGAGGAGCGCGCTGCACCTCGCGCCATTCCACAAGGCGCCGGCCACGGCGGCCATTTTCGACCCGCGGGATCGGACGGTCGCATACAGTGCTGGCCAGGACCACGACCTGCATACCATTGATCTGACGACCATGACCAAGGTGAACACGATACCGGCGTCCAGCGCGCTGCTGTCGCTGTGCGCTGTGCCAGGGCCGAACGGGAGTCCGTTGTTGGCTGCCGGCACGTCCTCGAGGAACGTGGTGCTCGTTGATCCGAGGGAGTCACAGGCCAGGACGTCGGTCATGACGTTACGAGGCCACGTGAATAAGGTTGTATCGTTGGCCAAATGTCCGGATAACGAGCACTCTTTAGTCTCGGGCTCCCATGACGGGACTTGTCGCATTTGGGACTTAAGGAGTGTCAGGCCTGCTACGAAGACTGAGGATGGTGCTGGTGGTGGTGGTGTCAGCGAGGCCGTGTATGTGATCGAACGGGAGAGCAGGGGCGGCAAGAAGCGGGCGCTGGCGGGCGAGGGCTGCAAGATCTTCAGCGTCGGGTGGGATCAGACGTGGGGCATCGTGAGTGGTGGTGAGGACAAACGAGTGCAGATTAATAGAGGAAGGGACATCATTGCTTCATGATATAAATTCAAGGAGAAAATAGTTGCGTCTGGTTGGTGCATGGAGAGGTTATACCCAAATAGAGGATATCCGAACCTGCCCTCTGAAAGATTGAGGTTAGTCTGCTAACCATGATACCGTGAACGCATCAACGCCTGTCTATGCAAGGCCTCGCGTATTTCCGATCTTTCTATCCAGCCAATGTCTTGCGCTTGCCACCTGCAGTTCTACTTCACTCCTTCGGAGATGCAATGTCATAGTTGATCGCTCTCCATATGGCGAAAAATCGCCTCTTCACCACATCTTCTGGCAAACGGCCAGCTACTTCAGCCTTCATCCGATTGCTGTCATAGGGCAATTTCTCGGATTGCACACTTGACAAAATGTAACTAGCCACAGTTGAGGCTTGCAGCGGAGGTTCCCTAAGCACGCACGCGACTGCCTCGCAATCCAGATCCTCGTTTGCGTGCCAAACGAAGTATGCCTTCAGAGCGGCGAGTGGAGCCTTGACTTTTCCGCCTCTTGCAGCCTTGTGCTCTGCCAGCCAAGTCTCTGCGGCTTCGATTCTGGGGTCTTTCGGTGCCTTGAGGGCCGGCACAGGTTTTGTCGTTGCTGCCGCCCTGGCTTTCGCAACCGACGTCCTGGTTTTGGGCTTACTGATGACCAGATCTCCATCGTCTTCTTCGATTTCGCCAAGACTGTCCATGGCCTCCTCTAGCTCCTCGATCGTCTTGAAAATCTCCGAGCGCAGTGCAGCTCGCACTTCGTCACTGCTCTCCGCTCCGAGAAGCGCCTCGTCGGAGATGTCCTCGTCTAGGTCAGACTTCTCTGAGCTCGAACTTTGCACCCCAGGCGGAAGAGGAATGGGCCGGCCTAGTTCTAGGTGGAATGGAAGAGCAGGAGCTGGGTCTAGTTTCTCGCGCTGGTGATTCAGCATCGCGAACAACTGGACCGCCACGTATGCGTCGGAAGCCGAGTACCCAACCTGCTCCATGTCCAAGGACAGTGACCAGTCGCTCGTTCGAACATTTTGGTCCTTCCGCAGAGGCAGCCCCATGACTTCCTTACACTGGACAGCGAGAGAGACGAGCCTTTTGTTGACCAGCTCGGGTTGACTGGCCGAGTATCTCACCTGCTTGAACAAGTGGCTCAGCTCGAATATGCCGCGGGCATTGATGCCGAGGTAGTTCTTCAGTCTCGTGCAATCACCACTGATGGAGACGCCAAGCTTGGTGATATTGGGATCCTCGACGATCTTCTGGAGTGTCGGCGTAGCAAGATTATCTTTCGCAGGGTACAGAGCCAGGTGCAGAAGCACAACACGGCTCTGGCTTGCAAGCTGTATCAATGAGACGTTCCTCCGAGCGCCTGAGTGCCTGTTCGCCTGTGCAACCCATTCCAGATCCAAGCCAATGAATGGCTCCTTCAGAAGATACTGCAAGGCTCGCTCGGCGACATGAGCATTCTTACAGTAATGGACGCGCACCTTACCTCTGACGTCGTCGTTTTGATTGGGACCACGATAGAGTGAGTATGACCAGAAGGACTCGTCGCTCCCCTCCGCTGCTTCCTTAGCAGCTTGGAAGGCCTCATCGGACATCTTGTAGTCTAGAGGCGTAAATGGAGCAGCGCTGCTGCTCGGCGGCCCCTGTTCGAATGCAGACTGTGCCTCAGGGTTCGTAGACGACGCACTGCTGGCGTTTGATGCGGACGCCCCTGCGTCGCTTGACTGTGCTCCAGCTGCGACTCGAACGTCTTGTACTTGAGCATCTTTCCCCAATTGTTTTGACGTGATTTCCTTTTTGTCCTCGGTGAGGACCGTCTCTACGTCGAGAGCCGTAACATCTTTGTCTGCCCTACGCTCCGTAAGAGTAGTTTTCAAGCCAGCATTCGATTTGTGTACTTGCATAGACGCCGCCGCAGCACCAACTGACTTCGTATCCGGCTCTCTCGTCGCCGAGGCCTCCGTAAAGAATCTCGCGGCATCGAGGACAGGATACAGAGGCTGCTGGAAGACGATGCCCTGATTCGGGTGCCAGAGCCTCCAATCTGGAGGGCGTTTCGAGGAGGTCATATTGACGCTTATGTATCTGTCCGGATAGTGAAGCACCATTAGCAAGCCGTAACCCCACCCTCTACACCAGAACATCGTATCGGATGGGCGTAGGGCGACTCACGAGAGATGCCGGGCCACAGCCCGTTGAAGAGGGATACAAGGCAAGAAACCCGCCGGGCGATACACCGAACTCATAACGCACGCTCTGCCACTTCCGGATGACATGAACAATGCGCCATGTTGCCCACTGATCATAATAATCGCAGCATTGATTCTAGACCGCTCGAAGTCGAGGCGAGACGGTCGGGCAGGCAGAAGCGCAGGGGGTTGGTTGGTTGCTCGTTGAGTGGCCAGGAGGAGACGCGCTGGACGCGCTAGAGGGGCGTGGTTCACCCAGTTGACTGATAATCCCGTTAGAGCGATTCATCGCAGCCGCTTTGCAATACTCGAACATCAACTGTGAAGCACCAAGCCAAACAACCAAACCTGAACCTCAGAACCACCACTTTCGCATCAACCCTACTCGTCTACCCTCGATCACAAATCTGACGAAGATGGCGTCTCAGGTGCAACCTTTAGGTGAGATCTTCCGTCCGCAGCGCCGAGCGAGAACTTTACTGACCAGGATCGACAGAGCTCGTCGACAAGTGCGTCGGATCCAGAATATGGGTGATCATGAAGGGCGACAGGGGTATGTCCTCCTTCTGCATGGCCTTATGCTGTAGCCGTGTGCTGATCTTGTATCCACAGAGTTCAGTGGCACACTTCTCGGCTTCGACGACTACGTCAGTAAGTATCACCTGTCTCTCCTGTGGACAGCGAATGGCTACTGGACTCGAAAGCTGACTGTTCCCTAGACATCGTGCTGGAGGATGTGACTGAGTTGTACGGCATCATCAAAGGGCGTCTTGGTGTCAACAGTGGAGCGGAACGCTGACAACTGGCTCTCACCGCAGTGACTACGCCGGGAACGCCACGAAGTTGGCGAAGATCCTGCTGAACGGCAACAATATATGCATGGTATGGCTGCTCTCGACGTCTATTACCGCGGCTCGCTTGCTGACTGACTTTGATTCAGCTCATTCCAGGAGGCGAGGGACCTGTGGCGTCATCATGATACCTGACATCGTGGCGAGCGGGCATTGCTGAGCAATGGATAAGCTCTGGCTCTGACTGCGGGAAGGCTAGCAGACTTGATATCCACATGGAAAAGGCTCGAGTTGGATAGCAAAGATATCCGTGGTGGTTGGAAGGCGGAATGCAGCACATGCCATATTCACTGTCCACACGAAGATATTGCGGCGAAATCAGGGAGGTGCCATAGCCCACCAGGCATGCGATTCTTAAGCCGAAATGAAACCACATCGTGATTGCTTCATCCCGTCGCGGCTACCTGCACATCCGACTTCTACAGCCGTTCTTCTACCAGGTAATTTCTTACCTTCATCAGAGGCATATCATATTCATAACGTAACGATTTCGGAGAAAACTTGTGCTCTTCATTCATGAACCATGGCCTGACCACCAACGCCGTAAACACCGAGCAGATGACTACTGCTTTTACCATCGGGAAGCATATCGAACCACCGATCCAGGTGAGCCCAAGGCCCATTCCCATGAAGACTCCCCTCCCGATCAAGAGACCCCAGAAGCTGGCGATACCAACGCCGCCGATGCTATCATAGCCATCCTAAAAGCCGCCGTTGGCATTGCCGTCACCGTTGGTGGGGCCCGCGGTGGCCATGCGCCGCAGCTCGTACTCGCGGGTGAACTCGCGGCCCAGCTGGGCGAACTTGGCGATCAGGTTGCGGCAGACCTCGACGAAGGCGTCCTTGGGGGTGATGCTGCCATCGGTCTGGACGCGGATGAACAGCTCAGGCACGTTAGGGTGAGCGACTGGAGGTTGTCGTCAGCTGCTACGTCCCACCACACCAACCAAAAAGTAGGGGAGGAAGGAGGGGGGTGCCTACCCTTGTATCCGGCCATCATGACATGGGGGTGCTGCTTGAGGTGCTCAGACAAGAGGTTGCCGATGGTGTGGTCCTCCTTCTTGAGCGTGAAGTCGGAGCAGTTGGACATGCCTAATCACGGCCGTTAGTCCTCCTTCATACTTCACTTCGCTAAATCTAGCCCGCAGTCGACTATCTTGCGTTTGGGCAAAAACTCACGAGGGAATGGCGTCTCGGTGATCTTCTTCTCGCCCTCACCGAGCAAGAAGAGCTCGAACCTATCGATACGGTCAGCAACTTCTCACGTATATCAAATCCGAGGCGCGCGGATGGCAAGAAGGAGAGAAGGTACCACTCGGGGACGTTGTCGTGCTTGGGGTTTCTCATTGTGATGATGATAATGAGGGTGACTTTGATGATGATGCGAAAATGGTGCACTGCTGCAGCGTAGGAGAGATTGGGGGTGATGGTGTAAAAGAAAGTCTAGTGAGAGCAGCAGAGGCACCGTCCAAGTTGAACTATTCACTGTGCACCTTGTCCTTCCAAGCAGATCGCTCTTTCCATCTGCTTCGGCAAGGCTGCTATGGCTGGCTTTTAGCTGCACTGGCAGTGGGCAGCGACCACAGACCAAGGAACCCCTCAACTGCTCAACCACAGCTTGACCCTTCATCCCTCAACGAAATCATCCGGGTCCGTCTCTGCACATGCTGAAAGCTCATCTTGACCCTTTGCGCTCATATTCCACTTGGAAGAAACTCTTGCTGGCTCTCCATGGGAGCCCGGGTTGCCTTTGTAAAAAGTCAAAGGAGACACTCACCTATCCGGGGCATTCATCTTGACAACAGGACAGCCAGGGGCGCCGGAGGCTCAGTGAGCTATATCTGGACCGGGTCCAAGAAATAAGGTTATGATATGCTTTGGGTAGGTATAGCTGCCCTGAGAGGAGCAATATTGAGGATCGTGATGGGGTTGTCCGGGAGGCGAGGAGAAAGAAAAGATGCTTTCGGATTGAGGTTGAAAGGGTTGAGGCTCTCTAGGTGCAGCTAGCGCTAGCTTGCCGCTGTCAGATGGCTGGGGGCCACTAACTGTAGTGGGGTTTGGGGCGCTGAGGATCCTCGTCAATCACCGGAAGCTTCCACTCATCGCCGCTGAAGATCTGCATGTGAAGGACAGCACAAGACTCAAGAACTATACACCGCATGAGATATTGTATTGTGCTACTGTCATCCCAGGTCGTGATTTGTAATGGCCAGATTCCAAGGCCTCAGCTATGTTTCGTCAATTTATTCTATCCCATTCTCTGATAGTCCATTCGGGGCCGTAACTCCCTTTATCATGCTATGCTATGAGTCTCGTACAAAGAAGATCCAGCCATAAACACTTTTTTCCCTTTCTCCCTCCAGTTCACCCCTAATTTACAGACCCTTATTGTCACAGTACCCTGGCAGGGCAGGGCCGCTCTCGCCTCCGGCCCAACTCGAGACAGTCAGAGCAGTAGTATAGGCCATAGCGACGAAGCCGAAGATGCAGAGAATGACATCGGAGATCTTCCAAAAAGGGGTTCTTGCCACGGCGCGGTAGTGCAGCATGGGCTAGAGACGGTGTCAGCACGCTCGTATTCAGACGATCGATCGGGATAATACTTACGGGGTAGATATAGACAAGAGGGATACACGCAAAGTTGCCCACTAGCGCGACGAACTTGTCCAGGTCATCCGCACCACCCCACGCAATGATCGCGCACAAGATCACGAACAAGAATCGGAAGATATTCTTCTGCCACTTGATGTACGGGTTGTATTTCCCACTGCGCGCAAACAGCCCGTTCTCCAGGATCTTGATCGCGGGGAAGATTTGCAGCGGCGTCGACAACATGATGGCCATCGAGTACAGGAACTGCACGCCATTGACTAGCTTGTTGTCCTGCGGAAGGTTGAGCAAAACCACCGTCTCGGTCTTAGAGCCGTAGGCCGCGTAAGAGACGGCGCCCATAACGGTGAACAGCGACGTGATGATGATCATGACCACGAACAAGACCTTAGGGAACTTCTTAGGCTCGGCCATCGATTCCTGTATGGGAATGATAAGACCAATGCCCTCGAAGGTAAAGATGGCGGTTCCGATAAACAGCGTCCAGTCCTTTTGGTTGAAAAGAATGATATCCGACAAGCCGAACTTATCGAGCGTGAGCACATCGTAGTAGAAGAGGTAGCCCAGGCCGAGGATGATAAAGGCATCGGCGACAAAGGCCGTGAAGCTGAGCTTGTTAATGTCCCGGAAGAGCGAGAACGGCAGAAAGATGATCATCTGCATCAGAATCAACCACTTGACCTGGATATGCGTCTGGCAATCCGAGACCGCGAGGATGAAGGCCTGAAGGTTTTCCGACACGAAGACGATGTATGCCGCCACGAAGCCGATCTGGCTGATGACAATAGAAGACAGAATGAGGAAGCGCATCCACTTTCCGTATAATATGCCACCCATATCACCAAACGAGCCCTCGACCCTCAGGCGTGATGTAACAAGGAGCACAAAACAGTAGTAGCTGAGCGCGGCAACGAAGAGCAGAACCAGGTTGCTGAAGACCATGCCGCCATTCAGATAAGCACGGGGCAGGAACAGAACGCCAGTCCCAACGAACGATTTCAGGAGCACGAGGGCGGCACCCATCGGACTGGCCTTCCCACTGGTACGATGCTTTCTCCTCCGTTTTCGACGCGAAGGAGTCAGAAGGGCACTATCCTCCATCGGCTCGCGGTCCTCGTCCGAACCCTCGGAGCTGTCCCATTCCTCCTCTCCCGAGGAGAAGTACTCGCCCGGCTTCAACGCCTCATCGTCCTCCTCGAGCTCCTCACCTGCGAAATGGCCGTAGATGCTCAAGAACTCGAGGAAACTGGACGTGAACACCTGAGGTTGTCGACTTGATCCGTCCCCATACTCCAGATCCCCTCCAAGTCCCCCAGCCCCGGGCGCAGGGCTTCCGGCACTGCGGCGCAGGAAATTCCGGCGGAAACCACCGGGCACCTTGATGGTGTTGATATCCAGCACCTCCTCCTCCGGTTCGGGCCGCGGCATGCTGAAACTCTTGCTGCGCTGGACCTTGTTGGTAGCCTCCTCGGTCCACTTGTAGATCGGCCGCGTAATATCGCCGCCCTGTAGCCGCAGACTGGAGAACTCCTCCTCGTCCATTCCCGCGCCTGTGTCGGGCTGCTTGCCCTTGCCACCGACATCGCTAGACTTGTGTTTGCCCGAGTCGTCGGACTGGTAGGCCGCATCGGAGGGCTGGACGAGGTGGCGCCTCACAATCTCGGGGTCTTCGTACGCGCCGTTGGCGCCTCGTTCTTGTGTGTAGAAGGAGCCATAGTTTGTCGGTGTGCCGGAGTTCACATTTTGGGCACTCGACGCGCTCGGCGACTTGGCTCGTACAGGAGGCGTGCCGAAGCGTGGAGGAGAGGCGCCGAGAGAGTTGGACAAGGCGGCTGCGAGTGCTGAGATACCCGGCCCGGGTGCTGCTGAGGAGCCGGTCGCGCCGGGAAGAGGCGCTATAGAGCCTGTTATGCTGCTGACGTCTGTTTCGGTACTCCGCTGGGCATCTCGTAGTCGAGAGCTGGGGGACGTGCCGGTCTGGGGGATGGGAGATGCGAGGCGGGCGGTTGCGTCTGCTCGTGGAACTGAGGTGCCATAGGACCGGCTGCGGAACGAGCCTGGCGAGGCAGAGCGTGGGATCTCCACGGGTGGCTGGCCCGCTGGATCTTTTCCGTTATTCGACATCGTGGGGACGGTATGGTCTGTTGCAGGGTCGAACAGGTCAGTGCAGCATAGCTGGGCCCAACACCGGAGTCGAGGTGTCGTGCGGTGCGTTGGTGCTGTGCTGTGCTGTGCTGTGCTGTGCTTATCAAGGACTGCGCGGAGGCTGGTCGGCGTTTTATCAGAGGGACCACTGTTGTGGATCGCGGGCCCTTCGCGTGACGACAGCCAAGACAGGTATAAAGTATTGAGGACCTCAAGACCTCGAAGCCTCACCAGGGTCCAGAACCGATCTTGAGAGCTGAGGCAGAAGACATAGTCTTCGAGAAATGACTCGGCGTACTCTAGTGTTCCGTTGAGGCTTACCAAAGTAAGAAATCCACAGCTCGTGATAGGACCTGCCACAGTTGGCGAGGTCCAGCTGACCCTATCAGCTTCGTGGGGGTTCAAGTATCGCTAGCAGGATTACCCGCACGCCGTGTGAAACACTGTTAGAATAATGTACCCCGGCTGTGAGAGCTTGTGGCGCCTCAGATACACAACACGAGACCCTTGACATCACAGCACGCGGTAGCGTTTCCTTCTTCTCATCCACCTGAGACAACACTTCGTTCCCGCCTGATAACAAATGTCCCGTGTCATGGAAGATACCGAGCGCTTCTGATCGGTCACCTTGCGGGTGCTCGGTCTGATGGAGAAGTGGTGTGCATATGCAGCCCCCAGGCCGGAGAGCAGCTCTCGAGGACCTCGGCATACACGAATGAGACAGCTCGATGTTCGTCCATCCGAGGTTGTGCTAGACCTTGAGGCCAGTTTTAGAGCTCATGATTGCGCGAAGGATAATGGACGTGCCGGAAAAACATTCTTCTGAATCCTTTGGAATTTAACCTTGCGGCTGGAGCGCTTAACTACCACACAGGTCTATACTAGGGCATCTCAGTCTCTCGTCGCTTAGCCAGCCTCTATGGCTATCATAGAGAAGAACAGCTTTTCGCAGCAGTCATGGGATTTTTAAGACGACGTCCAAAAATTCACATTCAATTATCTAAGACGAAACATATGACGATAGAGGGGGGAATGTAGATACTCGAGCTCACCGCGGCAAGCGACATCTCTGCGTGGGGCACTGCATCATACAGGGGTACTGTTTTCTTGGACTCGCACGCAGCCATAGCAGTGAAATGACGTCCACTCTCTCATATTGCCGACATCCTATGCAACCTCGACGCCCCTCCCCCAACTCTGCAAGGCGGTATCACCGTCGATCTTACTGATATATCACTAACAAGGGATACGAAGATCTCTTCCGATGTTGTGGAACCACACCTCTCATCTCCTCTCCCCGACGCACTCATACGGAAGAAGCGCGTCAAAAACGGCCTAAATCAACAGAAGGCTACGGCTCGAAAAGCACTCCTCATGCTTCAGTCAATCGTCTTTGCACTGCAGCTATAACGACTCTTCGCTAGACTGCGCGGCAGTCATTAGTGACTGTAGTGGCATTTCTAATGTTTCTCAGCGGGCCAATCTCTTCGTGGAGGACAATATGGATCATCCGAACGGTGGCAAGAAGCACAACAAGCTTGGGCTTATCTCTGGCGTCTACATACCCGTGTGCCTGAACATCTTCAGCATCCTCCTCTTTCTTCGTTTTGGACTGATACTTGGGCAAGTTGGCCTCGTGGGCATGCTGGGCAAGTATACATCCCCCAACATGGATGTCGTCATGGCTAATCAGGGTCCAGGCCTTTTGGTGGCTTCTTACTTGGTCGATGTCATCACGACGCTCTCATTGTCTGCCGTGTGCTCAAATGGAGAGGTCAAGTCCGGCGGCACCTATTATCTGATATCCCGGTCATTGGGTCCCGAGTTCGGTGGCTCAATCGGGCTTCTCTTCTATCTGGCTCAGGCGTTGAACACAGCCATGAATATTGTCGGTCTGATAGCCGTACTCAAGTCGAACTTCGAACAAACTTTGCCACAGGGTTACTGGTGGACCTATCTCCTCCAGACAATCGCATTGGTTGTGGTCACTGCTTTGTCTCTCGCGGGGAGCGGAATGTTCTCCAAGGCTAGCAACGCGTTGCTCGTCATCCTCGCCGCTGCCATCTTGAGCATACCCATCACAGCCATCTTCCGGAAACCTTTCGAGGATCCAAGTCTTGATGTAGATTTTACCGGAATGAGTCTTACTACGCTTAGGTCAAACCTTTGGCCACATGCTGAAGGCAGACATTATGACGGAATTAAGGTATTCCGGGACCTCTTTGGAATCCTGTTCCCTGCAACATCTGGTCAGTGAATATAGCTTAGATCGTATGTACGGGAAAACGGACGCTGACAGTCAATCAGGCATCTTCGCCGGTGCCTCCATGTCGGGAGACCTGAAGTCTCCAAGCAAATCCATCCCAGCTGGCACCCTCTGGGCGATCTTGACCACCTTCATTGCCTACCTGCTGGTCATTATATCACTGGCAGCAAGCACCTCGCACGGCTCTCTACTCCGGGATCCTCACATTCTTCAGGACACTAGTCTCTACGCACCAACGATTCTTGCCGGTGAATTGGCTGTGACCTTCTTTTCAGCGCTGATGGGCATCTTAGGTGCAGCGAAGTTGATGCAAGCACTGGCTCGAGATAAGCTATTCCCTGGGTCGTCCCTGTTCGGAAGAGGTCTGAAGAAAAGCGACGAGCCAGTTGCCGCAGTGTTGTTAACGTACCTGATCGCTCAGCTGGCTCTTCTTGCGTATCTCGACCAGCTTGCATCACTGATCGCGATCTTCTACATGGTAGGTCGAAGAACGCCCGTGGCAGACTGTCTTCTTGTGCACCCCTCATTTTTTTTACGTTTGTGATGAACCGCACAGATATCTGCATCGCCTAGTATTTATAGCCTCTTCCTCATAAAATAACGTGAACAACCGTTAGGTTGGTCCCCAGTGGGGTGCTACACGATGAAATGGGCGCCACGCCCAAGTGTGTATGGCTAAGCTCCTGGTCACTTGACCACTGTCAGGCAATCTTCGAGAGGCGTGTCTTTCTACCCCAGTTTTCCGACTTCTGAAGTTCAGTTATTAGTCTATGGAAAAATGAATGTCCGCTCTGCCTAACATATGCCGAGATCGAAAATATGTTGAAGAACCATTCTATTTAGGGCATCGAAGCTAACGAGATACAGCTGACATTTTTTACCATGAATCTGGCGTGCTTCCTTCTCAGGATTGGCTCCGCACCCAATTTCAGACCTGGATTCAAGTTCTTCAGTTGGCAGAGCGCATTTTTGGGTGCAATCATGTCAGCTTCCGCCATGTTCTTCATCGACGAGACTTCTGCCGCTACAGCCGTTTGCCTCCTGATCTTCCTCTTCCTGCTGCTGCACTACCTATCGCCACCGAAGCATTGGGGAGACATCAGCCAGAGTTTGATCTATCACCAGGTCAGGAAGTACCTCCTTAGGATGAAGCCGGAGCACATCAAGTTCTGGAGGCCACAGATCATCCTGCTAGTCAACGATCCGCGCCATCAGACACGCCTCATCCAATTCTGTAACTCGATGAAGAAAGGGGCGTTGTATATTTTAGGCCATGTCATTGTAACCTCAGACTTCAGCTCCGGGGTGCAAGAAGCGAAATCTCAGCAACAAGCATGGACCAAGTACATTTCGGACGCCTCAAGGATTAAGGCTTTCGTGCAGCTGAATATGAGTCCTTCCATCACTTGGGGCGTTAGGAATCTCATTCTGTCTGCGGGCCTGGGCGGAATGCGTCCGAACATTGCCGTCATCGGATTCTACAATTTATCCGAGCTGCGTCAAGCGAATCCGCATTTATCAGTTCCAACACCGCTTATTTCTCCGAGACTTAGTCGTACCTCGTCGATCATGGACGCGAAGATCCCGAGGCGGCGACGCGGCGATACGTCCGCACGCCTTCTAGAGGGACATCTCCCTACGGATATCATTCGTACGGAAGGACTTATGAGCGCAAGTGATTACCTCACTATCCTTGAGGACCTGGCTCTGAGATTCAGAATGAATGTTGCGATTGGCAAGGACTTTCATAAACTCGAGACGCCCCGCCATGACGGCACAAACAGAAAGAAGTATATCGATCTGTGGCCAGTACAAATGTCTGCTGAGCTACAGTCGGACGGGAAGAGCGTTCTCACAACGAACTTTGACACTTGTATGATGAAGACCTTAGCTGGCTATCAAAAGCCGCTTGTCGGGCACTCTTGCTGATTCATTTAACAGACACGCTCATCCTGCAACTGGGCTGCATCCTGCACTCCGTACAGGCATGGAATAAAGTCTACCGGCTCCGCGTCCTTGTATTTGTCGAATATGAGGAAGAAGTGGACTCCGAGATGGGAAGAGTCAAGGCACTACTCGAAAAGCTAAGGATCGAGGCTGACGTGCTCGTATTCTACTTAGCGAGTGGCGATCTTGCGACCTACGAAACCATCGTCTCTGGTCAAGTTGTTGATCCTACCACAGATGCTATGGTCAATGACTGCTTAAAGGACGAGCAGTGGTGGGAAGAATTGCAGACCTTGAGAGGCTGGCGAAACTCCATGAGCGCGTCACAGGAGCTCGACTCGCTTGCAAATATTGTAGAGTCGACCGCTGGGAGGCCGGGAATCTTCAACCCTCATAATGATCCGGAGGCCTATGGTGAACGCAGACGGCACAGTATAGCAAGGATGTCGGAACTCCCTAAAAAGCCTACGGTCTCTACCTTGGCAAGGCTCGGCGTAAACATGGGCATTCACACAGCGAATCTGCAGCGGAACGTGTTTGATAGTGACTCTGAAAATCATAGCGGCTCGACGAGCGAGAATGACACCGACACATCCGACGACGAGGGGAACGTCGACTTCAACGATGACACCAGCGCAGCTAGCGAGAGCGATTTAGGGCACATCGAGCCTGTCCGCCGGCCACTCCTTTCCTCGCCGGGGCGCCGAAAGAGCTATACCGACGTCCAGCCGGTGCAGATCCGGGAGCCTTTAGTGCGCAGAAAACAAGTTCAGGTCGACAGAATCTCGCGGTCTCCGGGGGCCACGGCGACAGCGACGACGTCATACGGTACGATGTCGCCGGCCCGAGCTGATACGAGCGATGAAGCGGAGGCCTCGGGCACTGCTTCTTCACATGCTCCGTACCGCCCAAACCTAGCAGCAGTATCGAGTGCACTGCTCGAGATCGACCGACCAGCCAGCCCGCGGAAGGGCCTGAGCCGAGACGCGTCACGGGATCCGGTGCACACAAGTATACATACACCAAAACCAGTGAGGCCTGCCTTCTCGAGACAAGGCAGTCATTCTGTGAGGTTCTCCAGTCAGGTCCTGCCCCAGACTGAGGTCACAGAGCCAGAGGGCGGATCGGGCCCAGTACTCGGCTTCGCGGAGTCTGATACTCCCAATGAGCGCCAAGGAATATCCAGGACAGCTTCGCAAGCCCGATTCTCAGGCCGCGTCCCTCCAGAGACGAAGGCCCATGACCACGAAGATGTCGGGCCCACGGTCTCATTTGCTCTTGGGGCCGACAGCAGGCCGCGGACGGAGCCTCCGTCTCCTGGAGAGGGCCCGACAGATGTCTCGATCAATATCCCGGATCTGCTCGCGTCCTACAAACTAAAGAGCGTAGACGAAGAAATGGAGAGCGGCCCCGGGGACGAGAATCACAACTTACCGCTCTCTTTCAACGACCTGCCTAGCCGGGCGCAGTACCTAATCCTCAACGAGCTGCTGCGTCAAAATTCCAGAGACTCTGCGGTATTGTTCACGACGCTGCCTATACCGGCCGAGGGTACGTGCAGGAGCGAGGATACGAGTGTGCAATACCTGTCGGATATCGAGGTCCTCTGCAACGATCTCCCTCCTGTCTTACTGGTTCTAAGCAACAATATGACGTACGTATCCAAACTGCCCATCTGGCCCTGTCTGAACGTCCTCGCTAAATTTCTTGTCAAACAGTGTGACCGTCAGTCTCTGAGTGAGAGGGGAGGGTAGCATCAACTCCGAGATGTCGCATCCCGTCTCCGCAGACTGGGATAGTGAGATTGCCTCTTGTGGACCTTCACAAGTCTGACTAGGAGATATTCTCTGGAGAAGTATTTCCATCGAAATAATTAATGATTTGTCGCATTTGGTCGCTTCACTGCTTTGCATGGTCGCGGGCTTACTAAAGTCGTTGGGGCTTTCAAAGGACAGCATACAAGGCGTCATGCATTTTGAAACGCATCACATCAAATAACAGCATAATAGCTCTGTATTTATCAATAATTATTTAGGCTCTCCGGGCGTTGGGTGTCCCTTCGTCGGAATGCGTGGGTGTCTCACGCCAGCCAAGGGAGCAATTCTGTAATTTACAGCTGGTCAAGCACTAGCGATTGACTCTTTGTCCCACCCCTCGATTTCCTGCATTCTAGGCAGAATAGAACTCGAAAGGACTCAGCATATACCATGACCAAACAAAGAGATCGTGATGCAAGTGAGTCGAGGGGATTGGTGGGACACGGACTTAACAGACTCACGGTGATTCTTTGTTGCTCATACCCAAGAGGTGATTCGGCAGCCCGGCAGCCCTGCGAGATCCATCCCTCGTTCAAGACTGTCTGATTTCCCGTTCAGCAATGTCATACCCAAACCGCCCATTAACGTGACATTCCAGCCGGGACGCGCGCTGTTCGCGCCTGCTACGTATTTGTGTTCAGCCCACCATGAACGCACGCCACCGCTACAACGAGTCCTCCACCTCGGGCCCCAGCAGCGCGAACCAGGATCCAAACAGCGGCAGCGGCGTAGGTACCAGCAGCAGCACGAAAGGGAGGCTCTTCTCCAGGATCAACAAGCTCCTGCGGCCGTCGGACAACAGCATCTTCGGCCTGAGGTCGCAACCTTCGCCCCGGGGCACAGCATCGGCGCCGAGCCCGGCGGATGCGTTCAAGATCGTGCATGAACCTGACAGGACACCGCTGTACGCGCCTCCAGCGTCCAAAGATCCACGCACGGAGCGTGAGTGCGAAGAGGCGCTGAATGAGATGTTCGCGCAGGCGAGGGGGGGAAAGTCAGCGGAGATGGACACGAGACCGGGGCCGAGGAAGAGGAGCATGACGCTTCCCGACCAGAGATATCACCGCTTTGTCGATAGTCAAGATCTCGAAACAGACTCGGGACAGGGACGTGGCGTTAGAGCTCTGGATTTGCAAAACCGCGACGGTACTCCCAATAACACGAATCGGCACCCGCCACCTCTTCCCCTTCCAAAAGACGGCAACATCCCCCTTCGCTCCGTACCGCCGAGTCTACAGATTCCCCTAGAGCCCCCAAAGACAGCAGTGGCCCGTCTCGAGACGATCACAGCAAGCCTCGCAACGCCCGCGACCACGCCCTTCATGCTGGCGCCGAACGGAACTCAGTTCCCCATGACGCCCAGCACGCCGCGGACCATAGACAGCTACGGCATCCCGCGTGTCATCAGCGGGGAGTCGGCCCGGGCCCCGCGGCCGCTGTCGCAGAGGGCGCTGATATCGCTGGACTCGAAAACTAGAGTCAGGCATGCGCTCAACATGCATAAGCCGCTTAGCCCGTCGTCATGGTCGCCTGTTTCGAGGGCGTTTTCGAGTAGGCCGGAGGTGAGGAATACAGCCGGGACGATGGAGCTGTTGGAGACGCCATCCCGGCGGCGAAATAATGCAGAGAAGGAGACGAGGAAGCCAAGGATTAGTATAAGGAGTATCAGAGCCGAAGACAGCGCAAGCATTGACAGCGACAAGGAAGCTGGATCGGCGATCCTGACGTCGAAAGTATTTGGCGAGGCTCACAGCACGAAGAGCATTGAAAGCACAAGCGCTCATTCATGCATGATGCCACCGATGATGAGATGCCTTATGTGCCCCGGATCCTGTAGGACAGAGGCCGGGCTATGCGAAAAATGCCAGACGCGATATCAAGGGAAAGACTCAGACCTGGAGGACTCGGACTCCGATTACGAAGACATCGAAGTGAGAACACCAAGCCTCTCGACGCCGAGCCTCTCACCACGGAAGACCAAGCCCCTCTCCATCCACACCACCCCAACAAGGTCGCCTCAGCGCGGTCACACCACGGCGTCTCCCTGGGCCATCTCGACTCCAAAGGCAAGTCCATCGCCGAGGGGCGGCTCCTCCCGGAGGACGCCCGAAACACCGAGGGGCTGGTCGGCCATGTCCACGCCCGTCCAGCAACAAAACGGATTCAACTCGCGGTCCCTCAGCGTCTCGCCCACGCCGTATGTCGCGCAGCAACTCAAGGTGTTCCCATCGCCTGTTGCGCGTCGGGTTTCCATCTCCTCACCGACAAGAAACGAGGCGTCTGAGTCGGCGCTATATCACCTTGAGCGGAGTATGATGAGCGAGGAGGGCGATGAGGTCATTCGTGTCGGCAGCGTGCAATCCGGCGAGGGGCGGTTGGTCCGGCATCCGGACGAGGATGATGAGAATGGCGATACCATGAAGATGCTGGCCGACGAGAGTGAAGGCATCGAGAGGCACGGATGGGAGAGGAAGCATGAGGCGGGAGGAAGCTATGGAGATTGGTTCAGCTATTATGCTGAGAAGGAGGGGAAGGGCGCCGCTAGGTACGTCGTCGATGCGTTGCACCCTGGCTCGTTGGCGTGTATGATCTGACTGATCTTGCAGTCTTCAACATAGGACATCGACCGGCTCGAGTATCTATGATCGGATTCTGTCAATTTATGACATGTACGCCGACATGCCTGAGTTTGAGGACTTCGAAATGTTCTGATCAGCCCAACACTCAAGGCAGGCTGGTAACGGTTTCACCATAGAGGCGATGAGGTGTTCATGGTGTGGTTGGCAGGCAGTTGGTGTCCGTGGGTGGTGATGCTTGCGTCATTCCGCTGAGCTATTTCGTACCAGATGCAAATTCGTCTGTGCATTTGGGCAATGGGGTACCCAAGATCCCAATTCGTTGAAGCAATGAAGCGCTGTTAGGTAGTTGCGAAATACAGTATCCTTTCCGCCGAGATTTGTCGCAGATCTTTGTATGAACCGTCTATATGTAGACAACATTGTAGCCACCTCTTGTCTATATGCAGCCTCGCCCATTTGGAGGCGAACGTCTATCAATTTCGCTCTTCATGAGATCTTTGTAACGACCAGCTCACCCTGGTTCCCGCCGTCTAGCTCTAGTAGGCCGCCGCCCTCGAGCTTCTTCTTCCATTTGGCGCTCTCATATCGTGCTAGGATCATGGTCATCCTCAGAATTTTCTGATCGCTTGACTCGTGTTCTATGACCTCGTCTGGTACTGGTGTGAAGGTCCACCGGCCGAATGCCCAGTTCAGTATGAATCTGCTCTGAGTATGTGGTGGTGTGGGGATGGACATGTCCTCATCCGAGCCTTTGACTGTTGTTGATGTTGATAAGACGCCCTTAATTCGGTAGACTTCGTCCTTTGGTGCCGCCTTCAGCAGCTTTTGGAGGTTGTCGGCGTTGACGGTCGAGCCTTTTGGACCACTAAGCTCGATGGACAGGACTTCTACCTCTGCCTGGTGGCCCTTCTCGTGCTCGTGGTCATGATCGTGGTCATGGCCATGAGCGCCCGGTCCTTCCACCAATGCCTGTGCAAGACCGCCATCGATGCCGAATATGATGCCCATGGGCACCCGGCCCTTGTCACTCTTGACCCAGGCCGTGTCAACTTCCAGGTCGCCCACACGGTCTAAACACTCATCAAACCTGCGCTCATCGCAGTTCTCCCACCTGTGCCGGCGTCAGATACACCAGCTCTTCAGCAGGATATCAATCCACGAACTACTCACTTGTTGAACACGATCAGATCCGTATACTTGGCCTGCAGCCGCGCCGTGACGCTGGTGTCCTCGTAGCCCTGCCAGTTCTCCACGTCGATCACGCTCACCACGCCGTCGAGCACGTACGCGCCCGTGCGGCGCGCGATGCGGTTGATCTCCATGGCCAGCGTCGCGGGGAAGGCCGAGCCGGAGGTCTCGACGACGATGCGGTCGGGCGTCACCTGGGCCTGGAGCTCCTCGAGGGCCTCGCCGAGCTGGCCGACCAGGTTGCAGCAGATGCAGCCGTTGAGCATCTCGCGCACGCCGGAGATGGCGCTGGACGAGGCGAGCTGCGAGTCGATGGCCAGGTCGCCGAACTCATTCTTGAGCAGCGCGAGCTTGTAGTCCGGGCTGGCGGCGCGCAGCTGCGGGATGAGGTTGAGGATGAGCGTCGTCTTGCCGGAGCCGAGGAAGCCCGTGATGATCGTGATCGGTATGGGCGCCATCTCTGCTGCCTTCTGCGACGGGGAGGCGGAGGCAACCTGGAAGTTGCGCGAGAGGGGGGAAGTTCGAAATAGAGTGGGAAGAGAATGTCGTCTGATGCTCAGCTCACCAGCCGGTGAAAATACCGCGATGACTTGGACCGGACCCGTTCTCGGCGCCCGGAACGGCTGTGGTGTTTAAGGTTATCGCTTATCGTGTTGACAGGGGTCATCCCTTGCGAATGAAACATCATCCATAGATCTCTCTGGATCTACCCTCGCCGGGGGCTCAGACACTTTTTGGGTTTTCCTCCGCGGAAGGGGTGGACAGCCAAATAGGAGGGCTGTTTGTGGTATCCAGCAAGACACTACAGGCTTTGAGGCGCACAATAGTTGACGACGTGAGACTCGCGCTGCCAGCGAGGCTTGATCTCGCCCTTGAACGAGGCTGGCTGGGTGACGTCACATCTTTCCTAGGCCGTAATCATAGCCTTTCAGAAAAGAAGGGCAGAGCCATCTTGTGGATGGTCCTGACTGTCTGCCCTTTCCACGCCCCTTTGACAATAGACCACATCGATTGACACTACCCAGACTTCCCAATTGGATTCCTCCCTAGGCAACGTCACTGATCAGGCGCCTCCATCATGTCTTCAGCCAAGCCTACAACAGGAAGCGAGAACGACGCCAGCGCCGGCCTGAGCTACAAGGACCAGCTGGACGAGGCCGCTCACAAGGTCAAGTACCCCGACCAGGGGAACGGAAGTGAGGGGGGCGTGGTGAATCAGGTCGTCGAAAAAGGTGAGCTTCCGCAAACACTGTATCCTCCACCCCTAGGGTCCGGTCTGAGGCTCACGCCGGATCTGAAGTTTCGCAATATGTCCCATCAGCCGGCAAGCTCCTAGGCAAGGACCAGGGCGCCGCTCCTGAGGCTGCGGCCAATATTCCCGGCCCACCAGAGCGGCCGGATCATGATACTCAGATCGAGGAGTTCGTGAGGGACCAGCACCGCAGCAAGAAGGAAGACGGGACGCTTGCGGACTAATGAGTGATCGGATGTCGACACGTTTCAGGTTTGGGATCGCATTTGGATGAGATGATGGCACCGTGATATCGAGAGCACTCCTTCCATGATTATTACATCGGAACCCGGAAGGGATTGGACATGACTGTGAGCCACTTGAAAACAAGAAGGGTGTGTTGAGAGTAACACAGAGCGTATGTATATTCCGGTCATGGATTCATTCGCTAAGGAAAAGGACATTGTGTATCCTGAGGAGAGCAAAGGTCCTCGGCATCGGCACACCAGACAAACCGCAGCCTAAAATCAACCCTCTCACCCGAGAGATCATTGGCAAAGAAGCCATCCCATCGCAAGTGTAAGCGTCCCCAAGACCAGCGGCATGTTCCCCCATACGGCCGCCGCATCGCCGGTGACATACGTGCCCGTCGCCGAGCTCAGCCTATAGTGGCCCGTCGGCGACCCGCTCTGCGTGAGCAGCGCGCCCGCCCACCACACGCTCCTCGTATGGCGTCCCACCGAAGAGTTCGACGCCGGCCTGGCGGAGGCGGTGACGCCGTTGCCCCAGATCCTCACGGCGCCGGTCTGGCCCGCCTTCGCCATGGGGCAAGTGATGGTCTGCGTCGGCGTCTCGCACACATTGCAGGCGACAACGGTGGTGACGAAGTTGGGTGGCAGGGCCGGGGGCGTCCAGGCCGCTTGATCGCCGGTGCAGACCTCCTGGATCGTGTAGGTCGCAGGCCATTCCGAAGTCGAGTCGGCGGCTCGGGCGGTGAAGCAGTACTCCGTCGTAAAGACTGATATGATGGGTGTCGGTGTCACAGAGGCAGGTTCTGTAGTAACGAGGCCGGGGCCTGTGTAGCGCATGGACTCGTATCTGATAGTTGGAATATGTTGGTGAGGAGGGTCCCACCGACTCTGAACGGCGAGGATGTGACTCACGACATGGCGTCTAATATTATAGGAGGTGCGAAAGCAGAAGGCCAACCAACAAAATAACAAAAGCAAACGATTGAGAGTTCGACGCGGCGAGCAAGATCAGAGAGCGGGGGACATGGCAACTACGACAGAACAAATGACTACATAGAAACGATGGGTTGCAAATAAACGAGACGATCACGAGGTACTTCAGGGCCGGAAGGCATTGGCCTTCCTACGGTCCTATATCCTCTCACATGGAGGACGGCTCGCAGGCAGCCCATACATGCAGGTGAGGAATGTGGTGGACATGAATAACGCGTCCATCGGGCGCCACAAGGCCACCACGGCCTCCCTGCCTCCCTGCAGGAAGCAAAGTGCAACACACAGGACTATCTAGGCAGTCCAGAACCCGTCGCCCTGACACCCTGACGCCCTGTCGCCCTATGGGCTACTAGGCTGCACGACGCCAGAGCGGCCGAGAGCCCTATTCGCGGAAAGCAGGCAGTCACCAACCCAGCCAGAAGGGAGCGAACCATCAGGGCAGACATCCATCATGGGCCGCGGACCACATCGGTGCCCACGCATGAGGCGCCGGCGTGGGCCTGAGACATCCTCGTGCCTCAGAGCCCAGGCGCTGGAATGCAGCAGAACCACGGGCAGCGCGTCGGATCGATTTTCAGTCGAAGGATCGAGCAACCGCGCGTGGTACGATAAACGCTCCGATCGAGCAGGCGCACCTGGCGTTCCCCGCCGCCAAGTCGTGAGGTCCCCCTCCCCGCGTACGTATGTCTCCCGTCATTGGCATCTCACACCCACAGAGTGCAGAGTGCGAGACTTCCTAATCGAGGATAAAGGATTGATCTCCGGAGGGTTTCCCGAAGAGAAACATGGCAACGCGGCACTGTAGATAACGAGGTGACGGTCGTGGCATCTCCGTGAATACTTTTTGATCTGAAGAAGAGAAGAAGAGAAAAGTGACAAAATTTTCGGGCGCCCGCGAAGCTTTCAAGTAGGAGGGCCGCGGACTGTGGGGCTTCGTTACGTAAGCAAGGTACGTAGTAAGCTCGGTCGGCGGCTTGTTGCCTGCCGCTGATACAGACTGCTGGGCCGTGTTCTTCGGCTCCTGATGGTCGACCTCTATCTTCCATCCCCCCTCACCTTCAACCCACCATTCTGGCTATCATCCCATACGGAGACACCCAGCCACGCCGCCTCCCTGGTGCTGTGACGCCGCTGGAGCCGTCGACCGGCCGCGGCCTTCTCAAGATGCCCTCCGACGACTACACCTCTGCTGCAGCAGGCGGCGCTCTCCGGATAAAAGGCGCCAAGGTGAAGAAGCACAAGAAGAAGAAGGCGGGCAAGAGCGACCTCGAGAAGAACCTATCGACCGGCGGCGAGCCCTCCTCGTCGTCCTCCCCCAAACGCAAGGAGCCGGAAGACCCAGTCGACGACAGGGAGGAGGGGGAGCCCGCCGAGGAGGGCCCGTCTAAGAGCCGGAAGACGGATGCAGAGCGGAGGTTCGAGGAGGCGAAGAGGAAGAAGCTTCTGGAGCTGTCCGAGAGGGGGAACGCAAGACCCGACCTGTTGAAGACCCATAAAGAGCGGGTCGAGGAGCTGAACTCGTACCTGTCGAAGCTGAGCGAGCACCATGACATGCCCAAGATCGGACCTGGTTAAGGCAGGCCACCGCCCTGGGACAGGGCCCTTGGGGGAAGGGGTGCTGGCGGCGAACTGGATCCGCCTCTGGGTGGCAAGTCCTCAGGCAATGGAGCCACGCATCCTCTGCAGCCGGACGTCCCGAGAGCTCCCACTCGACTGCACCTTTGTTCCGGGCTTAAGGATGTGACTCCCTCGCCCACCCTCTGGTGGCTGAACACCCTCCCCCCAGGAGCTCATATGGAGGACCTTTACGAGTCATCGCAAGAAATGACAACCTATCTGCGCGGTTGACGATTTGAGGGACGTCTTGCGCGTTTTCTTAACTCAGTAAATATACCCAGTCTATTTTCGAATTCTGGACCCTTTTGATGTGCTCCGGTGCTTAGTCCACAGTCACATTGTCATGGGTGCACGACTGCCAAAGTACAATCTGCGCTTGCTGTCGGTTGCTGCGATTTCTGAGGGGTACTCTCGCCCTATCACTGTGCAGCGGGCTTAATTTAGGGTACATCGCTGGTTAAAGAGTGTGATGCGACTCAGTACAGGCCCGATATCAATATTCAGACGTTCTCTAGTTCATTAGGAAGTCCACTGCTGTTGGGCTACGTATTTCTTCCTCAGGCCGGAACGACAGAAGCACGTATGTGGCCACACGCAGCGAAACGCAGCTGTCCAATGGTACCAATTTGATTCATTATGGTCTAAGTTTTAGACATGGTCCTGTTCTCTACCTCACCACTTTTGTGCTGCACATCCATGTTCTATCTGGGTATCATAAGGAGTGGTCCGATACTGTTTGCCGCCGTATCCCGCTGTTCCGAGTCGCTATGCAGGTGATGCCGAATATGCAAATCCTTCTATGTTGTTACGATAAAAACCGAAAATACCACCGTACCCAGATGCGCCGTGCTGAGAAGTTTTGCAAAGGAATGCGTCAAAGAAATGCTCGAGATGAGGGGTGTTTCTCGTGTTGTCATGATGCTGCTATCACAGGTACTGCAGCAGCCAGAAACCGGCGCCGGCCACAGCAAGGCCCGGCGCCAGCAGCCCGTCCCGAGCCGCACCGTCGGTCTGAAGGCTAGCCCCGGGAGTAGTCGACGTCCCTGTCGCCGCCGCAGCGTTGACATAGGAATAAGAGGTCCTGGTGACGACGGAGACGCCGCCGCCCGGAAGGGTCGACGTGAAAGTGGCGGTGACCAGGGTCGAGGAGAGTGATGTGCTCGAGGTCTGGCCAGCGCTTGCGCTTTGGGTTGTCTGCGCAGAGGACTGGGTCGAGAGGGTCGTACCTTCGCTGCTGCTCGTTGCGGCTGTGAATATGGTCAGTCCTGTCCAGTGTTCATCACCTGAAAACGTCATGAAATGAAGAGACGAGCACGCTTTCCGTCCCAAAACCGTGACCGCCTATGGAGGGGTACGACAGGGAGACTAGGCTTCTTCCGCTACACAAACCTAGGTGAGGCTGTCACAGAGGACACCACCCGGAGTACGGCAATTCAACAGAGTGAAGGGGGCAGGAAAGACCATCCAATATCAATACGCAAAATTACACCGACATACCAAGGGTAGTCGACGTTGTGACAGTGACGATCGTCCCAGTACTGGACGAGAAGGAAGCGGTGGAGGAGGTGAGAGTGGTAGTCAAAGATGAAGATGGTGAAGACTGACTTGCAGAAGAAGCAGAAGCAGAGGAAGTTGTAGTGCCGCTCACAACGACTGAGGATGTCTCGGTTGTTGTGGAAGGGGCAACAGATGTAGCAGAAGCGGATGCAGTGGACGACGTACCAGAAGAAGCAGCACTTGTTTCTGAGGGAGTGGAGGTAGCAGTAGTGGTGGTCGCCTGGGCTGTCGCGGTCTGGGTTGTCGTCTGCACCGTCGTCTGGACAGCGGTGCTCGTCGGCGTGGTCTGCGCCGCAGAGGTTGTGCTGTCGACGGCGGTGCTCGACGAGGCCAGCTCAGAGGAGCTGCTGACGGTGACCGTCGTCGCCGTCGACGACGACAGGACTGTCGTTGCGGATGTCGTAAGACTTGTCGTGGTGGCTGTGACATTGCCGTCCTGACGCTTGCCGAGGTGGCTTCTAGCGCCGGGGGCGAATCTCTCCAGAAGCTCGCGGATCTCGCCGGCACCGAGCAGCGACGACAGCCTGGAGGGCTTAGCATCGACAGCGGCATGCTGGGCACCGCCGTCCTCGTCATGACATGAGCCTCGGATATGGTGGTATCTGGCCGAGGCGAGGCCCAGGGTCATGAAGCAGCACACCAGCAGTGCCAGCAGGAGTCTCCGCCCAGAAGCCATGGTTCGTCGTTGCCTCGTCCGATCGGTCTGCGGTACAGCTTGATCCTGGTCCTGGTCCTGGTCCGAGTGCTGGTCCCTCTCCCTCAGAAGCTGCTTCTCCTGGTCGGCCGTTGACAGTGGTTCTGCCCCGAGAGCCTCGACATCTCTGGCGGGAAGAAGAGTCGAGAGGGCCATGATGGCGGCGACGGCGTGGGGGAGCGGTAGGTTGTATGTGGAAGTAGAACGAGACAAGCAAGGGAGTTTCTAGCCCGTTGGGATCGACAGGACAGCAGAGCAAGCGCCCGTTGTGCACACGCGCGGGAGGGCAGTGCCGTGAGTGGGACCGGAGGCAACCTCTGCCACCAGCGATGGGGCGAGCTTCGCAAGCTTCGAACGAGGACCCGGTCAACGATCAGCAATCGGCCTATCTTGGCGTTTAGAGCTGCATGGCGCTGGGTCCCGTACTCCGTAAGTAGTGTGCCGCGAGTGAAGTTAGCTGTGTTGGTATGGGGCGATCACTGGTCCCAAAATGGCAGCGCGATAGTGTGACGGCGGCTGAGACCTGAGTGACTGCGCAAGAGCTCCGGATTCCGGTTCCAAGGCACAGGGCGCAGGGATGCTGGTCAAGAAAGAGGGCGAGCTAGCAGCAGCCAGCAGCAGCCAGCAGCAGCCAGCAGCAGCAGCTCCTGGTCGGCGAGGGGGGGATGGGGCCACGTAGAAGGGGGCTCCTGTTCCTGTTTCTGGCCGGCTGAGATGTGAAAGTAAGGGCGGTATACTTAGAGTTGGGCTGCCCCTCACACTAAGTTCCAAGGCCACGGCTCGTCCTTCCCAGAGCGGGTGGGAATATGTCAACGCTGGTATCAGAACTGGCCGGAGCAACAAGACCGGTGCTAGGTCCGCTTCGAGCAGTAGGCACGCGGCGTCCTCGGTTGTGAAAATACGATGCAACGGAGGAGTGGCGACAGGAAAGGATGTGGGCGGGCTGCAGCGAGCTTACAGCGCGGTGCGAGGCAGGAGACGGCGGACGAGGGAGGGGAGGGACGTCTATTAGGAGGGCGTCGAGAGGATCTACGTGCATATAAAGAGACCGGTACGGGGGAGTGGGCGTGGGCGTGGGCGTGGGATGTAAGCCGTGGTCGATACGAACCAGGCTCGTCGCAAGCAAGACGCTGTACCCAGTACGGACGCACCCAGTACTGGGCGCAGGAGGGCTCTGGGTGCCTGGCGCCACAGCAGGCGGGTGCCAAGCTTTTGCCAGATGCTTATCCCCTCGCCCCTTCGCCGCTTTTCATTCAGCTTGAGACCAGGGGCCTTGACCCTCTGCAGATAGCGGCCTGCTGGGTTACCGACGTGCTGAGCGCTCCAGTACTGATTGGTGTTGGGCCGTCGGGATGTTCCCGAGACAGCGCTGCTGCCAAGGTCCACGGGGTACCCGGTGTTTGCCATAGTACTACTCTAAAGTTAACGAGATTGCAGGTGTTCATCTGCTGGGTCGGGCCACCAGGCCGCCCAGGGCTCTTCCTCACCGGCGAGAGAGGGCAGCAGTCATCCGCATGTGAATGGCGTTCGCATGCGTGCTGCGCTTTTTCGGTGCAGGTTTCTGCAGACAAACAACTCTGCATAGCACCCCTGCTCCTCGTCTACTGGGTATACCTTCTTGGTACGGACGTACTGGGTACGCAGCAGGCAGGGATACGATTGCGACCCTGTACGGATCACCGCCCCGGCGCCTCCCTCCTCCTCTTTGTCCTCCTGCTGCTCCTCCTTACTTACCACCTCACCTACCACGTGCCTACCTACTTACCATACACGCACAAACACAAATAGACATTTGTGCGACGGAGTCTAGCAGGCAGGCCTCTTGCCTGTCAGTCAGAGCAAGATCCGTCGATGCGCCTCGTATTCCCAATAGCGTCGTGACGCGTGGAGGCCAGCAGCAGTGGGTCGATCGACCGGCCGACGAGCTCCTCTCGACCTGACGATCTCCGGAAAAGCCCCTGGGAGAAGCCGAGCAGCGGCGGGCACGGCGGGTAGGTAGCGTGGAGAGCTCTACAGGAGCTCCGACGCCCTCTACGGAGCTGCACTAGCCTCACAGGCCGTTTCAAAGAGTGGCTCGTATTCACCAACCCCGTCGGCCTCAGCCTATCCCGCCTGCAGCCTGCTGGCCGGGGATGATCTGGCATCTCACGCTTCTGCACGACCTAAAACAATCCGATCAATCCGCATCCGCATCTGCCGGGCAGCTCGCCGCACCAAGCTCGACAGGATGGCCAACAAAATAATTTTTTTGGGTCGAGAGTCTCGAGAGGCGCGTCCTTCATCATCATGACGATTGTATGAAGGCAACGAGAGGTCTCAGCATGTTGGGCTCGCTGGTGTGAGCATGGACGCCTTCCGGTCGGAGAGAATGAGGTCACCGCCGATACGTCATGAGGCTGGAATTCTGCCGAGGACAGCCACGCACCCACGGTGCTGGGTACGACAGCTCTTCGGCACCAGGCGCGGCTAACCCTGTCTCAGTGGACTGCGGCATTGTCCAGAAGTTCGAGAGGGTTCTCAAATTGCCCAGTACCCTGTTCCCGCAGATCTTCATTGGGACCACTGCCTCAAGGTTTCATCCCTGCCAGCGTTCGTCACAGCGCGGTGGATCCCCGCCCGGGCAGCTGGGCGACGTCACAGCCTCGCTCTAGTCTTCAGTTGCTGCTCGTATCCCTTGGAACCACACGTAAACTGGGGCGGCGCCCACGAGCGCCTCACTTGGAGCTTAGCCTTGCGCGCGCCGGCTGCTCCCTCTGCGCCGGTGTTGTGTGGAGTTCACAAGCGTGAGGCTCTGCTGCTGGCCCATGATGGCGGTCAAGCGGCTAGCCGCGAGCAACTATTTTTGGCAACATGATCTACTCAGTACTATCTACTTACTTACTAGTATGCGCGTCGGTACAGCCTCAGAAGCATATCGGCATGCATTTGTACGCCGCGAATGACTCCGGCTGCACCAGACAACTTTACTGGGTATCCTCGCGTGCCTCGGCACGATGGCCCGAACTCGGCATTCCTTTGGACCCAGTGGATCGTGGGCGCTCAACACGCCTTAGGGGTCCACCGTACCACCGAGTCGGAATACCAGGAGGACAGACACACGGTGATCTGCAAACCTTCATGGTACTTCAATGTCTGAACCCAAGACAATATCTCCAGACAGGACCAACAGCGGGGCTCTGCCAGAGTCATGATCTGTAGCTGGGGGCACAAACCCCCTCCCTACCTTGAAAGTCAATTACAAAGGATTTTGCGAGCCAATGCCTCCTGAAAGTCCAGCCTCATGCCTTATCGATACGCCACAGAACACCACAGGACACGCTAAATTAGCGCCTGCTGCTTCCCTCACTGGGCTAATGGGCAAGGATAGCTGTGGCTTCGAGCGGAACGTAACCTCGATCAGGCATTTTGTTGAATCCCTTTGTGCCAGATTGCATGTGAAAAGCGCTCCACCCTTTCGCAATCTTTCGAGGTCTCAGCACCAGAACGTCCTACGCTCACGAACAGTCCGGCCTCGCACCATGGGAACACTTGCGATCCTCAGATACCCATCTTGAGAGCGACAGCCCCCCACGAACACGCTCAGATCAATCCGACCCCCTCGCCGCAGCCTCCAGCTCTGGGCCTTATGGGCTTCGCAGCTCGCAGTCGGGTGTCACGTTATGCCCGAAACCCTCAACCCCCCCGGCCCTGCTGAGGCCAGTGACAACCAGCAGGACAACCAGAAAGACAGTGAGATCCTGCGGGAGCTGTCGCGATCGCCGCATCCGTACCACCGACAGAAGTGGGAGCTGCTGGATCCCTCGGATCGCGTCGTGACAAGGGCGAGCACTATTCCCACTCACAGGCCCCAAGACGTTCGCGACCAGCTCCTGCCCACGCCGGGCTTCACGAAAGACTCAACGCCCGCGACCGACAGCGGCACCGAGGCCGACGATGAGATCTTCGTCAAGAAGCTGCCCGCGCCCAAGGCAAAACTCCACAAGGGACTTCGCGGTCGACATGAGGCGCTCTCTGGCTCAGGCACACCACTACTGACGCCGACGATCGGCGATGGTGATGCCGACGGCATCTTGTCGCGCCCCAAGGGCAAGAAAGAAGAAATCGAGAAGAGGCGCCAGGCGAAGAGATTGAGACGAAACAGGGAGTTGATCAGAAGAGGCACGGAGGTTGCGATCTTGGGCGTTCTAGTATGGACAGTGTTTCGCAACCCGGTCGTGAAGCCGTTCGTCGCGTCATGGAAAAACAGTGAGTTTTGCGCAGAACACCTCGCTTCGCACGTGTACTGAGACCTATCCAGGATTGATACTCCAGGGCGGACTTTTCGTAACGCTGCTGTTGCTCTACCCTCTGCGGGTCGCAGCGTGGGCTTACAGAAGGGGTGAGCCTCTGAAGAGCAAGATACCACTTTCGGTCCCACCGTCCTTCGACCCAGCGCCTGCGCTATATCCTCAACTGCTGCCGATACTTGTGGCCTTCCTCACATCCGCAAACTTGAAGGACGCCATTCTACCGAATCTCATGCTCGGCATCGCGTCCATTCCCCGACGTCTCGTTCCCACTACCGATGCTTTTGAAGACATCAACCCTGTACACTGGCTGCTAACGTGCTTGCCTTTGGCATTCAATCACGTTTCTTTTCCAGTGGCCGCGCCAGAGCAAATAAACTGGTTAGACATGTCGCCAATCTCTCCGCAGGATCTTGTCGTTCTCTATCCTCTGCACCGGAGCCTCTCTTCAGTCCTCTATCATCTGACAACCAGCAGCCTCCTCACGGCTGAGCTTGAATTACTCTCGATCTCTCTAATCAACCTTCTCATACTGTCCAGATCACCGCAGGCTGTGATCCTGCAGTCGATCCTGTGGATCGGGGGGCTTGGCGTGCTCAGCTTTTGCGCGCCTGTCATCGTTTGGAGCATCAATCTGGCAAGGGTCCCAAAGTGGCGACTCAGGCGAAACGCAGCTTCAAGCCAACCGTCGATTTCCATGACCATCCTGGGCTGGCTAGCTGCTGGTCTGAGACTTGTCCCATGCGGGCCATGGATTCTCGACACCGCCCTTGGCTGGCTCGTTGGTGGCCTGAAGCGTTTTCCATGGAGACCATGGGAAAGGACGAGGAAACACATGGATTCTGAGACGGAGGGCTCTGCTGCAGTGTCTGGCTTCACTACTGACGAAGAAGACACTCAGAAGATACGTTCATCCCATCGAAGATCAATATCGTCCCACCTGGATGGGCAGTATGATGGCAAGCCTTTGCGGAAAACCCAGACGAGCTCCGGCAAGCCCGCGGATGAGGAGCATGTTGATCTCGAGGAGCCGGAAAGCTTTTACCTGCACTCTCGACGGCGTACTTTGCCTTTCGCGGAGACTATGATGAAGTCAACCAAGACGCATACGCCTTCGGGACGACAAAAGAGGCGTGCATCATCCTCCGTGCGGTTCTTCTACGGTCTGTCTCCGGAAGAAGCGGACAGAAGAAAAGTGCTCTACGCTGCATGGGCCTACGTGAGCATCGTCGCCGTTGTCCTTCTTCCAATTGGGTTCTACGTCCGACATTACGCCACAGGTGGGCATTATCCTATTGGCTGGGCTGTAGGCTACATCCTTGGTGATATACACTGGTTCAGAATGAAGGTGGTCATGTCGACATGGTTGGACTGGGCATTCGTTCTTCCAGACCTCCCGGGTGGGGACGACGAGTCCTGTCATCTGGGCTGGGTTGAGCACCTTCGCCATGCGGCGATAGGAGAGGCCAACATGAGGCTGTTCCTGGCCGCTTGGTGGGTTACAGTCATCGTCACGGGGTTGGCCGTGGTGTTCAGGCTCTCTCCGTACTACGAGGTCGACACTCGCCGCAAGATCTTCCACTTCATGATGGTGTCCATGTTCCTCCCCGCGACTTTCATCGACCCGACCTGGTGCGCCCTGGCTCTCGCCATTGTCCTGGCCATATTTCTCCTGCTGGACCTCCTCCGTGCGAGCCAACTTCCACCACTTTCCAAACCCATAAGAGATTTCCTGCAACCGTACACAGATGGCAGAGATCACCAGGGCCCTGTGGTCATCTCACACATCTTCCTATTGATCGGCTGCGCCATCCCACTCTGGCTCAGTCTGGCGTCGCTCCCTCGGAGTGGGGCCGGTAACATGCGTGGTTGGGAGACACCGACCCGTGAGCTGAGCATGGTCGCAGGAGTCGTGTGTGTCGGTCTGGGCGATGCGGCGGCCTCGCTGATTGGACGCCGCTGGGGGAAACACAAGTGGTGCTGGATGGGCGGGAAGAGTCTGGAGGGCAGCGTGGCGTTTGCGATGGCCGTTCTCGTGGGCCTCATGGCCGCCAACATCTGGCTGAAAATGGGCGGATGGCCCACCACCGGCTCTGGAGGCGCCCCATCTCAATTCCAGGCGACACCACAGCAAGGCTTCGACGCGATACTGATTAGTCTCAAGGAGTGGGAGTGGCCCTCGGTCCTGCTCAAGACGGGCTTCTGCGCGTCTTTATCAAGTCTGACTGAGGCGGTCCTCACGGGCGGGAATGATAATGTGGTGGTGCCGGTGGTATTGTGGACTTGTGTGAAGTCCACGGGGCTGTGAGGACGAGAAGCCCATTCACCATGGCAGACAGTTCTGGACTGCCTTGAAGAGGTAATCAAAAAACATGGAGCGTTTTCAGAGAGCGCATACAGAGCCATGCGTCACGAACCATCACGACCGGTTAAGGGATAGACTAGGAGATACCTTGGGGTGGCGTTGATAGGCTTGCTGCTTTTGTGACATATGTATTTAACTACCAGCATCTGGGACACTCATGGGCCGGGCATGCTTCTGTGTAAATATTGTGAGCAGCTTGTCTGTACATTATTGCATCACGGCTCGTTCCTCTAGGGATGTATGGAATTGTCTACCTCGCGGAAAACGCAGGACGCATGTCCCTCTGGTCACAGCTAGAGTGATGCTCCTCGCCTACACCAAATTCTAGTTGACTGCGGAGTGTTGCATCTATCATCGCCTCTTGCCGCACACCTCCACCATAAAGAGTCTCAAAGCCTGTCACCTCATCACATCAATTCCATTTCTCATGACTGGGGGACTCTTGCTCGGGACAATCAACGCCGTTGCTCACCATGTGTTCTACTTTCAAGTGGATCAACAAGTAGTCCGAAGCAACGAGCAGCAGCAGTGGTACAATCGAATTAGCACTGGGCTTGCATTTCTAGTGAAAACTTTCTTGACAACAGCAGCCGGGTTCGCCTACACGCAGTTGCTCTGGTATATGTTAAGGTCAAGAACATTTACCTTGGCTAGTGTGGACGCAAGTTTTGCTGCTATCACCGACCTGTGGAGCTTCTGCAGCTGGGAGTTTTGGACGACTGGTCTACCTCTGGCGGCGATGGCACTCGTTGTTTGGTATGTCAGCTCAACAACATATCATGCCCAAGGCAACCTTGGAATTGTATACGTATCGATGATCCTGCAGAACCATACCTGCGGTTGCCATATTCATCCCGGGAACACTTACTATTCAGGCCGCGAATCAGCCCAACGAGACTATCATCTACCGTGCAATACCATCTATCAACTATGATGAGGCTAGCATCTTTGCACAACCAAGTGATAGTTTACCTTCTACAATGGACCATCAGGTATTATCTCCCGGTTAGTAGCTGCAGTGGCCTCACAAGACTCAATCCTGTCTCACGGCACCTTTTCCCAACCTTTCTTATTCTCTCCAGTTCTTCTGCCCCTCTCTATCCTGCGGTCCGCCAACATCTGTCAATTTCTCAGACGTCGCTTCCTTAACAGCCCCCAATCAGTACGGGGAATGTGACGAGACTCGTCAGCTTTGTCCCACAGTCCTTCGACGGCTCCGATGGGTCTAATGACGCAGCAATGACTGGCCTGAACAGAACTTACAAAAACGACCCGTTCCTGAGCACTTACGACAACGTATCTGTGGACCATACGAGACTTTACATTGCGCTCTCGTATTGTTCGAGAGTCTACTTGACTGTGCAACTACAAGCGGGCATAGTCTATTCTATGCAATTGTATATAGTCGCCCAAGTTTAGATTTCCAAGGTTATATAGCCATGAAAGTTGATTCCGGCTCATGAGGAATGATCTCAGATCAGGACTCGAGCAGGTATTAATACGAACATGGCACATAGAAGAAGCGGACTGAATTAATCTAATACATAATAAGATCGTGGTATCTAGGGTATTAAGGCTTTGAAAAGATCAGGCCCACTTGCTCTGCATGATGGTTCTCTTTCCAGCTGTATAATCATGCGCCTTCTCTGTCCCCAACGTTTTCGCCTTGGCAAACTTCACAGCGAAACTTGGAAGTTTGAATCCAAACATCTGACCAATGCCACCGCCCGGACCGAGCGACGCCGCAAATCCTACGTCCTTGCTGAACGTATACTCCTGTGCCTTCTCCCCCTTCAGCTGAGCCCCGATGTTCTTGACAACATGGACGAGCTGGGTTTCGGTGTGGACGCCCTGCGGCGTCTCGAGGTTGCCAACGTCTCCGACGACGAAGATGTCATTGTAGCCTTCTGCGTGAAGGGAAGTCGTCTGTTTTATAAACCCGCGGTGGTCCAACATCGACTTCGGCACGAATGATGTATTGGGTTCCACCCCGTATGTAGGGATGACTACGTCGGCCTCCAAAGTATCCTTCTTGCCGCCGGGCAGAGACAGGGTGACAGTCTTGGAGCCCGACGCCGTATCCTCGATCTTCGAGACCTTGGCGTTAAGGATGACACGCACGCCCATCTTTTCCAGGTTCTTCTTAGTGGCCTGCCTGACGTTTTTGTTCACCTCGTCGTACAGAGGCAAGTCTCCTGTTCCGACGAGGGTGATCTTCTTCTGCTTCGTCTTCCCGAATATTTCCCCAAGCTCTCCGGCCACCTCGATACCCGTAATGCCCGCGCCCGCCACGACGATAGACTTGGCATTACTGATCTTCTGCCGCAAGTCGTGCAGGACGTCCTTTGTCTGGTCTGTCGTCGAGATCGTCTTGAATGGCATGCCCTCTCTCGCGCTCGTCCCCGTCGAGATGACCAGGGTGTCGTAGGCGACTTCCCTCGCGACGCCGCCTGTTATGACGGTCACGGACTTCGTCGTGGTATCCAGCGCCTCGGCCTTGCCGAGGACGAACTCGAACTTTCCAGCTGGGTACTTCTCAAAGGCAGAGGCGACGGGGTAGAATAGCTTGTCGTCGCCAAAGCCAGCACCGGGCACGATGCCTCGGACCGCGGCCGGAGCCCAGTAGAAATGTGTGTTGGGGGAGACGAGGATGACTTTCAGGTCTGGGATGAGGGGCGCCGTGTGCACGAGGAGGTGGTGTGCTATCGGTATACCTGCGAAGGAGGCACCGAGGATGACAACCGTCTTTGCCATAGCTTGATGGTAGGTCCGCGGAGGGGGAAGGAATTATGAGAATGACAAGCCGAATTGTAGGTGGGTGAAGCGCTGTGCCCTGGTAAACTGAGGGTCACCGGCGAGGTGGACATTTTGTGTACACAAAAGCATGATGATATTTATACTTAAGTCGCGAACAATACCGTCTCGAATTCTCGCCTAGCAAGGCTACAATATTCTACGCACGTCGACCTTCGCTATACGTCCCCCAGAAGTGTTCTAGACTGGGGTACCATAGTGGGTATTGGCGCAAACTCTATCTACCAAGTATTGCTCAGCAAGGCTGTGAAAGGCTGACTGATTATTGGAAATCAATGGGGGACAACCACCAAATAGACTTCGAGATAAACTCCGTAAAGCCCGTACATGACTCAGCAAGGCTGCAAAACGATGACGCATATTGGAAATCCAATTGATGATGCCATCCTGGGAACAGGCACATAAAGTCCGAAGTCCGTTTGCATTTCTTAAGTGTCCGAAATCGTCCGTGCTTGTCAGCCTCGGACTGAACAGAGCCGTTCAATATTATTCACTATATATATATATATATATACCTACCACGGTGCACCTCTTGTTATCACGACCATGCAGAACCCTGCTCCACATGGTTCTGGGTGCTTAATGGTCGTTCCCAAGGGAAGCAAAGACGGTCACCATCCGGACACAAATATGGCAAAAGCCAAAAGTACGAGAGCCGGCAGGCTCTGGGAGCCCCGAGCCGCCGCACTGGTAGTCACCGTGGTCCCTGTCGAATTCGCATTCGTCGCTGGTCCGGGGTTCGTAACGTTGAAGAAATTGCCAGCGACGACCTTGTTCTCCAGGCCCGCTGCCGTGAGCACGCTCATGGCAGAGAACGCCGTGCGGTTCGTAGCCGACGTCCGCAGGCTGGTGAGAGCGGTCTCCTGAGCGTTTGTTGTGTCGACGAGAATCTGCACATACATGTGCGACAGCGGGATCCGCGCCGGTGGGGCCGGGCCCAGATACTGCGCGAACGGGGCCGTGCTGGTACTGTTCTGCAGCAGGAACACGGACGTCGTACCCGCGGTGGTGTTTAGGGTGGTGGAAGTAGACGCCGGGGTGAGGCCGGTCTGCATCCAGTGGAGCAAGGTGCTGGTCGCGGGCGGTGAGTTGGTGGGAATGTCGATGTCGATCATGAGGACTGCATACGACGTCCCGTTGAGCTTCTGCGTTGTCGCAACCATTGGCATGGTTTGGACAGCTGCATATAATATTAGCCTAGCTGATATGTAGAAAGGGACGATAATGCTCACCACTCATGGCTTCAACGGCTCCATTGAGCGCTGACTGCCCATTATACATGACAACCAGTTGAGTGGTAGAGCCGGGTTGGAAGCTGGTCGGCGTTGCCGCCAGGGCGAGGCCCGCTGCGGCCAGAGTAGCGAGGAACTTCAACAGCATTTCGATCTTCAAGGCGTCGCCGTGAGTCTACCTAAAAATTGTACAATATCACAATACCTGCAGGAAGAATTATGACATCTCGAGCCAACTCACGCATACAGAAGTAGGGGAGAAGGGCGTAACATCATTTATAAAAGGCTCGAGCTCCCTTCGTAGATGCCGCGACGATCATGGCGGACCTGACGGTGAGATGAAACACAATCGGTTCGAGTGAACCGCGAGCGAAAAGCAAAACAAATGTGTCAGGAAAGCACGGCCAATGAATGTATGACATTTCTCATAGCCTAAATCCTCTCTCAACTTTCCTAATGGGAGTTTCTACTCCAGAAACCTCGAGTTCTGGCGTTGAGGATCGTCCGGAACAATCACGTCGCTCGTATTTCCGGTCTACTGATGTCGAGAATGAGGGGGCTCAGCTCCCCCCGGCAGCTTCATTACGTATGACTGTCAGATGATGGCCTAAGCGAAACGTGTTTGCCACGATGTTCTCGTGCAGCAGCCAGAGATCGGCCGGTTCTGCATAAATAGAAGAGACGCCAAGTCGTAACACATTATCCTGGACCCCGGTCAAGGATTATCGAGATCAGGTGGTAGCTAGCTCTACTTGCCATGAGGGCCCGGGACGCATCGATAGAATGTTGAGACGGAAATGCAGCCCAGGGTCGAAGGAAGAAGCTACTTACTTGTACTGTAGGCCTCGGGATGCGTCGAGTGAGGCTCGGGCCGTGCTGCCGGTATGGAGACCATCACGGGCCGTGTGGGTCTACTTATCGATAAGATCTCGATAAGGGAACTTTTCGCGTCATGGAGCAGCAGAACTGCACCTCGACCCTTTCCAATACGCCCGCAGACTGCGACAAACGCCCAGCGCTCTCGACAGGACCTTCTTCCCAATTGACCTCGGCCAATTTTCACACACCCACACCCAAGCACCACACAGGCTTCAGAAAGAAAGGCGGAGAAGCCGGCTCGGCAAGATGGCGACACCACAAGCACAACCTCCTCCGAGCCAGCCAGGCCAACCCCAACAGCCACAGTCGACGGCCCCTGGCGGCAAGGTCCAGAGCCCAGACTGGGTGCACTATAGCGCATGGGCGGCCGTGATTCTCGGGCCCATCGCCCTGTTCATGCCCCCGCGACGGGTGGGCCTCCAGTCGTTCTTCCTCGCCTCGGGCACCTCCTACGCGACCAACATCCTCGCATACGACTATACAGGCGAGTCGATTTACCAGCGCTTCGTGCGGCGGTGGAGTAACATGGTCGACGGCGGGCTGCCGGAGAAGGCGAGGCGTACACAGGAGTTGATGCGTCTCGAGCGCGCGAGGAGAGAGGCTGCGTTGCCCGAAGCGCAGAGGAAGGCGCTGCAGGAGGAGAGGGACAAGAAGGAGATGGCGCAGCGGGGTCCGCTGGAGAGGATCTGGATGGGAAATGAGAAGGAGAACTGGACGGAGGAGAGGGCGAGGAAGGAGAAGGAGGCGCTGGAGGAGGGCAAGGGATATGGAGATTTGATTGTGGAGCACGTGAGGGAGGCGTTTGGCTCGGCAAAAAAGGACAGTGAAGACAAGAAGGATGACAAGCCCGAGGATGATAAGAAGCAGTGAGCACAGATAATGGAGCCGTTACGAGTATTGAGTTCATGATCTAGCATTGATAACCGCATACGGTCGGCGTTGGGCGGATATACTGGATACTGTAATATTATGCTGGGCACCCAGGGAAGTATGATTCTCAGCCGCATTTTCCGTTCTATCTCTATACTATTGCAGGAGTTCTGCTCAACCCTCACGTTGGCTTCCACCAACAAAAGAGCAACATGATTGACGGGCGGGCCTACGCTGGCGAGACTTTCTTCTGCTGGCTAGGCTCATGTTGAGGTGCAGCGGCAGGCTAGCCATTTGGTGTTGAGTTGGCCTGTCACCGACTTCGATTACGCTGTCGAAGCCGTTGTTGATGCAAAACAACCGGCCGATGAGCTGCAAATGGGACAGACTTGCGCTCATTTCGGCTGGATTCGCGACGCCTCGAGAGAGGGACAACGGTTCCGCACCTTGACCGCGGAGCGATGAGACCCGTAATGCGTGGTCTTCCGATAAGACGCTGGCGAGTGGTGTCTGCCAGGCGCCTTCGATGAAGACTGTATGCGGTAGACGTGCCCTTCTTGCAGGGCCCGACCCTGTCGCTAGAGCTACGCAGTGGTTCCCGCACGTTTGCCAGTTCCGACACCAGCTTCTAGTTTTGGCGCGAGATCTGGGTCGGCCGTTTATGGCTCTTCTCCTTTTCCTTGGGCTGCACGCCCGTCAGCAGCTTCTCCCTCTTGCTACGCAGACGAGCCGCCTCCTTCATCTGACGATCCTTCTTTTTCGCGTCTTTCCTCTCGGACTTCTCGTCGAAAGCCCTGACCCACTGATCCAACAGGTCCTGCACCTCGGACGCCCTTTCGTTGGATCCCTCAGGCACGCCAAGCTTCTTTTGGATCCTGGCCTTTTCCTTCTCGATCAATTTGAGCCGCCGGCGGACTGCCCGGTTCATACCCGAAGGCGGCTCAGTGTAGCCACGAGCCTTCTGTTTGAGGGGCGCTCCTCCGTCTTCCATGTCCACATCCTCATCGTCAGAGAAGGGCTTCAGCTTGTCCGGGTCGACTGGTGTGGGGTTGACATCAATCATAAAGATGTCACCCGCCTCGTCCATCCCAGAAGCCTCTGCGCTAATCGGCTGCACCGTCTCCTGCTCCTTTGCCTGCTTCTCGGCCCGTTTCGCCTTCTTCCGTTCGGCTTTCTTCTCTTTCTTGGGCGCGCGCGCAACCTCAACATGGAGGTTGGAGGCTGTGAGAGATGGGCCCAGCTCCTTTTCCATCAATATCTTGAGGGCCTCCTCGCGAAGTCGCTCCTCCTTCTTCCGCTGCTTGTTAGCCAGATTGCCCTCGAGATCCTCGATGGGGCCCCTGCCGGGTGCGAAGTCTCCAAGGGCGACGCCCCCCTCGTCGGCAGATTCCTTGAGAGCAGCGTTAGTGAACCACAAAATGACATACAAGGTCTCAACTTTCGTAGTGATCCCATTCACTGGAATGGGGTCGTATTCCTATCCCTGACATACTGGGTACGGGCGGAGAGCCAGCGCAATTTCTTGCGCCTGTTTAGGGCTTGTGAGGCCAACCTTTGAACTCTCGTCCTCGCTTGAATCGGACTTGGTCTGATGATTGAGCTTTTCAGCCATCTTGGACTTCTTGTCCTTCCGGTCATGTTTGGTGACCTTGCTGTCGAGATTCTTCTTCTCCTTCTTGTCTTTCTTGGTCACATCGTCCACCTCCATCTGATCAGGGCGTATCTTGCCCATTTTGACCCGGATGGCGGCAGACAAGCCTGATCAAACTGAGAGAGAGGGCTGGAAATGGGTCGGGCAAGATCTTTTGGTGCAGATCAATCAATACACCTGAAGGCTGAGTAGTATGGAGACAACCAGTGGCGCCCTCTCACGAAGTTTGAGGAAATGAAGTCCTGAAATTTGAGTTAAATGGGACGCTTATCGATAAGACCCCTACATGGCACCGTAGCTCGGGTAGCAGCTCCACTTAAACTTTCCACGCCTAGCCGTCGCGTCTTCGCTTCCTCTGACGCGATCCTCAATCTACAACGGAACCTCTTAATCAGTATTGACAACAATCCCATCCACAACGTCCCCACAACCAGACAAGATGCCCGCAGCAAAGGTCGATGAAGCGGGCGAGTCTTCGACTTCCGCAGCCAAAAAGATCTTGACTGCGAACACGAATGGCAACCCAACCTACGAGCTACCATGGTGAGCCACTTTACTGCCCGCTCGGTCTCGCCGAGCTGGGCCCAGAGCTGACCATGTCTCAGGGTCGAGAAATACCGCCCCGTCTTCCTCGATGATATAGTCGGCAACGTCGAGACCATCGAGCGGCTCAAGATCATCGCCAAGGACGGCAATATGCCCCATGTCATTATCTCCGGGATGCCAGGTATCGGCAAGACGACCTCGGTGCTGTGCCTGGCGCGTCAGCTGCTCGGTGATGCGTACAAGGAGGCGGTCCTCGAGCTGAATGCCTCGGACGAGCGCGGCATCGACGTCGTGCGCAACCGCATCAAGGGTTTCGCGCAGAAGAAGGTCACCCTGCCGGCAGGCCGACACAAGATTGTCATCCTTGATGAGGCCGACAGCATGACGAGCGGCGCGCAGCAAGCACTGCGGCGGACGATGGAGATCTACTCTAATACCACGCGCTTCGCCTTCGCATGTAACCAGTCCAACAAGATCATCGAGCCATTGCAGTCCCGGTGTGCAATACTGCGGTACGCGAGGTTGACGGATGCGCAGGTTGTGAAGAGGTTGTTGCAGATCATCGAGGCGGAGAAAGTCGAATACAATGACGAGGGGTTGGCGGCGCTCGTGTTCAGTGCCGAGGGTGATATGCGGCAGGCGATCAACAATCTGCAGTCGACGCACGCGGGTTTCGGGATGGTGACGGGAGATAATGTGTTCAAGGTGGTGGACTCGCCTCATCCGATCAAGGTCCAGGCCATGCTGAAAGCGTGTTTCGAGGGCAACGTCGACTATGCGCTCGATACGCTGCGGGAGCTGTGGAACCTGGGATACTCGAGTCACGACATCATCAGCACCATGTTCAAGGTCACCAAGACGATACCGACACTGAGCGAGCACGCCAAGTTGGAGTTCATCAAGGAGATCGGCTTCACGCATATGAAGATCCTAGAGGGCGTCCAAACATTGCTGCAGCTAAGCGGCTGTGTAGTTCGGTTGTGCAAGCTAAACATGGACCCGAAAAAGTTTCAGGTCCAGACGAAGGCGAATTAGTGGGATGTCGATGGTGGGCTCTGATTTTAGGCACGGCATGGCATGGTTCGGCGTTGGCTCTGGCTCAATAAAGGTTCGGGATGTTCGGGGGGAGCAAAACCGGTGAATACTTGATTGATTACATCTGGTAATGTACATGAAGGTTCACAAGACGTCGATAATGAGACATTGTTGGTTTCTTCCTGAAACTTGATGCTTTTCAGTCATCGTCATCTTTCCCATACTCCTCCTCAAAGCGCTGCCATGCTGCCCTGTCCCTGGCAAGCCGTCGTTGCATCCTGATATGAGCCTCGTACTGTCGTATGCTGTGGTCTGCTTCGATCATGGAGCCGACTACCATGCCGGACATCTGAAGGTATCTATCGAAACGTCAATTCAGCCTCCCTTTTCGATGAGCCTGAGCCTTTAGAACTCACACTTTGAATTGGATGGTCAGGCCTCTGTAGATCGGCGATGTGAGATAGCCGATCCCCCCGAGGATACCCGTAAAGGCGCCCCATTTCACGGCACCGTAGACGGCGCCCCTTGTCGCCTCCCAAGCTGCTCCCGCAACCTCTTCATCCTGCATAGCATCGTGAGGTCGCATCATGGCTCATGGCTAGGATGCGCGTCGAAAGCGCCAGATCCGATGGGGCGGTTGAGGTGCGGGACTTCCTAATAAGCTGGTTGTGTGCTCAACAGACCTGGACGGGAAGCGCTGGTCTCTTTTCTTTATGAGTTATCTTCACATAGGGGGTTGTCTTTTTGCTCGCAGCCGCGCTGTGATTGTCCTGTGCGCGACTGGTTGATCATACGTTGCTAGACGTCAGGAGTGAGTGTGTAGACTGCGAGGCGGGGCCGAAGACGGCTAAATCCTCGCGGACCTCAACCCACCCCTAACCCCCAGTCTTTAGTCACATATCTCAATCTTCAGATCGGATGTACAAGTCGCCTTCTTCCTGCCACTACATTGGTTGGGGGTTCCAACATGTTCGCGTTGCTGTCGATGTTGCAGCCAATTGCTTACACCTCGTCATACATAGCCGCTACTCTAGGGTTTGCCACGGATACGAGTTCAACAAGGTCTCGATGCTCAAATGGGATTGGCGGAGAAGCAGCCCTCATTGACCTACGGCTCTTCTCAGTAGGGTAAACGATACATGTAGTTCACATGCAAGCGCTGAACGCTGCTCTCCCTCGCCATTCCTCAGTAGCCATCCGTGGAGTACCTCTGGCACGTTTTTCTCACGAAGTACCTATGCTGCCTACAGCCAGTCGATACAGCGTGGCACTGCGATGGTGTCTTGGTGTCCTATATAGAAGCACGCTTCCCTCGGCTAGGCCCCCAAGACCGCCGCATCCAAACTGACGGCTCACCAGCCCAGTGGGACTAACTCGTCCCGTTCGACACTCTCATGTCAGGCTGGTGCCTCGGAGGTGTCTCCACTATCCCTTCTCTAGCACTCACAGCTTTAGGCTCCTAGCCCAGCGCGCTCAACGTCCCCTTCGTGCTCGGCACCTCGCCCTCCTTGCCCGGCACCTTGCTCGTGGCCATGCGTATCGCCACCGCCAGGGCCTTGAACGCCGACTCGGCGCGGTGGTGGTCGTTCTCGCCCCGGATGCAGTCGACGTGGAGCGTCACGCGCGCCCCCTGGGCGAAGCTCTGCAGGCAGTGCGGGATCATCTCGCAGCTCAGGTCGCCGATCTTCTCGCGCCTCAGACCCAGGTCTATCACGCTGTACGGCCTGTTGGACAGGTCGACGACCGCACGGCTGAGCGCCTCGTCCAGCGGGGCGTATGCGTACCCGAAGCGGGCGAGCCCGGCCATGGAGTTCAGGGCCTTGGCGAAGGCGCTGCCCAGGGCTATGCAGACGTCCTCGGCTGTGTGGTGGTCGTCGACTGCGCGGGGGGAGACGGGGCGGTCAGTATCCATCTGGCTATGGAGTCAAGGGCCTGATCGGGCCCGTAGAGGCCCTGCGGCGTATTGGGGACTCACTGTGTAGGTCGCCCTTGCACGCTATCGCCAGACTCCAACCAGCGTGTTTCGCGAGGGCGTGCAACATGTGGTCCAGGAAGCCGATGCCCGTGTGCACACTTATGGTCTGCGACTTGCTAGACTGTGATGCATGGCCGTCGGCGCCGTTCGCGAGCAGCCTCTCGTCCGTGTCGGGGGGGAACGCGCCGCCGTCGAGGTTCAGCGCGAGCTGGATGCTCGTCTCGTTCGTGTCGCGGGCGAGGGCCGTCCACCGCGGTGTTGTTGTTGAGCTCATGTCTGGACAGAGGATAGGTACCCCTACGAGGACCAGGTGGATTGTTCTGTGGAGCTGAGAAGTGCAGCGTTGAACCTCTGAGAAATTGTGGTGTCGTTGCAGTTGTCGTAGCGCCGCGCTGAAGATTTTGGAGTGACGTCTTCGTTGCGCCGGGATCGCAGTGCTGAAGTTCTCAATAGAGCGTTTCTGATAGGTGCGTCGCGCGCTGCAGTGCCTGGGGGCATCGGCAGGGGTCTCCCGTCCGCATCCCTACAGAACCTGCAGATGCGCTACTGTGAAGCTAGATGCTCACTGCATCACATCACTCCGAAGAACTGTTCATCCACCTCGACTGGAGTCTTCGGCTCGCATCAAAAAAAATCAGGATGCAGAAATTCGGTGGGCGCTATACTTGGACCTCCGAATTAGTGTCACCGCATCTACTATCCTCGAGGTTTTGGCGTCCCAGTCAAGACATAATCTAAGGCTTCTGACCTGACTGGCAAAACGACCTCAATGATATGGCACTTGTTTGTTGAAACGCATCAGTCAATCCTCTACGCCATGTGCCTCCTGGAAGCAAGCATGGCATCCTCCGATTAAAGGTGACCATCTCGTCATCGACCCTCCGTACTCAGCGCAGTGTGCATCCGGTGAACGCCTCACCATCATTATAACGGTAGGCGGAACGACACACCTAGTCGATTCCAGGACGCTGGCTTGGTACTTGGCGCCGTCAGAGAATCACCACGTTCCATGTTGCGAGCACAGTGTCTGATAATACGTTACTATACATTATCTATACAACATTTCTAGCAACACGTCACATCTGGATACTATCTCTGAGGCGGTGCAGGAAACCACGTCTGGATCTGCCTACTCTCCACCGGACTACCGCTCTCCCTCTTCCCCCTCCTCATCGTCCCCGGGCTCACTTTGCGCGCAAACTTTGTCGACGACGGGGGCGGACCCGGCGGCGGTGGCGGGGGGAACCACGGCTCTTGGGTCCCCCTCGCACTCGGCCAGCCGTGCTGCTGGGGCTGGTACTTCATCAAGGGCGATGATGAGATCGGACTCCTCTTATTAGGGTAGCCACTGCCCTGGCTGCTGATGGTGGTGGTCTTTGATTGAACCCCGCGATTTGAACCTTGTAAGTTGGGTGAACCGTGTTCTGCTGGAACAAAATGCCGGACGCTGTGCTGCGTCGAGGACGGCGAGATATCAAAATGATTCTCTTTCGGCGAAGGATGGGCCGCTGGGGGCGGGGCTAGCTTTGCCTCGCTGGTGTCGATGGTCATAAAGGCCTTCTTCGACAGGCTCTTCTTCTCCCCGCGATTAAAGTTGTTCCATTGATCGGAAATTGGAAAGGCTTGGTCCATAGTATTGCTCGTCTGGACAGACGCGATATTCTGGGCTTTCCATCCGTCCAGAGAGGTCTCATACGGATGTCGCTCAAGTTTTGGCTTCGTCTCGATGAAGTATCGTCGCTCAGCTGCAGGTCTATCCAGAGTTGTCCCAGACATCTGCGCGTCAAGCGAGCCATACGGCGGCTGCTGATGTTGCTGCTGCTGCTGCTCCTCCACAGGCGGCAAATCGGTAAAGAATTTCGGCGACAGGGGCGACGCCAGGATGTTGCGACATTTGAAGGAGAATGACGACCGTCGCTTATCTCTCGCCCAGCGAGGAGTCAGTCCGTTCCTTAGACTGTTCCTGCGCTTTCGGCATCGGAAGAAGATGATCACGGCGACCAGGAGCAAGACTGCCGCCCCGCCGGCCGCTATGCCTCCAATAGCTGCTGTGCTTAGTGACAAGGAGTTGCTCGACTTATTCAGCGTCGAGGGATCGACGATCTGGATGACGCTGGTGGAGAAGACGGAAGCACTCAGGCCTAAGAGGTCTGTGGAGGCTGGTTTCTGGAGACAACCTGCTTTCAGAGCCACAAGAGCTACAAGGCATCAGTCTACACTGATTATCGTTCTGGAAGGGACCAGTGAACGCACCGTTCGCGACGTAATTGGTATCACCGGCGTCGCTGACACAGTCCAGGCACGCATCATAGTACTGCCCCGTCACCGCACCACCATCCGCATCGCAGTAGCCGAACTCGTCGGTTCCCGTGTCGGTAGTGTTTAGACTGCCATACTCCAACGCCGTCTTCAGGGCGCCACACGACGTGGAGGTCTCGCACGGATTTGACCCTGAGCCAGTCCCGTTGGGATAGGCGAAGACGCAGGAGTCGAAGCTGTACCGCAGATTGTCTTGGAGAGATGTCAGCGCAAAGAGGCCCAGCCTATTAGATGGTCGTCATCGACTCACATAGGAACCACGCTTGGTCGCTCTCATCCCCCTTTGAGTATGTGCTGTTTTGCAGACAGCTCATGCACTCCTTCCATCTCGATCCAGTGGTGGTACTCGTGAAGTCTGCGTCTTCGCATACGATATCTGCTGATACGGTGTCCGAGGAATCCAGGCATTGTGAGGAGCAAGGAGAATTTGGTGTTACTTGTATGGCCACGGTGTGGCGTGTAAGTAAAAATAAGAGGAAGAAACACAAGGAACGGATGGCCATGTCAAATGGTCTTATCTGGTCATAAAAGGATTGGAGCGAAGGTTCGTGAAGAGCAGCAACCGACTGAAAGTCTCTTGGGGAAATGAATGTACTGTTTGCAAGAAGCGGATATCAACTGAAGTCCTCGACCAGGAGGTTCTTACAGATGCTCTCGATTAAACAAGTAGAGGGCGAAAAACGAGCCCAGAAGGGATGAAAAAGAACACAGGATCGACCGCTTTCTTCGACAGCTTCAAAAACAGGACAAATCGGAACGAAACGAAAAACATCTCATGGACTCAAAGGAGCAATATGAGGTCGCACAATACCCCATCAGAGGCGCCAGCCCTCACGCGAAGCCGCCGCTCATGTCGGCAGATATCACTATCACAAGCCTCCAGCCGCCGCCGATGCAAGATCTCCGGCGCAAGCCAGTCGTGGGCTCACACCCTCCCGAGAGCTGCTAGTGAGCCCGCAAATCCACACCGACATCTCGGGTCTCATTCCGAATCGGACGAGTCGGCGTCTTCGATCAGGTCGGTGTGTCGAGCGGTCCTGCAATTACTGCAGGAGGGGCCGAGTGCACGTGGTTGATAGGCGTCGTGATTGGACCTACCTTCGCGCCGGCGGTTAGGCAATGGTGCCCTGTCCTGCAACAACAGGCACGCCGTCCAAGTCCAATTACAAGAGCGGATCTGGAGGACGACAGCGCCTCACGGCCGAATCGAGAACCCGAGGACCAGACCTGGTCGCTTTTCAGTCACCTGCATCCAGAAAGGGTCGAGTGATGTCACACTCAATCCTATTCGCACGCGAGAGGCACGCGCGCAGCGTGGTACCGCCGGTATCGATGATGTGACTGTATCCAGGAGCCGCCATGTGCGCATAGTGCCCTCGGTGTGTGTCCAGCAGAAAGTGCAGGCCGGCATGCTGTTGTTGGCAGTCCCGCCATCAGCAGCCAAGACAGGACAACCCTACATTACCCTCGTCTCTTGCTCCTGAGAGCCACAGCCGGGGCGCTTACAGTACCCAGCGCTGAAAGCATCCCTGTCTCCACTCACCGAGCCCTACGATGTATTCTCCGAGACCCCCGCGCGACAGGGCCGGGGGGGGGGGGGCGCAAGAGACCCACCTTCAGAAACGATTGCGCAAGACTTGTCTGATGATTGATCGGGTACTCTTGCTACCGTTCGTGCCCTTCACAAGGTCCTCAAACCTGACCACCTTCAGAATCTTGCTCCAGGAGCTGGTGCCGAATTTCTCGAGCAATGCGCCGGCAGATCATCCGCCCGCGAACAGAGCTCTCATGGAGCCACTCCTCGCTCGCAGACCGACGTTAACGTCGGTGATGGCTTATAGCTAGCTGGAGTGGATCTTTAGAATCTCTGTCCGCGCATGAAGACAAGATACGGTCATCTTCATGCGATTCCATGGATATACGAGAGAGCTAGCTGCCAACTTTGAAATGATCAATGTGGTCGATTTTCGACCCTGTTGATTACTCAGGCTGAGGGCTAATACTTCCAAGTACTCATGAGGATCTGCATGGTATCTTGATCCCAAAGTATTAAACAGCAGACTATAGGGTTTCGTCCGATGATATCTTTCCGAGGCAAAACATCCAACTCCTGACCCGCATAACCGAGCGTGCCACCCAACGACCTTCGCCAGACACATTCTATGCCTGGGGGGTGCCCCTGCCTGGAAGAGGCCAGCCGGGCAAAACGGATCCTGATACTCCAAACAACGCCGTCGTCACCTATTGTCAGAACGCCTTAGCTCGCCCTGGAACTCACCCCCTTGTGTCTAGCATGCCATGGTTCCTGGTGCCGACCCAAACCAATGAGAAATGTCTAGTCGCCAACCACGTCACCGGCGGTTGGCCAAGACGTTCGTTCCGGTCTCGGTGAAGTTAGACACGAACATGCACCGGTTCGATCCTCCCACCTCTATCGGGCAGTTCGCGTGGAACACCATGGTCGTGCTGGACTGGCCCACAGTGCTTGTTCCACCGCCTGGCGAGGTCAAATTAAACATGCTAGTTTCGAGGAATGCCTCTGAGGCCCGAGTGTATGGGCCCGTGACGGCATCGGCGGTCGCGTACAGAACATTGTACTGCGTCGAGGTAAAACAGTGGCTGCTGTAGAAGAGGATGTATTTGCCGCTGCTGGACAGGACAATGTTTGGCGCCTCCACCAGGGGACCGTCGCTATCAATTCGATCCAGGATCTGCACCGGGTCGCCAACCTTGGTCGTCCCGTCGCCTTGGACCTGCTGAAGCATAATCGGTGTGCTCTTGATGGGCGCCACGGTATTATCGCAGGAGCCTCCGTTCCCTTCAGAATTCCCGTCGATCTTCCACGCCACGTACCGGGTTCCGTCGGTGTCCACGAAGCCAGACGAGTCGATGGAGCCGCCCTGGTCTTCGTCGCAGTGCCAGTACTCGTCGCTAACCGAGTACGGCCCATCGATATTATCTGATGTCGCGACTCCGAGGCAGTGTATCGCTGTGTTGTTTGCCAGCGCCCCTGTGTAGTACATTACGTAGGTTCCGTCGTCCACCATCCTGACGTCTGGGGCCCAGATGTCCACGCCGTCCGTCCAGGACCCAGGTGATGGGAGGAGATCCTCGTCCACGTATGTCCATGGGCCGGAAGGATCTGGTGCTGTGGCGTACTGCACCCGCTTGTCCCCACTTGCGGTTGCGAATGCATACCACTGATCGGGCCCCTCGAGGATGGATGGGTCCGGGAAATCCTGTAATATCGCTGGTGTCTTCGCCTGGTTGACATCCTCGTCCCATATGAAGGCTCCGCGGACGTCATCCAAGCTAATCTTTGGCGCAGCATGTCCGCTCCCGAGCAGTGACAGGCTGACCAGACCAGTCCTGGTGAGAATATGAGATAGAGACCTCATAGCCGCCGGTTAAGTGGTTGGTGTTGATGAGATATTATAGGCGGCGTCATACAGTAAAAGAAGGTGATCTTTTATAGGTATTCCAAAAGAGGGTCAAAGCACCAAAAAGAGAGTAAATAGAGAGTTTAGAGTGTGAGCATGAGGATGCTGGGGGATGAGCAAACAGGCCACCTCGAGATGGGGGGCTGTGGCCAAGGAGGTGTCGACACCCTCGACTTTCTCTTTCCGAACTAAGGAGGAATCTTGTCTTTCCGTCTATCTCAACCACAAGAGCGGCCAATACAGGCCACGAGGGGGCGCTTGCCCTCCAGATTATATACACACAAGGCAGAACGGGAGCAGTACCCAAGGAGCGCGACTGCTTGAGCAGCCGCCATCGAAACGGCATCCTCCCCTGCCGCTCAGATCACGCTGCTTTAAAACCCAAATAAGACAAGTTGCTCACCACAGGGAAACTAGAGATGAACGCACGGCCCGTATCAAGTCAACCTTCGTGCCCTTTCCGAGCTGCCTCCCAGACCTATCGTCATACGCGGCATGCATACTGGAGGTCCAGTCCTGTTGTTCGTCCCGTCCCAGACCTTGTCGTTGCGACACATGGGTGGGGGGTCCACAGGATGCATGGTAGAGGTAAAAGCGCCAGGGTCCCCAGCCCGACATTTACGTTGTATCGGGACTTAGTTGATCTGAACTTCTGCTCGGAGCCGGAGCGGATTGGACCTTGGACACGGTCCACATGCCGGCACCTCATCTCCGCCAGCCCATCCAACTCCCCGTCGGCCATGCAAGCTGTGGAGGCGGGCGGATCGGTCCCTGAGGCGATGCTCTGCCACAGTAATGAAGTCCTCATGCCATTGAATTCATGTTTCCTTTTTTAGCAGTATCGCAGGCGACATGCTGACGTGACCGTCTGGGCAAAAAGGAGCAGGTGCTGCCTCCTCCGGTCCAGGTCGTCAGCATGAGCGCCAGGGAACAAGAGGTCGTGGGTATCGGCGCGACACTTCCAAGCATGCATGCATTATTAGGTGACGGGTGACGGGACGCTGTTCTAGAATCGAATGTGTTGTCTTTGAGACAGTTACTAAGACAGCCGGCATTGAGTTGAGGCCATACCAAGCAAGGTGCTGAGGAGCCGACAGAGCCGCTTGGTCCCCCCTGCCGAGCCCGTCTGGGCTGCCGAGTTTCTCACCATAGATTAACGTACGATGCTCTCTCTGGTTCCTCTCCTCTTACTTATTGTCCACTCCCCCCCTGGCCCTCTTCTTCTGTCTTCCCTATAACAGTCGATTTATTATCCGAATAGCCCAAGAATTTCTACAGGCGGTCAAGGGTCTCCACATCTCTCGATACAAAACAGTCTTGATACCAGGTGCTACAGCGCCGTCGATCATATACAATAGCACGTCTATCATATACGATAGCACATCTCTATTGCGCCACGCGGCGCGCGCGATCTCTAACCTCTACCGTGTTAGTGATCTTCACCCCACTATGCCAGAAACCGGGTTGTCCACACGCTAGTGGCTATCATCGCCTCTCAAATTTGCCGAGAGGAGAAACATTGTCTTACTCTTGAATTTCAACTACGCCTGTAGCTTTCAAATGGCAGAACCTAACCTCGTCGAGTTGAGCCTCACGACGTCATCGACCTAGCCTGCGATACAACAATAGATGGCTTTTGGACCTTCGTGGATGCTGGCAAGACTTTTCTCTTTTTTTGCAGGAGCAAACCCGCGGGCCCGACACACTCTTCGACCACCAGCCCCTTCAGAATAGAGTTGTCATGCCTCAGCCGCGTGCCGAATAGCCATGTTGAGTTTGTTTCCCTGCCCGGTCCCTCTCGGCATGATCCGTGGCCCTCCTCGCCTCGCCCCGAGGCTGACAGGGCAAAGTTTATTTTTCAGATGCCGAGACTGGGCCGCCTAGCACGCTGCCTGCGCGCCTGGCCGCCCGCAGCAAGCAGGGGAATTCTGAAGCAGAGCCGCAGCAAGGTGTGGCGTGAACCGGCATCACGGCTCAAGATGCTGGCCTGCTCAGGATGATCACCCTGCCTCGCTCACACAGCAGCACACCGAAACCCGGGAGAGAGACTCCGCGCGGGGGGCCGCCCTCCCGCCGCCCCCTCCCCCCAGGCACACATCTGGATCCTATCGCTGTCACGGCAGCCCAGTCCCACATGTGTTCTACGTAAACATTGGCCACCACGTTAATCGTACCATGTTGCATGCCCGCCGCCATCCCACAGAGATACGCGCCGTTACACAACAGAGATAGGCGAGGTCGGACGGGCTCAGACCGGGCCAGCCTGGCGATCCTAGACCCCTCTCGTCCACCGACTCCGATCTCCTGGTCCTGTCTTCCTCGGTCTCGCCATGACGGACTTGCGCGGTTTCTCCCTGCTAATCTTGCTGCAAATACGCTCAGGAAGGGCGCTGAAGATGTAACCGTCCAGATAACGAGTGATGTATTGTCGCCTCGCCCACTGGCGGAGCAAGTGCTGCTGCTGTTCGAAGCGCCAGGCTTGGTTTTCGTTGATCGTCGGATCCTCCCAAGATGATGTGCTATAGCGATCTTTCTCTATACATCGCTAGTTCCACCCTGTGTCCTACAGCACCCTTGCAGGAGGCTTTCGGAGCTAAAGAAGATCGACAGCTTGAGTTGCAAAGAGGTTTGGAGGGTTAGGATAGCATGAGGGTAGGTTTGGGAGGAAACAAAACGGGGGGGGGGACCCAACCGCTCCTTTCCTCTTGCTCCTAGCTTCGACACCTCAACCGTCGGTTTGATGTTCGCTGCGATGACGTACGCTCCTGGGTGCGTTACTGTTTGCTGCACCTCGAATCTGCTTCCACCACTCAGGCCGCTTACAAGTCATGGCAGTCCAACATGGTCGCGCAGCAAGATTGCTTCCTCCATTTCTCGGGGCGCGTGAACGGCAAACACCGTATCTGTATAAGTTTCGACTGAGATACTGAACGGCGCCCGAAGACCGTGAAGACCCCGAGTCGTTCTCTCGTAGCGGCGGGTTTTCCCACCATTCTAGCGAGCTCGTCGTAGTGCGCCTGCTCTGATGGGGCACATATGACTCCCACCGACACATTGGCACAGCATCGAGTGGATGTTTGTCATCGGCGTTTCCTGTCCTTTAATTATCATTGCCTCAGACGCAGCGCGCCGTGTCCTCCTGTGGGATAGCCTGTTTTGAGATAATCTTCTGTGGTATTACCGGCTATGGAAAAACCACCCCCCCCCATCTTCAGCAAGCAACTGAATCCTCCCACCCTGAACGCCATTTTTTGGTGATAAGCCCCCAACGCCAACCAAGCAGCCAATAGAACCTAGTCGCTATCATCCGCCTCCTTGGAAGCCTTCTTGGCCTTCTTCTCTGCCTTTCTCCGCTTGCGCTCCGCCTTCTCCTCTGGGGTCTCGCCCTCGTGCTTCTTCCGCTTCTTGCCCTCACCATCCTTGGGCGTCTCGGGGTCGAGAGGAACAACGGCCGGTGGCGCGATGGCCTTGGGGAGCTCTGAGGACGCAGCCTCCGAGGGCTTGGCAGGGGTGGCCTGGGCCTCGGCGGCGCTGTAATCTGTGTACGATTCCGTCCACTTGGCGGGCGTAGCCTCATTGGGTCTGCCGTACTTGTCAAGCTTGCCATCGGCCTTCAGCTTCTTTTTCTCTGCGGCGGTTGGGCCGAGACCCCATCTCCTGGGGTACAAGTCGCGCTCCATGATACACCGCTTGACCTTGGCGACGACGCCGTGGTCGCAGGTGGTCATCTCGACGGCGGACATCATCGCAATACCGATGGCGATGGCCTCGCCCTTGGTCGTGATCAGGACGCACTCCTCATGCTGTTCAATGTTGGACTCGTATCGCAACAGGCCAGGCAACATCAACTTCGCACCATAGGTTATGGCGTTCACTGCACTGTCCTTAACGACAAGTCGCTTGTATCCAACCAGTAGGGTCTCAAGGGGCTGAATCACTTGTCGTAGGTAGGTCTCATCACGGTTGTTGTCTGTAGCCCGGTCAATTAGTCGATTCCAACGCCGCTCGGACCACAACAAACAAAAGTGGGACTTACCGTATTGCCACTGGGCATCAAGAACATCATGCAACGTGACCAGATCCTTCGTCTCGTCCATGGCACCAGAGCGCACACGCCGCAGCTCTTGCATGTGCGCTCCCACGCCGAGGAGCAGCCCCATGTGCACGCAGAGCGTCCGGATGTAGGTGCCGGCCTCACAGCTGACCCAGAAGACACCGAGGTGGCGGTCATTGTCGAACTCGATGAGCTTGGACTCGTAGATGGTACGGATACGCAGCTGTCGCTTGACGGCAGAGATCAACGGAGGTCGCTGGAACAGGGAACCGGTAAGCTGCTCGAGGACGCGGGCGAACTCGGCCTCGCCGCCGGGGACCTTGTCGTGGAATCGCACCACCGCGACGTACTCCTTTCCGGCACCCTGTTGGGACTTAACGAGTCGCGTGGCCCGGTCGATGCAGACAATGAGACAACCAGTGACTTTGGGGTCGAGGGTGCCACTGTGGCCGGTCTTCTCTGTGCGAAGCATGCGCTTCACCCAGGCGACGACTTCGTGGGAGGAGGGGTTCGAGGGCTTGTCGAGGTTGATGACACCCGAGGAGACATAACTCTTGATGTCTCGCATGTGAGGCTTGCAGCCATGGGGAATTGGCGTGAAATGACCTGTTCTCACGAGCACTGCGAAGGCGTCGCGTCAGTCAAGGCAATCCGTCTGAGGCCGCATCTATGCAGATGAACGGTACGTACGTTTGTCATAATTCTTCAGCAATAGTGGCCAGTCGCTCGTATCAGCGGCTGGCGTTGTGGCCTGTGGTACGATGATGTGCTTCTCGTCGGCCATCTTGGCTGGTGAGGTTGAATTGAGGTGATGTAGTGGTCTGCACAAGTTGATGGTTGGACTCGCGCGGTCGAGGTTGATGAAGCTTCCCAAATTTTTTGGTGTGGGGAATTGCCAAGTGCCTCTACGCTAGTCCGCCTTCAGCTTGGGCGGTTGCTGCGGGCAGGCATGTCCAATCGATGAGACGCCAACGCCTCGAGGGCTACAATGACCACTTCCAAGGGCATGAAAAGAAGAAGAAAAAAAAAAAGGAGGGGAAAGGGAAAGTAAAGGCCACAAGTAAATTATAAGCCCACTGTGAGCTAACATACATTGGAATAAATTGCTGTGAGGGTAGGAAATGAATTCTGGTGTTTGGGTTTTATAGCAGAGTACTTGCCGAGTATGCCCGCCAAATCCTTCCCCCACCAACATCTACACTAGGGCAAAACTGAAAGAAAAATCACCGGAGACAGGTTGTGAAAAAGAAAAGGTAGGCTAGGGTATCTCACAAATAAGTAACAATTCATTCCGGTTACTAAACTTGTAGATGATCCTCGACATCGGCAAAGAGGAAGTAAAAATTCAGCAAAAAAGGCCTCGATCCGGGATTGAACCGGAGACCTCCTGCAATGTAAGACGGAATCCCAAAGCAGGAATCATACCACTAGACCATCGAGGCTACATATCTTATTAGGATAAAAACATATTAGTATATATTTTATATATTTCTATAATCCTTCCAACGGCGGAGGATGGCATCGGATGCAATTTTCCAGGTGCCATCCGGCACGAAGTATCGTGACTATTCGCTATGTTCTGACAAAGTGTTTTGAGGAGGGATTGGTCAGTATAAACAATTAGAAATGGCATTCGTCGAATCCCACGTGTCGAAGTACCATCAAGGGAAATCATACCACTAGACCACCGAGGCTACTACCACTGTTGGACACACAAGCAACGTCCATGGCTTTCTACCACTCTACATGGACGTTCGTAATTAACTTCTTGATCTATAACAAAGATTTGATAGGTGAGGAATCAGCATCCAGGTCGAAACCACCTCCTAACCTCTCTATTTTGCTCAATTTGCGGTCGAAACCCCGATCTAGATAGAGGTAGAAGCCACCAGGAGATTGCCACATACTTTGTCGTACGTATCGACGTAGGTACGCGCTCTACGGGTAATCCGCTAGTTCTCTGGTCAAAGCCTCTGTCCCTCCTCGTCTTGCTCGAGAACTCATGCAGGGAACAAGGGCCGATGGCCGATGAGCGACGTTCATATCCAGGGTCCCGGGCGGTTAGGGGTGGACATGATTCTGTGTCATCATTAAATAGTACTTGATACGTATATACACACTGTGGCCTTTTGTAATCGCCACCTCGGCATCCAAAATCACAGAACGGCTAAGCACAGCCATGTTCAAACGCCAAACTCCATGCTTAATTTAGACCCGAACACGTGATAACGACGGCAGACGTCTCGTTTCCTAGCCGGTATTATATCTAGCTCTCGCCCTTCGCTTCATCCCTCAGCCCGCCGCTCATAGCATGAATCGGCGGCGGCGGCGGCGGGAACGCCCGCTCCGGGCTATGCCGTCCATAACCGGGATGCTGCAGCACCGGCGCGCTGTTCTCCCTCGCCATCCTGTTCCTGAAGCTGTTGCTGTGGCCGGCCGTGTTGCTGCCGCCAGCACTGCTTCCCCCGGCGCTGCTGCTGACCTCCTGCAGCTCGTACGACTCGACGTTGCCGACGTCGGCATTGCCCTCGCCGCCGGTCCCCCTGCTCTGGACGCTCTGGTCCGACACCTTGGACCGCAGGCTGGGCTCGTCGCCGCCCAGCGCGAGCCCGATGTGGGTGGGCGGTGTCTCGGTGCCGGCGGCCGCCTCGTGCTGGTCCTGGAGGGCCTTCTCCTGCGCCGCGGTCGGGAACCCCCCGCCGTACGCGGGCTGGTCGTGGAAGGCCTGCGGCCACTGGTGGGCCATGACCATCGACGCCTCGCCGCCGTTGACGGGGCTGTTGTGCTGCGACGAGTACGGCGAGAAGTAGCGCGCGTAGCTGGGCTCGGAGGCCGTGGCGGACTGGGGCGAGTCATCCCACCCGCGGAGCGGTTTCTGCGACAGCGGTGTCTCGTTCATGTCAGGGCCTCGGTGCACGACGCCGCCTGCGAAGGGGTGTGGCCAACCTGACTCCTTGTGCTGCATCTCGAGCTTGCGGAGGAACGCGCGGCGGCGCCGGCGGCCGTTGCAGACGATGCAGAAGCCCGCGATGGCGAGGATTACGCAGAGGCCGCCTATGGCGATGCCGACCTTGGCGCCGAGGGTGATGGGCCCCGAGACGTTGATGTTCGTCCAGGTGCTGGTCGGCGTCGGTGTGGTCTCGTTCATGAGCGTCGTCGAGAAGATGCCGCCCTGGACTGCGATGGTGGAGCCCGGCGTAGGCTTCTGGTCGCAGCCCACCTGGAGCATCACGACCATGTTGGCGAGGTACTGCAGCTGACTCGACCGCAGGCAATCCACGCATCCCTCGAAGAAGCTGCTGTCGACCCAGTCACTGCAGTAGTCGTACGCGCCGATACTGGTGCTGGTGCTGAAGTTGCCATATTGGAAGGCATCTTGAAGCGGTCCACAGGCTAGTCTGCGTGGCACGTTAGTTCAACCCCTTGGCTCTCGGGGAAGAGGGTAGCGACCACTCACGATGTAATGCACGGACTGTTACCGACACTGATGTTCCCCGGCTCGCCCCATAGGCACTCCGATACGGTATACCTGGAATTGTACAGCAGCCATTGCTGATCCGTCGAATTCGGGTTGGTCGTATAGTACGTGCTGGTCAGTTCACAGTTCATGCAGTTCTCGAGCACGGTCCCCGTTGAGCTGCTGAAATCGCTGTTCTGGCACACAATATCGGCTGGCGTTGTCGCGGTCAGGACATTGCCACACTGCTGGTCGCATGTAGACCCTGACGTGACAAGAATGGCAGTGGCGGAGCCGGCGAGGGCAGCGCTCGCAGCCAGCCTCGCTATCGAGCGCCTCATGTCTGATCGAGTGGCTGAGCCCTGTGCTGAGCAGGGCCGTCAGGAGAAGAGGCCGTCAAGATGACGGTCGCAGCCGTGCGGGGTCGAGAGGGCTGTGTATCGGACAGCAAAGTCGTCGTGGTCGCTGCGAGTAATTACTGCAGTGCGACCGAACCCATGCTTGTTCGACTTGAACTCCGGCCGACAAGTGGGCCGCAGTGGCCACGCGGGTCGAACAATATATCAACCTCCGTCCACTCCCCTGAGAGACAGACGAATGCGATGTTGGTGGTGTGAAAGGAGAACGCTTTAGCGCCAGGAGCTGCCGTCGCAGCACGTATCAGGCTCTGACCCAAAGAGCCGGAACGCAGGCACTCTTGTAGGGTGTGATCTGGTGCGACGTCGAACGAGGGCAGTGACGAATCCGGAGAAAAGTGGGAGAGTCTCTTCGCAAAATGGTCGGAGGAGGCAGGCTCTTGCAGCTCGGAGGTCTGACGAAGGTGTGCAAGGTGGGCAGACAGAGCTATCCGCCTGGCGAGATGAGGTCCTTTGGGAGGCCCAGTGTGCTCAACCACGAATGGAGGACAGCCTTCGACGTTCGTGACCTCCGAAGTGACCGCCCACCATTTCCGAAGACCCTTCCCTCCCGAGCATTGACCTGGGATCCGGTGGGTGGCACCTTGGATTGACCAGTCAGACCGAGGGGTGCCTTCGATATCACCTGCAGTGATGCGCGGCGCACGCAGCGTCCCCTGCGAGCCTTCACACCCTGAGGCCCCGAGGCGTCCACTGATTGGACGCCAGTCAGCCTCTCGCCTTCTCCCGCAAGCGCCGCGGTGACCTTGTCGACGCCAAAGAGGATAAGCTCGGCACACGTATCCACACCTCATGCATATCCCGCCCCCAATTGGCTTTCACTACGACTTCCACGCACCATGGTACATTGGATGCGCCCCCGGTCGCCTTCGAGGGCGCTTTCGCCCTCATCATGGATGTACTTAGCATGCTGTACGGACTGTAGATGTCGTGGTTCCAAGGCCTTGGCGGAATCGATATTACCCGGATGTGACCCGATCTCTTTGTAAAAGTCCCTGAAATCGGTCTCTCAATCATGAGCTGCCCATCTGTCGAGATGGAGTCCTCCTTGACGCGGCGCTTATCGGTGAGCAGAGGACCCGTTCGAGTGGGTGGTTCGGCGTGCCGAGCGATTCGGTTGCACGGCAGGATTTCAACGACCTACCTGCTGCTGTAAATCGAACGATTAGAGACAAGAATTCGCATGCACGTCTTTTTACTGAGCACCCCCCATGCTCCGGACACCAACCCCTTTCCTGGGATTGATCCGTTCTCAGGCCGGTCACGAGGGGCCCGGAGCTTTACGAGAGCCGCGAGTGCGGCACGGCTGGCGCGAAGGTGAACACAAATTTCTGGACATCACCTCGATGCATTGCGGAGACTCAGGCCACCTCGTTGTACCTCAATCTGAACACAGCGCTTGTTACAGAATGTTATTCGCCATTCACTTTTTACAGGGCTCCCCAGACTGTCGACATATCAACACCGTATCTGGCGTCCATCACGGACCTTGTGGACGCTTGAGATGCTGCGTGCGAACTGAATGTCTGACGATCGATGCCGCGCGCAAAACGATACGACAGGTTCATACAGCCTCGCCGCCCTGTAACCGAAAGCCGCGAGAAGCAACGTTGGTGCCGCCTCCCGAGGAGCCTGCGCATCTGCTTGCTCCTCCAGCACCAAAGCTTGCGGGACACAGTCCGGCCGTATTTCATCATGAAAGGCAATGAGTCCAGTCGGCCGGGCATCGTATACTGGTTCCCTAAAGGCTCGCCTGATGGACTAAACTCATTGGCGTTCCGAACCAACTGAGGTGAGGTTGTGTGAGAAAGACCACGCACTGGATTTCCGTGAATAGTGACTCACCATTGATCCCAATTATAATCGTTTGACCGTCGTGTCGTGAGTGCGTTAGACTGTGGTCTCCGCAGCCCACTTGTTGCTCAGACCCAGGCGGCATCAACGTGATTGAGGTTTTTGTCCAAGTGAGCTCTCAGGATGAGATCTCCACATCCTCGTCCTCGTCCTCATCGAAGTCGGCCTGATATCCAGGCAGGCCGCCATTTCCAGAAGCTGCTGGCACAGGCTCACCAGCGGGCGGTTCGAGGTCTTCATCCGTTGACGCACGGAGAACAAGCTTCCCGAGAGGCGGACTGTCTGTGTCCACAACCAGGAGTTTCTTCTCGCAACGGCTCAGGAGGCCATAAACGCTCACCTCCCCGTTCTTTATCCCGAGGACCGTAGATGTCCCTGCATAGACAGTCTCGCCCTCGATGCCACACCGGTTACACAACACCCTGGAACGTTTGAGTGTCAACAGTTGCCAGGGAAAGGGCTTCAGGGTGTGTCTCGAGACGTATTCCAAGACCAAAGGACCTGCGTGCACCTCCATTGACATATCCCAAGGCTCTGATTTAGATAAGAAGGGCGGAAATATGCGCTAAGAGGAACTTACACAATGATCTCGTCCTCAGTTTCGGCGCGGATGATCGGCTCCATGCGCTGCACCCAGTATGTGAGGGTCTCCCTTTCAATCCGAGCGTCAGCTGCACAAACCACCATGATCAAATGGCCGCATTGCCACCCGTAGAAGACTCACATATCAGGCTCATCGGGCTTGCTGGTGAACGACGCGGCTTCCTCACGCGTAAGCCAGGCCATCGACACGATCACGAGATTTGCCCTGACTTCCAGCACATGAAAGGCGAACTCGAAGGCGTGCCAGGGGGCCTCGAACTTGTACGGGTTGATATCCATACAGATGCCCATGGCGGTCTGGCCGAGCCCGGGGATGAACTCCTTGCCGAAGCCCCGCCCCTCGAGCGCCCAGGTCTCGTCGATCATGTACAGGAAATGCTTCCTGTAGTTCGCGATGGTCTCGCCCTCGTTGTTGATGACGATGGCGGAGTTGTAGTACTCGGGCGACGTCGGCCACTTGTGCGAGACGTCCACCTGCTCGGGATACCCGACCACGACGTGGCAGTTGTGCCTCAGGGCCACCGTGCGCGCCCATAGCGAGCTCACCCCGCTCCCCTCATACTCGAGGAAGGGCATGACATGCTGGAGTGACTTGAAGTTGTACCCTAGCTTGCTGTGAGCCTGTGCCGCCCTGGTGGCAAGCACGCGCCCGGCTGGAGGGGGGGGGGAGCGACTGCGCGCTCACCTGAGAAGGCCATCTCTGGCAGGATCAAGAGGTCCAGACTATCCAGGTCATCCTGCTTGGCCCTGGAAAGCACCGAGTCGGCCCGGTTGAGATTGTTGTCCACGTCCCCGACCTGGGGAGCGAACTGCAGGCACCCGATCCTCATCTTGGTCGTCGGGCTGCAGCCACGAGGGCAGCTGTGATAAGAGGGAGGAGATCCGGCGTGTTTGGTTTCCAGTCCTCAGACCCCGAGCAGGCAAGCTCTCGATGCCGGTCCTGACTTGAGAGGGTTTACGGCGGAGAACAGGCGGCCTCGGTAAACAGCGTCGACCTGATGGCGAGGTGTCCTCCCGAGGGGAGGCGTACGAGTGAGCAAGGAGGGGCAGCGATCTGAAGCTGTCATCTGCGTGCAGTGCAGCAACAATCGCAAGATCGACGCGAGGCTCTCGGAAGGGTCGCCGAGTGTTGGGACCACGAAGATTCGGCGGTCGCCCTCATGAGATGCTCACACGTGCAGGTCAGGTGTCGAGGTCGGCCCGGGGGGCTGGGTACCGTATCAGTATCGAGGCTGGAAATGCCCGTGGGACGAGGAGGGGCGGGAGGCTTGTTGGGAGTGTCACCCCACCACGCCACTAGTCCTGCCGGCAGTGGGAGGACAGTCTGATTTCGAAATGCAGGCCAGCATTCACAGTGCCCTTGACGTGCTCTGACATGCCCTGACGTGCCCACGCTGTCCCGACCTCACCTTTCGCAGTAGTGGCCTTCGGATTGACCAACCATTAACCATCACTACGCGCCGGGGCCGGGGGGAGAGGTCGTCCGAATATGGTATTGGCTCTCTGTCGAGATTGTTTGAAACTCTCTTCCTTACTTTTTTCTCTCTCCATCCGACCTTTCTAAGCAGCCTCTCGAGAAACAGTTCCCGTCTGCTGACAGTGTAAGCACTGTATAGTCTCGAAGCTGCATCTCAAGATCTGGGGAAGATCTCGGTGCTCTCCGGGACCCTTGCCTGGACAATCCTACCTGGCAAACAAGGCCTGCGCGGATGGCAACCTCGTCTACGATCGTCAGGGCAACGCGGAACAAACCGAACGAGTCGAAGAGAGGCGGTTCTGCGAAAGCAACGCGACCCTCGGTATTCTAGCCTGCATCTCTGGAGCCACGGCAGGTCTCGAAGACCAGGCCCGGAAACACATTGATATTCACTTGTCCGTAGCCACCGCGATTCAACGTCGATAGTCTGTACTGAGAGGCGCAGTACTTGCATCTTGATGCCCTCCCCCTGCGGCCGGTCTGCGGCACCGAGTCCATAAAAACCCGTGCCAAGATATGTCGGATGGTACAAGCCACCATCGAAGGTCACGTCAGACCCGGAGACGAGAACTGTGATAGCAAACAGCTCGAGGAGACAATGTGCTATTTTTCACTAGTACTGACATGTAAGGCGGGGAGTATATCGCCTCAAGACAAAAACTCACATCCCGGTCTTCCTAGGGTCGGAGCTGAGCAGACTGTGTTTGCATTCCAGTCAGCTCGCACGAGAAACGTTCTGAGAGGTCAGGCTCATAGCAGACGGCGGTCCAGTAGCAGTTCCTGTGTGACTGTCTGGTATAGCGAGCCATTCCACATTGTCAAATTTCAGAGTACTTCTAACAAAAGAGAGTCACCAACGTGCACAAAACAGTGGTCTCGCCAAAGGCTCATTAGGCTATGCGGAATTTGTCCACAATATGAGAGTACTTCGGCGCCTCTATTTGCCCATTCTTTCATGGCAGATCACGGGCACATGAATTTGTGATAGCCACTAGCTCGTTCGACACGGATTGCAGTCACTCCTCAACATTGACCCTAAATCTTTGCATCATACCAGTAGTCTTTACTAGACTAAAGGACCTCATCATACAAAAAGACCTCATCATACAAAAGGTCCTCATCATTCCAGTAGTACTCAACATACCAGTAGTCCTCATCATACCGGTCCTCACCATACCAAAGGTTCTCCTCATCACGCCAGTGACACTCATACCAGTTGTCCCCAGCATACCAAAGGTCCTCATTAGGCCAAACAAGCTCATTATACCGGGGGTACTCTGTGTTGAAGTAGCACTCATTATACCAGTGGTACTCATCATACCAGTGGTCCTCATCATCCCAGTAGTCCTCATCATCCGAGGGTTCCACATAATCCGAGAGGATTGCATCATCCCAGGGGTCCTCATCATACGATGGCCCAATCAAGCTTTGTCCTTCTAGCTCCTCGAGCAACTCTTCCCATCCTTGATTCTCGGGCCGACGCACGTCCGCACCTCTTTCGATCAGAAAATGTGCCGCCTTTCTGTTACGCGCCCACACCGCTGCTAGCAGAGCGCTGTCGGACTGTCCATGGAGCAAGGGTTGGTTGATATCTGCCCCGCGCTCCAAAAGATGCTGCGCCATATACATACGCGACCCGCGGTCAGCAACCGCGACAGCCAGGGCGCTGCGATGAGAGCCAAACTGAGCCACAAGGTTGATATCCGCCCCGCGATCAAGAAGTAAATCCACCATGTTCTTGTGGCCAGCCGATACGGCAGCCATTAGAGCGCTGCCGCATCGGCCATGAATCAGGGGCAGATTAACGTCTGCACCGCGCTCCAAAAGGTAACTCACCTGTTCTCTTCGGCCTTTCACGGCTGCGAGCGCAAGAGGGCTGCCGTACCCATTGATGTCGAGATGAAGATTCACGTCTGTCCCCCACTCTTCGAATACGATCTTAAGATCCTCTAGGTGTTCCGCCTTTACTAGATGCCCTAATAGTACGCAACTATCGCATCCCAAATCCTTCAAGCCACCCAGACCGCCAATCTCTCGGAGACTACTGAAATTCACGCCCAACTCTTGGAAGCTGCTGAACTCCGCGACCAACCGAGACCCAAGATTGTACAAGTGTTGGGAGGAGGAGGAGGCGGCAGCGGCAATAGCTACAGTTCTGAGTTCTGCGTTTGCAATGTACGCGTTGGGATCGACATGTGCTTCGAGGATTAAATATCTCAGAGCATCAATGCTGTGGTGGTAGGCTGCGTGGATCGCAGCTGTGCCGAGCATAGAATAGTGGGAGAGGAGCATATTCGGGTCGCCCTTGCCCTCCTCAACCAGGACCCGCAGAACAGCAACACGATTGTCGGCTGCTGCGACCGCGAGCGGGCTGCTGTAGGTGATCAGCGGACGAGTCGGGTCCGCACCGGCTGAAAGGAGGTATCGGACGACGTGGGCTTGGTTGTGCACCGTTGCAACTAAGAGCGGGTTGCGACTATCAGCGGGAAGGTTCGGGTCGCACCCAGCCTGCTCGACGAGTATCCGACAAACATGGACGTGACCTCTCTCACAAGCTAGCTGCAGTGGCAATTGCTCGGTGTTTTTGATCTCCTCGTTGGCGTCCATGCCGGCGGCCAGTAAAGTGCTGACGATGGAACAATGACCGAAATAACAAGCAACGTGGAGAAGATTCCATCCACCTGTAGAACGCGCCGCCGTGTCTATCAATAGTTTCAGGTGGTCGGTTGCTTGCTTGTTCGCGCCATCATCTGAGACCAGCTGCGCCTGCCACCAACTTTGTAGTAGGTTGAAGAATCCGTAGCGAGCCATTGCGAAGGAGGCATACCGATCACTAACCCAGGGAGCATCGTTAGGGCTAGAAATCCCCCATGAGAATGCGGGACTGCTGTGATTTGGGTGACCGATAAACCTCTGCAGGAGAACAGCCAGCCCATCTAGAGTCATCTGTGTGCTTTTATCGTCGTTGACCCTTTGACGAGTTTCTGTGCGATCACTTAGCTGTTCATCCACGAATGCCACGTGGCGTGCCCATGAATCCATGGCATAGCGGACGAATCTATGTCTTTGCATTATATTCCTCCGAGCCTCCTTATATGGAAATTCCGAAAGTCCCCCCGCTATGAGAGGCCGATCCGCATCATGAAGCAGCAAAGTGGATAAGCGGTCATCGCTCGGCTGAAAGCACTTTATTGCTCCAACTGGTTGTTGTGCTGTGGAAGACTGGAAATTGTCGACAACCACCACTAGGCTGCTAAAGCCAATGCATGTATGTGCTTGTAGCAGGCTGAAATGACTGTCCTCGAAGTACTCTGCAACGGAAATATGGGTGAAAACCCATTTGCCGGTCCTCGAGTCCAGTGTTAGAAAGTTGGCGCAGAGCTCAAGGAGCAAATCTGCATCGATTACGCTAGTGATATACTTAGCATCTTCGAGCACTGCATCGGCAGACTGGAAATCCGCAGGTTGATTCGGAGGCTCAAGCATAGTCTCGGCATAGACGATGGGGTCGATGCGAACAGCTGACAATAACTCGCAAGAGCGAAGTGGCCTCGTGGCGGCCATCACCCACATGATCGCTCGATCGACAATTGCGGACGCGAAGGGGGTACGGCTTTTGACTCGCTTCGAATAAATCTCATCGTATGCCTCTTTGAGATCCCGAGGTAACTTGCCCAGACGGTTGTCCACCTCCTCCGGAAACGCCAGCTCTAGCAACTCGTCAATTTGGAGGGCAGTCCACCGAAACCTATACAGAATCAAAGTAAGTTCTCAGTAAGATGTGTTCCCGTTTCGTATGAATTTGAGGCAATGACTCACATTCCTTGACTTTTTTTGAGCAGTGTAGCCACAACTTTTTCCTTCAGCTCTTCCGGGATCCTCTTCCATCTGCCGCCGGACCTGTCGATTCTCTCCTTGACGAACTCGGCAATGTCATTCTGGTTATCTTCCACGCCCACCTCTATGCTGACTCGGTCACGAAAGGCAGCCCTGATATCGCCGTCCGGCCGGCTCGAGATGAAAAGTAAGAGCGGGCGCCCGCTGGAACTCATCAGATCGTTAAGGCTTTCAACGAGGTTCTTGCGGTCTTTTTGGTTGCATTCGTCGAGGGCGTCGAGAATGATCGTGATTCTGGGAAACAGATTCAACGACTCTGAGAGCTGCTTCTTGCAAAGTTCCCAGTTCAGGCTTCGCGCATCGCGTTTACAGTCTCTATAAAGAGTCCGCAGAGCCGGTTGAATCTGGCCTTTACGGCGGCGAGAAGTTGACAGTTGTCGGACCAAGCTTCGAAGGCAAGCCAATGCTGTGTTTCTCGAAGAATCATTGCGACTGAAGTAGAAAAAGGCAAGAGCCTCGTCGTTAGGACGACTGTCCAAGAAATTCTTCTTGTAGTCGATCACACTGGAGGTCAGGAACGTCTTCCCCGTACCGGCTGCTTGGAGGTCAGTCTCACCCGCCCGCATATAGATAGGAGACCTTGCTCTTACACAGGCCTCTCAACCATAACAGAGCACATCCGCTTGATGCGTCCCACGCTCGAAAGTTCGGATGATGCAGCAGCCATTCACACGTACCAGTCATTCGACTCTCCACAACGAAGTAGTGGTGATCAGAATACTGTACTATGCTGATCCAATCAAGGATTTCCTGTTCTTCCTCTGCACCCACGTTTTTCAAGAGCTCCAAGACTCTTTCGTCGATTCGGGCGACTGGCACGCCGAGGCTCTGAATCTTGAGTAAACGATCTTGATCCTTCCCGGCAGAGGCCATCTGAACACTGAAGGCCAATTGCGTTTCGAGATCGAAGAATTCGCTCCCGGCTGCTTTCTTCACAGCATCCGGACGCAAAATCGAGTACATCGTCTGCTGGAATAGGTTCTTGTCCAATAAGCCAGCCGACGTAGCTAGAAGTTCAAGACAAGCCTTATATAAGGCGACTAGGGCTGCATGCAAGCCCTGAAGAACGTCGGCAGGAGTATTCGCAGCGGTGAAGCACGTCTCATAGACTCTCCCCCGCGCAGCTACGCGGGCTGCCTTGTCCGCTACCTGAAAGACTGCGGCCATTTGCTCCGCCTCTTTCACCGGAATCTGCAGTATGGCCTTCACGCAGGGCCAGACGTTCTCGGCCGGAGAAGGCGCGAACTTCATCCCGACCTCTCCAGCTGTGGTCAGCCACGAGATGATCAAAGCCGCCTGGTCCCGGAGGATAATCTCGTCTCCAGATCCGAGCCTCCTTATACGCCATGACCGCTTCTCGCATTCTTCCTGTCTGGCTCGCGTCTCAGCTATCAAGTCGGAAATGATAGACGCCGTTGGAGGTGCCGGTTGCTTGATCGGCTTGCCCTTGCTGGCCAAGGCCGAAAGGCTCTGCTTCTGCTTCTCGGAAAGCATATCGAAAGCCTTTTGCCAGAGATCGTTTTCAGCTTCAACGTGAGCGGACACAGAGCTACCGTCGGTGCCGCCGGCTCGAGTATCTTTGGTGTGTTGAGATATGGAGGGTCGGCCAACTTTATCGTCGATTTCGACGCTCAGGACCAGCGTAGTGCCACGCTCAGGAGACTGCCCATCGACGTCTTTCGCCTGCATTGGCTCAAGCTCCTGGTTGGGAGATCCAAGGCTGGCATCCCTAGCTTTCGTGGGCACAGAAGATTGACCGGCCGTCTCCTTAGCCTCAACACTCGAGACCAGTGACTTCTCATGGTGCAGATTCTTAGCTTTCGCCTTGATGCGATGGCCGAGAGCGCGCATTGTTGCTGCCGCTTCAGCCGTGATGCAGGACAGCACGAGCCGTTAGACGTGGGCGTGAGCTCTGAGGGACAATGCATGTTTATGAAATAGGTCGGCTGACGCGATGCAGCGCGTCTCGTTCAGCCAATAGGAACACCGACTACAGTGTTACAACTCACAGTGCCTAATTGGACTTCGCCTGCGCCCGAAATCTGCGCACAACCTCAGCAAGGCTTAGCCCTCAGAGGGAAGTGGAAAAATACGTGATGTAGCATAGTCCCGCATTTTCAAGATCGACGTGTATACACGCCGACTCGCTGGCCCCTGCACCGCAGGAGCTGTGCGTCTGAGCTGGAAATTATCCTCCACAGCTCGGCAAGTGCCTCAGCCCATTGCCCGGAAAGCCCCGGTTGAACGCCTTGATGGTGTCGTTGCCGTTCGTAGGAGCCGGAGAGAGATTGAGTTGCCTCTAGTCACCTTCCCGCCGGATGCCAAGCAGAAGCAAGCAACGAGCCGCGGGTGCTGCGTCCACGGCCCAGCCCGGAAGAGCAGCGTCATCCCGTCTGGCCGGGGCCTACTAGGCGTGGGCCGGGCGTGAAGACTATGTATTAGAGGCGCCGGCGCCGGCGCCAGCGCCGCAAACGGTCCCGTCTGGTGCCCGGAAAAAGCGAGCTCCGGTGGGCAGGCCAGGCCCGTTCCAGGCACATGACGAGCCTGAGGCTGCGTCTTATCCGGTGGCTTCGCAGGATGGCGGAGGCTGTCCACCAGATGGTAAACATCCCACTTTGCGTCAACCCATTCTCACCTGTGCGGTTGGTAAGGGAGATGGAAATGGCCTGACGGTAGGTTCGGTGGACCCGTGTGTGGGCTCCGCGTTCAGCATAACTTTGAGAGGGACTCCTACGCCCTCGGTCTCGGAACGACGAGTGATAGGGCAGAGGCAGCCCGGCCAGACGCCCAGGCAGGACGAGCTCGTGGCGAGCACAGCTCCAGGAAGGCTTCTGTCGGGGCCGGGAAACTCGGAGGCAGCAGCCTGTGGCTGTGCTGTGGCTCTGCCGTCGCTCTTCCCAGCTGAAACCTCCAGCCGCATCCCTGCCGCTATGACGCAAACCCGCGACGGCTCCCGGGGCAATCCCGTCCAGGGGTCCAAGGCCTAATCCGTCGTCGCGGGGTACCCAGTACTCGCTACAGCATCGCTACGGTAAGCTTAACTAGCGGCGGCCCAGACACTTCGTCATAAGGGCCTACGCAAACAGTCGAGACGACCAAGGCGGCCAGCAGACCCGCAGACCCAGCTGATGCGCCTGGGACTTGCCTGGACTTTTTAAGGTTGGGCTAGCATGCTGGTGGGGCCACCTATGGCACCGGTGCACTGAGGCGTCTCGTGCGATCGGCGCCAAGTCGCAGCTAGAGAGCTCCCAGGTGCTAGGTGCTCAGTCTCAAGCGGCGAAGAGTGCGGGTGGGCCGTCATGACTGGGTGGCACGCCGCGCATGGTTGGCCTCCCTGCCCTTGGCCGTTGGCTTCCCTGTGTGCCTGCACAAGCTGTCGGGATACTTACCGGGAGCGGGTGAATGGGCGGGTGGATGGGCGGGTGGATCGTGGGCGTGTGTGAAGTCATCCGGTCGCTTAGTTACATCCATCCATCCCCTCCAGGCCTGGCTGTGGCCGTGCACTCTGGCAGCGCGAACCGGAAGCAGATCGCTGGGTCGCCTCACCTGATGTTCTGGGGCCATACTTAAGGAGGTTATGACGATGACCAGACGGTTGTTTTAAAACCTTGTTTCGCCTTCCCGCATCGTTGTTTTCATCCTCTCCTCAATCACCCGCACAACCACCCAGCCAATCCCCCCCCTCGGCGCACCGACTCACCTCGACAGCCGAGCACGACAGCGACCCCTTCCGTTCGCACAAGAGAAGCAATCCCCGACAGACCGACCAGACAGTCCTCCAAGATGGGTGCCGGCTCGGGATTCGCCCTGAAGTTCCTGCAGTGGATCAACCGCGGGATCCAGTTCTGCTGCTGCGGCCTGATCCTCGCGCTGACCTCGTACTTCCTCGCCGCCATGTCGAACCACAATATCGACATCCCCAAAAGCCTGCGCGCCGCCGAGGGCATCTCGGGTGCCGGCGTCATCTACACCATCCTCGGCGTGCTGCTAGTGTGCTGCCTCGCCGGCTTCACCCTCACCTCCTTCCTCGCCATCGTCCTGGACGTCGCCTTCCTCGGCGCCTTCATCTACGTCGCCACCGTCTACAAGAACGGCGCCAGCTCCTGCAACGGCGACAGCGTCAAGACCGTCTTCGGCACCGGCAACGCCGGCTCGACCGTCAGCTCGAGCGACAGTGGCGGTGTGCCCCTCCCCACGTACAGGACCGCGTGCAGGATGGAGTCCGCCAACCTGGCCGTGGCCATCGTCGCGATGTAAGCGCCCGCAGCAGCCCCCCTTGGCCTCCACCGCCTCTCCACCTCCTCCCCACATTCTCCCAGATCTCTTACTCCTCCGGGAAAGGGGACACCTGCTGACACCGCCCTCCCAGCGTCTTCTTCATCATCTCCGCCCTGACCGAGCTCGGCCTCGGCCGCCACCGCAAGAAGGAGCAGCGCTTCGGCCCCAGCCCCGCGAACAACTACACCTCCGGGTACGGCTCCAAGCGCGCCGGCCGCGGCGGCGTCTTCGGGCTGTTCCGCCGCCGCACCGCCGCCGACACCACCAACGACAACGAGCTCCCCGCCCACCCGGAGCCCGACCAGCTGCGCCAGTCCTACAACACGGACGCCACGCACGTCGACCACAACAACGGCGTGGCCACCTCCACGTACCCGAAGCAGGAGGCCGGCGTGGCCGGCGCCGGGTACAACGACTACGGCGTGCCTACCACGAATGGTGCCACGGCGAACGGCTACGGGAACCAGCACCGGTACGACGACGGGACGTACAACGTCTAGAGGCCCCCGGCATGTGAGTGGCACAAAGCCCGCGCTGGCGGACCGGGCGCTGTTGCGGGCTTCGTCGCCCTCGACAGGACAAAGTTTTGGGGTCGTCGCTCGTACGGCGACGGATAGCACCGGTGCTGTCGGCCATGGAATGCGGATAGCTGCCAGCGGCTCGCTCCGAGAAGTTATGAGGTGTGGATACCATCACCGTGATGATCACCTATGCATTGATGAGGGATGGAGGAGTCGGATATACCCGGGAGTCCTTTCGTAGAGGATCACCAACGCCCATCGTAGGCGCGTAGAGCTCCTGATATTAGGGCCTCGTCCGTTCGCTGGACCACAGGAATTCATTTTGCGCTGTTGTTTGCAATACCTAAAGAGTATCGCACTAATAATCATAATACTGAGCTCCACAATCTTGGCATTCCCGCCAATGAGATCCCGTGCTATGGTCCGTCACCGCGGAGTGTAAAAGGTACGATGCACTGTGATCAGAGCTGCTTTTCTGGGCCGCAGAGTAAGAAGCCCGTGACGAGGGCTCACTAGGGTATCGATTCATCAAATCTATAGCACACTGCTCATGACACTGATCCCCTCTCCATGCCGTTCTGGATCATGGCCAGGCCGGGATCTCCTCCCACTCCCCTCCCCCCACCCTCACTCGCGCCAACCTCGTCCCAGCTCACCTCCATCCTCTCCAGCTCCCTCACAAAGAAATCCTGCTCTTCCCTTAGTGCCTCCCTGACCTCAGGTGCCATTGTCTTCGGGTACCTGCGCACGTTGAACCAGTGCGTGAGGCTCCTCAGCGCCTGCTCCAGGGGCAGCGCCTCCTCCATCTCCGCATCGACGTCGCAGCCCGCGAGCCACTCATCGCGGAGCTCCGGTCTGCAGTGCAGGTAGACGGCGGTGATGACGCGCATGTTGGACTGCCGCCACTTGCGGGAGCAGTAGGGCACCTGGTTCTTGAAGAGCTTCAGCGTGTACAAGCGGAGTTCGTTCTGCGGAACCTTGAGGTTCTTGCGCAGCACATTGGAGGATTTGTATTGCACCATAAGGAGGTTGCGGTGGCCCTTGTTCTTACACATTTTCTGCAGGATGCGAAGGTAGTTGATGAGTGTAAAGAAATTGCGCCATGAGAAGTCGGTGATGGGTTCCGAAGGCAGTGGGTTTACAGGATAACCCAGCTCATCGACTTCAGGCCGAGGGGGCTTGCCGTTCTCATCCTTACGGAGAGCGGCATCCGTTGCAGTGTCTGGCTGCGGTGCTGGTGGAGGTGAGCGGCGCCGCTTGATCGGCGGAGGTGCGGCTTCGTCTTCGCTCTCTTCACCGTCTCTTGGCTCTTCTGCGAGTTTTTCCGATGCGCCGGCGCGCACGTTACAGAAATAGAAAAAGCTGTACATGTCGATCAGCCTTAGAAGGTCATTATCTAAGCTGCAACAGACACGGAACTCACCTATTTTCGATCCGATCTGTCTTGTTCTCCACGACTTGTTGAACATCTTGGTGGAGAAATAGTTTCAGCACTAATGGCATATAGTTGCAGTCCAGAAGAAGCTGCGTTAAGAACTCAAACTTGAGAACGTCTGATATGTTCGGAGTTGTGTCAGCTAAATAGTGCCATGGGAGACCGATGACCGTCGAGTGTGACTTACGGGATAGCTTCAGCCACTTGAGAAGCAGAAGCATGATGCCGCTCACCGCTTTTGCAGTGATCTCGCGTGTTCTTGCAGCATCCAATTCCTCGGCCGAGGGCTCAGGAGCATCCGCACTCGCCGCGCCGTTATTGTTGGCGCCATTGGCCCTACCATTGGCACCACCTGGAATCGCGCTGAAGGGGGCCGCCGACGGCTGTTGCGACAACAGAACTGTGTAATGTGCCAGTATTCCCTTAATCAAGCACATGCAAACAGATTGTAGTTGCGGAATGGAGCCGGCCTACAATGGTGTCAGCTCAAGACCAAGCGACCGGAACTGATAGCAGATCGCTACTTACGTAGAACTTTTCGACGGCATCGAGCCTTTGCTTGACCCTCTTGCTCACATAGTCGGGATGAGGGCCGTAATCGACCGCCACTTCCCCTTCCTGGAGTTCAGGTTCTGTCTTCGGCTTCACTAGACCAAGCTCCTCCTTCTCCTCAAGGGTAAGTGAAGAAAGGTCGAGCTCGTCTAGTAGATCGTCATCGGCAGCGTCCCACCCCCTTTCAAACTTCATGAACTTTTCTCGCTCTTCCCATAGCTGTCGGAGGGCTCGAGTCATTCGAACCCTCTTAGAGAACAGCTCTCCGGCTTCGAGAATCGACGCTGGCACGTCGCTGCCTTCCCACTTTCTACCGACGAGCAAATCTTGCAGAGCAGCATTGCCTTTACCGCCTGCACTATTGCTAGTAGCATCGAGCGGCGGGTACATGAACGGGAAGTTCTGATTAGTCTGGTAGTTTTGCTTCTTAACGCCTTTCCCACCGACACCAGGTGAGGGTGGAGGAGACGGGGCTGGTGTCGCGATGTGGACGGGCTGGTGGAGAATCGAGGCTCCTCCAGCCTGTGTGCCAGGCTGAGGTGGAAGAATACCGCTGGCACCGTTATTTCGCGCTGTCTGGTTTGGAAGGGGAGGAAGAAAAGATGTGTTGTCTGCTTCCAGAGGGATAACTTCCTTCGGTGGTATGTATGCCGGATATTTGGAGGTGATCTCTTGCCGAAAGAAGTGGTAGTCCAAAGGTGAGGCTGTAATTATGTCCTTGTCCTTGCCATCGTCCAGGTTCTCGGCCGTAGCCTTCTTCGCTTCTGCCAGCTCTTTCGAGCCACCGAAAACAAGCAGTATTGATTTCCAGAAGAGCAGGAAGACTTGGGCCTGCGGAACCACCTGTGCTTCATCCCATCGCATTTTGGCCGTCACGTCGACGAAAAATCCAACCAGACATGGACTCAGCTCAACTGCCTACATATCAGCTCTTGAATGCTCGTTCGGCCTGGGAGAGTGGCTTACCTAGCTGTGCATAGAGTGCACCCAGCTCCTCAGGATAAACAAGCGCATGCTGTATCATCATATACATAACAGTCATTAGGTTCGTCAACTCATCCTGTGCCTCTTGTGCACCGACGCCCTGTATTTGAGGAGCATCGTCGGTCCTGTACTCTTGTCAGCGCATCCGCTCGTGCAGCGCCGATGTTTCGCCATACCAGTATGGATCGAATGCTTTCGTCAAAACATCCCATATGATCACAGCACCTCCAGCTTCGCCGATGAGCTTGGCACCGGCTTTCATGGCCGCGAGCTGCTCCGGTGTCGAGGCCGACCTGGCCTTGCTATCCTTAGGTCCAGCTGCGCCGGTTCCTCCAGCCGTCTGCGCCCATCTTCCGAGCACAATGTACACCAGACTACCCAAGCAACCCAGCCGGTCCTTAGTTTCGCCTAATGACAGACCGGCCAGGGCCTCCGAGACAAATTTTATCCTCGCCTCCTCGTCCACATCGTCCCATGTGGTGTCGCCGAAGTCCTGTTCCCACTGCCCCTCGAAAGCCCCCTGGGCAGAGCTGAGCCGCACCCACTGCCAGAATTGGTAGACAAACCACTCGTCTATCTCCTCGGCGATCGGTCCCATGTCCTCGTAGGTGAAATCATATGCCACGGTCTCGGCCTTGGGGAACTCAACCAGGATCCGGCGGAGCTGTGCCAGCGAGAGAGAGTCTGTCGGGTTCGGCGGTGCATTCCCGATTGGAGGGGGAGGAGGCTGGTTCGGCGGAGGCGGGAGGGCCGGCGCAGGAGGGTTCGAGGCGTTGCGCACCAGGAGGGGCCGGACGGGTTGAGGATGGTCGGCTTGTTCAGCGTGCTCGGGCCCGTTGGCGACGGCGGTGGTGGCGGCGGCGGCGTCCTCCATCTGTTCGTCAGGCTTGACAGGTGAAGGGTCCGCCTCATTCAAGATTCGGGAGGGCCAGAGGGAGTTCATAGTGGCTCTAGAAGGTCAAGACGCCTGGAGCTGGTGGTGATCAGGAAGAATGGATCAGGCACCACAAGCGGACAGGGCGGTCATAGTCACTCGGCTGGTCTTTGTGGTCAGGCAATGCATTCCACGAGGTTGTGCTTCTATGGCTGACAGGCCATATTCATGGACGCATGCTGGAGCCTGGCGTGGGACTGGACGTCGAGTTGTTTACACTTGGGTAGAGCAAAGGTGGCCGACCGCGTAGAGCTTTGCCCTGACGTTGGACCTGGGCGCGTCCTCCAGCGGCATGGGGCGGCGAGAACGTGGGGTAGCGCCTAAAATGGCAGGCGGTGGCCGTCTACAGGGAAGACCGCCAGGCCCTGCCTAGCCTGAACTAGCTGGCTTGAACTCAAGCATGCCCACTGAAGGGCAGTGGACGGGCTTCCGAGTTGCGCAAGGGAATTTTGTTTCTTGGGGGCATAAAGATGTCTTGCGTTTGAGGGGTTATAACGCTCTTGAGAATTATATCAGACAAAGAATTAACAACAGGTAACACAAGATACCCAGAAGACTCGATCGAGGGGGCCTAGAGATATTTAGGCCACGCCGTGCCAGATGTAAGGCTGACAAAGCTTCGTTGCCACTAGGATCTCTCGGCCAAAGAGTCACATCTTGCCGTGTGCCACTGCCACGGCGACGGCGTAGGACCCACTACAGGCACTTGTTACAACATTTAACAGCAAAGATATTGAGCATTCACCAGCGACGTACCTCGGTTGCTTCGCCTCAACATCAATGAGTATGCCTGGACTCGGCAGCCTATGCCGGGGATTGTCTTCATGACATCTATTGCTCTCCTTCCTCGTTCAGTATCACCTACTGCCTCTCGTACCTCCCCTCATCAATCCTCTCAACCCAGCTCTCGCCACAAGGCATCATAACGGGACTCCCATCTTACCAACAGCGGCGAGATCGTCATCCTCGACAGACATCTCGGAGTGCTCCAAATCTCGCCATGGATACTGAGGATCAGAGGGACGTCGAACTCTCGACTCTGTCGGCCATTTTCCCGGAGATACAGAGGCTCACCGAGGATGACCCGTACACCTTCACGCTCGATATCCCTGTGAACGCAACAAAGACAGTCACCGTCTATTTTCCCGCGGCAGCGACAGGGCAGGCCCCCAACCCAACCACTCCTCAGGCTACACTCGAGACGGCAGACAACCCGCCCCGGATCGATTCTCATGAGCTGTCATATCTCCCTGCGGTCCGCCTTCAGGTCTCTTTGCCGCCAGCCTATCCGGCTGAGCAGCCTCCGGTCGCTCACGTGTCGACAACGCCACCATGGCTGCCCATCGAAACGGCAAAGAAAGTGGAGGATGACTGTGCCCGGCTGTGGGAAGAACTTGGTCGAGATCTTGTCGTCTTTACCTACGTCGACCACATCCAGCAGCTTGCAGACGATGTGTTCGGGCTCGTCAATGACAGCGGCACTCTAGAGATCAGCCCTGAGCACAAGATTGCTATCCTGGACTTTGATATTGGGGCAAAGCGGGCGGCTTTTGAGAAGCAAACCTTTGAATGCGGTGTCTGTCTAGGTATGTTGACTTCTAAAGCCCATCCCCTTGCCCTTAAAAATCCCTCTATCATACGCAACCGGGACACCCTACCTATGGTGATCAGATGCGTTTGGGCTGAAATAGTCTCGTGGTCTCAGCTGGTGGAGAGCTTCACCATGCTCAGGCTGCGCTGGACTCATACCTTTATAAGCCCTGCGGTAAACACCACTGTCTTCTTCTGTCCCCACCGGCAGAGAAAAGCGACAGAATGTGGACTCCAGGTGCGAACAAGACTATGATGACTCGATGAGAAGTCAGTCACGGAGAAGGGACTGCTGTGGGATAGAATATGGCGGAATACCTTTAGAGCGTCCGCATTTCTGTTGCCGTGATCTGCCAGACAGCAAAACAGGGCACCGGCCTTGTTTTTGACTTAAAGCCTGGCTTTTCTTTACACAAGGCATACTAACTCTTTGCTTAGACCCCAAGAAAGGAGCAAAATGCCATCGAATGTTGGACTGCGGCCATGTGTTCTGTATCGCGTGTCTCCAGGACTTTTACAACAACGCCATCACCGAAGGTGACATCGCAACAGTGCGCTGTCTACAGCCTAACTGTGCCAAAGAGCGCGAGGCTGTCACGAGAACAAGCAGCAAGAAGTCGAAAAAGTCAAAGACATCTATCAGTCCTAGCGAGCTCCTTCAGATCCCCCTTGAGCCTGAAATGGTGAAGCGATATGTGACGCTCAAGTACAAGACAGAGCTTGAGAATGACAAGAACACCATCTACTGTCCTCGGCCATGGTGTCAGGGTGCGGCAAGGTCCAAGAAGCGCAGGAAGCCGCAAGGCTTCGAGCTTCATGAGGCAGACAACGACTCTGACGAAGAGGACAAAGACGCTACTGAGGCATCAAAGCAGGAACCCCGGCCTTACCAACCTGAGGACAGGCTCGCTGTTTGTGAAGACTGCCATTTTGCATTCTGCAGTAGGTGTCGCCAAAGCTGGCACGGCGAGTTCGTCATATGCGCACCGCCACGAGATTCTCAGGAGCTCAGCAAAGAAGAGAAAGCCTCCCTCGACTTCATTCACCTACACACCACACCTTGTCCAACGTGCAGCTGTCCAGCTCAGAAGACACAGGGATGCAACCATATGCAAGTGTTATACTCTACACTCCTTATGACAACATCGTTGCTAATACCACACCTAGGACCTGCTTCAAATGTCAAACGCACTTCTGTTACCTCTGCTCTGCTTGGTTGGACCCCAGCAACCCATACCAGCACTACAATCGATTACCAAACGGCACTATCACGGCCTGTTACATGCGCTTGTGGGAGTTGGAAGAGGGCGACGAGGGCGGTGGGAATGGTTTCGCTGGGCGTCGCATTGAGGCTGGAGCCGCTGCGGACCAAGCACCAGAAGCTGCCAGGCAAGAGGTTTTCCAAGCCGCAGTTCAGGCCGAGGCCCAACGAATGCATCGCCAACGCCGCGCCGAGGCTGATCTCAACCGGGTGGTGCTTAACGGGCCAGTAAATCTCGTACCCGAGGGGCCGCGAGTCTTCCGGCTTGACGTGGCCGCACCGCAAGACCGTGATGGTCAACAACAGGTCGCTGCCGAACCAATGGCACCCCGAGCACCCCAGCAGGCCAGAGGCCAGAATCGCGATAGAGGCAATCCTAGAGAAGCACATCAGCAGCAGCCGTACCCACCCGCACAACCGCGACAGCGGAGGTTGGAGATGTTCGCGAGGTTGGAGCGGGAGAGGTTGGAGCGGGAGCGAGATGGCCCCGGGGTGGCCTTGAGAAACCGTCCGCGTCCTGGTCTTAGATTTCAGGCGATCCCTCGACGAGAACGGCATTTCATCGACCCCCATATACTAGAACGGCATCTCAACGAGCGAGCGCACGAGGACGTTGGTGGGCAGGATCAGCTGGAGGACATGGATGCTGCCTGGGTTAGGCAGTTCGTGCATCTCGCACTGGAGGACAACGAGCATCTCCTCGACGAGGATGACTAGGCACAGCTAAACTCTCTGAACGGAGGTGGTAACATCGCCTTGCCGGGGACGAAATCAGCGCAGAGAGGGTCCCTAAGCAGTGGCGGCACGCGGGCAAGATACAGGGATGCTAGAGCTCTGTTATTCTTGTTGGAAACTCCATTCGTCTCGCGCGCCTCCGTCCGTCCGCGGACGGCGATCTCATCAATACCATCCATGCGCCTTGGGCCAAGATGCCAGCACAGTCCTTCCTCCATTGGAAACTTACCTTGATTACACTATGACCCCCACTAGGCTGAACTTGTCCGTCACCCTGGGGACTGTCTTGGCCAAGCATGGTACCTTGCCGTTGTCCTACGAGGCCTATGCTCGGCGTCCAGCTTCTTGCGATGTCAGGATACTTGTATGGTCTGGGAGCCGGAACGCAATGGTTCTCTCCCGAGACAAGAAAGGGGAGATGGTGGTCTAACGGGCAAAAGGGGGGGGCTTTCCTTCTTCGGATAGAAGAGCTTCGTAGAGATAGCCAGCCTAGAAGACCCTTCTAGGTTTCCGTTGAATTTTTGGTGTGATAAAAATAAATAATTCTATCTGTAATTGAGGCATGTGTAACATGATATGTCAAAACTTGAATCGTAAACAGTGCTTGTGTGTACCGTCTGACCCTTTCCGAGGAGGCAACCCGCCATCATGCCTAGAAAATGAATCGAACATGGCAATGATGAATGTCCAATCCAGTCAATCGCCTAAGACATTGATTCCAATCACTTCTCATCCTTCTTCCTCTTTGCCAACGCCGCGGCTAGCGCACCCATCACCGATACGAACACCTTCAACTCTATAGCCAACCCATTCTCCCTGTCCACCGTATTCGTTTGCAGGATGTGTAGTTCCACCTCCTCCCGATAGGCTAGACCTAGCTCTGCAGTATCGCCAGCATAAGCACTGGGACGTTCCTCTCCAGATTCCAAAGAACAACATTGCGAGCTCTAGGCTTTCTAGCTTGTTATATAGTACTAGACAGGCTTAGTTTTGAAGATTTAAAAACGTGAAATGAGGCCGAGAAGCTACCTTCTATTTATGTCTCTTGGAGAATGACATCTGTGCTGCATGATGGTACATCACGATCTACCTTGAGCTCCCCATCATCGGTGAAGGTCTTCCAAGCCAGAGTTATTAACAATGGGAGCACATCCAATGACTGCCGGCCGAGGCTGCTGCATTGCGGGCTACGATGTCTCACTTAATATTTGAGCTCTGTATTTTCACCTGGAGGGATTGCAGAGCAGCGGCGCATGCAGCGCGAACCTCTGTTGAAGCCGCAGGCCTATATTCACAAGCGTTGCAACCTCTACGCTCAGCGTTGTCCGGACGGCGACCGCGGGTTCCGTCCAGTTTCTACTTTGCGCGGAGAGGAGCTCCAGGAGACTTAATGCGCGTAGGTAAGGGTCCTGTAACTAGAATGGCCGAAGGCAAAGTGTAGGGCCGATTCCACCTGGAGGATATTCATTATTCCTAAAGATGACCGACAAAGGGGGGGGTTCGAAGACTGCCCATGTACATGGATCGGTCTTTAGCTATTGTATCCTTGCATTGCATAGAAACACGTCTAGTTTCCGGAACTGGGATGACAAAGGACTGTTTGCTCCCAGTCCATGCCGTCCCCCCACAGGCGCACGGGGAACCCTCATCTGTGCGAGTAAGTGGACCAAGGGCACCCCCAGCATCCGTCACAGCAACGTGACAGCGCAATGGCCGTGATAGCGGTTCGTCCACGCAGCAGGGACGAGCATCACCCAGCAGGCGTGGCAAGTCCGAGTGTGCACCGGGCGCGGTAGTGAACCAGATATCCAGCCCACAAGAGCACCGCTGCGAGCCCGTGCACGGCCGAGGTCTGCCGCGCGACACTCACCGCCCTCACATCGGCGGGATCGAATCTAAGATAGAACAGCCAAGCTCTCCGCCCTCCACAGCAGCGCTGATCCCATAGCCCGTGGCGCAGGGCGTTACCGTCCGTCGCGGATGCTGGCTCGTGCACACCAAGGAGGTCGACCCAGCGGCACCTGTTCCTGGAGCCTTGCAGTGGGTGGTGACAAGGTAGTAGGGACGGGGCGTAGCATGGCAACGCCAGGTTCCGCTACGATTACGACGCCGATCGATGCGGCGCGGGCGGCCCCTGACGGTAGCATCTCGAGCCCACGAAGTCTCTCGTCCCTCTTCTGGCGTCGCGCCGACTCTACCGCTGCTGGCTGGGCAGATGCTGCCGACCGCCCGCGCGCAAGGGGACGGCTATTTCGGTCGTAACGCAGGTAGCAGCGGGCAGGAAGAAAGCGGTCAGAACCCCCCAAATCGGTAAGATACGTTCGACGGAGATCAGAACCTCGGAGACCGGTACGGCACGGTACGAAGGGAGCTTGTCTCCGGATGTACACGAGTGGTCCCAGCGTTGTGGGGACCCTGATATTGGATTGCCTTCCCATCGTGGACCGTATCGCTATAGTACTAATACAAAGTAATAATACAGACGCCCACAAGGAGAGCCCCTGCTCGCCTTACCGAGCAGCCCTTCCCTTCACTAGTATATGGAAGGGCGATGCGGGCAGCAGCCCTGGAGAAGTGCCGCCTCGCCAGGTCGGGGTGCCCCAGCCTGCGCAGGGCTTCTGGACGAGCCAGTCGCGTTGCGCCCTCTATGCGATCGTCCCCCTCCCCACGTGATCCCCCGGCAGCAGACCAAGCGCCGCCTATCATGTCAGGCCGCGAGGAGCTCTTGGCTGATGAGGAGTCCACGATCGCCGCCTATCGCTCGCTTGTGGGGAAGGGGCTGCGAAGAAGCTCGTCCGCCGGCAGGGCCAGAGCCCGCTGGCCTGGACGCGCCCCGGCGCGGGAGGACGCAGCGTGGAAGCTTGCCCGACCGCCTGCCCGCCGTCCACCACCCACCATCGGGCGCCCGTATGCCAGCGCGCGTGTCGGAAGCCCGTGCCTCTGGGCTCACTCAGGCTCCCGAGGTCAAATTCAATCACGGAGAAACAGGATCGCCCTGGGGAGATCGATGCACGGAGCTTGCTAGACACCCCCTCTCCCCCCAGCACGCCTAGATGCCGTGTGGTACATCCGAGCCTCGCCCGGGCGGAAAGGGGGTTAATTTGGAGCTCTCCCGCCGCCTAAGCAGTCCCGACCACCTCGCGCCTAAGTAGGCAAAATCAGGCGTGCTAGACTGACGTGGACTCCTGTGATACCGGGGGCTCGCCGGCGATCTGCGAGATCAAAGCGCAAGAATGCGGGAGTCTAGATCTGTTCTAGCTCACCGTCCAACCTAACGGCCTCTAAAATTCATGTGGCCAAGCCGCTGGGCACTGCCAGGCCAGCCTTAAAGGGGGTCATCCCGGCGCGCAACGTGTAGCAGGCTTTTTGATCCTCTATGCGCCAAGGAATGAGGTCAGGACGGCCGCCGTGCTGCTGGGCAAAAGTGGGTTGACTGAGGTCCCCAAGTTGCCACTCTGCCTGGATTGGCCGCAGGCGGACGTCTCGCAAGGGGCTAGTGGGCTGCGGCTGGAGAGCTGGTGGCCGAGGAGCGACGGGGACAATAAGGTTACAGCTAACAACGGGGGGCGCATGTGTCGCCGCCGTCACGCAGCAGGAATACCGTCGGCAATCCCAGTCCTGGCGGGCCTAGCTTGCGTCTCGAGCTGGCTGCTCAGCACCACAGCAGGATCGCTGAAGTCCTCGAGGCGGCCCACACGCGCGCCTGGACGTAGCTGCTACCGGTCTCAGTAAGTAGTCCACGGCCAGCGGCGGCGGGAAGGCGGGTGGATGTGTGGAGATACCAAAGCTAGCTGGCTAGCACTGCTAGGTAGGCTGATAGACTCCGGAGTTCGAACCTCGGCTACCTACCTCACTCACTGCCTTGCAGTCGTCGGGCTAAGAGATAAGTCTGCCGTAGCAGCAGTCACCGCTGCTTCTTTCCTGGGAGGGCTCCACGGCCCAGAAGCCCCATACCTTTGCGCAGACTGGATGGGTTCAATCAAGATGTCGCATCTGGGTCTGCCAGGCTCAGCCTCTTGACGAGGTCGGCCGAGCAGTGCCGAGCCCACCAGCGGGAACCTCAAGTGCCCAACCTTTTCCCTCTGTCTGTCCGGAAGCCGGGCGCGTAGATCTGGGTGGTCCCCGCGGGTACGCGCAGCAGCAGGCCAAGCTCGTCAACGACGAGAGTAGCAAGGCGATGCACACAGCCGTGTGATTGCAATCTGGTGGGGGCTCAGCTTGACGACAGGATGTGCTGAGGTGCTGAGGCACATCACTGATTGACGCTGAGGGAGGCACTTGATTGGGTCGGTGTCCGAAGGGCACTCGGAATGTAGTACACAACCTCGTCACCGGTGCCGCGTCTTGAGCTGTTGAAACGAAGCACCACCCACACCAGTAAGATTCACGGAGTCGCTGGCCGGCGCTGATAGGCGAGCGGCGAGAGACCTCCCCTGGCCCCCACGCCTTGCCTGGTAGGCGGATGAGCGGTTGGTGCAGTGCTCGATGCGACTGTTCCTCCATTTTAAGAAGTGCTGGAGCAGTGTGGCCGTTCACACGAGTCAAGCGGCACAGCTGGCAGCTGTCCAATCCGGTGGCCGATGGAATGAATGGTCTGCCGGTCACGGTGTCAGTGACGGCCTAGACCGGTGCGCGGGACAGCAGAGAATGGTGGGATTACTATGTGTCTGAGGCATCTGAGTCCGCAGTATGTCCGTCCGTAGCACTATGGCAGAATACAGGCACAGCCGCGGGGCTTGGCCGGCTAGCACCAGAGGCTCCCGCGGCCCAGGGTACGACGTTGTGTCGATGTGACGGGAGCAGTATTCTAGAAGCCTTCGCCCGCGCCCGGGTCTGCCCAGCGCCTGTGTGTGAGGATCTGGACATCTGGCAAGCCGTGCTGGAACCAAGGTCGGATTTGCTGACCCAGCAGCGGGCTGCTGGCGTTGTGCGTGCGTGGGTGCGTGGGTGCGTGGGTGCGTGGCGGCATGTATGTACGGTAGCATGTCGGGGAGGGGGGAAGGGGGAGCGAGGGCCCACCCAGCGTGGTCTGGGGCGAGAACTCCTCGCGCCGGCATAGCCTCGAGCCTCGAGGGGGACGGGGACGAGCAGCCGCCAGCACCAGCGGTGCAGTGCCCTGCCGTGCTGACCGTACAGCTTGCTTATGACGCTGGGGGACGAGCAGGAGCAGAAGCGGGCCCCGGGAGAGCAAAAGCATGGGTGACGAGGAGATAGGGCTGCATCGTTGCAATTGGAGGGCCTGTCTGCTGGCTATTCTCCCCTTGGGGGCAGGAAGAAGGAAGTATAGGTAGCAGGATCTGACGAGATACTACGACGTATGTTACAGCAGAGAATCTGCAGCCGCCGGTTGAAGGAGTGGGAGACGGCTCGACGGCGTCGAAGGGTGTGGGATGTGTGTGAGTGGGCTGTGGGCGCGGGAAGTCAACCCTGTCCGCGGTACGTACCGCGCTCGACCTAACAGTATGGTAGTGCTACTATGTACCCAGGGCTACCGGCTAGGTGCGTACCACAGTCCCACGGCAGGCCACGGCAGGGCCATGCTGTGCTGTGGTAGCACGCCTGATTGGCACGGATCCGTACGCAGCAGCAGGCTGCAGGCGACCAGGTATAGGTACCCGCGGACGGTGTACGTACCGCTCAGGGCACCCCCCCGCCGTGCCCCCTACCGAGGCTGCACCTGCACGCCTGGCTTACGTGAGGCGCTTTTCCATCCCTCTACCGCCCTCCATGTACCTCCAAGGCTCTCGCATCCCATCCTATCCCACACCATACCATACCACACCACACCACACCACGCTACCCACACCACCCACACCACCACTACCACCACCCACGACCTCCACCACCACCACCCCCGAGCAGCAGAGCTCACCCCTTTCGCCTACATCAGCACTGCATCGGGCTAGCAACTCGGCAGAGGTTGTTTTGGGCCCGAGCTGCATCGAGGCCTCGACTTTCTCGCTCGAACTTGCATAGGCCTATGCAGCGATGACTGCAGCCCACTCGTCGGTGGACGTAATGCAGCGTCCATTCTCTGCTCCAGGCAGGCCAAGTGCAGATCTTGGGGCGCGCTCGCAATCGTCACCTCGCGTCCAGGACGGCCCTGATGGTTGGTACCGTCCTGTACTGCTGGGCAGGCTGGCGTGGCGGCGCACCTGGATCACCCCTCCCAACCCCCCCTGCCGCGGGCGCGTCGCGGGAGCTAGGAGGACAACCTGAGCGCATGGCTGCTCCATTGACGCCTGCCCGTCTGCTCGACTGCCCGCCCGAGCACGCCGGCACCGCCATCCATCGCGACGTGCACTGCCCATGTCGTCAACCCGCTGGCGTCTCCTGGTCTCCTGCCGCAGCATCCTCCGCTGGTCGGATCTGATCATGGGCCTTGTGAACCCTGACCGATCGAATGCAACACAAAGGCAATGGCATGTAACTCAAGCTTCGAGGTCCACCTCAGCCTCAGCTGCCAAAATCCGACCTCAGCCGACCCGATTGCCACGAGAGCACCGTTGCATCAATGTGAGGGAGGCAGCGTCGAGGCCCTCGGGGACGCGCAGCTCGCAGCCGCCGGCCCCGCCTCGAACCATCGCCTGCCCACGGCCCACCGCCCCATGGGCCTGAGCTCGAGCCCGAGCCTGAGCCTGAGCCTGAGCTTGTGCAGTGCCTGCGCCTTGTGCCTGCAAGTACCTGCTATTGCACACCTCCCTGCAGAGCCACAGCGCATCAAACCTGAAGCGGGGGCATGAGACGGGACTTCACATGTCGACCCAGAGGACGGGTCTCTGGCCGCGGAAGCGCTTCCCCCTCCCACTCCCCCCCCCGCAATAGCGCTGGACCTCCGTTCCATTTGGCTGCTCGAGGACATCTCTACCTAGTATGGGCTATCGCACCGTGCGTGCGCTCATGCGAGTGCGACTTCTCGACGATTCGCCACGGCGGCCGGTCGTCAGTAGTATGAGCGGCATGTGCGACAAGAGGTCATCAGGGACGCCGCCGCAGGACGGCCTATCATGTGTCGGTGCAGCGTATTCTGCGCCTCGCGGTACTATAACTTATGGTCCGGAAGGACTGCGGCCGCGCTACGGTACTGCATACACCCGGACTACATGGCGCTGCAGTGTCTGCACTGTACGATAATTTTAACTGTCCTCCCGTCCCACCTGTCAGGCGGATTGACCCGTTTCTTTCTCCATCCTCAGGGACCCGACTCAGGCCCTTTCGGCCCCCAAATCTGCCAGCCTCCCCGACGGAGCGGCGGACGGCGGTCTACGATGGCGACCTGATCTGAGGATCCGGTGCTCTGCACGAGATCTCTAGCAAATCACAGGCTGCGAGCGTTGACACGGTCGACCAAAGAGGAAGGACAGGAACTGCTCGCGGCCCGGTACGGTCCCTCGACCCAAGGCCTACCGCCAACCTTGCAATCATCCGTCCCCCACCACCTCAGATCCTTGGGCTGCAGCTGACTTCGGACCAACCCCCTCTCCATTCCGAATGCGCGCGTCTCGGGTTCAGCATCGACAGTAGAGGCGCCCCCCCCTCCCCAATCCTCAGCCTCTTCTGGCTTCGGCAGCTCGCGTGGGATCCGGAGACTCGATCCGGACGCTGGAGCAGGGCGCGCCACTCTCAGAAGAAAATGCTCAGGCACGTTCATGATTCATTCGAAACAATCCACCAACAATCACTCGGCGCAACGTCCTCCATTTCGTCCGCAAAGCGGGCACGGCGCGCCTTTCTAGATCGAGCCGAGATGCGCTCTAATGGGCATGCTGATCCCCATTCAGAATGGGTTCTGCCCGTCGGGGTTACTGCTCGATCAAGCCTAGGGCCCTCACCGACCGACCTGCCGACCCGCAAAGAAAGGAGATGCTCGCGACAAGACCCCAATTGAAACGGTCAGCCGCTGCACCAGGAGGGATAAGATGGCCAGACCAAAATCCGGGGGGATGACGGGTTGAGCCTTGTTGAATGCACGCCATGCGGTTCGGCAAGCACCGTTTGCAACGCTGCCCTTGGTTCCCAGGCACCTGAGGCGCCCGTAAAGACCAAGCCCACACCAGCGACGCCCCGAGGTTATTCCCCAGCTCAAATTAAGCCGCTGCAAGAGGTCTGTGACAGTGACAATTATTGTGCATGAGTCTTGTGGTACATATGGGGACTCCATTTGAAGGCGGGTCTGCTACTTGACCAAGCAGGTCCACACTGCGCTGACAGTCCCGCGGCGATGCCCTCGCCGAGCGGTCATTCCCCGAGCGGTCTAGACGAGGCAGCTGCACACGCGTTGGCGCCTATCCCTCAAGATCTACCTAGTTATGCTAAACCGGGGAACGAGGTCCATCTTTCCGATACACCCATCAGGTGGTGCGGTGTCTCTGGCGGCCCAGTTCCTTTCCGACCTCAAGGCACACGCGACCTCATCATGGCTGATAAGTACCGAGTGTAGGGCTGCTCCGATGCATTGCCGCTCAGCTTGGTAGCAGTGGCCTTACTATTGTGGGTCTCCGGTGGTCAGCAGTAGTGGACCGTAAACAATGGGTGCCGGATACGGGGTATGGCGATTCCAGCGGAGCTGGGCATGTGGTCATTGGCCAGTCACCTGGGTCTCCTAGCCCTCGTGACCACTAGATGTCCCAAACAACCATTTACAGACCTGCCTGCTACGGAATGCTCGCCAAAAGACTTTGCCGCGATTTTACTTTTGTCCTCACGGTCCAGAAATGCCTGGGGGGACCGTGTTCTGGAGCGCCGGCTGGCTGAAAATACAGGCACGGAGACTGAAGACTCCGCTCAAGCCATGGAAGTGATACTGCCGAGCTGTTTGCCCGATAGGCGCTGGTATTTCCATCCCTGGCGACGCCTGAAGCAGCAAACCGCTAAGAACTGTTTTCGAGCACGTCTTGACTTCAGGCTATACATTGCCGTCGTCGTTTCGAGCGGTTCACCCGCTGAAAGTCGCCGCGGGGCGACTCACGTAGCGTAGGGCCTGTCCATTGGCCCGCCAAGTGCGCCTTGTGACGCGCTCAGTGACAGTGACATAGCAGGAGGGGAGGAATTCAACGTGCCGCTACGCCTCAGGCTCTGCCCCAGCCGCCCGAGCCCATCGCCACTCTTCGGTAGCGGCCTCCGTAGAAACCAAAATGCCAAAATGATGGGAATGAGACACTGAATGCTGCTGAATCTTTCTGGTCACATGGCTCGTGAGATACAAAACCTCGATAAGATTTAACCTTTACCGGCGGGTCGCTATATATCAGAGGTCTCGCGATCAACATTGATGGTAACCTAGGAAGCCAGTGCGACGGACCCTGGATTGCAACAAGCGGGCCACCCTGGGTCAAGGCACTGCAGGCGACACAAGGCTATGTTGCTACGCGCACGGCCCCGCTGTGACTGATGCTGCACAAAGATGCCTCGCAGACGCACTGATCTCAACGACACCTCTGGGGCTTTTCCTGTGTCTCGTCTCTCTCGTTTGTGGCTACGTGGACTGGCACCGTCCTGTCTTTCTAGACCGCAGCCTCGTGCGATAGGTCACTTTTGCACGAGATATTCGGCTGAACGGCGGCACCATTAGGCTTCCAGCAAAAATAGATCCTGCGGATGTCTGCATCGGCTGAGCGACCGTTGACTAAGTATCGACGCCTGAGACTGAACCCACCCAGGCTGGCATCATCCTTGCAGCGAGGCCTGATCTTTCTGCGGAAGCCGTTGAGACTGCTGAAATAAGCTTCAGCCCAAATTTGGTTTCTCATCTCCTCTTGCCGCACCACACCATCCGGCATCTCTGTGCTCTGCAGGGAGGGAGCTGCATTGACGAGGACTGTGCCTCGAAAACCACATAATCAGTACTGGGATAGCTCTTCCTATACGCCACGCCGAGTAGGGTCTCGCTTCTTCAGCAGAGACGCTGCTGCGACGAGGGGCTGACGTTGACGAGCGTGCTTGGCAGCAGAATCCTGATCCCCAACTCCCAATGCGTCGAAAAGGGGCTCGGACGGCCTGCGAGAGTCCCGGAATCCCTACCAACCAGCGTCTGTGAGCTCGCGTGGGTGGTTCCTTTGCCGCCAGGCGCCGCCGGGGTAGAGTCATGGGCCGCCTGGCCCCCAACTTATTCGTGATGGATTCAGCTCCATGTCAGGTACACTCGAAGGATTTGGACGATCTACGATACCTGCACCCGTTGCATGTACCATAGTAGTGGCCGCCAGGTTCCCCGGGAAGGAAGGCCTTCCCTTCAGCCACATTCGACGGGTGCGCGGGCCAGGCTTTCATCTTGTTACCTAGATTGGGGGGATGCATGCGAGACGCCAGCATCACCACCACCCGGCGTTTTCCAATTACGCCGGGCTGAGGGCTATGGAGCACCAACATCCGCGCATCCGCTATTTGGTCGGACCGGCCCTTGACTTCAGGATGTCAGAGGCCCAATACCAGGCCCCGCAGTTGTTGTACGGGTGCATGGCACCGAAACGATCTCATCTTGAACACTGTGGGGTGTTGTCGGCAGCAACGTGGGCTCCATCACAGAGATGGCCCGAATGATTGGCGCATTGGGCTACCTGACAAGGCCTGCTGTTTCGCACACGCACCCATCATGTGTACCTACCACAGTACTACCCATCATCTCAGCGCTGTCCCGCCATGAGCTACGGCGAGGCATATTCAGTACTTGACGGTGCCTCGCGGCCCTGCAGATGCCGACCATTGCACGTCACTGCGCCGTTTTAAGGAAACTCTGCATGCCCATCAGAACTGGCCGGCTCGATCGAGTAGGCGCAGCTCGCGATGCCTGCATGCTGCAGATGAAGTCACTGCCCCTCTTGCGATGCCCTTCTTGCTACGGCCGGGTACGTACATGGTGCGGTACCTCTCTCGCCGGCCAACGAGCAGCCTGGCCGCCTGTGAGTGCCATTCTTGGGCAGCTGGCTAGGGGGCACCCCTGGCGGGCCCGTTCAATGCGGCCTGCAGGCTAGGGAAGTGGGCCTGCTGCAGGCGTTTCTTCGGCCGTCCTCTTGTCCACATCTGGAATGTCGTCCACTAGAGGCGCCGTTCATCAGGCAAGAGGCGCGTCTACCTCCGTGCCTGCGTGCCAGGACGCCTAGGCTCGGGACGTCGAGCCCATCGGCCTTACTAGTTCATGCGCTCTTCCAAGGATAACAGGCCAGGTGTCGGCGCTGCCAGGCCAGAACGACGGCTGCCCGTCGTCACAAAGCCCCAGGTTTCAAGACATCAACAGTGGAGCAGGCCATTCAGTACGAGGCGGGCATGCGGGGCCGTCGAAACCCACCTCGCTTGCGACTTCGGATATTTGACGCTTCGAGCACTCGGTTGTCAGAGCGGCACAGGGAGCGCACGGGGTAGTGTGCTCTGACAAGATAAGTTATCAGCGTGTCGGGTGTTGTACAGGCCCTACTATCGCGACTGGAAGCCGACTGGAAGCCGACTGGAAGCCGATATAGCAATCGGAAGTACGGGTTCCTCGTAGAGACATTGCGCCCACCCGCCTCCAGATCTGCAGATGCAGAGCCCGGCAGCATCGACTGTGCGTGACCCCTTTTGGGAGGTCCATGATTTGCTCATGACCTGGTGGTCTCGCACAATTGGCTCCCAGGCCTCACGTCTCATCTCCCCCCCTACCCCTCCAAAAGCCGAAGTGGGTGCGGGCCCTCGCGAGGTATGCGACCTCTAGACCTCTTCCGCCTGTGACTGCCACAGTGGTCACGCTGCACCCGCCCATCGAGCTGGCAGGGTCGGCTGGTTGCCTGTACCAAGCTGCATACCCGTGTCACCAGCAGGGCCGGATCCTGCTCAGTGATGCTGCCGGGCCATACTTTATGTAGACTGCTCGTCGACCGGTCAGACCATCTTTCTCCTCCCACCCGGACGGGCCTCGACTGCACCCTCTCGCGCGCATGAGGGCGCAATAATTGCTTGACGCCCTCTCGCCCTCACGCGGCCTGAGCGGATTTTGATGTGCAGTCTCTGACCATACTATCGAAGCCCGGGCTACCGCCATCACACCGGTCTTTTTGAGGCATTATGTCTTGAGATATATATATATATATATAACAAGGTTTGGCCAGTGCCGTGCACTTTGTTCGGCCTCTGCCCTCGCCAGGCTAGAGGCGTCTTGTCTCCTTGGAGATCGATGGGACGAGGAGCCAGCCGGCTTGGGCTGCTATGTACTCACCCAGCGGGCAGACAGGCAGGCAGATGCCGCTGGGACATCCCTGGCTGGCGGCCCCCGGTCGTATTTTTCTGCAATTCTCCACCAAGAAATCAATCACCCACCCTCCTGCTCGAGCCCCTGGTCTTTAGCAATCTCGTGAACCGAATTTTGCTTTGCCCGGCCCCCATGCCCGCACACCATTCCCTTTTGATCACCCATCGGCCGCCTCGCCCAACGGTCGTCGAGGGAATTTGCGGGCCTGCAGCCCTCGACGAGCTTGTCGGGGTTTTTTTGCTCGAATCAGATCCCCCTGCCTGCTCGAGACAGGGGCCAGGCAGTGCACCGAGCTCCATGAGCGCGAAAGACCCCAGCCTTCCGGAGCTCGTCCTCGTCTGATAGAGCCACTGGAGAGCGTCGGGGGGGGGGGGTGAGGGAGGAGGGCGTCATGCCAATCTCCCGTTTCCCTAGTCCCGTGGGAGGCAGGCCGGCAGCGCAGCTCCAGCGACAGGGCCGGCCTCCTCCCCCCCATGGACAATCTCCGCGGGAGGTCTGCCTCGTCGTGCGGATGCTATACGGCGTTATACTGATGCAGGTCAGAGTCTGCTGAGGGACTGCGGGTGAGCTCTGTCTTGCATCCATCTCCGATCCACTCTGGCCCAGGTCCTGGCGCATGGCCGTGGCCACTAGCCAGGAGTTCCTTGATCCTTCGGCAGAACATCTCAGGGAAGACGGCAAGTGTTGGCCAGCCCGATGAATCTTCACAAACTTTATCCTCGGATCTCCTAGCGCCCCAAAGGCCCCAAGGGGCCCCAAAAAGACCCCTGGAGCAGAGCGCTGCGAGTTCCCACTTCTTTCTTGCCGCCCTCGGTCAAATATTCAAGGCAGTCGCCCGCTGCCGTGGCGGTGGTGCTAGGCCTCGAGAGAAGGCTGGCGAAGGCTGGCGTGTGCTGGCGTGTGCCGGCGTGACTTGCTTCTTCTCGCACGAGGAACGTCCCGAAGCCCCAGCGCCCTGGGGACCGGCTCGCGAGGAGCATCTCGCCAGAGGGGAGCGAGAGCCAGCCGTGTGCGATGTGCATGGCCGTCCAGCCGACCTCGTAGGTGGGCTCACGTTGTATTCTATATGCCGTAAGTATCTCAACTCACAGCACCCCCTGCCGCTTACCTGCCAGATCGCCGTTGCCTTCCCTCTCCTTCCCTGTATGGTTACATGTACTTGCGGATACGTACTGTACAGTACACAAGAGCTCTCGATTGTGTGCATCTCTGGGCCCTAGAACGGTCCACCCTCAAAGACGCATCACTCCCTGCTCATCCACTTCCAGGCCCCTCAGCACCCCTGACCTGGGCCGTCCGTTGCCCGTGAAAGAGCTGCTGCCCCCATCGACCCTTGATCCACCCCCAGGATAGTGCCGGTGGCTTTCATAAAACCTCCCCCACCATATCTACCGTATCATTTCCATACAAGTACCACTTGTTCTGCAAACCTGCAGGCCGTTCGCTCACCCTATGCTAACTTCACCTCTCCGTTTCGTCTGTTGGGCATATTCAACCTCGTCCTGTTTCACTGCCTAGGTGATAAAGGCTGTACCCAGTCGCAGACTTCGAACCTGTCCCGACACCCGCTTCGGGTCGCCTGGAGAACCGTTGTAACGGCCGCGCTTGGGCCGTGTGTGGCTGGATCCGGTATATCCCCCCCAGCTCTATCGGACGGGGGAGCATCAGGTGGCGACGGCGAGCTATAATACCCCCAGCCCAGTCTCTACGACAAACCGGCTTCGAAACCCGGGCCCAGGAATACAGACGATTTCAGCATCTCTCCTGCTGAGCGAGATATGTTCCCATGTGCACCGCAACTTACGCAGTTACCATGGCAGAGTTGAAGGAGCCGGCGTCGCAGCACAACCTCTGGTACGGCAGCCCGGTGCAGATGTCGACGAGCCGTCCCGGCCACGCCGTGGACGCAGGGCTCTCGAATCCGGCCTCGACCTCGCCGCACTCAGGGCGCCCGAGGCAGGGCGGGTGGGGGAGCGTGGACCACCATGCGCAGTATCCCTCGTACAGCCGATACTCCCAGGACGAGTCGGCCGCTGACCCCTACGATCGTCATGCTCAACACTCCCTGACGACCCACCAGAGTTTCCCCAGCCTCAAGAGGCCGTACTCTGCGACGGAGCAGCCCCCGTACCAAGAGATCGTCCAGGACCTGCGCGACGATGGCTCCAAGCTTGGCGTCGGGCACGACCACAAGCTCCTGTCCTTCCGGAAGGTGCCCGACAAGCACACGATTGTCGACCCTCACGGGCGCATCCAGCAGCTCGAGCTCACGGCCCAGCTGCACGGCATGTTCTTCCTGTCCGAGATGCCCACGACCAACAACGACGGCAGCGTGATGCAGCCGGAGCTGACCTGCTACCGACGAAACTTGTTCCAGGTCAGCGGCTCGCTGATCACGCCGAGGTCCCAGATGTCGGTCATCACGGAGACGGGCGAGAGCGTTCCTGTCAGCACCACCGAGGTGACGATCTCGGCTATTGAGTCGGTGGATGGTCACCCTGTCCGATTGATCGTCATTCCTTGGAAGACCCCTCCACCAAACTCGCCGGAGGTCAACCAGGCGCCCGACCAGGAGCCGTCGTCTCTGCCGCTCATTCCGTTCCAGGACGACGGGACGGAGGCCGACGGGGAGTACGCGGTCTACCCGATCGGGTGGCGACGTCTCCAATTCCGAATGTAAGCCCGACGCGTAAACCGCGGACGACGTCAACGAGTAGGGAACCAGTGTGCTAACATAAACATCCAGTGCGACGGCAAACAACGGTAGGAGAAAAGAGCTCCAGCAGCACTTCGTGGTGCACCTCAAGGTGATGGCGTCTCTGGCGAACGGCACCAAGGTCGTGCTCACCGAAGCACAGACCGCGCCGATCGTCGTGCGAGGACGAAGCCCGCGAAACTTCCAGGCGAGGAAGGAGATCCCACTGCTGGGCTCCAGCGCCGGATCGCGAGGCCAGGCTCTGGTAGAGACAGGCCTGGGGATTGTGGCGGGACCTCTCTCGATCAAGCCCCAGGAAGTCAAGGCGAGGCCTCTGAACATGGAGCTGCCACGGACGGCTTTCACCTTCAGCGCACCAAAACTCCCAACGAGCCCAATGGGAAGTATGCGATCAAAGTAAGTGCCATTTTCCCACAGTCCAAGATGAGTCAAGCCACAGAAGGAGACATGTGAGACTGGATAGACTGTGTTGGAGACGATGACACTGAGGTTGAACTTTGATAAACTGACAGCGACCGCAGTTCATACCCGACAACTTGGAACCCGACGATGGCAGCCGCCTCGGGCCCATCGGCTTATCCAGCGACGACGATAGCGTCCGACCCGTACCAGAAGCTGCCACTGTCAGGAACAACAGCATACTCCGCCGAACCTCAAGAACTGCCATCTCATCTTCCCACCTCGATGCCCTCCATGCAGCTATCGATGGTCTCAAGTGACCAGCCGGGCCAGCACTCGACAGCGGGAGCATCGTCACAAGTGCCCCCGATACGGACTCAGTATGCCTCATACGTGCAGACGTCCGCGGCACCCGCGCCGCTCTCAGGATCCGCGACAGCGACCAGCGGCCTGAGCGTACCGCGCTACGTGGATGACAGCAACCCGCGGCCGACAAAGAGCCCGCGGCACCCGAGTCACCCATCCATCCACGCAGGTTCGATATCGAGCACTGAGTCCACCAACGAGTACCGGTATGGCCCTCCTGCCTACGGCAGCATAAGTAGCGCCTCGGCAGATATCAGCCCCGGTACCTCGCAGCATCACTCTTACACGAGCTCCGCCGCTGCAGCAGACAGCGGGGCCGCAACGTCGTCGAGCGCGGCGGCCCAGCCACCGCGGGACTATTACCCCTCGCCAGCCTCGTGGACTACGACGGCAGGCGAGTCGAACGCGCCGACGTACACGAACGGGGAGCACCGGCCCTCGTACCCCTATTCGACGGAGCAGTACAAGACCTCAGGGGGCGTCAAGAGCGAACCGCACGCTCCCCCGGCTCCCGTGTATCCCGGGCAGACGATGAGCCACTACTCGTGGAACGCATCGTGAGGCCACCCGAGACCAACCACTGTGTTAGGACAGATAGTGTTGGCTACAACAGCCAGCGATCCTGGGTGGCCAACAACCCCGCCCGGGGCCAACGACAGAGCTACAGAGAAGGTCGGGATAAGAAAGAGGGTGGAATGCCAACTATGGCCAGACCGGAGTCTCTCTTCTCATATGTCCACGAGTGAGCAGGCATGGAGGGACCAGTCTAAACGCCGCGCCAAATGTACCAACCGAGCCGACTTCGACTTTCGTCCTGTCCATTCCCACCGAATCTTGTACACATAATGCCAACAGTACGGCCATGTCTGATATCGATTTCCACTTGCGCGCTCAATCCACATGAAATGCTAGCGCACAGGACGGCGTTGGACATGTCAGATTGACGCTTAATTCTTTCTCCTTCCTTTGGTGCGACCAGGTTTCCAGCAACCACGCCCCGCTTCCTTCGATGCCACATATTGCAAGTTTCATGTTCACCGCTTCCGATACCAATTTGACGAACGAGATTTTCCGCGCCAACAGACACGAGAGACGGGAAAGGGGGCCGAAGGGGGGGGTTGGGGGGGGGGTTTGGATAGTTCACCGAACAGAGGGACGAGGGCACGAAAACATAGGGAGGCTGCATATCCGGCGGACTTTTTGGTGCGTTCAAGGGACAACTCTGTCCCTGACCCGATGCTTTTGTGATATCTCGAGGGCGAGATAGGGACCTGCGCGGAAATTTTCCCAGGTGGCATGCATGCATTCATGCACATGGTGTTTGAATACCCCCATGATAGAGTGGGATAGCGGGACGGAGGGCGACGGAGCAAAGAGGCGAGGGTAGGAGGGAGTAATGGGAAATATGAGGTTCTCTCCCGCTTGAATATATCTGTTGTTCGTCAAACCTTCCGTTGTTCGGGAGTCCTGTCACGGCTCGATCGTCACCCAGGCTCATGTTTGTTTTCCCACTGTGGTGTGTATGTTTATTGTTGGCAGCAGGGCGACACAGTCTGTGGGCAGGAAACAGGCCAGAATAGGCTGTTGGGCATTGGGTCAAGAGCAGGTGCACGACGTTGGGCCTCCTCGTCGTGCTTGATGGCCGGAAACGGTTGATGACCACCATCTTCCCCCGCATCCCGAGAGCGCGCGGCTTACGACGAATGGACTGATACCAAAGCTTACATACCTGCGACCTTGGCCATCTCTACCAGACCGGTGCTCTTTCACCACCGGCGTCACCGAAGTCATCGTCGACTTCAGGCACATCCAGGGCGGGGCAGGACCCAGAGTAGCATCACCGACACTGTCACAGCCACGGCATGTACCAAGACAGTCACGACGGGCCGCCACAAGAAGACCGGTGGCTGAACAAAGCTCCTACCAGAGTACAACCGCTCGGGGGCGGACGACTGACGACCTGCTTGCCGGTCTGAAGCCGAGCACCAGATACGGTACCTGTGAAAGGGCAATGTGATGATGGGTCCACTTGCCGGTGCCCCTCGTCAGCATCACATAGGGAAGCGAGGCGCAGATCTCTCCGCCGCCAACTCTTGTTGGTTTGCCATAGTACACTTCCGGAGCCCCCAACTGCGTGTTCGCCGTCCCCATCCTGCAGCTGGCGTGGATGAAACAAGAGCGGGGGGGGAGGGGGCCGTCTGCACAAGGCGATCTGCTGCTGCTCTGATCCGTCGAGAGAGTGTAAAAATAGGCCTCGGCGGGGATGCGCAGGCCGGCGTGGCCGCCAAGCGCGGGGCAGTATGAAGCTCGCGTGTATCCCTGCGTGTGCTTGTGTGCGTGTGCGTGTGCGTGTATGTGCGTGAGTGAGTGTGTGTGCGTGTTGGGAAAAGGTGACGGTGAGGTGTAACAGTGGCCCGGGAATATCGAGTCTGTGTCATCCTGCGAAGGCAAGCGACAGGGCGCCGGGGGCGGGCGTATACGATCAGGTCTCGGAAACCTTCTTGTCAAAATTAGAATGAGATTGCAGATCTGCAATGTCATGATTGAGGAGATAAAGGGCCGGGAGCTGAGAGGCTCGTCTTGGGATGTTGGCGGTGAGAGCTGAGCTTATAACTTTGGGGGCCGAGGCTATGTTGTATGTACCGTTGTACCGCTTGGGGTGGCCCCATGGGGCCAAGTGCCGCTGTAAGTCGGCGACAGGTGGCCGCCACCTGACCGCAGCTGAGCTCATTATACCTCCAATCTCTAAACCTCAAGGATGCGTTCCCTTCTTGCAGCGGCGCCAAATCTCCGCGAACCATCAAAACTCACCTTCACCCCCTGCACCTTACCATCGCCCAAGGTCTCATTACGAGAAGTCCTAGACGCCCAAAATTACGACGCGCAGTCATTAGGGGCCTAGCCTGCACGATACGTCGGCACGGTGAAAAGTGTGACTACCGGGGTTTGCTCTGTTACCCCTGCCAGAAGACCCGCGGAGCTCCAGAGGCCAATCGTATCGGCTAGGCTGCTGACATGTCGTCTGAGCTGTTCGAAGTACCAAACGCGAAGAGGTAGGACCGTCCCCGGTGGATGCAACGGGAGCATGTGGGCTGAACCTTCACGACCTAGGGTGCGGCGTGATGAGCTGTACGACTCATCGTCAGATGCCGGCAGTCGCCTCCAGAGCGATGCTGCGGGCGACGAGGAGGACGACGACGACGAGGTGCGAGCAACGTTGAACGAGCGGCTCTCGAGCCTGCTGGGCCTGGACCTGTCCGCTGCGGAGGAGCCCGCCCCCAGGCAGGCGCCAGAGCCAGCGGAAATTACAGGGCAGGATGTGGCGGCGGAGCAGGAGGAGAGGCACGAGGAGGAATTTGAGTTCCGGCTCTTCGCCACGTCCGCAAAGGCCGCTGCACCATCGAAGGTTATCCTAGCCGCCTCTGATGACGAGGAGGCGGATCAGGGCGGAGGCGGTTTCACCCGCCCCAGGCGGCCCATCGGGTACTACGTGACAGGAGAACCGACCGCCGAGCAGCTGGAGAGGTATCGCTGCGCGGCCACGACAGGTGACGACATCCTCCTGGGCGCGAGGAGGCGGGCCTGGGGCTTGGAGCGGCCATGGCGGGTCATCAAGATCACGACAGCGGGGAAGGCAGCAAAAGGAGCGAGTGTGAAGCTCATATCTGCCCCGCCCCACGGTGAGGAAGGGGACCGCTCAGAGAAGAGGAAGCGGCCGGGCAAGAAGCGGAGGATAGCGACGAGGATCCGAGCCAAGGCGGAGAAGGAGAAGCGCGAGGCGGAGGAGAAGCACAAGCTGTCCAAAGAGGAGCACCTTATGGAGAAGAAGAAGAGGCTGAATAGGGAGAGGAAGCAGAAGCGCAGGGCCAAGGAAAAGGAGAAGAAGCTGGCTGCGAAGGGCCAAGACGGTACTCAGCCAGCCTCATCGGCGGCAGCAGACTCTGGCTCAGATTCTAGCTCAGATCAATGAATACCATGATGTAGGAAATATTAGCCACGAGAAGTTCACACATACTTTGTTTTTATTTTTTTTTTATTCTTTTTCCCCTAAGTGTTTCCTGTGAGATGTAAGATATGCTTACACCAGGACTTGGCATGCATACGGACGCAGAGGGGTATAAATATAAATATATATATTAAAAAAAAAGAAGGGGGGGGGGGCTTGGACGCCACAGTCCCCGCCACGGTGCGCCACAGAACATATGTCATGTCCCCAAATAGCCAGCAGCATCGTCCTGTGACGTTTCGAATCGGCCCCATCAGGAAAAGCTAAGCTCGATCAACCTCTGCATTTCCTTGCTCTTCCTCGCCGGCAGACCGCTCCTCGCCAATCCAGGCGAAGACGATGCGTTCGCTCTCCCCAATCGACCACTCCTGACCACAAAACCCCGCCGCGATGGCCGACGACATCCCTCTGGCGTCGCTCTCCCTCACCCACGTCTACTATGTAAGTGCGGCAAGGCGGCCGCCGACGCCGTTCGACTCTAGCTCCCTCCCCCACGGCGACGGCGACTATCCTCGCCTCGACGTGTACCTGATCCCCCACAGCCCTTCGCAGCCTCCTCCTCCATTTCACACCACCACCAAGAGACAGCAGATCAGGACAACCTAGCTAACCTGCTCCCCTTTTTCTCTCCCACCCCCACAGGACCCCTCCGACCACATCTCCTACCTCTGCGCCTGGCTCGCTCTCGTGCCGCAGGCCCTGTGCGTCGTCTACGTGACGCTGATCTGGTCGACGCGCGAGGCCGAGGTGGGGCTCATGTTCGCGGGCCAGCTCGCCTGCGAGGCCGTCAACTTCGCCCTCAAGCGCCTCATCAAGGAGGAGCGGCCCCTGCGCATCCACAAGACCGGCAAGGGCTACGGCATGCCCAGCAGCCACGCGCAGTTCGTCGCCTTCTGGGCCGTCGCCATGGTCCTGTTCCTCCTCGTGCGGCACACGCCCAGCTGGACCGACCACGGGTACGGCCCGCGGGCCGCCGGGCGGCAGCAGAACGGCGGCGGCGGTGCCGGCGGCGAGGAGGGGCCCCGGAGCAGGAGGAGGACGAGGGGCGGCTGGGGCGCGGACTGGGTCATGGTCGAGACGTACGCGCACCGGCCCTGGTCGTACGCGGAGCGCGCCGTCGCGAGCGTCTTCGTTCTGGCGGTCGCGGCCGCGGTGTCGTGGAGCCGGGTCTACCTGGGCTACCACACGGTCCGGCAGGTCCTCGTCGGGACGCTGGCGGGCACCCTGTCGGCGGTGGCGTGGTACGGCGTCACGCACGTCGTCCGGGAGGTGGGCTTGCTGAGCTGGGCGCTGGAGTCGCCCGTCGCGCGGGGGCTGCGCATCCGGGACCTGGTGGTGAGCGAGGACCTGTCGCAGGCCGGCTGGGAGAAGTGGGAGGACAGGAAGCTCGCTGCGGCCCAGTCATCGAGAAAGAAGAAGTGAGGGAGAGAGGGGGGTTGAGTTTGATCCTCTATCGGTGTCGGGCGCCCAGCATTACCCGAAGCTACGTCGCATCATACCGAGTTAGCCGAGACTTATATGTTTGTCATGACAAGCAAGCACAGAGAACCAGCAACTGTTGTTGAAGGAGGCATTCAAATGTGGTTCTGATCGATCGATTGATTGACTGATTTCAGGTCGTATCCCATGAGCGGGACCATCTTGATGATGCGACCAGAGCTACCTGTGTGCTTCCAAGCTGCTTCCCACGAGCCCGTTCCCAACGAGGACGGTGCGTGCTCGCGAACGAATGGATGTTGACGCCATTACATGCAATGAGCTGCTTGCTCCCCGGGATATATCTTCACGCCATAACATTCGTGTCCCTCCTCTCTCTCTCTCTCTCCTCCCCTTTCCCTCCCTCCCCTTCTCTCTCCAAAGCCAAGAAAGTAAAAACAGAAAAAAAGGTGTGTCCTGTAAGTAATGGTACAGCGCCGCTTGCGGTAGAAGATTATCCAATAACGCCAAAGCCAATTGACTAGTGAGTCTTTTCACCCAGCCCCGTAGGTGGCTTGAGAGACAGCCTCCCTTTTTGTCTAATGGCAACCCCGTCATCCCTTTTTTGGAAGGGAAGGTTCCCATCCCCATTTACGTCGTCGTCGTCTCCCCCATCGTTTGTGTGTATTTTCGTAATCGCATGCTAAAGAAATTCTTACATGGACTCAGTCCAAGGCCCCCTGGGAACGGAAAGTGCGAAAACCTGTCCGCCTTGTTGGTTGATTTTCTTGGGCGTGCGTGTGCGTGATAAGGGACAACCTCCCATCTGCCCTGAATACGTCATTAGGAAGACTTAGATCCAGTCGGCCTTCTGGGTGGGCAGGGGCGTCGTCGCCGTGCTGCCGGTTGGTCGTGGGGGTGCGTGGATGGGGCTCTTCTCGCTGCTGGCGCCACGGCCGATGGGCGTGTTAAAGCCCACGCCCTTCGGGCTGGGCAGCTTCTTGTTGGACCTGCCGGAAGTGCTCCGCCGCGGCAGATCTTCCTTGGGCGTGTAGACGGTAGCGCTGAGGGTCATCAGCTGCTCGTCCTGCTCGTCCGCTTTAGCGCCGTCCGCCTCTGGTTCCACCAACGTATCATCGCCTTCCTGAGCGCTGTTGACAGCAGAAGACTTTGGTGTTGGCGGCAACGTCTTCATCCTCGCTTCCCAAAGGGAGCGCCTCCTGGGTGGGTTGTCGAGCACCACGGCAGGAGTATGTTCCGGCTCGGACCTAGTCTCAACCTCGGCCAGTGGTGAGGGTCGGGCGACATGCAAGGGCGGCACGTCAGGCACCGGGGGAACCGAGGATACGTCAGCGACGTCGGTATCGGTGCTCTTGCGGGGCATGAAGTCGTCCATGTTCGAGAGGCGGATGCCGATCTGGACCGTGGCTGTGGAGACGATCGACGAGTCCCTCTTATGGGCTCTGCCCGTCCAAGGCCTGACGATCGGTGGTGGCTTCCACGTGTCCCTGGCTGGTTTCGACGAGACGGGCGAGTATGTGGTCGCTGGGAGGACTGCAGCCGCGGCCGGGGTCTCTTGCGGGAAGATAGAGTATGACGACTGCTTCCGGATCCGCGAGGGAGATGTCTCGGAAGGCGGTTGAGTCGGCTCGGGGACCGTCGGGCCCGCTGGTATGGAAAGCCTCGGCGAGAATGAAGTGCGCCTGGCGGTGCCGTAGCCGCGAGGCGAGGCCATACTCCTTCCGTCCTCGGGGTTAGGGGTGGGAAGCAGCGCTGCGGCACTGTCAGACCTCCCTCGCGTCTGGTTGTAAGGTCCATGGACAGGCTGCAGTGAGTGGTTCGAGCCGCGGTGGCTCTCGCGCGGGTCTTGCCGATCGTACATAGACTTCCGCTCGCAATCGCCCAGGTTCTGGCTGCTCGTGTCCTTGGACTGTGATCGAAGGAACAGGTGCAGGCCCGTGACCATCAGGCCATTGACGTTGGCGACAACAGAGGCAGCCATCGACAGGTTAAAAGTATCGAGAATGACCTTCTTCTGGTCCAAAAAGGTGAGACTGAAGAAGAACGGGATGATGAAGGCCTGCTCAGGTCAGTGATCGAACCTCGGGTCGCTGGTCGTCAGTTTACTCACATTCGAGAGGAAACCAAGGCACAGGTAGTAGATCATCCTCGACGCCGCCACCCTCTCCGTCGGGTCCACCATGTGACTCCTGTGCAACTGCAAGAAGATTGTGGCGATGACGACCAACTGAAGGACCTCGATGGTGAGGAAAACGCCAAAGCCTCCGACGGCGTACTTGCGGATGAACCAGAAGAGCGATGCGAAGCAGAAGTCCTCGGTGCGGTCAACAGCGGGAACAATGAGCGCCGCCAGAAATAAGACGCCCACGGCGCCGAGACACTTAGCCACATTCCACCTCCCGCGCGGTGCGAACTGCGAGCGGACGCCCCGGACAGCGGTCTCGACCCCGAAAACTAGTTGTGTGAAAGGAACAAGAAAAAGAGCTAGGGCCAACGTTAGCCGGCTGGTGTCTTCACCTCACGTCAGTCCACCGATGGAGAGACTCACCGGGCAACACGAAGATCGCCGTAATAGTGCAACCTCTGCTCAGCAGGGCCTGTAGGCCAACCGACTGTGCGGCGGCAAAAATGATACTCTGAATTGAAATGCCCAACGACAGGACGAGAGGAAAGACCTCGACCGCGTGGATGAAGAACAGTCCGGAGGGCCTGGTGGCTGTCAGCGACGGGGACAGCCTCGGCGCGGATCGCGAGACTAACGGTCCAGACATCCTCCTCTGCATCCTCTTCTTGTAGGCCCGGCAGCCAACTATTATCCCCACGGCCGTGGCGAGCGCCGCCAGCGCATTGAACGAGGCCAAGATCACGGTCGACGTCCTCACGGATTTCGACGCGGCGAACTTCAGGGCGTTCGAGATCTCGGCCACGGCGGTGGCATTCGTCGACGTCGTAAGCTGGGAGTAGTAGTAGGTCGCGTCGGCGTCCGACATGGCCGCTGCCTGGGCGACCGGCAGGTCCGAGATCGAGTCCATGCTGCCGTCCTCGAGCTCTCGGAGGCTCGACTCCTGGGATGGCCTCGAAGAGGTGGGTGGTTGGGCGAAGAACCGCACGAGTCTCCCCGGGTAGCTCGTCAAGTTGTCGACATTGGAAGTGAAGGTTGGTTGACGCGATGAGACGTGTACTAAGGAAAAGAAAGGCTGACGATCGAAACCGCCCTCAAGGCATAACGAAGAGAAGGAAGAGAACGTGGCAAAGGGACTAGGGACGATGATGATAATGGATTATCACCCAGGGGGGGTTTAATCTCTCCCGCGCACTTTGCAGGGCCCAACCACGGATGCGTCGAAACAGACCCTGACCTACGCTGGCAGATAGACCTGAGGGCGAGGGAGGGAGGGGGGGAGGGTAAAGAAGCGGAGAGAAACGAGGTTCGCGGGTGGGCTCGACCGGGGGGAGGGGGGGTGAGCGGACTAGGTTTGGGCCCTGCGCATGCCATACAGAGACCGCATGGTCAATCCATAAAAAGAAATGGCCGCTGACAGGGACGACGTATACGGAGGCGTACTGGACAGGCCCCGAGTGTGGTAGACGTGCGGGATCTCCGCGGTCATGACGAGGCTTTTGACGAAGCTACCCCGGCGCGGACAGGAACGAAGCCGGGCCAGGGTCTCGACAGTCGTGCGGCCACCCGCAGCCAGCCCCTGTCTCTCTTCTCCCCACGACCTCGAGGCCGCAGACCCGTAGCAGCCCGGCAGGGGACCCGATCGGGAATCTCTCGTCGAGGGCGCGGAGGACATGCCACAGGAGGCTAGCCATGGCGGCGAGCCCACCAAGCCGAGGGGAACAGCCCTCCCGTTGACTCGTGCGGCTCCGACCTGGGGGGCTCCAGACTTGTAGGAACAGGCCCTGGGCCAGGGGCGGGCGAGCCAGGGGCGGGCGAGCCAGGGGACGAGATGTTCAGTAGGTTGTGGGCAGCAGGGTGCTGGTGCTGCTGATTGGGCGTGGAGACAGATGGCAGCAGCAAGGGGCTCCCACCCGACGGACGGCGTGCCAGGCCTCAGGCTGCTCGGCAGGTTGGGGAGTCGACGGCGAGCTCCCACGTATCCCGCCAAGGCTGCTTGCTGCTGCTTGCTGCTGCTGCTCTGCTGCCGCTAGTGGCAGGATGGGACGGTGCCCCCCACGGCGCACAGCGGCGTCTTGCTGTCTAAGACGCGAGTGGCTCGCTCGAAGAAGACGGCTTCAGACCCCGCGAATCGCAACCCGCCGTGGGCTCTCGGAGGGCTGCAGAAGGCTGGGCGCAGACGCGCACGCGGCGGGAGCAGGAGCAGGTGCAGCAGCCGGCGCAGGATGCCGTGCTGGCACGCACACCATCGCGTGTGTGACTGGCGTGTGGCGGGCGAGGCCCGGGGGGGGGGCCAGCATTGAGGGCAGCTCGAGATGAGGCAGTCATGACACACGCCTGGGTTTCGCAGTTGAGCCAGTTCGCGCGGCAAGGGTGCCAGGCCCCCCTGGCGCCCGCCCTCGCTGGCCAACGGCAGGCGACGTTGAATTTGAGTGATGAGGCTCACAGGCCCTAGTCCCGCTCTGGCTAGCCCGTGCCCCCCGCCCCAGGAGGACGGATCGAAGGGCTGCCGGCGCGGTCGCAACGTCAAGTGTCAGAGCCCCGCCCAGAACCCACCTGCGCAGCGACGCCGCGACGTCAGCCCTGGCACCCCACGCACGCCTGCGTGACCGGCACGACTCGGTGCTACTTACTGACTACTGCTGAGCAGCAGCCCGTACAGCTTCCTGCTGTTCCGCCGCATCTGCAGGCGGGCGACGCGTGCGTTAGCGTAAGCCCGGCATCGTGGGCCCCCCCCGCGTGAGAAATTCTCCGGCCGGATGCGAACACAACACACAGCACGAGCCCGCCTGCGCCCCGGCTGCTGGGCTCTGGACCCTCGAGTCGCAGCATGGCGCGATTCGACCCGACAGACAGAGGGCAGAGAGGGGCCTCCTGGTGGCAGCGTCGGCTGAGGCGTGGATAGACTGCCGCGGGTTGGTCTATACCTGGACGGTGAGGTCACCTGTCGTGACAAATCCCACGAGAGATGTTCGCGACTCCGTATTTCCCCAGCGTAGCAGCAGCGCGGTCATCCGCCTGCTATGTCGTCGGTAGCACACCAGGGCCTGGCGCGAAGGATCGACTCACTGCCTCCCTCGTGCCGCGCCTCATCCGAGAGGCTTATCTCACGGTCACAGCCATCCGTCGGTCGTCTGCTGGAGACTCAACTCGGCACGGCAGGGTGTCGGCTCGCTCAGGCTTCTCTCTGTGGAGGCAGTGCCCAGCCAGCCATGACGGAGGCCCACTGGCGAGGCTAGACTAGACCCTCACCAGAGCATATCGCGAGCACGAGCTCTACACACGACCGGGACGACGTCCAGAAGCATCTACGTCTGTACAATGCCGGCGATGCGGGCCTGCCGTCGTGCAGGGGCCCTCCCCTGTCTAGCCTCGACGTCGAAGCACCCCTTGTTTGAAGAAGCGGCATGGGCTACTAGAGATGGGTGATACTGCGCGGAGGTCGAGTCTATCTGTACTGGGTTTTGAAGGTTCTCCTGAGCAGAGACGGACACGAACTTCGTCATCTCCAGCTGGGCGCGCAGGGGAGGCCAGCCGTGCGACGCACAGCGATATTGCCACCTTCGTCACCGGCGCCTGGGGCTTGGATCCTTCAGCTGACAAGATCTGGACGTGTCCTGCGGCCGATAGAGCCGGCCAGACCACAGGCCCTACGGACAATTACCACGGCCCGCCCCTGCGGCGGAGCCCAGGCATGTTTATCTTCCTCTTCCCCTGGCTGCTCCCAAGCAAGAGGTGGAGTGTGGAGCTGGGGGCATTGACGTCGATGTCATCCTCCGCCACCTGCCCGCGCTGCCCTGCCCTGCCCTGCCCTGCCCTGCCCCGTAGTTACCGGGATGCCTCACACACGTAGTCAGCCGACTCGAGCCCTCTGTAGCTAGGCCTGGGCTGGACCCTCAGGTGTCGCACCGTGGAAGCACTCGCAGCCGAGCGGGCGACCTCGGCATGGCGAGATCAGAGCGTGGATGACCTCCAGCCACTGTCGTATGCGCCGACGGAACAGTTCGACCAGAAAGATGCTGCGGCCGGTTATGCGAGCTATCTAGTGCATCTGGACCCTGCAGCCAGAGAAGAAAAGGCCTGGCCTCGACGTTGACGTCCCGGAACTTTGTCGGGGTGTTCCAGACTTTTGCCCCCCCCATCTGGCCGGGCGCAACCAGGCTCACGGGGCTCGCGCTAGGAGCCACTTTCATCTATTCAAGACGGATCCGCCTGTCAACCGTTCTCACCAATTCTTCGGCAGTTCGCCGGTCCCGACCCCGGAAGCCCCTCCCGCAGGGGCCAGCGAGACCAGCATGGAGATCTAGACTCGGCTCCCAACTACTCAGGTGCGCAGTCTCAACTGTGCTCGTATAGACTCGCGGCTAGGGCTTCGCAGCAGACATGACCATATTGTCTAAATGACGGAAGGTTCGGAGGATAAGCAGGATATCCTCAAACCTCATTTCCCCAGAGGGGTCCCCTCCTGCAGGGCCATACCGATAAGCATCCTCCCGGACGCAAAATGTTCCGGTGCCATTGAGACTCGCAGCCGCCCGACCTCGCCTCTAGCCGCCGGCCGAAGGGAGACAAGAAGCCTCGCGGGCGTCTCCGATGCGGTGCTGATGCTTCGCTCTCGGCCATGGACCGCACCGATTTTGCTCGGTTCCTCATAAACAAATGCGGACGTCGTTTCATTCGCGACCGCATCTCTAGGCTGTAAATAGATTCATCCGTACAAACCACACCGGGACCTTCATCTCGTCTCCCGTCTAATTCAGGAGAGGGTTCACCAGACCACGAGGCGGATCGCGCCTCTCTCCCGCTGCCATGTCTTGATGCGCCACCATTGTATGATCTGCAAACCTCTGCACGCGAAGGCTCCAGATCCATGCCGGCCCCACCGCGAAATGCAGACCCGTAGGTAGGGTGCCAATGTGTGTGCCTTCTCCATACCGGAGCCAACCTTGTGAAGAGCAGGTGCTCTCCTGCGACCTATCGCATCAGATCACTTGAGGAGCGGTGGACTCCTCGAGCATTACAAATGGTAAGGTAATGGCACTTCGCGATCTAGACTCGCGGTCGCGACTCTTCTCCTCGAAGCGCAGCAGCGGGAGCATAGCCACGTGAAGGGGGCTTCGCTGTTTCGTTTCACATGTCCAGATGCAGGGGCCTATCGAATCGCCAACCGCCTCTCCGGGCACGGCCAGCTCGCACGCACCTCAAACACGCAGCCGCCGGGAGGCCGTAGTTTGGGTTTTCCCCCAAGCAAGCTCAGTATATCTCCGTACGGAGCTGCTGCCGGCGTCAAATAGATTGCCCTCCGGGGGGAGGGCCAGGCTCTTTTGACGCCTCCCCGTCCCGTGTCGTGGTGCGCATCTGGCAGCTTAATCGCTGAGCTTAATCAGAAGACGAAGGGAAAAAGCTCCGAAACGTCAATCCAGGGACCTGGGCCGACGACGAGGCAGGGTCTATCGTGGCCCCTATGACGCCGCGCGAGAGGAGGTTTGGAAAATGCATTGGGGAGACGGGGCGAGACATCAGGAGGCGTTTGTGCGGCCGTCTGCTGTAGATGGCAGAACCATGAGTCTCGCGGCAGGACGGGTTTCGACAATGCTTTGGAGGCGAGAATCGAACGTGGCAGCACGGGGAAAGCAGTTCTGCGCGCAGAGCACAGATACCGCCTCCGCGCCCACGAGCCTGCGCATCTTCGTCCTCACTTGCGCAGTCAGGGTGAAAGACCGGCGTCGTAGTTTCCTAGTCAGATGGATGAAACTGTTGGAATAAGAAGAAGCAGTACGAACCCAATGAGATTGCGTGTTCCGTAGGCACACCCCCCAAGGCTCGCCGGTCTTGCCGGCGCCGACACTTCCTATTCAGCCATACGGCAGACAGGAAATGCCAGCCCCTATGGACTGAATCCCTCAAAACAAACTCGGCTGCACACCGTGCTGCCTTGCATGATCCAACACAACCCGCGTTGAGGGATTCCCGCACATGCGGCCTGCCTGCAGCCGCCCGCCGCAGCCGGCAGCGCGAGATCCACACCGCGACCGCGTGGCTTCAGGATGACGAGATAGATCCTCTGTCTGAAGGCTGGGACGGAAATATAATCCTCAGAACGCAGGATGCGGGGTGCAACGCCCCTCGGGCACCCACACGGGACCGCCACAATCCTCCTCGACTGCCTGCATCTTCAACACCACAGAAACAAAGTCGCAGGCGGGCGAGACGGGCCGTAGGAATCTAGGTATCCGGCACGGTAGGCCCCACGGTAGGCCCGCCACAGCTGACATGATGAGGTCATCCCGTGAGAAGCACGGCCGATCAAGCGAAGACGATCGCGTCCGAGACAGCTCTCTGGGCTTGAGACAGACCGCGCGGGCGGCTCCTCTGTGGCAGGTTATTCACTGCGACCTCTGGTATGGTATGTGAGTCTCACCCTCGCGGCGTGATGAAGCTATCCTCTCGTTTCAGTGTCCGCGGGCCTGTTTGGTGCACCCTGCACGCTGAGATTCACAGTGACTGACGGCCACTCGCCGAGACGGGCTGGCGCTCGTAGTAAAATCCGAGCTAGTGAGGCCGCAGCCCATCATCTAGCCGAAAGCACTTGACGAGTGTCGTCGCGATCGAGCCCGCCAGCTTATCTACTACCGGACCTGAGAGCTCGCAAAAGGTGTGGTAGCATCGTGGCATAACCCACTCCCTTTGCGGTTCCCATATGCAGTCCTTGTGGCCGGATAGCTCGACGGTGTACTTGTAGGCTAGAGCGCACCCCAGAAGGGACCCGATCCGCGTGAAATAAACACTGAAATTCTTTTCGTACTCGCGATTGGAGTGTCAAATACGTTGTAGGACAGCGTGCAGAAACCTATCGTTCCCTTTCGAGACGCTCCAGAACCATTGGCGCGAGAAACATGCCAAGGTTCCCCCGAGAAAGACCTCTACTGCTGCGAGGTCCCAACGTCTCACGTCCACAAGGCTGCTGTGCACGTTTGACCAGAAGAAGTTGTATCACAAATGCAATCCCATGCCTTCTTGACCCTGGGCTCTAGAACATATCTGTCGTTCACAATACCAAATACCCGCCCCTTCCGACTCGCATGGTCCGTTCTTGACCAGGAGTCGATGTAGTAGTACTGCTGTAAGCGGCACAACAAATGTCTCGCACCGGAAACGATCTACTTCGACTTCTTGACAGCCGCCTTGGCGCTCTGCGCCCGGAAGGCAGCCGAGAAGGCATTCCAGCTGACGTAGATGGCGTAGATCGGGATGAAGACCCACAGCATGTTGAAGAAGACCAGGTACAGCCATAGGTAGACGAAGTTGCTCCCGTCCAGCCACTGGTTCCCGGTCAACCACTCGGGGCAGAATGTCATGAAGCCTGGAGAGCGGGGGGGATATATCAGCCTTGGTCGCAGCGCACGCCACCTGGGGCGGGACCTACCTCCGTAGAGCTCAGCCGTGGCAATGATCATCATGATGATGTTCGACCTCGGGTTCTTCTTCGCGATGTCGTAGCAGACGAGGCAGGCCAGGGGCCCCACGACGAGCACGGTCAGGAGCTCCAAGCTGATCACGCCCTGCGATGTCACGACCGTCAGCACCCCGCCCATCTCATTTACGACCTGTCCCAGGCCTCTCCTCGAGCAGTCTCTAGGTATTGTTCTCTCAAGGTGGACATACAGTATCCGCACCAGCCCATCGCTTGTCAGCCTTCGCATAGACCATCCACAGTTGGGCAAAGGGGTTGTCGCCGCCCGCCTGCGCGCCCCAGATCCGGTCGTCGTGCCCAAGGTATCCGCGCTGCGTCGGGTATGCGGACTTCGCCTCGCGGGCGCTGACCTGGTCGAGGGATTTCCAGCTGAAGAAACACTGTGGGTATCGAATTGGGGGGTCAGCATGGGTCCAGTATAACACTCAAGCCATCTGCGGCGCGTTTAGGGGGGGGGGCAACGGACGTGATACAGGAAGCTCCCCTCCAGAAAGAAGTGGATCCCGGCGTCGAAGAGGTGCCAGATAAACAGGAAGCGGTAGCTGTTGGGCGTCGACGCAGCCAGGACCTTCTGAGATGTCCCGTAGGCTACGGCTAGGATGAGGACTGTCGAGGCTAGAGACACTAAGGTCGTGGTGTCGAAGAGGTCTGGAGGCAAACTGGAGCCGGTCGCAGCGTTGGAAGCCATGGTGAAGCGTCGATCAGTTTTCTCGAATGGTGAGGCTTGTGGTATGGAAGGTGTTGACTTTGGCGCTGCCGAGAAGAAAATGACCGTGGGAGTGTCCTGGAGCTCTGAAAGTCAAGCTTGACCTCGCCGTCGTGGAGGTCTGGTCAGGGTCCCATCGGGAGGATCCAGCTCCGAATCCAGAGGCCCGTGCGTCAATCCAGGGATCAAATGCAACCTCATGAGATTACTCGACCGAGATACTTTTTGGCGTTGAAAACATAAAACAACTTGTCACGTGGAGCTTAGCTGTAAAGAATATTGCCCATATCATCATCGCTGTGTAGTGCCGCGCCTTTTGGGGCGAGAATGTACACCGGGCTTTTTATCCTATCGCCTATCAGAGCATCCAAACAAGAAATCACAAAACGCCACAGCAAGTACTTACTCTTCCGCATCGTTGTACTTATTTAGGCCCTGGGCTTGTCATATAGATGGCTGTGGATCCAAGCCCACGGCTGCTTCTCGCGATGTCGCTGGCGAATAGTGACACCTTCACGAACATAGCAGGAGCAGTAAGACAAACCTGACAGGGGGGGGTTAATATTGCGACCTGATTCCATAGTAGACACTTAAAAAAGGGCAATTGGGAATTGTCAATGGTTGAGACGAAGCATTACGATGTACAGAGCTGCAGGACTTCCCAACCAAAAATAAAATTGATTCTCGAGTCTAGGTGAACTGTCCTAGGGGTATGCTGCGAAAATCCATCTCCCTCCCATTTGCTGTACTACCCGCCATCACGCCCGAGCCGTTCCACTCAGTTGTGCCATGATGGCCGAGAAAGAAATCATGCCGAAGACGCCAAAAATTCCGGACTCATGTCATGGGTACCATATCGGAAGTGAGAGACCACTTAGTGGGTGGCCTTCTGCTTGTTGGTCTCGGCAGAGGCCTTGTCCTTTTGCTGCAAGTTGGAGACGAGGTCAGCATATGTTCATACTCACACGGATATCATTCCCGGGTTGTGGGAGCTTACCTCGTTGATAGAGTCGCCGATGTAGTCCTTGCCAGCCTTGGCGCGGTCGGTGATACCGACGTCGCTATCCTTGGCGACCTCCTTGTTGGTCTCCTTGGAGGCGGTGTTGGTGAGCTCAGAGGCCTTGTCTGTAGCGAGTGGTCATGTCAGTATTGGAGGCGAGTGGCGGAAGGCGTGAGATGGCTGGAAACATACCGGAGACGTAGTTGGCGGTGTTCTTGAGGGTATCCATAGTGGCTGTTGGGGGGTAGTTGGATGAGAAATTGTTTGGTTGTGAGGTGCTTTGCTTTGAGTCTTGAGGTTGTTGTTGTGGATGGTGGAAGAAGGAAGTTGAACGGTTGAAGGGGGAGACTTGAGAGCTTTAAGTAGTAAAGAAGAGATGGGTTGGGGCTCAGAGATCAGCAGGGGCCCGACTGACTTGGCCGCCTCTGCCCGTCAACGCTCGCGGAGACTACGTCTCCCCAGTGACACGCGAGCTTGTATTGCTTGCCCGAGGGGCTCTTGCCTCAGCAGAGGACTATCATGTGAATCGGGAGGCTACGTCATGGAGCGAAGGTACTTTGTCGGCCGGGTGGGACCAGCACGCCTTCGGGCTAGAGCATACCTGCACAGAGACCAGCCCCATTGGGCGAAGCTGAAGGGGCGAAGGGGCTAGACCATTGTTTCTGACTATTCTGCGGCAGAGGAGAGAGCCCGCAGGCGCAGCAGAAAGGACCTCTCCCATGCCTCCCAAGTTGGAGGGGCATCGACCTCGGGCATGTGACCTCTGACGTAGGGCCCGGAGCTGTCGTGCTCAGGAGGCATATGGCAATTTCAACATCCCCATAGGACGGAACCCAAATCCCGCGGTCGCAAGATGCCAGCATCCACCTGGCCAGTTTTGAGAGACAGAGCTTGCCACAGGACGCAGCGTTGCGGACAGAACCGAAGCCCTTGGCCTCGTCAATCTGTACTCGCGTCTACCAATACTGACTGGTCGTTCTTCTAGAACCCTTGATGTTGAGCTTCTTCGTGCCGTCTTTCTGTCCGTGAAGCAGCACTCCCAGAGGCTCGTTGACGGAACCGGTGAGAACACGATGACGATGTGGTTGCATGCGAGGCTGTTACCGCAATGGGAAAGTGGGCCCATCAAAGCTGTTCATCGTATTGGCTGCCGTGGCTGCCTCGCCAGCTCTGATCCCTGGCGGAGCTTTCGCCCCGGCCCAAAGCGGCGGGCAGCGGGGCTGCTACTAGGTACTTACGTACTCACGTACTCTGCTATGTATGTAGTAATGCCCGCTGCCGTTGGTGGGCCAATCCTCCGCGGGTCCATACGTCACTGCGGGGTTCTCACAGCAACAATACTGAGTACACAAGTTGACACCAAATGGTTTGCCTGCGGTACAGACATGGGAAAGTCTCACCAAAATTCCCCCATCTCGCGCTACGATGTCACAGAGCCGTGAGGGACCCACTCGATGGTTCCTGCAGGACGCCCCCGCGAATCCCCATGCCCATCTGTGCGTCTTTCCGGCGGCGAGCCCAGATCTCGATCCTGCTGCGCTTCTTCTGATCGACGTTCGAGTGGCGTCCGGACCGACCACTCCGCTATGACGACTCTCGGCCCCGCGCAAGCCGCATCTGCCCAGCCACGGGACGTGCTCCAGCCTATGAGGCTTGTCGCATGACACGCAGCGAAGACGGTATGCTGTGCAGCCTCCCGGCGGGCCTGGTGCTTGCAGGGGCCGGCGGTGGGCCTCGGTATGGACCATAACCATCATGGACCTCTTGTGTATCCCGTAGTGCAGTGTCCCATCACGATCTCTGCCCCTCGTCCGCCCTCCACGTCTTCCCGGAATCTCACGACATGGCAAACACCTCGCCTGAGGCAGGCCCGAAGTGCCACCGAGCGCCCACGATGATGCAGGCGCCTTGAGCTGCGCCGTAGTGCGTGGGGGACAAGCGGCAAAAGGACAGACAGCCTCGGCCTTATGGGCGAACCGAGACTGGCGTTACACATAGGACGTAGGACGCCCGCCTCGACGATAGCCTCGTGCCCCTTTCCGCCGCACGCGAAGTCCAGGCACCCAGCATCGAAGCCGTCGGCCAGCCACGGTGTGCCCCATGTCCTCCCCCTTCGCAGCCTCTCTTCCTCCTGTCTGTCGACTGAGCTCGTCAGCAGTCCTTCCCCATACCAGCATCAATCCTGTCCCTGACCTCGCCGGAGGGACCACTGCTCCGGATCTGCCAACACGAGACGTGTGACGCCCGACATTTCCAAAGGGACTTCTATATCTCGTTTCGGCGACAGGGAGCTGCAGAGGGTATTTGATAGCCAAGCGACATCATCAGGCTGCAGTACCATCCGGGAACTTGTACAACGGACAAGGACGGTTGCCGTCACTACCCAAGCGTGCCGCACGTGCATTGTTGCACAGGTAGAAAACATGAGCCTAGGGCAGTACAAAACGAGACCGAGGAGCAATCTTGTGCAGGTCATGTCACTTTGAAGGCACCCCGACTCTCTCGGCTTCCACAGCTCTCCAAAGTTGGCAAGCCCAATGCCCTGGAATCTCTACGATGAACCAGTGTTCTCGAGTCATTCCATGGCGCGATCAGCCGGCCTAGTTATAGCTGGAATTGTGCCGCAATGGAATATGTAGGAGGAACTCGGTCTCCGCACGATCAACCACAAATAGCACAAGTGTGCTCAGACTGCTGTCGCCGCTTCTGCCGAGTCTGCTAACCCATTGCCAAGCTGATGGGAACATGGTGGAGGACTTGGAGGGGCGTGTTACCATGCTGGACATTGGATCAGGGCTGAGAAGGGGGAGGGGGACTTCTGCCGGCGGCGCCCTTCAGCATCATGCTGCCTGATAACCTCCACGTTTGCTCTGGCTTGAGATTGTGACGGACTACATCGTTCGAACCACGGTATATATATGATATTCAAGTAGGGAACTAATGGTAGCTGCTGTATTTGTCAACGAAGCAAGTTTGATGGATCATCGCCAAACACACTCTCAAAGCGAACCTCGCAGCAAGGCATCGGATGTAGGAGACGTATGGTTCTGTCCGACACTCCAATAGCATTTAAGCTGATTCTATCATTAGAGGCCGGTTGTTCCATGGGCACCCCACCCCACAACCCACCTCGACGACCGCTAATCTGAAGTATTACACCTCAAGATGGCCGGCCGCACTGCTACTCTTCCTGCATTCGATGGGATGACCACATGCTATTTGCCCGACCACGGTTTGAACACACAAAAAGAAATACAGTTTGTACAATGTGCACTGCGCGTATACGCGGGCAAACATTAACGTTTTCATGAAGAGGGGTACGTTTCTGCTATTAGCCTCACCCTCGGACGAATTGTCATCCAGTCTCGGGGTTTCCCAGGCGACACCACGTGGAGGTTGCAGAATCCGATTTCCGTCGCCCATAAAAATACTATAAGAATGCAGGGAAAAGAAAGAAAAAAAACGCTGAAAAAAAAACAAAAAAAAAAAAAACGCTACAAAAATAAAACGCTACAAAAAAAAAAAAAACACTACAAAAAAAAAAAAAGAGAACTGATGAAAAAAACAAGGAAGAAAAAAAAATAAAGAAAATAAAGAAAATAAGAATACTTCCCCGCCCCTAAGTAACCACTACAGCTGGCCTTCCAGCCCCTCCTCCCTCACCTCCCCCCCCCCGACCCGACGCCAGCGCCGGCCGGCCACGGCGATGGCCGCAGCCACCACCGCGCCCGCCAGGGCGCCGACCGCGTACGGCCCACGGCCCTGGGCGGCGGCGATCCTCTCCAGGGCGACGGCGATCCTGGTGAGGACAGCCCCGTCCTCCGCCCCCAACACGACGACCATCGTCGCCGTCACCGTCGCCGTCGCCGTTGTCGTCACCACCGTCGTCATGGTGGTGGTGATGGTGGTAGTGGTGGTGGTGTTGGTGTTGGTGCTGGTACTGGTACTGGTGCTAGTGCTGCTGCTGCTGCTCGTCAGTGGTTAGTACTTCGGCGGCCGAGCAGGAGAAGAGAAAACGAGAGAAAACAATCCATTGTCAGTCCAGCTTATATTTTCGAAATCTTGCGGTCCAAAGTTCCTTCCGAATGCGAGACGCAGATGAGGCATACTTTCCTCAAAAGCACCAGTGAGCCCAGCAGACAGTTTGAGCCAACTGCCCGAGTGCCAATGACGCTGAGATTCCTAAAGCACCTACCTCCGTCCAAAAGCTTTTACAGAAGCTTCCTTCATCTTTCAAAAGCTTTCAGCTTTTCTCAAAGGCTGACACTCGGTGACTTGACCACCAGCTCCTTCTGTGGTTCCCAGCACTCTCAAAACATCTCTCTTGTGACTGCACTGGTGACCATTCCAAAATCCATCAACATCATCCCAACTGAAAGAGCGAACTGTGTGTTATTCACTACAAGGTTTACACCAACATCTCCATCCAGTCTCAGGAGCAGGCCCCCAATCCACGTTCTTACACTCCAACTATTGTCATCAGCAACCTCAACTCCATTATCAATGACATACGTCTGTCTGCTTTGTTCATTACCAAATCCGCACGTCTGTCCAGAGTCAGATTCTCAGGCTCTCACATCTGAAACACTCAGTACTTGGCGAAAAGTTCATGTCATCCAATGCCGTATCCTCTCCTGCAGTCAATATATCAACAGACAATGCCCAACAAATCATTGTGCAAATACTGTCCTCATCCAATGTCACAAGCCGAGCGGATCTTCTGCGGATTCTTTGCCTCAGTTCGAATGGTCACTTGCACCCGGAACGACTCTGGCAGACCAGTCCGAGTTCCCTCTCAGCCATCGCCATACACGTTGCAGATCTTACGCCTATGTTCGCGTGTTGTGCTGTCTTCTCTACTTGGTGAGTCTATGCTCTATCTTATCAGTTGGTTAGTACTTCGTGTGGCGTGTCTTTATGGTCCTGCCGGCAAACCTAAACATTTGTCTCTCTTCTTCTATCTTTGTTCACACATTCTCGTCAATACTCTTCTTCTCTTCATTCGATCGCGGTCCAAATCCTCCCCACCAGAATCAATTGCAGACCTGCCTTCTGGCCTCTGTGATAATTGGACGTTCAACATACGCCTTGGGGTGTCGACTATGTCAAGGTAAGTCTACCGCCCTCGTTCAACTTTTTGATGGCATCTGATACTGAACTTGCTGGTCATAGGCTGTCCCTCAAGAGTTCGCAGCAACATTTCTTGATCAAGACATGGCAACAGACAAGGTGGAATGGACTCCTCGGACTGAAACAAAGCTCATTCAAGTCCGGGAGATATCAAAGATTCTGTTCATATGAGGGTCTACGAAGCAATTCTTCTACTATTTATCCTCTCGATGATTCTGCAAGCGTCGGAAACAGATGGGAGGTCCGCTCAGACGATTATGGTGTGGATGTTACCATAGCGAGAACCGATGTGGAATTTGTTGGTGTCGTCGGTACGACATGAAGGACAAATCAGCATACTATGAGGGAGGAAGGAGCTCGGGCAGGAACCGTGCCTAGCATTGAGCTGGGCAACATCATCAATTGTTAGATTAGTACTGGAGGGAGGCCGCCCAGCAGAGGATATCAGGGGGGCACGATTTCATCTACTATCAGACGCTGCCCTTACAGTTATGCTGGCCTCAGGGCCATCCCTTTCTTTAAACTACCAAGCCTAGGGTGATTCCCTCAGGTAGACCGCTAGCTGAGGGCTAATACAGTTTGATCGCGTCATTTCGACGGATACGTTCGTCTCAACGTATTCCTTTGAGGACAAAGGCCATACAGGAGCGGCAATTGTTGGGCGTGGCATTTCGCCGACATTCTCTCGGCAAGTGCCTGTAGGATTGATTACCTGGTTTATCCACCTAGGAAAGCCTGGTGGATTCACCCAAGAACACCGTATGGATTCACCTGAGGAATGTTCGGTGGATTCATTACAGGAATGTTTGATGGAACTATTATGTAATGCCCATTTTCATGCTTTATACGTTTTAAGCATTCACCTTTGTTATAAGAAAGGGCATCCTTTCTTAATATACGAGTATTGCTATCATTTGGTTGCTACGCAAGCCTATTCTCTAAGCACTCTCGGCTACTGCCGTTGGGGCGGGCCACTGGCACTTCGAGACCGGCCAATACTATATTCAGCCGCACTTCTACGAACAAAAGGCTGTGGTACTTCGCTTCGCCTAGTTGTAGGCACTGAAAGCTGCACAGAATGCACAGAATTATCGTCGAGGACATGTCGGAGTGAACATAAGACATTCACCACAATCCAGACATCGACCGCTTTGGCAACGGCAGCTGTCTTTGTCTGGAGATTTCGTGAAAGCCTGTCAAGTTCTCCTGGAACGAGGATATACGTTGCCTTTAGATAGATAGAGAGCTAATGTATGCAGCTCATCTCACGATCTTGACCCTGGTGTTTTCCTTGGGCGCTAGCTACTCACTCGTTGTTGAGTAGGTGCTTCCACCTTTCCAAGTGCAGCATGCAATGCGTGCTATAGTAAGTCGCACGGCCACGTTGATCAGCCGCTGGCACCCAATCTAGCGAACGGTGTCGAGGTGTTCGCTGGCCTAAAATCGCTAGAATACATCAATATAACGCTATCTCTAAAGTCATCTAGTTATCAATATAAATAACGGCGGGACGCGGACGGTTATAAGCTACGTGGCTACTTACCGGAGAGATAACAATTTAAGAGCCTGTTTCATTCTGTCCCCCAGTAACCACAACTTTATCAAAACCGGCCACTTGGCACGAAGTGGCATCCAACAAATACTCAAAATGGGCGGGCAGACGAGCAGACTGCGAGGATTTCGCCGTCTTGAGGACAAATATTTGCCTAATATCGACGACTCACCATCCCAATCACGTCCCGAAAAGAGTGAGATCGCGGAAATGCCGCCGTATTTCATCTTAGAGGCACATCACAATCAGACGCAAAGCCGCCTGCACCGTCTTCCCGACTCGATTATCATCAAGGTGTTCCAAAAGCTGGATGACTGCAGTGTCGAGTGCCTCCGGCGCGTCTCTCGAAAGTTCGCCAGCCTTTGCGGCGAGGCCTTGCTCGGGCACTTGCAGCTGCCTTTTGATTCTAACGCTGGCTTCCGCAAAATGCAGACTGATGCCGGCACCAGATATCCGGACTGGACGCCAGGGCCTTTTTCATGGCCACGGCCGAGCTCGATCAGCGGTTTCAAGGCCGAGTTTCTCCAACTCCTCTACAAAGATGAATACTGCGAAGTATGCCGGACAGCCCGCGAGGCACCTGACTGGGAGGACAGGATCAACAAGTTGCGCAGGTACCTGCACTGCTCCGCGTGTGGCCATGACCACCCAGCATGCCTTTTCTCAATTCACCAGCGTCACAAGGAGACATCATCCGATCGAGTGTGCATCGGCCACGAGGGCTATTTTCGTCTCTGCCACCACGACAAGGCTAAGTTCACCTGGAAAGAGATCGGAGAACAGCGCCTCCGTCAACCTGACTCCCTCGGACGAGTAATAATCACCGGATGCGACAAAACAGGTCACCTCATGACCTGCCGCAAGCAGAATTGGTTCGAATGCCTACTTTTCTTTCTCTTACTCGGCAGAGGCCGCGATTGCGGATGTTTAGAGTCGCACTACCTCTACCCCACGATCTATATACACGAAGATAAATCCTTGTCGATGCTATGGAATGCACACATTGATCTTGCCAAGGAAGATCAGCCAGTCACCTTGCAGGCTCTCTCCCGGCGGCTCGGACGGGCTCATAAATTACAAGGACGGTTCATCTGCCCGATCGTAACGCCTGGATACATACCTCCGCTTCGTTGTTTCGACCCAAATGATTGTGATTGTCTGGGATTTGAGAGACCGCCCGGCTTTGATTGGAGTCCTTTAACCCCCTTGGACAAGAGCAGATCATGCCGGTCGAATCCTGCGAGACAAATCCGCTGGTTGTCGCAGGATACTCGAGGGCGATACGGACCTCAGCCCGACGATGAGCATTGGAGTGAAACGCCGCATCAACCAGACCCTAGACCTGCTTCCAAGCCACCCGCCCGACGCGGTCGTTGCAAAGGGGACTTACAATGCCATGGAATCCGGGTAGCTGGTGGCGGCAGAGACGTCGTCAACGGTCCCGGTTGCCTCGACATCAATGTCAGGCCATGTCACTGGGGCGGCCGCTGTCTTGTTGTGCGATACAAACGATCATGGATCGACAACGACAAGATGGGCCCTAACTGGTACCACTCGCTGAGCCCGGAGTCATACAACCTACGCAAGGATGACGAGGCGCACGGGGTCTTATGGTGTAGATCCCGCAATTGTTACAACAACAGGGGCGTTCCCTCGTTCTCACGGTTGATAGAGCGCTCAGAGTACCAGCGCTCGTGTCCTCGCACGTGTGTGTAGTTGTGTGGAGTCGGGGCGAGAAGGGACGGCAGAGGAGGGCTTAAAGTTTAGGGAGGCCTGGTGGCCGTTCTGTCCGACTGAGGCCGTTGGATACAGTGGCGCGGATTGCTGGTAAGAAGGATGAAAAGCGAGGTTGGGGGAAGGGGGAGGTGGCAGCTCGATCGTCTAGCCACGTACATGGTGGCCTGAGAGAACAGGGAGGGGAAAAAAAAGCACAAAAGATTGCTTCCCGTACCGAGAGTTGAACTCGGGGCTCACGCTTGAGAGGCGTGAATGTTGACCGCTACACCATACGGGATTGGGCTTTGTTGTTGACTTTGCGTCGGTTGGAAATGGTGCTCAACATCTGCCTGATAGATGGGTTCGAAAGGCTTCTGCTCTGCCTCGGCTCCTATAGGTCTTGGTCTGAAGCCTGCAGTGGCCTGCTCCTGGAGTCTGGACAGCAAGATGACTTAGATGAGGCCGTGCTGGAACATCGAGACGGGTACTACCACCGGTACCAGCTGGCGGAGTCACTGAGTCTTGCGATGAATGGGTTTGGCCTTGACTGGCATTTTTCTCTTGAGGGTTCAGTCTCAGTCTCTAATTACATACTTTCATTCAGCATGCCAACATTGAAGCTCTCATCCTCCGCACCCAGAGACCGCACACGGGTGAAGCCCTCGCGATGGCAGGCCCTGTGGATGCCATTCGGGGTCTAGCTCCAGCGCGCTTTATTGCAGAGTCCAGTCGCGACTTTCAGAGGTCTAACCTGTAAAGCGAAACACACCAGTGAGCGCTGGCGGATCTAAAGATATATGCCAAAGGTCTATACTGCCAACATCGTCGTCCGCCGAATATGATCAACACGAAAGAGGCGTCAGGCCACCTGCACTTCGAGACCCACAGCCTGCCATTCTCCACAGCACACTCGGTGGGCTGTCCACATGTCATCATCTGAGGACGTCTTGTTTAAAAAAAAAAAAAAAAAAGGCTCCTGGACAAGGCCGAGTGGTCCGAGTGCGACGTTCCCCCGCTCGCTGCGCCAAGAAACTGGCGGCTTGGTGATGCGACGCGATGCGCCAACACTGCATGCTCGCGGGGCGCGGCCCGTCCCCTCCAAGCGTCAAAAGGGAACGCCAACCTCGGCGGGGACGGTGACACCTGGTCGCGCTGGTTTCTCGCCCCGCGTCTCCCACCCCACAGCTCCTCTCCACGGATCCTGTGCTGGGATGAGCGACCGAGAGGGTTCAACAAGGCACGGTGGCATGCTTGTCTGCTGCTGCTGCTGCTGCTGCTGCTGCTGATCACCTCACCGCCCGCACGTGTCCCAGCTCGTCATGTTCGCGTCGAGGTGCCACTCCGTCAGCCTGTCCAGCAGCACAGGGTCGATCTCCCGGTTCGCCTTCATGAAGACGGTCTCGTACGGGTGCACGTTCGTGCCGAGGTAGCTGTCCCGGTACAGGAAGTCGTCGGGGCGCCCGGCCTCGTCGCAGAAGCTCTCGAACGAGCCCCGCGAGTGCGGCGCGGTCATGACGACGTCGACCTCGTAGCCCTGCGACTTGATGAGCGTCGTGATGCCGATCTCGGCGTGCACCGCCTTCTTGAGCGACGAGAAGCACGGCGTGAAGCCTACGGGGTCTAGGCGCGAGCCGTAGAAGTCGGTCACGGAGGCCGAGAGCGCGAGGTCTGGGTCCAGCAGGATCGACATGCCGATGTCGTCGGTCGCGAGGAGCATCGACTGCAGGTGGATCCGTGGGTGGCAGTTGAGGGTCGTGCCCACGAGCTGGCACAGGAGGCGATGTCTCGGTCAGCACCCGAAAGAAAAGGAAGAAAAAAAAAGGAAAAAAAAAAAAAGGCGCCCGGGCGGCGGGAAACCTACCTTCACCTTGTCCGTGATCTTGCCCAGGAACGCGTCCATCCAGCAGCTAGGGAAGTACGTCGGGGCGAACGGGCCGCGGATGCTCGCGTTCATCGTGATGAACCGCCGGTACCGCTTCCACAGGTCGTCCTGCCGCAGCACCTCGCCGTGCGCGCCGATGTCGAAGCACTTGTTCTCGCGCCGCACGACGCGGATGTTGGGCAGGTCGGGCAGCATGTCGGTCGCGTTGGTCTCGCCGTTGAAGACGAACACGAAGTCCGCCCCGCCGTGCAGCCCGTTCCTGATGAAGAAGTCGAAGTTGGCCCGCGCGTTCTCCGACTCGGCGTACGTGTACAGCACGAGCGGCCGCAGGCTGTCGTCATCGCCGCCGCTGCCGTCGCCGCTCGCGCTCGCGCTCTCGTTCGCGCTCGGGCTTGTGCTCGGGCTTGTGCTGGCGCCGCCCAGCGAGGGCAGCTGGGAGAGGACACCGTCCGCCACCTGCGGCCGCAGGTACCTGACGCTCCAGATGAGCCAGACGAACAGCAGCGCCGCGGCGGCGGCGGTCCTGTTCCAGCTCAGCAGGGAGGAGCCGGTGATCTTGGCCATCGCGCCGGAGGGGAGGTCGTACGGCCACGGGGGGGGGGAAGGGTAGCCGGGAGAGAGAGATGTGGGGGGCCCTTGGGAGTTTTCCGTCTATGAGCCCTCCATACAGCAGAAGGGCGCTCGAGGGTGCGATTAGCGGCTACACGGAGCGCCTGCAGATGACCGTCACAAGCATTACCACAGGCAGGTTACCGTTGAGAACCGACTTGCAAAGGACAAACGCAAAAGAAGGGTCCCCGTCCCCCTTCCGCCTTGGACGCCCGCGCATTCTGATACTCGTGTGGGCCCCCCCCGGTGGCCCCCGTGCGCCCCCTAGGGATGAGGATTACGCGTGCGGTTTAGTCCCTTGCCGACAGGTTCCACATTCGTGGCGCATGCAGGGGAAGCGCTGAAGTGGTTCCAGCCGTGCCGTATTTCCGCGACGTGCTTCCGTGTCTCTCCAGTTGGGAATGGGACTTCATTATTCGGCGTTGTAGGTCGAAGGGAGAGCCGAACTGTTATTAAAAAAAAATAAAAAAATTCGAAGCAGTTTGGCCTGTTTAATGGCTGGCATATGAAAGCATAACGCATAACGCGTTGACGGTTTTAAGTTGAAAATTGCAGTCCAGAGCCAGGGTACGCAGGGGCCCTTGCCAACAGCACACCTACGCCTTGGTCAGCGAAAAGTATATTTCGTATTTCGGACTACTTAGTATAACTCAAAAAGTTAAGACAGAAGACTTTTTGGGAGCGGCAGCCCAGCCAGCCAGCCAGCCGCCCACGCCGGCCATTTGTACGGCTGGAGGCGTGGGCCTGACTCGCCGCTCGATCACGACGTGCAGTGGACAGACTGCAACCCTCCGATGCGCGGCTCACTCCTCTGCACTGGCTCATGAGGCCCCTATGACCACTGCTGGTCTCGCTTCGTTGCACGGCCCCCCCTCGCGACGCGAAGATAACGAGACCCGGTGAGAGCGGCTTGATGATCGCGTCTGGGAGAAGCAACAGGGCGACGCGCGGGCGGAGATGGCTGGCAAGGGAGGCCAGATAAGCGTGGAATGTAGCTGACGAAGCTGAACCAGCTGACGACCGGCCTTTCCATGGCGATAGTACCAGTCTGATGTTGCCTCGCACTAGTCGCGGCTGGCCACGAGAGACGCTGGCTGTCCGAGTCCGCAGCGACCACGGATCGAGCATGTTCGTGACGCATCGGCCTCTGCAGACACGCCACGGCCCGAGGGCCTCACACGTCCGTCAGCGGAGGGGCACTTCTCACGCGGCCCGAGATGCTCAGGAGCCAGCTGGATACGGCTCGCAAGCCCGGGAGGGACGCCCCTCAGCAGAGCCGGGCGTCATCCTCAGCGCGCTGGATGCCACCGAGGGACGATGGTTCCGGATGAGCCTTTTTTTCCTGTGAAAGAAGCTTCATCCGACCAGGCGACCACGCCTCGACACGGCCGCATGCCGGCGAGCGCCGGCGAGTCCCGTCTGCCCACCACCCTCTGCCCGCGCGGCGCAGGGTGCCGGGGCGGGACGGGAGGGAGGGAGAAAAGAGGCCCCGTCCGTCCAGCAGGGCGGCACGCGGGCGGCCCAGGCGAGGCTAGCAGGCCGCCCTGCCCTCCAGCCCGCGTCTCGATCGAGGCTGGCCGTGCCTGGGCGGGCGTCCCGTGCCCTGGGCTTAGGCCGCATTTGTGTGCCCGGCAGAGCCGGCCGGCTGCCTTTGGGGACGATGGACATTGTGCCGGTGCCCTCGACGGGCGGACTGGCGCCTACTCGGTACAAGTCCCTCTGTGCCTTTCTCGAGCCCAAGGCCGGGCCGCCGTCACTGCGGTTGGTGTTGAGTCACCTCCGCCAGCGCGGACTCAATCTTGAAGGACCCACAGTCCCATGATGGAGACCGTAGCTCCCTACTGAGTAGCCCTGATCACGATGATGGCCCCACTGAGCAGACGCACCTGCTCCAGGTGCGGTCATGATGGGCGGCGATGCTGGCGACAGGATTCATCGCCGCAGAGGGCCTCCAAGGCGTGGGTCGTCTGCTGCACCAACATGTGCCGGGCTGCGTTTCGTCCAGGAGCATCACTGACATCACCGATCTCCCTGCCGTCGTCCCGTAGACGTGCGCAGCCCATGATCATGAGATACTCAGTAGTGCTGTGTAAGTATAATCACTGGAAGGAGGAGATTTCTCGCCGGGCCCCCTGAGGGCCGCAGCCTGAGATTGGACCACGGGCCTGCGCCAAAAACTTCTCCTGCCCAATTCGGTATTCTGGGCCACCTCATTGGTGCGCTGGGCTGGGCTGTCGCACAAGCACACACACACACACACATCGATTCTTAGAACTAACTTTCCCCTCCCCCCGCAACCCGTACAACCCAACAACGCGGGGAGAGAGAAATTGGCCTCAAATGGATTTGATTGCTCGATTTATCGTTTGCACGAGGAGGACAGGGCTACGTAATTCGGCGACGTGGGCGGATCCGCAACCCCGGAAAAGGACGGAGAGGGGCAATCGTTTTCCCCGGACGCCCACGACGTCGCGTTTTCTGGGGGACGGTGTGTGGCCACTGTGGGTTGATGCGGGGGGGAGGAGGGAGGGAAGGCCACCGGCGGGCGAGCGGAGCCAGGATGGTGGGTGGGTGGGCTGGCCTCTCTTCTTCGCTCGAGGCCCTCACTCGCCTCGCATCGTCCGTACCAGGGTGGATGTTCCCGGAAGGCCAACCCAGCCCCATATCGCGCTGCGGGACTTGGCCGAGCCTTCGCGAGCCAGAATATGGGGGGGGGGGAGGGTTGGATGGGTGGTGGTGGTGGTGTGGGTGTCCTAGCGTGAAACCCCTACGGCGTACTCTGTGACTAGCCTGTGGGGAGGGAAGGGTTTAAAGAAAAATAAGGGCTGCGAGGGACGAAATTATCTCGGACGCGGTGTGAAGGCCCCCCCCCCGGCATCGTGTAGGATCGATCATCTTCCTGGCGAGCCGAGGCCGGTCGGGCGAAGACGGTGGACGGTCGGAGATGGCTCGTGGTCGAACGAACTAGGTAAATAGACGGGCACGCGAGATATTATTTTATTCTTTGGTGTGGGATAATTTAGTACTGTCGATAGGGGACGGACTCCGACGTACAGGGAATCCACAATCCACAACCCACACGCACGCATGCACGCACGCACGCACGCACGCGCATCCCGGCCCTGGGCGTTAGATCTGAGGCCGAGGGGCGCGAGCTTTGTGTAGGATACATGGCAGTACCGTCGAGAACCCACAGCGCCGGGTCCCAGCGATCGAGGGCAGATCGTGAGCCTACATAGGACCGCATCCTGGCACAGCTGGTACCATAGTATGCGGTGGGAACTCGGTCTCAGGCGGGCCGGGGGGGGGCGCCGCGGCCAGCGTTGCCAGCCTGCAGAATTTCAGAGAAAGTGAGCGAGCGAGGCGAGTGAGTGAGTGGCATTTGACCAGGTCGAGTGGTGTCCGGACGCCCGAGCAGCGCCTCAAGCCCCCCTCCCCCCGGCCGTTTCGTCACGATCACATGCCTGGGGGCTGCCCGGCGCCAGAAGCTGCCAGATGCGGGCCCTCCGCTTCGAACGCGCGCACATGCATCCTTGGAACAACGACGGCCGGGTTCAGGCCAAGGCCAGCCCGCCGGGCAGCTGACGATCCGCAGCTGACCCTATCCTGGCGGGCGGGCGGCTCTTGCGCCGACGCTGAGCGCTGGGCCTCCTGCTGCTATACCAGGTACATAGTAGATGAAGCGCCAAGGGGGGCGGTTGTTTTTGTTGTTGTTGTTGTTGTTGTTGTTGTTGTGTGGGACCCGTCGGGGTACTGAATAGGAGAGTGTGATCAGTAACTTGCGGAACTGGGTATGACTATCTCGATCTGTCGAATTTCAGCAGGCGGTGAGGTGGTCCACCTCGTGTAAGTAGCATGCCCCGTAACTACTACTAAGCCCAGTTCCCAGTCGTAGCAACGAATATGTACTAAGGCAGTCCCAGCAGCTCGAAGTCCAGGCCTGCCAGCCAGCCCAGCGCCCAGCCAGCCACACGCGAGCACACACATACTGGGTACGCACTCCGCAGTGCCCCTCGACCCTCGCCCCGACAGGGACAGCGCTGGTCGGCCCCAGAGTTTCTGGAGGTCGCGTGGACCACTGAGCAGCAGCCGTCGCGGGGGCCACCTGGAAAGCAACGGGGCGCTGCGTGGGCGGGTGCGCGCTAGCGAATTTCCCACGCACGACCCACGCTCCTCTGCCCCGGGAAACGGATCCGCTCCTGCAGCAACGCTGCGAAGGGCGTGGCGTGGGAGAGGTACCTGCTGGGGGCCCGGGTACCGCGCGGTACATTGGGGAGGGGGGGGCCGCCCTAGACCACCACCACCACCACCACCACCACCACCACCACGACGGCGCGCGCATCATCGAGCCGTCACCTGCGGATGGGCTGCCGAGGAGGTGCGCACCGCCGCCGCCGCCGCCTGTGATGTGTGTATGATGAGACGAACTGCACAGCATGTGTGGACGAAGAGGGCAGAAGGCTCGACGTCTCGTGTCATGTCGTGTCGTATCGTATCGTATCGCATCCCCGTCGGAAGCCGCTGTGCCGCGCGATGCCGCGAGGTTGCTTGCTGCTATGGATGGCATGTAGTACTATGGTATGTACTGTAGCATGTACCCAGAGGTACCCGCAGGTACTTGTCTACAGCACCGTACACCCAGCATTATGCTCGCTCGCTCGCGGGCGGAAGGTCCTACCCCAGGATCCTGGGCCCCGCCGGGCCAAGGCAGGAGAGGGGAGGGAACGTGGAGCAACTTTTATAATCTCGAACACCTCGCTCGTCATTTGTTGTATTTTCTCTCCTCTGGTTTTGTTTCGGCCGCGGGCTAAGTCTCGTTCTCCTCCCTGCTGAGTAGATGCTCCATCCCGACCTTCGAGGCCAGGAGGCACTCTCGCGTCGTCGTCGCCGTCGTCGTCAGCCCTATTTCGAGGGAACAAGGCGCCCGTGTCCGTGAAGCCTCCTTCGCCCTGCTCGCTGCACACATCTGGGGCCCGTACCGTCGTCGTCTCTCTCTCTCTGTCTCTTTTTTCTCTCTATGCCACCACTCAAGACCAAAAAAAACTCTCGTGCAGATAGCAGCCGGTGAACAATCTTCTGGAATCCTTCCCAAGACGCTCCACATAGTTCCCATTGAGAGTGACAATCCCACCCTACTATACCCTTATCCCGCGAGACCAGACCAGACCCCTCCCGTCCAGACGAGAACGAGGGACTGCGAGACGACACACCCCTAGAGAAAGACCGACCACCCTTTTCTCCTGTGCCATAACATGCTATCGCCCGACCGGGGCCACAACACGCGACCGGTCGATTCACGATGGAGGCGGACCAGCTGATGGCGCTGCTGCGCGACGCGGGCCACGCACCGCCCACCGAGGCGTCCCAGGACGACGACGTCGCCATGGCCGAGTCCCCGAGCCAGCACGACGAGGACTCGACCTCCGACCAGGCGGCCTTCACGCCGTCCGACGCCGGCCCCGACGGCCCGCCCGACGGTGCCGCGCCCGCCGGCGCCGGCGCGGCAGACCCGGCCTCCAAGAAGAGGAAGAAGTCGTCGTCGTCGTCGGCCGCCGACACCGACAGGGCCGCGAAGCCCGTCAAGAAGCGCGCCCCCCAGGCCTGCCAGGAGTGCCGGAGCCGCAAGGTCCGCTGCGACTACAAGGAGAAGGACGGATACGTGACCAACTACCCTTGTGGGAACTGCCGCCATGCCATGGTGCAGTGCATCATCCCGCCTAGCAAGAGGAAGAGGTGAGTTCTTTTTTTTTTTTCTTCTTCTTCGGGTCGGGGGCACGGCGATTCTGCTCTTCTTCTTGCCGCCTCCAGCTTTTCGGATGCCTACAGCGAGAACAGGAGAACCAAGGCTAACACAACACAATTCTAGGCGCCAGACGCAGTCTCTCGTTTCCAACCCCTCCATCCTGCCAAACCCACCTTCTTCGCTGTCCCTCGACATAGGTCGGCCAGCGAGCGATGATCCTCTCCCGCGTGCGCGTGACTCGTTCTCGGAGATGAGTAGTAGCCAGGGTCCGCTAGCAGCACAATCTTGTAAGTCCCCCTGCCGCCGCGGCTGGCGTCGGACATCTTCACATGTCAATGCCAAGGCCATTGCACCCACTACGTCGGGTTCCTTACTCACCCTCACCCACCTGAGCAGGTCGGACCTATGGCAGCGGGTCAGCAGCAGCATCACCACTCCCCTGGGGGCCGGCCGAGGAATCCCAGGCATGGCTCGCGCTCGTGCCGCCCTTCATGCGCCCGCCGGCTGCAGGGAAGATCACCCGCGAGGGCTTGCAGTACCTGCAACAGATGGGCGCCCTGGAGCTGCCCAATCGCGCCCTCGAGAAGCAGCTGCTGCTGGCATACGTCGAACACGTCCACCCTGACTTCCCCGTGCTGGAGCTCCACGACTTCATCCGACGTGTCAGCGACCGGAGCGGGCGCCATGGGCAGCTCAGCTTCCTCCTCTACCAGTCCGTCATGTTTGCCGCATCGGCATTCGTCGAGCTTGCCCACGTGACGGCAGCCGGCTTCAGGAACCGGAGGGCCCTACGGCGTTCCATATTTCAGGCGGCCAAGCTGCTGCACGACTTCGACTACGAAAGTGACAAGTTCACCCTCACCCAGTCGTCGCTCCTGCTGTCCTTCTGGTACGACGCCCCGGACGACGCGAAGGAGACGTGGTACTGGTCCGGCATCGCAATCGCCCAGGCCCAGGCCCTCGGGCTGCATCGCACCACCGTGAACACCAACCTCGACCCGGTGAGGAGGCGGCACCGCAGGAGGATATGGTGGTCATGCGTCATGAGGGACCGGCAGATCGGGCTCGGCATGTCGCGGCTTATCAGGGTCAAGGACGAGGACTTCGACATCCCGATGCTCGAGGAGAACGACTTCGAGATCGAGGTCCTCGCCGACAACCTGCTGTTCGCCCGGGAGGACTGCCCCATGCTGTACGATGTCGGCACGCAGCAGGAGCTCGCGGAGATGTGCGTCGAGAAGGCTAAGCTCTACGTCCTGGTCGGGCGCGTGCTGAGGGCCGTCCAGTCGTTTCACGATGCTGCAAACACCCGCACGAGCTCGTCCCCGGCGACCATCGTCGACAACCTGCAGGCCCTCGACAAGGTGCACCGCGAGCTCGCCGCGTGGGCTGCCGCGCTCCCGCCGACGTGCCAGTACCGGAAGCTGGAGCGCTGGGATGTCGAGCACGGCCGCACTCCCGTCTCGATGCAGCGGTGTCTGCTGCAGATGCTCTACCAGACCACGGTCGGGAAGATCTACCATCCCCTGATCCGCCCCTTGCGCATTCAGGAATCCAGGCTGGACCCAGCCGCGGAGCAGCACATCTCCCTGGTAGCTCGCCAGAAGTGCAAGGGGGTCGCTACCGAGATCACCCGGGTCGCTGGCGAGATGCACGAGCTGGAGCTGGACAGGTTCTTCCCGACGACAGGTGTGACCGTGATCATGCCGGCGATGCTGGTCCATCTGCAGGATGTCAGCGACCCCGTCAAGGCGACGCGTGAGGAGGCGCAGAGAGGCTTCGACACGTGCATGGGTGTCCTGCGGACGCTCCGCGAGACGTACGCGGCGGCTGAGTACGCGGCCATCTTCATGGACAACGTGATCAGGAACAAGCCTGGGGTCGAGCGATCAGCGCCACCGCCAGCCGACACCGTGAACGGGGCAAGCATATTGCCGGCCGCAGGCCACTCACCTCACCCGTTGGCGGCACTAGGCCAGCCGTTTACGAACGGATACGCGTCGATGCCGCCGCCTAGAGCGATGGGAAGCCTGTCCCAGCAACCTCACGACACACTACAGCCGGAACTGGCTGCGATGGGCCTTGCCGCGATGCCCGTCCTATCACAATCGCCGCTGGTTGGCGGTCTCGAAGCGATGCAGATGCCCATCGGGACGCTACAGCCAGAAATTATGCCAGCAGCAGCAACAGTAGAGCCGTGGCCCGTGGAGCTGATATCGCACGAGCAGAGCTCGGATGGGTCGGTCTCCATGTCGCCCGAGAACTCCACCCAAGACGCAGGCCCCAGCCAGGAAGACCTGTCTATGGCAGCGCTCGGCATCGTCCCAGGCGACATGTCTGCAGAGGGGCTCAACTTTCCGCGGCTAGACGATGGCTGGCAGAACTGGTTGAACCTGCCGGCGGAGCTGGAGATAAACGATCATGACAGCAGCAGCTGGGTTGCGGTACCGGAGCACATGGAGCCCGGGCCACTAGACCCTCACGGAACGGAGGTTTTCTCATAGCTATTTCTGTACAAGGAATCAGGGGTGCTACGCTCATGTGAGGCGGAAGGCCCCTCTTTGGATATACACTTTGCAGGGTATACACACCGACCCCAGAGGAGCTCGCAAGACTCCGGGGTCACGCACAGGTGGGAGGCTCCGGCCTCCGGCAGCACCAGAGCAGACCAGACGCAATGAACAAAGGCGGTCTCGGATGGAACGTTTCGACGCCTCGGCAGGCAGCCAAGGAAGAAGGCATGGATGGGTGACGGGGCAGGACGTGGCGGGTGTGGAAGGAAAGGAGAGGTCGAGACGCGGGCTCTCCATTTTTTTGGACGGCTGAGCTGTGCTGGAAGTATTCTGCAACATCGGGATCCCGTAGGTACTGCAAATACCAAAAGTTCGCTTTGCAACGGCAACGTCGAGAACCGGGCGGGCGACGTGGCATGCTCGCGTGCGTGGACCTGTCCGTCGCGTCCCCCCCAGACCGTGCAGCAAGCAGCAGCTGGGCCCTGGGCCGGGAAATGATGTATCGTTCTTGGGCGCTGGGCCCAGAACGGGTGGGAAAGAAGCTCAGCCCACGATGCCCCCCCCCCCACCCGTTCAGATCCGGACGTACCACAGTGTTGCCCTGGCCCCCGGTGGAGCCGGGCGGTGGAGGCCTTCTCGACCAGGAACGTGGACGAAGCCGCCTGGCCGCCCACCGGGGCTGGGCGTGGGCCGGGCTCTGATTTGACCTCATCTTTCGCGTGGGGCGCGCCCCCCTCTGTTAGCGTGCCACGCCGCCACGCAGGAACAGCGAGCACACGACATCTTTGCATGTGAAGAAGGCGGAAGGACGCCCTGCGCTGTGCGCTGCCGCTGCCCACGCTGCCCTGATCTTCTGTTCGCTTGTTGCCCTGTCGCAGGGCTGCCTGCTTGCTTGCTGCTGCGTCTTGCCCCTCTGGGTCCTTGACACCTCACACCTTCACCTCTCAGGCCCGCACGCGCAGCCCGGCGGGACGCGCACCAAAGGGGGGCGGCAACACGCGGGAGCAGATGTTGCGCAGCGCAGCGCAGCGCAGCGCAGCGCAGCGAGCCGGCGGGATGACGGGGTCCGCATCCTGACGCGAGCGATGGATGCGTGCACGACAACAACAACAACAAAACAGGAACGCACGCACGGCGCCCGGCTGGCCGGCTTGCTGCAGAATTACCTTTTTTGCCAATCTTCCCAATCTCGCCATCGTCGGCGCAGCGTGGCCCCGCGGGCCAGCTCGTAAAATGAGACGGGCGGGCTCTGGGAGATCAGCAGGGCCCCACCACAAATCTAAATAATCTCTGCGCCAGTATCTGTGTCTGTCTCTCTCTCTCTCTCTCTCTCTCTTTGTCTGGGTGGCGACTGGGCATGGTTGCTGTCCGTCCGTCCCATCTGGGGTGGGTTGTGCCACTGATCTCATCGCCGCGTGCCAAACATAGCACATAGTAATAATACTATTGCCGTGCTAATATTACGTAGTATAGTATAGTGTAGTATAGTACCATAGTATAGTGCTGGCGGTACGGTACTATGCTGCCAGTGGCTGCCAGTGGCTGCCAGTGGCTGCCACCTGCTATGCTAGTAGGGCCTTCAGGGGGGATCGCTGCCGCTGCCGCTGCCGCATAACCCCGACCGGGATGGCGCGACGGGGGCCGTCGCAACAGGCTGAGCAGCCGCCTCGTCCCTGGTCGTGCCTGGCTCCCGTCTCGTCCGTCCTCAACCTCATCATCCCGACCAGGCTCACCACCAAGCAAAGCTGCTGCACCACCACGCGCGATGTGATGCCAACACTCCTTCCTCTGGCGTCTCGTCTGTCCTCTGGACCCCCCTCGCTCTCTTGTCTCCTTCTGTCTGCGCGTGACTCTGGGCCTCTGTATCCACCCACGCCCGCGCAGGGTGCACCCGCTGGTCCATCCTCCCCCTTCGCTCGTTCGGTCGGACCCTCGTGTCTGAGTTTCTCCTTCCAACCAGGCCAGCCGGCGGAGCCTGTGTCTCGCAATCAATTAGTCAATCAGTCCCTCCAGCTTGCAGCGGCGGCGCCTCCCGCCTTTTTGGGGCCTTTCCCTTCGTACCTACATCCATCCATACATACATAGTGTACCTACCGCGGCACACACACAACCTCGCACCCACACACCTCACCCACACCTCACACCTCACACCTCACACCTCACTCGCCGCCTGCGCGCCCTCCCAGCAAATCGCGGCTGAAACCTGCCTCACGTCTTGCTGACTACATCATACTGCGTCCACACACAAGAGTCAGCCCTGCCAGACACGTCGCCCTTTACCCACTCTGACCTCAGGTCCTGCAACAACCTTGCGCCCGCCTCGGACCTATCACGCGCGAACCCCCTGAAAAGCTGAGCCTGAGCCTCCCAGGTCCAGACGACGAGCCCGCCTGGCCGTTGTACCTACCTACATAGCCACCAGCGCGACAGACGCCGCTCCCCGACCGAGCTGCAGCCTTCAGCCTGCCGGCCGCGCCCCTTTGCCAGCCAGCCAGCCCAGCCCAGCCCTGCCTGCCTCTTGTCTCTGCAGGAAGAACCGCTCCAGGCCCGTCTCTGCCAACCCGCCGTCGCGTTGGCCCCCCTCCCCCTCCTCCTCCGCCCCCTCGCTGGCCCTCCTGGACCGGGTATCGGGACGAGACAGCTGGGATACGCGACCACGAAGGCGGCAGCAGCGCGCCAGTCCGTCAGAGAGGCGACCAGGAACAGCAGAGCCTGGGACGCCCTCGGCCTTTCGAGCCCTCTCCACCCCCGACCGACCTTCAAGTATGAGCCTTTCGAGGTTATTCGCAGCCAAGCTCTCGTTCACAGGTTCATAAAGCCAACAGGGACTGGACCGGCCATGCCTCGTGCGGACCACCGCGCCCTGCCACAACCAGACCATCGACACCCCCCTTACCAATTCTCAACAACATGACCGAATCCTCCATACACCCGCCCCCTGGCGCCCGGCTGCTGTTCGCCGGCCGCCACGCCCACTCGGCCTCGCTGTCTTCTTCTGGACACCGCCGCCAGCCCTCCGACGACTTCATCTCGCGCCTCTCTCCACTGACCGCCCTCGACACCCTCCGCGCCCCTACCGGCCCCCTGAAGGACTGCATGGACGCCGCGACCGCCGCCGAGCGCAGCTTCGCCGTGCGCTCCGCCCTCGCCTCTAAGAACATCTGCGAGTGGCTGGACGAGCTGCGCGCCTGGCCGTGGTCCGCGCAGGACGGCGCCGGCTTCCTGCCGCCCGCAGGAGCCGCCGGCGCGACAACATACATCGGCTGCCTCCCGGAGCCGGACGTGGCGCGGTACGAGACGCGTCTCGACCAGATCCAGGCCGAGCTGGACAGGCTCGAGATCGAGGAGATCAAGAAGCACGTCCTGCACAACTACATCATGCCGCTGTCCAGGCCGGGCACGCCCGCCAGCCCCACCCTCGAGCGCCACTTCGGCCTGGCCTCGCTCGCGTCCTACACCAAGATGGACGACATGACCGCCGTCATCACCGCCATCGTCGTCCAGGCCCTGCCCGAGCTCTCGAAGCTCATCCAGCTCATGAGCACGTGGGGCGTGCGCCTGACCGTCCTGCGCCGGATCCCCTCGTGGCTGGACGCGGTCGCCGATGCCGAGTCCGCCGTCCAGACCGGCTGGGCCACGATCAGGCCCGAGCCAAAGTCTCAGGACGAGAAACCCGCAGCCGGCACGGCTACCCGCGCGCCAGCGCTCACCACACACGACTTCGACGTGATGCGGCTGGTTCTGGAAAAGGAAATCTCCAAGGCGGCGCGGGTCCTCGACTTCATGCTTGACACCCTCGAAGGCCGGGATGACGTGCTGCCGGATGCGTGGCTTGACCGCATGGAGACTGTGGAGCGCGACTTCTCCGAGTGGATCGCTGCCTGCGAGGGGAAGATCCGCGATGCGGAGCTTGCCGCCCTGAAGGAGTCTGCGCAGGGCGACTCCGAAGAGAGCGGAAATGCCCAGGCCGGCGCCGCGTCCGGCCTGGTGATCAGCGTCGAGCACGTCAGCGATGCCGACAGGCTCATCCCGAGCTTGGAGGTTGACGATGTCTCGGACGGATCCTCGACAATCGCCGTTACGGAAGAATCGGAGCCGACCCTGAAGGGCAGCGACAACGGCGACGGGGCGATGCCCGATTCGGAGCTCGACGGCGACTACTTCTCGCTGGACCCGCCCAGTGATCAAGGGTCCGACAAGTCCACCCCAGCACAAACAACATCGAAGAGTGCTCCTCCGAAATCCACCACCGGCACCCAGGCGCGGCAGCGGGATCCGTCCATGACGCCGGAGCTCCTGCCGGCGGATAGCAGCCGACGGTCCCCACACACCCCGCCGCGTGAGATCAGGTCGGTGTCGCTGCCGCTGAGCGACATGCCTCCAGTGCCCGAGGACCCGGAGGATGAGGACGAGGACCCACTCCAGACGCCTCTCACGTCGGCGTACGACACCCCATGCCAGGAGCTCGGAAGCCCGATCATATTGAGTGATCCGAACGGTGACGACGACCACATGCGACAACAAATTGCTGAGATCCTGGAGAACCTCCCTGCCAAGATCCAGCTGTCCTCGAAGCCCACCTTCCTCAGCCACCTGAACCCTCCGGACCTCCAGCTGCCATACACGAAGCCCAAGGCGACAGCCGACAAGTCAGCCCGCAGCAGATCCACCATGTCATGCCGCGCCAGCACGCCAGCTTTCATGCTGGCCCCTGTAGCCCGACCCCGGCAGCAGCGCACCAACCAGGACATCAAGATGTACCACCTCTCCAGGGCCAACGGCGAGGCTCCGATCAAGCTGTTCATCCGCTGCGTCGGCGTCTCCGGCGAGCGGGTGATGGTACGTGTCGGCGGCGGCTGGGCCGACCTGGGGGAGTACCTCAAGGAGTACGCGATCCACCACGGGCGGCGGTCCCACCGCGGGAGCGAGCAGAAGCTCGAGGTCCGAGACATCCCGCGCTCAGCTAGCAGCATGAGCAACAGGACCTCCACCAGCCCGCCCACACGCCCGGGCCCGAGCCCCCAGAGCCGGCCCGGCTCGGCTGCCGACGTCAGCCCCATCTTCGTCAAGAAGACGCGCAAGGCCAGCGCGGGCGAGGAGCTCCTGGGCCCCCGGCTCCCCCGGACGCCTATCGCGTACGCCCCGCCGCGCACGTCGGAGCCCTCGTCGGTGGGCTCGGCCTCGGGCAGCACCACCGGCCGGTCGAGGTCCAGCTCGCGGCTCAGCTGGACGGAGGAGGAGAGCTCGCTGGGCATGGCCGGCCCGCGGGGCTCGAGGAAGGAGATCCCCGTCGAGAGCCTCGAGTGGGTCGAGAGCATCAAGAACAAGGTCCGGGCCGCCAGCGCCGGCTCGGAGATCCCGAGGTCGTCGCCCGCCGCCGCCGCCACCGAGGGCGGGTCGGGGAAGTTCGGCGAGCTGGGGCGGGTTGGCGGGACGAAGCGGGTGTTCAGGAAGGCGTCTTGATGATTATAGGACAGACAGGCTCACAACTACGGACGGACGGACGGAAACACGGTGTTGGGAGGGGTATTATCATCTACTTGGCGGGGCATGGATTGGTCTGCGGGAGGCTTCATTTGTGTGCCACGGCCGGCGAGAGAGAGAGAGATACCACTTTCCTTTTGTTGCTAGTATGTTGTGCTCAGGAGCATCGGATCGACTTAGCTGTCTTGTTGGGACCTGTCATTGCAAATACCCCCTTTCCTTGTTGGTTTTTTTTATCTTGATCATCATCATCATAGCCACTGACTGCTTCTCAGCATTGCTTTTTTATTTCCCTTGCTTCCCATTATGGAGTGCTGGGAGGTAGAAATGGACTGTGCTTTTTGGTGCCTCGTGCAGAGACGCAGACCCTTCCCCCTTTCCCCCCGCCCCAGTTGTGAGCCACCCCCGCAGTGCTGCTGGCTGGCCAAAAGGCCGTTGATGTCATTAGTAGCAGCTGCTGCGTTTCTAAAGCGTGGGATGGCGTTCCTTGTTCTGTATCGTCTGCACACTCGAGTGAGCGGGAGATACTGCGGACATACGCAAAGTCCGCCAGCCCTTCTCTCAATCGTGATGTGCGCTCGCTTATGACATAGGCTTTGGTTAGCGTCCCGGGGCCGTATATAATATGTGAGCCTTGGGGACTGATTGTGCCCCTGGTGTCTCTGGCTTCATTCGTATCTCTCCAGGATACTTGTCTGGAGAGGAGGACCCGGTGGAGCATTGAAACTAGACCGGGGAACTCTATCTTACCCGAGCAACGACCAAAGGTAATCTAAAGAGTAGTGATCAGCTATGGCGGCTCCCAAGCAGCTCGTCTGCCTCGTCACAGGTATCCTCCCCCCCCCCCGTCACGCCACGCCCCGAGCCCCGCCCCCGGGCAAGGCCACCCCAGCTGACCACCCCCCGCGCGCGCACAGGCGCAAACCAGGGCATCGGCTACGAGGTCGCCAAGGCCCTCGCGACGGAGGCGCGCGGCCCCGGCGGCGAGACGTACTCGAGGGGAGGGTCGTCGGCAAGGACGAGGTGCAGCCTTTCTAGGCGGCGCGGGCTGGCGGCGGTCAGGTCTGTTCTGCCTGTGGGAGGGAGGGAGGGAGACGGTATACTCATTCAGTCCCTAGGCACTGCGCGTTCGTATCTGGCAAAGCTGATGAGACCTGGAGGCAGGTTGGAACACCAGAGATTCGGCTGGCCATCCTGACGAGAACACTATATTGTGAGTATAGGTACTTAGCCCCAGCTAGGCCATCCTCTAGCTAGGATGACTGAGTCGTAGCGCCCTTCATCGAGCATGAGTACACCTTTAACGTCTGTCACACGTAAGAAGGCTGACATCGCAGGACGCTGTCTCTTAGACGAACTGAACAAGTAGTGGCGTGAGACAACTATACGTTCGCCACCTCATGCCCACATGGCCTCCGTTGCTGAGTTGCTGAGTTGCTGTCTCGCACACCCGGCGCAGCCATACCATCCCTCACCCAGCAAGGAACACACCACGTCCCGCCGACACCGCTCCTGGCATTCCAAATCTCGCCTCTGTGCGTCATTCCTTTACTACCTCGCGTGCGCCAGCTCGTGCTGCATACCTGCTCATCCCCTCGTCGTCCTGCGCTCCCCAGACCGCGAGATGTGAGAGCCAGCGGCGCCCCACCTACCGCATTAGGAAGAAGGGCCCAGCAACCGCAGCCTCTGATTGGTCGCTGGCGTCCGCCGCAGTCCTCGAGAGGACGTCTCGCCTTGCTCACTAAGTAATCCAGGGGGGCCTGAGGGCGTACCGAACCAGCTGTGGTGACGAGATCGACGGCGTCGCGGTGAGAGCCGATCTACTTCGAGCCCGCCTCCATCATATGACCGCGCGGGCGGCCGATCCATCCGGGTGTGACGGCGGGTTGTGCGAGCGCTGCCTCTCATAGGCCCTGCCCGGGCTCCGGTGGCGCCGGGAACCAGAGCACGAGCTGGACACTACGGGAGGGGCACACGATTCTGGGGATTCCCTCTCGCTACGGCGTGATCATGGTAATGCGGCCGAGGCGGGCGCCGTGCGGGTCTATCCTCGACAGGGTGTTGTGAGTAAGCATATGACGGGCCAGAGTGGCGGCTGATGGCTGACTGCTGATGGCGGCAGATGAGGGAGAGGGAGATAGAGCAGAGCACGCCTCTGGTTTCTATTCACTTAGCTTCATACATTACAAATTTCAGAGACTTAGCAGTCTTTAGTCTATATACATGAGAAAATTCCGTGTGTGTCCATAATGCCATATACCACCAACGCCACCGCGACTGGTTCACCAGCTGACCACCACAACCTCTCCATAGCGTGGTCTCCTTCAACAGCTCACTGGGGGGTTGAGGCCGACGAACGTGTAGTCCGCGCTCGTCTCATCGCCGATCGTGAACGAGATGTTGAAAGGGTACAGCACCGGCTCGTACTGGACGCCGTAGAGGCTCTCCAGGCTGGCGGTGAACGTAGCGGCCCCGGTCTGGGCCGTCGCCGGCAGCGTCACGCTCTTGTTGAAGTCCCCATCAAAGTTGGAGTCGGCGACTGCTCTGTGTCAGATCGTGCGCGCATAGGAGGGCCAGCCCTGCCTAGGGGAGGGGAGGGGTCTTGCTCACCTAGGTCGAACGCCGTGATGAAGATGCCGAGGCCGTAGTCGAGCGGGTTCCCGCCCAGGTTGTAGCCTACGGCAATCGACACGTCGGTCACGGACTGGATGTAGCCGGCGCCCTCGATGACCATGTTGAAGGTGTCGCCCGGCTTGATCGTGGACGGGACCCCGAGGCCCTGGATCCGGGCCTGGGCCAGGGAGAGGAGGGAGGCGGAAGCAGCGAGGATGCTGGCGGCACGCATTGTGAATGATATCGTCTCAAGTATATCAGCGATGACTTGGAGATGATTTCTGTCTGTCGTCCTTGGGGCCTCCTCACGACGCTGGCTCCGTGGTCCCGGGCCTCGCCTTTTATACTCGCGTCCCGATCCAGCGAGAACTCAATCTCGTAAACCACTCGCTCCTCTCGCACCCGGCCCGTCGCACTCTGTCCGCTTTCGGGAACATTTTGCTCAGTCAAGTCACGAACGGGCTGGCTGGCTGGCTGGCTGGGGGGCGAGTTAGCTGAGCGAGAGCGCGCCTAAATCCTCACCGCGGCCGAGCCGGGAGCAACGTTCCCTCTCGCCCCGTTGTGTGCCTGAGGGGAGAAATCCTCCGCTGTGGCTTGCGGCGGACATTGCGCTAAGATCTGACAACGCCGAGTCACCTGTCACCGCGCGTGTCTGTTGTGGACGCCAGCAGGGCGTGCGGGCGATCATTACGATCGTCCACGTAGGGCTGATGTGATTGCAGGCCATGTGCATGCGCCTCTGCGGAAGGGCGGCGGGCGTCGGTCCACTGGCAGTGAGTGGTCACGACCCTCGCCGTAGGAATCCGCCAGCGTGGCATTCTCGTATTCCATCCCTGCCAGCGCTGGAATCACGATACTAGTACACATCGGAACCAGGGTGGGTTACTAAGCTGGATCTCCACAGCGTCTTGCCGTGGACGTCGCCCTGCATCACTACACTGCCCCCGTCGTGCTCGTTCCGATATTGGGCTACCTTGGTTTCGTGGGACTGCGGTGGCGTGTGTACAGGAATGGTTTGAGGCGCGCCCCGCGCTGCTGGCTCTGGAGCCGATAACCTTCCCGCTCCCGTCCTGCTGCGGCTCTCGTCCTGAGATTAACATAAGCCGCATGAAGACCGGCGTGTCAATGCAGAGGATCTTACGAAGAATACGGGGGAGAGTCGCAGTCGGCTAAATCACCCGCCCGCGAACCGAGATCGTGCTCCTAATCAAAAGAGACGATGCGCGCTGCCCCGGACAGGGTATACGCTGACTGTGTGCGCCGTTTAAACCAAATGAGTTGTTCCGGGCTAAACGCTAATCACTTATTACATAGAGTGCAGTCCTATCCCTGTATGCTGCATGAGACACCTTATTATATAGAAGTAGGTTTCATCTGGATTTTTGCAGTAATTAAGACACGGCGAATAATTAGCGAAACGTGCGGCATAGTCTCGAGGAATGGTTAAGCTGTAATTTAACAATCCATTATATTTAAAGAGGATAGACCCTTGCTATTAGTGATTCTCAACGGGTCTATATATGTTTATGAACATGCTATAAGCTCAGCCGACAAGGTTTAGAAGATCCGTTACCGTCCACATTGAGAGCTAGAGAACAATGCTTGATATACATAGAATTGATAGCCTGTCATTCTGTTGATATTGAAAACAGGTTGAAGACGAGATCAAGCCCCTGGCCTAGTTATAACGCCAGCCACGAAGTTTAAGACCGCTCGCCACTTCGATATGAAAAGTAGGGAGGCAATTCATGTGGAAGCATCTGCTGACTAAAAGGGTTGGTCTGCTCCTGATATCGTCGAGGTGGAGCATAGTACTGTCGAGATGGAGTACGGTAGTACACATATTCTGGGACCGGTGTTCGACGAGGCAATGCAGGTAGGTAAGGCGGGTATTCTCTGCGTGGACGATAATAGTATTGATCAGCATCTTCGTAGTATAGGTAGTCACTCGGGGTCTTATATTCGTCGTACGGATGGTAGCGGTAGTTCCGGCGAGGTTCTAAGGGTGGAGGACGTGGTGCTGGCCGGAACGGGATCTGTTTCAAGTCTGCATTGTAGTCTTGAGAGTTTAGGACGTCGTCATTGCGATTGCTCCCGCCGCTAGACGTAGTCTTTGGCCGTCTTGGTCGGGCGGATCTGGCTGAAGGCTCTATAGCCATAACACCGCCTGCTACCGCTTCGGTTGATGTTGTTGACTCCACGTCGGACTCGTCATCGATCCCGGATTCTCTTAGGCTTGTTCCTAGTCCAGCGTATGGTTGACCGCTAAGTCGGACCCCAGAGCTCTCTGACGAGCCTGGTCGCTCCCCGCCATACCTGTTGAAAAGCTCCAGGACCTGGGGCTGCTTCAACCGCTCGGCGAGCATCCACGCCGAGATACCTTTCCATTTCTGATGGCAATTGCCTCCTTTCTTGAGAATGACACGCAGAACTTTCATATGGGGACCGGAGAACTTGGGATACTTATGGGAATCAGGTACCGCTATTTCGCCGTCCAGAGCGGTGAGTATCAGGGGTGTCTTATAATCGTCTCCATCCTCAACGATGCAATCAGAGCTCCTGAGACGGGCTTTCAGGTATTGGTGAATGCCACAGATGGTCATCAGATGCAGAAAGGACGGCTTCTCTATACGAATAAGGAAGAATGACGACCAGTGATCATCGTTCAGGGCGCCGCATCGATCGCTGAAGACTGGACTGGAGCCACCGTTGGAACGGGTCAAAGCAGTGCCAACCTTGTCTAGCTCGTCGAGCAAGTCAATGACTTCCTCACTCTTCCCCTTAATCCTGTGGCCGAATGTATTCAGGGATCTGCGTGCGTACTTGATTCCCATCAATGCGTAGCATTCGAATGTCGATGCAGAAAGTGCATTTCGGGAAGCATGCTTGAGTAACAACAGATTGGCTTTGAACAGGGCGAGGTGTGGGTCGAAGGAGTCGGTAGCTGATACTAGCCAGCGCCAGACTTGGGGGTCCTGGATGTAGTCTCTGACGCTGCGATGAAGGTACTGTACTTCCAGATTGGCGCTTCTGCCGTCGATCTCGTCGGATTCAGACTCCTCTTCGTGATTGATATTGGCTGAGCTGTTGTGTGCTGAAATATCTAAGAGACCTCGGCATCGACTGGTTAACTTTCGTTTCATATTCTTGCACAGAGCAGATGTTTCTGTAGCCGAGAGGGCTCTAATCGGCGCCTTTAGGCTCTGTTGACTATTTTCCAAATCCGAGAAGGCAATGTATAACAACGTTGGTGAGTCATCGCAGGCCCGAATAATTTGAAATAGCTGGGATGCATGTTCCAGGTACTTGACGTCCGGATGCTCTAGTATGTTCGCATATAGGTCTTCTAGGTTCGGCGGAAGCTCAGCCAGCCGGCGCTGGAGGTCCAGGACACGATCTCCATTCGTGAGTCCTTCAAGAAGGGACTGAACCACGAGCCGGACCCATAAGAAGACGCCTTCTGCTTTTCTAGAGACATCGCTGAGTAGCTTCTCTGACGATTCCGGATCTCTGATCAGAAACTCAGCAAAGCCGACGTTGGCGTTGAATTTGGATCTGATATAGCGTTCAATGTCGAGTTGCGTCAGGTCTTGTAGCATAAGGCTTGGGCTGCCCCGAAATGCGTCCTCGAAGTTGTTCCAAGGCCGGCTTGCCACGCAAAGCTTCAGGTTTTGGGACTCTTCAGCCAACTCCGTGATGAGCTCAATCAATTGGGTTTGATTTCCGGAGCATTCATCGAGGCCGTCAATCATCAAGAAATATTTTTTACCCGGGCAGACCTCCTGGGTCAGTCTCTTCAGGGCCTGTGCCACCTCCTCCAAGGTCCACGGGAAGTCGTCCACATCAAAAAGCGTAGTCACCTCCCACCTCTCCGGCAAAACGTCTTGTATTGCCCACGGTAGCTGTTGAAGACAATCATGCAGGACTTTTTGCAGAAGGCCTTCCACCGTCATTTGCATGCGGGCTCCGGAGTTCCAGAAGTAAAACGAAGCTTGGATAACGTCTTGATCACCGGCCCAGTCCTTGAGAATGCCAGTCGTCTGGCTATGATGGCGGATGAACTTCATCAGTGTTGATTTTCCTGAGCCCGGCTTTCCTGTGATCCAGTATATCCTGTTGTCCGAACGCTGCAAAAACCGCTTGAAGTTGGAAGATGGACTCAACCTGGAACCAGGCTCCGGATCACGGAATATCCACTCGAACGTTCTTGCGTGGGCCTTGGATATTCGTCTCTCCCGGTCTAACATGTTTCGAAACGCGAGCTTGTACAGGATGCGCTCCCGGATTCGTCTCTCCTGCACCACGATGGCTGGCGGCGTGCGGCCATCACGGCCCGTGATCGAAGCCAAGTGGATCGCTCGCATCCCTCCTGGCTCTTGCTCGCATATGGCCTGGATGAAGTCGCGCCTCCACTGGTCACCGCCCATTATCTGTCCCACAAAGCGATCGCCCACTGACATACTGTTGCGCTGAAGCTCTTCGATCCGTTCTATCGACGCCCGCATCGAAGCTTGCTCCCGAATGGACTGATTGGATTGGTGTCTGAAAATTTGGTAGTTACATGTTAGATGAGTTGCCGGTAGACACCGAATTCTGTGCAGCGATGGTCAGGCTTACCTCAATGAATCAAGAACATTGATAATCATCTGCTGCCGGAACCTGTCGAGTCTCGTCTCTAGGGCCTGTATTTTCCCCTCATGCCAGCTAGCTTGCAAGAGCTTTCGAAATGATTCCCATTTTGATTTGTGTCCCTTGGCTTTCAATCGTGCGAGGACACGTAGTAATTCCTCAGCGACATCTTCGCAACCAGCAGCGATTCCTTGCAGTTCTCTTTCCGGTCCTGAGAGATTCCTTTGCCCCTCGGAGCCTCGTCGCGACCGGCCTATTTCCTCGCTACTCTTTAAGAGAGCCTCGGTGATCTTCTCCAGTTCATCATGGTCAACAGTGCGGCCAGTTGCCGAGGAGTGTATCGCTATGCCTTTAGAGATCAGGCCGCTTGTGAAGTCGATGAATTGTATAACGGATGCTGCTAGTGACAGAGCATCCATGATGGGCCTGTGTGCTATCCAATACACTTGGAATAGTCGGTGGGACAGGGTGTACGCTGGCTGAAGGTAGTGCAAGAGATAACAACTACGAGAAGAGGCGAGGAGAACCTAAAAAGTTCGTCCAGCGAGGACGACCAGTTTTTTTTTGAGCACCAGCATGAACCCCGCAAGGGTGTGGCGGAGGCTATGCATACTAGCAGGCTGTGTAATTGGGAAGTGCACATGCAGAAGGCAGACTGCAGGGCGCCCAATATGCCAAGTTGTTGGCCTCAGATGATCCATCCCCAAACAATTGGTGGTCAGGTGGATGGTGCGTCAGAGCCTGCAGCTTGCAGCACACCCACTCGGGGGACGTCTTCGCCCTCGGAAGCACGATGCTATGCTACCTGATAAAGGTGATCAGGCTCCCAAAGCCTGATCGTAAGTGCTACAGCCCCGACGACTGGAAATCAACTTATCCTATCGTCGCTCTTATGTCCAGCGGTGATATACATGAGCCCGTAAAAGGGAGAAGGAAACGAAAAGGCTTGAAACCTAGGAACGGGCACAACAGGTTCCAAAAGCCACGCAGAAGTTGGGCGCGTCTAATTGGTATGCCTTGCCGATGCGGACAATAAAAAAAATTCTGGATCTGTCGCGCTGTGGGCTTGGCGTGCTCTTGTGTCCAAGTCGAGGTTTGCCTTCTCAATCGTGATTACCGTATCATTCTCCCCGTGGGCCATAAGACAGCGTCCTCCGTGTTGGGAAAGATGAACTCTAGCTGTCGGTTGTTCAGAAGCGTCGGTTTATGCTCCATTCTGTGCACTGTCTTGTGCGCAAGGAACTTGCACTCAAAGCCGGCTGCTTGACAAATCAAACAGGCACTTATTTTTGTAATCAGAGAATTGATATTTTCGCGATCATCTGCAAAATATTCGAGGAGGACGATGACGATCGTCTACCGTAGCCTGCTCTGCGCGTCCGCCTGCCTACTTTGCGCCACTCCCGCCTCATGCGGGTCATCATCCAAACGAGGGGCGAATGTTGAATACTGGTAGAGAAAATCGCTTCAATACTCTGAAAATTGACAATCCGATCATTGTTCCCCGTTGCATTGGACCCGCGTACTTCGAATAATGAAGAATGACGACCAGTGATCGTCCTTTAGGGCGCCTCGTCGATCACTGAAGATTGGACTGGAGCCACCGTCGGAATGGGTCGAAGTACTACGAGCTGAATGGGATGCGAGAGATCCCAGAGCCGGACCCATTTCCATTATCTACAATGACTTCAACATGGAGGTACTAATTGTTGCTAGTCCCTAGGATATCTCCAGACTCTCCTCGGAGTCAACCCCTTTCGTTCTCGCTAACCTATTGACAATATCGACTGTGCTACTTTGATTATTTGCTAAGAGCTTGGTAAGTTTACCTATCCTTCTATCAATCTAGTTTCCCCTCCTCAAGAGAAAGAAGAGAAAGGATGCATAGATACACTCGCGGGATCTTCTGAAGATATTCGGTTTCTTGCACTTGGCACAACGATCATCACAATATTTAGGCTACCCACTCGGCACTGAGTATTGCACGACATGTTGAAATGCCATTACCGAACCCACCCTTTCTTCCTCATCACCTCCCCAGTCCACTCGTCCAACCTCTCTGCAAGCTTCGCATCCTTCGCTGCACCGCTCTGCCACCTCGGCTCCCCAAACCGCCGGAATATTTCGAGATACGCGCCGCTCTGCTCCGCCTTCATATCACGACTCGCAACACAGAACAAACTGGTCCACGATCCCTTATCGGCAGGCCACATCAATCCAAACATGCGCAAGACCGAGAAAATAGTCACCGCGCCCGACCCCGACTCCCCCGCCGACGCGGCGAGGTTCGTCTCAACCAGACCCGGATGCACGGACGAAACCCAGATCTCGCCCTCCCCGTTCCGCGCACTGGGGGAGCCGGGGCCGTACGTCTTGTGCAGGGTCTTGGTGTGCAGGACGTTGGCGAGCTTGCTCTGTCCGTACCGCGTCCACGGGCCGCTGTCCTTGAGCGATAGGTCCTTGAAATTGATGCCACCCTTGGGCGCGCCCAGGTGGCCGGATGAAGTGAGGTTGACGATGCGCACGCTGCCTGGAGGAAGCGTCTTGGCGGTCCGCAGCATTAGAGGGAGCAAACGCTCCGTCAGAACCCAGTGCGCGAGGTAGTTGGTCTGCCACTGGGCCTCGTAGCCATCCTTGGTTATTTCAAAGGGCGGCGCCATGATGCCTGCGTTGTTGACCAGGCCGTGCAGGGCTGTTTCGAGGGTGAGGAAGTGCTGAGCGGCCGCGATGACGCTGGTGAGGTCCATAAGGTCCATTTGCAGGAGGTCGATGTTTGCTGAGGGGTACATTTTCTTGATGCTGGCGATGGCTGCTATGCCCTTCTCTGGGGATCGGGCGCACATGTAAACGTGGGCGCCGTGTTCTGCTAGGTGGGCTACGGTGTAGTAGCCTCTGAAGTTTGGTGAGATCAGCGATTTGGGCCTCGTAATGAAAAGGGAGATGGGAAACTGACATGCCGGAATTCCCACCTGTGACTATGAATACTTTGTCCTTGAGATCGGGGAGAGTGTTGGGATGGAAAGTCATGTTCAAAACGAGTACTTGAGTCAAGGTGTGGAGGTGTAATACTAAGAAACAGATGTTCAATGTCTTGGATTGAGTTCTATATCTTTGATGATACGAAAAGATGCGTCGAAATCAAAGCATTGGCACAATCTTTATATTGCTCTTATTGAACACTGTCCGAGATACTTGCATCTTGGATATTATTCCGAGCATCAGATATCGTGAGCAAGCTGCATGACCCTTAGACCAATCACGTTATATTCAACTTGGATATTTAGAAGAGATGGACCAATAGGAGAAAGCGAGTGAGCCAGCTGCATGAAGCGTAGGGATCACTACCGAATCTCTAGCTCCTGTCCAAATTAGCCACCCTCGGAAAATCATAACGTTGCGTTTGTCAATCAAGGAGTATATGTGTGATGCTGGAGCTTGTGATCCTGGTTCGGAATGTGAGCAGGTTGCATGAAGCTAGACCTGCTCAAGTTAGAGGTCTGTCTGCGCCTCAGCTGCGGAATAGTAGGTATACCAATTCCTCCGCTCCTCCCGAGTATCAGTTGTGAGCAGGCTGCATAAACCGCCCTGGCCGGCCCCAAGAAACTTGCACCATTCATCACCAATGTCATCATTACCGCAATTCCAACATCCGCTAGCATCATGATTAATACGTACCAGCCCGCAAATTCAACAGTACCACGCATCCAACTCGCGTCGATGCCACAATTGGCCGAGGTACGTCCAGGCTGCCTTCACAAGACGACATGAGTTGCTCACCGCGTACAGGCGATAAGCAGGGAAGACGACTGGACTGGGACCAAGGATGCCGCAGCACGCAGACGGGCACAGACTAGACTCAATACAAGGGCGTACCGTAAGTAAGGCCTTGTTTTCTCTCGTCCAAATCAGGAATCAGGACCAGTCCGATCAAGGGGTATCCAATTATCGAAATTAACAGTCCAATAGGAAAACGCAAAGCCCTAGCAAAGAAAGCCGAAGCGTCCAGTGTCGAAGCATCCAGTGCCGCAAATAGGACACTGATCAAATCAGAAGCACTGGTGGAATGCTGGGATATTAAGCAGCAATCCGTCTCTACCGTCCCAGCATCCCGTATCAAGCAACTATACAATACGAGAAATCCCTTGTTGCCAGGTAAACCTAGAAAGGAGCATTTAAACATTGTCTTTCCCCTCTGTCCAGACCACCTCATCACACTCCTCCAATTCAACGCCCTCCGCGCCCTGGCCGTCAACCGCAGTCTAATCTCGGGCATCCTCGTCACGCCGCTCGACTGTGATGAGGAAGTTATCCACGTCATCCCCTACCCTACCAAACCCGAACTACTCCCTTCAGCACTCCTGCCCACCGCCCTTCAACAAACGGTGCCGCACGGCGACTGGGTCGACCTGTTCCCGTGTCCCGAGGGACGAGACCGGCTGATCCGGGCCGCCGGCACCTTCGACGAGGACGAGCTGTGGGCCGATTGCATCGGCGGGCTGTACGAGGGCTTCCCCGACGACGAGATCGAGCGGCGCGGCATCATTGCGTGGTCGCCGCCCTGGGACATCATGGGGTGGGAGATGTCGGAAGGGTTTCTGAGGAAATGGGGCTGGTTGTTGCAAGGGCTGCCGGCGGCGTTGGAGGCGACGAATCGGTGGCGGATGGAGAGAGGCGAGGAGCCACTTGTTTATGATGACTGCACGTCACATGCAACTGTGTGACTGGGTCTTCCTCGACTGGCTCCTCCTTGCTGCTTGCTCTTGCTTTACTGCCCACCCGCTTTCTGTCCAGGTGCTTCTTATCCACACGTCCCCTCAGAGTATTGTGGGTTGATAACACTACCCAAGTGATTAAATTCAACCCAAATGTAGAGGAGCTCCAGGCGCAGGAGGGTCCTGCCACGTCGAGGGCTTCCAGCTCGAAGAGGAAGCTGCGAGCCTCCCAGCCAGATCCGAAGAATAACAAATCTCAATGCCCTGCGCGAATTCTCCGTCAGAAACTGGTCCTAATAAGCAAACACTAACACACACACACGCGCACATACAGACATACACTCATACACGCACGCACATACAGACATACAGGCACACACACGCACGCATACAGACATACAGGCACATATACGCACGCACACACACACACACACACACACACACACACACACACATTACACACACACACACAGAGAGAGAGAGAGACAGAGAGAGAGAGAGAGAGAGAAGGAGGAGGAGGACGACGATAACGACAACGACGACAACGGTGGTGGCGGTAGCGCCCGACAGCCCATCGGGGCCCGTCTCGTGGGTGGGGTAGGGGGCGGCCACGCTCGCCACCGTAGCGGGCGTGGTCGCCGCGGTTGTCGCGGTGGTAGTGTGCCGCCGGCGGCGGCGGAATGGCCGGCGGGCCACGGATAGGGAGGGGGTGGCGCCATCGGCGCCATCTACGACCTCACCATCCGGGCCAACCGGTCCGCCCGCCGCGCCCATGGCGGCGCCGATACCATCGGCGCCAATACCGCCGCCGCCATCGCGGCAATCCGGGATCTCGCCCCCTCGGCCCCCGCCCCGGCCCCCGCCGTCGTCGCCACCCCCCGCGCCGCCGACGCTGCCGCCACTGGGTGTGCTGTCGTCAGTGCGCCGCGACACCGGGTGGTGTCAAGAGAAGAGGAGGGGGAGGGGGAGGAGACGGAGGGGGAGGAGATGGAGGTGGAGGAGACAGAGGGGGTAAGGGAGGAGGAGAGGGCGGGGGAGAGGAGGGAGTGATGGTCGCTTTGTTTTATTTTTTTTTTTTTTTTTTTTTCTTTCTTTTTTTTCCTTCCCCTCCCCCCTTTTTTCCCTTTCCTTTTCCTCTCTTTTTTCTTTTCTTTTCTTTTTTTTTTTTTTTTTTTTTTTTTTTTTTTTTTTTTTTTGGTCTCATTATTAAATAATTTCAACATAGCTGAATACCTGTAATCAGAGTGCCGCGCCATATATCTAGATCCATAAGCGATATTGTAGTCGACAAAGGACGGGCATCCTCCTTATGGTATTGATTATTTCGGTGCCTAGAAGTTGTCAGCGTTCGCGTTGCGATGTGTCATGATTGTACTTTATTTTTCTTTTCTTGTTTTCTTTTTTTCTTTGGTTCTCTTATAATTAGCTTAGTATCTATCGAAATGGAGCAGACGTCGCAAAACGATGCCAGAACGCTTACTGTTAGGCTTAATTAGGTAACTGACGGCCGCGTTCGGCTCAGCTGATGGTGATTACAGTAGATCCCTGTCATTCTGGAAGCACCAGGGCACATGCAGGGCTACCGTTTCAGGTGCTCTGGGTCACCTGCAACAAGCCACCCGACGCTGGTTTTCTAACACTTGTCCGCGGACTATGGAATGGTCAGTGGTGTCGAAAATCTGCTAAGAAGAACAAGCCGGTGCAAAGTAGGAGTTGGGGGAAAGAGAACACAGGCTCGTGTTTTTCTTCCTTTTTTTTGGGGTGGGGGAAAGAAAGTTTGGGGGGGGGGGTTGCTGGCTTCCCACGTCGACCCCTGGCAGCCTGGCCCTCCACCTCGGCTGCTGACCAGGACCTAATCCTGGAAAGGAAAGAAGCTGGCCCCGGCCGAGATAGGAGATAATAGCTCGTGACATCTACCGGGTGCCAACCTCCCGAATAACACCGCTCCCCATTGCCATCTGACACCGTCCAACTCCATCTCCTCTCATCCGACGCGGCTGTCTGGCCTCTTCGCATCGTCTACGGCCAGTCTCGCAGAAGCACTCCGAAAAGATCGCAATATGGTCAGAAGCAGGGTGGAAGACGGACAGCAGGCGGCGGCCAACCTGTTTCAACAGCTGCAGCTGCGGCGACAGCAACAGCCTGTTCAAAGCGGCGGCCACGACAGTGCCTCGCCTCCTTCCAACAACAAGATACCTCCATGGGTCCCCAGCGTCGCCAGCCCCTACAACCCAGGGTATTCTGCGAACACGCCCACAGCGCTGCGCAACGCGCCCCCACCAGCGCCCGAGTCGAACATCCGCCGTATCGGTTCGCCCGAGACGTTCACCCAGCCGTTCTGCCAGTTCTTGACCGAGAACCCCACAATATTCCATGCGGTGGGCTATTTCAAGGAACGGCTAGGCTCGCAGGGCTTCGTCGAGGTAGGTGGCCATCTCCCAAGCATCCCCCCGGCGGGGCGCTGAAAGACGCAAGAAGGCTGACACATATTGTCGCAGCTCCCCGCGCGCGACGACTGGTCCGACAAGATCAAGCCCGGAGGTAGATACTATGTCACTCGAAACGGGAGCAGCATGGTGGCGTTCAAGGTCGGCAAGGCATACAAACCCGGCAATGGCGTGGCGATGATCGCCGGACACATCGACGCTCTCACCGCGAAGCTGAAGCCCGTGAGCAAGAAACCCACCAAGGCCGGCTATGTACAGCTCGGTGTGGCCCCGTATGCCGGCGCTCTCAACGAAACATGGTGGGACCGAGATCTGAGCATCGGCGGTCGCGTGATTGTTCAGGACCGAGCGACCGGAAAGACCTCCCAGACGCTGGTGAAGCTCGGTTGGCCGATAGCCAAGATACCCACCCTGGCACCCCATTTCGGCGTCGGGATGCTGGGATCGCAGAACAAGGAGACGCAGGTCGTGCCCGTCATCGGATTGTCAACTGGCACCGAGGCGGCTGTGTGCGAAGTCGGAACCTTCGTGGCTTCTCAGCCGCCCAAGCTGGTGAAGCTCATCGCCTCGGAGCTCGGGATATCCGCTGCGAACTACAGCTCCATCATCAACTGGGAGCTCGAGCTTTTTGACCACGCGCCGGCAATCCTCAGCGGTATGGACAAGGAGTTTATCTCCGCGGGCCGAATCGACGACAAGCTCTGCTCCTGGGCTGCGCTGACGGGCCTCTTGCTCTCCGACGACGCCGAGACCGATGGTGGCATCAAGCTGGTTGCTCTCTTCGACGACGAGGAGATCGGCAGCTTGCTTCGCCAGGGCGCCAAGGCAAACTTCCTGCCCTCTGCCATCGAGCGGACCGTCGAGGCCTTGACTGCGGACGCCGGCAAGACCTTCGGGCCGGGCGTCGTCGGCCAGACATATGCGCGCTCGTTCCTTGTGTCTGCGGACGTCACCCACGCCGCAAACCCCAACTTCCTCGACCGGTACCAGGGCGAGCACCTGCCCTTGCTGAACGTGGGGCTGGTCGTCTGCCAGGACAGCAACGGCCACATGACGACGGACAGCGTCAGCACCGCGATCTGCAACCGCGTGGCGGAGCTGAGCGGGTGCACGAACCAGCAGTTTATGATCCGCAACGACTCTCGGTCTGGAGGCACCGTCGGCCCCACGCTGTCCAGCATGATGGGCGTGAAGGCGGCTGATGCCGGACTGCCGCAGCTCTCCATGCACTCCATCCGTGCCACGACGGGCGCCCTCGACCCCGGCCTGGGAGTCAAGTGGTTCAAAGGATTCCTGGACCACTGGGAGAAGATTGATGCCGAATGGGATCATTAAAGTCTTGATCATATACTCGACTGAGTGAGGATGCCTGGTTGTCTGGGCGCATTTGGGGATTCATTGAGATATGCTAGGTGTCATATTTCAGCTTATCGAGACAGCACAAGCATCTTTGCGAGCATCATCTAGAGATAGAACTACATACAAGCCTGGATCCTTCTTGAAATAGACGTCATGCAAGGTCTCCCAGCTTATCAAATTGTCTCTGCGCAAGTGTCTTCTGTGGAGAGCCTCTGACCATGCCAATCGAAAGGGGTCTCACTGGGATCAGGGTCTGAGGTGTCGAGGTCGCCTCTCCAAGGAGGCCCTGGTGCGAGGATGCAGAGGCGCGAGCCGGCTGACAGGGGTTGTGCAAATCACCGCGTGTATTCACTCTGCGAGGCTACCATTGCAAAGTACCATCTGTCATTGCCTGGTAAGCCTGTTCGCTACCCAGCCTCGTGTAAGCTTCCAGCCGTGCCTTCAAACAAGGCCACAGCCCAGTACCCTCAGCGACACAATCTAAATCTCCACAGAGCCCCCCGTCCGATACCATTGCTTCATGTGGCTGCGATACCACATATTTTCTAAAACAGAATGCCTTATCGACCAATAGAATTTAGGTGAGATGTGATCTTACAAGAAACTATGTGCTCTTGGCCAGGTGGTCTAGCAAGCCACGATCGGCTGCACCGCTAGCATCCCTGCCCCCCCCCTAAGAACAACCCCGCCGAACTCGCAGCCAGCATCAACGACCACAACCGTCCGCCCAACACCATGTCCTCCAGTTACAGCTGACGCGGTCTCTTTTTAGTTCTTCTTGACACTTCTATATCTGTTCGTCGAACGCGCCCCAGCTATCATGCCACCCCTCGAAGTGCCCGTCTTTTCCCCGTCCTCCGCCACCCTCGCCATCTCCGCCGGCGCCCACCGCCTGGAGCTCAACCGCGCCGGCTCATATCCGCAGGGCGGGCTGACGCCGCCCGTCGCCGATGTCGAGGCCCTCGCGGGCTCCCCCGTCCCGCTACGGGTCATGATCAGGCCGCGCGGGCCGCCGGCCGACGGCGGGCCGGACTTTATCTACTCCGACGAGGAGTTCGGGGAGATGAAGGAGTGCGTCATGGAGTTCGTGGCGTCGGGGCTGCTGCGGCCTGAGAGGGGTGACGGGCTCGTGTTCGGGGTCCTGAAGGCGCGGCAGGTGTCGGAGGGAGGACAGGGGCCGGCGGCGGCGGTGGTGGTGGATGTTGAGAGGAATCGGGAGCTGGTCGGGCTGGCGGGAGGGCTGGTGTGTGTCTTTCATCGGGCCTTTGTATGTTCCCTTGATTCTGTGGAGAGACCATGATCTCATTCTCTACTGTACTACTCGCCTTCCTTCCCTGCTCTGCCCTCTATAATTTCCTCTACCTCCCGTTGCTTCTCCCCGCCCATCGAGATTCCTTGTACCAGGCCTCCTTCGTATATATGCTGACACCCAAGCCCCAGGACGACATCCTCGGCACCAAAGGCTCGACACCCGAAGAAGCCCTCGCAGATCTCGACAGGTGCGGCTTCACCGGCCTGCTCACATCCGGCGGGCCGGGCTCGGCAGCCGACCACACCGCCACGCTCGCGCGCATCATCCGCTCCGCGCCGGACAGCCCCAGGGAGGTCATCGTCGGCGGCGGCGTGCGGAGCACGAATGCCCAAAAGCTCAGGGCGTCTCTGCCGGCGGCACCCGGGCGCGTCGGGCTGTGGTTCCACTCGTCCTGCCTGACGGGCGCGGCGGGGGAGGATGTCGCGGACGGAGAGGAGCTGCGGGCGATCGTGCAGGGGCTGACGTGAGAGTCAGCTGGTGCGTTGTGGATGGTATCATCTGCTATATAAGGGTTGAAAGGACTGGTAGATTTCTCTCTACCGCCTCCCTCGGTGTGACGACGAGGCAGGGATGATGGGGAGAGGAGTGATGTTACAGGGTCTTTGAACAATCGTACAAGCCTGCTAGCCAAGACATTTATGCCACATTTTGCTGCTCGAAAGTCCAAGGTTCGATCAGAAAAGCACCTGAGACAATGACAATAAAGGGAAGCGGCGAGAGGACATAGGATGTCGGTAAATCATAGCATGTATGTGCATGTCGAGCGAAAAGAAGGAACGGTTAGAGGGATACATGGAAGTGAGAGAAGCAGCGTGTACCATGTCATGTTGTGCCGCATCACCATGATCGGAACAAGAGAAATTTGAGCACCTGAGATAGCGCAGTGGCATTTCGAATGCCTGGCTACACGACTACTTCCAAGCACGATAGCCCTTACGAAGGAAGGCAACTCTGCAAACATACGAACAGAGAACTCAGCACAAACAGTGGAGGACGGTCACGTAATGTCTCTTCATGCTATCGACTCTATCGTGAATCAAAGACGGACCACCGCAGAAATTTTCCCCTCAACTCCTCTACCCTCCCCCCGTTCATGCCCTAGGACATACCGCACCGAACGCCAACGGAAAGTATGGGCAACGGAAACAAGCCCCATGGATGCCCAGACGCACGAGAAAGACCGCAACAGCCAAAGCGACGGCACCACGCTCCGGTGCCTAGAAACCGAAGTTGTCGGCCTGGCCCGGCTCGTCCTGGCCAGCTCCCGGGCGAGCCTGCTTGGTGCCCTGGGGCTGCTGAACGCCACCGTGGGCGGCGTACGCGCCACCGAAGGTCTGGTGAGGGGCGCCAACACCAGCAAGAGCACCACCGGTGACGGGCAGGCGGAGGTGACCCCCTCCGTTGGGCTGCATGGCGTTGCCGTAGCCGGCGCCGGCGCTGAAGCTGGGCGGCTGGGCGTTGGCGAAGCTGGGCTGGACACCAGCGCTGAACTGCTGGTTGCCGCCGAAGCCAGCGCGTGCACCGAGGTTTTCCTGTCGAGCGCCACCGTAGCCATAGTAGGCGCCGAGCTGGGGCGGTTGGGAGGCAGCGAATCCGGGCTGGGTACCGGCATTGGGCTGCTGGGGGAGGCCGTAGCCGGTTCGATCGCTAGCATTGATCAGCTGGGGATCAATATAGCCACGAAATGCTCCGGGGTTGGGCTGGTAAGCGCCGCCATAGCCCAAGAAGGCAACAGAGTTGGGCAGCTGCGCACCGCCGTAGCCAGCAGTGGCACCGATGGTGGGCTGGTAGAGACCGCCGGCAGCAGAGTACGCGTTGTTGTACTGGTACGCATACGCATTGGTCTGCTGCTGGCCCACGTTGCAAGTGCCAAAACCACCGTAGCCCGGCTGGGCTGTGCGGGAGATGCCAGAGTAGGTCTCAGGATGACCCTGAGCAGATCCGGTACTAGAGTAGCCGTTATTGGTCTTCTCGAGCGGGGCGGACGCCTCCGCCACGGCAGCGAGGATGTCCAGGCCAGAAGCACCAGCAGCCACGACAGTCGGGGCCGCAGAAGCCTGACCGTGGGCAGGGCCAGCTGCAGCAACCCGAGCAGCGGTAGGCCGTCTGCTACCTGAGGAGCGGTTAGTCGCCACAAGACTAGACTCTTGTCCGCTTCAGAGATCACTCACGGGGCGGACGGGCGTCGATGGCGTCCAACATGTGCCTGTGTTTTGGGGAAACGCGACCGCCATTCTTGTTGATGAGGTACATGATGTAACCCCTGATGTACGGGGGGGCATTGTTCGAGAACTTCTCCTGCACGTAGTTCTGGAAGTAGTGCTCATCTGCGCGCAAAGGGGGGTCAGCGTTGTTGCGGAGCGTCATAGGGATCGATGGGAGGCGTCTCACAACAACTGATGTGGTTATAGTTTCTGTTCGGGGCTCCGCCACCGTTGCGGCCCGTCATCTCCTTTCTCATCTTCTCCGCCAGAGGGCCCCAGGCAGCACGTTTGCCGTCTCGCTTCTTCACCGTTCTTGAGTCTGCATCCAGGCCCGCAGGGGCCAACGGCACAATTTCACTCCAGAAGAAGTTCTCTTCCTCATCTGTCCAATGTTTGCCACCCATTGTGTAAGATCAACAAAAGGCTTGCGAAAGACGGAATGTGGATGGCCTGATCACAGTTGATGTCCGCTAAGGGCTCACAGAGGACGACGTTGCTGATGGTGTCCGGTTCGGTGGTTCGGTATGAGTGTTTATGCCAGAAGAAGGCGGGTGTCGATGGTCAGATAGAGAGAGAGGCTGCCGAGAGCTCGAAAGGGACAAAGTTGTAGATGGTGTCCGATCGAACCCGTTTCGATACCAGGAAGGGAAGACAGTTGAAGATCGTAACGGACGGCCGAGTCGACATTATATAGACTTCGACCCGTGCTGAATCACTGAATAGCTCGAAATTCGGTGATTTAAAGGCTATTGTCTCATTTCAAATAATGAATTGTAGCCTTCGGATTATCGTGGCCAGTGATTCATAAGCGGGGACCTCGTCTTGTTGGTTATGACATCGCGACTAAGAGTGTCCGGAAGGGTCCGCAAGGACTTTCACCTAAGCCGACTACCTCGCAACTGAATTTATTACAACCCCTGTGGCTGCCCAGGTATTCACACGCATGGCACAATCAGCATCTGCGCGAAGCTGAGGCAATTGGCTGGTTGGACGCGGCCGGAAGGATCTGTGAGATTTAATTACACCAACATCGACTATACTGCGGAGGTTTGGTGTCAGCTATAAAGTTAATCACAGGCATGGGCCAGTTGGTGGCTGTGAATAACTTATCTAGTTGACTGAAGCCCTACCCCTATGCAGGGATAATATTGACTTTGCTACAGTAAATCATTCTATAGCCGGCTATTAGGCCTTTCATGAGCATGTGTTCCTCGCATTGTTGGTAATAAGCAGATCGGATAGTTAGTGGACTATAGGTAGGCGCGACAAACAGTGTCAGAACATATCTCCTGTGAAGATAAAGAAGGTCGACTGCTTCCTGATGATATAGATTTAATGCGATGAAAGAAAGACTAGACCCCAACCCCACTCATCAGCAAAGTCTTGAACAGGAAAGCTTTCTTCGAGAACGTGAATTCGCTAGTGTGTTGAGGAGCCTTGAGCAACCAAGCTTTGAAAAGAACTGGCGAAGCTGTCATTGGGGATGGCAGAATTCTTCTCAAGAACAAGACTATGCATTGATCAGTCCGGAATGATCCGCATGAGAGTTTACACCTTGCGGAGTGACCAAGTATACAATAACAAGATCGTGTGAGGTGGACGCTATGAAATAATTAAGCCGTTGTGCGATTCTCATGCTCTCTTTTTGTATTGTAGCTGACTGTGAGCTGGTTATCTGATATACAATGTCTAGAACGATCCGCAGAAGACTTCAATACTACAGATGCATAGCCATGAACCCGAGGGAGGTTAGCGGGCTAGGATCTAAGCTAAAATCTAGAACTGTATCTTGGAGAGTGAAGCTGCTGCCACATGGACAGGAACTAGTGCATATCAAAACCCACAAGACCGGGGCATGTTATCGCGCCACAGGAGACAGTATATTCACCTTGGGGTGGCGATTATGAATGGGTCTCTATAATACCCTGCGGCTGAGGTAGAGCCAAGATGCTGACTCCAATGTTCCCCAATAGCATGCTTATTTGATCATGGTCTTTATGGGATGCTGTGCTGAGATTCGAACTCAACATCGAACACAACATCATACAGACTTTATCTTATCCCGTCCGTAGAGTGTGGCTTTCAGTTGAGTTATGGACTCTCGTCCTCGCTGATGCGGCATACAACACATTCTCCAGATCTGACGGGGCTTCGTGGTCTGGTGAGACTAGGTGGCATCGACTTGGCGCTCTCGTCTCGACTTGCGTCGACCAAGCATGGCTTACTCGAAGGGACTGCGTGGTAGCGGAGGGGCGTAGCCACGAGCGAGAAGGTAGGGCCCCAGCCTCTGCTCGATCCTCGAGAACTAGACCACTATTTCAGCAGGCAGATCATCCGAAAGCGAGACGGATGGCAATTCTCACGATGCTCTTTTGCCGGAGCGGCACAACCCCGTCCTTGACCCAGACGCCGTAGCTGCCTATTATGTTGGCGAGCATCATGTCAGTAGACAGCCTGTCCCCGACGATAGCGATCTGGCCAGGACTGGTGACGCCAGTCTCGGGGTGCTTCCGGAAGTACTCCATGATCTCGGGACCGCAGCCGGGCTTCTTGGTCTGATGAGAGAGTACGGTCACGCCGGTGGCCCTCTCAAGCTCCGAGGCCAGCTCCCTCCTCGAGTCGTAGCTCAGAGCTCCGGCCGTGTTTGAGACGATGAGCAGGCGCCGTCCCGGGTATGCCGCTCTCAGGGCATCGAATCGTTCCTTGAGCCGATCAGCCTCTGTGGTTCTCGACGAGGCCGGGGTTGGGATCACGACGTACCTGGTACGGGCCATGGACCTCGTTTGTCTCTGGAACTGCAAAGCAGTCATCTTTGTCCAGGACGACAGCCTTGATGCTTACTTTTTCGCCTTTGTCCTGGAAGGCCGAGTCTAGTGGGATAGGCAGATCCTTGAACGTGGAGATGGTGGCGTGTGGGAGGCACAAAGCAGGGTTTGAGATAAGCTTGAAGATGTTCAAGGAGGCCGAAAGATTGAGGTTCATCTCCGCAGATCTGCCCAGGGAGAGAATCCAAGCAGGGCGATTGTCGGCCAGCGATGACAGAGATGAAGCGGCTGAATTGGGTTGAGTGAGACTGGTGACAAGGCGCTGAAAAGAAGTACAAGTGACGTTAAAACTACCGTAGCCGTGTGCACGGGCCACTAACGGTAATTACCGTTAGTGGCCCGTGCACCAAACGCGCTAGCTAGCGGCGCCTGCAGCCGAGGGCACGCCTGGGTAGCCTGGCAGTGCCTGGCAGTGCCTGGCAGAGCCTGGCAGCCAGGCAGCCTGGCACCTGGACTGCGCTGGACCACGCCTGGACGTATCCGTACAGGGTTCAACCTCGGCCGAAGACGCGCCAGCTCTGACACGACTTTGATCTGACAACGACCGTTGCCAGGGCCCAAGCCGGAGGCGTCGACAGGTAAAAACGAGCGAGGAGGGGGACACAGACAATGATGGGTCTGACACCGTGAGGGAAAGTATAGCCCAGGATGCCACGGAAGCCAGCAGCAGGGCAGCGTGGTGCTCAGGAGAGCCGCAGCACGCGGTCGCAGCGCAGGCGAGACGTCGCCGACCATGCAGACGGCCTCGAGGTACAGTCCACTCCCTCCAAGAGGCGCCGAACACTACGGGGTGTGCCCAGCTCCGGCGACGAAGGAGATACGGCCGGCGAGGCCCCAGATGAGGCTGCGGGCAAGGGTGACGGCGCAGGAGAAGAGGACGAGCTAGCGGGTGCAGAGACGGCGGCGACAGCTACCCCAAGCAGGCGTGGGCGTGCGCCCCGAGGCTCAGCCACTCCTGCGAGCTCGAACCGGACCAGCGGAGCCTTGTCAACGCCGAGAGGTGCACGCTCAGCTACCAAGGCGAAGCCGGAGACGCCATCCAGGAGGGACGGCGCCAATGGCACCGGGACACCCGGGCGTCGCACGATAGCAGACAGGTCCGCGCGGCGGAAGAGTGCAAGGGCTTTGATCGACCGTGTGGTTGGCGGCGCCACGAGCGACGACGAGGCAGGCGACGAGAATATTGTGCGCGAGATCTATGAGTCAAGCGCGGACGAGGCTGAGGAGGGGGCTGAGGAGGCCGAGGAGGAAGGAGATGAGGAAGACGAGGAGGACGAGGAGGGAGCCACGAGCGCAGCAGCCACCCCGTCCAAGACCCCACGCGGCAGGAAGAGGAAGACCACGACAAGGAGGAAATCCCCGAGTCCACCGCGAGACCTGCCCCCGCATGAGATGTACTTCTTCCAGAACAAGCCCGGCCTGCCCAAGACGTCCACCAACACGCTCGCGTCCCTGGACCTGCTCACGCATGACGAATACTTCACCGTCCTCCGAGACCTAGAGGACCCGCACGAGGCAGACATCAGATACCTGGAAGACCTGCACGCGAAGTCCTTCAACCAGTGGGCCTTTGAGCTTGCCGAGGGCTTCAGCCTCTGCCTCTACGGGTACGGCTCGAAGCGTGCGCTGCTCCACCGCTTCGCGAAGCACCTGCACGGCAAGATACCGGATCACCAGTCTCACAAGGTCGTGGTCATCAACGGCTACGTCCGCACCATCACCATCCGCGAGGTCCTGACTACCATCAGCGCCGCCATCGACCCATCCGCCAAGCTCACGGCAGGGCAGCCCGTCGCGCTGCTCCAAGACGTGCTCTCCCTGGTCTCTTCGTCGGACATGACCCTGACCCTCATCCTCAACTCCGCGGATGCACCAGCCCTACGCAGGTCGCAATTCCAGACCGTCTTCTCCCAGCTCGCAGCACATCCCCGGATACATCTGGCGTGCAGCGTCGATACCCCCGATGCCTCCGCGCTCTGGGACAGCGGACAGCGGTCCAACTTCAACTTTGCCTTTCATGACGCGACGACCTTCGCTCCCCGGTCCGCCGCGGAGCTCGAGGTCGTGGACGAGGTGCACGAGCTGCTGGGCCGCAAGGCCAGACGGATCGGCGGGAAGGACGGTGTGGCTTTCGTGTTGAAGTCCCTGCCTGAGAATGCGAAGAATCTCTTCCGGTTACTTGTGGGCGAGGTACTGGTGGGCATGGAGGACGAGAGCGGGGCTGCGACCGGAGGAGAAGCTCCCGGCGTGGAGTACCGGATGCTGTACAACAAGGCGGTGGAGGAGTTCATATGCAGTTCGGAGATGGCCTTCCGGACGCTGCTCAAGGAGTAAGTAGTGCGACGAGGCCGATCTATCACAGTATAGCTTGCTGACAAGCTCTGCAGATTCCACGACCACCAGATGATCACCAGCCGAAAAGACATATTGGGCACGGAGCTGTTGAGTCTACCCTTCCGCAAGGAAGAATTAGAGGCCATTTTGGAGGACCTGGTGTCTTGATGTCCACAGTGAAAAGCCTTTGTTACAGATTACCCGTCTTATAGCATGCATATTCGGCATTGGGTGCAGCCACATCTATTAGAGGTCCAGAGAGGACGGTGAGAATAAAAGTTAGCAGCACACCTCCCGTGCATCCTGGCAAGGGCGTGACTGTTCAGCTCAGGAAATGCTCAATGCTCATCACATATGATCACTAGCCACCCCCAGAAAATCCTCGATCCACCCATCTGCTGCTGTAAACCGGAAGCCTCCACGCAGGGCATCCCTCTCGTCAGGTTGCCCAAGAATGCCATGTCGACGCCCTGGAGAGCCCAGTCACCACGCCGGCCGCGATGGCAGGAAGTCGCACGTGCGGCTGCAGAGTGACTTTGTCTTGGCTAGAGCTGGGTATTAGAAAGATGGACTGCTCATAATTGCACCCGGGTGCTTGTAACCGCGCCTCTCGCCGTTCTCTTACGCTTCTCTTTGACGGGTTCTAAGGCTGAAAGGTGCGTGCAGGTCGGCCCATCGGCCCTTAGGGCTCGCTACTTTACCCCGACGGCAGGCGCGCGGCACCAACCTGCCACTGCCTGCTTATTGTAACAGCGGCAAGCGTGGTCAGCAAGTCAACGACTTTCCTCCTGCAACCACACATCACCGGCCCACCCACCATCCCGACATCGACTGAGCTTCTATTCAACAGCATAAGATGTCGTCACCCTCCGGAGCGCCAGCACTTCCCACCCCTGCTGGGGCGCTCATGGCCCAGCAAGACGTCGATCTCGACGACTTGCCGCTTGAGCAGGCCCTCGAGGAGCTCCGGCGTATTGTGCTGGCTGAGGACCCATCCAACTTTCTGGACGGCTTTATTCTGAGGCTTCGGTATGCTCCTCCATCGTCGATGTTCCTTCCTACTTGGGCCGAAGCTGATGTCTCCACAGGGACCGAGTACAGCGACTGACGCCAAACCAGCTCGCCAACTTTGACCAACTCTATGCACGGCTGGTGGAATCGTTGCAAGAGCCAGTCTCGGCCGCCGCCTCGATGCCGATTGTGGAATCAGAACGAAGCCAGTACGAGAAACTTCTTCGTCACGGCGGGCGGCCGGCCTACCCCATCGATCTCGTCGAGCGTGTCTGCAGAAACGCACACGAGTATGACCATTTGGTATCCCCGTGGCTGATTTCCCAAAGGCTCTTGGAACCTCCCCTCGTCTTCATGAGGCAAGTGGCCAGCTGGAGCGAGTTCCGGGCTTGGCAGTATCGCATCAGAAAACGGCGCACCGGCTACGACTTTCCATCCCTGACGGGGACATGCGCGGAGGCGATCAGGCGCTTCAACCGGACCCGTGCGGACAAGAGCTTCGCCAGCTATGCCGAAGCCGCGGGACGTGTTCTGAGACTGTACAAGATAGAGATCCCGTTCGAGCCGGCCGTCGACCCCACTCTACAAGACCCACTCACAACGTGGCTCGAATATATCGTCTGCAAGTACTGGCTATGCAAAACGCTGGTAGACAGAATCTCTCACCATGAGACTCTGCACGACGAAGCATGGGAGAAGCTGGTTACCACTGGCGTCGTGTCGCTGTCGGAGACCCAGCTTGGAAGGCTCGACGATGACAGCACACAGTCCAGATGGATGTACAAGAAAGCTCAAGCAGAGAGCGAAATCGCCAGTGCTGAAGCAGCCTTCCAGACCCTCGAAGAACGTCGCGAGGCGGAGCCCCAGCTGCGTGAGGCCAGATCGCGCCTTGACGCCGCGGAGATTTCTCTGCTGCGGATCCGGGGACGCATCGCAAAGGTTGGCGAGTTTCACAAGCAGACAATCGCCTGGCGCCGCCACGGCGTGCTCTGGAGAATGCTTGCTGTCAGAAACATGATGGAGTTTCCTTGGATTGTGCAGCAGCTGGCTGAAGTGGTGACAGAGTCAACCGCTGCGGGCGGACAGAAGAGGCCCGCTTCCGAACCGACTTCCACCGCGACGACTACGTCGGAACCGGTACACAAGAAGAATCGGGTCGTATGAGCTGTGAGCGACTATCGCCCCCAAAAATACGTCTCGCCATACTGGTCAAGGACGCCGACCACCGCACCCGGGAGGGGGAAAGGCTCCATTCATTTCATCTTGTAGTCGCTGGGGTGTTCAACCCGATGCTGCGTGTTTTGACGAGAGCCTAGGTACTACATAGTAATAGAGCCTCGCGATCCTCCCTCAAGTAGTGCAAAACTAAATACATAATGGCAGGTTGGCTGCATCAATACCCAGTATCACAGTCCCAGAACATACCGCTGCATACCGGTTCCACCTCGGTGGGAAAGCTAAACTTCTCTCTGCAACCGTGTGAGGTGGTGGCGGCGGGTCGGAATAGCTACTGTACTGTGTATTATGTGCAGTAAACATGTCATGTCCGCACAGAGATGATCAACAACGATCACACGGGCTTTTCTCAACCGAGCGCCTGCGGGGGAGGCTTGACTCCTAGACAAACGCTGGCCTTCACCGCCTGATCTGAGACACAGCATGAAGCTAGTATGCATCAAAAACAAGTTTGAATCGGTGCAAGCCGGCTACCAGCGGCTGAAGTCGGAGGACATCCAGGCCGCCCAGCACAGCTCTACCTCCTAGGCATCATCACGGGGCCCGAGTGGCTGGTCGTTCGTGATACCGGCGGCGAGATATATGCCGAAGGACCCCCCTCCTTCGTGGTAGCATTGCCTCCCCCCAGCACAGCTACCATATTACTATGTAATTACTGCATGCATCTCGATAATGTAACAAACGTACATATGTACCGGCGCTCATTCTCTTGTGCGACACTACACCCGTGTCACACACTACTCTGCCTGCTTGCGTGCTGTCACGAATCTCACTCTCTGCTCCAGCTTGGCCAAGAAGCCGCAGTGGAGCAAGCCCCGTTCCAGGTCCTGCTCCTATCCGGGCACCTTGACCACGTCGAATGTCCACAGGACCTTGTCCATGGACAGCTCGCCCTGCATCCATGCCATCTCCCGCTCCAGGCCGACCCGAATCCCGAGACTGAAGACGGGGAGGCCTTTGACGTGATCGTTGCTGAACGATGCGTCGTACAAGGCATGGTCAGACGGCAGGCGGCTGTGGTCGAAACCGTCGAAACCGCATCGGGTCGTGGAAATACCGCAGGCTGCGTGTGAGCGCAAAGAGACTGCTTTGGCAATAGGTCTGGCACGAAAACGCCAGTGACGATTTCAGTCTCTTTATGTCCTTGTCTCTTTGAATATTAATTTCTAAGTATTACTGGTCGACCTTTGGGAATGTAATGGCCGTCTATTATAGCCCCGTAACTCAGCCGCAGCAAGCCCGTATTATTACTTGGAAGCATGCACAGCGACTCTTCGAGATATGCCCGCAAGTAAGGGAGGCTGCGATCCGCCAGGGCCTCGGGCGTAATATCCGCGTAGCTATGAAACCTGCTGCGGATCTCGTCTGCCAGGAGCTCGCAGCAGCCTGCCTCTTGCAGCAAGAACCAGGCGGTCCCGTAGAACCAGTCGCTTATGAGGCTGAACGCGGCGAAGGAGAGCTGGAGCCCTAGCGAGCCCATGATGGTGATACCGCGGCGCGACGGCGCGGTCGGCATGCCCTCGCCGCCTAGAGGAGGAAGCACATAGTCGAAAAAGTCGATATGCTCCGCCGCGCCCCTCCGCTCGATGCGCTGGCGCACGGCCTGTCGGGTGCCCTCCTCTATAGAGGCGAAGGCAAGCGGCTTGGAGAGGGGGGCGAACAGGTGCTAGAGATGGTGCAGCAGGGGGAACCGTTTGAAAACCTGCATCACGGTCGCGAACGAGTCGCAAGTCAGCATCACTTCGAGGTATTGGGAGCTGAAGGCCGGGGAGATCTTTTTCGCAATCTCGCGGCGTCGAACGGGATCTTCCTCCCAGATAGTGCCCCCGAGATCCTTGCCGCGGTTCTGGAAGTCTGTTTTCACGAATGTCTCTAGGCCCTTCGCCTGAGGTGTGTATATGTCTTGAAGGCAGGCGGGGGCACGAAGCCGTCTGTGTAAGCGACATCCCTGATCCACATCGAGGCGGTGGGATCTGGACAAGGCTATATGCAGGATGAGACTCACCAGTGATAAGAGTACTGAAGGTTGGATATAGCTGCTATCCGGGGCCCGGTAAACTTGGAGAGCGGATGCAGATAGGCCAGGTAGGCACTCCGAGCAGTAGCAGAGATCACGAACTGTGAATCTGATTAGCATCTCCTGCCACAGGCCAGACTAGGTCCGTCTCCTATGTCTCGAGACTGGAACACGGATGGCGAGGACGATGGTGGTCAAAATCTGAGGCATTACTGCTAATGAAAGGGGCTGGAATGGCCACGTTGAACGTCCGCGAATGGTGTCATCAGAGAAAGTAGGCAGAGACTAGGAAGAATCAATCATCTCTGATACGGTTGGTCAGCGATGTAAAGAAGGGTTCGTCGAGATATGGTAGTACCTTTAGCTGTGGTGATGCCACTGTGGTTTCCGAGGCAGACGACACCATGCAGCATATCAAGAGTGGCTGCTTCGCCGCATACTTGCCGGATGAAGCACTCGCTGTGGATCCGCGATCCTTGAGCGGAACCAACAAGGGATAAGAAAGTGAATGGCCCATGACCTGTCGAGTGAGAAACATCAAGTTGGGCGACTTGTGTGTGAGACCTATCAAATCCTAAAAGATTGTTTGAAATAATGAGTATGTATGTAGGGGTGTACGTAGGAACCGCCGAGCATCCCAGTGGACTCCTTCGAAGACCCACCCCAGGTTCCAGGGGCCAAAGGCGGGCGTGCTGGACTACATGATCCCATATTGTTCATTATTATGTATAGCCAGTGAATCGTGGGGAGGGTGTTGCGACTATCGCTCAGGACACTGCGATCCGCCTTCGAGGATGTCGACGAGATTCAGCGCATCATTCGAGTATCAGTATCCGGCCAAAACGGAAAGACAAGGGAATCACGTAGCTAGGTCTCCAACGCCCTGCCCCCTCCGTCCTCATCACTGACCAGTGCTGATGCCATCCGTACGGACCAAAACGCGCAGCTCGGCTGTTATTGATGAGCCGGTCTCAACTTGACAAAAGAACCGGATTGTCTTCTCCTTTTTCGGGGGGGGGGCATGATCCGATACAGGACCGAGCACAAAGACTACCCGCAGATATAGACCTACGTTTCCGGAACATCCCTACTGCACAACATGTACTCAGTATTTACTTCTTCTGAACCCGGGTCAAAATGTTGGGTGCTCCCAGGGATGCAAGTTATGTTACTCATCGTCACCATGGCCAACGTCCCGGCCAGGATAAACATGGATGTAGTGGATAATTGCACTGGAACCTTGAGCCTATAATTCCTCACTAGCATTACCTAGTAGGTCCGGGCACATGCGTACAGGAGGAAACAGATTCAATGTCGAGCCCTCAGCACATTATTTTGTAGCATTAGTTAGCATGAAGGGAATGCCAAAAGGGCTCGTGCAATATTGCCTATAAAAGTACTAATTTAGTTGTTAACTTGAGGTCAGATTACGACACATACCAAAACTATCTGACTATTATAAGAAGGTTACACAAGTCAATGACATAGGCTCAGCTATAGCAGCCATGAATGAGTAACACGCCCTTGAAGTATACAATCCTAACCAGGATCTGTCCCTACATCTCATCGCATTCTAGACTGAAATCCATGGGGTTCTATTTGACGGGTGCATCGGGTCTCATTCTACGAAACGTTCTTGCTCGACGTCAATGGCATCATCTACTAATACACCCTCACCCTTGAACAATCCCCGACGTCTCACAGGACTCTCACGCAAGATTCGCCCGGGGATATAAGAATAGACTTCGGACCCGGAGGCCGCGCCAATGAACTTTTGACAACCCTCTACCGGATTCTGGGCGCGGGGATCCTCGGGACCCCGGCAGAGGACACACCAGCGGCAACCGAGGCGATCGAATCGAATAGAGGGGATATTTGGAGCAGTAGTCAGGCTCGACGGGGGTGTCGGCTTGTCGGGAGACTTCCAATAGTTCATCGTGAGACCTTAATTTGAGTCTGCGGCTTTCACATGCCATTAACACAGGTCTTACCGGTCAGCGCATGGACGGAAGGCAGGCGACAACCCACGCCCGCAATGAGCTCTATAAAAGACCATTAGTAATTTCAATGCCACAGAAAATCATGACGCGAGTTTGAGAAGCGGGGCTGTGCTTGCATACACCGGCAGGGAGGGTGGACTTGGAGGGGAAGTGACCTATGGGCTGGGGTCTGAGAGTCGGGGCTATGCTGGAACGGAAACCAGATAGAACACATGGAATCTAGTTTGAAGATGGTGACACAACTTGTCTATGTGAACGGTTAGATTGGACATTTGTGACGTTAGCAGAGCGAGTACTCAAAGGTCTAGTACGATCTAAACAATAAATAGCTCGAGAATTCGTCCCCAGTCTGCAGACTGGCTTGTTCGAGACAGACATAGACAACAATCAAGAGAGCGTGAGAAGCCTTTGTGTCCCGGAGAACTCGGCCGAGCTTCTCAGACTCCACGACTGTAGAGGAGCAGAAAGGATTTTGGCAAAAACCTGATGAGGTGTCGGGTGTGACAAATCGGGGCGCAGCACACTGTAGACCCAGTGCATGTGTTTATATATTCCGACATAAGGTAATAAAGAGTCTAGCACCGCGACCCTCGAGCGACTATCCTCAGGAGGAAGACTGAATCGTACTGAAGAAGCGGGTGTAAGCTGGGAACCCAGGCTCAACTTCGAACACCCCATGCTGGCATGCTATGACGATGTACGGACTTGCAGCTCTGTTTCCTCACCCCACTCTCACAGCCAAGGCCGTATGCAGATGCAGTTGGCACATAGGGAGGGGGGCACAAAGGGTCTTCGCCACATGCAATACCACCCTGGTATGCACGCCGCTGGTTGAGGAATCCAAGGAGCTATTGCTGCAAAGGTGGGCTTAGAGCTCGTCATCAGACCAGGCAAGCGCCAGTAATCACTTCGCTTGACGCGGCCCATCCAATAAACCAAGGTCAAGAGTTCGAACTTGGCTCGATTGGTATTCGTCCTTGGTATTCGTCCTCTATCACAGTGCGCTCAAGACAAGAAATTCCCCATGATAGCACAGTACGCACATACAAGCACAATCTGATGTTCTTCGTCCCGTCCCTCGACCATGAACAGAAGACTGACTAGGATACACATGCCTGAGACCAAAGATGCTCGAACCTCCCGATCTGCTTCATAATATGACATCAATGGGAGTGGCATGATAACAAAGATGCAGATCCCTGCGAAGAGCACGATACCGAAAAAGCGAGACAGCAATTTTTCGCCATACTGTTTGAGTATCAATCCGTCTTGGATTTGACTATAGCCAAGCATCTCCTATATCCTCGTCAGTATCATATTCAAGAAGCGACCCTTGTTGTGCCCATGAATTAACATTTCCCGTTACACACCTTAATCCTGACTACCATCGTAGCGAGCTTCTCAGGTATAATTTCTACAGCGAATCGCTCAACTGGACCTCTTCTAGGTCCGATGACACGAAATGCGTCGGCATCTCCTTCGGCGTAGAAACGACACTGGGCTTTGGACTGTGCTTTTAAAAACTCTCGTAAGCTTTCGAGATTAGACTCATGAGGACATTGGCTTTCTATGATAGTTTTGAATCTGGTGAATGCTGCATCTATAAGAACCAGCTCATGAGTCAGCATAAAAGGACACGGACTTTCAGAGGGTCGGTGAACTCTTACCATACTCAATCAGCTTGTTGTCGAGTTTCCCCGCAAGCACCACCCAACGCCGGCGACATATGTTCTTTCGTGGCAGATCGTGAAGCTTCGTATCGAATCTGGCTTCGGCCGCCCTTTCAAGCTTCTTCATGCTGCGACTAATGAAGAAAATATCCTCCATTTGAAGCTGAAGTATGAGCGTTCTTTCTCGGAGAAAGACGGGATAGATGTTGTAACGAAGGTCAAAATTCTTGAGCTCGGCCAGTCCAATCCCTTCGAAGTGTTGTGCTGTAACACTATGAGGAGCCATTGCTGAGTAAGTTCTTCTGATATTATGTCCACTTACTACAATTAGTATCCTCCACCGTTTGGTCGATATCTCTTGTCTCTGATTCGGGTGGCAAGTCTGCTGGTTGAGAGGCACCTCTGAGTTGTTCACCAGCGACTTGGAAAGAAGCACCTGGGGAGCTTCTGGAAGCCTCGCCCCTTTCCATTGCGTCAAGTTCTACAACATCTGGCGACATCTCGGAAGAGGACTGCCTGATCACAGATGGAGTAGACATGGTTGGAAATCCCGGAGCAGGCATGCGCGGTCTGGTTTAGATATAATATGCGCCAGGCTCGAAGGCTGTGCGGCATCCCCGCCGTAATAACAGCCTGCCGGTCTCGTTGCGCTGCGTGAATGCATCACAAGACGCCCGATGTCAGTAGAATCAGCACATTCGAAGAGCTCACCGCCACCTTGAGAATGCCTGGCTTACAACTGACCACAACCCCATCAGATCCATAAGTACGCGTGGTCACGGGCAAACCGGTTGCTGAAAATAAGTACCCAGCCACTGGGACGAAGTAGCGGTGGTGCTCCTTGATACCGACCCTATGGTACCTTACCCTCCAAGAAATGCCGTGTCCTCGTCTCAGTGGCCAAGCTGTGCCATCTTGGAGGGCACATGATGACATGACGTCCGCCCCCAAGGCTTTCAGCTATGTGGCAGACTTGCATGCTATCGGATATAGGCTCTAGATGGACCCTTGGTGTGTATCCGTGGGGCATGTTCCACTTTTGATGTCGTGCTGTACGCATGCCGTGCCGAGCCGCTGGGAGCCGATTGGTGCTGTGTCCAACCGACGACAGCGTTGTTCTCGATACTAGTATGTAAGCTGAAGGCAAGAGATGGGAAGAAGAGCATGTATCAGAGGAAATAATCTCGAATTAGAGTGCTATCATGTTGTGACTCCGTGTACGAGTAGCACGATGTGCCGTATCGAACCAGCAGCACGACAAGCCTAGCCCTCTTGTCCTATTCTGTCTCCTTCCTTCTCTTCCTGACGCAGATACTCTGTGACTGCCGGGCCTGTGCATCTAGTCAGCTCATATGATCGCAGGATCAGGGTTGCAATGTACTATCCTGACCTTAAGCATCACTCTGCTGTTCTCCTAGGGACGGGAGACAACAAGCCCGCCTCCGGTCTACATATGATCCAAAGCATGGCGCGCGCCTCCGCTTTCTTCGACGAGGCAAGAAGGTGGCATCTGATCGACAGCTTCGGTATTGGTCGATGAGCTCTTCGGTCCTGGATGCTTCGGCGGGATGAACACTGCTGTTCCTCTTCCGAAGTTGATGGGTTCCATCTTGTCAACTCCCGGGTAATGTCAAAGTGAGACGTCTAAGTCGAGCTTGGGGAAGCAAGGTTTCGTCGATTGGATAATAGGCAGGTTCGACTCGCGGTTCACTCAAGAAATTTCGAAACGATGGCTCTGCGAAGAGTAGATTGAACGTTAGATGAGTGAGGTGAAGACAAGAGGGTATTTATAGGGAGGGGAGGTATTGCAAAAGCCCACACGTATGAGTTCTAGACGCGACACCGCGTCCTTTGGCCGTACTCGTGTTAGTGACATTGAGCCAATTTTGGGTCCTACTCGAGAGCCATGTCAGAGTATTCACATGCATAAATCTAGTTAGACAATAACTTACCAAGACGCGTCAAAGTATCTGCTAGTATTGATACGGTACTTTGTGGGTGGGAGCAGGGGACACTCAACGCGCCCTGACTCATCTGTCCCATGGCGGCGATAGCAAGGTCTTCGTGACGTATGGAAGTAGCTAGAAGGCTGGACAAAAGCAATTCCCCAGGATGCTCTCTAGTCCGGGGCGAACAGGCGAAGAAAAGGTCGCCTCGCTTATGCGAACGCCATCTCCAGAACGCTAGGCTGTGGCTCTCCTCCAATCACCGAGATCCCGTTCCAATATTCTGGCAAACGGCGAAACAAGTGATCGAAGGGACTACTGCCCTCAAACCACTTCCTGGATACCGGCCGGCGGGGCGTGTGCATTGCTTCGGTGAGTTTGATTTCCCGATATCCACAACAATGCAGCAAGCTAAGTAGCGAAATGATAATACCTAAGCTGTAAGGCATCATGTGGCAATTAGATGCAGTTTTGTGACACAGACCACCACCCAGGAAGGAGGTGTGGCTCCATATGTCAGGGCTTCACCCAGGAGTTTGTCTCAGCTCACACGCATCGTGGCATTGCAGAGTGAACTTAGTCTAATGGATCAGCATCGCTTGGAGAGGGGTGGTTCAAGAACCATCTGAAAGTGACCGCCAGGTTGCTATTATGTCTGTCTTGGCTGTCAACGGAGAAGAGGAGGGGAAGCAGACATACCAAGACTCAGTGTTCTGAGAAGAGACAAATAGGTGTGCACTATGCCACCATCATGTCGCCTTCAACCAGGATCAGTACGAAAAGCAGCCTAGGCCGAATACAAATTCCAAGTCCAAAACAAGACGGTGTCCAACAATAGTGGATGGTGTGAAGCTGTAGCGCAGATCTCACCTAAGGGCAGCCGAGCCTCATCTAGAGACCTCAAATCCTACCAAGCAACGATAGATCCCAACACATGGAAATATGGGCCCCTCGTCGTCCCTTGTCAAGTGTCCAGGGCCCTTGGAAGCACAGACTTTGGGGGCCTGTTTCTGAAAGTTTGGCGTCGAACACGTCAACAACGACCAGCGACCTGTACTAAATAGGACTAGAAGACTCCTGTCTTGCCGTGATGGAGCGTTCCATTCATGTTTTGAGGTTCTTGCCTGCCAAGGAAGACCCGAAGGTCCAGGTACTAACTTCTGGTACTGTGCGCAAGGGTGCGTTCGTCTCGTCGTTCTTCTCGAGACAGAAACAGCCCACGTGTAGTGAGGCAGAAGAAGAGACACCGGTATTGTTATTTTGATATTCCTTTCCTCTTTCTCATCATTATTGGCTCTTAAGTTTTTTTTTTTCTTTTTTCCCCCTCTCTTGTTTTTTGTTCTCTGTCTCTTCTTCGTCTTTTCGCCCGTGTTGTGTTCGAAGATTTTCTTGCCGGGGGAATATCGTCGTGTCGCTGCCACTGGCCGGTCCCAGGGTGGACAACGGTCGAAACTGGTCAAACCGCGACCTATCAGCAGCTGAAGATCAGTCGTTGCAGAATATGAATACATACCTTTCGTATCCTTGCACAGTCTAAGAGAGCCTTCTCATTAAAAAGCTTTCTCGCGTGTGAAGATTCCCTGAAATTTGGTTGAAAAGTAGCTATCACAATGCGTCCGCTCCGTATGTCGGCCTGGAGTGAGACTCAATCTTTTCCTCGTTATTGCCGACAAGACTGTTATACTTCGGTGGTCACTCAAGATTTCTATATGACTGGTACTCGTAAATAATTCATGGCAAATCGATGTTAAAAAGCCAAAGGTCAAGGTAGAAGCCAGGCCAGTTCCTCAATGGTGGGGCAGACGCGAGGTTGGGCTGTTGATGGGGACTCTCTGTTAACAATGACGAACAGGGGATTATAATTCCACAGTGGCGCTGGCTTACCTGGGCATGCGGCTCGAATGTGCCATTACTACTGTAGGGGCCGCCGCCCGGCTAACGCGTTCAAACCCCGGCTCCACTGTGGATTTTTTATAGGTGTGCAACGGCACGCCCATACTTACGTAGGCATGTTAGCCTGTGTGAGACTTTCTAGGTGCAACTCAAGTATCGGCTCACCGCCGTATTCGTTCCCAGGCTCTGCATCATGAGATACTACATCAGCATCGGCAAGGACTGTTGCTCAAAACGGGCCCGGAATACGAGGGTCGCTCGTTCGGTCCAATATCCCGCCTTGTTGCCAGTCCTGTCTTCGAAGGGACGCGGAAGTGACTCTGCTCCTCACACAATCTAATGATGCGCGCTACGGGCCCGAGTAAACAGCACACATACCATAGCGACAAGAGTGACTTGCTTAAACCTGTATTCATCCGAATACTCGAGGTATCTGGGTTTCGACACAAGACCCCGTCCGCAAACGTCCTGTAATCTAGCGTATGCATAAGCCTTGTCTGCTTCAACCCCGTCACTCGCGGCACGCGGCCGGGCCGCCCCCCGATCAGCGCCAGACACGGTACTGCCTTAGACTCTATTTACGTAGATCTGAGATTGTGAGTGGGCTCGATTCACGTTGACCGAGGGCTCATGCTCAAGTATGAACGCGACCTCTTCAGCCTCCTAAGTACGATGTTATTCCAGCCTGAGGCAACACCACCTAGCTAAGCAATCGTTAAAATGCAACTGGAAGATAAGAATGCCTTGGCGGCGGCTCTTTCTGGGCCCAAAATTAAATTGCGGGTCAGCGGTGAAGCCCTGCCCGCCGAATGCGAAACGCTACCAACGCCTTAGACCGGGCAGCATACCGTCGTGTCGCATCGTGAGCAAGCGCGGCGCGTGCGGCTGACCCGCCGCGCAATCTCGCCTCTCGGACGGTGTACTCCGGCAGATCATCCAAGGGCGCGTGGTACTTGCGAAGCGTGCATGAGGTATTGCCGCCGTTTCGAGGAGTTGGACGGCGAGCTACCCGGCATAACCGATGCTGGGGCTCGCGATCCCGGCTGGTCTGTTTGCCTTAAAAGCGTGGGCCGCGACCTACCTGAGTCCGACGCACCGACCTCTCCGCCGTGTCTTCCAGGCTCCCTGTAGTGCCTAGGACCTGTCACCTTTGCATGATCGATGCTGCCCGTTTGATGATCTTCTGGATTCAAGAAGATCTTTCTAAAAAAGGACATAGGCGATTCGTCACTTGAATTGATAGACATCATGTTACTGCACTCTCTATAAAATGAGCCATAACAGTATCAGCGCGTTGTCTCTATAGGGGCTCTTGCCGTAGGGTAAAGATCCACTTGTGGTGATCGCTAAGGGTGCACCACTAGTCATGCGATAGCCTTACTCTCGCCTCTAGGATCGACGTCCTGCAGCTGTGGCTCCTCGTGAAACATTTGGCCCAGGCTAGGATGGTTACATTGCCTGTGCTGAGAACACTTCTCCAGCCTCAGAAACTTCTCGAAAAAGCGGCGGCCGTCGAGTGCCAGCCAGCCGGGTTCGGTGCTGCTCCAGTCAGTCTCTCGCCGCGGGTTCTCGAACTCCGCCTTGGCCTGCGGGTACTCCCTTCCCTAGCCTGCGTTGACGTGCTTGTGGATATCTGGGTCAGAATATGGTGCAATTGAGCCTCTGATTAGGCAGAGATCGGTGATAGGGTTCTTGAGACCTCAGATCTATGATCATTTTCGTCAGGTGCTCACCGGCAATACCAGGGTTTCCCGGGAACGCAAGCCACTGATGCACTGACAACGTGCTGGTATGAGTGATGGTTCTCAGACTTGAAGTTGACGGCAAAGTCGACACAGGAGAGCGAGGTCCCTCCGAAGAGCTTTACAAGTAGCGTGCTGATAGGTTTGCCTCGCTTTCATATCCGACTGTGGACAATGTCGCTGTCAAGTCTGAACCTCGATCGGGCTTCCAGAATCTTTATGAAAGATCAACTCAGGCCCTTCTCGCCTTGAAGAACCCAAGAGCTGTAATATTGGGCGCGTTCGGGATGCGAGCCCTGGACTAATTATGCAAGTGATGACCATTGCATGCCGGTGTTGGACATGAAGATGGATGGAAGGAGACTTTCGCCAGAGCAGCATCGATAGCATCCATGAAATGCCATTGCTAGTCGTCAGTTAAGTCGCCCTCCTAAGCTCAGCTCTCCTGAAGTTTCATGTGCTGTGCGTATGTCAGCGATCTCCAGCAAGACAACACCAATGCCTATAGAGTCGTTCAAAGCTGCCCTCCTGGATCGTTCCGGGAATGTCTGAGGATATCTTTGATATCCGAGCTTCTCTTACTCTCTATGTTGCAGTGTTGGTGATCAGGAGGATTCCTAGTCACCACGGCCACAGCATAGAGGGGAACGTGAAGGAGAAGACATCGAGCATCGAGGGGGGAGTGAGGAGCGGAATGCTGCTCAAACCCTTCTCTGTCTGAGTACTCGGCGAAAGTTGAGTGTCTCGAAATCTATATCATTTCGCAGCTTTCAGACTCACTATACGGATCCAATGAGATCATTCATAGCTTCGCAGTGCCTATTGTTGTCTGCAAAGTAGGGTAGTTGAAGGGATAGGACGTAGTTGTATGTGATACAGCGGCTCTGGTATGCATCGAAGCTGTCGCTGACTAAGCGATAAAGCTGTTCTACCCCACAATTTGTTGTTATCGTGATTGACCAACCTTGACGCGCCCAACGTCAAACAAGCCACTTGCGCCTGTGTCCCCTTCCTTTTTGTGCATCTGAGCCTCATCTGTGCTCATATCTGCTTTACCCAACCTGGTAGCTCCATACCTACTGTCGTTTTGATGGGCTCGACAAGTTGTGCCCTCTCTTCGACATGTCGTCGGACGGTGATACAGACAATACTCAGTTGGAGGGCTTTCTGAGAAATTGGCGTCAGACTGCCTTTAATGCAGGGCAGTTCCAGACGGCCATCTTTGTCGGCGACAAGCTGCTGGCTCTGACAGGCTGGTTCTTCCTCTCCTCTTGTCATAGCCGAGCTGAGGAGTGGGCTTTTGACTAACGATTTTCGTACTCAGATGACGATAACGACGCCTTTTGGATGGCCCAGGTCCACTTCTCGACTGGAAACTACGTTCGAGCCCAGAAGTTCCTCGAGCACCGAGATCTCGTCAGACGAAATCCTTCCTGCCAGTATCTGGCTGCCCATTGCCTCATCAAGCAATCGCGTTTTGACGAAGCCCTAGCCGTACTTGGAGAGCGGGATCCAACATACCTGATCAAGTCAAAGGATGCAAACAAGCGAAAGACCCAGCCCGGTGCTAGCGGCAAATCAGCTAACAGCTCGAGGCTAGATAATGATGGCCACAAAGAGTCAGAGGCGGTGAATAGGCGCTACGAGGCTGGCATGTGCTACCTGCGAGGTATCTGCTATGCCAAACAGAACGCCTTCGATCGCGCTAAAGAATGCTACAAGAATGCCGTCCGCATCGATGTCCAGTGCTTTGAGGCTTTCAACCAGCTGACCCAAAACTTGCTGCTCTCACCGGAGGAAGAATGGGGCTTCCTGGAGTCTCTTGATTTTGACTCTGTCAGCGCCGGCGGTGACACGGACGCTGCCCAGGAGACAGCGCAGTATGTCAAGATGCTCTACAGTACACGGCTGTCGAAATACAAGAAGCAGGATGCCTTCAATACGGCATGCGAGAGCCTTGCCACACACTACAAGCTCAAAGATAATGCGGACCTCCTCTTGGCAAGAGCAGAGCAATGCTCCACCCAGTCACGTTACAAAGAGGCCCTTGAGATCACCAATTCCATCCTGACTGAGGACAAATACAATTTCAACGTCTACCCCATCCACTTGGCTTGCCTGTTCGAATTGAAAGAGAAGAATCTGCTCTTCCTTGTTGCTCACGAACTAGCCGATAGCCATCCAGAGGAACCATGCACCTGGCTCGCTGTTGCCACTTACTACTTCATGATCGGCAAGGTTGCCGAAGCTCGTCGTTATTTCAGCAAGGCAAGTATGATGGATGCGCACTTTGGTCCGGCATGGATCGGCTTCGCGCATACTTTTGCCGCTGAAGGCGAACACGACCAGGCCATCTCAGCCTATTCCACTGCGGCGCGGCTATTCATGGGAACTCATCTGCCCCAGGTGTTCCTGGGGATGCAGCATCACGCCATGAACAACATGACGGTCGCAGAGGAGTTCCTCAACACTGCGTACGCACTGTGCACGACAGACCCACTCCTCCTAAATGAGATGGGCATTGTCTACTACCACCAAAATCGCCTGCAAGAAGCGTTGGAAAAGTTCAAGAAAGCTCTTCAAATCGCAGATGCAATCGACAGTGACCCGCAAGTGTCAACCATTGCACATACAAATCTGGGCCATACTTACCGGCGCCAGCGTAAATTTCAATATGCTTTAATGGAGTTCGACACGGTCTTGCGCGAGAACGGCAAGGACGGTAATATATTCTGCGCCAAGGGCTTGATTTACCTTGATATCGGAAAGCCGGAGGAAGCAGTCAATATTTTGCACGAAGCCCTGGCGATCGATTCGCAGGATCCGATCGCGACAGAATTACTGCTCAAGGCATTCGACGAGTGCTCAAAGCCTGGACGTTTCCTAGCTGATTTCGACGACGATGGCGCGATGGCCGAATTCGAGAATGAACTAGACCAGGTCAAGCAGGTAGCGAGATCGAAGCTGGCGGCGAAGCTGAGCGGAACACATACCAAGGGAAAAGGCAAGGGTAAGGAGAAGGCCATGCCGACGAGCACGCCGCAGGAGAGGGGGTCGAGCATGATGGGAATAGGTGATGACAACTAGAGCTTTCATAAGGGTCAAGTGAGGTTCACAAGCATTTACAGGCGTCTCGGAGGGTATATTCGCCAGGCGTCCAAAGGCAGCCTAATAGATCCTGCATCATTAGGATCAGGGGCCTCGTCGGACGTCGGGAACGTGGCTTACGGCATGCATATTAGATACCATAAACTCTCAAGACTACCGGAAGAACATTTACCAAAGGATCAGGGGCATACTGGCCTCGGCCCCATAAAACCTGACGCCCTAAGCATGGCCTCCGACCCGCTCCATTGCTCCGTACTCGGATCCGGTTGCCCCGCGTCGGTTGACGTTCCGAACTGCCGTTCACTTCCAAGCGCTATTCAATACCGACAACCTGCTCTTAAGGCGTGACTTCATATCTACGAGGTCGCCCAGTATAGACCTACTGCTATAATCCGTGTTCTAGCATTCAGCTTACAACCAACCAACCGTCGACTTGCGCCGTATCACATGTAACTCTGATGAGATGGCGGCGATCAAAGCATCCAACATCCTCATCTTTGGGGCGACAGGTTTCATCGGGCAGTACATCACCGAGAAGGTCATCGCGGCCCAGCCTGCTTTCAAGCATGTGACCATCTTCACGTCCAAGGAGACGGTCGAGAAGAAAGGCGAGCTCCTGGATGGCTGGAAGACAGCGGGCAACGTGACCGTGGTGACGGGCAGCGTGGACTCCGAGTCCGATGTACGCGCGGCGTACAAGGACCACAACATCGACACGGTTATATGTGCGTTCGGGCGGGGCGCCATCGCCAAGCAGATCGACCTCATCAGGTGGGCGGACGACGGCGGCGTCAGGTGGTTCTTCCCCAGCGAGTACGGCACCGACATCGAGTACGGACCCAAGAGCAAGGACGAGAAGCCGCACCAGCAGAAGCTCGCGGTCAGGAAGTTTATCCGCGAGGCGGTCAAGCAGCTGCAGGTGACCTATGTCGTCACGGGCCCGTACTTCGAGTCGTGGGTCGGCCGGATGCCCGGGCTTCTGGAGGTCTGTCCGGGGTACGACATTGAGAAGAAGGAGGCGCTCCTCACGGACGACGGCGAGGGGCGGATTGGGTTCACGACGATGCCCGACGTGGGCAAGCTAGTGGTCGCGGCACTCCAGAACCCGGAGGTGGCGGTGGGCAAGGCTCTCAAGGTCAACTCTTTCGAGGTGACGCCCAACCAGGTCCTCGCGGAATTCGAGAGGCTCACGCAGGCTAAGTGGAAGGTGTCGTACGTACCGCTCAGCAAGGTCGTGGAGGTGGAGAAGAAGCTGCAAGAGGAGCAGGATCCCAAGGTCGTAATCATCACGCTGAGGAGGATCTGGGCGGAGGGAGGCACCCTGTATGAAAAGACGGACAATGAGTCCCTCGGACTCAAGCCCGAGGATATGGAAAGTTTGGAGGGGGCTCTCAAGAAGATACTAGCTAGGCACTGACCACACATACGTACCTCGCGTCATGAAGCATTGGTAGAGCTGAGCAAGAGCGGCGAGTAAGTACTTTATGCTTTCAAGCGAGGCTGCCGCCGAAGCGCAAATCAGCTAGTTTTAGGCAGGGCCAAAGGGCCACATCTGCGCCGTTTCTCCAGGTTGTCACAGTTCCATCGCTTCACCCGGCGGCTGCAATCGCAATTGTCGTGCAGAGACCTAAATAATACACGATTTCCCTTGGTCCCCGACGCTTGATGTGGTTCCGGACGTTGTCGTTGCTAGATAAATGTCCTTAGCCGGCTCGATGTCGACGTGCCGCCTCGCAGGTGGTTTAAACTGTGTCGACTGCGTGGTTTAAACTGTGCCGACTGCGTGGTTTAAACTGTGCCGACTGCGTGGTTTAAACTAGACTGTGCCGACTGCGTGGTTTAAACTGTGCCGACTGCGTGGTTTAAACTAGACTGTGCCGACTGCGTGGTTTAAACTGTGCCGACTGCGTGGTTTAAACTAGACTGTGCCGACTGCGTGGTTTAAACTAGACTGTGCCGACTGCGTGGTTTAAACTGTGCCGACTGCGTGGTTTAAACTAGACTGTGCCGACTGCGTGGTTTAAACTGTGCCGACTGCGTGGTTTAAACTAGACTGTGCCGACTGCGTGGTTTAAACTGTGCCGACTGCGTGGTTTAAACTAGACTGTGCCGACTGCGTGGTTTAAACTGTGCCGACTGCGTGGTTTAAACTAGACTGTGCCGACTGCGTGGTTTAAACTGTGCCGACTGCGTGGTTTAAACTGTGCCGACTGCGTGGTTTAAACTGTGCCGACTGCGTGGTTTAAACTAAACTGTGCCGACTGCGTGGTTTAAACTGTGCCGACTGCGTGGTGTAAACTAGCCAGTTCCATCACCGGAACTCTTATCAGCAAGGATCTCGATCACCCGTCAACAGGCAGCGATTTGAAAGACAGACGGTACCTATTCCAAAATCTATTTCGAAATATACTAAGCGCGTTCAGTAGACAAGAAAATCGTCATACTCGGCCAGCCTTTCACGCTTGATAACTCAGGTTTCAATATTATAGTTACCTCTTAGTTCATGCGACAGACCAGGAGCTTTTTGTGGAGTGTTCTTAGGATGGATTTCAACAAATTTGTAGCGACCCAAAACGGTAGCATCCATACATTCAAATAGCATTGCAATTTGTTGCTGTTTCTGTATCGTGAGCGACTTCTGCTCGCCAACGTCATGCGATGCTTGGTTGTGGCTCCAGTGCTGCCGTGATGTGCGGTTAACCCTCCGCAAACGCCGATCACGGCGGGAGCTTATCAACTTGGGCATGGCTTCACCTGCCGACTGCTGATTGATGGCATCTTCGAACTGTCGACCGGAATCATTCATGCTGTTTCTCTGATGAACCACTCCATGGACAGAGCTGAAATAAAGCTATAGTTCTGGTTATCAAGTTCACGAAGGCGTTGAAGTCTCACTTGTTGGTGTAGTCAATCCCTGGCCTTGCTAATACATCGGCAGCCCTTCGTCACCACCAAGCAAGAGCATCTGAACGGCCAACATGATAGACGATCCCTACCAGACCGAGGTCGAGGAGACCCGTACCGCTTTCTTCTACGGTGCGATGGCATTCTGGCCCAGGAATAGGGGGCTTATGCTGACAGCGTCGCAGGCACTCTGGTAGCTATGCCCACCCGGCGGAGGCCCCCGTGAGCACGCCACGGAGTTGACACATCCCACAATAGATGGAGCCTCAGGTCTTTTATTCGGTCTGCTACAACGATAAGAGCCCCTCCGATGAGGTCAAGGCCCGGCACCAGTTCCGCCCTGCTGTGCTGCACGGCTTCTGCCGTCGCCGGGTTCGCAGCGCCGACTATCCAGGCATGATCGAGGACGCGGATCATAGTGTTTTCGGGATGGTGGTCAGCGGCATCACGAAGGCGAACCTTGAGAAGCTCGACTACTTGTCAGTCCATCCAACGCTGTCAGCGCTGCTTCTAAGTTGGGAATGTTCGCTGTGTCTGTGTGGCTCAGGGGCTATGCCGAGAGCATTTGCGCTTGATGCCTCTGCACCTAGATATTGCCCCACGTTCTCCTTAGGAAGAATGAAGGCAACCCTGAATGACACTTGCTGACACTCAAGGTGGTTTAAGTGAGGGGTCGCAGTACGACCGCCGTGTCGTGCGTCCCAACCTGCTAGACAAGGTCGGCAACGAGAAGGGCGAGGGCAACGTCGAGGGCGAGCAGGTGATTACGGAGTCATACGTCTTCCTTGACAAACACGACCTAGAGGGCCGCGAGTGGGATTTTGTGGAGTTCAGGCGGGATAAGCTCAAGCTGTGGACGCGCGCGGGCTACGTCTTCGAGGGTGAGCGCCGGTGGCCCCCATGCGTTCTATGTGTTCTATGTGAGACTGACGCCCGGAAATGCTATGCAGATTGCGACCCTGGGGACGTCGCAAGCGTCTCCGCCGCCGCCTAGCCTGTCGTGGGACCTTCGGCTGCTGGTCTACCTGGGGCGCATTATTAGGAGGGATTCGAGGCTGGGCTAGATCTAGACTTACTAGCACGGCGAAGGAGTCGCCACCGGTTCATGAATAGCATAAACATCTTGGCCCTTTGCTCAGCCCTTTACTTGGCCACCAGGCACCATTCCGCCACCAGGCTCGTGTTGCCCACCATACCGGACTCCATTGTGGCATTGCCTCTCAGAGGGGGCTCCACGCCACCGTCTGTTCATCCGAGGTCTATTGTAAACATGTTTACGTTATTTGCTCCTGCCACTCCTGCTCAGGGGCCAGTCCAGCTGGCCATGGGCCACGGCTGGGCATCGGAGCTGACAGGGGCAGCTTGTGGGCGGGTGGATCTCGCATAGTCATCCTTACCCAGGCACTGGAGGCCCCGCGAACGTTGAACGCATGGACGATGCGCAGCCTCGTCGAACATCGGATGGAGAATGTTTCTTGCCAGCATACCTCGGCTGCCGCGAACGGCGATGAGAGCACTAGAAGACGGACTTTTGTCCAGGTGCAGGCTGTGGGCGGAAGTAGGCAGACTTCTTACCCAAAACACCTTTGCTCCGAACAGGGCGGTGCGTCACTGAGCTTGGCCAATCGTCGACGCTTCGCGGTACCGTGAAAGATGGTCTCGTCTCGGGCGATACCAAGGCCCGCCGTCGCCCTCGGCAGCGTGTGTCCCTGGCAAGTCGGTCAGGTCCGCGGGCCATTGGCTTTTTCTCCAGCAACGTCAAGGCCATGGTCGTAGAGCCAGGTTGAGTGCAGCAATAGGAGCGTGATGCGCCCGTCGCGCCGCCGCGGTGGGATTATAAAGGTGCCGTCTTCCGTCCAAATGCCTGCAGGCAGAGGAACGACTGGTCGAAAATTAGGCCACCTGAGACGCAGCCAAAAGGGAAGCGCGCACAAAACTATTCCCCGTCCGTGCGCATTACCAGCAGCCAGATCACAGCCTAGCGGTGGCCGCGGGGAGCTCCGTGGGGCTACAGTAGCCGCCAACATTCTGACATCACGTACGTACCCTGCCACGTCTGCCAGGTGCCAGGGTCAACAGGCAAGGGGGGAAAGAGTCTTGCTGCTTTGGGCCAGGTGAAACACCGCTGACCTCGAGGTAAAAAGTATGGCGTACCTCGGGGTAAAATGCAGTGGTCTTGTGTACCATAGTAAATCCACTCTTTCTTGCTGTGCAAATAACCAATCCCTTCAAACGTGTACCATAATAGATTTTAGTTTCTATGAAGAAAGGTGTGTGTGTCATGTCCTGGAATACAAAGAAAGACAAGGAAACGGGGTCATTCGATCAAACAGGAAGAGGTACTTCGGAATCACGGCCTGAGATCCCCTTTTCGAAGGGTCTATCACTCATCATCCGGTGCCACAACGAATTTCTCCCACGTCCAGCCATACTATACAGCCATGGAGTCAGCAATTCGCACATAGTTCAGGGATGGACACAAGAAAATGCAAAGCAAAGAAGCCTCGGGGAGCACCAACCTGCCCAAAGCCATGAGTCCTCGACCGAAGCCAATTCGATGCTACCTTGCGACTAAGCCATCGGGACCCATGGGTCCTGTGTTTGGATATTGATGTGCCAATTCCCTATGACTATGTCAGCTCAGTCCTGTATAGGCGGTGTTCTTCTCCGTATTAGACTTTTAAAGATGGTTTCTGAACTCACCTGAGACTCTCGCAGTTGTGGACTTGGGTCAAGCACTATACTAGCGTTGGTCTTGCCTGTGTGTTCATGGACCTCAAAGCCGATTTCTCTGCACACCTCAAATCTACTACGTGTTAGAGCCTAAATTGGGAGCCTGTGGGGTGCAATATCATGGCAGCTCCTGAGAGGGAGAAGATCAAGGGGTTACGCACATGGTGTTAAAGAGAACGCTCTCAGAACTCTGCCCTCTGGGCGGCAGCATGAGCTGCTCCAAGAACTCATAGTGATCCCTACTCAGCGGGATAGGTGGATAATCCCTTGCGGGCTCAGGGGCTGCGACAGGAGCACGCTCGATGAAAGCAGGTGCGGCTCTCTCTTGCTGCGCAGCAACCTCCCGTCGCCGATCGAGTCGTGGCCGTCGTGGGCCCCCCTCGCCTGGAAGCGCGGCTCGGATAGGCGAGAAATAGTCCCAGGTCCCGTCTGTCCTTTGCCTTTTGCGTGGAGGCGATGGTGTCCTCGGGCCCGAGTCTGCTCTCTGCCTTTTGATTCCTCTTTCAGGCGGTGGTGTACTCTGCCTCGGGACGTAAGGCGGCGTGGATATGGGATCGGCATCATCCAGCACAGCCTTCGCGCCCTTGGAGATTGCATTCGCATCCACGAACACCAGCTCCGCTGCCCTCCAAAAGTTCGCCAGGTTCGCCTCGGAGGCAATTCGAATTGCAGTTCTCGCCTCTCTCGCTCTCTCAGACAAATTGCCCTCAAGTGTTGGGTAGTCGAATTGAACACTGGGCTGCGGCTTCAGATGGTCTTCGACCAAGTCGCGCAGGGGCGTAGCCCCGCCCTCGTCGAGACTCGCAAGATTCACTGACCACTGGATATAAAAATCCCGATCTTTCAGGTCATCTACGCTATAACTTCGCCGCTCGCTTTGCCAGAGCCTGGTCACGCCCTGTTCAATGAATGACATGTCGTAGAAGTCGTCCATCTTTAGGGTAGCATACTCCGCCCAGGAATTCTTTTTGAAGCGGCTGATGATCGTACGAAGCTCCTCGGCCAATGCTGGGCCTTCGAAAAGTTCACAGGGGGGGTCGGTTTTATACGACCTCAGCCAGGCGGCAAGAGCCCCGATCCTATCAGCTTCCCGCCTAGGTATCTTTGGCGCGCCTGGCAATCCGTCTGCAATATATATATGCTTTTTCTCCCGGTATTCGAACGTGAACCATCTGAAATACTCTCGCACATTGGGCGAGCACGCCAGAGTATTGGCAAGGTCCTGAAAATACCCATCGGCCGGCTGGGCTCTCCACAGTAGGGCCAAGAGATTTGCACACCATTCCTCTGAGTCCTTCTCCAGTCTCGTCAGTGATAAGAAAGCGCCAAAGATGAATGACCAGGTGTCGATTGCTCTCCAGAGAGCCGTCAAGGCACCTCGAAGGTGCTCGGTCCACATTTCGAGATTCGTATCGGCATCCGGGTTTTCCAGGGAATCTGGGTGGGCAATCCCATGTTCGTTCTTCAGCTGTTGATAGGAGTGGGATCGCGCCTCCTGTAGGAATTGAAGAAATTTTCCAGGGTCTTCTTTAAGTTCTGCGAGCTGTTTTTCGTATGTTGACAGTCGCTTGTCGCATAGATAATAGATGATATCCAAATTGAACTCTCCTGGTACGACGTACGGTAACGAAGACCGTGAAACCGCGAGATAATTCGTGATGTCCCGCTTATCCGCACCCGCTAGGACCTCCTCGAGCGGTACATGTTCGGGCTGCCAGGACAATGGTTCGCCGTCGGTCTTGCGGGAGGCAATGAGTCTGCTGCTCCTCTCACCCGTGAGGCTCTCAACAACGTCATCGAGAAGACTGTAAATCCGAAATTGGACCTCCACGATGACATCGCCTGCTTCTTTCAGTACCATATCCCAGCTGTTGAAGAGATCCAGATCGTCTTGATTCCTGACCTCGTAGATCAGGCCGTAACTGTCATCCTCCGCGGTCCCGTGCGGATCATCCGGATCTATCCCGCAACTTGTTAAGTCTGCCATGATGAGACCGTCGGAATAATTATCGGCTTGTTCTCCCTCCGGGGGCGTGAAACCGAGATCCCGCGCGATAAACCGATTCTCGCCGAAGAAATCGGATCTGATGAACCGTCCTGGATGGTACTTCGCTCTGTGATCTAGTAGCGTCAGGAAAACTTCGGGTCGGTTGGCGAGGTCTGCTTGGTTGAATATGGCCCATTTGAGCAAGTCTACGTCGCCATCTCCAAGTGGATAGGGCCGCCGATCCTTGTCGGACGACCTCCATAGGGCTACATCTCTAGTAGTGAGAGACCAGAGTCAGCAACACATGGAGCTCAAGGCGTTATGAGTATGATATAGGACTCTAGCTCCCCTGAGAGCCCGACCAGGTAATAATCACTCACTGTAAGTCCGGGCGATGTGCTGCAGGCATTGACTTCCCACTGAGCGCCTTCCAAAGCTTGTTCAGAAGGTTCTTCCTCCTGTTCATGTCCAGTCTGTACCATCGGTTCTCGACAAAATTCCGCTTGGTATTGTAGGCATTACGGAACTTTCGCCATTTCTTTATTGCTGCATCCGCCAGTTCTAGTCTGGGTTCGGGGGCTTCTGGCTCTGCAGCCTCCAGCTCTGTAGCCTTCGATCCTACAGACACAGGCTCATTGTCCACCGGCGTGGTGATCTCAGACTGTGGTGGTGTGGATGCCATTCTGGCAACAGTGAGTTGCGTAACTACTGCTCGCGAGATGTAGATATGCTGGGACGGATACTGTCAATCGGTACTGCGAAGAAAATGGACTCGGCGCAACGCTCTGTTCAGACCAACACGTTATTACGTTCTCGAGGTCTATTTAATATGGCCGTCGGCTTAGGCGCCACGCCTTCTCTATTCTGCCTCCTGACTAGAAGTCCATTCTAAGTGATCGGTACTTTCTGAGGGGAGTCAAAGAACAACCTTGAAGCCATTGTTAAAGCCACAATGATTCCGTTTGCGGCGGACTTTTTTTACACAAAGAAGAACCGACTCCGATGAAAGTCGAGTTCGGAAGTCCGTTAAAGAGGAGGTATAACGAGCGTTGCTTAAGTTGTGCGAATACTTGGAACAAGCCGGCCGATTTGCTTGCGATGATCCTCTACCTCCAATCTCGGCGTGACAGGGTATGAATATGATTACAGCGTTCTCGTGGGCCCACGAGAGTTGAAACATGATCAAGCTGCTTGTATATCACCAGCAAGATCAAATACACCTTTGAGAACTAAGACCTCTTCTTTAGCGCATTCTTCTCAGTATATAGTTGGTCTTTCGCTGGGGATTTGAGGGTGTCCGGCCATCACCGCCCCGGGTATTTGCGAAGTGGGGGGGGTGTGGACACCCGGATTGGGTATCACATTCGCGAGATTGAGCTTAAGAACCGTGCGCTCTAACCCATTTCGGTACTAAAATAGAAAGAGGATCTTTGTCGGCGTAGGGTCACTGGTGGCTTGCCTTTTGTCCTTCTCCCAGAAGTGAACTTCGTATAATCGACTTAGACTCATTTACACAGTTACCACACCACTGGGGTCTATAGCGAATCTTTATACAGATACCATCATCTTCGTCTCTTTCTAAGCAGTGTCTTGGCCTCCAGCACCTACGTCCTCACCGACCCGACAAGCGTCTTGTTTGATTTCCCGGATCCGTCCCAGAATGCACCAAGGTAACGAGACTCCGTCCCTGACGATCGCAACCGGGTTCATTTGGACAGTCGAGGAAACAAAAGTGTGATGGGCATGGCATCGGGATGAAAAGCCGGGGAATAGGACGAGGACCAACAAGCACTGAGCTATACTATGAAGTTTTGAAACATGTTCCAGGTCCACCCACACCTTAGCGCCCGTGCCCATGCATGCCAGCGCTGCAGCCCATGGCCACTCGGACCGCAGGACAGCGCAAAAAGAGGATCTGGATCCACCTCAGGCCGGCCGGCCTGCCTGCCTGGCCTGCCCAGTCTGCCTACGAGGGAGGCAAATGCGGATTGACATCTCTCGTCAGACTGGGGACGCGTGCGTGGACTGCTCACCGAGGCACAAGATCTCGGACCGTTTCCTGGCCAGGGTCGATCCATCGGCTGATGCTGGCGGCTGAAGGGGGCACGGATGGATCATCAATCCTTGGGATCTCACGATGGTACCTGACTTGTCTTCAGCCTGCGGCCCCCGTCAGGCCCGCCCCCGCACCGTCGTGGGCCTCCGTCTGCTGTCTGTTCGCGGGCGCCTCTCCGAGAGACTGCTGCCAAGTGATGACCTGCTGCAGGCGGCCGTCCCTGGCGGGCTAGCCTCGCATGTAGCCAGCCAGGATGTGCTACAGGCACAGACATCTCTCGTGGCGCGTATGACCGCGCCCTCTGTCTCACGATCACCGCTTGTTCGGCACCTCAGTGCCATGCCATGCGCGGTGGTGGCGATGATGGCGTGGAAGGTGGGGTGTGGAAAGCCATGCCGCATGCCGCGTGCCTTCGCGACGGCTGGGCGCCTATCGCCTGTGCTGGCGCGGGTCTTTTCGTCACAACCGACTCGCAACCACTACGTATACCATAGTACGTAAATATATACCACCTGCGGGGGTTATTCACATACCTGGTAGTGCTGAGCACGATTACTGCCATAGTATGGGACTTATGGCACTGGGCATGCACGCATGTGGGGATGGGCCGGCTGCCTCTTCAGGTGGGACGGGGCAGGATGGCATCACAGGATCCTGGCCAGGTCTCTGGGGAGTGCGATAGGCGAGCAAATGTCAGCCAGCCGCCTGCGATGCGCTCCCCGCGCCCCTGACAGCTGCGCGCCCAGCAGGGTTGGGGGGGGCGGAGGGGGCGGAAAAGCCTAGGATTCGTGCAAGGCACCCCCCTGAAAGCCTTAAAAAAAAAGTGACCCCCTGAAGGCCAAGCCTCTGCAGCCTCTCGTGCAGCCTCCTCTGACTTCCCCTGAGAACGAACCAGGTTTTGCCCTCTGGCATCCCCAGCTGGTGCGTCTCCACCGCACCAGGGACGGCCTCGATTGGATCCGAGGAACCGGCCTGCAAACAGCATCTGCCTCGGAGGATGTGGCGGCCGAAATAGAAGAAGAAAAAAAGTTGGCGATGGGGCGCTGACGGCGACAAGCTGGGGGCCTGGGCCGCCTCGCGGCACAGCGCCGGTGACCCGTCCCTTTGGGTCTCCTGGTTGTCCCGCCTATGGAGCTCTCTCATTGGCACCCAAGGGGGGGGGGACAGCATTGGATGCGGCTCCGGAGCGACCACCCGTCTGGCTGCGAGTCTGGCTGCGACCACGTCGGCCAGCCTTCTCTCCAGGTCGCAAGAAAAATCAATTTTGATCTTGTGCAGGCTGCCGACGGTGTTTCTTGCTCCGCGGGGTAAATACTTACGTATGGTTCCACCCTGTGTGCGACCCGTAAGTGCGTATACTCAGTATAGGCATGCATCCCGCCACGATGAGGGCTGAGATAGTATCCTTCTCCAGACCTATTCCGAGGCCGCCTACCCAAAGGGGATTTAGTCAGGGGCAGGGCGGCGAACACTTGCAGGTGGGTGGGTGGGTGGGTGGGCATCCATCGTGCAGGGAGCCATGTCTGGCTCCCGGCCACTGGCAGGAGGTTATTTTCCCTTCTGCTGTGAGAATCCGAAACATGCTATGGGCGGTACAGCCTATCACACCTTGCCGTTTGCCTCCGTTCGGTCGTCTCCCTCTCATCCCTGATCCCGTGGGCGGATCCACTATGCATCGCATGGCAGACTCATGAACCCCGTGCCCATCTTTCACTGGTCGGTGGCTGAGGGTCCTCCTTCATGTTACCATCCATGTGAAAATCTGGCCCTGCATCCATCGCGCCCAGCGGAGGGTGTTCGTTTATTCCCCTGCCCGCCATGTATTTGCCCACAGCATCATCACTCGCGATATAAAGGTGCTCTGGCAGCCCGACCTCACTCACTCATCCGGCCTGTTCACCATCATTCATCCCCTTTGCAGAAGACCTGAGCAGGCACATTCACTCCTTGGAGGCCCGCCTTTTCTTTTTTCTTTTCGATTTCTTCATCTCAACCTGCCTGGTGCATACCATTCCTTTCTGGACAAAGAAATCAAACCACTTCAAGGGACATTGTGACTTGCTGAGCTACACGTGTGAACGGCGCCCTTTGACAGCCACAAAGCACCCACAGGTAAGTGTCGAGTTGCTCTATGGGCATAGTCAATTGCTGTCCCCGGCGGCAGAGATAATGCTGCTGTCTCGTCTCGAGGCTTCATATATAATATCGTGCCAGATGCTGATCTTTTTGCAGCACAGCATATCAACTCTTGCCCTCCATCAACCGGTCTTCGCGACTTCATCTCGAGGATCTTTCGTCTGGAACGAACACACACAAATCAGCAATCTTTTACAAGACAGCAAAATGCATTTCCACAACATCGCCGCCGCCTTCGGCCTCGCTGCCGTGGCGAACGCCCACATGTTCCTGGCCACACCGGCCCGTTTCGCTACCCCTTCAGCCACCAACGGACCCATCTCTTCCAGCGACTACCCCTGCCAAGCAACGGGATCTGTCACCTACAGCAGTGACACCGTCGACGGATCGGCGGCCACCGAGATGGCGCTCGGATCTGACCAGCCTCTTGCTTTCGAGGGCCAGAGTGTCCACGGTGGTGGCAGCTGCCAGATCTCCATCACCTACGACGAGAACCCCACCTCCTCCAGTGTGTTCAAGGTCATCACCTCCATCGAGGGTGGCTGTGTCGCCCGGGATACTGCTGGTAACCTTGGCTCGGACACCTCGGCCACTGCTCCTGACCCGTACACGTACAACTTCACCATCCCCGACAACATCCCCACAGGCAATGCTGTGATCGCGTGGACCTGGTTCAACAAGGTCGGCAACCGTGAGATGTACATGCAGTGCGCCCCCATCAAGTTGACTGGTACCTCCGGTTCCAAGACCAACTATGACGCACTGCCCGACATGTTCGTTGCCAACCTCGACGACGACTCCTCGTCTTGCCACACACCTAGCGACACCGATCTCGTCTTCCCCGACCCTGGTGATGTCGTCCAGAAGCTGAACGGTGCCACCACCGCGTGGGGCACCCCAACTGGCGACTGTACCGTCGGTGTCAGCAGCGGCTCTGCCGCGGCCGCGGCCACTACCACTGGTGGAAGCGTTGCCAGCAGCAGTGCTGATGCCTCGAGCGCGGCTGCCACAAGCTCCGAGGCCGGCAGTGGAGGCGGTGTCTTTGCCACCTCCGGCGCCGCCGCCGCCACGACCACCGCCGCTCAGACCTCGGAGGCCAGCGCCACCGCTGCCGCCGCCGCCCCCTCCGCGACCGGCTCGTCCTCGACCAGCTCCAGCTCGTCTTCCAGCGGCAGCACCCAGACCGGCGCCTGCACCGACGAGGGTGAGTACGTCTGCATCAGCAGCAGCACCTACCAGGTGTGCGCCTCTGGCGAGTGGTCCGTGGCCATGGCCGTCGCCGCCGGCACCTCGTGCAGCGGCTCTGGCTCCAACTTCGAGATCGTCGCCGCCAGCAAGAGCAGGTTCAGGAAGAGCCGTGCCGAGCGCCGCAACAAGAAGCGGGGCCTGCCTCTGCTCTTCGGCCAGGCCTAAGCTCAGATCAGCCACCCGACGGGCTCTTGCATTCTTCTTCACCCATTCTTTTTACTTCTTGCGGCCTCTCCCCTTCCCGGACGGAGCGATGGGGGTCCCTTGTAGCTAGGGCTTATGAAACGGTTATGTGGACGATACCATTGTAGAAAGTTCCTGGGCGTTGGGCGATGTTGACTTTACCTTCTGATTGTATCTTTTAACACCAGTCCTTGGGTGCTTGTTGCGCCTCGGACGTTTCTGGGCCGCATTCGGTCTTCTGCCGATGGACATTCGCTTGAGGGAGATGTAAAAAAATACCATGCCAATTGGCTGACATTCAAATGCATCACATGCTATTGACTCTTTTGAAAACTGATGATGTGAAGTGATCGTTGATCCCTAATTGTTGAGATGACTGGCATGCGCATGCCTCGATGATCCAATGGGTGTCTTTTGAGGAGCGGGTGCTCGGTTCCCATCTGCGCCACCCCTGTTCATGCCAGAGAGTCCTCTCTGCTCATGCTGCTTATGATGTTAATAGAGAAGGGACTGTAACTTATCACATGCAACGGCAGGATAACGTTTCCACTCTGGCTGGTGGGTAAATGGGATGCTCGAGTCCCAGACGACGACATCGCGAAACAGTTGCGGTTGCCAATGTTAGGTGCTGGATAGCTCGATCGATAGCTCGATCGAGAAGTGATCTCATAAGATTTATTATATTAAAAGACGTAGAAATTGGACTGCTTAGTGCTCTTTGAGAACCTTGTTGCGTTGGAAGCTTCAAGCGATAAGATCGATTAGATAAGAGCTGGCTCAAGAAATCCCTGTTCCTGGCCGCGAGCCGTCTGAAGACGCCCACGGTGAGCATTCCTGACCAATCAACGAGTGCATGCTGAGCTGGATGGCTTACATAATTATGCATTAGCTCCACTTGATTTTCGCAACCGCATGCCCCAGCATTTGGATTCTTGTCGGTCTCGCAGTCTTTCCGTCCCGCCTCCTCCAACACGACCAGCGCCCTGCGCGTCGAGAGAACAGCCCCAAACTGTCGCCTTTCCCAACCACAATAACTTGACTTTTACCTGGCATTTGATCGCGGGACTGGGGAAGACCTTTTTTTTTTTAGTTGGTCTCGCGTTTATTATGAATTGCACAGGCGCTGGCAGAGGGACCCGACGCAACGCCTAAAGCTACGTAAGGCTCGAGGCCAGCCGTACCCAGCAAACGCCGCCTCGCGCATAGGCCTCGCTGCAGGCGGCCACACCCACACGCAACGTCGTAGCGACGAACAGCGTCCCATGGCATCGCTGCAGGTGGTATCTCATCACTAGCAGCGACGATGTCGCAACTCCTTGACGATGTGGTCAAGCGCCTCACGACCTCGGACACTGGTGCGTTGGCGACGCCCGCGCGAGCGCCCCTCGTGGCACGTGCTGACCTTTTATGACCTTGCAGAGTTCCGCGCAAAGGTCGACGCCGCGACGCAGTTGCGCGACAATCTCGATGTCTTCGTCAACGGTCCTAATTACAAGATCTTCCTGCAGAAGGTCATGCCCATATTCATCAGCACCCTCAATGGACCATGCGTATTTCAGAGCACCTCGAACGAGCAGGTAAGGCCCCGCGCTGGCCGTGCCTCCCCGGGCTGCGCTGACTTCGCTGCAGAAACTCCGGAATACCATCCTCGAGATCCTTCACCGATTCCCTACGCACCCGGCGCCGACCGAGCCGTTCCAAGACTACGCCCTCGAGACCGTGGAACTGTTGATGAAGCTCGTGCGCAACGACAACGAGGAAAATGCCGTCATCTGTGTCAAGGTCATCTCTGATATCATGCGGCACCAGCCGAAGGTGGTTCAGAACAAGGTGCAGGACTTCCTGAGCCTGATACAAGAGCTGTTCGAGCAGATGGAGCGGGTGGTTCGGGAGCAGCTGGACAATGAACCGACGGCTGCGGCGGGCGGGTTGCCTTCTACACCCTCGAGCTCACAGACGAATTTCCACCAGCACCAGAGCCCCCGTCCCGCATCACCAACGGCCACAACAACAGAGTTCGGAGTGGAACAGCCCACCGCTCGCCCGCTGCTCAAGGGCATGCAGTCTTTCAAAGTCCTGTCGGAATGCCCAATAATCGTGGTGTCGATCTTTCAGGTCTATCGAAACACTGTGCCGACCAACGTCAAGGCTTTTGTGCCTCTGATCAAGAGCGTACTCTGCTTGCAGGCGAAAGCCCAGGAGCGAGCGCACGCCGATGCAGCAGCCAAGGGGGAGATGTTCGCGGGCGTCAGCCCGAACATCAAGAACAGGGCAGCTTTCGGGGAGTTCATCACAGCGCAGGTCAAGACGATGAGTTTCCTGGCCTATCTGCTGAGGCAGTACTCACAACAGCTGACCGACTTCCTTCCGACCTTACCGGACATCGTCGTTCGGCTGCTGAAGGACTGTCCTCGCGAGAAGTCGAGTGCGAGGAAGGAGCTACTCGTAGCGATTCGTCACATAATCAATTTTAACTTTAGGAAGATCTTTTTGACTAAGATTGACGAATTGCTGGACGAGAGGACGCTGATCGGAGATGGGCTCACCGTATACGAGAACATGCGGCCTCTGGCCTACAGCATGTTGGCGGACCTCATTCATCACGTTCGGGACTCGCTCACCCCTGCGCAGATCAGGAAGACTGTTGAGGTCTACACGAGGAACCTCCAGGACAACTTCCCAGGCACCAGTTTCCAGACCATGAGCGCAAAGCTGCTGCTTAACATGGCAGAGTGTATTGCCAAGATGGAGAATAAGGTCGACGCTCGGCATTATCTAATCATGATCTTGAATGCCATCGGGGACAAGTTTGCGGCGATGAACCGGCAATATGCCAACGCAGTAAAGCTGTCCAAGGCGTATGCGAAGCAGACGAAGGAGCAAATACAGGATACATACCTCGCAGACAAGAGCCAGCCTCCGGATTGGGACGAGATCGACATCTTCAACGCGATGCCCATCAAGACCTCGAATCCCCGCGAGAAGGGAGCGGATCCTGTGATTGACAACAAGTTCCTCTTCAAGAATTTGATGAACGGTCTAAAGAACACGTTCTACCAGCTCAGGATCTGCAATCCTCCGCACGCGGTAGAGCAGGCGAACGCTCCGCCACACTGGGTGGATGTCGCATATGGTTTCAGCCCTGAGGAAGTGCAGGTGATCATCAAGCTTTTCCGAGAAGGCGCCTACGTCTTCCGCTACTACGAGATTGAGAAGCCCATCCACGAGTCGCAGTATCAATCGGCAGTCGAGTACATGGCCAACTTCTATATGAACTCAAGCAGTAAGGAAGAGAAGGATCTTCTGGAGACATTCGCAACTGTGTTCCATAGCATTGATCCGGCGACTTTCAATGAGGTCTTCCAGCAAGAGATACCTCATCTTTACGAGATGATATTCGACCACACTGGGCTTCTGCACATCCCTCAATTCTTCCTTGCCAGCGAGGCAACCTCACCCAGTTTCTGTGGTATGCTCCTCAGGTTTCTGATGGAGCACATTGAGGACGTCGGATCCGCGGATGTGAAGAAGGCTTCGATCCTGTTGAGGCTCTTTAAGTTGGCGTTCATGGCTGTGACCCTATTCGCTGCCCAGAATGAGCAGGTTCTCCTCCCACACGTCGTGGACATTGTGACGAAGTCCATCGAGTACTCCACGAAGGCGGAAGAACCCATGAACTACTTCCTCCTTCTCAGGTCGTTGTTCAGGAGTATCGGCGGCGGCAAGTTCGAGCACCTTTACAAGAAGATTTTGCCCCTCTTGGAGATGCTGTTGGACGTCCTCAACAACCTGCTCAGAGCAGCCAGGAAACCATCAGAGCGGGACCTCTATGTGGAGCTTTGCTTGACTGTTCCGGCCAGGCTGAGCAACCTGCTCCCACACCTCAGCTTTCTGATGCGCCCTCTCGTTGTTGCCTTACGGGCCGGGAGTGAATTGGTGGGCCAGGGCCTGCGGACCCTCGAACTCTGCGTGGACAATTTGACCGCGGACTATCTCGATCCAATCATGGCACCGGTGATGGACGAACTCATGACAGCGCTTTTCGACCACCTCAAACCAGCACCTTATACACACTTCCACGCCCACACTACACTGAGGATTCTTGGTAAGTTGGGCGGACGAAATCGCAAATATATGACGGACGCCATCCCCCTTGAGTACAAGCAGTTCATCGATGATTACTCAAGCTTTGATCTGCGACTTGTCGGCTCGAAGAAGGAGAGGGCTTTCCCTGCCAACATAGGGATCCAGCTCGCTATTTCAAAGCTGACTGAGACTCCTAAACCGACCAAGAGCGGGTCACCAAAGCAATTTGATGGCTACTACAAGGAGAAAGCCTTCCAGTTCCTAAAGGCACACCTAAAGCTGCGCATCGGCTTCGACAATCTGCCCGAGGACCTCCCTCGGCTCGTGCGACTTCAGGTCCAGGACCTGCTGGCACGCAAGACCGATGCCGACTTTACAATCTTCGAAATTTCCGACCGCCAACGCTCAGTGGCCAACAAGGAGGATCAGGATAACACATTGAAGCGATTGATCAAGGCTATGATGTTTGCCAGTTCTCTTCCGGACTTCAAGGAAGAGGCTACTGCCTTTTTGCTCAACCTGTGCCGCCATTTTGCGATCATTGAAGTTGGTAGAGCTCTCGTTGATTGCAAACGAGGCGCGAGCCCATTCGATGTGAATGCGGGCGAGGGGCCCATGTGCCTCGATACTCGTGTCCTCTGCGATGCAATCCTCGAGTCACTAGCTTCCGAACATCCAGACGTGCGGTCAGCAGCTCAGCGCGCAACACAAGAGGTCTACAATTCGGCTGCCATTATACTCGGATCCTCGAGTCATGTCTTTCGGTTGACTTTCTTTCACAACCTCGGCTCTGCCTTTTGCCATGGATGCTATGAAGAGGAGTGGTTCACCAAAGCTGGGGGTAGTCTCGGCATCCGCATGCTTCTCACCGATGTCGACCTAGGAGATGCGTGGATCACCATGAAGCAGGCTGAATGCCTTAAGGCACTGCTTTTTGTGGTGAAGGACATGCCTCAAGACCTTCCGGAAGGTACAAGACGCGCCGCGCAGGATACCCTGGATATACTCCTTACTAGGATCACCAAGAACATCAAGAAGGAGGACTGTCAGCCAGTGCAACCACAGAGAGGACAGCCAGCGCCCAAACAACCGCGGATGGCACACATTTGCAATGTGCTCAATCAGGAGTTGTCGCACATGAACAAGCACGTCCGTGAGACTGCGAAGCGTTGTCTCGATTCGATCGCCAAGGCTGCAGATGTACAGGTTTGGGAGCTGCTTGAACCACACAGAGACCGTCTGCTGAGCCAGATCTACGCTAAGCCACTAAGAGCGCTTCCTTTCCCAGTGCAGATTGGCTACATTGACGCGGTCACGTACTACATGTCTCTGAAGTCTGATTTCGTCAAGATGGACGAGAATCTTACCCGGCTGCTTATGGAGTCGCTGGCGTTGGCTGAGGCGACTGACGACTCGCTTGCGACTAAAGCTGCTGAGTTCAGGACCCAAAACTATATCGTTAGCCTTAGGGTTGCCTGCATCAAAATCCTGAGCACAGCTATGGACTTCGAGGATTTCATGAAGCCGGCCCAACCGAATCAGCCGAACAAAGACCGAACAAGAATTGTGGCAACCTTTTTCAAGTGCCTTTACCTGCAGCAAACCCCGATCATTGACGCTGCATACGATGCTTTGAAGACGGTCTTGTCACAGAATAACAAGCTGCCCAAAGATCTCCTCCAGTCCGGGCTTAGGCCGGTCCTGGCTAGTCTCCAGGATGCTAAGAGACTGAGCCTGCAGGGACTTAACAACCTCGCTCGGCTCCTCAAGTTGCTGACATCCTACTTTAAGGTGGAGATAGGGCAGCGCTTGCTGGACCATGTCAAGCAGCTTGCCGATGCAAACATTCTGCAACAACTTTCATTCACTTTCTTCGAGCAAAATGAAATGATGGAAGTGATAGCGGCGGTCTTTAACATTTTCCACCTACTTCCTCCGGCTGCAGAGAGCTACAAGGGACAGGTCATCGACACGACCTTGGAGTTGGAAGAGAGATTACGACGAACAAACCAGAGTCCGTTCCGGAAGCCAGTATACAAGTATTTGAACCGCTACTCTCAGGAGGTATGGGCCCTCCAATTGAGCAAGATCCGCGACATCAAATACGGACGGTTCTTTTCCCAAGTGCTCCATGCCTCGGACAGCGATGCGCTTCGGGAGATCGCCACGACAAACATCGAGAAGTTGATTCAGGCTTGCAATGACATTCCAGCAGATGACAAGCAAGGGAAGGCCACTGGTGTGGTGAATGCAATCAACACTATTGATGCTCTCTGTCAGCACAATTCCACAGCGTGGATGGCGAAGAAGGAGATCTTGGCTTGGTTGAAACAGGTGGGCGACGACCTAGAACGACAACTCAGAGCCAACGACATACAAGGCCAACTGCGCCTCGCCGCTCATCAGGCCGTAGAGAACATCACCGCGATCGGGATGAAGTTTCTCGAGAAGAATCCCGAGGATCTGGACTCGCTGTTCTCCCTCATTGACGCTGTCACGGTCGGTCACCTAAGACAGACGCAGAGTCTCTTCTCTTATATCCACAACAACATCATCTGCAACGACTCCATTGAGTACTGGAGGACCATCATCCTGCGATGTCTCGACATCTATGCCGGGAAGACCGCGTCTCAAAAGACCAAGGTCTTTCTGTTGCACAACATCGTCAACCCGATTGTAGCGATGGACGTGATGCGACATTGGGACGAACCCGAGCAGCGACCAAATCGCTTGATTGACAGGGCGGTGATCGACTCCATCAGCACCAAGATCTGGAAGGCCAGCCTCGCTGACCCACAGGATGATCTGACACAGCCTGGCATTGATCACACAAGGATGGAGGTGTTACAGCTATCTGCAATGCTGATCAAATATCACAACACGATCATTCAGGACGCTCGGAAGGACATCATCAAGTTTGGCTGGACATACATCAGGCTGGACGATGCGCTCAACAAACACGCGGCTTATGTCGTCCTCTGTTACTTCATTGCAAATTACGACACGCCTGCAAAGATCGTGACCCAAGTTTATCTCTCGCTATTGAAGAACAGCCAGAACGAAGGTCGCACGCTTGTGACTCAGGCATTGGAGCTGATGGCACCAGTTCTGCCCAAGAGGTGCAGTCCAGTTCAAGCTGCTGATCCGCGAACCGCCGTCTGGTCCGTGGGGCCTAGACGCATCCTTGCAGAAGAAGGGCAGAACGTCCAACAGATGACGAGCATCTTCCAGTTCTTGGTGCGACATCCCGATCTTTTCTACGAAACCCGCGACAAGTTTGCTGTCCTCGTCATACAATGTCTTCGCAAGGTGGCCAATCCCCCAAATCCGTCTTTTGAGAGCAGGCGCCTTGCTCTCAACATGATGTGGCTCATTTGGGAATGGGAGAAGCGACGTGTAACGGGGAAGGAGGCAGCCGTCTCACGGACGGCCTCTATGTCGCCAGCCAGTAAGAAGCGGAAACTCGACGATATGGCGAATTCTTCCCCGCCAGCAGTTCGACAAGCTGCCGGTGGAGAAAAGGCTGAGTACCAGATCCCTGCACCAGTCCGCCAAAAGATGGTTAAGTACCTAGTTGAGTTTATCGCTCAGCTTAACGAGCGGTATACCCTTCCATCGAGCAAGACTAAGGAATCCGGGCTGCTGCCTGGTCATCCGATATCTTCGGAGCTCAATAAGAAGGCCATGACGCTGCTGTACAATCTGTTGCTCCCTGAGTACTGGGCTGACTTAGACGTTGACCTTTTCCCGAACGTCACTGATGTCGTTCTTGCCAGCGACAAAACGACTCAGATCTTGACTGCCGACCCGGAGAATAAGGAGCGATATGATGAGAAGTTCATTACGAACATCATCAACACGCTGCAAGTCGTGCGCATCATCGTGAACTCGAAGTCGGACGAGTGGATCTTGAAGAATGTGGTCCAGCTTCAAAAGATACTTGAGAAGTGTCTCAAATCTGAGAATCCTGAGCTTCAAGATTGTCTGCACATGGCAGATCCCAAGTACGATGATGGACGAGACATAAGTGCCACCATCAAGCGGATTCTCGATGCTGTGCCTTATGCCTCTGAGGACGTGCAGATGGAAGATGCTGACGCTGAAGGAGAGCCTGAGGCGCCAAACTCCGAGTTTATCACGTTCCTGTCTAACATTGCGACTGAGACGATGGCGTCAGCAAACTATGTGTCAGGCATCAATATCCTATGGTCGCTGGGCAACTGCCGACCATCCGCGATCGATCCTCACATCCCCGCCATCATGAAGTCACTGCAATCGAAACTGGCACGCGATCACGTCTCTCACTACACAGCTCTCAGCCAAGAAGCAAACATGCCCATCCGTGCTCCTGATCAGAACGCGCCTGTTAAAATGGATGACTATGATCTTGAAATTCAGACAGGGCTCATGCTCAAGGCCATCGACGTAACGGCTAAGCGGATGGAGAAACTTGGAGACAATCGCAGGCCATTCCTCAGTGTGCTAGCCACGCTTGTCGAGAAGTCTTTACACATTCCCCTTTGCGAGAAGATCTTGGAGATGGTGGAGAGCTGGATCTTCCGCTCAGAGGGGACGTGGCCCACGCTTAAGGAAAAGACGGCTGTGCTTCATAAGATGCTCACCTTCGAGCACCGCGCTGACCCTACCATGCTTACCAAGTACCTGGACCTTGTGCTCCGCATCTATGAGGATCCGAAGATCACTAGGACTGAGCTCACTGTGCGGATGGAACACGCCTTCCTCATTGGCACTCGGGCGCAGGACGTCGGTATGCGGAATCGCTTCATGGCTCTTCTTGACAGAAGCTTGTCGAAGACAGCCAGCGCCCGCCTGCTTTATGTCATCAACACCCAAAATTGGGACACACTGGGCGAGACTTTCTGGCTTGCGCAGGCTTCGCAGCTGCTCCTCGGGTCAGTTGAGACCAATGCCGTTATCCATTTGCACCAGGAGGATTTCCGGACCTTACCAGCATCTCGCCTCTTTGGAAACTACGCCAAGGATCTCAGGCAACCAACTCTAATGGCAGATGACAAGTATGATGCTTTCATGTCTAATCACCGTCGTTTCATATCTGAGCTCGGGGACATCAGAGTCCGCGACATTGTCGACCCGCTTACTCAACTTCAGCACGTTGACTCATATCTGGCCAAGGAGCTCTGGGAGACGTTGTTCCCGATGTACTGGTCCGCCACCATCAAGGAGGAGCGTGAGGAGTTGAAGCGCGGCCTAGTGCTCTTGTTGACGAAGGACTACCACCAGCGACAGCTTGACAAGAGGCCAAATGTGATTCAGGCCTTGCTAAAAGGCGCTGCTAAGGCAACACCTGAATGCAGAATTCCAGCTCACGTTCTGAAGTATGCGGCCCAGACTTTCGATTCATGGTACACAGCGCTTGTCCAGCTCGAGGACGTTGCGATCAATCAAGAGGCATCCGACAGTGATAAAGTCAGGGAGAGCAATTTGAATGCTCTAGTCGAGCTCTACGCTAACCTCAAGGAGGACGACTTCTTCTATGGCACGTGGCGGCGGAGGTGCGATTTCATCGAGACCAACAGCGCTTTGTCATATGAGCAAAATGGCATGTGGGACAAGGCCCAGGAGATGTACGAATCAGCACAGGTGAAGGCCAGGACAGGTGCTCTTCCATTCTCCCAGGCTGAGTACACGCTGTGGGAGGACCACTGGGTCCTGTGTGCGCAAAAACTCCAGCAGTGGGACATCCTTCAGGATTTCTCCAAGCACGAGCACATTCAAGACCTCCTCTTGGAGTGTGCCTGGCGCAACCAAGATATGTGGGGATCGCCAGAGAACAAGGAGCACATCGACGGCATGATCAAGGGGTTGATGGATGCCCCAACTCCCCGTCGGTCATTCTTCCAGGCTTTTATGGCCTTGCGCAAATTCCACGACGGGCAAGAGTCTCAACAGGACTTCCAGCGATGTGTCGATGAGGCTATCCAGCTATCGATCCGGAAGTGGCACCAGCTGCCTAAGCAAACAACCCACGCTCATGTGCCGTTGTTGCAGAACTTCCAACAGCTGGTCGAGTTGCACGATGCGAGCGTCATCTGTGCCAGTCTCGCAAGCACCACCCAGCAGAACCTGGACGTCAAATCAAGCGAGCTCAAGCTCCTGCTTAGCGGATGGCGTGAGCGCTTGCCCAATGTTTGGGACGACATTGCTGCCTGGCAGGACCTGGTCAATTGGCGTCAGCACATCTTTGGCCTCATCAACCAGAAGTATCTCACACTGCTACCTCAGCAGGGCCAGAATGCCGGCGGTTCATCGTTTGCCTACCGTGGGTATCATGAAACCGCCTGGATCATCAACCGCTTTGCGCATGTTGCTCGAAAGCATAACCTGGCCGATGTCTGCATCAACCAGCTCGGACGGATCTATACACTGCCCAACATAGAGATTCAGGAGGCATTCCTCAAACTGAGAGAGCAAGCCAAGTGTCACTATCAGAACCCCAAAGAACTCACCAGTGGACTGGAGGTCATCAACAACACCAATCTCAACTACTTCAGTCCTGTCCAGAAGGCTGAGTTCTACACGCTGAAGGGCATGTTCCTCGAGAAGCTAAAACAGAAGGAGGACGCAGATAATGCGTTCGGCACGGCCTTATTCTTCGACATCTCAGCTGCCAAGGCGTGGGCTGAGTGGGGTTACTTCAACGACCGCAAATTCAAGGATGATCCGACTGACCTCAACGCTGCTCGACAGGCGCTCACGTGCTACTTGCAAGCAGCGGGAGGATACAAAAACGCGAAGTCGCGAAAACTCATCGCCAGAGTTCTATGGTTGCTCAGTATGGATGATGCTAACGGACAAATCTCGGGTGGTTTCGACGATTTCAAGGGAGACACGCCGACGTGGTATTGGATCACGTTCATTCCTCAGCTACTTACTGGACTGAGCCACAAGGAAGCGACCCGCGTACATTCGATTCTCATCAAGATCGCGAGATCTTATCCTCAGGCCCTCTACTTCCAGCTGCGAACCAACAGGGAAGACATGCAGGTCATCAAGAAGAACCACGAGGCCAAGAAGGCGAAGGCACAGCAGGCGACAGCAAACAAATCTAATTCCTCTCCAACGCAACAGAGACAGGACGCCAACGGTGCTGCAAAGCAGGCGACTGGCTCAGGATCTCGACCTACCACAGCCAACGGGGAATCCAACAGCGTGAAGCCGGAAGGCGGTGATGCCAATGGCACAGCGCCAACTCCAACCTCGGCGGCACCACCGAATGGCACTGCCCCTACCCCGGATAATCAGACAGCAGCACCAGAAGCGAACCAGAAGAAGTTCCCATGGGAGCTGACTGAGGAGATTATGTCCCAGCTGAAGACAGCGTTCCCTCTTCTAGCATTGTCGATGGAGACCATGGTCGACCAGATCTCAAAGCACTTCAAGTGCCCACCCGATGAGGATGCGTATCGGTTGATCGTCGCGCTGCTGAACGACGGTCTGGCATACGTCAGCCGCGCGCCGACGTCCTACGCCAGAGGAACCAAGCTGCCACAGGCAACAGAGACAAACATTACCAGATTCGCCGAGACGATTCTGCCAGCCCACATTCGCAAGACATTCGAGGCAGACTTCGTCGTGGTGAAGCCCACAATGTTCGAGTACATCCACAAGCTGCGCAAGTGGCGAGACAAGTTCGAGGAGAAGCTAGACCGAAGGAACTCCCACATGTCCTTGGAGAACTTCACTCCATTCTTGAACGAGTTCAAGTATCAAAAGTTCGATGAAGTCGAGATCCCGGGCCAGTATCTTCAGCTCAAGGACAAGAACCAAGACTTCATCCGTATCGAGCGCTTCATCCCCACTGTCGACCTTGTGCGCACAATTGGCGCATCTCACCGGCGTCTCAAGATCCGCGGCCACGACGGCAGCATTCACCCGTTCGCCGTGCAACATCCTGCCGCGCGGCATTGCCGAAGAGAAGAGAGGATCGTCCAGCTGTTCAGGCAACTGAACCAGCGGTTGAGCCGCAAGAAGGAGAGCCGTCGTCGCGATCTGCAGTTCACGCTGCCGCTGATGGTGCCACTCGCGCCGCATATTAGAATTGTACAAGAGGATACGTCATATATAACTCTGCAGGGTGTCTTCGAGGATCATTGCCGCCGCAGGAACCTGTCCAAGGACGAACCTGTGCTCTTCATCATGGACAAGCTTCGGGCTCTCGGCGAGTCCAACAACAAAGTGAGTTCCTCTCCGGCTTTCAACTCTACGGGGAAAACCACCCCTAACCTCGCGCAGCAAAAATCGGGCGAGCAGAACGCTAGTGCGAGGTTGGAGATTCTCAATGCCATCCAGGAGAAGTGGGTGCCTCGAACGGTGGCTCTGGACTTCTTCCAGAGGACGTACGACGATTATGCCGACTTCTGGCTGTTCAAGCGACGGTTCTCGTACCAGCTGGCGGCGCTCACCTTCATGACCTATGTGCTCTATATCGACAAGCGCTACCCGCAGAAGATCCACATCTCGCGCGGCACGGGCAACATCTGGAGCTCGGACTTGCTGTCCTTCATGACCGGGCAGAAGCCCTTCTTCAGTGCTCTGGAGCACGTGCCGTTCCGCCTCACCCCCAACTTGCAGACACTCATGGGCCCGCTGGCCACGGAAGGCGTCTTCAGCTGCTCTATCATGGCGATCGCCCGGTGCCTGACGGAGCCCGAGTTCGAGCTCGAGCACGCGCTCACGCTGTTCGTGAGAGACGAGGTCATGTTCTGGTTCACGAGCAGCCACAGGATGGTGCACCTCAACGAGGGCCAGCTGCGCGACACGGTCCAGACGAACTGCGAGCTCATCGTCAAGAGGGCGATGGCGCTGGCCACGACGGACCCCGAGGCCAAGGTCCCGGCGAACCAGACTGTCATCGATCTGATCAGCAAGGCTGTCAACCCTATCAGCCTGGCTATGATGGATGCGCTGTGGCAGGCTTATCTTTAAATGCGTTTTAGCGGAGATGTTTTTTCTTCAATGCAGGTTCTACTTTTTTCGTCGTGGTACTGGGGGAGGATGCATGATTTCCCGGTGTTGGTATGAGACTGCGAGAGGCGGTTTTTTATTTTCTGAAGCACGGTTTCAAGGCTGTCAAAAAATTGCAGGCGTTGCCCGGGCGAGGAGGGAATGGAGGCCGGCTTCTGGGGCAGCTAGTCTCACGGGCAAGTGTAGTACAAATGATCGTGCCCTGTTTATGAATACCCTCAGACAGATACAATGAGCTACGACTTTTTGCAAAGGCCCTGCTTCCACTTGTATGCGCCACGCAGCCTGCATGGTCTCTGCAGCGACAGCAGCTTGACGGCGCCTGGGTCCTCTACGTCCGTACTAAGTACCCTTGCTCGCGCTTCAGCCAACCCCGCAGCGACGCGCGCAGCTTTGCAGGTTGCGTGCGTAGTGCTGTGTTAAGTCACCGACGCCTCGTGGCGCCCGAAGGGCTCTGCTTACTTGCCTATCAGTTTATTTATGTCCCGAGACCGGCTGCCGAAGGATGAAGGTCTCCGGTCTCCGGCAATTCCGAGGCTATTCACCTGCTGGCCTTTGATCGGCAAAGGCGGACTTCGCTGTTCATGAGGCCAAGTATCGCTCCCTCAGCCTGCTTGTGCTTTGTTACTTCGGAACAGCTGTGGGAAAGCCTGTTTTCGCCGGCCTATCTCGAGCTTCGTACGCCAACATGGAGGGCCAGGTTACCGTACCCCGTAAGCTCTGGGAGCATCCTGACCCGAAGAGCACACAGATGTGGCAATTCATGCAGGAGGTGAACAGGAAGAGCGGGCGGGATCTGAAGGTGAGGTGTTGTGATGAGTCTTGAAGAGGACTCAATCCTGGTCACGACGTCTGGGCGCGGTGGTAGAGTGGCGATGATGCGGGATCCCACAACCTCCTCGCTCTCAAGCTTCCATCTCACACATCTCATGCATATTCAGCGATTCGCATGAGTAGCGCCGTGCTGACTAGTCCTAGACCTTTCGCCAGCTCTACGACTACTCCATAGGTGCCCACCGCGCAGAGTTCTGGTCCAACCTCTTCACCTACAGCAACTTCATCCACTCCGGCGGCTACACGCGCGTGGTCGACGAGGCCGCCACCATCGACACCGTGCCGCGGTGGTTCGACGGCGTGCACCTCAACTTCGCCGAGAACGTCCTGTACACGCGCCCGCCGGCCCCGTCCGCTCCCGCAGCGCGCTGCACGCTGCACAAGGAGGACGACAAGATCGCCATCACCGAGGTCCGCGAGGGCGGCGCCGACGCCCGGGACTGCGCATGGCGCGAGCTCCGGCAGCGCGCCGCGCGCCTCGCCGCGGCCATGTGGCACACCAAGGGTGTGCGGAAGGGCGACCGCGTGGTGGTCGTGGCGGCGAACAGCATCGACACGTTCGTGGTCTGGCTGGCGACGAACTGGCTCGGCGCCATCTTCTCGAGCAGCTCGACGGACATGGGCGTGAAGGGCATCCTGCAGCGGAGCGTGCAGGTGAATCCGAAGGTGAGTGAGTGGTCGAGCGCACCGGCAAGGGCAGCGCCGACTTCTGTATGACTGACATCCCTTCTCAGCTGATCTTTATGGACGATGCGGCCGTGTATAACGGCAAGACCGTCGACCTGCGCCAGAAGATGACGGACATCGTCGCGGGCCTGGGCGAGTGCGACGCCTTCACCTCGCTCGTCTCGATCCCCCGCTGGGCTGGAGCTCCGCGGGACATCTCCGCGGTGCCCAAGGCGGAGACCCTCGCCGGCCTGCTGTCCAGCACGGCGCAGCCGGCGCCGGACTTCGTCCACATCGCCTTCCACGAGCCCTCCATCATCTGCTTCTCGTCCGGCACCACGGGCATGCCCAAGGCCATCACGCACAGCGTGGGCGGGCTGATGCTCAGCTACTTCAAGGAGGGCCGGCTGCACGAGGACCTCGGGCCGGACACCGTGGGCATGCAGTACACCACCACGGGCTGGATCATGTACCTCGCCAACGCCGGGCTGCTGCTCTTCGGGTCCCGCAGCGTCTTCTACGACGGCAGCCCGTTCGTCCCGGACGCCAAGGTGCTCATCCACCTGCTGGCGCGGCACGGCGTCACCAAGTTCGGGACGAGCCCCCGATGGCTGTTCGAGGTGGCCAAGAGCGGCCTCGCCCCGCGCGAGATGGTCGACCTGTCCCGGCTCCGCGTCGTGACCTGCACGGGCATGGTGCTCAGCGAGCAGCTGTTCGAGTGGTTCTACGACCGCGGCTTCCCGCCGGGCGTCCAGCTGGGCAACATCTCGGGCGGCACCGACATCGCGGGCTGCTTCGGCATCATGAACCCGCTCGAGCCGCTGTACGTCGGCGGCACGATGGGCCCGTCGCTCGGCACCGACGCGCGCATCTACGACGCGACGCTGCCCGACGGGCCCGGCAGGGAGGTCCCGCACGGCACGCCCGGCGAGCTCGTCGCGGCGCGGTCGTTCCCCAACGTGCCGTGCTGCTTCTGGAACGACAGCCTGCCCGTCGCGGCGCCCGGCTCCAAGTACCACGGCGCGTACTTCAGCCGCTTCGAGGGGGTGTGGGCGCACGGCGACTTCTGCGTCGTCCACCCCGTCACTGGCCAGATCACCTTCCTGGGCCGGGCGGACGGCGTGCTGAACCCGTCCGGCGTGCGGTTCGGCAGCGCCGAGATCTACGGCGTCATCGAGCGGCACTTTGCGGACCGCGTGCACGACTCGCTGTGCGTCGGGCAGCGGCGGCCGAGGGACCAGGACGAGAGCGTCATGCTGTTCCTGCTGATGAAGCCCGGGCACCGGTTCGAGAGGGCCCTGGTGGAGGAGGTCAAGGAGGCGATCCGGCGGGACCTGTCGAAGAGACACGTCCCCAAGTACGTGTTTGAGACCAAGGAGATTCCGGTAGGCATCTCGTCCCCCCAAATCCCACCAGGGGACCGGCTAACGCCCACGGGTGTGCTATGGCAGACGACGATCAACATGAAGAAGGTCGAGCTGCCCGTGAAGCAGATCGTGTCGGGTCACAAGATCACTCCAAGCGGGACGCTGGCCAACCCACAGAGCTTAGACTACTACTACCAGTTTGCCAACGTGGAGGAGCTGGTCGGGCCCAGGGAGAAATTATAAGAGGGCCGACATAAACCTCATCTATAGAATATAGATACACCCCTCAGGCTTCTCTCCTGAGGCACAGAAACTACCTAGATGCTAGAAGAGCAAGGAACAGGGCTGCTCAGCACTGGGCGGCCAGAGAGAGAGGGCTTCGATCCCAGCCTGGACGAGTCCTGCCGAGCAGCCGCCCGCCGACGCGCCTGGTGAAGTGGACGGGGGTGGCTCAGCGCGGCAAGCGGCCATGCGAGCCGGCCTTGGTTAACAGGTAACAGACCTATCACTTTTTTGTTGTATTTCTCTGCGCGCTGCGTCGGGGCCACTTGTGCTTCCCGAGTGTGTGTGTGTGTGTGTGTGTGTGTGTGTGTGTGTGTGTGTGAGCCTCGCCCTCGCGCTCGCCTACCGCAAATGTTCTGCAGACCGTGATGGGCCGTATGTATAATAGATGGATGGATGGGGGAGCGCGGTCCAGAGCAGCAGGTCGGAGATTGGCCCTACACCGTTCACGGCAGTCCGCCGGGAACCAAAGCCACAGTCGGCAATGAGCCTTGTGAACAACCTTGTGTCTCTCGTGGGGAACGGACGCCACACCCGCGCGTGGCCCACCCCCAGCATGCCCACCGGCGGCGGGGAGGAGGTGGAGAGAGGGGGGCAGTGGAGAGCTCGACGGCCAGGGAAAAACTCTCAATCTCAGTCCCAGTGGAGGACTTTTACATGGACGCGCGCTGGGGGGGCAGCGTGGGAGTCCAGAACAAGGCCCCTCGCTTAGCACACACGGTCCGCTATATCCGAAGCGTGCTCCGATGTGCGCCAATCATTGCTCCTATAAGGACGTCGTACTATAGTAGTATATCCCTATGCATACTTAGTGGATAATTACGGGGTGCTCAGTATGGCGCGTCTGCTGGTTTCTCCTTTATGCTGCTCTTATATCGCGGCCCATCCTCTGGCTATCGGCACAGATATATAATAGGTAATTAGCCCTCCCTCCCTCTGTCTCTAGATATCCATAGCGCGTCGGCCGCTCTAGTCTAGAGCCTGCTATCTATCATTTAGAAAAGCAGATAGCACTCGGTTGGAAGAGAGAGAGAGAAAGAAAGAAAGAAAGAAAGGAAGAGGTGGAGAAGTCGGAGGTATAGTATAGGGTGGAAATAATCGAGAACCAGTATGGCCACTAATTACTTCTGCTCGCCCTACGTCAGGAGAGCGTGGCCCTATGTGCACAATTACGCGACAATACACCCACCTCCCGTTTACGTGTTAAGGCGGGTGCGCTGCGCTCCAGCCGAGCAAATCGCCGACCAAGTTCGGATTTGCATCGAGCACGCCAGTCACGGCCAAGGAGCAGTGGATCGCCGGATATGAACAGGGGCGGTGGGACCTGGCCGATCAAGCCCACGCACCACGCAAGCACTCAACCTGCAGACGACAAGGACGTCAATACGACGTCGTCGGCTGGTGGCAAGCCTCAGTATGGACGGAACACAGGAAGGCTTACGCAATCCGCATGCACGTTGAGCTCCTTGCGGCCTGTTGTTCCGGAGGGAAGGTGTATGTATAAATCGAGCCGCCTCCGCCTCGCTGCCTTCAGCTGTTCTCGCTGCTGGTCCTCGCCCAGGCCACCACAGTCGTCGCCCCATTGTAACCAAAGTAGTCACTCTTTACCTCCTCCAAGATGCGGTCCCGTACCATGGCCGTCGGCGCCTCTGCGCTGCTCGTCCCGGCGGCGAACGCTGCTCTGTACGACCAGGTCATACAGACCCTCAACGGCCCCGTCCAGGGCTATCCAGCCTTCAACAGCAGCCCGCCCAACATGACGCTGACGCACTGGAAGGACGTCACCGTCTGGAAGGGCATCCCGTTCGGCGCCGACACCGCCTACGAGAACCGCTTCAAGCCGCCCCAGCCCGTCACTCCTTGGAACACGACCCTGGACGCAAAGGAGGTCGGAGACTCGTGCCTGTCCTCGGGCACCACGTATGCGAACCTCAGCGAGAACTGCCTGAACCTCAACATCTGGAGCGCGGCCAACTCGACCGACCAAAGGCTCCCCGTCGTCATGTGGAGCTATCCCGCCGGCGGCTCCAACGCGGACCCCCGGTTCGACGGCGGCGGCATGGCCGACAAGGGCGTCGTTTTTGTCAACTACAACTACCGCGACGGCCCTACCGGGTGGCTTGTCACCCCGGAGCTGTCCGAGGAGCGGTACGCCAGCGCGGGTGTGAACACCTCCGGCAACTGGGCCATGCTGGACCAGTTCGGCGCCCTGCAGTGGATCCGCGACAACATCGCGGCCTTCGGCGGCGACCCTGACCATATCACCGTGATGGGCCAGTCGGCCGGCTCCGCTGCAACCTACCACATCCTCAACAGCAACCTGACCAAGGGCCAGATCGTCGGCGCGATCATCCAGTCCGGCGTCCGGGACCCCCACGACCCGCTGGCCTCGTCGCTCGCCGAGGGCTACCAGACCATGAACGCGACCCAGGAGTACAGCCTCAGCTGGATGGAGACCGTCAACTGCTCGACCATCGCCTGCCTGCGCGCGCTGCCCTCGTCCGCCTTCGACGTCGCCTCCCAGCCGGGCACCACGAGCGTGACCTTCAAGGCGACGCTCGACTACTACGCTATGCCCGACACGTACATGAACACGCTGCTCAACGGCCTTGCCCACGACGTGCCCGTGCTGACCGGCAACACCAAGGACGAGAGCGGCGCCTCGTACGGCCTCGACATCACGCTCGCCGCGTACATCGAGGACAACAACTCGACGTACTCGGGCGACTGGGCCGACCAGTTCTTCGCGGCGTACTACGCCAACGACTCGGCCACGGCCTCGGCCGCCGAGAACGCCCAGTACACGGACCGGTCCAAGGTCGGCACGGCCTTCTGGGCGGGCTACTTCGAGAGCAACGAGACCAGCCCCGTGTGGACGTACCTGTGGGACCACGCGCCGCCCGGGAACTCGGCTGGCGCCTCGCACATGACCGAGATCCAGTACACGCAGAACAACCTGTACTACAAGCAGTGGGACTGGGAGGCCGACGACTACGCCATCGCCGACATCATGAACGGCTACTGGGTCAACTTCATCAAGACGGGCAACCCCAACGGCGACGGCCTCACGCAGTGGGACTCGGTCAACGCGAGCTCGACTGTCACCCAGGAGCTCGGCGACGGCTGGGGCCCGATGCCCATCGCCGACGCGGCGCAGATCAGCCTGCTCCGGGAGTGGTTCGCCTCGCTGACCCCGCTGTAGATATGATCCGCGGCTCGGTGACCTGTTCATAACCCGCTTTTTTAACGTCAAGCTGAGACGTATTGACAGTGTACATGTTTTTTTCCATTCAGATCGTACATAGTTATGTATAGGAACGTGATTACGCTTTCCACGACATCTATTCGTGACACTGTGAAACTGCAAGATGCTCAAAGTGATGGCCAGGCAAACAATTCTGGGACTAAGCTGTCCTCTGGGTTTCGACCCGAAAAGTTGCACATTCACCTCAAGGCGGCCTGGAGGTAAAGAAAGGTGCTCTCTCTTCTCGAACTAATCAAGTGCTCGTCAATAGCTAGTGAGTCCATGTAAGTGACAATTCTTACACTAGTATAAACTATTAATGCAACTCCTAGTAGATGTGCCAAGACGGATTGTGCCGAGATGTTAATAGTATTCAAGTGACGTGACAAATTGTTCTTATTGCAGAGCGAACGTATACAGGCCGCCCAAAGTGTATCTTTCAACTATATTTTTCAGCATGCTTGATCCTACCTTACGGATACAAAACGTCTTCCTCTTGCTTAAGTCAGCGTAGGAACAGCGTCAAATCTTGCTGATTCTTGGGTGTAAGATGAGCTGGGGTTTAAGCTTTCGGTTTAGAGAGAATTGAGGTTTAGGGTCTTGTCTTTCGAAGGTCCTGAACAAAGTAGCTGGAAAGAGGGATGATCATTATATTGAGCTCTACCTTCTCACTCCTTATATAATGAGCTGAGAAGGTAACACAATCTGACGTTGCGGGAAGTTGCCGAGTCTAAATTTGAATACAAGTCTAAAAGTAGCGAAGCCTCGAAGGAGAGTCTAGTATAGTTGCTTCTCCTGTGATGAGGGGTCTGCTCTGAGACACACAAATAAATCGACATGCGACCTCTTACGCGCCCTGTTTATCGACTTAATGTTCTATCGCCAAATGGTGAAAGGCATGTCTCTCACTCAACAGAGTATAAGACGACGAAAATCTCCCCACTGACAAGTCTCAGGAGAAATAGACAAGTATAACTTGCTCAAGACAGTTTTCGAATTTAATAGTAAGTGGTAAGGATCAGACAAGGAAGTAAGGGAGAAGAGAACCAGAAGAAGTAAAACCACCCTGGTCCGGGTGAGACAAGTCACTGGACATGTGGCACCAGCTTGACCGGACAGAAGAGGGTTTCAATAACCCCACGAGGATGAGTCGCCTTCACAATTTTCAAATTGGATGCCATTGCTATTTCGTTCCAAGGACCGGCTCTTAGCAAGGTTGTACGACTCATGATCGATGACTTCACATCTCGAGCTAACCGGGAAGTCCCGCCATACAAGGAGAGGGCCCCTTACGGCTTCTCGTGAGAGCCGCACCATCACATCATTGACAGGCCGTCGTAAAAATATGGACCCTCAGTAGCGGAAAACTCTGATCTAAGATGGCCCGCGGTCTTTGTCGACGGCAGCTTAGCGGCGGGATGCTGACGTCGCTCGCAGATTGGAGCCTCGTCTGTCGTTCCATGTCTCGAATGAACGCCCGGCGGCTCACGATCTCAGTGCTGGACACGCAAGCTGCGCACAATGGCTGACCAAGGCGTTGAGAGGCAAGACCATGTTGGACATCGTCCGTCCGCGCTTCTAGAGCCCGGTATGGTCGGCATCCCGTCCTGCGTCTTCAAAAACTGACTGCTGACCATGTCAACAGGCGAGCCCGTCCGCTCTACGTGGTCAGACGATACCACTACGCGGTCCACCACAGCAGATGGAGAAGGCGGGCGAGCGCCAGAATGGGGGCGCCGGGCAGCCGATATGTCTGGCGTAGAGAAGGTGACGGAGGATGGCAGGATCATTCACGGCTGGAATGGCCGGGACGATCCAGACAACCCGTTCAACTGGCCCTCGTGGTACAAATGGGTGCTCACCGTGACCATCTGCTTCGTCTCGATCTTGACGGGGCTTCCAGCGGGGAGCTATGGTGCGGGATCCTCTTATATCAGCAGCCAGTTCGATGTGCTCGACAGCCCCTTCGACAACACGATCTGGGCGACCGTCTCGTGGAACATGGGAGCCGCATTGTGGCCGCTCATATTTGTTCCCCTAACGGAATCCAAGGGGAGGATGCCTGGGTATGTTGTCTGCACTTCTTGGGCGCGACTGAGCAGTGGACGTATAATTTCCGAAGCTGACGAGGACCAATACCAGGTACTTTGGAGCCTATCTCATCTTCGTGGCCTTTCTGTTTGGCTCTGCTTTCGCTCAGAACTATGCCACAATCATCGTGACTCGTTTTGTACGTGGCCAGGATGTTGTTGTCCACCGGTTTGCCTTGGGTGTTGCTGACTCCCACATCTTAGTTCGGCGGCGGTGCCTCCTCAGTCAGCATCAACATCGTGGGCGGCAGTATCGCAGACGTGTGGAAAGGCGACAGAGCCCGCTCGCTCCCGATGTCCCTGTTCGGCTTCACGTCCGTCGCGGGCATCGCGCTGGGGCCGTTCCTCGGCAGCGTCATCGTCCAGATCCACAAGACGGACCCGTGGCGGTGGATCTTCTACATCCAGATCATCTACAACGCCGGCCTGATCCCCATCTTCTGGTTCATCCTGCGCGAGACCCGGGGCGACGTGATCCTCGCCCGCCGCGCGAAGAAACTGCGCAGGCAGACGGGGAAGCCCATCTACGCCGAGAGCGAGCTCGCGCGCGAGTCGGTGCTGACGCAGCTCAAGCTGTCCTTCTACCGGCCCTCCAAGATGCTCGCGACGGAGCCCGTCGTCATCTTCTTCACGCTCTGGGTGTCGTTCGCCTGGGGCGTGCTGTACCTGTTCTTCAGCTCCGTCGTGCAGACGTTCTCGGCGGCGTACGGCTTCGACACGCTGCAGACGGGCCTGGTGCAGCTCGCCATCAGCGCCGGCGCCGCCATCGCGACGCTGGCCAACCCGGCGCAGGACTGGGCCTACCTCCGGTCCGCGCGCCGCAACCGCGAGCGGCCGGGCAGGCCGGTCCCCGAGGCGCGGCTGTACGCCGCCGTGCCGGGCTCGCTGCTGTTCGCGGGCGGCCTGTTCTGGTACGGGTGGACGTGCCGCGGCGGCGTGCCCTGGATCGTGCCGGCGTGCGGCGTCGCCTGCGTCGGCGTCGGCATCTACAGCATCTACCTGGGCGTCGTCAACTACCTGACCGACGCGTACGAGAAGTACGCCGCCTCGGCGCTCTCCGCCGCCAGCCTCGGGCGGAACAGCTTCGGGGCGTTTCTGCCGCTGGCGTCGCAGCCGCTGTTCACGAACCTCGGGTTCGGCTGGGCGGGCTCGCTGCTGGGCTTCATCGGGGTCGCGATGAGCGCCATTCCTGTCGTCCTGCTGTTCAAGGGCCCTGCGATCCGGGCGAGCAGCCCGTTCATGAGCGAGTCGACCTACGATGAGGAGGAGAGGATCGCCCGGAGGTCGAGCTATCAATCACACCTGTCTTCGACAGCAAGCAGGCGTTCGCGATCCTTTGAGCAGCCCTGAGGTTTTAGGACTATGTTATGCTCTCTGCTTGATTTCTGACTTGCCTTCGAAAGTCATCTGTGCATCCAACGCTGTACAAGGCTATTGGCAGCAATATATACATGCAGGAGCAAGAGCAATATCTAAGCACTTAAGCACTAAAGTTAGTTAAATAGATGAGAGTGCCATATTTGGTAAATACATGTGAACTGAAGACTAACTAGAGGATCTACACTGGGGTCTCTGTGGCTGTGATTGTGATATCGCTCAGGGTATGGGGATTATACAGCTCGTGCTTCTACTTTAGCATTACTACAAGGCTGACAGGCTGACTATTGAGCTGTCTGGCTGCCCAGCCTATACGCCGCGAGGCTGCCTCTGCACGGCTCGCTCTGAACAGCCGGCTCCTCTTGTTTGTCCCCCTGAAGCTCTCTGACCATAGGCACACGCCCAAGGTGAGCGGCCAGCCACACCGAAGGTGAGGACGAACCCCCACCTCGAGCGCGTCCCGCGGACCACGGCCGGCCTCGACGTCTGCGCAAGGTGGGTCTCCCCCCCCCCGCCCGCCCCCCATCCGGCGCTCTAGGAGCGATATGCCGGTCGAAATGCAAGGCGGCCAAGCCAGCTCGCGCCTGAGAGAGAGAGAGAGAGGGGAGGGCCATGGTTCGACCGAGGCGAGTACTGTACCTCAGGGTACCTGCAGAGCCCTGGCTCTAGCCTCCCCCGCGACGTGGCCCAGGCCAGGTCGGTGCCCAGATGCCAGTTTCGTCCGCCCGGGCGTTCCTGCTGGAGATTAACGTGATGGCAACCTCCGACTCCCCGACGTCCGGCGGCTGGGAGGGGAGGGGGGCGCCGCTGCTGGCGCCGCCAAGTGTCAGGTGTGTGGCCGTGAGAGGAAACCTGCGCCGCCCCTCGCGAGATGGTCTGACGTCGGGGCGAGTCGATCTGGATCGTCGCCCAGGCTGGTAGCGAGAGATTTCGGGGTTTCTAGAAGCTCCCGTCTACAGGGCCTGGGCCAGGCGTCAGCTGTCACATCTCGATGTTGGCCCGGGGGCACGATGCCGTGTGAGCACTCAGATCGAGCGTCCACCCCCAGCCCAGCCCAGCCCAGCCCAGCCCAGTCTCGAGGGGCGCCCTTCCGAGATATGCGTAGACGGGACGGGCCAGCCTCCTCCTGCCAGTGCGTAGACGGCTCAGTGGCGGTGTCCGTCCGTCCTCAGCGCGGAGGACGAGGCGCTGAGGGCTAGACTCCACGCTTCCGCCCAGCCACGACAGCCAGCAGCCAACGGACGGAGGCCGGAGGGCGAATCTCGCGACAGTACGTGTGCTGTGTCACCACCGCAGGCAGGAGGCCCTCGCATGCGCGCCCTGGGGCCCCCCCACGGGCCTGAGGCCATCCGCACCTCCATCCTCGGCTGCGCGTGCATCGATGTCAGCCGGCTCGTCCCCTCGTCCCCTCGTCCGCCCTCCCCTTCCCCCCTCCCTTCTCTGCCGCTTCTAGCGTGCCGCGGCGAAGCCCTCCCCTCGTCGCCCTCCTCCTCCTGCATGTGACACTGACACGCACCGCGAAGGCCCGAGGCGGCAGAAGCGTGATAGAAGCCGCGAGGACGCATATCTCAGGGCGCGCCCGCCGCACGAGGGGCCTGAGGCCTTTCCGGCCTAGGAAGCTGGGTGTGTCGCAGGTTTTTGCGTGTGTGTGTGTGTGTGTGTGTGTGTGTGTGTGTGTGATCCCCGCCGGCCCCGTCGCCGAGGCGGGCCCCGTCCTCCCTTCCCCCCCCTTCGAGAAGCCTTCTAGAAGCACGATGACGCCGGCAGACGGGAGGACGGTGCAGCGTAGCACCGATGGGGTGGGCGGTTGCGTTGGCCCTCCCTGCCTGCCCGTCTGCCCTGTATGCCTGCCCGCCTGCCCGCGCCCGCGCTTGCGTGCGTGTGGGTGTGGGTGTGGGTGTGGGCGTTGTGGGCGTGTGGTGCACGCAGCCTTGCGCGGGGAAGACCCAAGCACGCAGAGATGTGGTTGGATGTGAAGCTCCCTGGGCGGAGGAGGAGGAGGAGGAGGAGGAGGTGGAGGTGGGCCACGTATGTATCTAGATACCTCTGGCGCGCGAGGTCATCTGCCCAGCGTCCCGTCCCAACCCTTCTAGAAGCCCCGAGCTGCGGCTGTGGTTGGTCGTCCGGTAAGGCGGCTGCAGATGTGGAGCGGGCTGGTGCCAGTTTTCTGTCCCCCCCTGCCGCCGTTGCAGAGATGTACTATGTAGTGCTTGTCGCACAGGAGGTAGCACGCACGCATGCATGGGCGAGATGCAGATACGTAGCACTGAGCAGGTGGTGGAATGCAGGCGCAGGTACTAAACTTGGCGCGATAGGAAGAGGGAGGGGGGAGGGGGGAGTGGGAAGGGGGAGTGAGGAGGAGGAGGAAGAGGAGGAGGAGGAGGAGGAGAAGGAGAAGGAGGAAGAAGGGGGACACGTCGTAGTGCGCGCTCGTCGTCGTGATGGTGGTGTGGAACCTCACCACCCTCCCCCTTCCCCCTTCCCCCCAAACCTGCCCTGCGCATGATGAGGGCGTCGCGGCCCCTCAGCACGCACGCCGGCGTACAGTCCTTTCCTAGCTGCTGCTGAGTTCCTGCTTTCGCGCGCGTGCATGGCGCATGAGTCGTCCTGCATCGCGACGTTGCTGCGGGCTGGGCTGGGCTGGGCTGGCCGCAGCCGGTGGGGCGGGAATCCACGGCACAGAGGCGGCGCCAGCTGTTCTCTCTTCGAGCGCTCTGGGGGGTTGGGTGGGAGGGAGGCTCTCCTCTCCTCTGCTCTCCTCTGCTCTGCTCTCCTCTGCTCTGGTCTGCTCTGCGTTGCTGCTGCTGCTGCTGCTGCTGCTGCTGCTCGGGAGGGTGCCACTGCAGCAGGCTCTGCTGCGTGTCTGAGAAGAAGGCCCCTCCCGGATACGGGGTACTGCGCGACGACCCCCACGCGGCGTCATTATGCGAGCCTCCTCGTCCCCTCTAGCGCCCTCTGCAGTTCGTCGTCCTGCGGTCCCCGCGACGGCGCAGCGAGGAAGAGGAGGCTCTTGGCGGCGGCGGGTTGTGGGCAGAAAAGAAGGGGGGGGGTGGTGGGGAAGGCATTCGGCCGAATCGCTCGCTTTATATTACCTACGAATCTCTGTTGTACGCGCCCTCCCTCGCGGCCTTGCGAGCGCGTCCTCCTGCTCGGGGCGCCCTGCCCAGTTTTCCTGTGGTAGCGAGGCCAGACCATATGTTCGACTAACCCACCGGTACCTCGCTGAGTAAGTATACTGAGAATAGCAACACCGTACGACGGCCGAGCCGCCGGCCGGCTCGCCTGCTCAGTAAGTACACATGACGACGAATCCAGCCATCAGGCCCGAGAGGGCAATCCGGCGCCGAGCCCACAGGGCCTGGAAGCGGTCCTCCACCGGCTCAAGCTATGATACGAACAGCCTAGTGGGTGATCTACGGTGCAGGACGCCGGGGGGAGCAACAGCAACCCACCCCTCCTCACCGGCGAATATCCCATCTGCCATCGTGCTGCTATACATTGCAATATAGCCCAGGGGCCTGCAGGTGTGCGAATCTGGGAAGAAGCGCCTCCAGGGGACGGCATGGGCCCAGGACAGCGCGCTGCCCGCCTCCCCCCGGGCGAGACAGCCCGTTCTGATGCCTCGCTGCCGCGGCTGGGGACTTCATTTGTCCGGAGCACCCCTTGTCGGGGACGGATCTGGAACGGGACCCAGCATGGCACGAACCTGGGGGGGGGGGGCGAGGCTTTTTTTTTTCTTCTTTTTTTTTTTTTCTTTCAGGCACAGCGTCGCCGGTGCGCCTCATCTCGTCTAGAGAGAAGAGAGAGGAGGGCTACACAACAGGCCCCAGATAAGCCAGACAACCCGCGGCGGCCGCCGTACAGACGCAGTACTACCTGCGTAGGGGCATGCTGCGTGCGCGCGTGCGTACGTACATACATACATACATACAGCAGGCCAGGCCGTCGAGGAGGCTAGTAGTAGCCACAGTAGCGCAGCAGCGTTACGTAGCTCTGTCTGGTACCGGCCTCGCCCTCCCCTCTCCTTCTGCTAGTGGCCCCCCCCCCAGGAACAGGAACAGGCAGGGCCAAGTGGAGCCACGCGCCCTATATCAGAGCCAATCTTGATTCCACATCGAATGCATAAGAGACGGCTGCTATTGAGCGCAGAGCAGACGTCGGCTTTCGGTCACCGAGTGCGAATGAGGACGCCCTTTTTCCTCTGTTTTTTTTTTTTTTTGGTTTTCTGGCCTGCGGCCCCCTGGCGCTGCCACTCACTCGTCCGTCCGGTCCCGGTTTAGGGGGCTCGGCTGCGCGGCTGGACGTTTGTCCAATCGTGCTGGCCGCGTGGTTGTTGGGAGGGAGGTAAGTGGCACAGTACGGCCGACGGCTTGTAGCCAGTGCGAGCGAACTGGGAATCCGGACGTGAGGCTCAGGGGTTGCTCACTCACTCACTGCTTCTGTTCGGATGACACCGGGGCATATACCAGATGGGTGTTTGGGTTGTCACAGCTGGTCTGGGACGCGAGGTCTGCTGATGGTATCTCGTCTCGATTCTCTTCGTACCGGTATAGATACAGTTTATCGACAGGAACAAAAGAAAGCTATATCCAGAATGCGGGAAAAAAATAGCACAGGAAACCGTCCTCGGCCCGGATAATCATACATCGACGTCAGACGTAAAAGCCGTAGATCTCGTGTCCATCAAGAATACCGTCCACCTTTGTGGTCGTTTTTATGTCCTCCCGAGCCACCGTATAGACATCGAACCAATCAAGCCCCAGGTCCTGCCGTAGCCATGATCGTAATGCATGTCGTCGTGCTGAAACAAGGGGAACCTCAGTAGGGGAAGAAGGGGGGGGGGGGGGTCGCGAGGCTTAGAACATGATCCACTCGACCTCGACCCCGGGCCCGCCGATGCACCTCGTCCAGCTGAAGGGCGCCCGCCGGACCAGGCTGCCCAGCTTGCTCTCCTGCTGCCCGTCCCGGCCCTCGCCCGCCCAGATCCTCTCCAGCACGTCCAGCGCCGAGAGGTTGTTCATGTACCCCGACCGCGCCATGATCTCGCGGCACTTGGCCCGCACCATGCCCTGCTGCATCTCGTTGACGCACTCCGAGCCCGCCACGAACAGCGGCCACAGGAGGAACTTCTCGGCCGACGAGCCCGCCTCGAGGCTCGTCGCGTAGTAGACCACCTGGCTGACCAGGTTGCGGAAGTTGTTGTGCGCGCTGGACACGTTCGGGCTCGCCAGCCGCTCCGTGTACAGGAGCGCCGCGTACCGGAACGCCTCGGACAGCGAGCCCAGGTCGCGCACCTGCGCCGGCGTGGCTGCCAGCCCCGCGGGCAGGGAGGCGAGCACACGCTGCGCGTCGAACTCCCAGGACTGGAGGGCGATGCGTGCGTCCTTCCACTCGCGCCAGAACGTCGAGCGGTGGTCATCGTAGGCGGACGACGGAGAGGCCACGGCGGGGGAGAGGATGTGCTCCTCCTCGAGGGGCGGCCCGAACATGTGGTCGTACTGTTTCTGCGGCTTGCTGAACACGTCGGCGCTGTTGTAGACGTGGCCGAGGGGCAGCTCGAGGGGTGACTGGGAGCGCGATGGAACACCGCGCGGCGGTGCGGTGGTGAGCAGGTTCTGCACCGGCCGGTGCTGGGACAGGAGGTTGAGCCTGCCCAGCTTGACGACCGTCTTGAAGAGCTCACGGTCGCACCCGACGAGGTTCTCGGCGCCGGGAGGGAGGAGCTGAGCATCCGGCATGACGCCGTAAAAGGAAGTATTTAATTGGGCTTCGCGGTCGTTGATACTGGCAGAGATGGCATCAAAGTATGTGAAAAGGGCCTCCATCCATGCGGAGTCCCGCGAAGGGGGGAAAGGAGAAGACCGCCTCATGCCCAGGATCTTCTTGACGCCGGCAAACTGGGTGTGGAACTTCGCAATGCCCGACTCAGCCATCCGGTAGTGGCACAGAAGCAGGATCGTAGCAAGAACTGCATCGCCCCGTGCCTTCGTTGGGTCGTTCAGCTGCTCGTTGAGCAGGTTCACCGCAAGGTTGCGGTGCTGGTATTCCTCCGATAGTGTCCTGTCGTCGCTCTGGATCTCCGCCACCTGGCAGGACACGCTGTTGATGTCCTGCTCATCCTGGCCATGAGCGAGGCTCAGCTTTCTCTTCATTCGTAGGTTGCATGCAGCAAGCGCACAGATGGCGTGCTGCAGGCTTCGGCTATTCGCGGCGAGCGCGATGATGTGTTCCCTGAACGGGTTGTGTGGCCCGTCGATGAACACCATCCCGGGACACATGGTGTTCTCATAATAATCCATAAAGAATGGGATCTTCGCGATGAGGTCCTGGTTCACCGGAAGCACCGGCTGCTGGTCCATGACAGATGACCAGGGTAGTGAGTGCTCCGGAAGGCCACGAGACGAGGGCTTGTCGTCTTCCGGTGAAGCCCAAAAGTGCCTCTCAGACTGTGCACTTGTGCTGTAGGCATCCAAACCAGGAGTTGCTGAATAGTTGAGGACATTATTAGTCCCGACGAGCCTAGTAGACGTATTGAGAGGTGAACAATATCTCACCAAGTGGTTCGTACTCCATCAGACGGGTGTTCAAGTGAGCTTCAAAGCCGTCCATGTGGGAGTGGATGCTAGAACTGGGCTCAGAGGGGGCATACACCAGGCTGGGGCAGGAGGTAGGCGCCCGGCCGTGGTCCATCATCATGGACGACACCGGGCTCTGCGGGACCGGCGAGTTGGCGCTGTTGTAGCTCTCAGCGTAGATGTGTGTAGGGCTGGTGACGAAGGGAAGATCGTCCCTGGAGAACGTGTTGCTCAGCGGCGACAGGTAGTCCGCATCGCTCAACGACTCGATGGACGAGGCGAGCGCCTCCGGGGGCCCGTGGACGAGTATCGGCCCCAGTTTCGGGAAACGAGGCCCTTCTCCGGACAGACTGGACGCATAGGGCACGCCGTGCCAGTGGCTGGGGACCGCTGGCATCGGGGGCGTGGGCTCTGCGTGGGAGATCTTGGAGAGATCGAATCCGTGGAACGGGGTCGCGGGCATAGAGGTGGCATAGCGGTGCTCCACCGGCCCATCCAGGTCGCTTCGAACACTGCGGGGAGACAGAGACTCCTGCTCGTGCCAGTGGCCGGCGCTCGTCGCATGCCCATGCCCTGGGGTGCTGGTAATGCTGGAGTTCGCCCGCGCCCTTGGGGAGCTCTTCTTGACGGGGTTAACCGGGGGAGACTTGGCGATCGGTAGCGAGAGACCACGGAGCTTTCCTCGGCTGGCCACGCCCACTCCCCAGGTCAACTGGGTCTTATATCCGGAGCATTCGTTTCCGACTTCCAAACATTGCGAGCAGTACGGCCTCCTGCGGTCACACTTGACGCCCCTCTTGGTACAGGTGAAGCAATCATCCGCGGCACCGCCCGCCGGCGCACGTCTCCTTCGCTTGCGCACGGCGGCCGCATCAGACTTGGGGTTCGACGGTGTTGGTAGCGGGACGGTCATTTTGGCAAGGTTGCAGAGGTATAGTGATTCCGAAGGATGCAGTAAGATGGTAAGGCGGGGGGGAGCTGTAGACCTCCAGCAAGGAAGCTGAGAACCAGAAGGTACCGCGGACCGGGTGGTGGTAGAGGGTGAAAGAGAGGGTCGCGGCGTCAACAGCAGAGGTTGACTGGGCTGAGTGGGTGGGAGTTAATATTGAAGAAGTATTGCCACGGCAGAGTTATCAAGCGATTAGAAGATGCAAGGCAGCGTGGTGGGAAATGTTGAGGCGAGAGATGGGCGTGAAGACCATCAAGTAAGTAGGCGAAGTCCCCTCTGGGTAGTAATAGAGACCGTAGGCCATGGAGGGGAGTTGTGTGCCTCCACAGGAAAATGGCATCCATTACGGACGGCATACTACGGTAGGTGGGCTACATGTAAGTACATGGGTGTCCATCACTTATCAAGCAGGGGTCCGAAGCAAAGTGCTACGAGACCCGAGGTGTGTGTGGGCTGCGGGACCAGGGATGTTGGTGATGGAGGGGGTGGCCGGGAGTACTGGCCGTCGAGACTTGTCTTTCACGCTTGGGTGTGGGCGCTCGAGGATGGAGACCTGGGCTGCCCCGGGGGGGGGCCCTCAGGAAACCCGTGTCGGATAGCGCAGAGCTGACGAGCTACCCAGTATGACCATAGCCGGCCCATCATTATCTTGAGTGTGAACGGCTGTGCTCCATTCTTGATATGCAAGGCGGAGCGCAGACGGAGCGCAGACCGAGAGGCGGGACAAGGCCCAGGAACACGAAGGAAGAGGGGCCGCACGCGCGCTACCTGCTGATGAGGGCCTCGGCTCCGCTCAAGCCGTAGTTGTGACCAGAGATTGACTCGAGATTGTGTCCCAGAATAGCTGGGGTGGCTGCTGTGGGAGACAGACACCGAGGCAAGGGCGGCGAGAGGAGGCAGAGAGGCCAGGCGGAGGCGGCTGCTGCTGCTGCTCTGCTCTGGGGAGCACAGGCGTCGCCGTGCGTCGAGGTGAGCAGGGCGAGGTGCCGACGACGTCTTCGCTCATCGAGCGGCCTGCAGAGACAGGACCGTGAGGGTGCCCTGCACGCACATCGCAGCCTGCAGACAGGGGCCGTCGAGGGTAAAGTACAGTACGGAGTACATGAATACCAGAGTACTTCGCGAGTGGGGTGCCGGAATTTAGGTTAGCGGGTCACGGTGGTCCTCTGTAAGGACAGGGGATCACCGGCGGCGGCGCTGCTGAAGTCCACCACCAGCAGCACCTGCATCGATCTCTTGGTGTTCCCCACTCGCACGAATGAGCGCGACCGAGCAGCCTTTTGACTTGCAGCAGGGTGAACGGAGGTGCGGACGATCCCTGCGGCCAGGGGAGGGAGGGCCCACTGGCATTGGCGCGGAAGGATGAGGATGCCCGGCGCTGATTGGGGGGTTGCCGGCAGCTCCAGACAGGCGCTCGAGGTTCAGACGAAGGTGTGCCAGAGCGCGCTCAGAAGCGGGGATACCAGCACGCCCGCCGACTGGTGAGTCCAGAGATGAGATGACAGGTACGAGAACGCTCAGGCACTCGGACACCTCAGCTCAGCTGTCATCGACCCCAGAGACTGGGATGCTGACGGCGGGACGGGATTTGGCTCGTGCTTGGCTCTGGTCGACCTCATCCACTGGCATGGGACAAGTGGGCAATGGGCCGATATCAAGCTTCTCGCGTAGGGCCTGCCACGGCGCTGCAGAAGCGTCGGGGGGCCGGGGGACCTGCGCTGACTATACGAGCCAAGGCCGAGCAGTGGAATCACTACTCTCGATTGGATTAACCAACCGCAATATCTGTAAGGCTAGGGACACTACCTGCGATTTGGGAGTAAGTCGATATAGCTGCCAGGCGTTCAGGCCTGAAGAGCGCGTTCTCCGGAACGCTCAGACTCCGGCGGGAGCCTAATAGTAATCCGATGCACAAAGTGGCTCGCACTCCTTCCAGGAACCGTACGATGCGGGCTGATACTCACCAGCTGCGACGCCTGATGCTGACGACGATCGAGGAGAGGAAGAGAGGACAGACAATGTTATCCCGGGTTCGAAGCCAAGACTCTGGGCAGACGGACGGTGCAGGAGAGCGTAGGTTTTTCTCATTGGTCAGCGAGGCTGTCTGGCACCGATTTTGTCGTCATTGCAGGCTCCTATTCAGACTCTAGCCGCTATCTTCTTCATGGATGCCTCGTACCAGCATGTCCCCGCCGTATTTGCATGAGGCCATGGGTATAAAGCTTATCTCTTTCGACGTCTTGGCCCGCGCCTCGTAGCGTTCGGACTGGTAGCTGGGCGGTAGTTCAAGTTCTCCTGAACACCTCCAGGTGGGGCGGCGTGATTTCAATACATGGATAACATTGATACTTGAAATGTTCGCCAGACAAGAGATACTGGTCGGCACGGAGTAGCGTTCCTATCTCTGCTGTCGCCGTGGAGACACTGTTCCATGATGCTAGGCTGACTTGCCCCTTCAAACCTCGCAGGCGTCTGGGGGAGAGGGGAGGGAGGGCAAGTGTGACCCAAGATTTGCCCGCGACCTAGCGCTGCGGTCATCATGTATGTTGAAGCTGCGCCATATGGTGGCAGATCTTGCCGACAGATGCCCCGCGCCTGATGCCTCCTCGGGTGGGGTGGCATTGGTCTCTGGTGGCCTCTGGTGGTTGAGGTGCCTAGAAAAAAACCCGACAGAGGAATTGTCCAAAGCAGCGGCCAGAAATGACGTCTTTTCTGGAGCTATAGCGAGACCCTTCGCATGTCGAGCGCAACCAGCCGCTAAGCCTCGACTGACCAGGGCCCCAGGCAACACAACCGCACCGGCCGGCTCAGCCCAGGCTGAAGCTGCCTGATGTTTAGTACTCACGGACGAGACCGCGCGTATTGCAGCGCACTGTTGCCTCCGAGCTCCCGACAGCACCACGGTTGTGAAGTGTAAAATGAAAGGACTGGTGTCATAGCAGCTGTCTGTGCTCGTGGTGTCTTAGCACCCTTTTGGCCTCGGTGAAGCTTTCATATGTCGCCGCACGCGCGGATTGGCTGGGGAGCGGGCGGATGGGCCACGGCAAGAGCCTTCGATCGGGCTTCGAATGCTTCCATGACCGTGTGCCGCAGCGCGCCGGCTTGGCGACACAAGCCACTCGCGGCACGGGGCCTTGGGCGAGCGACCCCCATTTATGCCCCCCCTTTTCCACAGGCTGCTAGGCCGGAAGCGGGCGACAAAGCCGGCGCTGCTGCAGCAGCAAGGCGCCCGGCGGCTGGACAGGCTCCGTGGGATGCTGCGTCTGGCAGGGCAATGCCCTGTTTCGCCGGGCGGTCCTGGGCGGGCCCTCAGGGACTCCTCACGACCGTCGGTGACTTGTGAAGAGGGAGAATGCGGGGATCGATGGGGACGTGATGAGGCCAGGATGGCAGGTTAGGCGGGCCGGAAGCAAGCGAGGATGCCGTGTCGATCATGCTGCCAGCCTTGGCGGCCCAGTTTTCGCGGTGTACACTATTGGGGGTGCTGCTGCTGCTGCTGTTGCTGCTGCGCGTTCGTGGCCGCGACTGCTACCTTCACCAGCCTGGAGGCGTTCTGGCGAGGGCCCCGAGGACGAGACTGGCCGTCTGGGAGCCCTGCGTCGCACGTGCCTGGGCAGGGCCCGCCAGTATGAAGCTATCGTCAAGCAGTACGCTGCTGCTGCTCACGTAGCTGTACAGCCCGACACGGCGTCGGCTTGCGATCTTGCCCGCGGGCGCTGCTGGCTATGGCCTTGACTGCCCACCGCCCAGTCCGCGCTCCAGCAGAGCCTCTCTCAGCCCGCGCAGCCCGGCAGCCTGGCAGCCTGGCCTGCAGTGTGACCAAGTTCCCCCGGCAGCCTGTGGGTGCGAAACCGCGTCAGCCACCGGCATTTGGGACGCCCCCCCCCCTGGCACGGGTTTTGTGAAGGCTGAGGCCTCTTCAGGGTGGTCTAGCGGCCTTTCTGATCAGCGCACGCCGGCGTCTCGGCGGCTCCTTGGACATGATGCTTGAATCGTCTCGCGCCGATGGGGACTGGCTTCTTCCGAGATGAGGCAGTGCTTGACCGACGATCTGTCGGGTCAGTAGCGCGGTGTCTCTTTGGTACGTGCCGACTCGGCGGGATGTAATTTCCGCGATTGCGCCTAGATCGCAGGAACCCCCTGGAGGATCCTAAATCTGGGGAGCCGCCGCCCACCGTCGACCTCGGTCTTCAGATACGTACGTAGCACACACGCGTAGTACACGCACGTACGGGTGTCTCCTCCAGCCTGCTGGTGCCCATGCTGCGTATGGTGGAGGGAGGGTGTGCTGGACTGCTCGGGTCCGAGGATACGAGCGCCTCTCCTGGCGTCCTCAACGGTCGGGCGAGCCTAGCAGACAGATTCCTGGGAGGACCTGCGAGCGGCAGAGCGCGCGGCGGGGGTGACAGCGGGCGTGGGAGTGGGCGCGCCGGTGCTCATTCTGCGACCGACTGACGTGTGGTGTGTGTGGTGAAGCTGGCCTGCGGCAGAGGAGACAACGGCCAAGTCCCAGATGCCAAGAAGGCTTAATGCCTACTTCTGGTAGGGGCCAACGGTCAGGGGCGGGATCTGCACGGGCGTCCTGGCGCCATCTGCACCAATCTCAGATCCAACCCTGTCGGACCCCTCCCTGCCGCCTCTCCAGGTTATGTACCTACAGTACCACAGCAGTACTGGGAAATACCGCATAGGGCCTCCTCCAGGGCCTCCACTGGGCCCTCCCCCCCCTCTGCCTGGCACGCCTAGGTGCTCAGTACTCAGTAGGCCTCTCCTCTGCCTACTACAGTACCGTACCAGTAGGTACCGAGTAGGCCCCTCACACAACTGCCGCCTACCGCCTACCGCCTACCGCCTACCACCTACCGCCTACCACCTACTGGGTACCACCAAAACTGCAGAAATTCCCTATCCCCCTCCCACACCCTTAACAGCCCCTTACCACTACTATGCCATTCGGCCCATCTCGAGATGAGCACAGTGCCCAGCCACGCTGCCTGTACCACATCCCGGAGCATCGTCTCCCCCAAGGTCGACAGGCCACCGGGCGGTACTATGCCATCATCGATCGCTGTGCCACAGTACGGCCGAGGACCCGCGCCATCTTCACGTGTCAAGACCAGTGCGGACGTACAACGCACACCTGGCTGCTGCTGCTGCTGCTGCGTAGCCCTGCTGCCCCCCCTCAGCGACGACGGTATCTGTCGACGCCCTCATGCCTTGCAGGCGCCTGCAGCGTGCCCCGTCATGGTGAGTCAGTCAACCACCAGGCGTGGCAGCGTCTCGGTCCCCCCGGCCTTCCTCTTGAACCCTTGGAGCCCACTCTGACGTCCTGGTGCTGCCCGCTGACGACAGGCGCCGACATGCTGCAAGACATCCATCCTCCTCTGACCCACCAGCATGCCGGTGTGGGCGCTTCTCGTCCTCGTGGATATCACTGTCGGGCACCGAACTGCATCCTGCCCAGGCCTCTCTCTCGCCCCTTGGGTTTCAAGCTCCTGTTCGCCGTGCTCGATGTCCTTTACGAAATCGTTCTGCGCCCCGTCCCTCCCCACAGTTCCCACGTTGCGTCACGCGTGGGACAGCGAGACCTGTCTCACACCCCGCCGCGTGGACGCCATGGACCCGGCAACCAGTCACGGTCGAGGTCCCTGAGTCAAGCCTGCGGAGGGGAGGACTCGGTGGCTCGACGGCGAGGACCCTGAATATCACCCGCCTGGCCCCGCTCCTGCAGACCTCGCCGTGCTACAGACGACGCCCCTCCCAGTACTGGGTAACGAGCATGGCATATCTGCCGTATACTGCTCACCCTGCCTTCGAGCGCGCATGTGACAGCCACAGCAGTCGGCCAGTTCACACGACCACACCTCGCCGTTCTTCATCGGTCCGGCTGGGCAAAGGCTTGGTCCCCACCGATGCGCGCGGGTTGCAGCGGATTTGCCCAGGTCTTGATCACTCGCCTCACGCGCTAGAACGATCCAGAGACTGCGCAGAAGCTCGGTTGGAAGCTTGCTTCACACCCTCTCGCCCGGCCCTCTCGTGCGTGGACCAGAGCACACTGACCGCGCCATCCCGCTTTTCGCGACTGCGGGTGCGAGGGTTGACTTATCACCCCACCAATCGTCAACCCCCTCGCCTGCACCCTCCTCGCCCTTAGTCCGTCCGCAGCGGGCGGACGAACAGCTTGCGTGACGTGACTGACTGCAAGCCACGTCCGGCACGAGAGACGTCCGAGTTGATGGAAGGAGGAGGGATCATCGATCAGGCGTCTCCCTGTCTCGCGCTGCTAACCGGATCCAGCCAGTCCACGTCTACGAGGCCACGACAAGGATGACGAGATCACGACGTTTGCCTAGGATACGCGGACAAATATGGCCAACGGCTGCCCTCTCTCTAATCTGCCACTCTCCCTCCTCGGCCGAGGAGGCTGCTGCTGCTGCGAGACGCATCCCCTGTACGGACGTAGTCGGCCTGCACCCCCACCAGACTTCATCGTCGCTGTCGTCATACGAGAACTATCTCTACTGTCGTGTGACCGGCTGGGGCGCCGAACCTCACCGGCATAGGCCTGCTCCCTCGCCCCACGAGGGTGGTTCTTCTGGTCTGCGGGAGGGCCAGTAGGGCTTTTCCGGCAATTTTCGCGAGATCTGTCCGATGATCTTAAGGAATACTTGCATCTTACTATGGTACTCTGCTAGCCCTGAATTCTTGAAGAAATGACCAGCCCACAGCCTCTCGCATCCGTCCTGATTGGCCTCCGGATATCAAATGGTGCCAAGAATGGAACGTTGCAATCCGGAGGCTACGCCAGTACTGGCCAAGCGCAGCGCGCGTTCCCACCAACCGGACTGGTCGCTTCAACCTCATCCCTCGAAACTGTCTCTTTGTCTCTGGACTTCAGCCAGGAGATGGGCTCGTGATTCTGTAGGGCCTCGGGCCCCTGGGGCTCGAGTATCGCACCTAAAAAGTGAGGTGCGGCCTGCTCATAGCTCGTCGGGCAGAGCTGCGACTCACCCTCGGGGACCCAGTGCCGGCTACCGGACGGACAGAGCGCTCTACTGGGGTGCTTGTCGCCGCCGGAGCCCGCGGACGGGCGGCTGGCTTCCTGCAGCCGCGCGCGCCCCACATCCAGACCCCACTGGCGAGGCTGGAGGCGAGGCTTCAACTGGTTCGTCTGCGTTCATGCACGTCATTCGGCGACGGTGGCCCTCGCTTAGGAACGATCTGGTGGTTGCGATCCGTCTTGACAAAGTCTCACACCGTACATACGGTGTACGTCTTCCTCGCGACAACCGGGTTTTGGCGCCTACACAGTGGCATGTCGCCACAACCGGAAAGGCGAGATGGTCGAGTGGACCTTGAGGACTCGGGAATCGGGGACCTGAATTCCCATCTTGTGCTTCCTCGACAGAGCTGAGCTGGACCGGGCTCTACATGACATCACCTTGGCCCAGGCTCCTCGTGCCTCGCGCTGGAGAGAGCTGGCTGCGGCTGGAGAGACGGGACTTGCTCACTGCCGGGGAAAACGACAACCCATCGGCCTCGCTTGGGATGCGGCTGGGCAGGCGAGGTGCGGTTGACGAGGGCCAGACTCCCACGCCGCAGACAGGCGTGGGGCCCTGAACACCTTGTTCTGTCCTACGCGCAAGAGCAGTCCTTGCCCTCCCCGCATCCATCCTGGACTTGTTGGGCTCCTCTCGTTGGGCAATTCATGGCTGGAGCGGTCGATGGATCGGTCCCGGGAGGCGACAGATACGCCGTGCCTGGCAGTGTACCAGCAACAATAGCGGCCATATTCTCTGCACAATTTCTGACGCCCTGCCCTCGCCACATCTCTGCCTGGGCCAGAACGCCGCCCTCTCGGCCCTCGCGATCCATGTCGCATATGCTCGCCTATCACCGCAGCATACGAAGCTGACGACTCAGCTCGACGTGTCATGGTGAGAGGTCTCTGGCACGTGTCGGACCGGTCTCGTGGGCTTCGAGGCTCGCGTGCTGCAGATCAACTTTCGAGAAGTGATTTGGGAGAAGTTGCAATACGAGGTCCACCGGATCAGCATGGTGGTACAAGTGCACAGAGCCACGAGATCTTCGCAGCTGAGGATGCCCGTGGTTGCACAACAGAGATCAGCGAGCCGACGTCACCGCAGCACTCGGCTAGACTGGCAGACGCCACACATCGATTCACAAGCTGCCTACTGCCTGTAGGACTACTCGAGCCACCAGCCATGTGGGACGGACGGAGCACTTCCGGACGAACGAACGTTACCACGGTCACCCATAGATCGCCCCTCGGCTGCCCGCAGGATCTGCCTGAGCTGTAGAGACATGGTGCACAAGGCTCACCGACGGCCATGCTATCGAGCCGGACAGGCGTCCGTTCTATTGTTGTGGCTTTCGTCCTGCTCAATCCTCTGGGCGCAGTATTTTCCAGTCCGTCGATGGTCGCCCGCTATCTATAGTATCCACCTGTCACCGACGGGCCCACGGTGGGCCTCCGCCAGGGGGACGGGCGGGCATGTGAAAGCCCCATCCGTCACTCAGTGGACTGTGGCTTGCCCGCCTTTAATCCGTACCAGAGCCAGGCGGGAATGGGTTCTTCCTCTCCATGCTGCGCTTGGGTGGTTCGGTTCGCGAAAAGGTGGCCTGACGGATCCTGCACGGACCTACACGAGGACCTTGGGCTATTGACAGCCTACCGCGCGCCCGGGACGCGGCTGGCGTACATACATCCAGCCGATATCTATCCTTCTCAAAGGAGACGTACCACCGTGTCAGACGGTTCGGCCGGCAAAAGATCACGCAGGTGCATGATGGGGCCCGCAAATGTTGTCGCTGCTGCTTCTCTTTTTCCACCACCCTCACCGATGTCTCGGGTGGGCAAAACCGAAGGATTCGACTGATTGCAGGTGGATGCGGTGCGACGGGAGTGGAGATTGCGCTTTTGGTTTCGCTTTTTGCCCGCGCCAACTTGCAGACCGTTGCCTTTTGGTGCGCTGACGGAAACGCATTGGCCCAGACACGCATGTGAACACTCACACATCACCGCATGAGACTTCATCACGAGATCCACGATGGTCCCTCCGTGCAGGTCAAGCGAACCTCCTATCACACCTACTGGTTGCCGCGATAAGCCGGGTCCCGGCGGACGAAAGATGGGCAAATTCGCTGCAGCGCTTGCGCTCTCTCTCCGTCGCTTGCAGTCTGGGAAGGGGGAGGGAAGACAAGAGAATCAATTAAGTCCGCCGTGTTTTCGTCCGGGCGCCACGCTCGCTCCGGATCGCGAGGTCATTCTCAGCTCACCGTACTAGGACGCATCTAGTAGCGATCGTGGACGACAGCTCACATTGGGCGGAGGCGACTTGCGACTGGACAGCCGGCCACGGTGATGCTGACTGAGCAAAGGCCGGCGAGACGCCGCGCTCGTGGGGCCGATTCTGTCATCCGACGAACACCCTACGAAGATCCTACCGAGTCTCCAGACAGTCGACTGGATGATGAGCGAGGGCTGATGTTCTCAGACATCACACCCTACTTTCGGTCAGCCTACAGGCAGACCTGCGGTGTGCACGAGAACTCATGCTCTCACCGGTCCGACTGGCGAGTTTGTGTAGCGAGTTGCGAAACCCCTTACACACCTCTCGAGGACGCGGCCCTCCCTCCCACGGCGGGATCGCCCACGTGTAAGCTCTTTCGTCGGGGCAGACAGGTCTGCCTCTCCCCACTTCCGGCTGTGATCGTCTCTGCTTGCTGGCAACCCGCCAGCTGAAGCCTGGGCCAGGCTGCGCAGCATATGCGATGTGACGGTGTGTTGGGCTCGAACATCAATCACCGGGCGCCAGCGAGACCGCCAGAGGCCAGGCCGCAGCTCGCGGGCCTGCGCTGTGGATGGCCTGTCGCAAGGCTCCAAGGGCAAAAAAGAAATTGAAAGAGCCCTCTTCTTACCTTTCAGGAGGGCCCACAGCCCTAGGCATCGACGTCTCGTATTGAAGGATTAGGGGGAGGTCGGGACCTCTCTGATCGCAATCCTCGCTTGCTTTCATGATATGGGTCGCTCGACGTCAAGAGGCGAAGACGCTATAGGCCCTCGGAAGGCAGAGACCCGGCCAATGGCGATTTCTTCAGGAAGGTATGTACCTCTCTAGCGAACCGAACATTACTGCCTTGGTGTTGCGAGACTTGTGTGCTCTACCAAGGCTTTGATGCCTAAGTAAAGATCCACCTGTGTACTTCGTGAGCCTAGTGCTCACCCGCGTGCGCGCCCTGTTGATCCATGTTAGATTCGGGATATATGTGAGGTTCGCACAATGGCTCACCTCAGAACACTATCTCCCCATCCCACCTGGGACTGACTGCCTCGCTTCCCCTTTCCTCCCACCCTCACCCTCCTCCCACCCTCCCAGGTCCCAACAAGCGAGGAGGCGTCAGCATCACAGCCTGCCTTCGAGGTGACTCCTCACAAAAAGCCGCGTTGCTCCTCCGCCCGCAGGCTCGCACGAAGACGGACTACTGGACGGCGGCATGAAATATTTCCTGCTGAGCGTCCAAATGCGACCGGCTCGGGTGCGCGTCCCCCTTCTTCCTCGCCCTCGTCCTCGTCATCCTCCTCTACAGCCCGGCCTCGACGTCGAACCGCCCCAGCCCGCAGTAAAAGCCCCCCACGCAGAGAAGCTGTCAGTTAGCGGACGTCTCCTCGCTCGCCCAATGGTGCGCCCCCCCCTGGCCGTCCTTATTCGATGTATGCCCGTCTGCCGTGCCTTTGATCCCCGAAACCCACTTGCGTGACGACCACCACCAACAGCAGCACCCAACACCCAACACTAACCCTTCCCCCCCCCCCGGTTCCAGCTCCCCTGTGCCCTGGCGCCGTGTTGTAGAGATCCATCCGTAAGCGACTGTGGAGCAGGTACAAACATACACATACAAATACATACAACATGCTACGCATCGGGCTAGATGCGAGTGAGGTACGTATACACAGCATAAGACCTGCATTGCATAGCACCCCGTGACCGCGACGCCCCCCGCCTCACCGAGACGCCGAAGGCCCTCCCACCTCCCCCCCCCCCATGGCGTATCTACCTACCTACCCACCTACATACATTCATACCTACATGGCCGGCGGTATCGTGTGAGTGGCACTCTCTCCTAGGAAGGGGGGGAGGGGAGGAGGAGGCGCCTACACCTAGCGCCATGTGTGAGGGTGGAGACCCATATGTGGAAAGATGAGGGAACATGCATGGAAGGCAGGCCGGGAGAGGGAGGGAGGTCGTATCGGATGCAGGGTGCGCGAGCGAGCGTGCCGGATGTGTTCCTTAGGATGGAGGGGGGGGACGCTGTATCGGCTACGGGACGACGACACCGGCTCGGGCGCGCAGGATGTAGAGGCGTGTATCCCCCTTCGCGAGCGGCGCGTCCATGGCAGATACGTCCCCCTCCCCCCCTCCGGGGAAGAGAGAGGGAGGGAGGGAAGAGGCGGAGGAGGATGTAGAGCTGTGTGTTCCCCGCGAGCGACGCGTGAATGGCGCCGTGGTAGATGCAGATGAGGCGCCCCGGGGAAGGGGCATCGGGGCAGGGCTGGGGCTGGGGCGGCGAGCTGGAGGGGCAGGACGCATACGACGATGGTGCCTGGGCCTGGCGGGCCCTGCCTACCTACCTACGCGCCTGCTGCGGAGCCCCGGCCTGGTCAGGTCCAACTGACCACCACCACCTTTTCCTCCTCCACCCTCCTCCTCCTCCCTCAGCGCCTCCCAGACGACTGCAGGGGCGATACGCCGCGAGGGTCCCGCCACCGGGGAAGGGGGGTGGGGGGTGAAGGAGATGAAAGAGGGTGGGGAGCGAGAGACGGGGCGAGCAGCCGCTGATCTGGATCAGATCAGGTCAGGCCGTCGGTGTCTGGCTGGCTGGCTAGCTGGCTAGCTGGCTGGTGGTCGGGGGACCGTCGGGCGGCCCTCGGGCGCGACATGGCGGCGACGACGGCCTGCGGTCGTGGTGCCGAGCTACCCATCGCACGCACGCACCTGCGCACCGCTTGGCGGCGACGTCAGCCCTCGAGGGGATCGGCCTCCCCGTGCCTCCTGTTGCCCGATGCAGCGAGGGAAGAAAAGAGAGAGGGTGGAGGGAGAAAGGCACACAGAGAGCGCCCCGTGGTACACACGTACGCTCTAGGGAAAGACGACGCCGGACTGGTGTCCAGCCCGCAGTCCAGCCAGCCCGGGCAGCAGTCGTGCCGAAGCCACCTCCCCCCCCCCCCTCTTCAAATTATGTGGAGCCTCCTGGTGTTTCCCGTTTGTCAGATATTCCTGGATGGCCCTGTCTGTCCCGGGTACCGAAGGTCCGTGATGTGGAACATGTTGTCTTCGTAAGCGCCTCACTCACTCCCTGGCCGGGGAAAGTCTGGACCGTGAACGTGGTATCATTATCTTCTTCCTTGCCTCTATATACATACAATTAAGAGCCCCGTCTAGCCACAAACCGGACAGGCGAGCGATCGATGGAGAACCTCGAAGCGACCGTGGGGGCCGGCCGCGCTCCACGAGCTGCCTGCAGGTGCGGTCGTATGAGGCGAAACAAAAAAGCAATAAACTGAAAACAGACCAATCCGCAGCGATACGGCCCTCCCGTGTGGATTCGCTGGGTCCCCCTCCCCCCAAGGCGAGACTCGTCAGGACCTCGTGGCTATCGGCGTCTCGACGGCGCCGACAGGCCTAGCGCCGTGACGAAGGACACGGCCGTCAGCCGGTGCCATTCGCGCGCCACCGCGTGGTCAAGAGAGGGAAGAGGGGGGGGGAGGGGGAGGCCCGGGAAGACGACACGGCGGCTGATCACTCCCAAAAGAAACCCAAGATGATCTTCTCTCCGTTCCCCTCCCCTCCCCCTCGCCTCGCCTCGCCTCTTCTTTCCCCCAGCGGCCTCGTGTCCCTCGCCGCCTACTCGGGCTTGGAGTTGATCTCGTCCAGGATGGTCTGCTCGAGGGCCTCGGGCTTGGTGGTGCTGGCCCAGCGGCCCTTGATGGTGCCGTCGCGGCCGATGAGGAACTTCTCGAAGTTCCACTTGACCATCTGGATGCCCATGATGCCGGGCTTCTCCTTCTTGAGCCACTTGTACAGGTCGACGGCGCCGTCGCCGTTGACGTCGACCTTGCCCATGATGGGGAAGGAGACGCCGTAGTTGACCTGGCAGAAGCTCTGGATCTCGTCGTTGGAGCCGGGCTCCTGGCCGCCGAACTGGTTGCAGGGGAAGCCGAGGATGACGAAGTCGTCGGGGTGCTTCTCCTTGACGTCCTTCCAGAGCTTCTCGAGGCCGGCGTACTGGGGGGTGAAGCCGCACTTGGAGGCGGTGTTGACGACGAGCACGACCTTGCCCTTGTAGTCGGACAGGGGCTTCTCCTCGCCCTTCTCTGGTGGGCGGGCATACGTGTTAGCCCTCGATGTACCCTGGTGGTATCCAATTCGCCACCGCGCGCCTGGTGGTGAGAGAGGGAGAGGCAGAGAAAGTGGTTCGACTGCGCGCGGGGACGAGAAAGGCAGGTGGATGGACGGGGTGGTGCAGATGGGGAAGGCAGGCCATTCCCAGCTCGACGCCGCCTCGCGACGCCGAGGCGAGGCGAGACAGCAAGCAGGCAGGCAGGCAGGCTGGCTCGCTGGCTGGCTGGCTGGCGGCTACGACGCCGAGCTGTGCGCGCGGGCTCGTCGCATGCATGCAGGCAGGGCCGGGGAAGAGAGGAGGAGAGATGCGATAGGACGGGATGGGATGGGACGCTTACTGTCGGGGACCTTGAAGTCGTAAAAGCTGGTAGCCGATGCCATGGTTGCGGGGCCGTGCAGCGGGGAAGCTGAAGTCGATGGGGGGGGAGGAGGAGGAGGAGGAGGAGGAGGAGGAGGCGATGTGACGATGATGGCGATGACGATGCCGATACTGGGCGGCGGGGCGGTGGTGGTGGTGGTGGTAGCACGGGCTGTGATGGTGGCGGTGGTGGATGTTGTCGTGGTGGTGAGATTTTGGGGCGTGGACGGCGCCGAGTGCGCTATTTGTAGCGAGGCCGCGGGACGTCGCCGCCGCCGCCGCCGCCGCCGCCGCCGCAACAGCACCAGCACCAGCACCAGCACCAGCACCAGCACCAGCACCAGCACCAGCACCAGCACCAGCAGCAACAGAGCGCAACAGGCCAGGACCCCGCGGCAGTCGCATCGAGCATTTGTCAGGCAGGCCCAAGCACGGCGGACGCGTTGGTGCTGCCGGCACGCCCGCCAGGCCGAGACGATTGCGCCAGGCAGCCCCTGATCCGAGTTTCATCCTGTTGCTCGTTGCTGCTGTCGTCGTCGTCGTCGTCCCAGCGTCCAGCCTACCGCGCAGTCAGTGCCCCCAGCCCCTCTCTCTGCCTATGCTGCTGCTGCTGCTGCTGCTGCTGCTGCTGCTGCTGCTGCTGCTGCTGCTGCTGCTGCTGCTGCTGCTGCTGCTGCTGCTGATATGCTTTGCTGATATGCTTTGCTGACGTGCTGGTATGGTTTGGTAGCCTGCCCTGCGTGCCTCGGCTCGCGGGTGGGAATTTTATGGGGCGTCGCCTGCAGCAGGCTAAGTTGTAAGTATGTTACCATGCATGCCATGACACATGCCCCGTCGCCAGGGCGGGTTCCTGCGGACGCCACGGCTCGACCGGTCCCATGTTTCTGTCTCACGATATGATAAGTGAGTGAAGTGAGCTTCATCTAGTCCCGCCAGCAGCGCACCCATCGCCCTCTCGCCGAGATGGCATCGTGAGCTGGCTGGACCGTGTTATTTACCGAGACACAACGAGGAGGACGACGAGGACGACGAGGACGACGAGGACGACGAGGACGACGTGAGGGGTGCCGGGTGCTGGAGGGCGCACTGGGGAGACCCCTGGCAAAGGCTATCTCTTACGTCCTGGCGGCTCGCTACCAACCGTCATAGAAAAAGGCCTGAGTCAGGGGTGATGATACTCAGTACTCGGTCGGGCGGAGAGGGCCCTAAAAGGCCTAAGAGGGGTAGCTCACAGGGGCGATACTCACTGGGGAATACTCACTTGGGGGGCTCTTCGCCAGGGGATGAATCCCTCGCTGAGGCCCCGCTGGGGTAGTAAACTGGTGGGGGGCGAGGGGTTCTCGTCGCGGTGGCGGGGTAGCTTCGCTGATAAGCTGATAAGGAATCGTCCCACTGCCCCGCGTCGTGACCTGCCACGGCCTGCCTGCCTGCCTGCCTGCCTGCCTGCCTGCCTGCCTGCCTGCCAACCACGCGCTCGCTCACGTTGACGGCTGAGGCACCAAGGCACAGCAATAACATTGTTGCAGCTGGAAGACGGCCTCTCATCTCTCCATCTCTCGACGACATGGCGCGTCTGCTGCTCGGGCTCTCCTGGCAGGGCTGACGGGCCTTTTCCATCGCTAGCCGCTCTCACATTCCTTCGCATATTGTTGTTGTTTGTTGTTGTTGTTGCTGCTGCTGTTGCTGGATCACTGGCAAACCATCCCTCTTATCATCCATCCATCACCTCTGGCAATCTAGACCCACCTCAACCCCCCTCCCCCAGGACGTACTGCTCTACTGGTAGGCTCCTCGTCGAGATTCAAGCCTGAGGCTGGGCATGGAGGCCCCCCAGAGGAAGAACATAGTCATCGTAGGTGCGTCTCGCTGCTCTAGCCATGACCAGAGGTGGCACCACCACACGCCCGCCTCCCAGCATCACATGACCTGGAGCCTCCTCAGGCCTCACCACCACTCACCCATCCCCCACCTCCTACCTGACCTGTACACCCCACAGCCATCGCTGACCCGTATCAACAATCCCAGGCGGTGGCATCATCGGCTCGACGACCGCCTACTACCTGACCCGCCACCCCAGGTTCGACCCCGCCCGCCACACCATCACCCTCCTCGAGGCCAGCTCCATCGCCGCGGGCGCCTCCGGCAAGGCGGGCGGCCTGCTGGCCCTGTGGGCCTACCCGGAGTGCCTCGTCCCGCTGTCCTACCGCCTCCACAGGGAGCTGGCCGAGGAGCACGGCGGCGCCCAGCGCTGGGGCTACCGCCGCCTGAAGTGTGGCACCGTGAGCGCCGTCGTGACGCCCGCCGACCTGGGCGCGCGGGCCCCTGTTCCCCCGCCGCCCGCCTCGCGGCCGGAGGAGGGCACGGCCCTGGAGGCCAACGGGCATGCCGGCGGTGCAGCAGCAGGGAAGGAGGAGGAGGACGGCGGGGCGCGGCCGCCGGCCGCGCCGGAGAAGGAGTGGGAGCGGCTGCCCAAGCAGGACCCGGCCGCCGCGTCGCTCCTCGCCGGCTCGGCCCTGCCGCCCGACCTCGACTGGATCGACCCGCGGCTCGTCCGCCACTACGAGGAGATGGGCCGCCGCGGCTTCACTGAGACCGCCCAGGTCCACCCCTTCCACTTCACCACCGCCATCGCCGAGCTCGCCCGCGCCGCCGGCGTCAACGTCCGGCTCGGGGCCAGGTGCACCGGAATCTCGGCCTCCGTCTCGGCCTCCGCCTCAGCCCCCGGCCCCCTGAGCGTCGAGTACGAGGACCGCAGCAGCGGCGGCGCCGGCGGCAGTGGCGGCGCCGCTCCCACCACCAAGACGCTCGACGCTGTGACGGACGTGATCGTCGCCGCGGGGCCCTGGACGGGCCGCCTGCTGCCGCGGAGCAAGATCGAGGGCCTGCGCGCCCACAGCGTCGTCTACGAGGCCGACGTCTCCCCCTACGCCGTCTTCACCGACATCCAGCTGCCGCCCGACTACGTGCCCGAGCACAGGGCGAGGGCCGGCCAGCGGCGGAGGCACAGGGGGAACGTGGACCCGGAGGTGTACGCGCGGCCGTTCGGCGAGGTCTACGCCTGTGGTACGTCCGCAGGCCTCCTGTCAACTTCCTCCCCCCCCCCCTTTCTTCTCTCTCCTTCTCTCCCTCTCTCCCTCTGTCCCTCCTCGGACCGCAGCTCCACCGGCTGACACATCCCCTCCAGGCGAGCCCGACAAGACGGTCCCGCTCCCCGAGACCGCGGACCAGGTGCAGGCCGACGAGGCGCAGTGCGACGACCTGGCGGCCTACCTCGGCACCATCTCGCCCGCCCTGGCCGCCGCGCCCGTCCGCGCCCGCCAGGCCTGCTACCTCCCGCAGCACGTGCGCTTCGGCGCCGAGCGCGGCCCGCTCGTGGGGCCGACCTCGACGCCCGGCGTGTGGGTCGCCGCCGGCCACACCTGCTGGGGCATCCAGAACGGCCCCGCCACCGGCTACCTGATGGCCCAGTGGGTCCTCGACGGCGCCGCGAGGGCTGCCGACATCGACGTCCTGCACCCGGCCAAGTTCAAGGTGTGAGCCGGGCTGGGGGGCACCTAGGAGGGGGGAAGGGGCGCTTCCCGTCCGGAGGGACAGGAGGCGAGGTCCGACGGTCTATAGGGATACATCTATCTGGCTTACGGGGCGGCTCGGGACGAGGCCAGCTGCTCAGCGGTGCGTCCCTGTCCGAGGCAGGATCCGTAGACTCGCGACCCTGCCAGCATTGATTTCATCTCGTGACCATGTGACAGGTCCGGACCCCCCATGTACATGAATGTATGCAGTCATCATTTCCCTATCTCCTCTCGGCGCATCACCCACGCGTGATGCCACCAGGGCCCCGTCTTCCGGCATGACAGGAAGGGCGGCACCTCTCATAGCCCTTACACACGTAGACCGTGTCGGACTACCAGGGCAGCGCATGAAGTGAGCGGGCGGCATTGTTTTCCATCTTTCCCCTCACGGTCAGAAGGCAGTCTCTTTGTCTCGACTCGTCTATGTACATCCGTTAAAAACCCCCTACTCTATCTGCGTTTGAATATGAGAAAGAGAGAAAAGAGAAACAAGATGTGCGCGCAGGCGCCGAGGGGCCTCAGCCCCTGCTGCAGCAGTACGTCTCCTAGATCAGCCGTGGATGGGTCGCGGGCGCGCGCCTACCCGTCGACGCCCGTGGCCCGGCCGGACCTCAACCTCGAGGGCACAGGGGAGCCGCCGCCCTCAGCACCCCGGGCGCCGGGCGCCGGTGGGGCGCAGGGGCGGCGGCCGGACCCCCTCCCCTTCACAGCGACTTCTCGATGTCCATGACCTCCTTGATCCCGTCGGCGATGGCCTGCACGCGCGCCTCGCTCAGCCGCGGCAGCGGCCGGCGGCCCCAGCCGCCGTAGCCGAAGTAGCTCTGGATGGCCTGCTTGGTGCCGGGGACGGCGGCCTTGGTGAGGACCCAGTCGCACTTGCTGAGGACCTTCTGCAGGGCCTCGGCCTCGTCGCGCTTGCCGGCGGCGTACAGGTCCCAGACGCGCACGCAGACCTTGGGCATGACGTTGGCGCCGCCCGCGATGATGCCGCTGCCGCCGCTGACGAGCGTCTGCGTGGTGAAGTCGCAGATGCCGCCGAAGGCCATGTAGCCGCTCCCCTCGGCCCAGGGCGTCTTGGCGCGCGCGGCCAGCGCCACGCGCGTCAGCTTGCCCGTGTTGCCGCACGTGAACTTGGTGCCCACGATGTTGGGGTGCGCCGCCAGCCGGATCAGCAGGTCCGAGTCCATGTCGATGCCCGCGACCGCGCCGGGGTAGTTGTACAGGACGAGCGGGAGCGGCGACTCGTCCGCCACGGCGGTGAAGTAGCCGTAGACGGCCTCCTCGTCCATCAGGCCGCGGAAGTAGGACGGCGGCAGCAGCAGCACGTAGTCGCCGCCGGCCCCCTGCGACAGCCTGCACAGCTCGACGGTGCCCTTGACCGAGCCCTCGGTCGCGCCCACGATGATGGGCGTGTCCTTGAAGCCGGCCTCGTCGAGCGCCTCGCGGGTGGCGGTCGTCACGGCGAGCTTCTCCTCGCGCGTGCAGTGCGCCGCCTCGCCGTTGGAGCCCATCACCACGAGGCCCGCCAGGCCGTCCCGCGCGAGCCTGGCCGCGTGTTTCTTGATGGTGGGGATGTCGAGCTCCTCGGTGTCCGGGTCGAAGAAGGTCATGGTCGGGGCGTAGATGCCGCAGGGCATCGCACGGCGGGGGGCCGTGTGGCCGTTGGGGATAGCCATAGTGGCGGTGGGGGAGGGAGGAGGGTTTGGATGGTGGGAGGGGGGAGGCTGGCAGTCGTGACGACAACAGCGGGCGCGGGAGCGAGGGTGTCGGAGTTGAGACGTCGAAAGGGGGGGGGGGGGGGGGGATGATGAAGAGACGCGGAGGCACAGGCGCCCCGTTATATACGTGACCGGGAGGGCATATCCCCTCGACGGGCACGTTAGATGCCTTTTCCATGAGCTAAGAGTTATTGTCGGACCGGTAGCGGGGCCAGGAGGTACTTTGACGTCTCACTTGGAGTGGGTGATCGTGAGGACATTGGCCCGAGGCAGGGAGCGAGCCACATCAGGTTACCACACGTGCCACGCCTGAGGGTGCCTACTACTAGCTTCCGAGCGAGAGACTGACCACGGACGGGTAGCAGGGATGAGAGAAGCCCGTCGAAGGATCTGAGAAGACACGGACGGACGCTCGCTCAGCCTGGGGGGGGGGCGTGGGGTGTCGCCGGCCCTCGCTCCGGAGCAGAACGGGACAGCCTGCAGGCTGTCCATGTCGACGACCGCAGGGTCCTGCGCGCAGCCAGATCCGTGTTGCCTGGCCCGCCCCTGGGATCTCCTGATTCCTCCCCGGGGGCGAGGGCGTGAGGGCATATCGGCGACGATTACTCGATCAAGCCCGCCGGGTCGGCTGGTGGCAGAGGGGTGCCGGGATGCGATGGCAGACGTCAGAGCAAGGCCAGGGGATCCGGTGACCCGGTACTGCAGGCGAGATAGGATCGGGCTGCACGACGGATGGGAAACGAGGTTGGGAACATGCCCATTGGAGGTCCCAGGCTGCTCGCGGGTCATGAGATGCCCATCCAGCAAGATGGAGGAATTTTTTAATTTGTCCGCTCAGCCCCCGACGCCCAGATCTGCCGAGACACACCTCCCAGCACGGCGCGGCCCTGATTGGGCCCCCCAAGAGACGTTGAGGCTGACAGGCTGAACGTCCCCTCGGGTCCGGAGGGCTTGCAGCCCTCCGGTCTCGTGCTGTCTCTTTTCGATCCTGAGGCGGTCCGTGTTGCCCTGTGGATAATGCTACTCAGCAGCAGAGGGCGCCCCTCCCCCGAGGTGGGCCCAGGGACCCCATACGAGCATGACACGGCGGCAATAAGGCGGGGGACGAGGCCAGGCCCAGGGACGGGAGGGGCAGGCGGTGGCGTACGCTGCGAATGTACCCCGTTATCCGCACGCCGTCACGAGATGATCGACAGCCGGGCGCGAGACCGCTCCGGCCAGGCCAGGCCAGGCCAGGCCGTGGCGAGTCGACGGTGGCGGAGGCGCCCTTCCCACGGGCCTCATTTCTCCGCCGAGTGACTCTGGGTAGCCTCTCACAAGAAACTCCCTCGACACGACACTCTGGACGGCCGTGGGCGGGTGGACACAGTCCATGCTGAGGGCCCACGAGAGTCGAAAGGTCGTCGAAGAGGCGGCGTCGAGTGGACGGAAGATTGGCGGGGATGGATCTTCCACCAATCAGACGTGGCCGAAAGCATATGTCATGTCGAGGCGGCATGAGTTATACCATAGTAGACGGTGGAGGGCAGGCCTCGCGCTGGATCCAGCAGGCCTAGGCCTGTCTGGTGGTCTATGCGTGGCCCTTACAGCGCCATGGACATACGCATACGCATCTGCATCTTCGCCAGACGCCCGCTGCGAGTGTTGCTGTCACTTGCTGCTGCTGAGGGAAGGACGCCGGCAGTCGGCTGGAGGATCTCCTGCCAGCAGAGAAGCCCCCAGTTCAAATAGCAGCCTGCAGACAAGACCCAGCCCTTGCCCCATGTCTTGGGCTCTTCGCGGGGCGCTGAGACGTGGGGGCGGGGCATGGTGGGCAGCCAGCAGCCGGGGGGCCCCACCGCATCCTGACCGTCAACATCGTGACATCAGCTGCCGACATGGGACTTTTTTCTTTTCACCGTAACGTGCCTCTCTCTCCTTTTTTTTTTTTTTTCCGGTTCTGTGTTTGTTGTAGACTGGTAATGAGGTGGACGCACACAGCCACCTGTAAGCGAGAGGCATCTATCACCAGAGCGTCAGCAGCTTTTCAGAGAAGCTCAGTGGTGATTTCCGGCTGCCGTCCCCGGCTGCCGTCACGATACATACTCTGGTACGTAGTGAGTGGATCTGGCCAGACCAGGGAACAGGGCCCGATCCTCGGCAGCATTTCTTCCACGGCGAGGAACGAGGTATTTCCCCAGGATTGTGCGTGTGGTGTGGAGGGGGAGGGTGTGATAATAATGATGAGACTGCTCGGTGTCTGCAGGCGGTATGCAGGCAACTGGTTGGTGGGAGGAGGTTATAGTGTAGGTTAGCTGGAAAGGTAGGTAGATAGGTCGAATACTAGGTGCTGAACTCTGATAGATGTCACCACTGTACCCAGTACCGGCAGCATGGCCTGTAGGCGAGCTTCAGCACCCTCCAGCGCTCGTGTGCTGCTGGGAGCGGCGGTGATCCCAGTGCGAGCGCAGCTACTATGGTACTGCAGTGCTACTCAGTACGTATGTGCCTAGGCACGCTAGGTACCCCGTACATGCTCCACCCGCTGGTGGAATTGGCGAATAGCTTCAGTCCATACCCCTCCATCCCCCTCCTCAATTTCTCCGATGTCAACTACTACGTAAGTCCCTCGTGAGAGCGGCTGGACTACAAGAAGTGAGCTGTTGAGCCTCTGCAGCGCCTCCTCCTCCTCCTCCTCCTCGTATGCCACAGCCGAGCTCATCTCTCGCCTGCCCACCTGACACTGACACGGTCACGCCCCTGTCGTCGTCGTCATCGTCGTCGTCGTCGCCGTCGTCGTCTCTGTTCGCCCCCACCTCTGAGCGCTGTAAACCATGGAGCCTCTCAATGTGTTGATGGTGAGTCGCCCCGGCACGGGAAGAATACCACCCTGCATAGAAAACCCCTCTCTGACGCTGGTCGGCAGGTCGGCACCGGTGAGTACACCACCGGCTTTGTCGGCGGTGGTGCCTCCGGGTCAGATAAGAAGGTCGGGGTGGTCGGCCTGTCACTGTTCGACATGCGCCGGCGAGGCAAGGTCGGGAAGCTAGGCATGGTCGGCGTCAACGGCAAGAAGTTCCCAGCCATCCGTAAGTCTCCTCCGCCCCGGCGCCGGCCGACGGCGCCATGAGAGAAAATATAAGAGAGAGAGAGAGAGAGAGAGAGAGAGAGAGAGAGGACGTGGCCACCCCCGCTGAGACGCAGCTGTCACAAGGCGAGCACCTCCACAAGAACATCACCCAGGCCTACAACAACCTGGACACCTCGTTCGACTCGTACCCGGACAACGAGACCGTCGACCCCGAGTCGTACAAGAAGGCCATCGACGCCATGAAGAAGGGCGACGCCATCACCATCTTCACGCCGGACCCCACGCACTACCCCATCGCCCTGTACGCCATCGAGCGCGGCATCCACGTCCTGCTCACCAAGCCCGCCGTGAAGCTCCTCGAGGACCATGTCAAACTCATCGAGGCCGCCGAGCGCCACGGCGTGTACGTGTACGTCGAGCACCACAAGCGCTACGACCCGGCCTACTCGGACGCCCGCTTCCGCGCCCAGAAGCTGGGCGACTTCAACTACTTCTACAGCTACATGAGCCAGCCCAAGTCGCAGCTCGAGACCTTCAAGTCCTGGGCCGGCGTCGACTCCGACATCAGCTACTACCTCAACTCCCACCACATCGACGTCTGCGAGTCCATGGTCACCCAGCTCGGCTACGTCCCCGTCAAGGTCTCCGCCTCCGCCTCCAAGGGCGTCGCCACCAGTCTCGGCTGCAACGAGAAGACTGAGGACACCATCTCCCTCCTCGTCCACTGGGAGAAGCCCTCCGAGCCCGGCAAGCACGCCACCGGCGTCTACACCGCCTCGTGGACCGCCCCGCAGAAGGCCGGCGTGCACTCCAACCAGTACTTCCACTACCTGGCCGCCAACGGCGAGATCCGCATCGACCAGGCCAAGCGCGGCTACGACGTCGCCGATGATGCCGCGGGCCAGCTGATGTGGTACAACCCCTTCTACATGCGCTATGCGCCCGATGAGGACGGCAACTTTAACGGCCAGACGGGATACGGGTGAGTGGTTTTTTGGGTTTTTTTTACCTTTTTCTCTCTTTCACCGAACCGATCTGCCCTCCTCAGCACGTAGCGCAAATGCTGACGCCATATCCAGATATGTCTCGCTGGAGAAGTTCGTGGATGGGTGTCGGGCAGTGAACTCGAAGTCGTTAACGACCAAGGACCTGGACGCCAAGGGTCTGCCGACGCTGAGGAACACCATCGCCACGACGGCGATCCTGGAGGCTGGCAGGAGGAGTATCGATGAGAACCGGGAGGTGAGGATCGAGTCCAAGGACGGTCAGTGGAAGCTGATTTAGGTCTCTCGAGAAAGCGGGGGCTCAGAGGAGATTGTTAATATATTGTCGAATGAAAACTTCTTCAGGGCTGGCGTCCTTTCAGTGGTGCCTCTAATAGAGCGCCGCTACTCACCTGTCTCTAGATCCTAAAGTAAGTATCGTTTGATCTTTAGGCACTCAAGTACTCGTGTTACCGAAGACCCGCCCATCCCGTTGACCTTCGTGTAGCTACCGCCCACAGGGTGAGCAGCAAACAGGGAGACAAGCAGCGCCGGATGGCATAGGCATATCATTACAAAAGTGAGAGAAAGAGAGAAAGAGAAGCCGTTCGCCTACGATATTCATAGAGGATGGATCATATACGAAAGTGGAGGTGAGGGAGCCTCAGCCGGACAGTTCAGCAGGTCTCATGGCAACCGCAACCGTGCCGACTCCGTCTTAATGCTTCCCTAAAGGTGTATTTTCAAGCCTCGAAAATATGTACAACGAACGATCCCGCTTTTCAGTCCCGCACCGAAACCCCGTCCGCCTACGACGACGACTCGTCGTAGCAGACGCACTGCTCCCAGTCCGTGGTCGCCGCGCTGGGGCAGGTGACCTGCTCGAAGTTGACGATGGGGTTGTCGCCCATGACCTCGGGCATGGAGTAGCTGGAGGCCATGATGTCGAAGTGGTACGAGTAGCCGTACTCGTTGGTGCCGCCGACGACGGGGCACCAGACGGCGTTGCCGTCGTTGGGGCACAGGTTCGTCACCATCACGATGATGCTCTCGCCCGCGGCGCCGCCCGTGCCCTGCCCGCTGGGCGCCTCGCCCGTCGACGTCAGGTTGTAGCACAGCCCGCAGCCCGCGCCGCACCACGTCGCGTCCGACGCGTCGAAGAGCGCCTGCGAGCCCGCCGCCGTGTACACGCCCGTCGAGATCCCCGTCTGCCAGCTGAAGGGCCCGCTGGTCGTGCCGCAGCCGCAGGCGCCTTCCTGGCCGTCATAGTAACGCTGCGGGAAGGGGGTAAGGTTAGCAGGACGTCCTGCTTGGGCTGAGCAGGTAGGGGGAGGTGGGTATAGGGGAAGGGTATCGTAGGGGTTACGTCGTGATGTGTTAGATAGAAGAGAGCACGCTTCGATGGAGGCAGCATCGGAGAGGGGATGTGAAGTTCAAGGTGAAGCATGGTTCGTAGGAGACATATGTTGGGAAAGCGAAGGCTTACAGTAGTAGTAGCCTGGCCGCTGAGGGCCGTAGCAGCCGTAGCGGCGCCCAGGGCGATGATGGCGGAAGACTTCATACTGACGAAGGAGTAATAGTAGTACGAGAGGCTCAAGGCTAGGTGTGTAGACTTGGAGGGAGACTGGATGCAGGTAGGTGATGAGTATTCTCACCAACTCCCAGGAAAGACGTCCGTCTTATATCAACCAGCTCCACACAACTTGTGGATACCTTCCCGCCAGCCGACCTCCATCCACACGTCTGGCAACGGCGGCGTCATTTCACCTGACCGCCCACGGATGTCGGCTCATTTCCTCCAAGGCAGCGCCGCAGCACGGATGGAGGGGCGAGAATTCCTTTTTCTTCAAAATTGTTGACGAAGGAGACAAGGGGCTCGACCCAGGAAGCAGGAAAGCACCAGCCACTAGGAGGCCATCTGCAGGCGAAAAAGGAGCACCGGTCTCATTTTACTGGGAGCTCCATCCCTGAAGGCCGCCAGCTCCGTATGAGAGTCTCACCGCGAGGCCCACTACCATGGATATCAGCCGTATAGGGGTGCCAGACTGAACCCAACGTGACTCTTGAAAGGGGGGGATAGGAGTGGAAGATGTGCATCCGATAGATGAATCGGGCTGGAGGGATGATCGATTTTGGCCGAGTAGCCGGGACAAGGCCGCCCAACTCAAGAGGCTTGCGCGTTCGGTCGTCATTCTCGCAGTGGCGTTAAGAAGAAAAAGAAAGTAGGAAATGCTTATAGAGGCATATACGTGGTGAAACAAAACATCATGTAAGCTTGTGCAACCCAAAATGAACTATCATGTAAGGATTGTCGGTAGTTGATTCCCCTGTCAAGCTTGATACAATGATACGTCGAGACGCATCGATGCATCCCAAAACCCGGAATGCATGCGAATTTACCTTGGTTCCTTACCGGCTTCTCGGAACGATCTTCATTTAAGCCACAATATGTGTGAGAACCGTCCCCTGTCAAGCTTGACTCGCCGGGGCGCACCAATGCATCCTAAAACCAGGAAAGCATGCGGATCTCTACCTTGGTTCCTTAGCGGTTGCACGGAACGATCTTCTTTTAAGCCGCAATATATGTGCAGAAAGCTTGTCTTGTATGAACCCAAGCCAGCGGACTGTAAGCGACGCAGTGACGCGTAGATATCAGAAGCATCGAGAAAATTGAGAAGGGGGGAGAAGATAGCTGAGGCCCTGCGAGGCGTCGAGATGTGAGTATCACGCTGTCATATGCGCTTATGACCTCGACGTACTCAGGTCGACCTCAAGCTCACCCCTTGCCCAGCGAGAAACTACGCCGGCCGTACCGTTTCTCTCACATCGGTCCCGGTATTGCAAGGTCTTTCTTTGATGGACGGCCAGCCGGTTGTGAGAGAGGAGCCCAAGGTTTCAGTCGAGTGCACCTCCGGTCCACGGCCCTCATCTCCCATGCTCCAGAACCTTGGGTGCGGGAATCCACCTCGTGAGACTACGCGGATGGATCCTACGACCGATTCCGAAAGCAGACCATGTCTTCGCGGAAGTGTAAGGAGTCCAGTGCGGCAGCGCGCTGTTATCGCCTAGAAGCTGGTACGGCTAAATTGCCACGTATCGTCGCCGACGTGCCTCCGCGAGTAATGCGCATCCCACTCGTTCATGATCTCTCGCATACCCGCAGGAACGACAACCAGATACACGTGCCAACCGTATTTAGTGGGATAAGTACTTTGCTCTGTGCGGTACTCCTGGCGGTGTGATCTTGTTCCTCGGCGCTGAACGGCTGGCGCGATAGATCCCTGAGGCGGCGGTCTCGCGGGAGGCCCACAAGAGGAGCAAACGGGAGCTGGAAGTTCGGTCGGCCGCGGGCTTGTGGCTGATGGGAGAGACCCTTCGTAATCTAGCTCCCTCGCCGCAGGACGACGCGAGGCTGGAGGCTGCCGAACAGATAGGGCCTCGCCGTGCCAAGCTTTGAACCGATCGTGGCGGATGTAGATCATGAGATGGGCCGGGATGGTGGCGCGGACCTGGTGTCATGTGCCTCTCGACAGCACCAGAGCCGAGATGTCTGGCATGGCCTTGACGAAGCCTAGCATGAGCGGCCCGTCGGTTCACCAAAGCGGGTCCCCGCGGGTGAGTTCAGATGCGAGATCAAAATGGATCCTCAGCGTTCCAACCGAACACACCGCTAGATCATGGACGGAGGACCGAGTCCAGAAATATCTGGACCAGTCTGTTGCGCAGCCTGGCTTGTATGGCTGACGGGAAGGTCAGGCGTGCGGCCAGTCACAGTTTGGTGAGGCTCTGAACGCAGCGCGAGGGCTGGGTTCTTCCATGACCTTGATTTTTGGTATCATCGATGCTGGGTCTCGTGCGGACCGCTCAGATTGTGAAGAGGTGTCTTTAGTTGAGATGGCTTGCCTCAGCAGTGAGATGTGATCGATGCGAAAGACCAAGTTGAAGTCCAAGGATCGATGAGCCACGGCGGGATGGAATCTGCTTCGCTAGCGAGTGCATCTCAGGATCTCACAAAGTATCATCAGAAGAGATGAATCATTTCCATCATGTGTTTTGGGCTGACAATCCGGGGGGATGATCCCTTCTTTCGAAAGTGGGTATCATGTCATAAGTGACAGACACCCTCGAGAATCATTTCGAAGGGGCGAGGTGAGGTTGCTGACTAAGGAGACGCCGATAAGAATGTTTCCTTATCTTTTCAAATTTCCTACCATAGTATGCAGCCGAGTCGACTTCCCTCAAGTCGCACCCGGATCTCATCTAATTTCTACGACCAATTCGACAATTCTACACAACCACAGCGGAAATGGGTCGGGATCTCCAGAAGCGCAAGCGTCGGTCTTCGAGACCGACCGTGAGGCAGTCCAACCGACCGAAGAAGCCCCTCAACCCGATGGGCAACAGCCTGATCGCGAAGAACTGGTTCGTCTGCCACCCCCCCCCCCCAAAACACAACCCACAACCACAACCTCGCCCCTCCATCTTGTGCGAGTTCTGTGCAGCTAACCCGCGCCGGCACAGGAACAAGAAGGAAACTCTCTCCCAGAACTACCGCCGCCTGGGCCTGACCGCGAAGCTGGGCAAGGCGACGGGCGGCGTCGAGCAGCACCCGTCGTCCACGACGCCCACCGCCCGGGCGCAGGACCCCCTCGCCGTGACGCCGGCAGACGGGATGCGGTCGGCGGTCCGGACCGTCCGGGTCGAGCGGGACGCGGACGGCAACATCGTGCGGGTGCTGCGGCGGGACAACCCGCTGAACGACCCGCTGAACGACCTCGAGTCGGACGCCGAGGAGGAGGAGGACCGCGCCGCCCCGGGGGGCAGCAGCACGGGCGGGGAGGAGAGGGTCGTCGACCTGCTCGAGCGGCAGGCCAGCATGCCGACCGAGAAGCACGTCCGCCACCAGTCGGCGCGCGAGCGGGAGTGGATCGAGCGGCTGGTCGCGCGGCACGGCGACGACACGGCCGCGATGGCGCGGGACGCGAAGCTCAACCCCATGCAGCAGACCGCGGCGGAGATCAGGAGGAAGATCAAGACCTACCAGGGCAGCCTGGGGCAGTGAGCGGGCCGGGGGGGCCCGCACCTGTGTTGAAGGGCCGTTACTATGAAGGGGCTGTTATACGTCAGCAGCAGCACCATGCGAGGACGTCTAAGAAGGCGGCGGCGGAGACGAGGTCTCTTGGCGGGGCTCGGCCTGTGCTTGTCTCCCGCGGACAGTAGTCCCTCGGTACGACTGATCCCGAGGAGCCCCGCGCCGTCTCGAGGTGGCAGCCCCATGCTAGATGGTTTCTGCGAGTCCATCCCGCAGTACCCATCCAAGCTGCCCAAGGGAAGACAAGCAAGTGTGGGTTCCCAGTTATCGCTGCGGATAGGCTGGCGCAATGAACCAGGATCTCATCCACGGGCAACCGCGTCAGGCTGTCCACGAGGATCTCTTCTAGCGACCTCTCGCGGTGACAGAACGAACACTTTTGGAATTCCTACAATGGTGCGAGGAAGACACAGAATAGGCAGGCTGCCTGTGTAATGGAGGGTGACCAAATGCATGGCACTCGGCGTTGGGCGTTTAAAAATGATGCATCACAGCATGTACAAGGGGCAATAAAAGAAATTGAGGGGCCACACTGCCATTTTCGATAAAACAGGCTTCTCCTATCCGTTATCATAAGTGTTCCCTCTCTTCCTCTCTCTCTCTCTCTCTTCCCATACGGACTTAATAAAGAGTCACAACGCTGATCCCGATGCAATGTGGTGCGATTCTTCCATGACTGGTATCTCCAAAGCTGTATCGACATGACATAACCAGACCTGACAGCGCAAGGCAGCAGCACACAAGTGATCAAAAACGCCCCGAACACCCAATCCGTGTCCAGGAGGTTTACCTTCCTAATGCTCGAAGCAAGACGCAAAATCCCGTTTTCCCAGCGCCTTTCATGAATGGGCCTCCACGTCTCTGGGAGGGCGTACCGCGCCCCCCCCCCCCCTTTCCCCTTTCCAACCCCAAAGAGCAAAAATGTTCTATCCCGTCGTCTCCCCGCCTCATGTGATGCCGGTATGCGGCTGCTGCTCGCAGCCCCAGGGACCTCTTCGATTAGACCAGAAACCCGCCCCGTAAACTTCATTAGATCCTTTGGCGGCCCGCTCCGCCGCCCTCCCCCCTTACACCTGCCTGAACCCGATGTTGTCGTAATTGCCGGCCGGGAACTGCGCCGGCGCGTCGTACTCCTCCTCGTGCGCGGGCGGCGGCGAGTACAGCGCGGCGCCGCCGGGCCCCACGCTCCCGTGGGACTCGTAGGCGCTCGCGCCGTGGCTGTCGTAGGCGGTGGTGGTCTCATCGTACCTCGAGGCCAGGCCCGCGCCGCCGTACGAGGTGTCCTGGTGGGTGGTGGCGCCGAACGAGTCCGGGTCGTGGCGCGCGGCGCTGCTGCCGTAGGGGCTGGCGTTGAACTCGGGCTCCATGGGGTCGTCGTGGTCGTGCAGGCCGCCGCCGAGGGGCGCGTAAGCCTCCTCGTCGACGGGGCCCGTGCTGAAGGCGGCCTTGTCCGGGTCGATGTCGTTCATGGTGTGGGTGCGGCCGCGGTGCAGGCTGTCGTAGCCCGGCAGCACGCCGTTGGTGTTGTAGTACTGCAGGGTGGCGAAGGAGATGAAGGTGGAGAGGCCCCAGAGCAGTCTGGCGGGAAGGACTCGTCAGCCTGGGCGGTCGTACTGGCAGGGTATAGGGGGAGATCTGGTTTCAGAACTACTCACGTCTCAAAGACACCGATGCCCACAATCGCCTTGCTCACGCCGCACGCGGAGCCGCAGTCGTTGGCGGTGTTGTAGGCGGCCTGGGTGGCGAAGGCGGACAGCCATATTATGGTCATCAGGGCGTCGACTGTGACCAGCGCGTTGGGCTGGGCGATGTTGGCCGCGCGCGGGTAACGCGGCGCCATTATTAGATAGATCCATGCGGGCACGGAGAGGAAGCACTGCGGGAGGGACCATTGTCAGCGAGACCGTCGCAGAGGGCAGGCCGTGGCAGGACTGCTGGAGGGACTACTCACCACGCCAAACGTCCATCCATTATTACCGTTGATATCTCCCCCCTTGAACACCACGATCTCCAGGCACCAGATCGTCACCGAGAGCACGATCTGTGCTATGTGGACGATCAGCTTGTAGGTGGGGATCTTGTCCTTGTTGAACTCGACCATCTTGTCCCCTTCTTTGCTGGCGGCCCTGTTCGAACGCAGTCGAGTCGAATGGAGGTGTGGTTGGCGGTGAGGTCGTCCCCGAGGGCACACCTCGAAACGCAGTTCAGTCGGTAGGGAAACCAGCGAGCGCCCCAGCCGCAGCGGTCTAGCGTCTAGACGGGGCTAGCGCAGCGAGGGTTCAGAAAGAAAGAAAAAAAAAAAAAAACACCAAAACAAAAACAGCCTGGTGCGTGGTGCTGTCGTCGAGGTCGCGCAGGCTAGGAGGTGTCGTCGACTTGGCAGAGCTGTGAACGATCGTAGGCGGCGGATTTATGCAAGTTGTGTATCAAGGCCGCGGAGAAGGGCAACAGCGGGCAACAGCGGGCAACAGCGGGCAACGAGCGGTGAGGTGGTTGCTCTGGTGGTGAGGAGGTGCGAGTGAGGAGGAAGGGAAGAAGAGAGGGAGGAGGGACCAGCGGAGCAGCTGAACTGGAGGCAGAGGCCAAGGCAGTGTCATCAAGTACTCCGTAGGCACGGCAGATACAACATTGACATGGATGGGACGAGACGGGATGGGATGGGATAGTGAGCAGGATGCGATCTGGCACGGCCAGAGTTGCTGTCCAGCCAAGCCACACTCGTAAACCTCTAGCAGTGCCCGCCCGCCAGCACTGGGAATAGGGCAGCAGGGCCTTCCCCTACCGCGCCCGCTGGCGCCCAGGAGGGCGGGAGAGGCAGCCTCGAGGGGGGAAAAAAAAAGACGCGCAGCCCAGCCACAATTTCCTCGACACAGGCCCTGCCAGGCCCTGCCAGCCCCCCCAAGGACGAGCTCTCAGTGGCCACCGCCGCCAGCTCTGGCGGGGCCAGGAGGGCTCTGGCCCAATCAATTCGACGCCAGGCCGACATGACCTCGCAGCAGGGGTCCCGCATGCAGCTGATGTCAACGCACTCCCTGCAGCCGCCACAGCCAGAGGGATGACTTCAGAATGCGCTCCATCCTGCAGCCTGTCGTCAGTTTCCAGGACTGCCTGCCCGTGGTGCAGAGAGAGAGAGAGAGAGAGAGAGGGAGAGGGAGGAGACGCGCAGAGCGTGCGAGTCGGGCGGGATGGGCATTGGGTGTGACGCGGCGACACATCACTCACCCCTGATCTCCCGTCAGTACCCGTCCACTGCCGTCCTCGGCTGGCGGCCGCAACGCAGTGACGACAGCACAGCGAGGCTGGTCGTGCTCTGCTGCCCGCGCCGTGGCCCGTGGCCACATCTTCGGTTGGCCTCCCGGCATACCACAGCTTCAGGCTTCGAGTCGAGGAGGCTCAGCACGGTTTTGACAGCATCAGAAGCTGAAAGAATTCATACGCTCCTACTTCCTGCCGCGGTGCACGGACGGATTACCATCTGCACAGCTCGCTCGCGCCACATTCTGCTTACCCGCGAGCCCAGATCCTGCGCCCGATCCATACATGGTCCCTCTCCTCTCCTTTCCTTCTCCTCCTCTGCCCTGGCCCCTATGTACATACTACTACTACCCGCCGAGTCCTACGTCCTACACCACTGATCCGAGTGTCCGGGTGCAGATGCCAGGTTTTCGAGCTCAGCCACGTCGTGCGTCTCGGATACACGCAATGCATGCCAGGAACCGTTCTGCGGGAGGCGGCTCTTCCCACATTTCTTGCAGGGACGGTGCCAGCCGTGCCGCCACGCTATTTTTAGCACCATCACTTACACAGGACTATGTACCGCCCGCCCCCCCCCCGGGCGCGGCTGATCGGCCACCCGGGGCGGCACCTCGTCTACCGGCGACGAGAGCCGGGTGCGGCAGGCCAGCGCCGCCAGCCGCCTTCTCAAGGCAGCGGCCACGCCCATGGGGGTGAGACGTCCTCTATCTAGAGTCGCTTCGGCTCCGCTTGGGACTATCCTCCTAGCCAAGGTTCCCGTCCTCAATACACGCTGCAGACAGCCGAGAGGCCGCTCGTCAGGCCCGAGATCTCCTCGACGCGGGTGAGCTCCAGCGGCGCGATGGCGCCAAGGGCATCGCTGATGACGCCGAGGATCGAGCTGCAGTCCAGGCCCTCCGGCTCCTCGGACGCGCCGTTGAAGGTGACCTGCGCCTTCTGGTTGCTGTCCTCGTCGTACATGGTCGCCTGGATGTAGTTCACCAGGTAGCAGGAGTTGCTATACATTCACAGCTGTTAGGTCTTGATGATAAATAACTCTATGCAGGCTCGAGGCACCACCCACAAGGTAATATCGCCGCAGTCGAGCGCGAGGCTGGCCGTCTCGCGCTTCCACTGGGACTCGGTGTCCGACGGGCCGGGGTCGTTCATGCAGTGCGAGGCCTTCACCTGGGAGCACTCGCTGAACGCGACCAGCGCCGCCTCCACGGCGTCAAGGAGATTGTCGATCACGGCCGTGTCGTTGTTGGCGTTGCCCTCCATGGTGATCGTGCCCGTGCCCAGCCCCGTCGAGCCGTCCGTCTTAGTCAGGTACTTAAACGTCTGGGGGCTACCGGCGTCGCAGCCCGTGCTGCTGCACACGTTCTTCATGAACTTCTTCTCGAAGTCCTGGGAGACTGCGTCGCCGATGTGCCACTGTCGGGGTGGGAACGTTAAGAACAGCTTGGGCTGGGGGGAGGGGAGAGGGGTGGTTGTCAGGGCCGGCCTGTATACACACCTTGCTGCTTCCGATCTCGAGTACTGCGTGCCATTTCGTCGAATCCGCTCGGTCCTCGAGGGTGGCTCCCGAGGAGCCGGGAAAGGCAGCGGCAAGGGCAGAGGCACCGCCGCTGCCCAGGATGGCGACAGCGGCAGAAAGACTGAGGTAGCTCTGGAGGGGGTACATGGTCGGCTTATCGATGCAGAGTAACAAGCGGCTCAAAAGACAGATGCTTGTGGGAGCAAGCGATGGGGGTTGAGTTGTGACGCGATCTGGCTGCCCATCTACCTCTCGCCCGCCCTCGACGCCTTTATACCTATTTTTTTTTTCTTTCTACGCCTACGATATTCGAATCTCCTCACACGAATACCACTCCTCGTTTCGAGATATTCAGCTGCGATCATCGACGCGCTGACCAGATAAGCGGCCGCCCGCCAACTCTGCAGGCAACTGCTGGCCTCGGCCTGACATCACGAAATTTGCTTCCTCAATCGGAGTCTTTGACTGCGGTATCGTATACTCTTGAGAAGATCATAAGGTTTCGACAAGTTTTGGGCGACTATCAGCATCTCTGTGCGGACTGCGTCCCGGATCTCGGCGAGCTGTGTCCTCTATAGAGTCGCACGACAGCCTGGTGATTTAGCGCCATATTAACCGCACACTAAACACTATACGACTGACATTCACTAAAAAGAAGCCGTCTGGGTATTGTTTTGCATGTTCCGAATATACATCCTATGTTCGCATCTTAGAAGTGTTAGGCCAGAGGTTGAATATATCTAATGTCGCTGGGCTAGAGGGGTTGGAAAACACCGGGTGGCTTTTGCAGCGGCCACCTGGAAGGGGGGGGGAGATCCTAGGCGTGTAAGCCATGACCTGTTTCACGTGTACCATAGTAGTTATAACTTTCAAGAATCTGATTTGGTAAGCATCGTAAAACCAGATTCCAGGCCGTCGGTTCCCAGCATGTCTTGCACCGACCGGGTCGTGTACTCAGGGAAGCCTCGTGAGTCGTGCAGCGTCGTCTCCGAGCCTGCAGTCTTACGATTTTTAAGTTGTTCGTGTCGTGCAGCTGCACCAAGAAGCCAAGACCTCGACATATTATGCTGTAATATATTTGGAGCAACATCCTAGTGCACAACACCCTGTGGATCCATTCCAAGAGCTCTATATACATCATAGATCGGATTAAAACAACCTAATTTTCTTGGACTGGACGTTTCTTCGACGGTACCCATGTCAGCCAAGTCCACCACCTATACGTCGATGATATTAGAGCCACGAGGTTACCAGCAGCTCCCAGCCGATATAAGCATCTTTGAAGAATCGTTGTTAGATGTCTGCGTCGCTGAGGCGAAATCAGATCGATTCTTAACACACCTAAATCAAGCTAAGGCTACCTAATAGTATAATCGAGAGATATCGCCTGGGCAGTTAAAGTCTTAGCAGGCATAGTGATGAACGGTCATTATTACAGCGCTATGGTTCTATAGGGGTAGCACTTATTACTCCGCAGCCGCGATCCGGGCCCTGAAACTCGAAGGGCGTGGCTCAAAACTCAGTGGCTCGTCCATTGCTTGCCGTAGCCCTAACGCTTATAGGCTAGTTCCCATTTCCACCTAAATGTACATAATAGGCAATAAATCATATGTTACGAGAGTTATTTGACCTCAACTAATTCTACTTCCATAAAAAAATATGTCTCAACCATTTCGTTCATATGGCGATAACACGCTTCCATCTCCGGGACCGAATCCCTCCGGCGCGGGTAGCGTCACTTACAGTAAGCGTTAACATATATTACGGAAAACGATCCGGTATGGCACCGATAAATCCGAGTAACATACTCCCAGAGAAAGGTATCATATCTGTCGTCCCCGCACTTCGTATGACTACCTGTCTACAACTCCAGGCTTCAGTTCTATTTAGGTGCGGCGGCGGCGCAGTAGATATCAACCGCACTTCGCATGACCACCTGTCCACAACTCCAAGCTTCAGTCCTATTCAAGTGCGGGGGCGGTGCGGTAGATATAAATGAGGAGACTCCCTCCTCGAACTTTCTGAGAAACCCTACTCGTCACAGAACTGCTACATAATACGATCCTCCTCAGCTGCAGAACATGTCTTCCTTCAACGGCTTCGATACAGTCCCAGCGGGGGCACCCGGAAAACCCGAGGCTTCCAAGCTTCATGTACCGGACTCAGAAGTCGCGGACTTCAAGACACTCCTCAAGCTCTCCCCGATCGCCCCGCCAACCTGGGAGAACAGCACCAGCGCCCGGGAAGCGGGCAAGAACTTCGGCATCACGCGCGACTGGCTGTCGCATGCCAAGGACACCTGGCTGAACGACTTCGACTGGCGCAAGCACGAGGCCTACATCAACTCGTTCCCTAACTTCAAGATCGCCGTCGAGGACGGGGACAGCGGGCCGCACACCATCCACTTCGCGGCGCTCTTCTCCAAGAAGAAGGATGCGGTCCCCGTCATCTTCATGCACGGCTGGCCCGGCTGCTTCCTCGAGTTCCTGCCCATGCTCGACATCCTCAGGACCCGCTACACCGCCGAGACGCTGCCCTTCCACGCCGTCGTCCCGTCCCTGCCGGGCTACGGGCTGTCTTCCGGCCCGCCGACGGATCGTGACTTCGCGCTGGCCGACGCCGCGCGCATCCTGAACCGGCTGATGGTCGAGCTGGGCTTCGGGGGCGGCTACGTCGCGCAGGGGGGCGATGTGGGCTCCTTCCTGGCTCGCAGGATGAGCACTGCGCATGATGAGTGCAAGGCGTTTCACGGTAGGCGAGGCCGGACAAAGCACGCGGGTTTCCCACGACACCTACTGACTTCATCTTGATACCAGTTAACATGCTGCCTCCCCCTTCTGAGATCGACGGGAGCAACATGGAGGGCCTCAGCGACCAAGAACTGCAGCAGGCGGAGAAGACCAAGGCCTGGTGGGCGACGGGCATGGCCTATGCGATGGAGCACGCGACACGCCCGGCGACCATCGGCCTGGTCCTGTCGGCGAGTCCGGTCGCGCTGCTGGCATGGATCGGCGAGAAGTACCTTGAGTGGTCCGATGCGGACATCCCGCTGGACAAGATCCTCGAGATGACCTCCCTGTACTGGTTCACCTCCTCGCTGCCCCGGTGCATCTGGCCCTACAGGAATCTGTTTTCCGGTGAGGGCCGGGCGGGACCTGACCCGAAGACGAAGCCGTTGGGATATTCGGCGTTCAAGGATCTCAGTATCCTGCCCAAGGCGTGGGAAAAGTACTTTCCGAATATGAAGTTCCGAAGGGATCATGCCAAGGTGCGAATAAATCCCCTGAAAAGCGAGTCCCTCCTTTCCAGTTGCATTTTGTGCTCACACAGGCTATCGGACAGGGCGGGCATTTCGCTGCTCTGGAGCTGCCGGAGGTCTTCCTCGCGGACGTCGAGGAGTTTGTCGTCAAGGTTGTCGGTCCGTTAGGAAGCTCGGGCTAAGATGCGTAGAATTCTCCAGGCGACATAGCTGTCTAGGCCGGAGGGCCAAATATTCAGATGATAGTGCAATCAATCATGGTCCAGTGCGAAAAGTTGATATTGAGACTCTAGCCTCGTGTGTCGAAGCGTGCGAGCTTAATTAGTTCTCCAATATAGGGTGATTTTCGCACTCGCAAAAGTCTAGGGAGTGAATGCGCCGGCATTTTTGGGCCGCCCTACACAATGGAATGAATCTCTCCGTCCATCCGTCCCGGGACGTAAGCTCGCTGACAGACACAACGCAGTCAAATAGGGTCTCAACCCCGCCTCGCAGGATGCCATCTGTTTTATCAGCTTACAGTTGCTGTACCCATCGAAATTTGTATGGTGAAGCTGTCAGCAAATAAAAAGTCTGAACTACAACGCCTACCGCAACCCCAGCAGCTGTCACCTGATATCGCAAGCACCCTTGAAGCACCGGCCAGGTGTCACTGATACCCTCAACATGTCGCGCTTCTTCCCCCGTGCGGAATACGCAGAGGACCAGGCCCTCTCCCACACCATCCTCACCGTGCACGTCCTCACCCGCGGCGCAACAACAGGCGCCATCGTCGGCAGCGCCGTGTTCGGCGTGCGGAACGCCTACAGGCGCACGCGCCCCGCCGGCACCCTCGCCACACCGTCACCGGCGTCGCCGGCGCCGACCCTCCTCCAGGCCGCCGGCAGGGGGACCGCCATCGGCACGGCGCTGCTCGCCGTCGGCCTAGCGGCGCGGATGCGCGGCCGCGAGGGCATCGAGTGGAAGGACCGGAGCTGGCGGCTGCTGCACAACAAGGGCCAGGTCGAGTGCGATGACTGGACGTACGGCGGCGCCGTCGCGGGCGTCGGCGGCGCGGCGGTGGCCGGGGTGCTGAAGGGGGCGGGCTGGAGCCGGGTCGTGGGCGCCGCGGGCCTGGGGAGCGTGCTGGGGACGGTTGGGTATATGGGCTGGAGATATGGCGTCAAGGGTGGGAAGTTTGAGGAGTGAGAGAGAGTGGCGTCCCTTCACCTCTTTCGCGGAAACGGTTTCCCCCTGCGATCTTTGTGATCCGGTCTGGTCTGTCTCTCTCTCTCTATCATGTTGCTCCTGCGACAGCCGCTACATCCATGGAGCATGGGACATGGTAACTCGACGCAAGCTTGCCAATCTCACGAATCTAAAGCACATTCTGTCACCTTCTCTCCACCTTGAAACTCCGGTATGCCGTTTCCTGTGGCTAGCCTTGGGTCTTGGCTCCGGGTTACCATTAATTCGACTTGGACGGGCCGCGAAGAAGTATTCTGGCGTATACATGCACAAAACATCCTAGTACCGACTTCTTGTACCACAAGAACTTACTAGTTCATATGAAAACACAGTGTATCACCATATGGCACGTGACCAACCGTGGTTCCTCACTCGCGAATCGAGGGAAGTAAACCTTTACGCGATGTGCTTACTTTTTAGCTGAATACGACTGTATGAAGTCTCGTGTCTATCTCATGAGACCACCGAATGTTGTTTTATAGGGAACGAACGAGTGTATATTGAAGCTTGACGAATTGAACTATCTGGAAGGGAGGAAAGCCGCCCGTATATAGATGGCCCTCTGGCCCCCTAGCGGTCTGGAAGACCGCTTGTCTTTCCTTTCGCCCGTTTGCCTTTCCTTTCCACTGATAAGGTTCGTTGGGCATCAATCTATCCCTCCAGAGGCCAGTGTGGTTTCCTAAATAGGAAACTACGATGCCAATCTGGAGGTTAGCTGGCCTGGGTGCCTGAGAGCCTTGTCAATATTCAATACCGAAGAGTCGTTGAGCTAGGATGCATTATTACCTCAAGTTATAGCCCACATATTGGGCCGTTTTATATCAATAATATGGAATACTACATACTGCAAGGATATCCTTAACTTTGAGATTATAGATCTTTTATTGATACTGGAAGTCGACGCTGCCTATAATATTCTCTTTTCGGGCCGGCAGTGCCCGTTGTCTCTGTGAGCCTCGACTCGCACAGTATAATAGTACCGATGCTCTGGATCCGGGGCCAGCGATGCAAGGATCCCCCCCTTCTGGCGGAATCCGCGTTTTATGCCAACGATGCCTGGATAACTCAGTGTACTGTGGCAAAAGAGGTAACTTAGAAGGGCACCTGCTGTGCGGCCAGCACATGATAGTACTATTTCATGTCAAAATAATGCGGTCTCGGTGCAGACTGTGAAAGACATCCAAGCAATCCTCATCCAGAAAAAAAAGTCCCACACGACTGAAAGTATCAGCCTTTCCACGACTCCGCTCCAGTAGTAGTCCACACCACACGTCCCCGGGCCTCTGTCCATGCTCCGGTAACCTGGGATACTGATCGAAGAGCTGCAATGCATGCAACTCACTTGATACAGTCTCCGGATTCCGTAGATCCAGGTGCAATAACCCGACTCTTCGTCCTTCATACATCAGCTGGTAGGGGAAGGAAGATTTAGAGGGCACGGTGTCATCAGAATCACCAACACTGACAGTAGCAAGAGAGCCGGAGATCACAAGGCTACCACCCTTGATGCCGCCGAAGGGGTCGCTTCCCTCCAGCTCCATGTCAACTTCCAGCAAGTCGATCTTCTTGGGCATCTCTGCTCGATCCCAGTAGCTTCCCCAACTTATTTGCCCGTCCATTCTGGCCCATGACCACGAAGGTGCGCGATACGACGGCGGTAGAGAGAACTGGCCGTCGTTGGCAAGGCAGATCCAAAGCAATCCGTACAACAGGTCTCGTTCCCAAATGCCGGCGAGGTAGCGTCCGACAGGACCGGCAGAAGAGGTTTCTTTAGCGAGGCCGGAAAGAGCAGGGAGTTTATCGCGGCCGAAGGTTAGTTGACGAGTAGAATATTGCGCCACAATCAGAGACCAGCGCTCAAATATTCTCTCTAGGTCCTCAGCCTGATCATCATCGTCAACTGCTATGGCCTCTGCCGCATCCTTCGCCACCTTGCCCTCCTCGTCGTCGTCGTCGTCGTCGTCCTCATCGTCGTCGTCGTCGTCGTCTGTTTCTGTGTCACCCTCGTCGCAAGAGTTTTCATTACCCATCAAGGCTCCAGCAGTTGGCACGTGTTGAATCTTATGATTGTCCTCAGCCCAAATAGCAGTCCGGCATTCAAAATACGCCTGGTCTCTGCAGCAGTGGACCAAACGCCGGGAGAGGAACCTCTCTTGTAGCGTCCAACCCCTGTCATTCCACGTCGAGCATTGGACATTCAACTCATATCTGCATGGCCGCTCATCCGCCATTTGCCTCAGGTAAAAACAGCCATCTAGATTCTTGTCTTTCGGAGAAATGAAAGGAACCCGCACTTCGCGGCTCAGAGGCCGCTCCACGAAGCCGTCGTGACTTGTTCTGGTGGATGTCGCTGCAAGAGTCAAGTGAGCGTGCTTGTAGACTTGGTCCATAGTTGCCGCTTCGCGTTGCCAGTCCTCAGCAGAGTCTTGGATGATACACAGAGAGTCGATCCAGAGGTATTGCAAATTCAAACGACGTGTCACGGCCACGGCATCTGCGAAGTTTTGGGGCATACTACTGAAAGGTAAGCTTGCTGGCCACAAAATCGTCTGCTAAGCCGTACTCACATGTCCAGTGGTATTCCTTCCTGTCTCTCGCGCAGTGTAGATGTCTCTGTTACTAGCATCGGCCTTCGTGGATCTGGTGGCCCCCAACAATGGCTCAGAGCTACATAGCGTAGCCCGGCTGTCTTGTTTTTGGTTTCCAGCTTAACCACTGCAGGATCGCCTGTGTCGACATTGATCAGCCTTGTTGGGGTGAACGATTCTCCGGTATCGCCGCAATTTGGATGGCTTTCACACTCCCGGATCCAATTTTGTATGCGCGAAATGCACGTGTCAGATAACACGTTTGGCCCCGGTCTTCTCCGCTGGATTCTCCCAGACTTCGACGCTTCTGTCCCTGAGTGTCTCGGCTTTTCAGCCTCTGAACGAATGCATTTCGTTATTATGGAGCACTTCGGAACTCACCAGGGTCCGCATACACAGAGAAGTACAACTTCTCGGCCTCAGCGTCTCCTATTTGTAGCTCTAATTGGAGGGCGTACACGCCATTTTCATCTCCGACAGCGTCTGTTCTGTGGTAGTATTCTGTATAGAAACATGCGTCTCTTAGGCTGACGGGCGTCGACCCATGGGAGCCACTTGCAACGGCAGCAGGCGGCTTGAGCTCCAGGGCGTTGAAGATAATATCCACGAGGACAGCGCAGAACTCGCAGCCAAGATTCACATGTTGGCTGAGGTGAGGAAGGTCAGGAAGCTTGTCTTGTAACTGAAAGCCGCTTGGTATGATCTCCTGTTTAGGATCGTCCGCATCGTACTCGATTCTGAGTTCTGCGCAGCTTTTGCAAGCCATGATGGTCATTATGCCTTGTCGAATATCTCAATTGGCTCGAGCGGGGAAGAACTTCATGGGACCTGTTATGACCCAGAAGGTAGCAGGTCATTAGAGCGGGTCAGTTAACATTCCAAGCCCAAAGACACCTCTTATGTAAGGCGTGAAGAAACGGTAGGATGCACACCGCCTACCAGAATGAGGTTATAGGCTTGGATCGCTAGACTCGCTCGTGATCCAAGCGATCCAAGTCTGAAGAGCTGGATATATAATGTTGGACATTTCTTATGTTTATTGAGTACTTTCCTTATAATTCTCCAGTCGTCAATCTAAGTTCTAAGTTCCGAGTTCTTAGTATTCCTTGCTTAGAAGCCTGACCGCTACTAAACACTTGCACGTACATACGGATCAGACCGTGACCAAGTCACAATAGCCTTGCGTTCAGGACGCCGTAAAAGGATAGCCTCTGCTACGGATTCCGGTAGGGTCAATGTCGCAATATTAGAACTTTTTAGCGCAGCGGCTTCCGGAGGTTGCACAGCAGCTGAGAAATCATGCCGGGCGGCCGGCTATCGGAGGATAAGCTCATGTCCAGTCTGACGCCGAAGGACCAGTGGCATATTTTACCTTTCCAATCTACATTATTACATCTCAACTTTATCTTATACGCTTTTTCTTTTGTTCTCCGCTTCTCTCTCTGATACGCGCGTACGGACTGCGAGATATCCAAGAGGACGGGGCCTGGCGTCGGCAAAATGAGTTCCCGTCAGGACGATGTCATCGTCGACCCGAGGCAAGCTCCGGCTCTCGAAGACGCGCGCAGCGATGAGCGGACACCACTGCTGAATGGTCAACCGGAGAGGCATTCTGAAGATGGAAGGGAAAGCCGCCAGCACGAGGAGCAGACGGTCCTCATCACGGACATCTCCGGCGCGAAACTCTGGGTCATCCTCAGCAGTGCATACGTCGGCGTCTTCTTGGGAGCCATAGACACCACCATCATTGCGACGCTTTCGGCCCCGATATCGAGCGAGTTCAAGTCGCTGAGTCTCTTGTCATGGTTGGCTGCCGCATATCTGATTGCGAACGCCGCCTGTCAGCCCATCTCCGGCCGCCTGACGGATATCTTCGGCAGGGGCCCGGGCCTGGTGTTCAGCAACGTCTTCTTTGCGGCGGGCAATCTGATCTGTGGCCTTGCCCAGAGCGACAGGGTGATGATACTCGGTCGTGTGGTGGCCGGCGTCGGTGGCGGCGGCTTGATGGCGATTTCCACATTCCTGGCATCTGATCTGGTCCCTCTCAGGAAAAGGGGCGTGATCCAGGGGATTGGCAACATTTGCTTTGGCTCAGGAGCGATGCTGGGTGGTATATTCGGAGGCTTCGTCAATGATACATCCTCATGGGGATGGCGGCTGGCTTTCCTTGTCCAGGTCCCTGTCGTGGTGGTCTCAGGGCTGCTTGCGTTCTTCTTGGTCAGGGTGCCGCCCAAGATGTCTAACAAGTCGGCCCTCTCGAGGATCGACTTCGTGGGGGCTCTCTTGACGATGTCTTTCCTCGTTATCTTACTGCTGGGTCTGAACGCAGGGGGCAACCTCGTGCCATGGACAGACCCGCTCGTTCTGACAACGTTGCCCCTCGCCCTGGTACTTCTCATCGCTTTCATCGTCTGGGAGAGCCGGAGCGCTCAACCCATCGTCCCCGTCAGGCTCCTCGTTCATCGCACCATCTTCACCGCATGTATGGCAAATTTGGCATGCACAATGGCGAACACGATCCTGATCTTCTACGTGCCAATTTACTTGCAGGTGCTAGGCTACTCGCCGACGCAGTCGGGCTTTAGGATTCTCTTTGGCAGCTTGGGCGTTTCCGTCAGCTCCCTCGGGTGTGGGCTCATAATGAAGAGGACCGGCCGCTATCTCGGCCTCGGGATATGCGTCCTGGTTTGCTTTGTCGCCGGCACGGCTATCATCTCAACCCTCGACGCAGATAGCCCAGGCTGGGTCCCATTCCCGGCGTTTGTTCTCACGGGCGGAGGGTACGGCGGTATGCTCACGGTGACGCTGCTAGCCTGTATCGCGGCTGTTGACCACTCCCAACAAGCCGTAATCACATCTGCCACGTACGCCTTCCGATCTGTTGGGGCCACGCTTGGGGTTACCATCGCGTCCGTGGTGTACCAGAATATCTTGAAGGAGAGGTTGTGGAGCAGGTTCGGCTCTATACCCGGCGCGGCGGATGAGATAAAGAGCATAAGGGACGACCTCGATGAGCTGAAGCACCTGCCTGAAGGCTGGAAGGACGGCGTCATCGCTTCTTTTATGGAGGCTTTCCGGGGGGTATGGTTGACCACGCTGGGCCTTGCTATCGTTGGGCTGATATGCGTGTCCCTGATGAAGCAGCACAAGCTGCACTCCAACCTGGCAAGGAGAGAAGATTAGATATCTTTGTGGGCCGCCAAAGACTTGTTGAAGGTGTACGAGTACCGCAATGCAGCCTCACGCATCTCCGACCAGCAAATGTGCAGGTCACACGTTGCTCGCTCGTGTTTTGGGTGTGATCGCAAGCCAGCCAAATCACACCGTCTTCAGGTCAGAACCCGTTCGTTTGTGGCCTTGTCCTTCGTGTCTAAAGGGCATGCTAGCAACCGTGACTCCATTGGAAGCGTCACGTCCACAGCCCAGGTGACTGAGATGAGTCCATATGATGTATCGTACGGTCCTCTCAGCTAGCCCAGCAAGACAACTGCTTCGACCGCTATCCAGATACAGAAGAAAAAACAGGTATTGGAAAGCTTTCCTTGCAATTTTCTATAGGATATTCGTCCAGGGAAACCATGGAATAAAGACCGATTCAGGATGCGCAGTTGCTCCAGCCATCTACCTCGCAGCCGGATGTCTGGTAATGCGTCGACAGCACATCTCCTATACCATGTGACCCATACAGTGTGGCACATTGAATACCAGGGAGGAATGCGAGAACGCAGTGTATATGGACATTCGAAGGTAGGGTGGTGGCATTATGAGGAGTGGTCTTGAAGAACAAGTAGCAACAGCGGAGAAGCGGGACAAGGCAGTCTAAGGATTTGTTGCTAACAACTGTGATGTGTGCGAGAAGTAATGGAATACTAATACCTTCAGGCATGTATCCAAAGACATCGATGTAGTTACTGGAGCATAGCCCGCAGGCCTCGAGTAGCTTTCTTGTAAGCGGGTCTACGGACATCATGAGCATGGAAGACCTGGAGAGTGCATGTTTTGTATGGGAAGGCGCCTCCATGCACTCTATTTCTTCTCCATTCTGTCTCCTTTCCCTACCTCCTCTCTCCACATCTCTTTCTATTAAGAAGAAAAGAAGAAAATAAAGAAAAGAGTTATACTGTTGTTTGGTTGATATCTATCGCGGCCCTCAGCGTTCCACAGCCCTAATAACCCTCTTCGTTGCAAGCATGTAGGTCTCCTCAAGCCTGAGCAACGTCCGAATTTCCCAATCGCACCTGCAATTCGACCAAGATTTCTCAACAATAGGTCGATCATCTATCTCCCAACTAGCAGCTCGATTCCTCAGCATTGTAAGTACCGCTGAGAAGCCCGAATATGGCGACAGACACGAGCTGCCGGGATGCCTTACGCGTGAAAGGCTTAAGCGTCGAGAAGCGCAGACCACCAAGGGGACGAAGAGAAGGTCGGATCTCCCAGCTTCGTCACATCAAAGCTAGCCCAATTCCATGAGACATTGTTGGGAGCGCAACTATGCGTGAAGACTTAATCGCGATTCTTACTTTGAGAGGTGCGGTGCACGACTCAGAGTTCGAAGGAGACTCATCAGAAGTGGAATCGAATCACGAGAGCGGAGACAAGGCAGCGACAGCAACAGCCGGATGACGCGCTGGAGGTTGGCTGGAACGACCATCTGGACTCAGAACTGAAAGGCTTCCATAATGATAATAATGCTGACGGATGTGAAGAAATCAAAGGCAGAAGATAAAAACAGGAAACATCAGCTGCGTGAGGAGCGCGAGGAAAGGGACGAGCCCTGCGAGTTCGAGCGCGAGAGGCAAGATGAAATTGCAGCACCGTGAAGATTGTCCGCTCTCCCTGGGGGGAACACTTACGACCCTGCACACTTACTTTGCTGTGAAGATACTCGGTATGTCTGATGCGATCTTGCTCCAACTGAGAGACTAGGCCTGATCCTAGGTCAGCTTGATGACTTGGACGACGAGGGACTCCAAGGGACATTTACGAGGCAATATTCCCTCAAAGCAAAAAGGTGTCTTCAGTGCAGGCCTTTGAGCGTTCTCGCTCCCCCAAACGCAGACCCTACATTCACGATTCCGACTTACGAAGACAGAAAAACCAATCAAATTCGTGGGAAATCACGACATAAACACCATTCTTCCGTGGGAATTTGCAGCATATCTCGGTCGGTGCTGGACTCGATTTCTGACGTTTTACTTTCTCCCTATTCTGAAGAGTTCGTGGGAAGGAAAGCCAATGTTGCATAGCGCGAGAAATAGCATCCGCCGCCGCCCTGTAAGATCTGGTTCGAGATGAACGTCCTATGCTCTGGTTGAAACCAGTAGAGGCTTGGGTAATACCCAGCTTCACACTTACGAGTCAGTTATAGCCTAGAGAGCACATAATTGCGTTCACCCAGGGTCTTAAGAATTTGAACAGGACCAGGAAGGGGCAGATAGAGCTGGTTGACGAGGACTAGCTGGCATTCTTGCTGCGCTGCCTGCCAGTAACAGTTCGTTGAGCAGGTTCTCGACCAAGATTGATGGGCAGACGCCCAAAGTTTCACGGCTCGATTTACTCGCATCCAGGGACGTCACTTCTTCGAATTCAACACAAGCTACATATGGTCACTTCCCTATCGCGATCCGCTATTGCTGTCTCATACAAGTTCGAGTACCGATTGCCTGTATATGCTTACGGCCGGCGAGGATTGATTTGGCATCAGAGGCACCGCATCGGAGGTGATCCTACTTGAATGACGCACAGGAGGAGCGTGCTGAGTTGTCGTCCCTCGACGCCGTCTTGCGCAACATTACCCGAAGGATTACTTCCAGAACCTGTCGGCCACGCGAATTCGGATTCCGGCTCCGTTCCCCGCAAAGGATCGTCGCACTACAGAGATCCTGGCGAGCGTCAACGCCATTCTTATACGCGGCCTTAACCCGAGTGTTGCCTGCAATCTCATCACTGCAGGTCGCGGGACGGGGAGCTGCGCGACTTGATCGCTACAGAGTCAGCTGTGCCCCAACCTGGCCGATCACCTCGATGGCAGCTTCTTGGAGTTTGAGGACTGCGACTGGCTTGATGGCATTACTAGTCGCTTTGTCGCATGCGAGAAAAAAAGGTCTTAAGATATTTATGAAGAAGCATAACTCTGCCCAGTCGTATCACACACTGCGCACGACCTGCTAACAGAAAGGTCCGGTTACCGTGCAGATTACGATGCCCTGGAAAGAGGGGGCCAGGGGCCAACTCGGTTCTTGAACGAATTTGGCAAAAGCAAGGGTCATTGGAGCAACCCAGTGGTGTCACAGGATGATTGATCTTGCCGTGCGATCGAGACTGGGGACAAGCGCGATTTCAAGAGCAGTCGTGCTATTGACGTGGCCAGTGCCATCCGGCAGTGCTTCCCTCTTTTTCACTCTCGGTCTATTGAGTACGCCCGACCGGTCTGACGTATCTCGTCTGCCACCGTCCTCAGGCTGATGCATCCGTCCAGGAGCAGGCCGTAATTACACATACCGGTATGCCGGTGTGCGAGACGTGAGACCAAGCTGGCCACACAGCCGGATAAAATATTTCCTTCAATCACCTTTGAAAAGCTCCAACGAACACGAGGCAGATGTATGCCCATCAGAGCCACAATTTGAAAACCCTCGAAGCCGCCATGTATCTGCCTATGAATCCCGATTACTTCCCTGCAGTGCGACCGGGCCAATCAACCGGACATGATATTCTTGTCGAGGATTCATGTCTGTTGTTGGTTGGATTCAATCCGAGTGCGACTCGATGTTACATGCAGGGCAGTCACCCACACCTCTATTATCCTAGCTTCACCTTTTCTTGTGGGGCTGAGACCTATTGGACGAGTGAGGATCATTACTGACGCGCCCCTGGCACGGTTCGCAGATCACGGCAACAAATGACATCTGATGAGTGCCTTTGCGTTTTATGCCGGATACCGGCATATTCCTCAAGGTATCCGAGGAGACCGAGCGCTGATGGCAGCATCATCCGCAGACAGCTCGTGCAACATCTCTGTGGAGCCTAGGGCCAACACCCAGCCCTACACAACGGAGCTGACATCGTCTCAAGCTTCCCTAGATAAGCATGACTGCACCCCTCTCTGTACGGCATGCAATCCGTCTGATGACACGTTGGCTCGGGGTCTTAGCCGGCCTAACATCCATGTCCCTACTCCGGGAAGGCAACTCGTTCAAGTGGCCATGGAGGTTATCTCTATACTGATACGAATTGCCCTGCAGGGCGGCACGTGGCTGTTTAGGGCTCACCATGAAGGATTGCGGCGGGAGGATGCAGAAGGTCCCATCTGACGCCGGTCAAGAAGGAGCACTATCGATACCGCGCCGCCCAGCGTCGTTGCCTTTGACAAGGCCCTATCCTTGGAATAGGAGCCAACGGCGCTGACCTTTTGCATGTCAACTGGGCGAGTAAGCACGGACAGGACGTATCTTGATTCTGGTTCAGGCTAGTCGCACATCAGAGGGGCGGCATCTTATATACATACGGCTGCATCATAACACACCCGCTACTGCAGGCCTCAATGCCGTGACTCGAGGCGGCCTCGCTTGTGATGTGATCCCGCGTGGTCTTCCAGGGAGCGGTAGGGCTGGACATACGGCGCATTCTCGGGGCTTCGAACAACCTCTCTCGTCAAGCCAGTCAGCAATGAGGTCTTGGTGCCTCATCTTGCATGCCGACACCTCGCTTACATGCAGTTTGCTTACCCGAACTCTCCCACCCGTTTCCGATTCTTGTTGATGCTAGCATCGGTATTGTTCCTGCGGCAGAGGCCCCAGTTCCGAGCCGAAGGGCGCCGCATCCGAAATGTATCGTGCTTTATTAACGGGTCCTCCTACTATACTTGTATCAGCGAGGATCTTGGGGGAACAGCCGCCAACGTCTCCACAGCTGAAGCCTGCAGATGCACCCTCAGGTATGCAACTGATCTGGGCTCATAATTCTGGAACTCGGATCCGTCTCGAGGAAGGGCAGTTGGCTGCCCAACACATCTCACATGCTAGCGACCCAAGCAAACCATCCCTGCGAATCCTGGTTTCGACGGATCGATATACCGGAGCTAGGCCAGATCTGGTGTTATCTTTAACGCCTCCCTCTGCCGATAATGAGGTCAGCAAACGGGCTGATTCTACAGCTGATGCTTCCTTCTTGGCGTTGACGCTGCAAGAGGGCGACATATGTCATACTTGGCTGAGGACTAGAGGATATCGCGGAGCACATAGTATGTCCAGAACCGCCGTACGCGGGGCCTAAGATTGGGCCCGTCCGTCAATGTCATCTCAAAACGCGGCGTCCAGGGGGGGGCCATAAGACCGAGGTTTGCGATCACACGGTGGCCGGCGCCACGAGACCCCATTCCTGAGGAAGGGTTCCGAGTGCCTGGATGCCACCTTCTCTAGCGACCTTTCAACGTTGGTGTTGGGCAGATGGCGGGGCGTAGGATCCGGGTTTCTTCGGTCCCGACAACCAAGGGTGGAATACAATCAGAATCAGACTACTATGTCCTCGGCGAGAGGGCCGAGATGAGGCTCGCAATTACGCGCCGTACAAGCCGGATCTAGGCTTGGGGACCGGTCGATCTCTATAGACTCGGACCTGATCTCAAGTCCGGCTAAAACCCGAACTTGACCACGACTTGGTCCGTCGGGACTCCTCTGCGCTGGGCAGGCTCTGCACGGCTCTGCACGGCTCTGCACGGCGATGGTTCAGTTACAACGTCTGTTCTTGCGGCTTGAGCTTGCGTGACAATGAGGCCGGTACTTGCGTCAGGTTCTTTTGCACGCTACGTCGATTTCGAATAGATCACTCACCGGCAGGCGCTGACGTGCAATCCCTCTCGGCGCAAACATCTTGAAAAGGAAACCAGGGCCCTGGCCTCTGCCGAGGCGAGGTCGGCAAATACGCACGGAATCCCAAATCTTGCAGATGCAGGACACCACGCCCTGTCACTTTTCTAGAAGAGCTGGCGAACAGGCACGCGGAAATGACCCGCCCGGAGCCGATTCGCTCAAGATGCCTGGCATGCTGGACGGCTGATGGATCAAGAAGCCTGGACGAGCAGTGTGTGTGTGTGTGTGTGCATGTGCAGCTTTCATTAACGCTCCGCTATGTTTGACTCACGTGCGTGCGATGTACGAGTAGTTCGGCCGCTCGAACGCTTAGTAGGCTGCCGACAAGACACTCTGAGCCTCAGCCTATCACGATATGTCTAATTACTTGAGGCTGCCTCGGACGCTTCCTGTTGTCAATGTCAAGATCGGACTCTGGATGGAGCAGCTCGGTCTCGGGAATGCCAAGTACCGTACTTTAATAACATAGTTACTGCTGCGAGGCCAGAGGCTCAGGAGAGGGCCTGGACACGGGCGGGATCCACCAGAACGACGGCTTCTCATTGGAAGATGTACGCACTTTGTCTACCTAGTACATGGCGCGGTCCTTCAGAAATCACAGTGGGCCCTCCTCTGCTCACGGACTACATACCTACCCGGTAGGCACCCATCTATTGTTGGGACTAACAGGCTGGGTTGCTTCGGACGGGCTGGCCTGACGAGTGCCGAGGACCTTCGGCCCGCAATTTGATGGCCCAATATCCTATAGTATGTCTCGACCCACAACCCACCCCACCTCAGACAAAAGGCGACAGCTCCGCGAGCCAGATCACTTGCCGGAGCTTACGGATGTCCCGTTGAGACAAGCCAGAGACTAGAGCCCGGAGGTACTGCGGTACAACAGTGTTCCGGACAGGCAGACCATGCAGTTTTCACGCGGCACTTGGGTGCTTGCTGCATAGCCCAAATAAGGGACGAGCCGCTCTTCGTGACATTCGGAACCGAATGCCAGGCTTGGGCCTCGTGTGGATGGATCCCACCACGGATTTGATTCGCCTGAGAGCCACGGACATACTGACTTGGCTGTGCGCAAAAAAATACCGGCGTGGGATGTGGCTTGACTGCCAAGTCACACCTGAAAGATCTGACCCTCCGTGGGAGAACGTCCTGATGCGTCTGCCTGCTTCATCGACGCACGCCCGCCCCATGACGATGTTGGCGCACGGTCTCAAAATGAACCGCCGACTGTGCTGCAGCAGTCGCACGACAGATACATCAATACGACCGCGGCACGGCGAGGCATCCCAACATGGCCGAAAGCTTTTCAAGAGCAGCCGGGGCCCCAGACAGATGAGATGGTCATGAGCATTGGCGGTTAAGCATAAGATGTGACATCAGGCCATGCCCGTCGCTTTGGCCGTACGAGAACGATCAGGAGGCAGATCGTGATCCCGCCAGCGCCACGGGCCTTGCACCGAGGCACCAGGCAGAGAGAGTTCTTGTAGGCGCCGTTGGTGCGCACGCCACACGGCCCATTTACCGATTTCGCCATCCCACCGCGCCGGCATTTCCCCTAACCTATGGACTGGGATCTGGACCCGGGCGAACTGGATAAGGGCCGTTGTCCTTTACACGTGGCTTCAGCTCTCCTGCGAGGGCTGTCCTGTTCCGACCCTCCCACTCCCTCCACTGCTGCATGTCACGATGCGGAAAGTCCCGGTGACAAGGCAACAGGATTGTGACGACCGCCACAGTGGCATGCTTTTTTGGGCAGCTGCAAGTCCTGGTACTTGTCGCGGTGGGATTCAAATAGTGCCATGCCAGTATCCATCCTACCAATTTACGGGGCCATGGTGAACGGCGCCGGCCGGTTTGGGCGCCAGGCCGTCTCCCTGTCGCGTCCACGACCAGCCTCCATTCCCAAGCCTCGACCACAGAGTATAGTATGTAGAGGGTGGGCCTAGGGCCCTAGAAGGATGGCGAAATCACGGATGCCACCGCAAAGGGTATGCTCCGTCGCTGGTCCCCTAGCGGCCCTGTCTATCGAATCACTGTCGCACTCGCCAAGTCGTGAATGCTTTTTTGCTGCAACGCTACCGCACACAAAGCAATTGGACAATTTAAAAGGCAGGACGACCCTTGAGAGGGGGGGCACGCGAGGCCAAGCCACAGCGGCACGAGGGATATCGGAACGGCAGTCGTACTGTACCTGCGCGTGACCGGTTCGTACGCCACAGGCAGCATGTTTCTTATATTGCTGAGGCCTGGGAGCTTTGCTCCGTCCTAAATACGCGTATGGCGGTTCAGCGGCCGAGGGTCGGTCTCGAGACCGGCAGGGGACCATTTGTCGACCCAACTGCATGTCTAGACACGGACTGCGTTCGAACGCCTTGGCCAACTGCGGCCTTGTCCGCAAACGTGAGGCGAGCACCGTCAGGATTTGACACCATTCTGAGGGAGGGAGGATGTGGGAGCGGATACGATGCCCGTACACGTCGGGCCACTACGGCACACCAAGCACAGGTGGCCTGTTGGCAGACGATGTCACATTTACCGTCCGATTTCAGCCCGTAATCCTGGCTGCCCATTGCTTCGACCCAAGGCGCTGGGATCGAGCTAACGACGACATGCCGAGCCCGCCTTAATAGTCTTCGCTAAGGACAGGGTCTTCCCACCCCCCCTTTCGACCCAACCACATCCGGCGCCCACCACCCCGCAAATGAATCCCGACCTTCTGGCCGGCGTCATCATGAGCGACCAGTGCCAGACCCGACAAGAGGGTGGCCGCTCACCTTTTAGCCTGCGTCCCGCGCGAGCTGCGGTTTGTTACCTAGAACGGTGCGATAGGGGCCCCCACGAAGCCGCGTCAGAGACGGCGTGCAGGCTGAGTGATCACCTGCACAACAGCCGAGGGCCAAGTGCGAGAACCAAGCTCGCAATCAGCATGATGCTTGCTCAGACTTGGCGCACGAACCCCTCATCTGACGAGCGGAGCGAGGTGGACGGCTTCCGGCCCAGACTTGCCCGTCTTGAGCACCTTATCCAGATAGTCGGGTCCCGGTGGACCCCCAAGCGCTGGGCTAGTTCTGAACGTCGCGACATCCGTTGTATGGTCACGGTACCAATCCTGACGCTACCATGGTTTCTCGGGCGGCTGTTGCGTCCAGAGAGTTTCCACGGCATCTCCTGACCAAAAATAGGATGGCTAGCTGCCGGCAGACGAATACGGGGCAGCACTTGATGACGGGCGCAACACTCGCGTATTTCTTGAAACCTCGTGGGGCTCAGTGGACACGATGGGAAACAGTTCCCGCCGCGAGAGAGGTTCATCACCAATCTCGGTCCGGGTATCTAGGCGCCTGGGGGGTCAGAACCGTCCATCTCAGGGACGACTACTACTACTACTACTACTACTACTACTACTACTACTACTACTACTTACTACGCCGAAGCAGGGCTTCCTGACTCGAAATGACTCCGCAACTTGTTAGCTTTGAAGGTGACCCAGATCGCCGTGAGCCTTATGCAAGCCAAGGGGGTAGCTGGCCGGGCAAGGCCATTTTTGAAAGATCTCAAGGGCGGAAACAATGCCATGCCGACCCGACCGTTCGCCTCGTCTCTTGTTCACTGTCGCGCGCCAGGAGGTCCCCTACCGGGTGCTGACCCACTGTAATGGTATATGTTCAAAACAGCCCTCCTGCGCATACCACCCATAGCTTTGAGGGCGGCGATCGGAGCATGGGTCGGTCTGGGGATGCCGGGAGAGGAACACTGCGCTGTCTCCCCGTCCAGAGGGACGCGTTGAGGATTCCTTCATCTCCAAGTCCAGCGCTTGGCGGGCAACCCGTATTCGAGGCCCCACTCATTACGACGAACCATCGCGTTCGGCTCATGAAGTTCCATGTTGGCGGGCGGCAGTGTGTGCCTCGGGCAGTTCGGCGAGCCTCCACAGGTGCACGCCTAGCTGCTAATACGTTTTGCATATCTTGATGCGACTGGACGAGATGCTGTTGAACATTGGCTCGCCCCCTCGCGTACGGATCCGGATCCTTGATATTAGACCGCAATCAACGGGGGGCCAGGCCCAGCGGCCCTACCAGCATCCCAGGCCCGGCTCCCAGGCCGTGCACCGGGCAGATCCACCGGTCGTCGACACTGACACTTCACGTTTACCATATTCGTCATGGTCCGTCCCTCAGTCCCTCCTCTCCGGCTATCGCTGGCCTAGCCTGGGACGTTAATTACGGCTTGGCAACGGCGCCGAAGATCGTTGCTCCATCACCGTGGCTCGGTTGTCGCCATCGTCACACGCCAGACTCATATACGAGAGATCTGGATAACCTGCACTACGGTAGTCGTGGGTAGCTGGGCGATACGCCGGCCTGCGGAATTTCAGGACGAGCACCGCGCAGAGCCTCGCTCGAGGGAGCGTCGAGCCGCAGTGGGTCTGTCCCAGCCCTTGCTCACTCACCCCTACCCAGCCAGACCCGCCGCTGCGCCCCTGCTTCGATTCCGGGGGATTCTGTTCTGCCGCACCTCCTTCCTGTCTCTGACAAGCCTGGAATGTGGGAAGTCCCCTTTCGTCGGCTCTGCTTACGCACGAGAGGAACAAGCCCCCAGGCTGCCCGGCACTTCTCGGTACGTCAGGGCGGGCTGATAGGGGAACGAGGCCCCCGGCACAACACAAGTGCACCTTGCAGGCGGGCCCGGTCTAGATCCTTCGGCTGGGGACGTCTCTTTTTTGCATCAGTTGGCCGTCGCCCTTCAAAACGCGCCGCTCGTCTCATGACCACCCCAGAGTCTCGACCTCCAAAGCCGCCTCCCCAGGAAAGGGCCCCTCTCGTTCTTTGCTGGCCCTCCGCGGCGCCCGCCAGGGGCGAATCCTTTTCGCAATCGTCTCGGTGTCAGCTCGCTTCGCCCGCCTCGGAAGCGTCTTTCTCACCCCAAGGCGGCTTGCCTACGGGTGTGCCCTGTCCTTGCAAGCAAGAAATGGCCCCCTTATGGCCACGAGCTCCGGATCGTGATCACGCCAGGCTGTCGAGCCGGTGAGGGCCGCCAATGGCCAATGGGGCTCTAGTGCCTCCAATCAGGAGTATGGGTAGATCGTCAAGGAGCCGGACGACATGCCTTCTAGGCAGTAGCTATTGATTATTGTCTCGCAAAATCTTGAACCCACAGCGAATCTCATTATTGAAGCAGGGGCACCACGAGCCACGGATCCGGGTGGGACCACCGGCTCTCGTCCGCACGTGTACTATGGTACTACCACAGTACCATAGTATGTACATAGCAGCAAAAGCCCATCAGACAAGGGGGGCTGACTACCGGGGACAAGAATACTACCCTCCCCCAGGAGGGCTCGTCGGCCGTCCGAGTCCCTCGAGGTACCGAGGCGCTGGGACAACCGCACACACTAAGTATAACAGGCAATTTCCCACCACGCTGCCTCCCAGCGCCCGAGGCGATTCGCCCCAGGGCCCCAGGGCCCCAGGGCCCCAGGGTGGCGCATAGGTGACATGGCAGTCAGCCTTCTCTGCGGACCAATACCGCTCCCACTATCGAGGTATCATTTCAAGGTCAACGTCAGCCGCGATCCTTGTTGATACCATGTGGACCCCGTACTGGTAGCGCCGGGCACCTCAGCTTCCAGGTTGCTCCTCTGGCATAGTACAGTACCAGCCGAGGAGGGCCTCTGCCCATAGATTTCTCAGCAACTAGGCCGGGCGACAAAAGCTTATGTCCCTGGGCCTCGGCCGGGTGGCATACATACAATAACCAATATTCGCCCATTCCAAGCCACACACCCTCCCACCCCCCAGGTAGCATCTCGTGTCATTGACTTGCTAGCCCTACCACGCGCCTCCGGACAGACAGACCACCCTCAAGAGCCCTCGAACCTCGGAAGAGCACCACAAACCAACGTCTTCCACCCAGAAAGGAACGACACACGACAGGACGGGAAGCTGGAACGTATCTGTCGACCTACATCTGTCCAAATCAGGAACCCGAGCGGGGCATTCGAATCTTGGTCCTTCCTCGCTGGGCTGAAGGGTGTGTGTGCACTTCTGCATGCGCATGTGTGTTGGATGTGCCGCTAAAAAAAAAACGGACAAGAGCCTACCTTATTTACCCGGCGGACCTCACTCCTACCGTCCTGTTCGACCATCTATATTTTTTACTGGTCCCCCTGGACGTGGCTTGCATCTCAGGAGACTCAACGACATCTGGCAGTGCCCTGACGACTTAAAACCGAGGAAATACGAGAAGTAGCCCAGGACCGGCCAACATTAGACTCTCCCAACTCCTCGACCTCCACCACCCACCTCAGCATCAATGGGGATGTTGTCGAATTACCAGCACCAGCAGTACTGCGCCCCTCCCACCCACAACCTTCCAGATACGCCACCGGAATTGGTGAGCCCCAGTTCCTCAACATATTCATCGATTCAATCCGAGGGTCATTCGACCTGGAGATCGAGGTCGAACGGCCCTCTCTCGCCGCCCATGTCCAGCTATGACCAGCCTCATCTCTCTGGCAACAGTGACGACATGAGCAGGAAAACTAGAGATGATGCGCAGCCGCGGGAAGAGCCGGCAAGCCAGCAGCCGAGTAGCACAGGCGGTGCTCCACTGCAACAGCTCCCCTCGCTGAGCAGCCTCTTCCCTCCGGGGATGCGATCTCTTCCCTCGCCACATTCAGAGCGAACGTCATATTCTACCGCTTCGCCCTTAGAGCCGCCCCGGAGCGCCGGTGGCTATCTCGAGAGAACTGGCTCTTCCTCATCGTACTTCCCCCCTACAGCATCGTCTTCGTCAGCACAGACGCGAGCGAGAACCGTGTATGAACCGAAGCTGTTCGACAGGACAGTCCCATCACTCACGCCACACCACAGGACAGCTTTCCCGGGCCCACTATCCCCTGGCATGAGGGAACCGGGCCGAGCAGACCCCAGTCACAGGTGGTCCTTCCATCAGGACATGGGCCGAGGGAGCGAATGCTCCCTCGGTGAGCGACATCACACAGGCCGGTACCAGACACAACCACTGGCCGGCCAAAAACACGCCCACGAAGGTTACCCCAGCAGTAGCAGCAGCTACCGCGGTGACCCGCGGACCTCTCAGCACGCCTACCCGCCGCAGCATCCCGTCCCATACGCCCACCAGCCATCGGCCGCAGGGGCCGGGGAGACGACCCCGACCAAGGATGGGCTAGGCCCGAAGATCTGGACGGGGACGCACTTCCTGCCGCGTTTCGTGAGGGCAGCGGAGCTTCCCGGCGAGGGCATGTGCTACTTCTATGACGATGGCAGCCACTGCAAGACGGTCATCGATGGGGAGGCGGTCAATGCACACTGGGGCGTGACCAAGGCGGGCAAGCCGCGCAAGAGGCTGGCGATCGCATGCGTGACGTGCAGGGAGAAGAAGATCAAGTGCGATCCGGACTACCCGCGGTGTGTGCAGTGTGAGAAGTTTGGGCGGGTCTGCAAGTTCAAGAATGCGTGAGTCTCCGATGTCTCACCGGGATGCTCATGCCCGGCGGGAGCTTTAGTCGAGAGAGAGGAGAGCGCGGGTGTTAACATAGAGGCAGTCCCCGAGGCGGTGGCCATCACAACACGTCGCCGTCAACACCACTTGATGAGCGCGAAGACTCGCCCCCTCGTCAACGGGCACCGTTCGATTACCAGAGGTCGAGACACTCACCGTCAATCTCGCCTCGGACGACCGAGCCTCCGCTGATGCTTGCCGCACCGCCAAAACGCCTGAAGTACGAACCAGGTTATCCGCCCGCAAGACCTGACGATAGGAGAGACCCGGGTCCGCCATCACCATGGCACCAACAGCAGGGTCCTACTGGACAACTGCTTCTCCCTCGACTCCACGACGACGCATTCCGCCAATGACACGCCTCCACCAATGGGAGACTCCGTGCCCGTGTGCAGCAGCCTCGCATGTCGGCGACGCACTGCGATGCCGCCTGGAAGGCCCCTGTCACATGACGGATAGACTTCAGCTGTGGCGCCGGCAAGACATCTTTGGCAACCGCCACGCGCCGGTACTTGTCTCAGGCGGAACAGCGCTTCCGGTGCTGGTTGATGCTGATTGTTTCAGGCCGAAAAGGCGGGCTTCCTCCCTGCCCTGCACCATGCCACCGCAAGCCAAGGCGTGTATGCGAGATCGATGGCTCCGGTGTCATCGAGTAGCGGTCTGCGGTGCCACGTTTGACTAGTCGCCCAGGGCTGAGCCTCCCCTAAAGGGGATGATCCCGCCCGATGGCGATCACGGGACTTAGGGTATCCTCGTGTCTGCTCCAGTTTGATAAAACCCTCCGAACTATCGACGCCAGGGGTAGACTGCCCGCAGCGAATCAGTACTTCTGCGACTCCACATGATGTTTGACAGGTTCTAGACCGACATCAGCGCCGTAGGTAGTGCGCGATCCCTGGAGGGGCCCTCAGCGGCGAGAAATCTCCGGTCTGAGGCGCCATGTGGCAGGGCTGCGCAGGATATTCGGTGACCGCTGGATGATCCTCGCCGAGGAACCTCATTTCCCCGGGGAGTTGAGCTCTCGACAAGAACACCGAAGCCACGTCGAGAAATTAGTGCTTCTCGTGTGGTACATACATACCTCGATTGCATCACCTATACTTTTCTCAGCGTATGCTTTTATCATCGCATGCAGCCGGCGTTTGTTTGGATTCTCTCAGCCACAGGGGGGAGAACTCGAGGAGGAAAGGCAACACAGCAATGTCGTGGATGGTTTGGGCACTGTTTCTTCGCTTTTTATGATGTCGTCATGTCGGCAGAGCACCTATGTAAGGGCAACCTGACCTTCGGGTGCAGTCGCCGATTCACATCCTGTAAAAATAGGAGGGGGTTTGGGAAGGGCATCATGCACAGGAAGAAGGATGGCAACAGATGCCGTACGAGGAAGATTTGGACTTTGTTGGGACCCACAGAACCCAGTAAACATGATAACAAAGTTGGTGTAATGCACACAGATGTCGTTGAATGATGAGGCTCCGTGTACTCCGTGAGATCGATGTCGTGACTGTGTTTCACGCTCTCCCGACGGGAGTCTTCCCAATCCCTTTGTGGTGGTGACCGCTCACAACGGGGACGATGCATTACATAAGCAGGTACTTGGGTACATCCAGAAGCGACCTCACTTGCTCACGTAGAGGAATGAGCAGCTTCGTTTTTGAGGAGCAGCACCAGATGGGATGGCGGCCTGAGAACGATCCTTTCCGCAATTCAAACTCACAAGGTCATGGCGACTTTAGCCAGTCCTTTGCAATGGCTTTTCCATACAAGCCCATAGCCTACTTGACGGGCGCAAATGGTGAGTGCAATACATGAAGGCTTGACACATCACGACTCTCATGGTATCAACATCATCTTCGGGTTCATCGCGACTGACAGCCCCCAGGACCAATCCACGCCCTCACATATTCTGCCTCGCCCGGAACGTACATCCTGACCGGCAGCGCAGACCGTTCCATTCGCCTCTACAACCCCACCCCAAGCACCAGCAGCACCATCGTCCACACCCCAAACTCACTCAGAAAGCAGCAGCAGCAGCAATCTACCACCGCCCTGCCCGAGGGCCGCCTGATCCAGACATACCAGGCCCACTCCCACGAGGTCCTGTCCCTCTCGGTCGCAGCCGACAATGCCCGCTTCGCCTCCGCCGGCGGCGACCGCACCGTCTTCCTGTGGGACGTGTCGACGGCGCAGACCCTGCGCCGCTTCTCGCACGCCGCGGAGGGCCACGTGGGGCGCGTGAACTGCGTGGCGATGGGCGGCGCGGACGACTCGCTGGTGGTCTCGGGCGGCTTCGACACCACCGTGCGGGTCTGGGACACCAAGAGCGGCGGCGGCGGCGGCGGCGCGCGGCCGGTCATGGTGCTGGACGAGGCCAAGGACGCCATCTCCGCCGTGGTCGTGCGCGGCGCGGAGATCATCAGCGGGTCCGTCGACGGGCGCGTGCGGGCCTACGACGTGCGCATGGGCCGCGTGACGACCGATGTCGTGGGCGCCAGCGTCGCGAGCCTGTGCCTCACTCAGGACGGGCGGGCGGTGCTGGTGGGGAGCCTGGACAGCCGCGTGCGGCTGATGGACCGGGAGGGCGGCGCGTGTCTGAGGACGTACGGCGGGGATGACGAGAGCAGGGCCTGGAAGAACGAGGACTTGAGGGTGCAGAGCCTGCTGGGCGGGAGGGAGAGGTTCGTCGTTGCTGGGGATGAGATGACGGGCGAGGGATCCGAACCATCGGCAGAGGGAGGCAGGCTGTGGGTTTGGGACCTCATGACGGGCAAGCTGGTTTCGAAAGTCAATGTTCCTTGGGGCCCGGCGGGGATGGAGAAGTTGAAGCGGGTTGTCGGGAGAGATGGGAAGGAGAAGGAACGCCGGTATGTCGTGAGCTGTCTCGCCTGGAGAGAGGCAGGCTTTGACGACCAATTCTGTGCTGGCGGCACCTCAGGGGCAGTGACGGTCTTCGGCCCTGCATGAGATAACGCCTTGACGCAAACCATACAAGCATGACCAAAACCACCCAGCTCTATGTCTTTAGGTAGTCGCACAACTATAAAAAGACATGGGTATAAAAGCATATGATATTAGAAAAGCAACAGTCCCAAGAGCTATCACAGTCCACAACTGCGGAATTCATTTCTGACGAGCCCATAAAGGTCAAGGTCTGCCGGTTTAGCAGATGCTCCCGGCGAGATCGGGCAGCATTTAAGTCAAGCCGTGGAGTCTAGTGACAGCATCTGGGACTTCTTATCGACATGTGTTGTTTACTGGGCGAAACGCAATGAGTCTCGGTCTAGGTCCGGGGACAAGAATTTTCTCGACAACACCACGGCGTAAAGATACGTCTCAACGGTGACCGCCGTAGGGCATAGTCGAGATTAGGCCCAAGAACGAGTCTAGATATCCTAATAGACCTTGGTCTCATCCGAGATGGCATTCAACAAGCAGAGCAAGAATCACAGCCTGGTTGAGCAAGAGGGTGAGTATCACCTGGACCAGCACAAAATTCAACTTATAACCCCTGATACGAGACAAACCATTCTCGAATTCATCGTCCTTGCCCAGCACCCGTCACTCAGTCTATAATAAAAAGCCGTGCTGAATAATTGGCACGTAAATGTAATGCGAAATGCCCGCCAGGCGCCAAACACCAGTGTTCCACCCTGTCCCCAAAATGCAGTCATTGTCGCAACTATCCACGAGGTCTCCGACGTGGCATGGTATATATATGTGTATCGTCACAATTAAAAGAAAGCGTCCGTGCCGTCCACTCGCTCCCATGAAAAAAAATACAGGCCTTGTTTTCGGCGATCGGCGATGAAAATTTCTTACAGCTTCCGACGAGCTCAGCCCATGTGCGCAAACTTGAACCAGTTGGGCCGACAGTCCTCCTTGTTCAGCCATGCTTCTCCATCGGTGAAACGGCCTGTGACGCAGCCCTTGCACTTTGGTGAGTTGGGACAGTTGAAAAAGGGAATGTGCTGATATCCAATGTCGCGGAACCTGCAGGATTTTGTTGGTCAGCCATAGTCCAGGTAGCCGTTCAGGCGACAACTCCACATACCAGTGAATCCGGTTCCTGTCTTCAAACAAACCCAGAGCAATACTATGCACGGGCGCATCTCCCCACCGCTCATAGAAGAAACCCCCAGCTCTGTCCAGGTGGTTAAAGTAGTCCTCGTACGGCTGGCTCCTCCAGAAGTTCATATCGCCGATCTCGAAATTGCTCCAGAAGTGACACGTCGAATAGCCATTGGCCTTATCGTTGTGGTCCGGCCTCCGGGCCTTGTCCACCAGCCAGTTCATGGCGTTGTTGTCGTGCAAGTAGTCGGGGTGAGCCGCAAGGAACTTGGTCGTCTCGGGCCATAGGGTAGGGATGGATTCGGGAGCGTCGTACAGGTTGATGGTGAAGCCGTAGGTCTTGTTGTGGTCCTGCATGAAGCGGAAGACGTCGTAGTCGATATCGCAGAAGAAGTGCACCTTGGGCTCGACGCGCCAGTAGTACTGTGTGTTGGCGAGGGCGGGGTGCTTGTAGAAGAGACCGCTGTTCCAACGGCACATCTGGTGGTACGAGACCTTATCGGCGTACTGGATCTCGTGCTCCTGCAGGATCTTGACGGACTCTTGGAAGAGGTCCATGTTGATCCACGACGGCATATCCCAGTGCTCTTTCGGTATGACCTCTACCATGATATTGTCAGCGGCACGTTGCCCGGCAGGGTGACAGGCTCCTCCTACCATATCTCGTCTCTGCCTTTGTCACCTCCGAGGTCCTCTTCTTGAACTCCTCTGTGAACGGGACATCGTTGAAGAACGTCCACGGGTAGTTGAACTTGTTGTTCCACGTCCTCTCCAGATCGCGCATCGCCTGGAGCATGCCCTGCAGCTCTTCGTTCCGCACAAGCGCCAGCAGGGTCGCGTTGATGCGCTCCGAGTCCTTCGCGCCGGGCGCATAGCCGGGGCCTGCGCGGTGCAGTATGCCTTCGGGTTCGCCAGTTGCTATTTGGGAGACGAGAGTTAGGTGGGGCTGATCGCTAGCAGCATCGCGGACAAGAGGTCAGCTCACGGTCTAATAATGGATCCCGCTCGTTATTGGGTATGCCGAGTGGCGCCTTGATACCAGACCCGGGCCTGAAGATCTGGTAGAGGAAGAAGCACCACATAAAGACGGCGGCGAGTCCGAGGACTCTGACCGGCCGAGCGATAGCCATGGCGGCGGGACTTGGATCAAACGAAGGTCGCGAGTCGCAGTGTGGGCCTCTTTATCGTAGCATGGCCTCGTCGAAGCGATATGAGGGTGGTCAGGGCACTCGGGCGACAGGGTCGTCGGCGGGTGGTGGTTTGTGTGGAGGTGTTGAAGAAGGCGACTTAAAGTTCAAGCGTAAAGGGGTGCAGTTAAAACTTCCAAGCCACGCGCGCCGTAGATGACAGCAGCTGGGCTGGATGAATAGGGGCTAGACCAAAGCCACCAATCGATAAGACACGGTTCATCCCGTACAACGGCCAGCCTTAACACTGAGTACATCTGACTGCATACAGGCCCCCACCGAACAAGAGGTCCTCGGTGTTAACATCAGCGAGCCTTCACGAGCCGGCTCTCGAGACTCGACAAGTCGCGTGCAGGCGGCCTCGACGCGTCCACTCAATCTGATTTCTGACGCCATCCATGAGCGAATATCATCCAATCTCCTCATGACAGTCGCGATGAAACGGGCTGCCGTCGTCAGACCACCTGAGAGATGGCTTTCCTTGCCGAGTTAGGGGCCTTGACCGACGAGCTCGTCACGGCCATCACATCCACCTCGTCTACAGTGAGTGCGCATATAGCTTACGACGGATATCTGCTAATATCTCTACAGTCTCAGCCGCAGCTGTTCAATTCTTATCGTGAAAATGCCTTTCGCGAGATAAGAAGCCGCGCATACCTCCAGACGAATCAGTATGCCGTCGAGGAGCAACTCCGGGGCCTCGTGGAGAGGTTCTCCGTTGTTGGCCGAGATGGTCTGTCCGAGGCGTTGAGGCAGCGGCTCGGCGCTCTGTCTGAGAAGTCAACGAGATGGACACCTGAGGTATTGCATCTTCTGCTGGAGCTGTCAGATCAACCGGCCCAGAAGGCCAGTCTCGACGCGCTCGCGCGTCTACGCCAGCCGGGCCAGGATGTGGGGCCAGGTCTCAGGTGGGAAGACATCGCCAGAGAGGACGGCTGGGGGCAAGATCGCGGCCTTTGGAAGGATGTCGACTTCGCAGACAGCTCAGGGGATGAAGCGGTCCCGGATTCTCAGTCGCCCGCCGCAGGCTCAGATGATACGTCCATATCAAGCGTCGTAGTCCCGGGGCAGAGGACGGCAGATGGTTTGCTTCTATCTGTGCCGGAAACCTCAGCACTTGAGGAGATCGAGAAGTCCCAGGAATGGCGTCAGGGTGCACAGCCTAAGGATGCATCCGGTCGACCATTGAAGATACCTATCTCCGAGTATCAGATCCTGCGGGAAGTCTTATTCCTTTTGAACGGCTTGCCGACTAGCCTGTTCGGACCAGATTGCACGCCAGTGCCCAAGTACCAGCTTTCAAATGTGTCGTGGGACACATACCGAGCCCTCATAAACTCCTTCGCTGAGTACGGGCGAACGCTACTCCCTCTTCGCAAATTCTGCGAGACCATACAGGATGTGCCGCTGGTGCAGGCCTTCCAAGACTCTGTGAGCCAGTGCCTCAGAGCCTTCGACAAGCAGATCGCACTAGTCCAAGGGCGCTATGTCGAGATCAAGGAGGATATAGCTGTGAGCCTGATAGCTCTGCAGGAAGAGCTTAAGCCACATCTCATCCCTTTGGCCGGTCTATCGAACGTCGTTCGCCGGCTTCAGGAAGAGCGCTATAGTCACTCCTTCCGGTCTTTGGAGCTGCTGTACGATGCGACCTGCATAGCCCAGCTGAGCGGTGATGAACGCACCTACAGTTATCTGGGGGAGATATTCTTCGACTGCTTTAGAGTCTACATCCGACCCATACGGCAGTGGATGGAAGGAGGTGAGTTGACGCCAGGAGACAAGACATTCTTCGTCGCCGAAGCCTCGGCCTCGGTACCACTGAGTCAGATATGGAGCGAGAAGTTCAAGCTTCGCAAGTCTCAGGAAGGTCAGCTACACGCGCCTAGATTCCTGCAGTCCGCTGTGAGGAAGATCCTCAACACGGGCAAGAGCATAGTCGTGCTCAAGCACCTCGGTCGCTTCCAGCTTCTCGCCAGCGACGACGACCTGCGCCTGCCAGACCCGCCCCTAGACTTCGCATCGGTCTGTGGGCCCGCGGACCTCGCTTTCGCCCCCTTCTCGGAGCTCTTTGATAGCGCGTTTGACAGCTGGGTGCAGAGCAAGCACCTCTCAACTTCCTCGAACCTTTCGAGCATCCTTTTCGAGTCGTGCGGTCTGTGGGACGGCCTTGATGCTCTGCAGCACATCTACTTCATGTCCGACGGCTCACTGGTTGATACGTTCTCCTCTTCCGTGTTCGCGAGCCTTGATGCTCTGAGCACCACATGGACAGACCGATTCACCCTTACCGAGCTCGCCCAGGAGGCATGGTCGCCGTGTGCGAGCCTCGAGAGCCACCGCCTCTCAGCCTCAGTCGAGCCAGAGCACATCTTCCGCGGCCATCCCGACCAAGCCCGGTGCAGCGTCCGAAATAGTCTGCCCGGCATACGGCTCTCCTACAAACTCGCCTGGCCTGTGCGACTCGTCGTTACGAAAGAGACCATCGTCCACTACCAGTCCATCTTCACCATCCTCCTCCAGCTCCGGCGCGCAGCCACCATCATCATCACCTCATCCGCCCTCCTCAGGTCACATACCGACTTCCAAGCAGACGACCACCAACAGGCCTACTTCGCCCTCCGCTCCCGCCTTCTCTGGTTCGTCACAACCCTACACTCCTACCTCACCACGCTCGTCCTGGCCCCCGGGACCAGCAAGATGCGCTCCAGCCTCCAGGGCGCAGAGGACGTCGACGCCATGATCGAGATCCACGCCCTCTTCACGAAGCGCATCGTGGCCGAGGCCTGCCTGGGCGCAAAGCTGGCACCGATCCGGGAGTGCGTACTGGACGTGCTCGACCTGGCCATCAGGCTGGAGGATGGGCGTCGCACGGAAGACGAGAGGGCCGCGGACGAGGAGACTGGGCGTGCGCACCAGGCTGAGCTGTACGGCACGCCCAGGCGCCCCGGCGCCGGGGACGGAAGCGCGCCGCTGCTGCCGCCGCCAAGCGCATTGAGGGGCTTGTACGTCAGCCCGAGGGAAAAGGAACGGGAGGAGGACGAGACGATATTGTTCGGAGAAGACGACGACCTTACCGGCAGCCAGAGCGGGGCTGGGGCTGCTTCGGTGCAGCAGCAGCAGCAGCACAAGACGTACGCGGAGATTCTTGCGGGTATCAGAGCGGATTTTGACAGGCACCTGCGCTTCATCACGGGCGGCCTGCGCGGTGTCGCCCGTGCATCGACGGACGCTGCGGCTGCAAAGTGGGACCTGCTGGCTGAGATGCTTGAGATGGGAATCAGAGAGGGAGCGAGGCAGCAGATGCATGCATAAAAGCGAGTATCACATCCAATGAAGATAGCCAAATAAAGGCAGGTCCAAATATGTAGGGCACCAAAAATGAGGGTTTACACGCAATATGGGACAGCGCCTTATTCTACTGCACCTCTACTCTATCTCCCATTTCAAGACGTGTGAACATCAGCCTTCGCAATGGCTTCCGTGACCTGCTCTATTGCCGGATCTGCGACCTCCCTCTTCTCCGCCGCCTCGACGCCAGCCTCTTCCTTAGCGGCCGCCTTCTTGGCCTTCTTCTTCTCCTTGTCCTTCAGCTTCTTGAGCCTCTTCTCCTCCGCCGCCTTGGCGAGCGCCTCCTTCTCCTTGCGCGCCTCCTCGCCACCATACGCCTCGCGCCACTCGTCGATCTTGGCGGCGGGGATCTGCGTGAACAGGAGCTGCGGCGTGCCGAGCTTATGGCCGGGCTTGATCATGTTCGCCGACCACTGGTCGGGAATGATGGGCTGGGGCTCCACACCGAGCTGCTCGAACATGGCCTTGCTCGTTGCGGGCATGTAGGGGGCCACGATCGATGCGAGGAGCTGCAGGTGGTTCAGGGCGTAACCGATGACGGCGGCGCACCGGTCAGGCTCTTCGGTGAGCAGGCGGTTGTCGAGCTTGTTGTCCTGCAGGAGCTTGTTACCCACCGCGGAGATGGCGAGGATGATTCTCAGGCCGTCGCGCAGCTTAGTGCCTTCCATGTAGTCGTTGTACTCCTTGAGCAGGGCGTTGACCTCCTTGACGTACGCGTCAAGACCCTCCGAGCTGTACTTGGTGTAGTCGGGAACCGTAGACTCGTACTTGGCCTGGCAGAACTTCTGCACCCGCTGGTTGAAGTTGCCGAGGTTCTTGAGAAGGTCGTTGTTGTTGCCATCCACGAACTCATTCCAGCTGAACTTGCTGTCGCTCGTCTCCGGCCGCCGCGAGAGCAGGTAGTACCTCCAGATGTCGGGCGCAATGCCAGTGTCCTTGGCATTGTTACCAAACACGCCAATACCCTTGGATTTGCTGAACTTGACATCCTCGTACTGGAGCCACTCGGTCGTGGAGAGCTTGTGGACCTTGGTCCATGGGTCCCTGGTGCCGATCTGCGAGCTCGGAAACATGACAGAGTGAAACCTAGGAAAGAGAGTCAGCTCTAGTACTGCGCGCCAGCCTGACTGAACAGACTCACTGAACGTTGTCCTTGCCCATGAACTGGACCAGCTCCACATCGTTAGATTTCCACCACTTCTCCCACAGCTTTCCATCCAAGTTCTTGCCATCGGTGTAGTTGGCGGTTATTGAGACGTAGCCGATGCAGGCGTCGAACCAGACGTAAAAGACCTTGCTAGCGTAGATCGCCTCGTCCAGGCCCTTGATGTCCTTGTTGATGGGCGTGCCCCATCTCAAATCCCGAGTGATGGCTCGGGGGTTCAGTCCCCTGTTTATCCAGGAATCTGTGATCTCGATACTGTTGGCGCTCCAGACTCCGTTCTTGCTGGCCTGGTGGAACCACTCCTTGAGCTCTCCTTCCAAGAGATCCAGGCGAAGATACATGTGCTTGGTCTTCCTCCGCTCCGGGACGGTATTGTCGACCTTGCAGTGGGGATTTATGAGCCAGCCCACCCCCTTGGAGAGCCCTCCGTCGGTAGCTCCCGCTTCGGACTCCGGCTGGTAGGGGTCCATCAGCCTGCCGCAGTCGTCGCACTGGTCACCGCGGGCACCGGGCTTGTGGCAGATGGAGCACTCTCCCTCGATGAACCTGTCGGCAAGGAAGGACTGGTGGTCCGGGTGCGGACAGAAGGGCTGGACCTCCTCGCGCTCCATGATGAAGCCATTCTCCCAGAGCTTTCGGAAGATCTCCTGGGTGATGCGGGTCTGGTGCTCGGTGGGCGTGCGGCCAAAGATGTCGAAGTCGATCTCGAACCAGTCGTAGATGCCCTTGTGGACGGCGTGGTACTTCCTGCAGAGCTCCTCGGGGGTCACGCCCTCGGCGAGGGCCTTGGTCTCGGTGGCGGTACCGTACTCGTCAGAGCCACAGATGAAGAGGGTCTGAAAGCCGCGGGCCTTGCACCAGCGCGAGTAGACGTCTGCGGACAGGACGCTGCCGATCACGTTGCCCAGATGAGGGACGTTGTTGACGTAGGGCAGGGCGCTGGTGACGAGGATGTTCCGCTTGCCCTCGACGGGCAGGATGGGGTTCTCCGTGGCCATGTTCAGGGACTGAGGTTGAGGGCTCAGGATGAGTTTGAGATGAGTCGGTGGTGCACTGGAGCGAAGGAGGGCCAACGGTCAACGAAGCTGAGATCCACTCCTGAAAAGACGAAGGTGGGGCACTCCAGGCCAGCGCTCAGGTTGTAGATTCCTGGTGTGCGGATTGAAAACTCGAAATCAAGTGGCCTTCGAGACCCCCGGTCACACAATGCTTTGTACTTGTAGTAGGTTCGTTCTGGCTGGCAGAGGGGTTGGTTCTGAACAAGATGAAGATGAGTCAACTTGAAGGCTCACTTTTTTGTTGTCGGGGATGGAGGGGCAAGGACCGCAGTAGCCAGGTACAAGGCTGACTCTGTGCGGGAGCTCCGATAAGATAGAGGCCGGAGCTGCAGCAGGGTGCAGAGGTCCCATAGTACGTATACCCAGTCATGCCAGCGTACACGCGACGATCGACAATCGACCATCATAGACCCGTCTCTCCTACCACAACGTCCTCTGCAGGATGTCTCCAGCACACAGCTGTATTCCACGGACAGCTCACAGCATGAAGGAATATAACACGCAGAGGCCGGTACCAGAGTGCTCAATCTACTTCCAACAGCCTGTTTAGACTCCCTGCTCCGAATTACCCCCGCGGGGACACGGGCAGAAAGTACGTACTTTTTGCCTATGTACAAGTGCAGTCAATGCATTGCTCATCACATTACATCGAAACAAACATAGAAGATCCTGCCCAGACAGCTATGCTGTACATACAATATAAATAAATATATGCATATTCATTCACATGTACATAGCTGTTCAGATCTGTAGGTAGGCAAGGCAGGACAGGAAGGAGGGTTATTTATTTGTAGGCACACCTCGTATGCACCCAGGCACTGCTAGGTACCTGGAGGGCATGGCCTGACTAGGGAGAGGGAGTGCCCCACAGTGGTCAGGCAAGTAGGTACTGCAGTACATAACCGGCCAGGAACAGGGACCTGAGCTCACACGAACACAGCTGCTCAACGGCGCAGCGGGTTGTGCTGTGGGGAAGATGCCAGCCCTGTCGCCTCACCACAATGCCTGCGTGCTGCACTGCGCTAGCCGCTAGCCATGGTACGCCGCAGCCCGCTGCCAAGCTTCTCCAGTGCCACGGCGCGGCAGAGCCGGTGCAGCCCAGGGTGGTGGGCAGTAGTGGGTGGTGGGTGCAGCCACTGGAAGAGACTTTTCTCGCGCCGCGCAGTCACATTTTGATGCTAGGTTCCCACCTCAACCTCAACTCCAACTGAACTCTCACCATCATCGTCGTCACACCTCGCGCCACCACCCTGTCACTCAACAACAACAGCAACGCTGCTCCTCAGCTGAATTCAACATCAAAAATCAGGCTTATCTGGTATCTCTCTGCAGCAGTCGAGCAGACATCCGACAATTTCCATCTGGGCCACCCAACCACCCGCGTCTCGAATTCCATCCCGTCCCACTACTGCCACTCCACCCCACCACTCCGATCTTGGAGGCCACGTCTTGCCGCTGCGACCGCCAGCCTGTAACTGCCCAAAGGCATATCAATCTGTACCAACCAGAGCGCACTCTTCGCCTGTGTGATTTTCCCATCTTGGCCACGGATTGGCTGGATTGCGGGGTGCATCTGCATCCTCTTCTCTGAAAACACTTCCGCCCGTCGCCAATTGCATTATACCTGTCGCTGCCCTTGTACTGCCGCCCTTGGCACCAGCAGATCAAACTCGACATCAGGAAACACGCTTTTCCTCCTTTTGGCCTCTGCCCCCGCGCAGACCAGTTCACTGCTGCAACTTGGACGGTCGGGTACTCGTCGAGACCCAGTCTTGGAAAAGCTGGTTCCCCAGCACGGTCCGTGAGAAATTGATTTGGGTAGTCTGGGAATCTGAAGAGCTTGGAACACTGCTTTGAGGACCACCCCCCTCCCTTTCCCATACCACCTCCAAAGGCAATCTGCCTCGTCGCTCATTCACCAGTGGTTATGGACAGCAATCTATGGAGTCGCCGCACCAAGTATGTCATCTCCACTCCCTTTCGGCATGGCGGTTATACTGACTAGTGTCTGTGATCTCCAGCACCAGCAAACTCTCCCTTGCCACCCCAGGCTCCGGCCAAGGGGACCGATCTTCCTCCTTCTCCAAGCGATTTGGCGGTGACAGCTCGTCACACGGGGGCAAAAACCCTTTCAACCCCGTACCAGCCTCAGCAGGCGGGGGCCTCGCCTCTCCTGGTGGCGCATCCTTCGGACTCGGCACTGGCGCCTTCTCCGCCTTTGGGTCCTCCAAGACCCCCAAGTCGCCTGGAAATCCTTTCGACCTGGCCCTGAAGACCCCCGGCGCCGACAAGATGCCGAGAGACGGCGCCAATGGGGGTGCATCCAAGGCCGGCGCAGACAGTACCGACAAACCAGCCGCAGCGGCCGGTGCTGGCGGCGCGGTCAAGAGCGGGAAGAATGGCGACCCAACAGCCCAGCACCCGCTACGGAGCAGCTGGGCCTTCTGGTTCCGACCACCAATCCCGAAGAACGTGTCGATCCCGTACGAGGAAACCGTCCATGGCATGGCCGAGGTCGCAACCGCCGAGCAGTTCTGGGCCGTCTATCGGCACCTGGGCCGCCCCTCGGCCCTGTCCCCAGTCTCCGACTACCATATCTTCAAGAAGGGCATCCGGCCTATATGGGAAGATGACGAGAACAGGAAGGGGGGTAAGTGGGTTGTGCGCCTCAAGAAGGGTGTTGCCGATCGGTACTGGGAGAAGCTTATGATGGCGTTGATTGGGGATCAGTTCGGCGATGCTGGCGAGGAGATTTGTGGCGCTGTCGTGAGTGTCCGAAATGGTGAGGATATTATCAGCATCTGGACGGCCACCAGTCAGGGCAAGGTCCTCAGGATCAGGTAAGTTTCCAGAGCCATGAGGTGGGCCGGTCAAAAAATACGTCGTGTCATGCTAAACATTTTTTCTTTAGGGAAATCTTCAAGCGTGTTCTAGAGTTCCCGTCCAACACCAAGATCGAGTGGAAGGTGCATGAGGACAGCATCCAGCAGCGCATCACGATTGAGGAGTCTCGCAAGGAGAAAGCCAATCAGCACAGGAAGCCCCAGAACCAACGACAGCACCAAGGGAATAACAACAACGACCCGGCCCAGGCCTCCCAGGTGTCATAGTGCACACCTGTCCGAGCGCCAATCCCGCGACGTTCGTCACCTCCGGCTATTTGGGACCGCGCTCAGCGGCTGCGAATGGTCAAGACCTCCGACGGGACGCAACGAGACCTTGAGAGCATAGAAGAGGCCGGAGGAATAATAGACCTCGAACGAGCGCGACCTGCCTACAGCTTGACCGCTGAGGCGGCCAAGAAGTCACGGACACCTCCTGAGACTGATAGTGATTCGGGACTGTGTGATTCGGGAGGTCCTGACTGTACGCCTCCCGAGACTGTTAGCGTTTTGGGAGATTCTGATTAGCAGGTGCTCGCTACTTGTCTGTAGCGATGCCAGCGATAGCATTGCTATCGATCGACCTGGATGTATCGAGTTGCAATCACCACTGGATTTCAGGGGCCTTTGGGGTCCCCCACAATGGATCTTCCTGTTGGATGATGGGTGCCGTTATATGTGTCTTCTCATAGGGATTTTGGTGAGCTGCGTTCAGACATGTTCATGTGGGATGAATCGGTTCCAGTACATAGTCACCCACCTGGTCTCCTGTGGAATACACTCCTACCGAGCGTCTTGCTTTTAGCGACATACATCACGTCTTGTGTGCGACATTGTCTATGATCCTTGGCACATACATGGTGATCTAGAACGCCCTCAAAAAGGGCCGTTCGGCTTTTGTTTGTTGTTTTATGTTACCTCGTCAAAGATGCCAGAGCGCGCGCTACTCGACAAAACGCCGCCTGGATCCTTACGCCCTGCCCTTCCCCTTCCCGCCAGGCTCCCTCCTCCTCTCCCACACCTGCAGGTATGACTCCCCCATGCACAGCAGCTCCCGCTGGATCTTGTCGACGAACAGGTCCTGGCACACGACCCACTCGCCGCGGGCCTTGTCGAGCAGCTGCACCTTCCACGTCTTGCGCTCCTCCCCGGTGTCCGCGACGTCCTCCCGCAGCCGCACGGCCTCGTGCACCACGTTAGCCACGAGGTCGTACCAGATGGGCTCGCCGGGCGGGTGCACGGTCGGGTCCGCCTCGACGTACGGGGAGACGTCGAGGTCGCGCGCGTCGAAGGTCACGATGGTGGGGTTGCGCTCCGACACGAACTTGTTCTGGCTGAAGCGCTTGATGTGGAAGACCAGGTACGGGGGCAGCGGGTGCATGAGCCGGTAGCGGCGCCGGTGCGCCAGGTGCTCCTGCGCCGAGCGGCCGTCGTACTTGGCGAGGACCGTCGTCAGCGGGACCTGCGGGATGATGTTGCGCTGCTGCTCGTCCTGGAAGAGCGGCGCCGCGGGCAGGTCGAGCGTGAGCAAGAGGAAGCGGCTGACGTCGACCTTGACCTCGGCGGCCTCCTCGAAGCGCAGGCGGTCGCCGACGTCCGCCTTGGCGGTGATGGCCTGCGACTCGACCTTGAGCTTGCCCTGGAACACCCGCTGCACCATGCTCGAGCCGGGCTTCGTCCTGCTGCCGCCGAGGCCGAGGTGGAGGTTGTTGAGGAACCACGAGAGGAACTCGACGGGGTCTGACTGCTGCGTCAGCGTGAAGCGCTTGTTGGAGCGCAGGGAGATCTCCTGGAGCAGCTCGTGCGGGCTGACGTGGGACTTGAAGGCGCGCGGGTTCCAGATCTTGCGGAACAGGATGCTCGTCCTCTTGGCCAGCTCCGACTTGCTCCCGCTGAAGTCCTCCAGCAGGAAGAAGTTGCGCAGCGGCGGAACGTGCGACAGCGCCTGCACCACGACGTTGAGGTAGTCGTTCTCCTTGATGTTGTTCATGCCCACGAACCCAGGCACGTACTCGCGCCCGCCTATCGTCAGGCTCGTCCGCGGCTTGCGGTCTATCCCCGCGACCTCCGCCTTGGTGTACCGCGGGTCCGACACGTACTTGATGTCGTCCAGGCTCCTGCTCTTGACCTCGTAGCCCTCGGGCAGCACGTACACCTTCTGCGTCTCCATGTTGATGAACACGTGGTGGTTCTCCTCCAGCGCGTGGAAGTAGGCGTGCGACTTGGGGCCCCGCCCCTGGAAGTACTTCCCGCACACCAGGCACGCGTACACGTTGATGTTGGACAGCGAGATGCTGCACAGCTTCTCGAAGTCGAAGTCCAGCGCGCCGCGGTCGATCGTGTCCAGGTACAGGTCGTCGTAGCCCGCCGTGGGCGCGGACTGGCGGATCGGCGCCTTCTCCTCGGGGAGGTCGTCGAGGTCTGAGTACGCGTCTCCATCGTCATCCTCCTCGTCGCGGCCGTTCGCCCTCGCACTCGTGCCGTTCTCGCGCAGCGTGTTTGTATTTGTGCTGCTGCCGTCCTGCTCTTGGTCAGCGGCAGGGCTGCTGTCTGGCTCGCCTATCCGTGATTTCTTGGAGGCGGGTGAGTCTGCGTTGAGGGCCTCCTCGAGGGCCTCAGAGGCCAGTCGTTTGGACATTCTGATAGTTGTGACTTGCTGGTGTAGGTCTGAAGCTGGTAACACGGGTACGACGTCGAGGGTTCGAGGATAGGGCGCAGCGCAGTGTGTGTGGCGGTGGTTAAGCGGCGTGAAGTTGTTTGCTTGGTGTTGGACTGAATTTCTGGATGTCAAGTTCATTGCTGCATTGACGCCCCACTTCCCGCTGTTCACACTACTAGTACCATAGCTTCCCGTCTCTGGCACTTCAACCTTAACATCGTGCATGTACCACAGTGTTCGGCAAGTCCCTTTCTTTTTTTTTTTCTTTTTCTTTTGCCTTGAGATCCTATGCTCATTTTTCATTTTCTTTGTTCCTTTGAGCTTACTAGGTCTCTGCTTTGATGGGGATCGGCAGATGTGTCAGTGATTCTTGGATGCTTGCCACCTCTTTGATCTCGGACCTCTGCTCAAGTATTGACATGACGAGTTGGTGATTTCATATGTATCTACTCTATAAATACATAATTATCTCGTACTTGAGCTGTCTTCAGTCCAATAAAGGCCATAAACAAAACTCTAGAAAGCAGTACCGCACCATCGAGTCGAGCCCCTGCTGCCTCTGAAGCCTTCTACATGAGACTCACAGGAACAAGTAATGGGAACGTTTATGGAGACACTCCGTATTCTCCGTACAGCTAAGAGGATAAGACAAATTCGATACTCTAGTCCAGCGTGGTATCAATTGCAGCCCATCGATCCTTCGTGTCATCTCAAGATGCTGCATCCAACATCAGAACATCTGCGGACTCGCCGTTCATCCCGGCCGGTCCCTCGAGCGTCGGCGCCAGGTTTTCCATCTCCTGCAATGTGTACTCCACCAGGTAGCTCTCGTCTACCAGCTCCTCCATGCGCTTGTAGTGCCTTTCCGTGTAAACCTTCAGGGCATTGAGCACCTCCTTCAAGCTCTTCTGGCCTCTCGCGCCCTTGACCGACAGGTTCGAGAACTTCGAGGCGGGATAGCTCCTGATCAGGGTCCACAGGATCCGCTGCGCCACGGGTGCAGTCCTTGCGTTTGTGTTCCAGTCGCGCAGGCGTAGCAAGAGCAGGAATATCTGTTCATCGGAGAGTGTGGCGAGAACTTCGTCTACCGCCTTCAGGCCGCACAAGCTGCCCTCGTCGGACTTTTTGGTCGTCACCACGGAGGTAAAAAGGTTGAGCAAGCGGCCTGGGTGGTTCAGCTGTAGTGCGAGCGCGATGGCGTCTCGGTATGCACCCGTGTGCATGTAGTTCTCGAGCTGTTGTTCCTGCTCCACCAGCTTGGTGGCGGCCTCAGCTGCCGCCGCCTGCGTCTCGGACGATGTATCTTTCCAGAAGGTGACTGTCGAGTCTGCGCTTCCTGAGACAATCATGTTCGTCTCGGGGTGGACGGTTAGTGCCCACACTCGATCCTCGTGGTTGTCCAGTGTAGTCTCTGTCTCGCCACTGTTTGCATCCCAGACCTTGACGAGACCGTCTCCCGCGGCGCTGGCAAACTGTACCCTCTTCGACTTGTCGCCCTCTGCGTATTGCTTGAGCCATGCTACTTTGAGAATGCTGTTTGAATGTCCTTCGAAGGTCCTGAGGCAGGCGTAATCCGACAAACTCCATATCTTGATCGTCTTGTCACCAGAGCCGGTCAAAACGAGGCCCTTTCCTGCTATTGCTCCCTTGTCGCCGTGTATCACTGGTGTGTTGGCCGGTGCAAACCTTACTGACCACACACCTCTCTTGTGGCCCCGAAGGATGCCCTGCACCTCGCCTTCGGCCACAGACCAGACCTTCACCGTCTTATCCTGGGAGGCCGATGCAAAGAGCTGGCCTGTGGGGTTGACATCAACAGCGTTGATATCCTTCTCGTGCGCTTTCCTAGTGAAGATAGCCTTTGCCTTCTTCTGGGCCTGGCGGGGTATCTCCCATTTCTTAACAGTCAAGTCCTGAGATCCCGTCACCAAGAATGGCGGCGGGTTGTTCACCGGGTCTTGGTATGCTGCGGACGATTCTTGAGGGACAGTCTTCGGGAGGCCAATGGCGCCCAGCGTCTCCGCATGACCCGTGAAGGTCGCCCAGCAAGTGAAGCTGTTGTCCTTCGGGTCTATCCGCCACAGCCGGGCTGTATTGTCCTTTGCTCCTGTTGCGATCCAGTGACCAGACCAGTCGACGTCGAGCGTGATCACAGTATCGTCATGACCCTTCAGAAGACCGATGTCCTGGCCGAAGTACTTTCCTGAGCCTGTGATCCCTGTTGCTTCGCCAGTCGGCTCCGTCACAGATACCAATCGCACCTCTTCCAGGTTCGTAGCTAGTGCCATTATCGAGCGGTCCGGTGATAGATATACAAGGTCGATGATCTCATCGTGGGTGCCGGATATTCTCCTCACTGGTTCGAGTGCTGGTAGCTCCGGTAGCGTGAGCGAGTCGCGCATCGAGGGAATTTGGTAGAAAACGAGTGTGTGATCCACCTGGATGGTGAGCAACAGGTTCTTTTCGGCACATAAGAAAGCGCCAACTATTGAGTCTGTCTCGGCCTTCGCAGCCTGCTCTGTGGTGATCTCACGGCCTGTGTCTGTTTCCCACAGCCTCACGTGGCCATTAGCACCCGCCGTGTACGTCAGTCTGCCATCTTCCAAGAAGCCCGCGGCCTCTATAGTTTCAAGCGTTGGTATAACCTTCCTAGGGTCCCACGACTTGGCGTCCCACCAGATCATGGTCTTGTCCCGACTCGCCGTGACCAGTGCATGTTGCGAGGCAGAGTAGTCCAATCCTTGAACGTCCGAGACATGCGACTCGAGATCCGCAACAACGGCGCGCTTGTGCAAGTCCCACACCCTGACCTTACCGTCCTGGCTCCCGGAGGCCAGGCGGAATCTAATCGTCGCATCGTCTTTGGTGTCGTCAGCCACGTCGCTTTTCCTCTTAGCCTTCTTACTCTTCTTGCCGGGTGCCTGTTCCTCGCCCAGCCGCCCCGAGGCAATCTCAAAGAAGTGCAGGGCTGACACGAGGACGCTGGGACCTCGAAATGTATGCGTGACGTAACCTCCGAGTATATCCCAGACTTTGATGTTGCCATCAGCCGCGCCAGTCGCCAGCAGAGTGCCTGTACGGTCGACCGCCAGCACGACCACAGGAGTGCCGTGCGGCTTGAGTGTGCGTAGTAGAGTGGTCTCGATCGTATCCTGCTCGTCGGAGAGTTTGAGGGAGTAGATGCGCATAGATAGAGACCGAGAGCAGACGATGAGATGCGAGGCGGAGGGTGTTACTAAGATCTCGTTAGCTATCGCGCCCGCTCAGACAGCCGTAAGAACGGAAACGTACAGGTCAATGTTGAGATAGTCTCATCGTCCTGAACAGGGGGTCACGTCAGTATTGAGTTCCGCCCGCCAGCCTGGGGCGCAATGGGTAGACGAACCCCTTCAATCTTTGCATACTGTCTGCCCGTCGCCAGATCCGTCAGGACGGCATCCTCCCCAAATGTCGTTGCCAAGATCCTGGCTCCATTATCAAGCGCCACGGACCCGCCCGTGAAGATGGGCTGGATCACCCGCTCAGGCTCGAAGGTCGTCTTGAACGGCGATCTGGTGGTCATGTTTGCGAGCGCGCAGAGAAGGAGTTGAGAGTTGAGGAAGGACGTCGGGTTCGACGAGTCAAATCTATGCAACTTTTTTGCAGTGATAAGAATAAGGTTATCTTAGCGGCGATCTGGAGGCAGGGCGTGGCAGGGGTTGCCACGGTTCCCTTCCTCTCGGGCATTAGGCCTTAGGTGACCATGGGTGACCCACCCGTGCTACGTGCGATATGCAAAGACAACTTCAACTTTCCCCAGGCGAAGAGCTTCCCCAGATCCCACGGACCAAGTAGTACACACGGACATACAAAATAGTCAGGCAGGAAATAGTGGGGAATGGAGCATTGTTCTCTAGTACCTCGGATTCAAATCCAGGACACAGGTCGATCAGATCATGCACTGAAGCAAGGCTCCAACATGTGTTCCTGCGGGTAGGAAACACCAAGCTGTCGAAGTGGGATTGAGACTACTTTTTGCACAATCAGTTCTCCTGATTCTTGGCCTGACACTGTGCCCTGTCGTCCCCGCCCAGCGTTCTATTCCTCTCGTGGGTCAGCGCCGAGTATGCTTGACTACAATAGTAGTGGCGGGCAGGAGTACACTAACAAAGGCATGTCAGCTGGCACTATACAGACACTTCGCGTCCTGACGCAAGCGTTTCTCAGCTGGTTGGTGCCGCAAAGGCCCATGTTTAGCTTTTCTATTCCTGTGTTGATGGCTCGTCAGACGAGTGTGCCGGAACGGGCGAGTTCGTGCTGTCCTCGATCGTGCCCCGCCCGGCGCAGAATGACGAGACGTAGTCGACGGACTTTGTGAGCGGTTGTCGAATATAGGTACTTCCTCGTAGTACCTAAACAGGTTTTGAGATGTCTTGCTAGCAACTGGAGTACCATAGAAGTTGTTAGACTTGTTGATTCTAGATATACTACATTGTGATGGGTTGCATGTGTCCTCACTCAAGAGAGTTCCCGAGACTCTGCACTTCTCGTTCAAGAGCTAGAACAACATAAGCCAGCGAAGCAACGGTATTCAGTGAGGATGAGTATCCTATTGATTTGAGTTTCCATTCCTAATCCCGAGTGTTCTATTGGTGTGCGTTTCCAGTTCTAATCCCAAGTCTCCTGTCGGTCTGAGTTTCCATTCCCAATCACGCTTTTTTTTTTTTGATACATATAGTTCGATGTTTCTACCTCCCAACTCCAGGAGAGCATAATATGCGGGCAAGTTTTCAAGACTCGCAAAGGAAATCCTTACTCCATCTTCTCCTAAGGAGAGACTTCTCCCTTCCTCAGGAGGCTCCCCAATGACCTATGAGCAAACAGAGCTTCATGTCGATCCTTATCAGCAACTCCAAAGACGTGGGCCCAGGGGCAGCCTGACAGGTGAATATGTACAGGCCATGGCTCTTCACTCAACGGCACATATAAGACTGTGGTCCTTGCCATGTAGTCCGTCTGTGCGCAGAGCCATCTCACGGGCAGACCCAAGTGCAAGATGATATCTCAAGCCACCCTCATACTGCAGCAATGATGACGCCCCCAGGCGTGAATGACAGTGTTCGAGTGCATAGACTCCCATGTCCTGAACCTGACACAATTTGCGTTTATCGCGTCATCCTCCTTTGCTGACAGTTGACAAGGGAAGTTCGATTCTTTCGGGTGCCAGCTCTGCGAGTTCGAGGTGCTGCATCTTGGGCTCGGGGTCCAGTAAGACCTGCGGTCGGGAGAGGGTGTGTTCCTGCTAGTGCTGGCGCAGGCTCTCCTTGCCTTCGTAGATGGTCGCAAAGGTCTCGGACTCGAGGATGGTATGCTCTCAGTCGGAGAGCTTTGACCAGATGAGTCCGGCAGCGGGAATCTCGTGTGCTTTCGAGAAACCGTGAGCTCCTTGGTGGAGCCGTACAAGACTTGCTCGATGGTACTGTCAGCGAGTGCCGAGACCTGGCCGTCCTCGCTCATGAGATGGGTCGTGACCCGCGGCCTAGCCTGATCGTCACACCAGACTTCATCGTCGAAGGGTATCAGGCCCCTCCAAACAACCTTACCGAAGCGGGCTGACCTCGGAGGATCTGCCGCCGCAACTGCTTGCCTCGCGAGCCCGTCAAGGCTGTGCGGTCTATGAGCGGGTGCCTAGCATCTGGGTCCAGTCGCCGGCCTTCTCGCTCGTCACCTCCCACTTCTTGTTGACGGTGATCTCGGGGCCGCTGCTGTCGCCGCCCTTCAGCTCCCAGACGCTGTCGTCCGTGTCGGTCTCCTTCGGGGGCACGATGCCCTCCGCGGGCGCGGTCGCCGAGATCCGCGCCGTGTGCATGACCTTGTCCGCGCGCAGCTTCAGCTTCCTGGCGTGCTCCGGGTCGTACTGGTGCGTCCGCAGCTCGTTGCCCGCGACCATGACCCTCGAGACCGGCTTCCGCCGCTTGCTGATGCTCAGCAGGGGCTTGAGCAGCGGCACGCAGGAGAGCGTCACGGCCATGCTCGGCTCGATGCCGGTGAGGACGTTCGCGGTGGGGAGCGTCCACGTGAGGTCCGACCAGACCAGCCTCAGCAGGAAGGGGAGGCGGACGATGCTGATAACGCTAGTCCTTTTTAGGGGGTGAGTATAGAGTATTGTGGTATGGCGTGGTGTAAGTGCAGAGGGCGCTTTAAACTTACAGAAAGCCGAGGGCGAACACGATGATCAGGCCGATTTTGGACTCGTTCGGCAGCCGGAGGCGGTATAGATGCGGCAGTGGAAGACCAAAAACAATGAAGTCTGTCACCAAGTTGATCACCCCGCTGACGAAATAGTACGCGACTTGGTTCCCACAGTGGCTGCCCTGAATCGGCTGCCAGTTCTGGGAGACCGGTGTGCAGATGAACACCGCACCAAGGGTGCTGGCGATAGGCCACAGGAGTACAACAACAGTGGTTATCTTAGAAGCGACGGCTACGTACGAGTCCCGGAAGAGCTTGATGTAGAGCAGCAAGATCGAGGTCTTGGACAGGCTCACGCTGAACGACCACAGGATCTCGAAGGAGAACAGGATCCTCAGCAGGGTGGTGATGGGCCCCTCGCCATACTCGGCCACAATCTCGCTCTCGTGTGCATATCCCGTCCCGCCGTGGAAAACGCCCGCAATTGAGGCGGCGTGGTAGCCGATGCTAGACAGCGTTAGGAGTCAGCCATCAACCACTCAATTAGCAAGTCGTCTCGGAAAGGGCAGGTTATGGGATCTCTCTATCTCTCTCTCTCTCTTCGACAGAGCTCGGTCGGGTCTCGAATCGAGCGCGGGACGAGGCGAGTAGGCGTCCGATCAAGCGCGGGCTTGAAGAGGTAGAAGCCCTGCGCAGGAAGAAGGCAGTCCGTGGGGAAGATAGACTCCAGGATCCATCCAGGCAGAGAACCGGATTCCGGGAGGGGGAAGACAGGAACTCCCTGAGACGTACGCAAAGACGGTCGCCACCGCTGCGCAGTAGTCGCTCGCAGTCAGGGGCCGGTGTGCGAGGCGCTGTGAGACGATGCGGAGGGCGACGGCGACGGTAGGCAGGATGCTGAATACGGTGGCAGAACCGATCAGAATCCTCTGGCGGGAGCTGATTATGGGGAAGGTGACGCCCATATTGGCTCCGGCCGCTCATGGACGAGCGTGTTTCAATGGGTGAGGTTGATTGTCGGCCGCTGGATCGGAGAGACGCCTCGTGAATGACGTCCCCTTAGCCATTGAATACATGTGGCTATTTCTCATCGGCCCAACGACGACAGTCTGAGGTTTGTCCTCCGAGAGCGAGGGACCTATGAAAGCCATGGTGGAAGGGGAATTAGGTTTGACGGGGCATGACACGGCGTCCCCCTCGTCGACTTGGAACCTCCGAACCCACAGAGCCCCGAGATTCGCAAGACCAGGGCTCCTTCACCAATCACTTCCACAAGAGGCTAAGCTGGTGGAGTCCAGGCAGCTCTATGCCGGGTGAGCAGGTACCGGTTATGCAGGTCTACCAGGGGATCACCACAGAGCCCCTATCAGCACTACGAGAGGCTGGCCTGGCCCCATCTCGCCAACCGTAGGTTCAACGATAGTGGATGTGGGCACTACAGGTTGGATACTCAGCCACTGTGTACCTCCGGGGTCTCATCTCATACTGCGGATCATTCATATTTTCCGAAGCCTCGATGATGATCTGCGACAAGAAGGTGAGCACTGGTGCGACGATGTCTCTGGCTTAAGCTAGAGATATGAACACATGACCGTCGTCATTAGGACCAAGAGTCACAAGGGGAAGAAAAAAATGGAAATACAAGCATCGTGACATCCACGCCTCGCTCCAAATGCACCATATACCCTCGCCAGCGCTATGTGACTACGACCCCTGGCAACTCCTGTGCCATGCTCAATTTGGGACCCTCGGCATCACAAAGCAGGTCGTGCCCTGGTTCCCGCATGACCCTCCCTCCCCAGCTGTTCCTGTACTAAGACCGGGAACGAACATCGCCTTGTCTGAGAGCCACAGCGCAGTATCCGCAGGGCGACGCAAACCTGGTCGTGCCGCGGCCGTGGAGGAGCTCCGCCCTCGGCATGTCGACGCGATCCTTATCATCGAAACTGCTCGGGCACCCCTACTTCTCAGCTACGGACCCATGGTTTACAGAGCCGTGGTAGGGACCTTTCCTATCTGTATCCCTCACCAGTCAGCCGAGAGCATTCAACCCTAAATAAACTTAGGACGGGACGGGGCGATAGAAGGCTGGCCAAACGGAGCGCCAGGAGTGTGTGTGTGAGAGAGAAAAGAGGCACGGCTTTCATTTCTGCCTTCCTTCCCCCCCCCCCAGGAGCTGGGCAACAAATCGAGATGAACATAGGTGATCCATACCGAGCCCACCGGCCACATTCGGCGGCGAATAGGGCGCGACCCGTCCCCGCGCGAGACAGCAGTAGCAGACTGCCGCGGGAAGCGCGAGAAAGACGGCCATCACGACAGGGAAGAAGACGGCGTAGAACATGAAGCGCTGCGGGACGGCGCCATCATAGGTCCTCCAGTTCGTCGTCTCGGCGTCTGCGGCGACTGCTGCGGCGGACATCTCGGGCGGGCGGCGCGCTCTGGTAGCAGGAACAGGAAGAATCCAACGAGTCGTTGTCTCGGTGCACCCCGGCGATCGTGAGGACTCGACAAGGGGCGCTAGCGGGGTGAGTCGACCAGGTGTCGTCGGTGTCGCCGAGCCGGTGGTGTTGCTGTTGAGCGGGAGTTCTACAGCGCAAGCGCGTGGTCGAATGCAAAGACAGTGGTCAACGCTGTCGTGTCGTCGAGAGAAGGAAGCCTGGATATACAACGAAGTGAAAGCAGCGATGCGAAGGCGGCGGGCGAAGCTGTCAAAAAGGCAGCAGGTGGGATCCAAATCACCCCATGGGCCGATTCAATTCAGGCCTTGTGCAGTGGTCCCTAAATCAGCGGGAAACGCTGCGCGCACGCCCCACCGTGAAACAGGGAGAAGACCAAACAAGAGTGACAGGACCGTGGAGCCTGCACTGATTGGCCACCACGTACCCAGCGGTATGGCTCACTTTGTGGCCACCCCCGTAATCCTGGGGTGTGCGATGGAGCCGCACAGCCGAGCTGGCAATCTAAGACCACACCACTGTCGACCAGATGGGCCGTTGTCTAGGATCACTTCGTTTCAGAAAGCGCAAAGGGGCCGCAGGAGGATTGGCAGCCGGGAAACAACACCAGAAATCGACATCGTGATGATAAACATTTCTCGAGGTCCACGTCGGACTCGTCGAACCTTGGAACCGCAGAGACATGCAGAACTCGGACCGAATGACGGTCATTGGGAGGATGGGTGGTCCACTGGTATGGCATATGACTTCGTCTGTTCGGCGGGATCCACTAATATATGTGAGGCGGACCGCTACCTCGATTGGCGAGTACCACGTGTAGGAGTCTTGGGGTCCTCACCCTCAACGATCTGCTTTCCCATTCTGCCTAGGCTATGCCTCACCGCGAGCGAGAGCCGAGGCCAGTGACGGCGATCGTATTCTGCGCGTTGTATAGCCCAGCACGGACCAGCCCCTAGGCGCTCATCAGGAAGTCCCACAGCGCCTCCTTCTCCACATACTCGTGGTGGATGATATTCACCAACCACAGCTTGCCCTTCAAGCTTTCCAGCAGCTTCGAGCTATCGGAACCCTTGCCGTACACCTGCGCCCACTCGCTCCAGATGCCAAAGGCTTCCTCCGCCCACGCGCGGAAGCTGACCTCCTCAATGATAGTCGGCGTGATAATCTCCTTGCCGGGGAACACGCCCCACGTCACGGCATTAGTACTGGCCTCCTTGACCTCGTGCGTCAGTCCGCCGCTAGAGTCGGACGAGACGAATTCGCCCTCGGCGTTGGCCGCGTAGAACCACACGCTGTTCTTCATCTCGGGCTTACAGAGCTTCTCGTGCAGGCGCTTCCAGTCGTCCGTCGGTATGAAGAACTCGACGAAGGCCTTCTGGAAGACAAAACCATTTGCTGGGCCCCAGCCGAACGTCGGGTCGGTAGATCGCAGGCCGTTCACGGCTGGCTGCGACGCGACGGTCCACCATCCGCGGGTATTCAAGCCGAGCAGCTGGTCCTTGATCGTTGCCGTCTCGGCGTTGAACTCTTCCTCGCTCCAGGGAATTGCTGACAGCTCGCTCTTCAAATGCCGAATGAACAAGTTGCTGATGTCCTCCGGTGTCTTGGGCTCCCCCCACAGCGTCTTAGCCTGGGTGACGCTCATATGTAGGCTAACACCGTACCCATCAATCTCACCGTAGGCTGGTGAGCGTGCATCTCCCCAACGGCCGTTAGGAAAGTCATCCCACGTGGCTTCACGGCCTAGCACACCCTCGCCCTCAGAGATGGCCAGTGTGTTAGCCCGGCTCTGGACGGGCTCGTAGGGCCGCGAGGCCTCCAGTTGCGTCGCTTCATACTCCGGGTTGGAGGGCGTGCGTTCACCCGAGATAATGACACGGTTTCGGGGCTCCGAAGACACGTGCGACTGTCTGCGGGAGGAATAGCCACCGGGGACCAGATGGTCTTGTGAGTGGTTAGAGCCGGAGCCGTTGACCGCGATCCTGGGGGCCGCAGGAAGGAGATCGTCAGCCACGGCCAGCTCGTCCTCGGAGTCGGGCGGTATCAAGTTCGTGCGTTCGAGTATGAATGAGACAGCCTTTTCCAGGTTGAGCGTGTAGAAATGGAACCCGTTGGGCCCTGGTGTCCTGCTCTTGATCTCGCGGACCTGCTCGACCAGCTCGCTGAGGATGTCGACACCGACCTGCTTGACCTTCTCATCGTCCTTCTTCACCTCGTCCAGCCGCGCCATCACGTCGTCGGGTATCCTCGCGTGGCTCAGCTTTGTTGTCCGCTTGATCATCTGGTAGTTCTGAATCGGCATCAGGCCCGGGATGATGATGATGTCCTTGAACGCGCCGCTAGGGTGCTCGCGCAACGTCCTCTCGAAACTGTCGTAGGCCTTGATGTCGAAGAACAGCTGCGTCATGATGAAGTCCGCGCCGGCCTGGATCTTCTCCACGAGCCAGGGCAGGTCACGATCCATGCTCTGGCCCTGGGGATGGCTCTCGTCTGCATGACCCTCCGGGTATGCAGCCACACCAACGCAGAAGTAATCGCCGTGGTTCCGCCTTATGTACCTGACCAGGTCCGCCGCCCAGTTGAACTCCTCGGAGCCGTCCAGATCCGCCTCTTCGTTCTCGTCCTTGTACTCAGCGCGGCGCGGCGGGTCCCCCCTGAGCGCCAGTATGTTCCTGATCCCGAGGGCCTTGGCGTCCTCCAGAGCCTTATCGATCTGCCGCCTGCTCATGTTGGTGCAGGTCAGGTGCAGGCACGTGGTCAGGCCCAGCTCGCGCTGGCAGATCTCGGCGAGCTCGAGGGACTTGTCTTCGGTGGAGCCGCCGGCGCCCCAGGTGACGTTGACGAAGGTGGGCTTGAGGGCGCGGGCCATGCGCTCGAGACGTGAGCGCAGGTTGGCGAAGCCCATGGCGGTCTTGGGAGGGAAGAACTCGAGGGAGAAGTAGCTGGCGTCTGGCGCCAGGGCCGCGATCTTGTCGGTGATTTTGTCCATTTTGAATGGACTGCGGCGGTGTACTTATGCCCGACTGGTAAAGGGCAGCGAGCAGTGTCGAGGAGTGCCGTAAAAGCTGGACTGCTCGGCCGCGAGGCGGGTAGTAGCAGGTATCGATAGTCAGGAGGACGTTGAGAGCTGGCCTGCCGTTGGGTGTCTGGAGTAGTGGGTTATGAGTTATGCAGGCTTTGAGACACACCCCTTGAGCGCGGCGTACAGAGAGAGCTAAGGTGACAGGACAGAACGTAGTCGATATTAAGGAGAAGATCAAAGCAGGAGGCTCATGGCGAGGTTCTGATCAATTCCCGTTCGCGCGATTGTCCCTCTAGCTACAAGAGTCATACATGGGGCTTCTTCCCGCCCCGCCGTCCCGCGATGTCGGAAACGAGGTGGGGGGCAAAATCTGTCTGCAAATCCAGATCCGAGGATTATCAATGTGCCGGCCAAGATCGCCCTCAAGATATGCCTGCGAACACTTGGTATTTTGATTTACGAAGAGCATGCATGTCTACAGATGTATTTCCATGGCAACGGAGCGATGAGCTGCCTAGGTGTGCTAAAATCTGCTAAAATGACAACATCCTGGGAGCAAATACCTGAGGGGCTTGCCTCTCAAAGCCACTCACGCATGCGCACGGGAAAAGCTGTGCTACTTAAAAACGAAGCATGCCGATGAAGAGGACTGCCAATCATTAGCCTCCACCCTGAAGGTAGAGTCGACGTTGCATACGAGATGGGAATCCTGCTCAGACAAGGTATTGATTGCCAAAGGATCTCTCGTCAGGCTCAACCACGTCTGCCCTCCCGGGCCCGACAGGCTGGGCGATCCGCTTACCAGATGATTGATAATGCATCATGGCAGGTGATTCGACGCATGAGGAGGAGAGCGTCACTTACGCCTTGCCGCCTCGGTCTCGATTGGCGTGCCTCGCCCACGACATCCAGCAGTTAGACGCTCTCAGCGCGCGAGACGCAATGTCTGTGTCCTCAGGTCGTCATCGCATCCTGGGAATGCCACGCAGATAGGGGCCCTCGTGATGACGGTTTTAGAACACTCTTGTTCGCTCTCGACCACGGATTCGGAACTGCCAGTAATGTGGAGGTGATTGCAATGCTGGCGGTGATTTGAGTATGTGGTCTGAAGGTTAGAGAAGAAGAGAAGGCCGGGTGCGCTCCCGCGCGGCGGGAAATTTTGAGCTAGGGGAAATTCTGCCGCTCTCGAAATTCTGACCGCCTTTCTTATCGGCCTCCCTTATCGGGCAACCCTGGGCTAGACGTCACCCCTGCCCGGACGGCTTCCTCCATACCGGAAGCCACTGGACGGGCACAACCTCATCTCTTCTCTTCTCCCGTCAACGAAGACGCCTCTGACGCCCACGCCGTCACACAGCTCCGCGACACTAGAGCCGCACCGCCACCGCTACCGCTCCCAGCGCGCCGCTGCGTTCTCACACCACAGACCGGACAAGACCGCATCAGCTCACCATTCCTCACCCACCACCGGCACCTCCTCCCCAGTCGCTCCCACGCCGTCAAGATGTCTGAACGCAAGGTCCTCACCAAGTACTACCCGCCCGACTTCGACCCGGCGCAGCTCACGCGCAAGAGCAAGGGGCCCAAGCCCGCGGGCCCGCGCGTGCAGACCGTCCGGCTCATGGCGCCCTTCTCCATGAAGTGCACGTCGTGCGGCGAGTACATCTACAAGGGGCGCAAGTTCAACGCGCGCAAGGAGACCCCCGAGGACGAGAAGTACCTCGGCATCCAGATCTTCCGCTTCTACATCCGCTGCACGCGCTGCTCCAGCGAGATCACCTTCAAGACCGACCCCAAGAACCAGGACTACACCTGCGAGCGCGGCGCCAAGCGCAACACCGAGCCATGGCGCCGGGGCGTCGATGAGCACGAGACCGACGAGCAGCGCCTCGACCGCCTGGAGATGGAGGAGGAGGAGCGCAACGCCATGGAGGAGCTCGAGGCCAAGACCGTCGACGCCAAGAGGGAGATGGCCGTCGCCGACGCGCTGGACGAGATCCGCACCCGGAACGCCCGCCTGGAGAGGGCGCACGGCGGGGGCCTCCTGGGCTCGGAGGCCGTCGTGATAGACGAGCAGAGGACGAAGGAGGATGAGGAGGACGCCGCCGCGTGGGCAAAGGCACAGGGCTTGCTAGAGGAGGCTATCATGGAGGAGGTAATCGAGGAGGACGGGACAACGTCGTCGAGTAGTGGGTCGATGGCGCCACCGCCGCCGCCAAAAAAGAAGGCGGAGGAGGCGCCCCCGGCCCCCAGCGTCAAGAGGAAAGCGGACGAGGAGCCGCCTGCGCCCAGTTTCAAGCGCCAGGTCAAGAAGAAGAAGGAAGTCCTGCTCCCTGGCATCAAAAAGAAATAGGTCGACTTAATACCAAATATTTCCGACTCGTGTGTGCAATTAGCCTCCGACTTAAAATCTTACAGCCGTAGGCGATCATCCTTTGGGTGATTATATTACAGGCGACTGCGTTATTACCGGGAACTATAGGTCCCAGGCCAATACCAGCAGTGCTCGCAACATATGCACGCGAAGCCTCAGAGCTGGTCCCTCGCTGCTACCCCCGTCTGCTACCGAATTCAGCCAGGCAACTCCTCAACGAGCGATGTGGGCTGGCCTCCGTCTCACACAAGGTTGGAGTGGTGTTTAGGCGGCTGGGGACTTCCCAGCCTGCAGACGACAGATTTCATGCCAGGCTAGTCCCGAAAGCTGAGCGAGAGCCAGCAAATCTTTTCTCCGTAAAGTCTGCCTGAATCTCGAACTTGGTAGGTAATAAAAAACCTGAAGTGAAAAAGGAAGTATATAACTCAAAAGATATATACAAATGCAACCAGGTCATGAGACGCCAGACCTCTGGTTTCGCGCCGGCGACTTTACCTACTGCGGCATATTCACTATCCCCCGAGTGGCCAGCAACTCTCAGCAGGAGCAGGCCTACGCCCAGTTGCTTCCTCCGCCGACTGTCCCACTAGGGCACGTCCTGCAGACTCCTTGTCCGAGGAGTATGACCAGACTTCAACTTTGAGGGTATTACCAACTTGGTCCGCAACGGCGCCATTCCCCACAAGCCTCGGGTTTAATACAGACAATAGTAAGGACTTGGCGTCAAGTTTATAAAGGGGGTTCTCGGGGTGGCAAAAACCGGTCGTGCTCGGCCATACCCATGCCCCTCACGCAAGTTCCAAAGCATCGATAGCAGGGCAGCGAGGAGGGGTTGGTGCTTCTTTTTGAGTATTGTCATTGCCGATCATAGCGGCCATATTATCACGTTGGCATGTCACAACGCACAGAGGGAGAGAGAGACAGGATCAGTTTCGTAGTCGTAACCGCATTGAGGATCCGTTGGAAGTGTATTCATCATGAGTGTTTATATGCTTCACATCTGCAAATCGTGTACGCCAGATGCCATGCCCAGTCCGGTCAGTCCTTGAACTCCTTTCCCGATGATGTGAATGCTTCGTAAATGGTTTTTTCGCTTCAGCCGAGCAACTCCTCCACCTTCTCCTCCCCAGCGCCGGGCAGCTGTGGGCCCCCGCCGGGGCGATGAGAAAGCATGCTACTGCGGCACGGTGGGCAGTAGCCTATGACCCGCTAGGGCCGGTTGTACGGGAGATATGTGTGTGCGTTCCCGTTTTTTGAAATGATGGAAAGGCCAGGTCGGATGGGCCCGTGTGCCTCCTTCACGCGTGTGTGTGTATTTGGTTCGTCAGCGCTTCCTCGTCGCTTGTGCTTGTGTTGTTACATTGCCGCCGTTGTCGACCGCAGCCGTAAGTTTAAGTTTTGAGATCTATGGGTGTCGTCCACGCCTCTCAGGTGTGCAGATACTCGTCCCCGCTCGAAGTGGAGTGGTTCACACCGTTGGGCATCGACGGCGTTGCGTGCGAGCCAGTGTTCCGCGACCGACGCTCTTGAGAACGCGACATGGCCTCCATCTGCCTCTTGGTGTGTTGGTGCATCGAGCGCATGTATGATCCGAGGTCTGATGGTGGTGGGGGCGAGTTGGGGAGGGAGATGAAGGACTCTTGAGAAGACGACATGCTGTTGGCGAGTAGAGGCATATAGGCTTTTGTGTGTGTGTGTGTGTGTGTGTGTGTGTTTGCGGTGCTAGTATCAACTTTGCCGAAGCAGACGATCGAATGTGTGACACCTGCTGGAGGAGGAGAAGGCTGGAGATCTGTCGGGGACTGATTCGTGTAATACCGCTGAGGATGAAGATAGAGTTCAGGAGCGACAGGAAAGTGTCCTGGACCGTCCGGGTCTTTATAAACCTAGTGGCCGAATCACTCGCCAGTGCTCGCTACCGACATGACGAGGCAGAGCGACACGAGGGAACTAGGTAAGACCTTGTGAGACGAGCGCAGGTCTGAGGACCCTGAGAGGGTACCAGAGAGCCCTGAGAGGGTACCAGAGGACCCTGAGAGGGTACCAGAGGACTCTTCCAGTACAGCCCGGCGTGGGTAGGCCAAGCCTGTTAGCGCTGCTACCTCCATCACCCGCCTGTCCTCTGCAGGCCGCGGGCAGGGTCCTCGCCTCCGTTGGCCGTATGCGTCAAGCTGCCTAACGCACCACCCACCGCCGGGGGGGGATGGCGTAAAGGAGCGGCGGGTGGCATGGTGATCGCCGCCACCCTGCAGGTCTGGGTGATGTAGCCTGTGTCCGCTCACAGTTCGAGAGTGGCCGACGGTGATGCAGCGTGCACGGGCTGGGCGCACCCTCGCAGGGCACGCTAGGCCAGCAGCGGGACTGATGTGCACCGCCGCCGCAAGGATGGTGCTTGGGAGGGCGAGGACCCTCTGCGAGAGCAAGACCCTGCAGATCCGTATGGGGGGACTGAGGTCATGGTCGATGTCAGCCTATCCAGCCAGCCCCCGGGTCCGTACCTAGCTCCAGAAATGGCGCGACCTGCATCGTCGTCCACCACCGGTGGAGGTGGATGGGGGCTCGTTGAGTTCTTGGTGGTTCCAGAACCACCACGCACGACAGACAGCCCCATCCAGAGACGACCAGAGGCTCTCCACCCGAGACAGGCCTCCTCGCCCTTGCGTACGGTGTGAGATACGCGAAGGCCCACAGAGCAGACAGGTGCCCACGGCCACCCGAACCCTGCTGTATCACTAACCACCCGAAATGCCTCGAGATCGGCATGGCCATCCCGCACCAAGTCTCGTCGTCGCATGATGTCATTGGCTGGATGAGTTTTCCGCAGGGCATCCGCAGGACGGCCTTCCGTATTGGTGAAGACGTGCTGCTGCCCGACGGTCCAGCACGATGCTAGCAGGGCAGGGTTCCCCTCTGGGTGGTCGCCGTGCTGTGGTTCTGTCCTCAGGACGAGGTCACCCGGCCCGGCCCTGACTGGCCGCGCGCCCGTTGATGCCCCCGTGGGCGGTCGAGCGCACGCCCGGTACCAGCGCCGCGTGAGATTCTTGGACGGGTGGTCTCCAGCTTGCTGCGCGAAAGTTGGCAGAAACTTGGCAGTGGGGGGTGGGCTGGCGGATGGGTTCTGGATGGGATGGGAATTCCTCGCAATCCCATATCGCGGGCGCACTTTCTGGTCAGAGGCTCCCGAGGCCTGGGCCCCCTGACTCGGCACTTGTGGACCCTGAGGAGTCTAGACCCGTGAGGGTATCGTGAGAGGGGGGGCTGTCAGCGACGGCCTTGTCCCTGGATTGCTGGATCCCCCCCCCCCTCTCCCTCACACGAGCTGGTGACGAGGGGGGCCAACCAGCTCCCGCCAGCGCGCCCCCCCTTCCCAGACACGATACGACGGGCGACGCCCTGGTACATCTGAACATCTGGCTACCTCTGGGCTGACGACGTCGTCGGGGCCGCTTGCAGAAGGGCGGTGCCCACGGGGAGTGGAAAAAGTTGACGACACACGGTCGCGCATGTCGTGCGCCTGGCGGCTGTGTGAGGTGAGGTCAGAAGTGATGACAGACGTCAATCGTGTGCCACCGTTTCCCCTGCAAGGACCGGCTAGTTACGTCATACTGGCCCCACGCGTGCGCACCTGCTGATTCGCCGGCGCTGCTGAGTCGTGCGCTCAAATCCGGGGGTGATGGAACTTGCTAGTCACTTTCGCGTGCTAGCGCCTCTGGCTCGCCTCGCTCACCTGCAGCCTGCATGTAGGGTCCCCTCTCGGGCAGGGGTGGCCCCTGTTTTCGCCTCAATCCTTTTCTCCCGCCGTGCTTCTCCCGTGGCACGGCGCCAGAACAACAGCCCATCTTATTCCCCGGTCTCAAGACGTCAGGTCTGACGATCTCGCGACCACCACCTGCAGCTACGTACTCTTACGTACTCTCACGTACTTGCAGCCCTCCAACTGCCCTCCTGTCTGGCTCTGGCCTACCGTGCTATCTCGCCGCCTCCCACGTTTTCGCCACACCACAGACAAGCCGTTCCAGTATACAGCAGTGGACCTTCTGCATGCTTATCGCTGCTCGACCCGTCCCGGTGGGTTAAATCATCTCGACGCTTCCAGGGCCTGTTGACAGGAACAGGCAGCGCAAGTCCAAAAGTCCAGCTCGCTCGACACGTGTGGTTCTGGGCTTACGAAGCCCACAGATCAGCCAAGGGTCCTGCAGAGCGCGTGAGATAAGCTTCTTCACTGTGTACAGCAACCCCATACTAGCACAGGCCGCTACTCTGGTACTATGGTACATACTAACGGGCCGGGTGTTGACGCTCCGTCATTCTTTGTCTGAGCCGTCCGCCCCTGTGCCCCTAAGTATTGAACGAAAGAAAGGACAATTTTCTCCCGGCACTAGCTAAAGGCCCACGAGGCTGAGAGATTCATCCCGTCCCACGTGATGACGTGACCAGAACCTCTCGATCTCCAGCCCTTGGGGCTTCACCTCGGGATCACAGCCTCGCCGTTGGTCTTTCCATCCCCTTCTCGGCAGCCTTGCTACGATCTCGAAAACACCATCTGGAGTATTCGAGCTTCGAGACCCCTACGTCCAGACCCACCCGGTCCTCCACGCCCGAGATGCCGCCGCCAGACCCCGGAAGAGGCAATGATGGGATTTTCCAGAATCCCATGGTCGTCGCCACCCGCGCTCTCCCTCGCCGTGTCTTTCGGGCCATGAGGTGCCGTGGGTGCCCTGAGGTCAGTTCTCCACCTTGTGACCATCTCCACAGGAGGCGTAGGGTCGTGCCGGTGCAATACCAACAGATGTTGAAACAGTGGCTGGGCACGACTGGGCACGACTGGGCACGACTGGGCAGGGCTGCTCTCGAAGTCAGCCGTCTAGTCACGAGCTTGCACCGGCAACACTCATTCCTACTGCCGGAATCATGCGCGAAAACATAAAAGTCTTCACGCTGCTCAGCTCCTCTTCCGTCAGCAGGGACCCTCAGATCTCTGTCGGGTCGAGACGTCAGCACTGCGGGCGGCAAATCTGATGATTGAAAGTAGGTGATCGTAACCACCGTGTCCCTCCTTTGCTTGGCTCGCCCCAAACCCCTCGTCAGAAATGACGTTCATCTCTAGGCCCTCGACGTCTTCCAGAAGGCGTAGCGTAGAGATCAACGAGATTAGGCTCGATGACGACGGTGCAGGGTGCGTCCTCCGACAACTATGCCATCGCAGGGAGTAGCGAGATCTCGACCCCGGCGCCTTACGTCGTTTCCCCGTATCCACCGCTTCTGTCCTTTCAACGCCTATGTCCATTTTGACGCAAGCGCAAGCAGAACCCCCCCCCCCGAGCAGGCAGGCAACATACAGCACACGTCCTCAGACATTAGTCGCAAGACGCCCGAGCAAGACAAATGACATTCCTGTCCCGAGAGCCGTGGCGCGAGGAACATGGCTGCGCCCCTTTAGTAGGATCGTCTCGAGGCATTGTCTGCGTGCCTGTCTGCGGAAGCTTCTCAGTAATTTTTAGGCGTCGGACAGAAGACATTGAGCTTCGTTAACCATGGCGGTATGGCGCTGGATAGTATCCCAGGAACGTGTTGTTCTGCTGAGGGACGATGTTCACTGACGTAGCCGCATGAGGAAGACCGATCTCGAGAAGGATCGTCCTCAGGATGGTCGCTTATTACAGCATCTCCGTTCACCTGCATGGATGATGCCACCGGGTTCATCGAAACACATCACCTCTATTGACTGTTCACGCCAGTGCGATGAGGAAATACAGCTCTCGACCTACGTCATTTGCCCCCCCCCCAAAAAAAAAACTTTCACACCCTTCCTCGAGGCAAATACGGACATTGGGACGAGAAGAGCGACTGGCCTGTGGGAAAGGAGTACGTCAGGTTGTGCAGTAGCATAATGGCACATGTGCCGCCCGAGCTAAATGACCCAGCCGTGTCCTGAGCTGGCATTCATTCTCTGGATGACCCCTGTGGTGGTGGCTGGAATGGGAAGGGTGAGGCTTTGGGCTTCCCAAGATTGTCCACAGTCAAGGAATGGCACATGGTTACGGCAATGCGGCGAGACCAGTCGTATTCAGTGATTCCGGTTCACCTTGTGCAATTCCCCTCCCATACCGCTCTTTGCCTTTTTTTTTTTTTTTTTTTTTTTTTCCCCTTCTTCTTTTGCCTTTGATGTACAATACAGTCGGTCAAATGGCTGCGAGCCCTATGGCACTGCTTCGAGGAAATCCGCAGCCTCCCAGGGCAGACTGAACCCAACTATCCACAGTCTGCTGGTGCACATACATGAAAATGGCATATTGGCACCTGCTTTCGGTATTTTCTTCATAAGGTTATTTGTGTGTGGAGAGCTTAATACGGAAGCGTAGCCTTCATGGTGTGATATTGAGACCCCGTGACTGAGACGACGCCAGCAATCATTTTCCCATCCTGAGACGGACCTTGGCCAAGACCAGAACTTGCACGAACCCTTTCTCCGCCATCAACTTTTAAGTACTTCCCACATTCAACTTGAGCAGCTTTGCCGCGTTCTTCCAGCGAATGCCCTCTAACTCTTCCTGGCTGACCATACCGCTCTCTTCCAGCTCCTCCAACCACTTGAGCCCATCCAGGCTCCTCGCGAACGGGTAGTCCACACTATACAGGATCCTATCCCGCTTGGTGTTCCGCAGGATGCAGGCCAGCGGGTCCAGGGCCCAGTTCCCGCTCGTCGTCAGCCAGAGGTTGCTGTCCCAGACCTTGCGGAACGACCGCTCCCTCCCCCACCTCGACGACACCCGCTCGATGCGCTGGAGCATGTAGGGGATCATCTCGCCCATGTGCCCGATGATGATCTTGAGCCGCGGGAACCGGTCGAAGACGCCCGCCGCGTAGAGCCGCAGGACGTGCATGGCGACGTCGCTGTGCCAGCCGAAGCCGAACGCGAGGATGGCCGTCGCCATAGGCTCTGGTACCGCGGCGGACCGGTACGCGCCGGCGAGCTGCTCGGACGGCCACGTCGGGTGGATGTAGATGGGGACGTCGAGCTCCACGGCGGCGGCCCACAGCGCGTCGAACGCCGGGCCGTCGTAGTAGACCCCGGCCTCGGTGTGGCTGTCGACCAGCGCGCCCACGAACCCCGCGGGGCCGGTGCACGTGCGGCGGAGCTCCGCCGCCGCCGCCGCCGGGTCGTCCATGGGCAGCTCCGCGAAGCCGGCGAACCGCGACGGGTGGGCGCGCACGGCCGCCGCGAGCTGGTCGTTGGCCGCCCGGCACTGCGCGGGGGACAGGTCGCCCGGCCCGTGGGAGATGACCTGCATCGTGACCTGCCCGGCGTCCATGTCCTGCAGGCGCTTGGGGCCAAGCTCGGTGAACCTGTCGAAGATCTCGGGTGTGGCCTTGAAGTCGGCGTTGCGGGTATGGGGGTTCTCGCAGGCGACCTCCGAGAGGAAGTGCTCCTCGAGGGTGATGATCGGCCTATTAGCTGAGGTCGACATCCTGACAACATTGTTGCGGAGGGGTGATTGGAAAAAGGACGCGGTTGTTACCTGCGGACGGATGCTCCGGATGAGAGCTCTCCGTAGCATGCCTTTGGAGAAAATGAAAGAGGATGAATTCCATCAAATTAAGATTTGGCTGTCGTGAGGGACCTGATGGCTTTATATGTATTGAGTATCCAAGGCGCTGTCGTCTGGCGCCTTTAGCTCCGGGCTGCCCGGCTCTTACCTCCGCGTACTGGGCGGCCCATCTGACCGGACTTCTACCGCATCAGGAAGTGTTTGCCCCGAGCGTTATTAGGTTTCGGGCGTAGGTATTGTCATTCTCCGGCAGGTGGGTCCCAACAATATATTAAGTCTTGAGGGGCAAGCAACCGACAAAGTTAAATTCAAGACGTACAGGACATCGAGTGCTTGATACGTACTACCTCGGTAACCCGGTAACTTATTAGAGATGCGAAAGAGTCGCCCCAGAGCGTCCCGCCATCTGCGTTTGCGAACTTTCTTTAGTGTTCAGGACAGTTGCTAGATCTGCACACCCATGATTTCAGAAGATCGCGCTATTGGCAAGTGGTTAGATATTGATCTCACCACTTGATTAGATCTTAAGCCGAGCCTATGGTCTAAAGGTTTGTGATGTTTGTGAGAGTGTGGTGCTAGAACGAGGGTTGATAAGGCATTGAATAAGAGTGAGGTTCAAACAGAGAGACCTGATAAAAGTGGCCCGCTCCCTATAATATGTCTTCACACATCAATTATTAAGCGGTTGTCGTAGAATCTCAATATATCTGATCTCGGTAGAGCTTGTATTATGGAATTATTCAATTAATGCTCTTAAATCGGCTTTCCCTAATACAGCTGCTCAAAGCAAATGATCTCGTAAATCACAGGTGCCTGGACTCTAGTCTTTGATATAACAAATGAATATCCAACCCTTTGGACGACACAATTCTCCAAAAGCCAAGCGATAGGGGAGGGATGGAGCTGAATAGTTATCAAGTCATACAAAATCGCACGTCACCACCATGCTATTCTGGGAAGCGATTGTTCTATCTCAGTATCCTAATTGTGCTGCTGGATTGTTCAAGACGCCAAGTCAGGGTCCTAGTTTTAGTGATTCACAGTCTACGCTGGCCTGCGGCTGTGTCACAAAAGATTTTACCTCTGTATATATGTCTATAAATTGCTCCCTTCTGGACCCTCAACATATCTATTCGGTCTCCTTCCTTCATGAAACAGCAATAACAACGTGCTAGACAGTCCAGTATATTTGCGTACCCAAAGGTCTCACTGCAGATAATAAGATCACTTCGACAAGCTATCATCATGGCCGGTCAGTCCACAGGCTGGCTTGAGCACTCAACATGGTACGACGAAGAATTCTTTGATGACCCTGGCAATACATCGCCAGGCCCAACACATAGCTTCACAACAGAGGCTGATTATTGTTACCACTCTGACGATGCACGCCAAGCTACCGGAACTCCATTGGCCACATCGTCGGCGAGCTTTGGCCGCAGAATTCCGGAATCTAGGCGGCATAATTCTGCTCGCGCAATACCCGAAACTCACTCTTATACGGAAGCATCCCCTTCGCGATCTGATCTGGCAGCACAGGCTGAATGTGGGGAACACACGCCTCCTTTTGGTTCACCACGGTCAAGATCTGAATCCTACGACTCCGCAGAGTTGGACGCCTTGCTCGACTCCGAGGCACACTTCCTCCGAACCCCCACGTCTGAAGAGCTGGAAGCTGAACTCGGTGATGAACACTTCACCCAAGCTTCGAGCACCGCAGGTGGCCATACCGAGATCGAACGAGGCCCGTATAGGACACGGAAGAGAGCACGGCGCTCTGAAAGCCCAACGGACCCTTATGCCACGGGTCTCCTTCCATCGACGTCGGGCTTCGAGTCTGACGTGATAATGTCGGCCCGGGATGAGCATCGTTCCAAGCGGCCGACCACGATAGGACCTCAAGACCATCTCGCGAGAGGAAGCCAGGCGCAACAGCCGATGGGCAGTTGGCCTCCTCCATCAACGTCAACTGAGATGACCAGCGCTCCTTCATATGCAGACTTTCCTGACCTTTCATTTACAGACTTTTCTGATCTTTCATTTACAGACTTTCCTGACCTCTCATTTGCAGACTTTCCTGAACTTTCATTTACAGACTTCTCTGATCCTTTCTATGCAGACTTGCCTGCTTCTCCATCTGCAGACTTCTCTGGTCCTTCATTTACAGACTTTCCAGCCGCTCCACTTACAGATTTTCCTGATCGTTCCCATGCAGCCTCCCACGACCCCGCAACGCCTTCAAGCACAGCGATGCGAACCGCGAGCGCGGACGCTCCTGCAGCGGCCGGCCAGCGCGAGCCGGTGCGCGAGCTGCCCGCGCTCCGCCCCAGGAACCTCTCGGGCGGGAACATCTCGGCGTACCGCTCGCACGGGCTTGGCTGGTCCGGGGAGGAGGACGACAAGGTGCGGCAGATATATCGCTATTGCGAGCTGGCCGGGTTAAAGACGCTGGACTGGCTCCAGGTCGCACATGTGCTGCCTGGCCGGTCCCTGGATAGCTACATCGACCGGAGAGACGAACTGAAGAGAGAGGGGACCATCGGATACGGAGTGCAGACTGGAGCCCTGCAGGTCCGCGACGGTGAGGACATCAGATGGGTGCCCTTCAGAGGCACGCCCCTCGCCCAGCAGGATCTACAGAGCACACACCCACGGGGGTCTCGCTGGACAACAGGCGAGCGCATTGCGCTGATCGAGTGGATGGCCGCCGGCTGGCGCCTTACCGATGTCGAGCATTGCCCCGAGCTCCGCGGGCGTGGTTACAGATCTTGCCAGGGCCAGTGGGCGCGCATGATGCAGGGGGAGGGCTGGGACTTGCGGGTTGCTTGGGATGCGTGGCTCCTGGCTTATGAGCGCGAGATTATGGAGGGTGGAGGGGACTGGATTAGACTTGCGCCGCCTCTCAACTGCTCTAGGCGTGCCTGCCTTTGGCGTCTGCACGAGCTGAAGTCGGAAGGGAACACCGGAGCGCGGTAGGAGGGAGGGGCTGGATCATGTCCAAAGTAGGTCCGAACGAATTAACATCTCAGCTTGCCTGCTTAGCTTTGCCAAATTGGCCAGAAGGGGGGTGGGGAGGGGACAATCAATACTAGACGAAGTAGGAGACGAAAGGGAGGCGTGGATTCTGGAAGATTAGGTGATAGACGTGAAAAACGTTTGTCATATGTAGTAAAGATGATACTTATAGAAGGTGTGTTGGGGGGGGATAAAGATAGATATGCCTTTGAGAGAGGTGGAAGAATACTCCCCGGGGCAGAGTAGTGAGGTCGTTGACCGCAGCAGCCAAGTCCACCAGATATCTAATTTAAGACCCATCAACTTGATACTCACCTAACTACACCGCAGCTCTGCTGATGGGCTCCTCGTACGAGCCCGTGCGCGGCGGTCATCTCATCCAGGGCGGTCGGTTAGTCGGCCGGTCGGCCGGTCGATACGAGCCTATCGAAGGCAACCTCGTCAGCACCCCTCCTGGTTTCTTTCCCGTCCCTGCCCAGGTGATGTTCGATCTCGTCGATCTGGCCCACACGAGGAGGGCCTGCTTGTTCCTGCCGGTGGTGCTGGGGATCGAGAATATGTTCTGTGCGATATAGGCCTGTATCTTTTGTGGGCTTGTCGGTGAACACCGCCCCCCCCCGGGACCGTCTCCCCTGGTATACACAGGTGAGTAGGTGAGCAAGCTCTACCCACAGGACCTGCCGAGCCCGTGGCTCGGGACAGCAGGTACTTGCTTGTTCCTCGCTAATGATAGAGCCGAGAGCAAGTACGCGGCGAGCAACGATGCCTGGATACTCTATATGGGACTTCACAGCGGCTCCCGCTCCCTCAACGAGTATGCGCATCAAGTAGACCTTGGGTCAGGACAAACCCCATCTCACCCATCACGAGGAGCCCTTGTCTCCGACGACTCCAGTACAGTATCCGCGCATATTCGTTCAGACAGGCGTCAGTGGTGTTGGGTCGACCTGAGCGAGCCCGGAGGTAGATAAACCTTGCGCAAGCACTTCAACTAGGGAGACTCGCATCTCACGGGGCCTGCAGGCGATTACAATATCATTATTATGTATCCATCTGTAGTTGGGGACCTGAGCACTGCTCGTCCAGTCAGTACATGCATTTTTCTTGGCCCCCATTCCCGTTTTCTGTATCCCGGAGACGGTCTCTCTCTCTCTCTCTCTCTCTCCCCCGTCCCGTTCCTCTCAGAGAAACTCAGATTGCTGTCTCGACCCCTAAACCAGTCCGGGGCTGTGCAGTCCTGCATGTAGAAATCACAGAGCGAGTGTTCCCAGATCCGCCTAGAGCGGCTCGCTGTTCAAAGATCTTGCCGAATCAGTGATTCTCGAAATCACACACAATACACTTTCCTTTCGTATCGCCAGGGTATATGCAAGAGCAATTTGGAGAGCTCAGTTGTCCAGACAAAATAGAGAAGATAATGTCACAGGCCCTAGGATACAACATCACCAGTTGATTTGCGTCACGCGCCTCTTCAGGTCCGGGCTCCCGGCGGGAAGGCCTCTGCTTCCGCACTTCAGAGTAGCCGTATGCTCGCGCAAGTCGAACTCGACAGCCGAGATCATGACGCGCTTGTTCTCCGGGACGACCTTCGGCGGGACTTTGGTGGCCAGGCTGACGGTGGATTCCCGTCGGGCATCCCACTTCGCATTGCCGCCGGGGCCTAGGTTGTTGCCGAAATCGATCGAACCGTTCGAATAACTGGATCGGGGCCGCGGGCTGCTGCCGTTTGTATACGCGGTCTGTGGGGACGGGCCGCTCGCTTCCGAGAATGAGCTTAACGGACTGCGGCCGGGGGTCGACATCGCCTGGTCGTCCTCCTCCTCTATATCCATGATCCATGAGCCGATCCGCGCCGTGAGCTCACTGTCCCACATGGCCTCTCTCCTCGAGCTGCTCCTCAGCAGCTGGATAGCCTGTCGCCTGATGAGCGGGCTTCGGCATTTCGTGGCCACGACATAAAGCGGTGGGACGATCCCCATGTCTGCGCTGAAGCTCGGCTTGATATGATTCGCCGTATACTCGTGCCCACCAAAGATATCTGCCCCGTGCAGCGTGTGATGCCGGCATATTCGGGGATCCGGGCATCGCTTTTCAGCGGCCCGCCGTTCTTCGTCGCCGACAACCTCCCGTCCAAGGTCGACGATCGTCTTGAAAGAATTCTGAAAGTTGTCGAAATGCCCTTCGCTGTCGGAGAAAGTCATCAAAAAGAGAACCTGCCCCATCAGCTGGGACATCTTGAGGACCGCTATCGCGGCTTTCTCCTGACTGCTCACACCGGGTGCGGACCTCGAGCAGAGGATATGATCGAAGGCCTCGGACCAGGACTCAATCTGGCCCTTGAACCCGAACCCGTATTGCTTCAGAGCAGCAGGTAAGACACCCATGGGCCCGTTCTGACTCGCGGTCGAGAAGAGGGTCTCCGTGAACCTGAACATCCTTTCACATAGCGTGTCCCAGGCGATTCGCGCTTCGTGCAGGGATGTGAACTGGTCGGGAATCGGGTCTTGGTGCAGGGATACAGGCGAGCCTCCCTCAGACTGGGGAGACGACGGATCCGTCGATGGCTGTATCAGCCGGATGACATACGGCTTCGGAAAGTGGAAGGCCATGTCGTATGATTTCGCCTGGATCGCCAACCGGGTAAACATCTGGATAATCTCATCCTCCACGGGCTCTTCTGGGCGAGACATGAACGCCCGCCGCCTCTGGGCGCGCAGTTGTTCCAGGAGGCTCAGCCCGGTCTGGATCTGCCTGATGGCCTGCTTGTGGTCGCCAATGAACGAGTCGAAACAGGCCAGCAAGACACTGGCCATGAGCCGCGTCCGGTTTGCGCTGCTATCCTGGCCGGCGACGCTGAGGAGTGAGTTGCACGCGCTGGAGTACGACTTCACGGCGACTTCCCAATGGCGAAACGCATTGTCGGTAGGGTCGGTACCAGGCCGCGGCGAAGTCGGGGGTGACTCGCAGTTCTTTTCTAGAGTCTTGTATAGTGCGCCCAGCGCGACCACGGCATGACGGATCGACGCTGCGGAGTGGCATTCCTGCAGGACAAGACGTGACCAGAACACCGAGTCGAAGTAGCCAGACAGCTCGCTCGCGGTATGGGACTGAAACAGCTGGAAGTAGAGGCCCTCCTGGTGCGCGAAGGAGAACGTTGACGGCCTGTAGAGCGTGACGGCGCCCTGCTGCGTGACAGGCGTCTGGGGAGGCGTGTGCCGCCGCTGGTGCTTTATGACACGTCGAGGGGGGAGCTGTACGGGATGGGCGGGCTGGAGGGCATGTGTGGCACCAGCCAGCGGGGCGGCGGCGACCCTCGGCCTGGGGGCTATTCGCACTTCCTCGAACGGCCGTGCACTTCTAGGTGGAGGAGGGTAGCCGGAGCAGACCTTCTTGGAACGCACGCAGTTCGAGCAGGCCGGGCGCCTCTCGTCGCACTTGATCCTCCGCTGCCTGTAGGAAGGAGCATGTCAGCGCAAGGGCAGCGGGAACAAAACACAGTACTTGATTTTTTACTTTTTTTTCTTTCTTTATATATATATTTTTTTTTTGTGGGAAAGGATACCGGGAGACTGACTTGCAATTGTTACAACCTGTCTTGACCTTGGGCTTGCTTGTCCTGGGGCGCCTCTGCCTGGGGGGGTCGCCCGACAGGGTTGAAGACGAGGCCGAGGACAGGGCGGTCGGCGCAGGGGATGGAGCGCTGGGCCGGCGATGGCTGCTAGCTAGTTCGGGTGCCATGGTGAAAGAGACGAGTCGAGATGCTATGCGACGAGGCGCTGCGGCGCGCAATTGCCATCACAATCGGGCGGCAGCGTCGACAGGCAGGCCGGAGGGGGAGCTGGCAGAGCTCGGCGGACAGTACAGGATGACTGACGGGTCGGGACAAGGAGTCTTGTCTGTCTGGAAGCCGGGGAGAAGGCCTGGGCCGAGCCTCTTTTAGGAAGATCGGCTTGATATCGTCGCAGGGTGGGCAGGGCAGGGCAGGGTTGCAACCAAATGTCAAAGGACCCGTCGGACCGGTGGGGGCGGGCGCTGTGAGGCGAGGCGAGGCGATGCGATGCAATGACCAGCAGGACACGGGCATGTGGAGACCGCGGAGAGGATCCACGAGCAGGCTCTGGGCCAAGTGCCGGGGGGGAGACCAGGGGGTTTAATAAAGCGGCTGCTGGGCTGCTGGGGGGGGGGGGAGCAGCAGTTGGCAGCAGCAGTTGGCAGCAGCAGTAGCAGCAGCAGATCAAGCTGCCTGCTGTGTGCAAGTCGGTGCGACGCAGGCTGGCCGTAGGCGGCTAGGAACGTCACACTCAGGGCGGCAATTATATCCGGAATCTGCTTGTAAGTCCGGCGGGCGGTACGAGCCGTACGTCACGGCAGGCCTGGCAGAGAGGGCTTGACATCAAGGGTCTCCCATACCACGCGCGCCCTCTCGCCGAGGGGATCCTGGAGCAGGCTGGAAGTGCGCCCGCAGGGCCTGCACAAAACGCCTCGTGGTGGTCGGCACGAGATAGCACCGAGAGAGGAAGCAAGCTCGCGCCAGCTCGAGCCCGAGTTCGAGGGCAGACGCGGGAGCGAAAGCTCCTGGTGGCCAGGTGCCACAGTCGCCGGCGCGGGCTGGATTACGCCGCCGTGGCCGTTTTAGCTGCGAAAGTGGCGAGCGCACGGCCTAAGCGTGCAACAACTGCCGGCCAGGCGACAGGACGGTCGAGCCGTCGTGAGGAGATGGACCGGCGCGAGAGAGGAGGTTCTCTCTGTCTGAGACACTGCAGTCGGCACGAGCCGTATAGGGACGAATAATAGCCAGCGCAGGACGTGCGTGTTGGGCGTGGGCTGGTGCAGAGGGCGGGCTGGCTCGATGGGCGGCACAGAGCAGAAGCAGTTCGACCAGAAGCAGCAACTCTCGCTCGCTGGGGGGCCGGTCGAAGGGACGGACGGTGGAATGGAAGGAGGATGTCTCGGGATCGTAGGGACGCAGACGAGAGGCTCGCGGGCTCCAGATGCCTAGATAGATATAGTTAGGCGGGGCCCAGACGGGCCTAACCCAGCACTGCTCGGGACCTGGGGGGCGGCACTTGGTGGGCGGCAGCCCGTCGAGGTGCAGAGGTGCAGGGAGCTCCCAGGCTCCCAGGCACACACACCGGCGTGACCAGGCACGCCAGGTCGTCATCACCACCCATCATCCATCACACGTCCTCCATCGTACCGGCCAGCAGGCGGGCGCGCGACGGGGTACAGGGCCGGTACTGCGTGCGCAGCGGTGCTACTGCAGGCGCTGCAGCACGATGCTGGGATGTCTCGGGCTGGTCTCGCAGGGACGGACGGGGGCGCGCGCGCAGAGGTGCAGGTGCTGGTTGCTGGACTTGGACTTGTCGCCGACCTGACAGGAGGACGCGTGCAAGGCTTCGAAGGGCGAGGTTTACGGCTCGAGTGAGGCCGCCGTGTCCCACGTCACGTCGCTCGTCCCTGACCGCCCCAGTGCGCCCCCAGCCGAGGCATGCGGGTTGGCCTGGCCTGGTGGCGTGCGCAGTGCCGCAGTGCCGCAGTGCCGCAGTGCCGCAGTGCGTACTATCATAGCAGCAGCAGCATCGCAGAATAGAGTTTGGCGGAAAAGGGTCCAGGCTGGGTGGGTGGGTACAGAGCAGATTGATGGATGGAGCTGGCTGGTCTGGGCGCGGACGTGCGTGGAGGGGGAAAGGAGGGGGGGGGCAGGGCACTGGGGGGACAAGCGGTGGGGTCCCCAGGGAGGCCCTGTAGCGATGGTGCTACCACAGTACCCACTACTGCGGTACCATGGTATACCCTACTATGTTGTACCATAGTAGTAAGGGTGCTGGAGCTAGCGCTATAGTGCTGCTGGGGTATGCGTATACTGTACGGTACGGTACGGTACGGTACTGCGCATATCTCTCTTACCTAGTACTGTGCTCACTATCCACCCCGCTTAGCGACATAGTCATTACTGTACTCCCTCATGTCATCCTGTCCTGTGTGTCCTGCCGCCGCCAACCTGCCAGGCCGAGCCCTTTTTTCACCGCTATAGTGGCTTGTCGAGTCCTCCTCGACATCGCGCACCCCCACACCTCCTCCTCGCCTTTCCCCCAAGGCCCGCCCAGGACAGCCCAGGACAGCCCAGGACAGCCCAGGACAGCCCAGGACACTGACGATCGGGAGAGCACACGTGCACCCGCCTGGCGCCATGGTGGGTCGGGAAATAGTGTACCGTGCGTACAGAAGCCATCACCACACAGCCCCCCCCGCTGGGGATCGAAAGTGGTCCCATCCAGACATGGCCCCATCCCATCCACCATCGAAATAGGCCCGTTTCCGCCGCGCTTGCTAAGCTGCTTTGTAAGTCCACCCCCGTGCGCCAGGGCACCGCGTCGTGCGGGACGACCGTTGAGGCGTGTGGCACCACACGAAGGGCGACGGCGGCCGATGGCAGCCCTCCTCGTCCTGGCCACAGGCCAGCCAGCCAGCCGCCGCCGCCGCCGCCGGCGGGCGGCGCGGTCGGCACGCCGTGGCGAGGCGCCCGCAGGACGTCGGGGACACACACGATCCTGACTGATCTTCGGTGCAGATGCGATGCCGTGAACCATGCGGAGGGCCGGGGCCCAGGTCGACCGAGAGTACCCACCATCTCAGCCCTACGGATTTCGGAATCAGAAGGGGAGGCCCACGGAATCCTACGACGGGCGCATCGACAGGTCATCCTCCGCCCCTCACGTCAGCGTCAACTGCCTCTGCCGACTCTCCGCCCGTGTGACTGCTGAAACGTTCTCTCGAATGCCCTCTTCGTTCGATACTGCGAGCCAATGGCGGCACCGCAGGCGTTGGCGCGGCGCCCTCTCGCTGCAGGAGGAGCCGGGCGGTGGTGTCCCCGGCCGGGAACAAGCCGTGCCTGTCGCTGTCGCCCTCCGGTCGCATCTGCAGCACGCCCGTCTTGGACAAGTCGTCAGCCCTACTACCATAGCCCTGGGTATGGATCGCCCACCTCGAGGGAGCGGAGGCCGCTGATTCGCGACAAGGCCTCGCCGGGACGCTGCGATGCCGACCAAGCGAGATTGTCCCTCGCGCCGTTTCCTCCCCAATCACAGCCTGCAGACGACCTGTCCGCCGCCGCTCGGCTTCCCCCTCTGCACCAAACCCTGCTGTCCAGCCCCCTCTGGCGGATTGCATTGCGTCGACTGCGCTCGGGAATAGCTTCGAGCGTCCCAACACGGCGAGCTGGGACGAGCTGGAGCGTACCCCGCGGCCTATACCGCGGCAGCAGCGCTCTGCTTACCACAGTCGGCTGCTATTTTAGGACCTGCTATGATAATGATGCGGACGGTGCGGCGGGCTCCGACCGTGGGCCGTCGAGCGCGTAGCTGGCGAGGCCCGCGCAGGAGACTCTCCTCGAGGCGGCTTGATATCGACCATGCCATCTGCTCAGGACGGGCCAGCCGAGCGCCAAGCGCCTGACTATACGCCGGATTCACTAAGCGGGCACTCATGGATGGTCCACCGGTGCTTTCGACGGCATCCCCCATTCCTTTCGCCGCGTCTTGACGCTGCTAGCCTCGAGATATCGATATGCCGGGTACTTCGCCACGATTTGGCTTGATGCTGACAGGCGCGTACCCGAAAGTGCGGTCAAGCTAGGGATCTTCCCCGACTGCTGGAAAGGGCCATCCGGACGGGCAGTGTCGAGCAGCCCAGACGTCATCACACCACCCTGTCGACCACGACCGCTGCTTCGAGTCTTCGATCTGATCGTTCATCCCAAGGCCTCGGGACTGTGGTTCCACTGAGATCTGCCCCCCTCCCCAGCCCCAACCCCTGTCTCCCCGCCCAGGCCCACTGTCCACCGAGGCTGTGTGCAGCTTCAGGCCTGTGCATCCCCATCGCCCATCGGTCATAGCCGTGACGGGGTCGGCGCCACAGTCAGATCTCGTCGTCTCACAACGTCAAGGCTACATGCCATCCATCTTCACTCGTCTTGTCGGCTGACGGGGAGTGAACCTCGCCCGGCGTGGCTCTGATTGGCCCCCGTTGGGGAATATGCCTTGCGATCGATCCCTCCGGACCTTCATCGTTGCGTCCTGCTAACGCTACTGCCAGCTGGTGACCGGAGGTCAGACCGTCATATCACTGGTGATGTCGCCCGTCGAGGAGATCGAGACGATGTGAACGTTACCTTGCGATGCACCCTTGCCCGGTCTTGGGGGAGCTTGGGAGCGGGCGTAGCGCCGATGACATGATCTGTATGAGTGCTCCGGAGGGTGGGGGGTGATCGTCACCTATCCTCCCCTCCGTGTCTACCACCGGGCTGTCTGACCACACGAGATGGCCAGACAACCTCGGAGGATCTTGGCTGCGACAGTGGGACCGTATACATTTTAAGCTCTTCCAATATCCAGGCATCATCTGCCACCAGGAGCATCTCCTTGCCCTATCTCTAAAGCGCTGCCCCGACGAGGAGCGCGGGGACTAGACTATGCCTACCACATGTCCGAAACCTGACGAACTAGATGCGCCAAGGGTGCCGCATTCATCCCTCTGCTGTGCTCTGACTGGCACAGGCTGATCAATCTGCTTACTACGAACTATGTTTGTCTCGTGAGACGGCTATAGCAGTAGTCCCTGCGCTGTGGAACGCGACTAACATCAATAGGCCCGAAACAGGGTTCTGTTATACCGTGGGCTGCAACTCCATAAGCTCTCGCATTCGTCTTGTCGATCGAGTATGTTTGATCCTCCCTCACGTGTCTGCCGCTGCACGCGGACTCACCCCCGGAAATTCCAAAGCATCATGGTGGAGACTCCAGGATATTCGCTCTTGCGTCCTGAAGGCATTGATAGCTATGGACAGGTATCTGAGTGGCTGGATGGCTGGATGGCAGGATGGTTCACGCTGCGCGGGGATGACTGAGCACCCCCGGTCGTTATAATTTCCACTTAAGATAAAGCCAAGAAAGAGCGCCTCGCCAGGCTGGCGGGCAAAATCTTCCCCTCACAGAAGACGCCGGCCCTGTCTGTGCCGGCTCGTGATGTATGTGTGTATGCGTGATAAGCTCAAGCCCGCCAAGGCCCCATCTTCAAGAGCTCCTCTAGCAGCCCCCCCCGGGGCGGCTCACTCCGCCTGCGCCGGTCCCGGCTCGGGCTGCGGTGGCGAGCGCGGTCGCCCTCACGCTCGCGCTCGTGCTCGCGCCGCCGCGTCTTGTCCTCGGAGTGCCTGCTGGTCTCCCGGCTCTGTGTCGAGCCCCGCCGCCGCGGCCGCTTCCGCTCCTCCTCCGGGACGGGCGGCCGGTCCGTCCGCGTCCGCGGCGGGTAGCTGGTGTCGCTGCGGGCGCCGCGAGGGTTCTGCGACCGCTGGGAGGACGCCCGCGGCTCCACCGGCCTGCCGCCTTGCCTGTCCTCCGAGTGCCTCCTCCGCCTGCTGCTGCTGCTGCTGCTGCCGCCTGTACTACTGCCGCCGCCTGTACTGCTGCTGCCGCCTGTGTTGCTGCCGCCGCTTGTACTGCTGCCGCCGCCGCCAGAGGCGCGGTCTGAATCGGAAGCCGGCCTGGTGGGCTTCGGCACGCCGCGCGCCTCGGGCCCGAAGCTGCTGACGGTGGGCGACACCCAGGAGTACGACACGCCCGAGCTGCGGTCCTTGGGTATGGCCGTACGCAGGTCCCTCTTTGCCTGCTCCTGCCTCTTCTTCGCCTGTGCTTCCTCCTCCCGCCTGGCCTCTTCTGCCATCGGCCCCTTAGGCGCGGCGGGCTGCGGCCGTAGCTGTGCCATCAGCACCGCCCTGCGCCTCTGGATCTCTGCTATGCTCTGTGCCCTCCTCTGCTCTTCCTCGCCCTTGGGCGTCTGCTCTGCGGCCTCCCTTTCTCTTCGGGGTGGTTCTTGTGCTTCCTGAGGTCTGCTGTAGCTGTAGCTGTAGCTGGGCTGCTCCTCCCGGGGCTCTCCCTCCTGTGCCCGGTTGGCTCTCTCACTGCAGAAGTCAGAGCGCCATCAGCGGGACTGATCCAGGGCACAATCGCCTGACCGCACGGGGTCCACTACGAGGCGGCCTGAGAGTAAGACTTACATGGCATCCCAGACCTTGCTTTTTGATCTCTCTGGCGCGGCGCCCAGAGGTTCCCGGCGTGGCTGGTCCTTCTCGAGCTGCCTCAGGCGCTCTCGATCAGCGTGGATGCTGTCGGAATGAGTCAGCCTCTTCCTTTCTTTCTCTTTCTTTCCTTTTTTTTAAATTTTATTTTGCCCGTGTTGCCATGTGCCCAGCGCGACTCACGCGTTCTTCATCCTCTCTCTCGTGGACGCATTCTGCTCCCTCCCGAGCAGGCTGAGGCCATACTCGATCCTCTTCCTGAGAGCCTCGATGTCTGGCCCCTCGCCGGCGGACGCCATGGTTGGGGTGATGCGAGCAGGCGGGACGTAAGTGAGAGTTGTCAAGACATAGATCGACAAGACGGGTATGCTCGATGCTGCCGCCGTCGAAGGCAGCAACGATAAGCCGCGGAGACGTTCAGATTTCGAACCCTGCGCCCAGGAGCAGGCGGGCGCAGCCAGGTCGGTGAGGCCAGGGCGGCGCCTAAATAATCCCTTGCTGCGATGGTCTGTTCCGCGCTCGGTGCTCGCCAGGGGGGGGATGGGAAAGCCCAAGCACCGCAGACCAGGCTCCGGATGCCACCCAACTCTGCCCGTCGAGGTGGCCATGACACAAGAGAGGCGTCTCGGACAGGTGGGCTCAATCAGCTTACAGGAGTTCGCGGGGGGAGGCATCGAGACCACCCCCCCTGGCAGTGCGTTTCTCTGGGCGGCTGTTCTGTGTGGCCAGGGACGCAGGCCCGAGTACGGCCCAAGAGGGACCAGCAGCGATAAGGCTGCCAATCAGGACCCCTGGCCAGGTAGCGCTCTTAGGCCCCCTAAGTAAACAACACGACCGGGGTGTCTCTAGGGGTCTGGTGGACGAGAAGAAATGCAGCGTTGGGCATGATGCAGCCGTGGTGTGGTGGCTACTTGTCACCTCCACCTGGTGGACACGTCGGTTGCTTATCCTCATGACTCTTTTCCTCCTCTCGTTCCACGTGGTTGACCCAAGGCCTTTCGTTCTCGTGGTCGGGCTGCGTGAGTGTGTCTTGGGGCGGGACGCACTCGCTGGTACCCAGACCTCTCCGCTATTCGGTGCCGACATCTGACACCAAAAACCTCACAGGTGGACGTCCAGGCGGCTTCATTACTAAGCCCTCATGATGCCTCAACGGCCGTGATGGGCTCAAGGTCAGAGCGGGCGCGGCCGGTTTCACAGAGACCCGTAGGCCAGGCCGGCTCTGGGAGTTTCAGTCGCCTTGTCGGACGCAGCGGCTACCTAGCTCACTTGGGCCTGCGACCTGGCGATCGTCTGCCAGCCATCTTGTCGAGGTGCATTGCAGTTCGAGTAGGTGAGGGAGGAACGGATGAGGCTCGATGATGAGAGTGTGCTGAACTGCAAAGAGTTGTATCTGAAGCTTCTGAAGCTACTGCAGCCAGGACCCACTTTTCAAAAGAAGCTAAATAAACAGGATAGACACTTATAAATTCACTAATTTTACTACTAAAAAACACTTCAACAAACTACACACCCTCTGAACTTTCTTTTACAACGTCCTTGGCTAGATAAGTTCAATTGTATTGTTTCACAAGTAAGCTCTCTGCCATACCAGTCTTTGCGAACAATATCAAGAGCATTGTCTTTCTCGTCGTTACGTTTCATAAGTCGTCCGGGCCGAGCGCCATCTTCAACGTATGCATCGATAATCAAAAGAGGCCGTCGATGTAAATCAAATCCCCGGTCAAAAGCTTTTTGCTACTAGCGCTGCTGAATCTTCATCGGAACATTAATATATTCAAGAATAGTATCGCGATTATAGCCAGTAATAAGATAGCTAAGGAACTGAAATCTTGTTGCAATACAGTACTTCATTGTGGCAATATTGACTAGTTGAAAGTGAATTTGTGATTGGTCGCTCCAGGCTGTCAAACAAGCCGGGCTTACTTAATGTAGGACGCACGATATAAAAGCACCCTTGCAGACTAAGACAAGAGTCATAACTCGGTTGCGTTCGCCCTCATTAAGAATACAGGCTACTTGGCGCAGGGGACCCCTGGGCAGTGTCGGCACCCCAAGCCAAAAGCAAACTTTCACTTCCACTTGCAGGCGTTGAAATTTCCGAAGGTCCCAGGTTTTGCGTCTTCCAAATTTCATCAGCCTTCTGGCCGTTCGAACTGGCAGTATGAATGCGCCCATGGACCAAGCCGAACTTTTTGTTGCTCCCGATGGAGGACTGGAAAGCCTTGAGCAGCTTTTCCGGTTGTCCGACTTGGCTTCACCGTTTCCACAGGACGCGATCATCGTGTCTATTGATCTAGAGGCCTCGGGTGGCAAGAGTAATACCCTGTAAGTTAATAGAAAACAGGTCAAAGGCGTGAGAGAGGTTGGGTTCGCCATCCTCGATACCCGGTCCATATTCACCTCCTCTTCCGAGTCCCAGCCGACGGTATCAAACGAAAGTACCAACGAGGAAAAGATGAAGTCTACGTCTAAGCGCCCCTTAATATTAACACAGCAGTTCTCCACTTCTTGTGCCTCTGAAGATTTTGAGGACTGTGACGTCGCCGACTTTCGAGAGTGCGCCTTTGCAAGGACCCGCTATGTTGCAAGGGAGGACTTAGTTGACACTATTATCCGCTGCCTCCAGTTTCAGGAAGATGCCGCTGACAATAGGAATCATGATGGCAATGGACCAGCGTCCAGTCTACGCACTATCGTGATCGTGGGACACACCCCACAACGCGACCTTGAAATCATCCGACGGCTAGGCGTACAAATCGGTCGCACAGCACCTGTAGCCGCAGTCCTCGACACACACCGGCTCAGCAAACACATCCTCGATCCCGGCTTGCCGGGAGCAAAGCACCCGCCATTACAACACTTCGCCCTCTCGGATATCCTTACAGAGCTTAGTGTGCCTCATGACTGGGACCACCTGCATAACGCAGGGAACGATGCTACGCATACGCTTCACGCCCCGATCATGTTGGCTATTCGATGGGCCGAGTCTACCGGCATGGAGGGGCCGGCGTCGATGCGCCTCGAGCAGCTGCGTGCGCTTGCGGAGGCTGAGTTTAAGGTGCCGAGATGGAAGCCGATTAGGAGGGCTCTGGGGGCGCATAGCGCAGAGAGGATCCCAGGTTCGGTCAGAAGGCTGGGGAGTGGTCTGGACGCATTGGCTAATGCACTGAGATCGAAAACACACTGAATCAAAACTAGCAGTCCACGCCACCGCGGAATCGATTACTATGTGTATCTGATTCGCAACTGCTTTGAGTGCTATATAACGCAAAAAGAAGCTACGCTATCGCTTGCAATGCCTGCGCTGGTGTCAGAGGCCTACACCAATCAGAATATATGTACGACGCGTAGATTATTCCGCAGCGTTGGGGCCCTTGAATGCGGCCGGGTGGGATATGATTAGGGGATACAAGATGGCTGACCTGCTGCACGTTGCTCGGATCCTGAGAGCTGGCGATGGAAAACTTCAGGGCGTGAAGATGGAAGCATTGGGTATGTTCAGCAGTACTGGGAGGATTGGATTAGGACTTGTCCTCGCTTTTAGCAACTTTAGTAACTGGATTAGCTAGAGACTGGGCGTGTGGCTGGTCGCATAAATAGAGCTTGAAAGCAAGCACATTAATGGCAAGCAGACTCCAAGTGCTTGCCATGTACAATAAGTAAACCACTGCACTAAAATGGAGGAGCATGTAAAACAAAACGCTGTGATGTGCAGAGTTATCTGGAGCCCATTCTGTGGCCTTGTTCTAGGATGCCGAAAACTACAGGCCTGAGGCTGCCGGAAAGCTCACCTAAAACCTCATCACAAGCACTATGGGCCGTGCTGAGTACCACTCTACCACTAGTGCCCTAAAATGCTAGTGCTGATTGCTACCGCAGGCCGCCCACAGCCTCCAAGCCATCAGCCTTTCCAGGGCTCTCGCCAAGTGCTGGATCTAGGGAGCCCTGCTAGTCAAAATTGATATTCACCTCCAGCGAGCGGCTCTCAACAGCCTCATCCACCCCCCCCCAGCTTCTCACGAGGCACAGCCTCCAGACAATCCGATGCTGAGCCGACCTGGGCCATCTCATACCTCCCCTCCTCTGCTGCTATGACATCCCTCTCCGACATTCTCTTCCCCTCCCAGTCGGCCGATGCCGGCGCCAGCAACATCAACCGCCTCCTGGGCGACCTGAAGCGCGCCAACCTGTCCATCACGAACCGCCTGAGGTCGGTTCGGCAGGACGCGGGCTTCGTCGAGGAGGTCGCGGCCGCGTTCGGGGGCGCGCGGCCGCTCGTCGCGAACGAGCGGTGCGGCAGCTGGTACATCCGCCCGGAGGTGAAGGGCGGGAGCGCGTACTTCAAGAGCACGGACGGGCACGCCGGCCAGTGGAGGTTCTCGACGAGGCGGCTGAACCTGCACCTGCTGCCGGTCATCGAGAGGTGTGACGGGTGAGTCGCGGACCCTTGCGCCGGAGGGAACCTGCGCGCTCGGTGGCGGTGAGCCGGGCTGACTGAGATGAGACGGGGGTGAAGGATTATCATCGTTGATTCGACCCGGAGGGGGAAGAGTAGGTGATCAGCCCAGGGCGAGAGACCTATACTATAGGTACATACCAGGATCCCACCTGCTGACATTTCCAAAAAAGGAATGCCAGACGCTCTCAGCAAGACCGTCCCGATATGGTGCTGCGTGCTCAACCGGGCACTCTTCCCAGACCAGCCCGAATTTCACAACCTCTACGTCCCGCCAAACGCAGTCTCGGACTCAGAAAGGAGCCAAGCGCTGGCACGGATCCCCGAGGGGCTGGAGGCGTTTAAGCAGCTCAACATCGACCTGGCCAGCCTCCGGTTGCAGATCTCAAAGCCCCTGCGGCCGACCTGGGTGACCCAGGAAACGGCCCTCGGCCACTACCAGGCGGGCGACGGCGATGGCGGCTCCCAGCAGCAGATCTTCGAGGAGTTCCGCCCCGTCATCTGCTGTACGTCCTCGAGAAGAGTGGTCGACGGCGAGATGAGCGGGCATGCCGGGTACATCCAGGGCGCAGGCGACGACACCGAGAACTGGGCCTACGGCCTCGAGCCTCCTATATTCTGGGCAAACGCGGACCAGCTCCTCTCCACCCCCGAGGCCGACCTTCCGGACCTCATCAAGCGCCTCGTAGCGTCCGCAAGACAACGCCCTCCGGAGGAGAGCACCGCCAGCGGCGCCGGCCCCACCGGTCTCCCACCAGCGGTACGGCAACTCACATCCCACCTCTACGTCTCGCCACTCCCGATGCCGCAGACCCTCCCAGGCGACGCCACATGGTGCACGATCGCCCTTCTGCCAGCCGCCACGCCGACCGAGGCCTGGACGACCTTGCCGACCCAGATGGAGGTCGGCCTCGGGAAGCACAAAGTAGCCAGCCGGAACCTGCGGGTGGCGCTGCCCACCATCTGCGACCTCGCAACACGGTTCCTGCACTCGGGCAGCGGGGCCGGGCCCGGGGCCGCCGGGGAGGACCCGGACCCGCAGCACCGGCCGCGGCGGATCCTCGTCGCGTGCGAGACGGGCGGGCGGGACCTCTCCGTGGGCGTCGCCCTCGCGCTGCTGTGCTGGTGCTTCGAGGACGACGGGGGCGAGACCGTGAGGAGGCCGGACGGCAGCAGCAGCAGCAGCGGCGAGGGGAGGGTGGCGGCGGCGCCGTCCTTCAGCAAGGCCCTCGTCAAGGTCAGGCTGGGCCGCATCATGACCGCGATGCCCGACGCGAACCCCAACCGCGCGACGCTGCAGAGCGTGAATAGCTTCCTGATGGACTGGCGGAATTGAACCGATCGCCCTCAGCAGGCCTGTGAATGCCTTCCTGACAACATGCAGTGCCTATGTGAGCCCCTACGACTCTCGAATGATAGCCACTCGCCAACCTTTTGCCCACCCAACCCCCGGCTCATCCAACAAAGCTACCAGTACTGATACAGTCCCGCGGTAGGCGGCAGACGTTCCAGTTCTCCCTCTACCCATGATTCTCAGCATTTTTATTATTCACCACGTCAATATCCTCTCCATAATAGAAGCAACCTAGGAGTTTCCTGAGGGCTTGGAACGAAGGTTGGGGGGTGGGGGCGCTTAGAGCGGTCACCATGCTTGCTGTCTACGCTAGCTGGCTGGCTGATCGCTTCCTTTTCCTCTCCTCCTCCACTGCCTTCATTCGCACACATTCTTGAATTTCCCTCTTGAAATTCTACGTGGCATGTATGCATGGTGATGCAATAGCAGAGTTCAAAAGCGGGGGAGAGGCGTCTGGGCTCATGTGAATGTACTCCTCCCTGCTGCGACAAAGAGCTTGAAGAGGCAGTTTGGACCACCAGAAAAGCATGCATGCAGCTGAATAAGATGTAGTCAGCTCCATATGGGATTATGTCCATGGCTCTTCAGAGAGGGTGGGGAGGGATGGTGCCCGTGATGACATGTCTTCATTGCATTCGTGTAGTGTTCGACTAGTCTAGTCGTTCATGTCCATAATCGAAATCTCAGCAAACCACTTTTGTATGATCCCGCTCGCTCTCAATACCCACAGTAACAAAAAATCCACATGAAGGCTGATGCCTGATGATGACCACAAGCACGTCGTCAGCTAGTTGGGCAGGCTGTTCCCCTAGACCTTGCCAGACTCAACCTGCTCGAGCATCGCGGGGAACTCGTCCCAGTCCTCCATGATGACGCAGCAGCCGGCATCGCTCAGGACCTTCTTCATCTCCTCCTTCTTGTTGTCGGTGTAAGGACCGACATAGCCGATGACCTTGATGCCGGCGCGGCTACCCGAGAGGGAGCCGGACTTGGAGTCCTCGATGGCGACACACTCCTCGGGCTTGACGCCCAGGGTCTTGCAGGCATGGAGGTAGATGGCGGGGTCAGGCTTGCTGGTGGGCTTGGGCAGGGAGGTGGCGGCAGAGAAGATGTCGTTACCGAAATACTTGTCCTGGCCGACCTTCTCGACCGAGGCCTTGACACGGCGCAGAGCGCTGGACGAGACGACAGCCATCTTGTACTTGCCGGAGGCGGCTAGCTTCTCGAGCTGGGCGTCGACGCCCTTGCAGGGCTGGGCCTTCTCCTTGAGCTTGGCGATGACGATGTTCTCCTCCTCCTTGACATACGCCTCCTCCTCCTCGGGAGTGACCTCGAACTTGTAGCGCTCCTGCAGGGTCTTGAGCATGCCGCGGAAGTTCTGGCCCACGAACTCAATGATCAGGGTGTCGCCCGTGAAGGGCTTGTCGAGCTTGATGCCGCGCTTCTCGCAGATCTGGTTGATCAGGTCGGCGCAGCCCTCGAAGGCGAGCTCCTCGGAGAGGACGAGGGTGTTGTCGCAGTCGAAGAGGATGGTAGTGATCTTGCGGCCAGACATGGTGAATGGGGGTCCGTGGTGGTGGTGACTGGGGGTGACGGGTGGCTTGTTTTTGTTTGGGCTGGTTGTTGGGACGATGAGGCGGGATGGCAGAGACGGGACTTCTAGATGGTCTAGATGCTCTTTGTCTAGTCTGGTGTAGTCTGGTGCACAAAAGTGAATCTGGATTGGGCCGAATCAAATCAAGGACAGTCTAGTGGATAGACGGCGAAGGGAAGATGTACTGGAGATGGGGGAAAAGCGGGAGATCGCCAGCCTCTAGAAAAGATGGGGGTTGAGAGATCAGGATGGCCTTTCTTATACCCCCCAATTCCTTGGAATGCCAACAGTTTTACCTATATTTGCAGAGAGGAGGGAGAGAGCGGGGGAGGGGTAGCTGCAGCTGCAGCTGCCGTGCAAGCAAGCTCTCCTGCCGTGCACATACGTCATGGAGACCCACGATAGGTCCCATAGGCTCCCCTCAGGTCTCCCCGCGGGCAGGAATGGCAACGCGCAGGCGGCAGAAGCAGCCGCATGGGCCCTTGGCAGTCCACAATTGGCTGAGGGCAGCGACACAGGCACCTCCGCGCCAGCAGCACGGGAAGGAGCTGTTTCAATAAGCAGAAGCTGCGCTATTTCCGTCCTCCGTGGCCGTCGGTGCGGCCTGCCGCCCAAGAGCCAGTGTGGCACGGATGGGCGGGCAGTTGATGCGAGACCATAAGACAGACCTAGGCGGTCAGGCTCGCATGGGCTGGGAGGCAGATGTGCAGTACCACGGTATGTTCACTCGCATGGTGTCTCGCCGGCCCTCCTTCTGCCATCCGTCCATTGAGCCGGGGAAAACGAAACTCAAAACGAAACCAAGCGAGTATGCCCAACCAGAGAGCGGCAGAACAGGGCGACATTTCTTTTTCTCCTGTCTCAGTGGGCGGTTAGCGTGCGCCCGTAGTAACACAGTCAGCCAGCCCCTCGGCGCTCACTCAGCCCGCCGGGCGCATCCTGAGGGAAGCGGGAACATGTATAGCATGCGTGGTGGTACAGCCTCGGCGATCCCCTCTTCGACACGATCCGATATCGCAACGATAGTACTACATCCGGTGGACGAATCCAGGCTGTAGTGGTACAGGGCCGCAGGAGTGTTCGTCAAAAGCTCGCCAGCTAGTCCTAGCATTTCTACCTAGGTAGTCTATGAAACTAACCAGACGGCATGTGCTCACCGTAAAGCGTGAAACAAGGCCCTCGCGCTGAGGCCTCGGGCTGGATGAACTCGGTAATCCATCATGACAGCGCATCTCGCCCCCGATGGCTTCCCAGAGCCGTCCGCAAACACAAGCAGTGAAACCGTGCAAATTCCAGGCCGTCTCCTCAACAAAAAGAAACATGAAGAGTGACGCTCAAGAGGCAAGCGTCCAACAAAATTAGAAAAATGAATAAAACCATGAAGAGCCCCCGAACTCCGTGCCAATCGTGATCCGTTATCGTTCTTTTCATGCAACTTCCTCGGGCCGTCAGGCTTGAACGGCATGACGGGCGGGCATGAATTCTATCGTCTTCTTTCTTCGTCCTTGCGTCAACAACGTCGATACGAAACAAGAGCGCCGCCCGAGAATGGCTCTTGCATGGGGTCGAGGGTGTCGTCATGAAAAGGCTGTCCACTGACCCGGGCAGAGAGGCGCCTGTCTTGCACTCCATCCGCTCGGGTATCGTCGTCTTCTGCACCGCACCCGGCAGCATCGAACCTCCACAACAATCTCAGTTGGTGCTCCATTTTCTTCCTCTGGCGCCCTTACGATGGGACGTCCAGTCTATCCGTGTCGCACAGATCTCTGTAGCACCGCAGTTACAGAATCTCCTTGAGCTTCTGCTTCTGCTGCGCTGTCAGCGATGTGGGGAACTTGACGTTGTACTTGATGATGAAGTTGCCCCTCTGGCCGGGCTTCTTGGAGACGGGCATGCCGAGGTTCGGGTAAACGTCCTGCGAGCCGGGCTGCGTAGGGCCGGCCTTCTCGAGGCCTATCTGCTTGCCGTCGATGGTGCTGACCGTGCGCCTCCACCCGGTCAGGGCCTCCTTGAGCTCGAGGTCAACAGACATGATCAGGTCGTCGCCGTCGCGGGTGTAGAGGACGTGTGGTTTCTGCGTGCGTGTTAGCATCTGGTCCCGCTCCCTGGTGTGGCGGGGATCTCGTGTGTAGCGTGTGACTTACCTCCTCGACAATGAAGCACAGGTCCTGCTGTCCGCCCTCCTCCTGGTCACCCACGCCCTTGAAGCGGATCTTGCTGCCCTTCTTCAGGCCCGCCTTGATCGGCACGTCCAGCACCTTCTCCGTTGTCGTGCGCTTGCCGTTCTCGTCGAACAGCTTGCACTTGATCTTCATCTTCTTCTGGGCCCCCTTGAACATCTCCTCGAGCGACACGGGCAGCGGCCTCTCGACTGTCGTCACCTCAGGTGTGTGCTGCCGCGCGCTGCGGCCCACGGGCTCGCCGAATGGGGGCCTCACGCGCGTCCTGGGCCGCGCGCCGCCGCCGCCCATTGAGGCGAAGAGGTCGTTCATATCGTCGTCGTCGTCCGGGCCGCCCATGCCGCCGCCGCCCGAGCGCATGAACGCCTCGAAGATGGAGGTCGGGTTCGAGGGGTTGAAGCCGCCGCTGGGACCGCCGCCGCCCGTGCTGAAGTGGAACGTCCGGGCTCCTCCGCCGCCGGCACCGCCCAGATTGCTGAAGTCGAAGCCCCCGAAGCCGCCCGGCATGCCACCTGAGCTGGCGAAGGGGTTGCCGCCTGCACCGCCGCCGGCACCGCCCTCTGGTGGCGGGGCGCCGCCTCGTAGGAGGAACTCAAGGCCGAATTGGTCGTAGATCTTGCGCTTCTCGGGGTCGGAGAGGATCTCGTAGGCTTGTGAGCATTCCTTGAACTTCTCGGCGGCGTCGGCATTGTCCTTGTTCTTGTCGGGGTGCCATTTCAATGCGGCTTTCCTGTTCGAAGTCGAATGGTTAGTTCGCCGTCCCAGTGGATGGCTGGCAATGAGGGGTAACGTGGATGGCTCGGAAATGAAGAAGACGATCAAAGTCGTGGCGACAGAGGCACTTACCGGTAGGCCTTCTTGATCTCGTCCTGAGAGGCGTCAGGCTTGACATTGAGCAGGTCGTACAGCTTTGTTTCTTTGACCATGTTGGCGGTATGAGGTGTGTGGTGATTATGACAGTGTCGTCGTGATCAAACGGAAAGAATCGGTAGAACACCAGGCTCGAGGCCTTTGTGCAGAGGAAAGGAAAGCAATCGCGAGACAGGTGGTGTCTAGTCGACCGTGTGGTATCTCGATAGAAAAGGTAAGGTGATGAAAGGCAAGTCGCGGTTGAGTTAGCTGTCTCAATCGGATGGCGTGAGGTTTCGCGTTGATCAAACAGTAATGTTTGAGAGGTTTACTCCCCGCCTCGCTACGATTCTGGGGAAAGGACAGTCTTCTGCCAAATTATAGGTTGTCATGTGAGTTAGAGTGAGAGCCCAGGTCAGGTTGGCTGTGAGCAGGCGGCTCCGTCACTCCAGCAGGGAAAAGTGGGCTCCTGGAGGAGGGAACTTCAGGAACATTCGATGGGCGTTGGTGGGCTAGTGACGCCGTCTTGCAGGGAGTCCCTCGAGACAACTACAAAGGTGGGAGAGCCTGCCAGAGAAAGACAATAGCCTGGAGCCACACCAAGGGCGGGCGCCTTGACAAAGTGCTGGTGCTGACCTTTATTGCACTTCTTCAGTTATCTTACGGGAGCCCTCTTCCCCGCCCAGGTCTCAAGTCTTCGGACGGTTTTGCATTCGATGGGAGTACATTGGTCACTGGTGGTCAACTTCCCACGCTGCCCTTGAGCCCTGTCATAGAAGCTACTAGCACCTTCTAGAGGAACAGGGGTCTGGGTGCGGGCGTGGCGGGGTCGGGCGTTGGAAGTTGGCGGGGCTGACCTCCCGCTTACACTCCTGCCAATGGCGATGACCTCATAGCCTAGCCTTCATAGCCTTGCTGGGAGGGAGGGATAACTCGACCTCGAGGTGCCATGGCACGTGCATCGTAGTACAGATGGTGTCTCGCGGTTTTTCAACAGCTGAACGGATGCGTAGACACGGTGTCTGTGTTCCTATCCTGAGACTGCTATAGAGGAGGCAATTCCTCCCTGCAGATCGGGCACTGCAGCCTGTATCGGAGCCACCCCTCGAGACACGGGCTGTGGAAAATATGTCTACACGGCGTCACCATATACTTTCTCCTCTCTAACAGGCCTGCAACCCCTCCGCGAGCTGGGTCGACCTCCTCGCCTGCCTTGACGACGGGGACCTCGAGCACCTCACAGCAGATGGCACAATCGATCGCCCGCGTATGCATCCGGCTGCTTCCCTTGGTAGCCGTGAGCGAGCTGGAGCCCTTCTCCCGGCCCACGCGGTCTGCCTCGCCGCTGCTGAGGGATATGCTACGAGCTCTCCCGAGGCTGGGGGAGGACGGGGCAGAGGAGGACGGTGCGAGGCCGATGGGGAGGCCGCCTGTCTCGAGGTTGTCCTCACGGAGGATGGGGTGATAGTCCCATGCCTCGGGCAACCAGCCCTTTGGCATGCCAAACCGTGGGCCGAGGATGTCCTGGAAAAACAGGACCCAGACCTGCACCCATAGCCATCCAGCCAACACAGCAAATGCTGTCCAGTCCGGCTCCGAGAAGATGAGGTTGTTCGGGTGAAGGTAGAAGTACGAAACAGGCAGAATGCGCAAGATTGACTGGCCAACCATGAAGTGCCATGAGAAAGCCCGGCGACTGTTGCGCAGCGTATTGCGGATGATCTGCGGGGTCCAGAACGATAGGTAGGCAAACAGCGTCGCATTGATGAAGCTGTTTCGTACTGGTTTCCACCACGACCGTGCTGCGAGTGAGAGGAAGCCGAGGACCGAGCCGAGGAAGATGAGTCGAGCCACAATTGTAGAGAACGGCAGGACTCCTGACTGCCGAGCGCCAGTTCCAGGCATGCCGGCGGTAGGGACAGCGGCAGCACCAGCTGTCAGGTTCTCGGCGATTTCCGCGTCGACATCCTGATCCGACGGTACTATGATCGGTAGATCTGTTTGACCCGTTCCTACCCCTGCGGTGACCGGGCGCGGCAATGTTTCGCCTGCTGGAGGAACTCGCGTCGACGGCGGTCTTGGTGTGCTGTTGTTTGGGGTATGTTCACGCTCGCGCGGTCGCCATTCCGGCTCCTGGATCCTGTATACCTCATTTAAGAAGCTGCCGCCAAGCATCATGGACATGAACAACGCAAACGTCAACATGAGAGCACGGAGGTAGAAGTGCGTAGAGTCGAGGGCCAGCGCAGCCGAGAGTGCGAACATCATGCCATCTGCCAGTACCATCACCATGAGAGTCCAGAAACTCACCCGGCCCATGGTAGAGGGAGTACACGACTCTCTCGTCTGGTACTTGAGCAGCTGCACCTGCCCAAAGGCGATGGCGGCCATCACCAGCATGGCAAAGTTGACGTCGTATATCCATATCTCCTCTTTGAAGCCGACCAGGTGGTTATAACCCTGCACCTCAAGAAAGTCCGGAGGACCTTCGGACTCTAGGAAATAAGCGCAGTCAGGCGAGTAGATGATTGCAGACATCTGCAACTCCGGAATATGTTGTACCGGCGCTCCTGTAGGGTCTCGCAGTTCATCCTCGATTGCCTTGACCACATCACGCATACCATCGACCGAATCCTCCTGGCCGTCTGTCGGCGGCGGCCGGTCCTGACGGAATGGATGAACCTGCAAGTAGACCACATACTCGCAATGCGGACTCGGATTGAACGCATCCTCGGCGCCGCCGACACTTGACGTCCAGGGGTTGCTCTGGTCTGTGAACGTCAACTTCTCCTTCTTGGCAAGGACCTCTCGGACTGTCTGGTTGAGCAATCTCTGACTCGACCGAAAGAAATTCTGACCGGGCGCGAGATGCGGCAAGCCAAAAATCCCCGCGAACTTCTCAGTCGTTGTGGTAAGCAGCATGTTGCCCTGGAGCGGCCAGTGCACCCCGTGCAGACGCATCTCATATGTGCCGCCGCTGCCGTTCGGGCTGGCATCCTCGACGGTCAGGGTCGCCGCGACCTCGCGCACGGAACCTCCGGTGCTCAGCCGCCCGTGCTCAACGTCGACAACCTCATCGTCGTACTCGATATGCCGCCGCTTGTCGTCCACACGGAGCTGAATCATGCCTTCAGACCCTGTGAGGTTGCGGTTCCACTCGCCATGCGTGCCCACCCAGTTGACGCTCGGTGTCATGGCCGTGAAGTTGTAGTCGGCCCACGTGCGGCGCACGCTCGCCTCGCGACGGACCCAGGACCCCTTCACGACCCCCGTCGCGTTCTGCCAGACAGCGCTGCCCAAACCAAGGTCCCAGGCGCTCCTCTCCCTTCTCTCGTCGCTCCCTTGCACCCCGTCTGCTTCGCTCCTAGCCGGCAAGGAGGGACTCGTGCTCCGGCTCCATTCCAGACACCTGTCCTTGAACCGCCCCAGGTCCTCCCAGGCAAAACCGTCTGCCTCCCTGAAGCCCGTCATATTTAAATACCGTGTCGTCTCCGTACCGTTCGGCGGATCCGTCACCTGCCGCGGATTGAAGTCGCCCCAGGCCGTGGAGTTGAGGACGCCAAACGAATGTTGCTGCCGCGCGAGCCGCTCTTGTGCGAGGAAGGGCGTCGCGAAGTATCCGCCCTGGCCCCCGCCGCCCGAGCTCATCAGCCATATGAATATTATGATGACGGCGAGGAAGCGGGCGCTTTCTTGTTGCGGAGGGGGCATCGTCGCGGTCGGTGGTGGAGGGTGCGGCGTGAGGCCTAGGTCGGAACGGGATCACCTGTCTGTCATATCAGGCTCGCAGTGCTTGCGCGCTGCTGATTTTCTGGGTACGCAGTGTTCGTCTGCCACAGATCCTTTAGACGAGCATGCTCGCACTCGCGCGCTGCAATTGTAGGTGCTCGGGAGAGCTCTGCAGGCAAAGAGAGGCGGCTATGTGCATTAGTGATGTCAAGACGAAGTTGCACCCGCGCTTGAGAGCGTTGTACCATAGCGGCTTTCCACTGGCGGATGACTAGAAAGACTAGCCGCTAATGCAGCCCCAAAGTTCGGCGCCGCGCTTCTGACAACCCCCGTTACCACCTTGCAACTATCAACAGCAATAGAAACAGGCCCCTTTCCTACCGACAAGACAACTTCACGATCGCCACCAGCACGCAAGCTGTCAAAAGAGCGGCAGACCACGCAGGCTTCACATTTAGGATGTCCTCAAATAACAGCGAATCTAATGCTCAGAGCTCTGCCGTATGCTTGTCCACTCCATATCTCTATCCACTCGGAAGAAGCCCATTAAGCTGACCGCCCCGGTCTAGGGCGCCGACGATGCTCGCGCCGAGCTGACACAACAGTTGGACGACCTCCTGAACACTCTTTCCAACAAGTTCGCCGGCGTTTCTAGCGAGATCTTCGCCAAGAGTGAGTCCAGGTTGTGCGAGAACTCACAGGTAATAGTAACTGGCTAATCTCCAGTGAAGTGGATGAGATGTCACGGAGGATCGACAACCTGGAGGCCACGCTGGCTGCGAACAGTGATCGGGAGTCGAGCTCTAAACAGTCATAGAATAGGGACGAAGAGGGTCAGTCAAGATTTGATGGCGACACCAGTAGAACTGAACAGGATGATGCTCAGCGCATTTATTCCGGTCGGCTAAGGGCTCGACGTGGGGTAAAGGCTCAGCCCGGCAATAGATTTCACGAAGTCACGAAGTATGCGAGGGTTTCCATGCTGAATCTCATTCACGTTCTTGCTATGCATTTTACACGCCAGGCCAAAATCTCATTGTTGAGTTTAAGAAAACAGTCGTCCTCCCCATTCAGCTAGCCGTGGCCTCTCATCCACCACCCCCCAGGATTCCCGGATCTCTCATGCTGGCTTACAACTCGTCCTTGACATCCTTGGCCTTCTCAACGAAACGGCGCAGGATGTTCGACTTGGTAGTGAACTCATCCAGCTTGGAAGGCGCCAGGCCGCCCTTCTTCAGGATACCATCAAGACGCGTCAGTTCCTTAGAGGCATAGTCGTCGTTCTTGCTCAGCTTGTCGAAGACCTTGACGTAGTACTCGGCGTACTTGGCCTGGGCGCCCTCCTTCAAAGACGCAGCCTCCTTGGCAACCTCGGCAGCGGCATCGGCCAGAGCGGTCTGACCCGCGGTGAACTTGTCAACCACAACGTTGAGGGCATCCACCAGGCCGGCGGTGGCGTCGAGACCACCGCCCTCAGCGCGGTGCGTGCCGGCCTTCTCGTTCAAGAACGCAACGAAGTCCTTCTCGGAGCGGCCCCCGTTGTATGGCTCAGCCTCCTTGCTGCCGGCGGGGAAGAACTTGATGGTCGGGTAGGAGGAGACGCCCTGGGCCTGAGCGGTCGCCTTGCTGCCGTCGGAGTCGGCGTCAACCTTTGCAATCAGCACGTCGGACTCGTTCTCGAAGTCGGTAGCGAGCTGCTCCCACGTGGGGGCGAGCTTCTTGCAGTCTGTTGGAGGCCGAACATGTTAGCTAGCTGGATCGAGCGAGCAGCAGTGTAGTGTTGACAACGAGATGATAAACTTACGTCCGCACCATGGCGCAGTGAAGGCAACAAAGACATGCTTCTCGCCACCAATCTCCTTGTCGAAAGTGGCATCCGTCAACATCGTCACAGCTGATGGCTTCTCGGCCTTCTTCCTCGGCTTAACGCCCGTCTTTTCAGCGATGAAGTTCTGCAGCGACTCGAGATCACGACCGCCGCTGTAGTCCACTGGATCTTTGCTCTTGCCGTCGAAAAACTTAAGCGTAGGGAAGCCCTGCACGCCGAATTTGCGGCCGAGGTCCTTCTCGGCGTCGGCGTCAACCTTGGCAATTTGGACTTTGTTCTTTGCGAACTCGAGGCTCGAGGCCAGCTCCTCGTAGACGGGCGCGAGGTTCTTACAGTGGCCACACCAGGGAGCGAAGAACTCAACGAGCGTGGGCACGCCGCTGTCGAAGACGTTCTTGTCGAAGTTGGAGGGCATCAGGTCCATGACCGCCGACTTGGCGGCCACGACGGCTGTCAGGCCGGTGAGCACGAGGCTCTTGAGGAGGACCATTGTTGCGAAGGGATGTCAAGGTAGGAGTAGTTGAGTATAGAATTGATCAATTGAGGTTGACCTGAAAAGAGAAAGAAGAAAAAGTTAAATACTCCAGGTACAATTAAGTACGGAGATGAAATGTTGCTTTGAAATCAGCCGACAGGTTGATGTGAAGCAAAAGGACACACTGGCTGGACTCTAATTCAATACGTATGACGGACAGCTTCAGCCAACTACAGAGCTCCTTCACAGCAGTTGCTGGGTTGCTGGCATGTGGCAAAGCGACCCCTTGGAACCTCGAGAACGACGCTAAGATAAGTGATAAGAAACCGCGTCCAGGGAAGCAGCAGTGAATTGACAGGGTGACTGGGTGACAGGCTTTGCCGGGGCTTTCTGCTTACCTAAGAAACCCACGGTTTCCCAATTTGCGAGGAAAAAGACTTCCGCAGCGCTTGTCGCTAAACTCCACCCTACCACACCTCTCGCCAGCCAGACGAACGATTCGACCGTGCCAATCCCACAAACCCATCTTCGACAAGTCATTCTCGACAGTTCATCAGGTCGATCGTCTTACTACTGCCCAGCATGTCTCACGAATCCGTCTGGAACTCCCGCCCCCGTGGCTACGGCAAGGGCGCCCGCCAGTGGTACGAATCTACACCCCGGAGGGACGATGAGGACGGCGAAAGAAAGAGCTTGGGGACATGAGATGCAGTCGGCTGGAGGATGAAACGCTGACCATTCTTGATCTTTTACAGCCGTGTCTGCACCCACCGTGCCGGTCTGATCCGCAAGTACGGCCTCAACATCTGCCGTCAGTGCTTCCGCGAGAAGAGCGCCGACATTGGCTTCCAGAAGGTGCGCAAACGAGCCCTCTTCTGTCAAACTAGCAATCTCGAATCTTTGCAGAGAGTACGATGTTCAACACCCCGGTACTAACATGTGGATTTGCAGCTCAAGTAAATGCATCCTCGGGCGAGACGGGAGCAGGGGACGAAAGGAGGATGTGCGTTTTCCAGTCGACACGAAATGAAGTGACCACCATCCTCGACAATCCTCACGCGATGGATACACCCTTCGACCGGCTGAGGTCTTCTTTGCTCTTTGCATTTGGAGTTGGTGGGACTATCGGACATGGGGAACCACCCGGAATGGAGCAAAAAGTTGAGGCAGGGGGAGGACCGTGTGGTGGCTTAGAATTGAGCATCCTACATCGGAATACACACGAGTGAAACGATCAAAGCAACTCTTTTGATGGTGGTTACTGCGTCTTCATGGCTCTCCATGGGTCTTGTGAGCTGGGTCGCGCCGCGAGGCCGCGTATGTTCTCTTGAAAGTCACTGTCAACTTCTCGACAACCTAACATGGAATTCAAGGTTAAGTCGGACATCGTCACCGAGCCTTGTGAAGCTTGATACTCGCAAGACTTTTCTGCTTTCAACCTCGTAGCTTTCACTGGAGAAAGCCTTGGCTGATCATAAAGAGCCGTGTCATTTCACCTCCCCGTCTAAAGTACAGGACCATGACGAATATGAAAGAGGTAAGAGGGGAGAGAATTCATAGTTTCCGGCACAAATTTACAGCGCTTGTCTCAAAAGTATACGCGCATTCGTGCCACTGCACGCCATTTGCGAACTCCTTCCATTTTCCCTTGACCTGGCCCCTGAAAGTGTCATGCAAATGCAATGTACCCTGCCCCTAGGAGTACCCCATTGTGACCAAGCTTTACTCAAAGTCCTTAAGTGCTCATTGTCCAATTACCAAGTAGTCTCTACTTGACGATACGAGTGACCAGACCAGTGGCAACAGTCCTGCCACCCTCACGGATGTTGATGCGCTGACCAGCCTCAACAGCCACAGGGTGGATCAGGGTAGCAACCATCTCGACGTTGTCACCAGGCATCACCATCTTGGAAGAGGCGTCCTCGGTACCCTCGGGGAAGAACAGGGCGCAGGACTCGTCGGCAGTTCGGATGTACATCTGGGGGCGGTAGTTCTCCATGAAGCCAGTGTGACGACCACCTTCTTCCTTGGTGAGGACGTACAGGGAGACCATAAACTGGGTGTGGGACTTGACGGAGCCGGGCTTGGCGACTACCATACCGCGCTTGATGTCCTCGCGGCGAACACCACGCAGCAGCAGACCGGAGTTGTCACCGGCGCGGGACTCGTCGCAGGACTTCTTGAAGGTCTCGATGTCGGTCACCTTGGTCTTGATGATCTCGCCGCCCTTGCCGACCAGCTCGACCTCGGAGTCCTTCTTCAGCACACCGCGCTCGACACGGCCCGAGGCGACAGTACCACGGCCGGCGATGGAGAAGACGTCCTCCACAGACATGAGGAAGGGCTTGTCCAGGTCACGCTCGGGCGTGGGGATCCACTCATCGACGGCCTTGAGCAGCTCGTCGATCTTCTGCTCGCCGATCTCGGGCCGGCGGCCCTCGAGGGCGCAGAGCGCAGAGCCCATGATGACGGGGGTCTCGTCGCCCTCGAAGCCGTAGGTGTTCAGCAGCTCGCGCATCTCCATCTCGACGAGCTCCAACATCTCAGGGTCCTCGAGGGCGTCGACCTTGTTGACGAAGACGACAATCTTCTGGACACCGACCTGGCGGGCCAGCAGCAAGTGCTCTCGGGTCTGAGGCATCTGACCGTCGGAGGCGGCAACGACAATGATCGCACCATCCATGTTGGCAGCACCCGTGATCATGTTCTTGATGTAATCGGCGTGACCAGGGCAGTCGACGTGGGAGTAGTGGCGGTTGTCGGTGGAGTATTCGATGTGCGCGGTAGCGATGGTAATACCTCGCTTGCGCTCCTCGGGAGCCTTGTCAATGGAGCCATAGTCGAGGAAATTTGCGTAGCCCTTCTCGGCTTGTCTCTTGGTGATTGCGGCGGAGAGAGTTGTCTACTCGCAGGAAGCTGTGGTTAGCTCGGTCGCGTGATGAGAGGCCGGGAGGGCCTGCTATACCTTTCCGTGGTCAACGTGACCGATGGTGCCTATTGGAGGGGCCGTTAGCCTCGGGACAGACGGTAGGATGCCTTGCGACGGTACTAACCAATGTTGACGTGGGGTTTGGTTCTCTCATAGACAGCATAGCCGCGACGCAGGTTCAGAACAGGCGAAGTGGACTGTCGCTGGAGTGATATTAAAGGGTTGCCAGATCTGAAAGAGGTGCGGGCTGTCCGCAGGAACGGAGCCAATGTTCTCAAGGACGACATTGTGGAGAAGGGAAAGGAGACAACCACACAGAAACAACAAGGAGAGGAGATGGATGTGCCCAAGAGGGAAGGGGATCACGGTCGGGCGTCGCGAGGTGCTGGTGAGAAGTCGACTCGAGAGCTCTGCAGTAATTTTTTGGAGCACGGGCCACACACGCCAATCATGCTGCAATTGATTCGAGCTGCAGCCAGGCACTGCTAGGTAGGATTTACAGGGGTCCGCAGCGTGCCACTTTCATCGAGATTTTCGAAATACCCTCCACCTCATGACTCTTTCTATGAGCCCACCAAGTGCAAAAAAAAGGTCCCCACCGTGAATATGTAGACCTTATTCTCCAAAGAGGGAGCAGGAGACAATGCCATGCCCAGCTTAGCACAGAAGCAGCAGGAATCAAAATTGAAATGCAAAAATAGATCTTCGACGGGAATTGAGCCCGACGTGGGGGTCGAACTGGAGGGCTTGTTAGAATCAATGTCAAGCAGAAGTCTTGTGCTGGTCTAAACATACCCCACAACCTTGAGATTTCAGAATCGGAAACTCTGTAAGAGTCTCACGCTCTACCGATTGAGCTAGCCGGGCGGCTTCTTGGAATTCTCGCCGAGTTTTACTATATTATATAGTATCATTTCAGTTAGTCAACCTCGCATTCCGTCAACCGGAAGCCTCAACAGTGCGTGCGCAAATCCACCTATCTATCTCGGCCGCAATCTCATCGCTGTTCTTCTCCATAAACATCATATGACCGTTTCCAAGGATGCCTCTTTCCGCCAACTTGAAATGCTCCACCTCTACGCCAGCCTGACGCAGATACTCAACAGTGCACCAGTCATACCCTGCATGGTACGAGGCCGGAGCCGTGACCACGAGCACCGGGATGCGTGTCAAGTTGACCAATTTCCGTGGACTCGGCGACTCAGCTTGCAGGATCGCATCCTGCAGGTCCGGAGACTCGGCGTTCCTGACCACCTTGACCAAGTCCTTCTCCGGATCCGCCACGGGCGGGTCATACGTGATGGGTGCCTGGCACACGCCGTACTGGCACCCGAAGGTCGGCAAGGCCCCGGTGGGCCCGAACGGCGGACCCTTTGGCTCGACAGAGACAATCAGTTTGACCAACTGAGGCCGGACGTCCGCCACCAAGTACGGCGTACCACCACCGTTGGAATGCGACAGGAAGATCACCGGCCTCTTAATACGGTCCAACAAGGCCGCGAGGGCAGCTTGCGACGCCAGCTCCTGCTTCTCCTGGCCGGGTATCATCTGAACGCCCGAGGCGTAGAGGCGATCGAAGATCGGGTCGCCCTTGACGCCTGAGCCCGGCCACTGGCTGTGCAGCTTTGCCTGGGGCCAGGTGCCATACTGAGCGCATGCAGTGAATCTCGCCTGGATCTTCTCGACCGAGAGGGTAATCACGTCTTCGACGTCGGGACTCCAAGCGCTTCGGCCGCGGTAGGGCACATCTACGAGGTAGACCTCGTAGCCGTGAGAAAGGAAGTAGTCGGCCCAGCCCGGGTTGCCGTCGGGCTTGGTGAGCCAGTCCTGCAGTGCTTCATTCAGCCTGGCAGCCTCATGGAGGCCAATCGCTTTCTGGATGTCCTTCAGCTAGCTTGACGTACTGCTCCTGTCCGCGTGCCACCGTGGACGAAGATCATGGGATATGGTTGCAGCTTATCGTCTGGAAAGGGCTTGAGATGTTCGACATACATCTGCCCTTGCACAGAGTGGCTCTGGTCTTTATTTTTGACATACTTGCCGCCGATATAAAAGGTCTCTCGAGTGCTTGCCATTACACGGACAGATTCGTTGATATCTCAAGGCGTGTCTCATGAGACGGCCCCGAGCGTCGATATACAGTTAAGCAGGCGGACCCTATAACTTAACAGTGACAAGGCTAGCAGTTTAAAGTGCTCCGTGCCAGGACGTAGAATGAATTCGTTGCTCCAAAAACCGTCATATCGCCGGCGAGGACACTCTAATGCGTCTACCGTCCAGGTATATTTATTTATATATGTATATATATATTTATAAGACGGAACGTTGTCAGCGGGGTAAGGGCGGCTGAGTAATCAATATGCACGCCGGAGAGTATATGCAGGTGGGGGGGAGCAATGACATCGACGTGCTGGTGAGCAGCCCCACTACCGCCGACGGTCGCTCTGCGATACTGCAGCGCGTGTCCATTATCATCATCTCGAACCCTCTCGGCCCCGGATTGACCCGGTGCAGACGTCCTCTTGACGACTGGCCGCCTGCACGACCATGAGTCGCGAAGACAAACAAGTATCCTTCGAGGATCCGCACTCCAGCGCCAGCGACGAGGATGCCAAGGCTGTCGAGGTAACGCCGGATCGCCGTCTCACGCTCTTCCTTCCTGTGCTGACATGTCATGTCCTTCAGGTGACGTTCGATGCCGCCAATGTCCATCGCCGCAAGAGCTCCCTCGTCCCCTCCGAGTCCCAACGGCCGCGCCCGCGCGAGAACGACAAGACCCAATGTCTCGTCCACCAGTTCCTCGAGTCCCAGCGGCGCGCCCGCCACGCCCAGCAGCAGCAGCAGGGCGCTGGCGGCGACAAGCCTCCTTCCGAGCACCATGACCATCCGTCGCAACCGCAGGTCCAGGCAAACGCAGTAAACGGGACTTCGCCGCAAGGGAACGGCCTCGGCGACCGCCTGGTCGAGCCCAAGGGCAAGTGCGCGTTCCTGTCACGGGGCAATGGCAACGGGAGCGACGCGAGTAGCGATATAGGTCAGACGGATGAACACAACTGGACCAAGCAGATCGCCAAATCGACGTCGGAGATGGACCTGACCGGTGCAGACCAGGACGTGATGCACAGCCGGCTGTTGACCAAAAAGCAGCTGAGCGAGATGGCGTGGGGCGTCAGGGAGTTGAGCCGGCGGTTGGGGAGCATGAGGTTAAAGTTTCGGGTTCGAAACGTTTTCATATTGACGAAGATATACGACCGAGATCTTATCCCCAAGACAAGGGAGCTGGCTAGATGGCTGTTGGATAAAGAAAGGGACGTCAGGTATACGGTATACTTGGAAAAGGACCTAAAGGGGAACGAGCAGTTCGACGCTCCAGGATTGATCGAGGAGCTACGGAAGGATTACGTCCAGGCCGGCGAGCTGGAGGAAGAGAATAGCCAGGATATCTCGAAGCGGTTAAAGTGGTGGGACGAGCACATGTGTCGTTCGAGGCCGCATACGTTTGACTTTGCAATTACTCTTGGTGGCGACGGAACGGTGCTGTACTCCAGCTGGCTGTTCCAGAGGATCGTGCCGCCTGTGCTCAGCTTCGCGCTGGGAAGTTTGGGCTTTTTGACAAAATTCGACTTCGATGACTATCAAAACACACTCACTGGGGCTTTTAGGGAAGGCGTGACGGTGAGCTTACGGTTGCGGTTCGAGGGTACCATCATGAGGAGCCAGAAGAAGAGAAGGAAGCAGGTGTTAATCACAGACGGAATGACGGTCGGTGAGGCCGAAAGCCGGAGCCAGGACGAGGAGGTGCCACAATTCGAGCGCGACCTGGTGGAAGAGCTGGTAGGCGAAGAGAGAGAAAACGAGCATACGCACAAGCCGGATGGGACATACGAAATACTCAACGAGATCGTGGTGGACCGCGGGCCGAATCCGAGTGAGTTGCTCCTCCTTTTTTCCATATGTTGAACCCTGTGCTAATAGGCGCCCAGCAATGTCCTACTGCGAGATATTTGGTGACGACGAGCACTTCACCTCCGTCCTGGCCGACGGCGTCTGCGTATCTACGCCGACCGGTTCGACCGCCTATAACCTCGCCGCAGGCGGATCCCTCTGCCACCCAGAGAATCCCGTCATGCTCGTGACGGCCATCTGCGCCCACACCCTGAACTTCCGGCCTATCATCCTGCCCGACACCATCGTCCTGCGCGTCGGGGTCCCCTACAGCGCGCGGACGAGCTCGTGGGCGTCGTTCGACGGCCGCGAGCGGCTCGAGCTGTTTCCCGGCGACTACGTCACGATCTCGGCGAGCCGGTACCCCTTTGCGAGCGTGCAGGCGCAGGGGCGGCGCAGCGAGGACTGGGTGAATAGTATCAGCGGCAAGCTTGGGTGGAACACGCGGCAGAAGCAGAAGGCCTTCCGGGAGTGGGATAACTGATGAAGGGCTACAAGCGTAGGATATGGATTGGGATTGTCTGGCTACCTGAGAGGGGACCGGGACCTGTGCATTTAGCTTCGGCACATTGTGAGAAGGGAGATGGGGGGGAGGGTCTGGCAACGGCGATCAAGCAATAAAATTGATCTTGGAATACACGAGGCGCGCTGGTAGACCATAGAACTTAATCGCAGAGAATCTGAGGGGCGAAACGTAGGACAGGCCTGCTGGTTCCATTAACAAGCTCGTCGGGACTCTGTTCACATCCACTGCCAGAGCTCATCGCAGCCTCAACCCAGGTCTTGACAACACCGGAAAAGAAATATTGAAACTAAACATGCATTTCCTATATTCTGTTAGCCCAGCAACCGGCCGTAGAGAGCCGCATGACTTAGCATAACCCCCCTCCCCCTCCTCCTACTGACACTTGAGATGCGATTCCAAAACATACCCTTCGCTTCGAGCTGGGATGTCTCTTGCGCCTTGGCGGCAGCTTGGCAGCCTTGCTTGCCACGCCCTCAAACACGTCGGGACCCCGGCTCCCAGACCGTACACAGTAGCCACTACAACTTTCACAGTCATGTCTTCCACGCCAAGAGCGAGAGGGACTCACCGCCTCGCAGGGCCAGCACCGGTCGAGGGCTTTCGAGTCACAATGGATTGATCAATGCGTGGGTGTCTCCTTAAGATAGGGCTTCTGCTGACGTTATGTTTGCGCCGTGCCCGGAGGCGCCTCGTGTGTAGCTTTTCTCTATTGCACAACGGGGATACAACCACAACACCGATCGATGTCACTGTGAATGTCACTCGCTGGTCGCATTAATATAGTACCACGATGATCGTCTCAGTTGGATGCTCGTTCAAACGTCCACGCCGGTCATATCTTTTCCGTCGCTCTAAGGGGAATCTCATATGCCCTTCAGCCCGCCGCCCCCTGGCGCCCATAGAATCCATGGATATAATAGAAATATAAAAAAAAAAAGACAAGGCTGTCCGCCCCTGCATTATGTGTGTGAAGGATGATGCGCCATGTATCGCGCCGGACACCCCTCATGCGGCCTCTCCGTCCTCGACAGTCTCCACAAAGGTCATCGTCACGCCCTGGTCGCCGCTGACGTTCAGATTCACGGCGTCGATCGCGCCCGGGGCCGGGTTCGCCTCCCTCTTGTTCGGGGCGATCTGGATCGTCTCGTACCGCGGCTCGACGCTGCCATCCGCACCCAGGTCGCGGGCGGCCATCTGGTTACTGCTCTGAAGGGCTTGAGAGCATACACGGGCATTAGTCGGGGAGGGAACCAAGCCTTGGGGGATTTTCTTTTTTCTTTTTTTATCTGTGGCGCAACGCGCGAAGATGGGTCAGACACGACAGAAGAAAAACGGCCACTACTCACACGCAGGAATGCCAGAGCGCACGTACATGGTGGTGACCTTGACCTTGGGCCCCGGGGCGGGCAGGTCCCGCTTGGCGGCCTCGGCGGCGGTGCCGGTGCCCGGGCGCGCCGCGGCCTCCTGGTTGTTGTCGACGATGATGCCGACGCCGGAACCCTCGCGGCCGGTGCCGAGCTGGATCTTGGGGCCCTTCTGCAGGGCAGCCTCGGCGAACGTCAGGGCCCGGTCGAAGCTGGCGAGGTCGCGCTTCTCGACGGTGGCGGACACCTCGTCGGCGACGTCCGCAGCCTCGTCCCGGGGCAGGATCGCCCTGCCCATGCCCTGGAGGGCAGCAATCTGCTGAGCCTGAGAGAAAGGGTGGCCCTGTCAGCCGTCTTGTGCAGGAATGGATGGGTTCCCGTGCCGAGACTCACCTGCTCCGAAAGGGTTGCGTCCTGGACGGTTTCTGAAGAGGCAGCGACCGGGACGGCAGCAGGCTCAACCTGGTTCTGCTCGACCGGCTGGGCGGCGGCCGTGGTCGCGGCGGCCTCTGCTGCTGCGGCCGGTTGGGCCTCGCCTTGAGCAGCGGCATTAGTTGCTGCTCCATTCGCTGCGGTCACGGCGGCGCCCTCGAGCGTGTTCATGAGCGCGGACACATCTTGATTACCTCCGAAGCTGATTTCACCATCACCTGTTGGCAGCATCCGTGATCAGTAGACTATCCCGCAACACAACGTCCCAGCAGATGGGCCTGCTTACCAACCACCAATGCCGGCGAGTAGGCTCCGAGGTTGATGTTCAGGGGCAGGGCGGCAGCAGCGCCAGCCAGGAGCACAATGCGGTAGGCAACCATCTCGACGGATTATACGACCTCCTGGGCTCGACCTGATTAATAGAGAGAGTGTGATGCTTGCGAGAGGAAAAGCGGAATGCGAATACAAAGCCAGATCAACCAGCGGGCCGCGGAAGGGGAGCAGATATACAAGAGTGATGAATGTTCGAGCACGGCTGAGGAGCAAAAGCACACCCCCAGCTCACCTTGCGAGCGGGAGGACGAAGTCATATATGCGATCCGCGAGTCGAGAGCTCGAGCGGCGATCAAGCACCTATACTCAGGCATCCCTCCTCCCGTGCCCTCCCTCCGACAGCGCGCTCCACTTGAAGCTGCCAAGAAGCCTTCCGGGCTGCCGTGCCATACCGGACGTGGGAAACACGCTTGTCCCGTCGACGCCCTACCCCAGAAACGCAGGGCGCTTCTTGGAGGAGGGGGGGACTGTCTGGACACGGCGGGGTTGCCCGCGGTGATTCGCCCATCAGCCGCCAAGATGCCTCACACAGTCCCCAGGGCGATGCGAGTGGGAGGGTCGCCGGCCATCGGGCCCTGGTGGCGACCTGGGGAGGATGGGATGCCGGCAGGGTGGCGACCGCTTGCTCGAACAATCTCGACTCGTCGTCGTCCTGTTTGAGGACCCAGATGTGATTCACCTTGGCTGTTGTAGCCAAGAGAGGGTCCAAGCAGCACGGCTGTTCGGACGGCGGCGGCGCTCTGCACAGCAGCGGTGGTAGGCTGGGCGTGTCGGGTCGAACGCGTAGTGGGTCAGGCAGTCTTGAGACCTTGCCAAGCAAACACAAGAGTCAAGAAGTCCAAGCACGCCGACAATGCGGCCCCAGGGCCCCAGCCTGCGAGCGAGATGGCAGAGGAGACCACTTGGTCCCATAAGCGCTGGCACGAGCTCGACCCGACCCGGCTGCGAGGTTCGCGGCCCGTCGTTCGTGAGCTTCGGGATCAAGCACTCTGGGCGGCGAGGAGCCAAGAAGCAGACGCCCCGTCGAAATGTGCGAGATTCGCGACCGGGCAGCGCGCTGCACTGCGCAGGCGCTGGTCGAGCCGAGATGCTGTGTGGCATGTGCATCGCCTCGACAGCCAGCCAGCTCGAGGGCTGCTGTGAAGCGGCCAAGATCGCGCCGATGTTGACGTTGAAGAGACATGAATCGTCCAATTGCGTGCGCATGTGCGGCAATGGAGCCTATCCTGCACAGGCCTACAGTAATTACAGTACCCAGCACGTAAACCTACAGTAGCGCAGGCCTTGAAACGAAACACGCTCAAAGCGGCAGCACTGACCCAAACCCAACCTCCTCCAACGGCCATCCCACCACGCACTCCACCTCCACTGTGGGCCATCATCCTCTCGAGGGTTTTCAGCCTCACAACCTTCACCTCTGGAGAAACCCCGAGGCCAGAGACACATGCTCCGGCGCACCACAACTCGTTCCAAGCTGGGCGCGCGGCGGGGATCTCAGATCTGTGCCGGGTCGCGCGCGTCCTCCCGAACAGGATGGGCCAGGACCAGCCAGTCGCCCGCCGACTTCCTATACCCACCCAGGCCAAGTATACGTCGCCGCGCTGATGAGATGAAGCGATCTCGTGGTGGGAGACCGCCAAGCGGCCAAATTTAGACGGCGCCCCGTGGTATTCCAGATCGTCGCCTGCCGGATTCATCTCATGTGTTTTAGGTCTTGAGCCGACCTGGAACAGCCGTCGGAGCCAAGGCTGCCGGACCAAGGACCAATCGCCCAGGCCAGCTTGGCACACGACAGGGCGTGCGCGCCCTGAAGCGCATAGTATTTGTTGTATACGTCAGAGGACGTCGAGGCACGTGTACTAGCTATACCATACCTATAATTAGCGCCTCAGATGGACATATGCGGGGGACGCTGTCGTCCCAACCAACCTCTCTCCACGAGACATCCCATATCCGCCTCACGTTCCGTGTGATTAGAATAGACCAAACTTCGTGACGGGCCTCTCAGGGCGGCATTACGACCTGCTCTGTTATTCACAGGGTGTTAGGGGACTGATCATCGCAGTATGGTCTGTGGTTCCCCTGCAAAGCATGAACGAGTCAACATCAGGTGTCCGCTGTCTAAGGCGAGGGACTTAGACCTCATGTCTAGACCTCATGTCCGAGCTGCGAGGAGGAATTAAGTTCCGCTGACTCGGCGAGTATAGCAACTTGGTCGTGATTCCGATCATCATTCGTCTTGTAGTGAAAGTATCCTGGGCGGACGGCCCTGTTGCCAGACTGCATCCCCTCCTCGATTCTTGCCCTCTTCAGAGGTCGAAAAGGAGAGTCATATCTGCCTGACAGGATGAACTCTAGCTGGCCGCCCATACCATGTACTCGGGATACATCTGAAACACATCTCGCGTAGGGCAGCCGACTACGGCAGGAGAAGGGCAGCAATCCGTGTGCCTAAGCACCGCAGATAGTCGACTCGTGCTTCAAGATGTGTAGTCATAAAAACAATTCGACTAGTATAGGCTCGGGATGCTTGGCTTTTCAGCTATCCTTCGCAACCAGAACAATGCCATTCACTCTGCCCACTGCTAGCGTCTTTGTGTCTTCCTTGAGCTGTGGTGAATAGCGGCATAACACGCAGAGAAAGCCCCTTCGGCCGCGGGCGGGAGAGACAAAGCTATTGTAAATACACAACACACAAAGAAGACCGGGCTCCTATTAAAGACCCATGTCTCACCGACGACTGGAAATCCCAGTTGGTATAATTTGCCGTCTGAATCCGAGGACGTGCGTCTACTACCCACACGCTCGAGACAACCATGACAACCTACATCGTTGAGGAGGCAAGCTAGTAGTCAACCGCGAGTGCTCGTTCGCTCAAGATCGCCCCCGATTCCTAACATACACATAACAGCCACAGCTAAGTTCACTGACACAGGCCCCCTGGGCTGCTCCACCTCACTGACCAGACCCGCCGTAGCCTCCCCAGCCGCACGACCGGAAGCCATGGCGCCCAACTTCCTCCCGCTCTACTTCCTCGTAGGCCTCGTGCCGCTCGGCTTCATCGCCGCAGTCTGGTACACGAAGCGCCACCCCGACGCGGGCGCTGCGCGCCCGCTGCCACCGGGCCTCCTGGGGCTTGGTGCGTTCCTCCTGCACGGGCTGGCACACGGCGAGTGGCTGCCGAGGGGCCGCGCCGACCGCAGCAGCAGCGGCCCGGGCCCCGGCGACGTGGAGCTGGCCGAGATGCCGCAGTACACAGACTTCAGCACGGGCCGGGACGGGGCCCCGGGCCCTCGGCCCCGGGCGGCGGCGGCGGCGTCGTCGTCGTCGTCGTCGTCGCCGCGCCCCGCGAGCATCGCCTCCGCCGTGGACTCCGTCATAGCCATCGTCGGCACCGGCAGCAGGAACCCTTACGTGCCGTCGACCCCGAAGCCCTGGTACGAGCTCACGGACGAGGACCTCGACGACAGCTTCGACCCGGAGCCGCTCTTCATGCAGCAGCGGCCCGCGCCCCCCGCCAGGACGATCTCCTTCTACGTGCAGCCGCAGAGTGCGTTCGAGGCTATCCCGCTCACCGGTGCAGCCAGCCGTGCGTGGGCCAAGTGAGTGAGGAGATGAGCGTGCGTCCGGACCCCGCCGGCGCCCTTTGGTCTCCGTCTGTAGGATGATGCCCACCCTGCTAACGCTGTGGTGTGGGAGCAGAAGGTGAGTTGTCCCCTAGACTGTGCTAACCAATCATCAGTCATTGCTTTCCTTGAGCTGTACAATGTAGGGACAGATAGATGTGCCCTCACTTCATGATGAATACAACCAGTTTCTGTTCCCCGACGCCCTTGACTTCGATATATATTGACTTGTGACTTGCTTTTTCATGACCAATGGTGACCGGCTCACTTGCCTTGCAGCGAGGCGATCCAGATGTTCGTTGCCTGCTATCCACCCGTAGCATGAGCTCCCCAAGAGAAGACACAGCAGCCCTCCACGACAGACGACATCCAGCCGGGCCTGAGAAGATCCAGTGTGAGCCGCGCAATGAGCCGCACCGACCAGACCTTCGCATCACAGGGAAACCGTCAGCCGTCCGCAGTCTCCCCGAACATAACCAGCAGGCCATGCGGCCGCGTTCCCTCGTCGACCCGCCAGCTCCCTGATCGTCAGGGATCCGGGCTCCGGCCAACTCGACCCGTCCACCGGGCGGGCACCCGTTCCTTGGATCTATCTGTCACAGACTTCATTGCTGACTCTTGCAGGGCCCGAGCACCTGCGATGATAGCAGAATGGTCTCGGGCCCCCTCACGGCGAGTAGGATGGGCATAGGATCAGCTCTGCCGTAGTTTCAGCTCTCACCTGCCAAGCAAGACCCCTTCATGCTCTGGCTCGTCGTGGCCTAATCCCTCAGATCTGCACGGGAGCTGGGCCGAGCCTGACGCCTCGCAGGCGACCGGCTAGGCTTGCACTATGGCACAAGAGTCATAGGGAAAGAGAGAAAGGGGGGGGGGGGGGGCGGACATATCACGGCGCGCAGACAACATGCAAGGGACGGAAAGGAGCTGAAAGGTGAACATGACAGCAGGAGAGGCGTTGCAGATGCTCTCGGGCCTCGTCTGATTGAAATATGGGTATAAAGCAGCCTGGTCATCAGGCCTCGAATCTCTCCCTAGTGGTTGGTATAGTGAAAGACAAGCAATCCGGCCTCTGCTGCTCTCTGTCCTCGGCGAAGGTCTAGGTCCCTTTCCCGCCCGCGCCAGCATAATAAAATGGCGAAAGCGCCAAGAAGGCTCGCGCTCGTCCGTCTTCTCTCATCCCTCTTTCGAAATCCAGCACAATAGTAGCAAAAAACATCCAGGACGGAAAAAAGAAAAAGAAATAAGAAGCTGCCAGCCAGCCTAGGACGGAAGACAGTAAAGATCTGGCTCCCGTCCGGCTCCGCGAACGCCCAACACCGGGTCGATTTGACGATTGTTTATTCGTTTGGTTTGGACTCCAGAAACGCCGTACAAGTCTCATGTGCTTGCAATGTTTAGTTATCTCGCGGTAGTCGTAACAGGGGCCCCACTCGTGGTGAGACCGTGAGGATTTGGTGGGCGTCCGAGGTATGTACAGAGAAACAGGGCTCTGGCCATCTGACGTCGGGGTGGGATGAGGACGGTGGGGTGATGATGTTTGTCGTCGTTCAGATATGACGGATCTGGGTGACGAAGTGTGACCAGAGCCGCCCTATCGGCAGCCGTGCGGTCCGCAGGCACGTCCCACGAACCATTGGCCGGGCGTAGTACATTATAGCGTCCGAAGTCACACGTGTGCAGTGGGCGGGTGGTGGGTGAGGTGGGCTGGTGGGTCGAGCGAGGCCCTCTCTCTCTCTCTTCTCTTCTCTCAGTCGTCCTTGGGGCTCCAGATGGCGGCCCCCAGGGACTTGCTCACGCCGAGGCCCACGGCGACGGCGACGGCGAGGATCAGGGCGATGATGGAGATCTTGGCTATTATCCGGTTGCGCTTGCTCATCTTGGCGAGCATCTGGCACGAGTGGCGGTTGACGCGCGCCGTCTTGGCCTTCCTCTTCCAGTGGTCCTTGCCGGGCCAGACCTGGCAGTCCGGGCTGCCCTTGACGTTGATGTTGGTCGTGGACTTCATGCCGCACGAATCGTCGCCGCTGGTCAGCGTGCGCGAGGAGACCATGGCCTCCAGGTCGGTGTCGAAGGGGTTGAGGCCCTCATTGTGGGCGGTGGCCGGAGTCGAGACGTCGGAGGGGCGGTGGAGCTCGACGGATTGGGAGGGCGTGGTGGAGACGGCCGGGGACGGGGACAGGTTCTCGATCGAGGTGTTAGTTATTATCGCGGGGGACTTGTCGGTGAGGTGCTGCGCCGTGGTGGTGACGGCGACGTCCGCCTTCTCGTTTGGCGCGGCCATGGCGAAGGGCAGGCGGTGGTCAGGACGGGCTGCTGTTGCGGGAGGGGGAGGGGGGGCAGGAGGATAACTGTTGCAGCAGTAATTATGCCAGGTGACGACGGGTCTGCTCGGCGGCCGGTGTTTGCTGGTTGGAATCGGCAGCTTCGACAGAAGTCGTGGGGGGGGGGGTTAAAAAAAAAGCTGGGAGCCGTCGGGCGGGCGGTGTAGGCCTGGGGGAGAATGTCAGATATAGCTAGCCAACACGACGGGTCCTCTCCGCAAGCAGCACGAGGGGAGGGGAGGGCCTCGCCGCGGCCAAAACATTCGAGAAAGGGCGACGGCGGGTGGGACCCGGTGGCTCATGCTCTGCTGCGACTTACTACTTGTGTGTGTGCGTGCGTGCGTGTGCGTGTGCGCGCGAGGTGCTTGCCAAACAGCTTCGCTTGTGATACCCAGACCCCTCGAGGTAACCGGATGGTGCCAGCGCCAAGTCGGACCGGAACCGTCGAGAGAGATATGGAGGCAGATAGATAAAGAGAGAGAGAAGTAAGAAATAAAAAAAAAATAAGAGAGAGAGAGAGAGAGAGAGAGAGAGAGAGAGAGAGAGGCCACGGCGCCGCCGATTAGTGGGGAGGGCGGGAGGAGTGGGAGGAGGCGATGGGGCACAACTGTTTACTGCCGGCCCATCTGTATGTCTCTCTCGAGATTGCGAGTGGTCGAGGGCCCCAGGGGAGGATCAACGATCCGGTCCAGAGAAGGAAGGGCGCGGCGGAGGGGCGCGAGTAGGGGTGCTGTGAGACGGGCGGCGGTGCGGTGGTGCGGTGGTGCGGTGGATGATGGTGAGAGGTTGTCTGCGGTGCGCCGTACGGCTGCAGGTCAGCCTCGCAGCAGTGCGGCCCGTGACTGACGTGAGAGGGAAGAGGGGCGCAAACAAGTGACACCTGCTACAGATTCCCTCGCCTCGTCTGCCTCGTCGTGATCAGGACCCGGCAGTCACAGTCAGCGTCAGCAGCAGCGGCAGCGGCAGCGGTAGCGGTAACGGTAGCGGTGGTGGTTGTGGCCGACCAGGAGCAGGATCATCAACCAGGCAGATGAAAACAACAGGACCAGGACGGGCGAGGACGAGCACTTTTACCTGGGGAAGCGCACAGGGGAAATGAGCAGGCGAGGGCACCCTGGCGGTCATCCCCCGGCCGACGATTTTCATGCCAAGGCGGAGAGAGAGAGAGAGAGAGAGCATACACACACCACCACAGCGACTGGCATGACTGGCATGACTGGCATGATTGGCCTGACTGGCCAGTGGTTTTTGCCAACTTACCATAGTAGTACAGGCACGTCGACAAGCTCAATTTACCTAGGCGCACGGGCAGCCTAGGGGCGCCTGCTAGGTGGGATCTGCAGGTATAACCGAAACGAGCCTAGCGACCCTGTACCTAGCACGGCGACGGGGTGCTGTACCATAGTAGCAGCAGTCATGGCAGTGTGTATGCTATAGCAGATAGTGGTCCCCCAGTGGTCCCCAGCAGGCCCGCCGGCGGGGGTGCCCCCAGCCCGCCACCCTTTTTGCCCCTGAGAGCCGTCCTTTGTCCCCACCCGCGGATATTCCCATGGCCCTGCCGTCCACCGTCCTGGCCCTCCCAGCGAACCTCTTACTGTTTTAGGTAGTCCATTGCCTCCAGCAGCACCGCCCATTGGCCCGTCCCACATGCAAGGCTGGTGCCGCCCACCGACACTACTTACTTGGGATGGCGGCTCGCCTCCAGGGATGAGGGCTGCTGCTGCGTCCCGCGCCGGGCACCGTCCTGACCTGCTATCAGGAGCGCTGTCCTGCCACTCCTGCGTGTCTACCGTAATCACTTAGCTACTTGCTGGACTGGTAGTAGTATGGTGGTATCCAGCCAGCGTGCGGACCAGGCAATGGCAGGCCCTTATCATAGCATCATCGATGTGTTTGTTCCCTCTCTCACGGCATCATCCCGTGCCCTGCACGCGCGAGTCAACGCCCCCCCCCCCGGTGCAGCGAGCGCCGCCCCTCCATCGATACTCGCATCCTCAGCGGCCACTTGCAGGCCTAGAGACACAGGCCAGGGAGGCTCAAATCTGGAACACGAGACGCAGGGGTCGCGGCCAGTCATGAGCTGTGGATTGGGCGTCCTACCGTCGCCCTATTCTAAGTTGAGCCCGCGGTGAAGGAAGGATACGCGTAACCCGTCGGTGGTCCGTCCCATCTGCTCGACCTCACTCTATCTATCTATCTATCGCACGCTCTCACACACACTCTCGACGTCTTGCTGGCCTGGGCCCTTCCTGGAACGTGCAGTTTAAAAATGGCGACAGTCTCGGCCGGGTTGACGCGTGTCCATCCGCCCCGGCCCATGTGCCTGTGTGGGTCCACACAGCCGACACAATCTCGCCTGTCTCGACCCCCCTCCTCTCTCTCTCCTCTTTTTTTTCTTCTGTCTCTCTCTTTGTCTCCAATAACGTTGCACCAGGCCGCCGCCGATGTCTGGTCTGGATGCGGTGCCATATCACTATCCCAGACAGTCGGCCAGTGGGAGGATAGGTGGCTGGCACATGGCATGAAGATGAGCATCCTGCAGAGGCTGGCGCCGTGCACGTCCTCATCTCCAGCAATCAATCAATCGGTCAGGTCAGTCCATCGCCGATCGACCCCAGGGTCCCACTCGTGGCTCGTACAATAATGATAGTAATAACAACACAACACCACCACGGCATGCAGGCGGCCCTGGCAGCGCCTCAACAAACACCCTTATCCTCTTGGCCTGTTAGCCTGTTTCGCCTAGCAGCCACTGACATACGACTTGTCGGCCCTGCAGAGGATACTATGACAGGCCGTTTGAACAAGGTTTACTGAATGGTACGATATTATGGTAGTGGGCCGGCGGGAGAGCGATAGCACCCCACAAGCCGCCCCTCAGGGGCTCCTCCACCACAGCTGGCCCCCCCAAGTGGCCCCCCCAAGTGGCCCCCCCAAGTGCCCCCCCCCAAAAAGCTGTTCCGCTCTAGGGAAGACGCAGCCGGTCCAGAGCCCATGCAGGCCCTGTCAGATCCTGAGATCCAGAGGAGATCTCTCCTCCGCGATAACGCCTCGTGTGGCACGTAATAACTCGGAGAGGCTGAGCGCCGGCGCCGGCGCCAGCATCAGCACCAGCACTATTTAGTACTGCGGTGATACGACATATTACCGTACTACCTATGACACCATGGTCCTAGGTAGCACTACCGGCTCTGGGCGCAGGCACCCTGCAGGCGCCACCAAGACGGCGTCGTTCCCAACGGGCAGGAGATCAGAGGCCATCCGCACTATCTCTTCTCCCCTGCAGTGGCTCGAGATTAGCTTGCATACGGTACGAGCACCGCGACCGCGGAGCAGCACGTGGCCCGCCGCGACTCAGCCACCCAGGCCAGCGGTCTAGCCCGCCGAGCGACCGACCGACCGACCGCCACTCTGCGACTCTGCCAGCACCACCCCCCGAGAGGGAAACTCGCACCACCGGCGTATGCATCATGGCTGTATCGGGCTGCCCTCTGCATGATCGTGGCCAGGGAGGGGAGCGACCGGGGGGGGGGCCTCGCTGGCGCGCATGGCGCGCATGCTGTGGTATAACCTATCTGCTATCCGTCCCCCCTCCGGCTCTGCTGCAGCAGCACCATGACCAGCAGAGATCTGGCATCCGGCCGAGAGGCTAAACCCCCCGCCTGCACGGTCGCCGAGCCTCTGCCGGGCATCCCCTCTGCTGCGCGCGCCCAGCCCGTCCTCCTGCAACCACGAGCAGAGAAGGAAGGCCGCCTCGGTACACGTCTCGGCCTGCTCCCGCTCTATACGAGTATAGGCCGCGCAATGGCGTCGGCAGGGTCCCCGCCGAGTGGCTCCGCGCTATCAGCGAGAATAGGGTCGTTCCTACGGGTCGGTCGGGACAAGGTGATCCCTTTCGCTGCCGCGCAGGTCTGGTTGGTTATATTTGGTTCAAGTGAATCGAGAAGGAGGCCAAGGGGGAGTGGGCTGGGGCGCGTCCCCAGGCGCCGTCCGATACGAGATCTCTCTGCCTCCTCCCAGGAACAGAGAGCCCGGCGGCAGTCACCATCTCGGCCAAGACGTCGGCCTCGACGCGCAGGCAGCCGACACGAGGGCACTGTGAGACGTAATACGGAAACAGCTCACCCGCGGGCTCCGCCACAAGGAGCCTCGATGCAAGATGGACCATGGCCCTCGGGAAAGGGCAATACGGAGCCTCCAATGGCTCGAGACTATCGGGGGGCGGCGCACTACTACACGACCCTCAAAAGGAGACGGGATGGAGTCTCGTCCCAGAATCGAAACCCAGCCCCGAGGGCGACTGCGAGTACGCACCGCGGCAGCAGGAGACTGCGGGCGGCCGTCCAATAATCCGCGTCAGCCAGCGGTGCAGTGACCAACACCGCCAGAGAACTCGAACCCTTCCTGAGACCCAGCGCTCGAGCTGTTCAGCCGACTTTCCGGTTCTATCTATTGGGAATACGTCGGGCCGTCTAGCTCGTATCGCTGGTCCTAGGGGTGGTCTCCGAGGGGGTGTAGTCTCCAGATCAGTTGACCCCTGCTGGACGCTCCTCGCATTGCGAAGTCGCGCTTGAAGATCTTCATGTCGCAGAGCAGAACAAAGTTGCTATACCGAAGCCCTAAGTTTTAAAAGGAGAAAGTTACTGAAGCTTAGTACCGAGCAGCATAAGCTCTCATACAAACGCATGACTAGATCTCCTACTGTGAAACAAGGTTCTGAGCCTCTTTCACAACGACTTCCTCACCACTCTCCTGTTACTTTCACAGGCCCCCTATCACTCCTCCCGCTCCCCGGTCTCAGCCAAGCTGTTTTCTAAAATTGTCCGTGATAGTATGGAGGGCGGGCCTGAAAGATAAGACCTCACTCTCTGCGTTCCGCGGCCTTGGGCACAAGCCACCACAAGATGGTTGCTGCAACGAGCTGGGCCAGGATCATGGGCTGCAGGACCTGCACGCCAGCCCTCTCGGCGATCAGGCCCGTGACCGAGGGGAAGATGGCTGCTCCCGCTTGGGCAACAACGAAGACAAAGCCTGCAGGGAGGACAATCAGTGGGAGAGTTAGTCTGACGGGGGAGAGACTGACTTAGAGCCGCGGCCTGAATCTTCCTTGGAAAAATCTTGGACGCAACCGAGACGCCCTATTAGGAAGGGTCTTCTTAGCATGGAATCGTGGCTGCTTCGCCTCCATTATGGGCACGGAACAGTACTTGCCGTTGCGAAAAATGGCCCCTGGAAGAACCCCTGGACGCTCAGCGCTGTGGCGTCCGCAACAATGTTCGGCACCAGCCAGAAGACCAACTGGAACCCGATGGTGATCACGAAAAACACCAAGAGTGCCCGCTTCTCTCCGAACCGGTACGTCGGCTCAGGAAGCAAGAGCCGTCCCAGGAGGAGGCCCGCGGAATAGCCCATGGGCACGTATCCGACCTTTGACAGGTCGCCCCCGCGGACTTGGACGAGGTAGTCGACGACCCAGCCTGGAGCCCCCAAGTCAGCAAGCCCATCCTCTGGTCTCAACGGGGTCGTGCCCCGGATCCCTGTCATGCAAGATATTAGGCTCACCACTAGAAGTCATCGACGCCCCGAGCGCGAAGAAGAAGAACAGGCTGATCAGCCAGACATCCTTCACCTTCAACATGACAACCATATCACGTAAGGCAGATGAGTCCGTCTGCCTTGCCTCCTGCTGCGCCTGCTGCTGACCGCCCTCCCGCCTTTCCTCGTCGGCCACAGATTCCTCGCCCCTCCGGTGGATCTGCCACAGCGAGTCCCTGAACGCGAGCATGACCCACACCAGATTCACGAGGTTGACGCCGATCGTGACGAAATATGTCCGCCGCCACGACTCCTCGCCGCCGGTGACGCCGCCGCCCGGGCCGCCCGGGTGGGAGGCGACGGACGTGGCGATCAGCGGGCCGATGACGAGGGCGAGCGCGTACATGGCGTGGATGAACCCCAGCCAGCGGTGGGCGCGCCTCACGCCGCTCACGAACGTGTTGCCGTGGGCGTCCTGGAAGCCGGTCCCGAGGGCCTGCAGGGAGAACGTCGCGCAGAACAGGGGCAGCGGCGCCCACGGCCGCAGGCACTGGGCCAGCAGCTGGAGCGCCGCGCCGAGGAGAAGCAGCTGCCCGAGGGCCAGGCGCGGCGTCAGCAGCGGGCTAGTGAGGGCGGCTAGGAGCCACCCTATGAAGGAGCAGGCGTATCTAGGAGCGGTGGTCAGCACCCGTCCAGCCCTCTTCTCGGAAGCCCTGGCCCAGGCGTGGGAGGGCAGGGCTCACAGGATGGCGATCTCCCCCGTCCCAATCGAGAAGGAGGTCAGCATGTACGGGATGAGCGGGCCCAGCGTGCCGTCATTGACGCCAGCGCAGAAGAAGGAGAACCCGACCCCGAAGACCTTGAGCCTGCGCCAGAGCGGAGGCGGGGCTGAGGTCGTCGTCACCGGCGCAGATTGTTGTTGTTGTTGTTGTTCTTGTCGCTGTTGTTGTCGCCACGCGCCCGCCGGTGGGGATATCTCCTCTGCCGCTGCGGCTCCCGGCCACGTCGCCGCAGCCGCGGTCGGCCTGCGGATCTGGCGCAGCTCATGTTCCACGCCCGGGGCGGCCTGCCGGGCCTCTAGCACCACCGTCTGGGTTGACGCCGCCATGATGTCGGGGAGGGATTGCGGAAGCTGCCAGAAATCCAAAGTCTCAGGCCTCGACCGCTTCTTTAGACTACATCTTGTGCCAACAGGAGGGAGCCCCGTGACGTGACGGAGAATCTTCGGCTGTGAGGGGACGTGCTGGGGCCCCCTGTGCCACCGTGTCCGGGCCGCCGCCCCGATACGCGCCTCCGGGGCGGTCAACTATTGCTCCGATCAACGCAGAACGGGGTTTGGGAGCAACCACGACGGATGGCATGAATGATATCAGAGTGACATATGTTTTGCAAATTATCCATGCGTACCCATGGGGGACACAGTAGCCATTAGCGTTCTCAAAACCGAATACGGGGCCCCCAGCCCAAAACCAACGTACATCGGACGGTAATTCAGGAGAAAGAACAAAAAAAGAACGGTCGGCTATTAATCTTTACTGGATCGACAGGGCCGTCACAAGTAGGTACCAGTCACCCAGAAATTTACCCTCCCTATCCAAGGAACTCGACAAAAGGGCAAGCTCAGTTCACGGTCGACAGGTGATGATAATATCTGCGATGCCTTAGCGACCTAGTCGCGCAAATGGTAGGAATGAAGCCTCTGGCCTTGTATGAGCTGGCCCCGAGGGTTGGATACGGTTAACTAACTAAACAAACCCGGCTTGTACGCAGGAGACTACGATTTGCGTCCCCCAAGTCAATTGTTGATGATAGAAACAAGGTAGTTGGAGAGTCGGATCTTCTTATGAATACGGACACAGTAACGAAGACCCCATTCTCGTATAAATTCTGCAGTCACGTCCATAACCACTCAATCAAAATCTTGGCTCCAACACAAGCATCAAGTCGGACTCATTCTAGAAAGGGGTGACTTGTTGCAACGCATCTGTTCAAAAGCTCTGGAGGAATCCTCATTCCAGCGGCCATGCTTTCATGGCAGTTGCTGTAATTGTTTGACGGGCGCGCGTTCTACATCATACCCCTTTATGAAACATGTTTTCACACTTCAGGCATTGAATGCAGTTTTCTATCAGTCCGAGATAGGTCTTCCGCATTCGCGCTTAGCAAGCGTTGGTGTTCTGTAGTCTTGATGAACAATGCCGGGTATCTGGAGTACTGAGCTCGACAACCAGAACAGAGTCGGTCCGGATTGTTTGATGTGGCATCAACAAGTTGTTGCTTGATTGCAAATAGACAACATTCTTCCATGAAAGCTACGTAGCCTCTTTGAAGGCGTGGCCGTAGTGCCCCCTCCGACCAAAGGTGCATTTCCCGTATCACGATATACTTTTTAGGTGAGGTCGTTTTCTGACCACATCCTCTTGATCGAGCGACCGTCATCCCCTAACCGCCATCCCTTGACCGCTCGCAGCCTTCTGGGCACCTTGTAAATCATTGTCCTGCTATCCTTAGGCACGCTATCTACAGATCGAATCGAGAAACGGACCCAATCTGGAACAGCGGCCTCAAATACCCTAGACTCAGGATAATATAGAACACGCGCTCATTCGTCTTCTGCCCACACTCATTAATGGGCCAGCAAACCTCCATGTTTGAAAGCTGGTAAGTACACTCCGGCTCCACATTGCAACTTAGCCAATAAGTTTGGTTGCCGCTGTCACATCTGTTGGTTCCGAGCGCATGACCGCGGCCGCCTGCGCGCACGAGACATCTCCATTCTGCAACCCGCAAACCTAGATTTGGGAGCAGCACCCACGTCCCAAAAGACTGGCACACGCACATTCAAAATAGTAATTGGATGTGCCTGCGAGTCATAGGACCCAATGTCTCGCACTGCCTCTGCCAACACTGGTAGCTAGCTAACCGCAGGAGGGCCGATCAAAGTCACCAATGCATGTAGGGCAATGCCTCGTTCGTTCTCATAGCCTCACTGAAAGTATTCACTAACGGAATCTAACAACCGGCAAGTTGGAGAGGGCTTTTTTGCCCACTAACAAGAGCTGAGCACCGGCTGCTCGAAGCTGGTGATCAGTGTCAACAAAATGTCTAAAGCATCGCCCTATATACACCGTATTCCCTTCGGTCACCTACTAGTCCAGTCTCTAGTCGAGGTGTAACCCTCACCACCCAGCCAGACACTGTGACACATTGCTACTGCCACTCGTCCGTCTCCTGCTCATAAGCCAGCTCGGCCCGGCGGTCATGGGCGCGCACACCGCACCTGGCGCGAAGCGCTCCGGGCTTGATACTCGCTCGTACGCACCAACGCGGCGACGCTAGGACTCGACCGCGGCGGCGACGGCGGCACCCTAAGCAACTTCTACACGGCTAGCTGAGCCCTTGGGTCTTGTTGCTGGAGGGTTGGGAGAAGCCACGACTCGAGTATTAACGCCGGAAAGTGATTGACTAGTGCTCCGACGACATCGAGACTCTGTCTAGTTGTGACGGGAGCTGTCGAGCGTACGGCCAGAGGCAGATCAGAAGGAGGAACGGTGATATATTTAGAATACTTTTAGCCGGAAGATCTTGTTCCCATATCTTATACAGCTTTGCTTTAGCAAAGTCGAAACGCCCGGCCGCGTTTTCACACATAGTATCACTCCCGTCTCTTCCTGGTAATGAGCCGCTAAAGAGCTAAAGAACAGACTCGTGGGCCCCCGGCCTGGGTGCCCGGTCGAGTCTGCGCTCCAGCACGAGCAAGAGCTCGTCACTTGTCCACATCACAGCTTCATCGTCTGCTCGACCTGCCCATCGTCTCGCAAGCTTGTCCTCTTCCGGCGAAAACGGCATCTTCGACACTACCTTCAGACTTACATAGCGCTGGTGGTGGATCGAGCTAGGTTTCGCTGTTTAGGAAGGAGGAGTATAATCCAGTAGAGATCTCGGTGGAGAGTGGCGTGGTTGGCCATCGTGGTGACGGAATTGTACATTGTCAATTTGAGTCTCCCTCTTGGCGTGCTATAAGACAGCCCTGGGAGAAGGCCGTGCATTGGGAACTTGGTTCTTGACTTGAACCACTGATTTCTTCTGGGGTATAGTACATATAATAGGTCCGGTGTGATTCACTGGGATTGCATCGAATGCGAGGCACTCGTATACTAGGGAAATAGGATATGAAGGACACAAGAGAAATGACACTTGTCTCCAACGTGTCTATCTTAGCACACGCAAGATTTCCACAGCTTTCTGTGGAAGGAGAGGACCCCTCTTTGCGGCCGGCCTAGATGTCACGTCCGTGGCCTTCAGTCTCCGTTCAGTCTCATGATATGTAGCCTAGTGGCTAGCAATCCATAGCTTCAGACACTTCGTTGAAGCGACCAGTATAGCGAGCAACCAGGACCGTCGACAGTAGAAACGCCATGTATCAAAATACGGCAGATAAGTCCACAGATGAGGAGACTCAGGAGGTAGTCGGCGGCAAGCTGTGTAGGGCTCGCCAATCGGTGCCCGGCGCGCAGCCGCCACCAGTTTCCAATCCCTCAGCGTCTCGCTCTGCACCGGTCTCGCACACGCTCAGCTTATGTCTCAAGAAGACGTCGTTGTCGGCTTCAATCTTGTCGGCATGAAACGTACCACTTCGTCGTGTCTCGTGCTCGACCGGCCTCACATGCGTCAATGTACGTGAGTGGAATAGCCTATGACGTAAGGTGCAGACCCCCAACGTTCAAGAAGCTCTCGACACAAAAGGTTCCCTCCTCACACCTCCAGATCTCAACAAAGATTATCGTTTACTCGGCAGAATTCTGCAGCCAGATCCCCACTTGAGGGTCGCACTTTACGGCTGGGTCGGGAATTAACGTGTGATCGCAACCATGAAGCACTTGGTCATGGTCGGCGCCTGTTACCTTGATACCATCCTCAGGTGAGTCGCAGTTACGTTAGCTCGGCAGATTACAAAAACCTAACGCCTGCTTATCTCTTCCAGTGTCCCTTATTTCCCCGAAGAGGACGCGAAACTGCGCGCCACAAGCCTGAGGATACGGCGCGGTGGCAACTGCGGTAACTCACTAGAAGTCCTGCAGCAATTTGTGTCGCCCGATGTAGCGCTTCATCTCGTCACCGTGCTTCCCAACCGTCGATCCGCAGCTACGGAAAAGGTGCTGTCGTCGTTCGGGGCCGCGGGTTCTGGTGTGGACTTCAGCCATTGTATCTATCGCGAGGACCAGACGGAGGCAGCAAGCAGCTACATCATCCGCAGCCAGGCGACGGGCAGCCGAACCATCGTCAACCACAATGAGCTAGCTGAGATGACAGTCGACGAATTCATCGAGATTGCAGGGGCCTTCAAGCGAATGGATGCTGACACGTGGTGGCATTTCGAGGTACGTAAACTCGAGGCCCCCCAAGTTAGCTCAATAGCGGAAATCACCCCGTCCACAAGGACTTCGGACCGCACTCAACGACGTCGTGGGCATCTTCAGATCAGACAGATCAGATCAGGATGTTGGGCATCTTTCTCATGTGGGGTGGCTTCTTTGGCATTACGTCCGACGGGGGAATTGACAGCATCCGGTGCTCGTGAAAGTTGGCGTGTGACGTGCTGAGTTGAACGCATTCCCCGGGTACAAGCAGAGGCGAGGCGAGACTATCGAACGAATACGAGCTCCCAGATGAGCTACCTCGGGGGTCGCAGAGCCGCTGCTAAACAAAGGAGTCACAGGGTCGCATTCCGGAGACGATAGACGAGTGCATCCAGCACCTGCGCCGCCATCTCCCACGGTCTCGCGTCAGCGTCGAGGTCGAAAAGCCTGGTAGAGAAGGGTTACGCAGACTGGCGGCGCAGGCGGACGTCGTGTTCTATTCAAGGACTTGGGCTGAGGTGAGTCGACCATGGATCAAGCAGTGCAATGCACCGAGTGGCCAGGTAGTCGACCTGGTGTCAGCGTAGATCAGTACTGACGAGACCGACGGTTGTGTGTAGGGCGAGGGCTATGCAACCGCTGAGGCTTGCCTGACGGGCGAGGTCGCACCGAAGGCGTAAGTCGGCGTCCGGTCCCCGTGGCAGTGGTGGCCTGCGCCGGCTGGTCAGAGTCAAGGTTGTCAGACGTCGCATCCACTCATCCTAACGCATATCGGTTCTTGCCCCAGATCCCTTCTCTTGAGCACCTGGGGCGCCCGCGGAGCCTGCGCCCTCACACCACCAAGCCGCGAGGTCCTACACGTCGAGCCGGTATCCGATGTAGCCGTGCAAATTGTCGAGTAAAGAAACAACCCCATCATCCCCCCTTTGCTGTCGATCGCTTGCCTCTGCGGAGGTCCCACCACTGGGTGGGTATGACGCAAATCTAGAACGCAATGCTGACTGAACAAAATTTCGGTAGCGCCATTGGAGCGGGTGATACCTTCGTAGCGGGGATCATGTACGGCCTGCTGTGTCGGACTGGGGACTGGGGTGCTGAGAAGACGGTGAGGTTCGCTGTAGACCTTGCCACGACCAAGATCCAACAGGACGGGTTCGAAGGACTCGTCTTCAAGATCCCGCCTGCAGTTTGACCCAAGATCGGGTTGGATGGGTTGAGTCAGAGCGCCGCCCGCATCGGGGCAAGGGCCGAAGCCAAAGATGGATCAGTCGCGTGTTGGCAGACATAAGGGGTGGCCAGGCGATCCTCTAGCGAGAAGGTCAAGGACTTGTGCTTCGTTGGCGGCCCGCATGAGAGAGCGAGAGGGTGGGAGCAAGCCAGCATGATGGTGTAAGTGCAGATGCCCGCTCGGGAGTGTTCCGCATCGCGACGTGCAGGCAAGCTACTTCTGCCAATTCTCCGAGCGGGTGGGTGGGTGTGTGCTGCGTCGTTGGCGGTGGCCGTGGCAAGCGACGGAAGCAGTTCGTCGGCCGACCGAACAGTAATCCCTCAAGCCACTGAAACCAGCTAAGGTGCCATGGACTCATGGTTGCGTTGGATGACGGGGCAGAAATCGTGAAAAGGGCGGTGTACCGCACTTGTCATGCAGGAGTGTGTGGACGGTGGGTTATAGGACCACCGGACTGAGATGGCCGGCGTCTCTCGTCATGGCAGGCCGAGAAGGAAGCGCTCGCTCGTGCCCCGCTGGGTGCCGCCGCCCGTTCCATCCCGGAAATAGCGTTTGAATCTGATTAGCCTCCTGTAGAGAGACATGCATGCGTTCCGATGACGCCGCGCAAAGGGGGACGTGACGGACTGAAGTGTGCCTCACGGCCCTGCCATTGCAGCGGGCGTGCATGAGACATGCTGGCCGACCAGCGCGACCCAGGGGGCGCAATGAGCTGCCGTGAGTGGCGTTCGAACATGCCCAATCCTAGACTGGGACGGTCGTACCGAACGGCTGGTTGATCCTTTGAATGCGCGCGAACGGACAAGGCTGTCGGTCAGGAGAACCCATCCAATATCGAATAGCCGCTGCGACGCAACCAGTGTCGCCTGCCCACCTGGTAGATCCACTAGCGAGTGTGCCACTCAGAGATGACGCAGACACGGGCAGACTCTTTCCCTGGCCTGCCTCGAGTGAAGATCGGCCTGGGGAGGTCTCAGCAGCCAACCCATGACGGCGGCATCCGCGAGCGCTGCCGATAAGCTAGACGCGCTGTGACAGACGGAGATCTTTCGCGAGTCGGTGTTGCAGGACACTATGGCTCGTCATGCGTGCGTACTGCGCTTGACGGACCGCCGGGAGCCTCGTGTGTCATGGCAGCATTTGGGGGTCGTTTCGGGTCCAAAGCTATTTGGGGACCTCGCCCAAGCCCTCGCGGCGCCGCGGTGGCCTTGCTGGTGCAGCAGCAGGCATTATTGGATGGCCCACGCGGCGGTCATCCCCCCTTGGCGATATAGAGGCGCTGAGGTGGTGTTTCTCGGCCCAGCAGCGTTTCGCAACCTTGGTGTCGTATCGATCGGCAAAAGCGGGCGCAGAGTCATCCAGCAGGAAGCAGCAGCGCCGCAAGCCTCGCTTCGATGTCGAAAAAACATGATAAGACAGGGTTGTTGGACAAAGACGGTTTCTCTGCCGCGGATGTCGTCCGATGTTCCTATTTGGAGGTTGTGCACACCTACGACAACCCCAGGCCAATATGCGAGGGCTGGCAAGGTGCAGCGACGCTTGGAGTGGGAGGCTTGGGGGAGCTCCAGCCCGCAACAAGAGCGACCCCCGGTTCCCCCAAGCCGAGCGCGCCGCCCACAACGCGATGGCACGAATCAGCTGCTGCTTGGGGGAGGTTGGTTGCACCAGGCGGCCGGAAGGCTCCCTCCCTCCACCGCCACCACGAAGCGCCTGTCTCCGCCCGCCCCGTCCTGACCATGTCGTACAGTACGTGTCCTGTTTGGTACGCACAGGATGCAGGTCGCTGTCACGGAAGCCGAAACCTTCAGCAGCCTCGATCAGGCTCCGTGCTTCACGGACAGTTGGCAACAAGCCGTTCCCAGCGAATGCCCGAGGCGCGCCGTACCCCTAGGACAGACGCAGGCCTGAAAGTTATGCGGCGGGCAGATCTGACCCCAGCGCCTTCTCTGGGCGTTCCGGGGCTGGTCGCATCGGGGCCCTGGTGTTTCGTCCCCACCCGAGGGCTCGAGGGTTGAGACAAGAGCGCAGGCTTCGTACAGAGCAGGTTCTGCCGGTGAGTCCGGCACCCACCGCGCCAGCGGGGCACCGATCCATGGACGGGGTGAGGCAGCGTATACCCAGTAGCGGCGATCAGAGCGGCGGGCGCTGGGCTCGCTGGCGACCTGCTGCAAACGTCGTGTGCTTCATGCACGGTGGACGGGTGACGATCTTCGCGGGCGCCCATAGGAAAAATTTGCAGCACCGCCGTCAGTCGAGCTAGCGCACAAGGGCAATAGCGACGAGCTTTGTCCCGACGAGACCACCATAATGCCATCCAGGATGACAGCGATCATGAGACCAACACATTCCAAAGCCGAGCTAGATCCAGGCGCACTCGGGCGGGAAGGAAAATGGCACAATTAAGAGGATTGCTGGGGTGCTACTGCGGCATGGTACAGTGGCACACGTCTACGCGATGGTAGCGGGAACATTGTGTGAGCGGTGGTTGTCGCTAAAACTGGGTGGGATAGAAGAGGGAGGGATCACTTGAGGCCCCGCTAGGGGCAAGTCTAATCGCCTGCATTCACATCCACTCCGGTAAGATTCCAGAACAATGTGTGATTGGAACTGTGGGATGTCCGAGAGAGCTGCAGAGTGCTTGGGCAGAGGATGGATGCGGCTGGCAGCCGGGGGCGAGTGGGGGGCCATTACCGTCGACTGCTGTGTATCCAACCTATGGTGGTACCACAATGCTATGGTCGTACCCCATCTAGAACTGTGGTATTGAATGAGGTGTGGGGGCAGGAAGCCAGGTACTGTAGCGGCTGTTCCAACCTCGTCCAAGCAATGCACGGTGAGGAGGGCCGTACTGTGGTAAGCCGCAAGGAGCCTCTCTGCCCGCCCTAGATTGACTTGTTTTCGGCGATCCAAATCTGCTCTTCCCTTGCGAGTCATGAGCGAGCCAGCCCCGGCGGATTCTTGGTCCGTAACCTAGCAGACGGAGAGGTTTGTTGGCGGCCTAGCGAGGCCAGCGCTGGCCTGGCTGGTGGCAGGCTGCGTCCAGGTTGTCGCCGCGCCGGGCGTTTTTCTCGACATCCCGCCGGCGGGTTGATAAGAAAGATGATGCAAGAACTGCTGCGGATCTTCCTTCGGGGCGGTATGTTGCTGATCCGCGGCGGTCGAGGTGGTCAGGACCGCGTGCATTGATCGCCGAGGCACTGCGGGCTTTCGAGCCGTGGAAGCGTACTGGGCAGCACTGCCCAGGCATGCTGTGGGAGGCGGCCGGGCGCAGGGATCCCACATCGTAGGTTCTGGAGCCTCTGAACTTCCGACGTGCAGCTTTCAGGGCATTGGGGAGATAGATGCTCAGCTATGGCCAGGGGTGGGGGGGGGGCGCGTCATTACTATGGCACCCTGCGTTTCAATGATCTGGCAGCTGGTCCCTGTCAGCGCCTTGTCGCCCCTGGAGGCGCCGAAGGACCGTTCAATGACATGGGGGCGCTCTGATCTGGCCTCGAAACGGCTTTTTTAGGTTTGGGCCTTGGGTACAGTAGTGTCCCTGCAGTGCCCTGTTCGACACATCTGCATGCAGTCTGGGGCCCGACAGGGGCCAGGCCTCGCGATCCTGGCTCCCAACCCGGGCTGCCCTCCAAGCCATCCTGCGGCCCGTGGCACGCCGGTGTGTGGAGACCAGCGCGCTGGGGGACGTCCTCGACGTCGTCCACCTATGTACCTAGCTCGTTTGGGGTGTGTTAGGTGTTTTCCTAGATCCACGAATGATGAACCGCTCTGACGGCTCTGCGCTGCCGGAGGGCGACTAACGCGGCATGGGCGCTGCGGCTCGGTCGTGTCGAGAGGGCAGGGCGGCGAGGCCTCTCCCCGCAACGGGGCTGCCAGGCTCGAGACCGTCGCTCCGGCAGAGACGAGCGCTCGCTTGACATACGAGTGACCAAAGGGGCCGCGGCCTCTCGCCTGGGAGCCAGTGCTAGTATGCGTTGAGAACAGGTACCACCGCGCCGGAGCACACCTCACGTTTCAGGGTAGCACCAGCGACAGGGGTGGCAGGCTGACGGGCTTTCGAGCGAGCTTGACTTACAGATGAATTCTTCCCGCCTCCAATCCCTGCCGCGCGCCGTGCGAAGGTACCGCGGTACTTTGCGTTCCGTACCCTCCTGTGCCTCCGTACCCGGCAGCTCTCGGCTTGCCCTTCTGGCGCTGCCCCACGGAGAGGGGATCACGTCGAGGTTTCGCGGCCGAGGGGGTGGAAACGTCAACATTCCTGCAGCAAGTCCGGGTGCGGCAGGTGAGGGAAATTGATGGGTCGATGACACTACCGCGACTGCGTACCAGCATTCGCTGACCGCCCCCCCCCAATGCCAATCACACACTGCTGGTGCCCTGGCCGCGGTACGAGCTCCTCACCAGGAGCCGTCTGGGAACCTCGACGAGCCCGTCGACAAGGCAGGCGCCCAATGCGAGATCCAGGACCCTGTCCAATGACGACCGGCGCCGGTCCAGCCGCTGAAGTCTCGCGTTCCATCGCCTGGGTGTTTTGGCTCAGGAAGCCGGTACTATGTCGGCCAAAGTGCTACAGATCACCTCCGGCGGCATGACTCGCCTGTTCAGCATTGACGAGAGGCCCCTCACACACGTCGGCTCTTAGGGCCCGGGGCTGAGTCGGGCGGTCTATCAGTCGACATGCCAGGCCGGTCTAAGCAGTGGGACGAGACAAGAACGACGCGCCATGTAGCGCGGTGCATCCGTAGCGTCTTAGGTGCCGACGGTGGAGGCGTTTGGCTCGAGGCCAGCGTCGAGATGCCAACGGCACGAGACACCTCGTGCGTGCATCGCAGACTAACGCTGCTGCTAGACTGCTAGACAGCCAGCTTCGAAGGCTGGGACTCCGGCTGGAAACCCGCGGACGTGATCCGGCTAGCCCAGCGAGCGGACTACCAGGTCGGCACGGGCTAGAGCCTGGTCTAAAACGTGAAGTCCTGAGGGGATCCAAGCCACGCATCGACGCGAGCTGAAAGGCAGACAGAGAGCACGCAGCCGACCGCCGTATGGGAGGCTGAGATCCGACGCAGCCAGACACCGGGGAGCCACAGACCTCTGGCAGGTGTGAAGCACCCACGTCATGCGTGACTGTGAATGCCCAGCAGGCAGGTGTCCCGTGGATGGATGGCTGTCGGCTGTCCCTGTCCAGTAGAAGGCGAAGAAGGCGTGCAGCGGGGGGCGTGATCGCAGGAGAAGAAGCTCCAAGACGCAGATCTGAAAGTGTGCTGCGTTGCGTGCGTGCGCTGCCTCGCGTGGGCCCAGGAATGCCCGCAGAAGACTGTTCTTTTTTCGGGGCGATCATCGACCATACAGGAGGGAAATGAACAGGTCGCAAACCAACCTTGGACGGACCAGACCAGACGTGCCAGACCAGACCAGACCCGACCCGACGCGACCGGGCCTCGCAGGTACCATAGGAGGGTTGTGCCGTGTCGTGCTGGGGGGGGGTGTTTCTGTGGCTGTGGGATGGTGAAGGAGTGAGAAGACACGAAGTCGATTCCCGGCCTGGGTGAGATCGGAACTGGAAGTCGCCATCCGAGCTCTGGGGCAGATCAATCAATCAATCACGGGAAAGGGAGACAGACGGGGGTGTCGAGGTACCGAGGTACCGCCGTACCGCCGTACCGCAGTGCGACGGTCCACGCGGAACCTGCCATCCTGTCGTCCCCCTACCCAGTGCTCCAGCACGGGCGCCCGCGTAAAATACCAGGCGGCTTACCCAGTCACCCAGTACGGCCAGACCACCTCAGCAGAGGATCGCGCTCCCCATTACCTGAGACGGCGCACTGGTCGTCAGACTCACACCCAGTAAGCGCTTGAGCCGTGCAGCCCAGACACCGCGGGAGTCAGTGTAGCCAGCAGGCTGCAGCAGCGATACCATAGCAGATGAGGCCGGAACACTGGGCCTACTCGGTAAGCCTGGAGGCAGGGCGTGGCCTCAGGGTCCGCCCGTGGTCGTCTGTGGCTGACCTAGGACTGGGCCTGGGCCTGGGACTGGGGTTGGGACTGGAATTGGAACTCAAACGAGACGGTGCCACGGTGCGACGGTGCCACACACCGTCTGACCGACTGCCGTGCACACCCAAGTACTTTAGTGCTGTGGCATGGTGGCCTGTCTCGCATTAGGCATGTCGCGAGGCGTGCCTCCCTGATCCCAACGGCCAGGCCCAACACGTAAGTACTGTGTGTGGGTGTTAAAACTGGGCACGCCGGGCTAAGGAGGCGCTGGCCTTCGGCGGGGTGCGCACCTAAAGTGGCCGTAATCTCAGGTGCCCAGATGCTGTCAGCCGCCGGGGGGTTGCAGAGGTAGAGGGGGGTGGTGGTGGGGGACGCCATAGTAAGGCGTGTAAGGGTGGGATTGTCCGTCTCGGGTCACAGCAAGGAGCCCGTGGGAAACCGCTGTGAAGCGCCGCCTCCCAGCAGCGCCTGCCAAGTATCGGATCCTGCAGGCGAGGGTTGTAGGGGCTGCCCAGTAGGCGGGCTGGATACTACTGGGTACTGCGTAGGCGTGCACACGGGGCGTGGTAGGTGACCGCGGTGGCGCCAGGGCCCCTCCGAGCTTGCAAGCCTATGTGCTAGCCAGTCCCAGCCCAGTCCCCAGCACAGTCCCAGCCCCGGCCCCAGTCCCAGTACTTACTCCGTACCGGCGGCGTGCTCAGCAAGCAAGGGTCCTCAGGGCCTCAATCCTTTGCTCCGCCTTGTGACCATGGTGCTCCGTACGCACAAATCTGCCCAAGATGATCTCCCATCCCTCCATTCTCGTCAGACAGCTGGGCGTCCCTGCGGGCCAACATTTCAACCCTCGGCCCCAGTTACCACGTCTGGCATGCGATCCTGCGCGCCGCCCCTCCCAGCACAAACAAAAAAAAAAAAGTTGCTTTTTTCTTTTTTTAGCCCGCTTCTCACAGGTGCCCGCCCGCCTCCCCCCCCCCGGTGCCTGCGTGCTGTTGATCAGTCAGTGACCGTGTGATCACGAAGCAAGCTCTACCGGGAGAGGCGAGAGACCTCATCCGGCCAGCTTCGTCGATCTGGGCGACGGGAAATGAGATGAGTCTGTGAATCATGAATCCGCACACCCGAGGCGAGTCGCTAGCCGGCCTCTCGTAGTGCCCTGCCGTGCTGCCCTTAACGAGGTGCTCCTCTGCACTACTCGTCTCGTAGTGCGCGCTGCGAGGCAACAGGTCGCCGGCAAGGATACGGGAGCCTTGGCCGGGATCCGCCCGGCCTCTGACGGTGTGATCGCAGATTCGTGGTCATGACCACTATCAGAGCAGCTCGGATGGCCGGTCTCAGACGGGACGCGATAGGACGACGTCACGCCCTGTGGCCACTCGCTTCTGTGCGTCAACCCCGAGGTCCAACCTCAGGCCTAGCGGCATTAGGCCGGGGCGGCGAGAGACAGAATGTGCCAAGTCATCAACCTGTCATGCGGCGGAGGCACACAGCGCTGGCGTCCGGCAACAGCGGCTTGTTCCCCAGTGGACGCGTAATGAAATTTGCGCACAGGGAAGACGATGCGGGCAGCCTACTTGGGGAGTGCACAGTTCGACCCCTACCCATACCGCACACGCACAGATGGTCTCGCGCGCCCAGGAGGCGCCCCCCCCCTGTCCGCCCTCAGGTCCCATCACCTACCTTGCTTCGTCGCAGCCGTCGTGGTGTGGGAGTGTCAGGCCTTGGGCGTCAGGTGCGCCGATCCGCACCCTGTCCGGGCCTGGGAGGACCAGAACGGCAGGCCCTACGGCGAAACTCTGGGGCTCGATCCATCCTGGAACGGCTCTGCGCGGTCGCCACCCGCGGGGCTGAGCTGGCCGGTATCTTACGACCTCGCAATCTTACTGCGTACGGACAGCAGCCGCGGCTCTAAGTGGTATGCGCCGCGGGCGGGTCTGGAAGAGCTTCCCTGCAGTGCTGCTGCCGGCTTAACGCTGCGGCACTGTTCATCAATCATGCAGCAGGCCCGGCGCCAGCCAATGCCAGCAGGTATCGTGCGATATGCACTGCACAGCACTGCACTGCACAGCACCGCACCGCACAGCACAGCACAACGGCGCGCTGCGGCCGTCCTGGTGCTCCCAGGCAGCAAGCACCTCGCGCCTGCACGGCTTGAGGCCTTCTCCTGTCGTCACCGCTGGCGGCGTGCGCCCGTCGGCGTCGAGGCGAGCGGCGCCCCGGCCACGACCTGGTGCCAGGCAGGGTGGCCCTTCTCTGGGCCGAGGCAGGGCTCCGGCACAGATCCATCGACGTGTAGCTGCCGGGTGGAGGCCTTGCTCGCATTCCCTCGACGATGGTGTAGGCCCACAGTTTCATTATTCGCGGGCGCCCCCCCGTCTCACCAGTCCCGCCGCGTTGGCGTAAGTACGGACTGCAAGTATTTGCTTTTGGCCTCTTGGTCCTGGTCGCGGTCCACGGCCTGGGATGTGCTAGTGTGTGGGTAAAAACAGAAACCAGTCGTCTCCCAGAGAATCCTTGACCACCGCATCGCCCTGGGTCGGAGCGTCGACGCACCCCTGCTCTTCAGCGCACCACGCCGACCACAACTCTACTGCGTCGACGCCCCGCCAGCCGAGATGCGCACCCCTACGGCGCTGCAGGTTCGGGCAAGAGACATGGGGTTGCACCGGGCTCTGGCCGAAGCGGTTGCTAGATCCGCCGGCACATCGCGCCTCGTCTCTACGAGCACGCCCCTCCTGCGACCCCCTTTGTCCCGGCCCACCGTCATGTCTCCATCTGCATTTGCATCTCGAGATGCAACCCTTCTTTCTGGGGCCTGGGCTAGGGCTCCTGCATCCTGACCCCTTGTCCCCGCCATCTCACATGTCCACATCCTTGCAGAGCCCTGCCTGCTCTTGCAGGGAGGTGCCACGGTTTGGGCAGAGGTTGCGTTCTCGGGCCTGTCTCCAAGTCTGATACGTCGGTAAGCTCAGTCGGCTCGTACTATGGTACACACGTCGCGGTCCACACGTTCACAGCCTGCTGACCGAACCCACAGACAGGCACACACTTCGCGCGGCTCCTGGCACTGCTCCCTGCCCGGAGCCATGTTGTCGTGCGGGCGGATTGTCTGGCCGGGCCTGCCAGTCCTTCCCCCCCCCTCCTGGACCCACGCCCAGCACCAGCACGCCCCGCGAGACTAGACGATACGTACCGTGACCGCGCTGGCTGGGGGGGTTATTTTCTTTTCTTTTCTTTTCTTGGTCCTGGCTCTAGATGGGGCCGCTTCGATGAAAACATTCCAGCGTCCGCCAGAGGCCGGGATCCGCCATCCCAAAGCGTGGTACATTCCGCGGGCTCCAGGGAACACAGGACCAAGACTGGACTGAGGACGGCCTGCCGCCTCGTGCCGCCCTGTCCTATAGGGCCTCCCCTTCGTGTCTCACACCCGCCTGGTGGTGCTTTGTTTCGTGCTGCTGCTTCCTGTGCAGGCCGGCACGCAGCACAGATCCTGTGCCTGGGCGGGAGCATCGATCGCTGGCCTGGAAACCAGCCCTTCGACACAAGACTCCACACAGATCCCGCCCGGGTGGACAGGGATGCGCGGGTCCACAATCGAAGGGCCGGGACTCCTCAGCAGCGACCTGACCCTGGCCCACACCAGACGTTCCCACCTGTTGTCCTTAGCTCATCCGCGCCTCCATAAGTAGCTCCCCCCAGCAGAGAAACAGATCCTGGAGGTCAAGGCGCGCAGGCCCGGCCGACTAGTCGTCCTGCCGCTTACTACCCAGTAGGCATTCCACGGTACTATGGTACATTCTTCCCTCATAGCCACCCGCGCCCGCCAGGGCTGCCGCCTGCAAGTACCTGCACTACGTAGCCCTGTGTCGAACGGGGGCAGACTGGCCTCCCTCGGCGCAGGGCATCATGTACCCCGTACAAGCAAACGGGGGGGGGAGGGTGCTGGTGGCAGATCCCTGCAACCCCATATGACGCAGGCCACCACTCCTTCACGACGTGCGAGCGCTTTCTCTTTGACCCGGAACCGACACACCCACACTCGATCCCATGATACTTCCCTACCTAGACACATCCACATGTCAGAAGGCCCCGTTCCATTTCATTACTTTTGTTCTCCGTGCCAATACGACAATGTCACTCCTGCTCGAACTAGCTTCGATTTTATCCTTCGAGCCATTCCACATGGCCCCTTTCTTCCCTGTCCCTGTCTCAACGCTTCCCTTCTCCTTTATAGACCCATTCCACAACAAGAAGTTGTTGCAGTCTTCGGCCTGCTATATCACTCCATGATGCCATGTGCTGATAAGGTTTGACGGCCTTCTCATGTTCTCCTACCACTCACCACTCACCACTCGTCAACCACAACAACAACGACTACCACTATACACCATCACCACCACCCATCACCACCACGACAGTACCAGCCGGCCATCAAGATGATGCCCTCTTTTGTTGGAGCCAGTCTCCCTTGCATACCACCAGTCCACTATACCCACGATGCCCTGTTCGAGGACCTCTCAAAACAGATGTCGATATCAGCGAGCAGGAGGCGGTCACGGGGATCGAACGGTGCTCTCTCTGGAAATGCCATGAGGGTTGTGAAGCCCTCGAGTGCCAGCAACAGCCCGAGGAACAACCTCATGCAGCAGCGTCGACGGACGATGATGAACGACCTCGTCTTTCAGCAGAGGACGCAGCAGCAGATGCTGGAGCAGCCGTATCTGCCCACTCCTGGCCCGGAGGTCTATGGCAACGGCTGCTACGAGCCCGTCAAGAGGACAGCCCGACCCGTCAGCTGGCACCCTTCGACACAACTGCCTCAGACGTATCAGCTCTCATCAGTGTCGACACAGCCGTCACAGTATCCCTTTCCCAACTACTGTGACTATGACTTCTGCGCGCCTCCTGTCCAGATGCCTCCCACGCCGGCGGCCTATTCGGCATACAGCTCACCTATCTCAAACTTCTCGCCGCTGGCACTGCCCTCATACACTCCCTACGAGCTTTCTCAGGCGCAGGCGCAGGCGTACGCCTCGCCTGTCTGGAATGTGTCTGCTGCCCCCGTTGCTCCCAGCATGCCATCCACGGACCACGCTCAGACGGCCGCCTTCGTCTCAACTGCGGCATACACTCCAGCTCTCGCACCTTGCTATGTTGAGCCTTCTTACTCCCCAGCCTCATGGGTCAACGTCCCATCCACAGGCTACAGTGAGAACGTGACGACCCCACCAACCCCGGAGGATATTCCCAATATCCAACTACCGGAGCCAGTTGTGGTGAAGCAGGCATCATCTGTGTACGCAGAACCCGAAGTGAAAGATGATGAGGAGGAGCAGCAGCAGCAGGACGAGAGTGAGGAGGAGGAAGAAGGGGACATCCTCATCGGGCTGGGCCTGTACGACCCTCCGGAGAAGCTGGGACTTCTCGGTGCATCCTTCGAGCCCACCGGGAAGGGTCTGAGGCTGGAAGACGCCTGGGAGCCACCAGCCACCGATGATGAGGAGGAGGAAGAAGAGGAAGATGGTGAGGGAGAGGCGGCGGACAGCGATGATGAGTGAGGTCCTCTTGATGTGGCCCTCCTTTTCACTGATATCGCCGCCCCAGATATAACCTCACGGGCCCATGATTTACGATTTGCATACTTGGATGGTTTACGGAGTTTGTCATCTTTTAGAAAATTGGGTAGAATCCGGGTCTACAGCCGGAGTTTTTGGGCCATCTGGGAAATTAGGCTCGATATGATACCCTGGGATGAAGGTAGAAATGTACAACTACAATACCAGCAACACTGCTGAAGCCTGGAGGGCTCGGTTGAATGAGAAGAAATTGACCAGCGGTCTACAACACATCTACTGAACCACACGTGAAGAGAGACACCGAACCAAGGACGGCGCCTAGGAAGTGGGTGCCAGCAAGTGACTGCCTAGAAATGAAAGCGAGTGCCCAGGCTGTGGCGCATGGAGGTACGCATACAGCATACGCAACGCAGCTGGGACGCGGCCAGTCAACAGAGGCCATCACGTAGTACACAGCAGAAAGTCCCGTGTAAGGTATGCTAGCCGGGCCTCACGGAGAGGGTGGGAGAACCAACCAGCCAGCCGCGGGGCGTTCGCTCGCTCCGGGCCAGGAGCACGCCCGGCTCGAAAGGGTGAGGCCCAGCCTAGTCCCCCAGAGCGAGAGGGCCTCGAGGACACAGCCGGCCTCTTGATGTCACCACCACCCACCAAGGCAAAGAAGCCCTTGAGGGGGGGGGCTCTGCCCACCGCGCGCAGGACCCCGGACCCCTGCGGGCGCCGATACTTAGTACTTAGGGGGGGGCGTTCCCCTAGAGCCTGCCCGTCAGAGCTTTTGGTGCCGTGCCACCGTAGTGCGCACGATGGTATGGTGGATCGCGGGTTCGTAGTGCCTCGCAGATGGAATCCTGTCCGGGCGCACAGGCCACCGCCGGCGGGTGGACCCTCTGATCTGCCTGCTGTGTTCGATTGTTCGATGTTCGATGGGGCCCACGGGGGGGTGGGAGGGGGAGGGGGGCGCGCGAGGCCTACTGTGGTAAGTACCCTCGCGCCAAGACCCTGTCTTGGCCTCGCGAGCAGCCTCTGCAGAGCCGCCTTGGGCAACCCCTGCCGGCTCGTCCTGCCCGCCCCGGTCTCGAAGGAGGGGCGTTGGGGTTCTGGGAAGGGGTTGCTCGAGGGGAGGTGGTTCGGCTGTACCCAGCAGGGGTAGCGCCCCCGTACCTCTGGCACCGCAGGAGGGCGGCTCGGATACCTTGCGGGGGGCACGCCCTGCAGACTGAGCCTGGGCACACGGCTGGTGGGGCCCCATCGACTTCGTTTTCGGCTCCCAGGTTTTGTTCTTTTGGCTCCACCCTGGTCCCCTGGTCCCCTTCCCCTTCTCCCTTCCACGCAGCGGTCCCTCCCACCGTGCCCCTCCCTCGTCAGGTCTCCACCACCGAACGCCGGTACTCTGCTGGGGTACGTACATCATAAGTAATACCGCTAGTGCTACTGGGTACGTACTATGGAACATGGGGGCAGGGTGTACATAGCAATAGTACTACTGAGTAGTACGGGGGGGCAAAGCAGCAAGCCATGCTCCCTCATGCCTTCCCAATGCCGCCGCCCGCCACCTGCGACCACCCCCCCCAGGGCCCTCTGTGCCTGAGAGGAGGGGCAGTTGGGCGGCGATGCCTTCTTGGTCGTACTCAGTACGAGGAGGCCGAGATCGGCAAAACCTGACGGTGGCTCTTCGTCTCGTGATAACTTGCTACACAGGGCTCGTCAGGGCAAACAAACCGCCTGCGGTCGGTGCAGGCTCGACGGGATACACCCTTTTCCTCGTCACCCAGCAACCTCGTCTCTCAGCTGTCGCGCAGGGAGGGCTCGCTCGCGTCTCCCGTTCCACCCTTCGTTGGGCCGAGAACAGCTCATTCCTGTCTTCCCGTGCCGTGGCCCCCCCGGTGGAGGCCACTCTCTCCAAGGCCCCGAGCCGAGATGGCGTCGCAACATTGCGTGCCGCGCGGACTGGATGGGTGCTGATCGTCAGATCCCAATCTCCTCGTATCACGAACACGCAATGTGCGGCCATTGCCGCCACTGTCACCATCGCCCCCCCTCGCTTCCCGCTTGCCCGCTCCCCCTTCGTCGCGAGGGCCTCCGGGGGTTCATCTCCCTGCTGGTTGGGACGGGCTTCCTGGCCGAGGCGCCGCAGGACGTCCCGTCTGAGCCTGTGGCCTAGGAGGAGGCGACGGATGTGGGCCCATCGTCGACGCCTCCTCGTCTGGCGAGGCGGAGCTCAAGGCCCACGGTCCTAAGGGAGGGAGGCCACGCTCGACTCGCCCGGGGAGCAGAGCCGCGTCCTGTCGGGCCTGGCGCGGTTCGGAACCTTCTCGTACGAGAAGACCACGCCCCCTCCCGCTCGACACGCCGTGCGCGACGCTCGAAAAGGAGGGGCGAGGAGCGCGACATGGTGTCAAGGTGCAGCACAGGTTCGAGATCGGGCACGCGGACGGCTCGGGCGCGACGCGCTCGCACGCCTAGGCACGCCCGTCGAGACGGTACGGCGAGCCCAAGGGCTCAGCCGGCTGCTCGCCCGAGCGAAGCTGGTCGGCGTGCCATGCGGCGCGGACGGGACGACCGCCGAGAGGGGCGTGTTGGCGCTGTGCTCATGGGGCCTGCATGAGCCGATCGTGAAGGAGCTGCAGGGTAAGTATGGGATCTACCTGGTGAAGAGGACAGTCCAGTAAGTCGGACGGTCGGATCACTAGGATTGTGAGTACCTGTTGGCACGGCGCAGCTTGAGATGGCTGTTCCGATGGGAGGCGTGACGCACAACACGGTCGATGCCCATGGAAAATTGGTGAGCACATAGACAAAAATGAGAACAAAGTCTTATGACTGCAATCATGAATTGCCGTGATGCATTTAAAAAGTGCCGTATATCAACCGTGAATACCATAACCTCCCTTCCCGTCAGAAGGAGTGGGATGATCGCGGGGCCTAATGAATTTTTTCTAAGGTCTTCCGCAATGCTAAGAGACGATAGATTCTATACGGGAGACTTACCGCCGAAAGTCGCAATCGATTAAAAAGTAAAGAAGTGGGCAACTACTACATCCCCAAAACTACCTTGAGAAGTGCTTCCGGCCAGTTGTGCGAAGAGTCTTGCGTAGGTAGACGTCGATACCCTCCAAAATTCGACCCAGCCAATTTCTAGCGTTTTCGACCACTCGCCTCACACAGACGAATGAGCGACACACCGACCGGACGAAATCAGTAAACGCGGCAGCGAATTGCCTGGCATGAATCTTCATGTGATCTAGCATCCACTTTCGTCCTGACGCTTATTCGACCTGCGGAAGTGAGGAGATTTTAGAGGGCGCATCGAACGCTGCGGTGTGAAAACTACCTACATCGAGATATCGCCAGCGCGCAACTCGGACCTCCCGCACACCGCAGCGGTCGGCTCGAAGCAGACTGGGTATTCCAGCCACCATCGATAACGACGGCTGAGCAGTTCCGGGGCGGGCGAGAATGGTCCAGTTCGTCTTCACCCCGTGGCGCGACCGCGCCGAGCTCCTCCGGGTGCGCTCACAGCTGTACCCGCACACCTCCTTCCTCACCACCACCACTACCGCCGCCGGCACCGCAACGCCCTCCATGGCAGCGACAACACCGTCGCCACCGTCGCCGTGGTGGTCTACCCCAGACGAGCTCCGGGCCATCGAGGGGGCCATCGCCCGTGTCTTCATGTGGGTCCACCGCGGCGGGTGCCCGCACGTCGTGGAGTCGACCGCCCTCCTGATGTCCGCGATCGTCTTCGACGAGCGAGGCGGGCACGATGCCGTGTCCGGGGCGGGGGTCACAGCGGGCTATCTCGTGGGGTTCACACGGTAAGCTAACTGGCCTACCTACTTACCGACCTACATCCTTCACCCCTCCCCCCTCCCCTCCCATCTCCCCCTTTGGCGGTGTGTTTTGGCAGAAAACGGGTCTGTGCTGAAGATCGGGGTTCCCAGGTTCGTCACAGGGCTGCTGGACAGCCACCAGGACAAAGCCCGCAAGCTGAGCATGTACGGCGTCGCCAAGACCATCGGCCTGCCGGCCAGCTTTGTCGAGCTCCGTCACCAGGGGACGCACGAGCCCATGCCCTCGCTGGGCCAGCTGCGCCCGGCGGCGAGGAGGGCCCTGGTGTGGATCTGGGAGTACTACTGGAGGAATCTGCCGGAGGAGCAGGAGGACGAGGAGGTGGTGGTGGTGGAAGGGGAAGTGGACGCCTCTGGTGAGAGAGCTACTACTACTACTGCTACGAATACTACCACCACCATGGGCGGAGGGAGTGGGATGCACGACGAGGTCTCAGTTGGTAAGGGCAAGGCGGCCGTGGCGTCGAAGGAGGCGCTCCAGGAGAGGATGTGCCGTGCCGCGCTGCTGGGTTTCCTGCAGCGGCAGGAGGGCGAGGTCGGTGAGGAGGCTGCGAGAGAGGGGCTGATGAGGCAGTTAAGCAAGTGGGACACTGTGCTTGTGCTGAGGATGCTGGCAGATATCGGAGGGTCGATAAGGGATAAGGGTATGCTGCTACGCTCCGTGAAGTTGTCTAGGGCGGTGCGCGGCCTGCCGGCTGAGATGACTGGGGCTACGGCTGGAGGGGAGCCTCCAGACAAGGAAGAGCTCAGGAGGGAGTTGTATCGCGCGAGGGATGAACTCCAGGGCGTGGGGCAGGGGGCAGGGCCCGGAAGGGCGACTGGCAAGCGGAAGAAAGAGGGCGGCGACGACGAGGGTGGTGAGGATGAGAAGACGAAGAGGGGCGGTTGGTTTCGGTGGGACGGGCCGTGGTCACCGAAGCCCATCGGCGTCTTGTGAATTGTCCTGTCAATCACTGCCTGAGGTTCTGTCTTGAATGAATGATACCCCCTCCTTAGTCATTAAGTTGCTGGCAGTATCGTCTCCACATGGCCTCGCCTTGAGAGTCATCAATCTACCACGGGTTGCCCCCGTCCTTCCCAACGGGGCCGACGATGGGTTGCGTTTTCCTACCAGCAGTTACTGACTCTTTCTGTATTTCTGTATTTTGTATATTGGTTTTTCGCGCCTGTCTCTGGAGTTTTGGGTCTGTGTTGGAATTGCTTCTAAGACATTGACTTTGGACGTTGGATGGTTGTTGGTGTGGTCGGGTTGCGTGCTCCGCAGTTGCCGACGACTTCCCCGTCTTGTCCAATAACGTCACTATGATTTGGATTATTCATCAACGAGACATCCTCATCACGATTACCTGATTAAAAGAGGAGGCGTCCTGCACCGTGAAGTAGCATTCTGAGGACTCCTCATGCATTCAACAGTCCTGCGTAGACCTTTTCTCCGGAACAAGCTCGGAACTCTAGCCTCAACGGTGAGTTCAACAGGCTCCTAGATGGGTGAGCCTTTCAGTCTGAAACTGACGATACTGCAGCTTGCCATCTCACGCGCCATGCATATCCAGTCGATTCCTATGTGTACGTTGGGGCACGATGAGCTTCTTTACGATGGCGCTGTTCACTAATGCCTCGGGTAGGGGTGGGTAGTCACAATAACTACGCCTACCTGGTCTCGGACGACAAGAGCAAAGATGCCGTCATTGTTGACCCTGCCAACCCTCCTGAGTGAGTATTAGCAAGAGCATCCGGCCAAGATACAGTGCTGATTCCCATGTGATAGGGTTGTTCCGGTCTTGAAGGAGGCGATCAGCAGCGGCAAGATCAACCTGACGGCCATCGTGAACACCCACCAGTGAGCCCCCTTCTCAGGACCCGTCTGTACGATGATGAGCAGGCATTGACACTGCACAGCCACTGGGACCACGCAGGCGGCAACAAGAAGCTTGTGAGTCGACTGCCCTCCCACACGCCTGGAGCTGGTATCTAAGTGCCCTTTTAGAAAGCCGAGCTCAATCTGCCCGACCTGCCCATCATCGCCGGCAAGGACGCTGAAGGTGTCACCCAGACGCCCGCCAACGGGTCGGGCTTCAAGGTCGGGAGCATCGCCGTCAAGGGCCTGTACACGCCGTGCCACACGCAGGACAGTATCTGCTGGTTTATGGAGGACGGCGGCGAGAGGGCCGTCTTCACAGGCGACACGCTGTTCCACGCCGGGTGCGGCAAGTTCTTCGAGGGCAGCGCGGAGGAAATGAACACCGCACTGAACAAGACGCTCGCGTCGCTGCCGGACGACACCAAGGTGTTCCCCGGCCACGAGTACACAAAGAGCAACGTCAAGTTCGCGTCGACGGTGCTGCAGAACGATGCGATGAGGAAGCTGCAGCAGTTTGCGGAGGAGAACCAGGAGACGCAGGGGAAGTTCACGATTGGGGATGAGAAGGTAGGCGAGGTCACGCCCGCGCCTGATATCTTGTGTGGTGGCTGACAGGTCTTCCAACAGCAACACAATCCGTTCATGAGGACGAATGTGAGTGACGAGTCGTCGATGACTTTTTCACAACGATGGCTGACCTTCAAATCTACAGGACCCTGATATGCAAAAGGCCACCGGCAAGACCGACCCGGTGGATGTCATGCATGCGCTCCGTGAAATGAAAAACAACTTCAAGTGAGTACGACACAGGCAGCGAGGTGGGCAGCCAGTCGGGGCTAAGCCGTGGCAGAGAGCCGAGTGGTCTGAAGCTGTGAGCCATCAAGTCGACAGTTGGATGCAGAGCGAGCGCACAGTGAAACGAGAATGAATTTGTTGCTAGTAAAAGTCTGGTGTGATGTGATGTCTCCATGTCAAGAGCAGTCACCAGCCTCTGGGATGAGGACAGGCGACATCGACCGAGTGATGGAATGCTATGCTTTTGCTCTTGCTTCACTGTCCACACTTGTCCGTCCTGGTGTAATTATACGGAAACGGCAAGCTCTAGCATATTTTGAAGCGTTCAATATCCCCATCGCGAGATGCAGTAGTTGTGAACCATCTCGGTCTTGTCCCAGTGCCCTTGCGCGCGTCCCGCGTGGTCACCGTCTTTCTTACCTTAGCCGCATGCGTAAAAGACCAGCGATCATTTAACTGCCGGCGCATGCGTGATTCATGAGCAACCTGGACACTGCCAGCCAGCACCGGTTGTGTACATCGCGGTGTCGGGGCTGGCGGATGGTGTGTGAGGACGAAGAGGAGTAAGCTCTGTGTGCAGCGTGCAGAAATTTTAGGCGAGACGAAGTGAAGTGAATACTGCCGGCGCTAGCAGGCGACCCGGCGACGACCCGGCAACAGCGGAACCCCATCGCCCAACCCGGAAGGTCTCCACCTTTTGACATCACCGTCCCCCGTTCACGCAACCGCAACCGCGACGGCGTGGTGTTTCTTCACTCACGATGGTAAGTTGTCGAACCACCTGGTAGCCTCCTGGCTGTGGCTATGGGCCCTGTCCGAGTGCATCGCTCCTCTGACACATGTAGTAGCCACCGAGACGCAGGGCTGGGGGTGCCGCTGAGCCGGGCGCATCGGGCTCGGGCGCAAAGGGTGTGCGGCAGTCCAAGCTCGCCAAGGAGCACGACATCACCGCGCAGGAGGAGGCTGAGATCAGGGAGGCCTTCGCGCTGTTTGCAGAGCCCAGCGAGGGCGAGAAGGAGGGTGTCATACCTATCGGTGACGTGAGGAGGGCCATGATGTACGTCTCTGCTCCTTACCCTCCTCGGCCCCTTTGTCGTCCTGGTCCACGGCGCCAGCACGACAAGACTTCCGTGCAGGAAGGTACGAGAGCCGCCGGCTGAGAACCCCTCTCCCTACAGAGCTCTCGACATCCCACCCAAGGACAAGAACGAGCTCGCCGAATTCACCTCGATCCTCGACCCCGACGACGAGGGCTACGCGAACTACCCCTCCTTCGTGGCCATCTGCGCGCTCAAGTTCCACGCGCGCGACCACGGCTCCAGCGCGCACTCCCGCGAGGTCCACGAGGCCTTCGGGCTGTTCACGGGGACCAACGAGGACGGGGAGCCGCAGAGCAGCGTCATCACCGTGGCACACCTGCGGCGGGTCGCGGCGCTGCTGAAGGAGGAGCCCGACGACGACCTGTTGCGGGACATGATAATCGAGGCGAATGGGGGCTCGGGCGTGGGCAGGGGCGTCAAGAAGGGGGAGTTTGAGAACGTCATGAAGAGGGCGGGCGTCTGGAGATGACGAGAGGCTGCAGCACCCGAGATGACGACCTCGGGGAGGCGGGCATCAGAAGTGGCTGCCAACTCGACGAGAAGTGAGCACCAAGGGGCGCATATGGCCACAACCCCAGTCAGAGATGACCGGACGGCTAGTCAATGCGGAAGGCCGAGCACGAGGGCTTTACCGGAGACAGCACGCAGGGAGAGCGTGGCCTGTTCATGCACCGGTCCAAGAAGATCCGCTCGTCGCGAGGCTCGACCTGACTGCACACTGAAGACTGTGATCTGGGTCTTCTGCGCCTGAAATACCAGTTCTTCGGGAAATGTGTTCACAGACGCAATGCAGTGGACCCGAAGACGCTCGCGGTCCTGTGTTCCATGCGTGCTTATTCGACCGGATCAATCAGCACGGACATGAAAGCAGATGCCAAAGGGAATTGATTGAACTTCCATCTACCATTCTGGGCGTACTAAACTAGTCTTTGTCACTCCTTGTCTCTTGTGGCTGGCGGTCTCCTTTTACAAGTGCTATGTAGCCCATGTGTGAACAACAGTTACTATTCCAAATTTGCAAACTGACTTGCCACTTCGTAGCCCCAGGGTCTCCTTTTCAGGTGCATGTCATTGAGAGGTGCTCAGAGAGGATTTCAGTTGGCAAGGACGGAAAAGCGCCGCGGCAGTAGCACCTGGATAACACGGCATTCGACGTACGGCGCGTGCCAGACTGGCGAAGCTATGATCAGACATGCGACAACTTAGCATCTAGGCCAACTAGCGACGCAGTGAGGAGGTCGCACTAGCGATACATCAAGATATTCTCAAACATTGCAATTATTGTATGGACGACGCGGATCAGCCGATGCAGCTCCAGTGAGTACGTTGAGATGATGGGTCGGTGGTGGAAGCCAATCATTTGCATGAAGCGTATTATCGATGGTTGCACGCTGACTTCAAGATCTCGGACTCCCGACAAGATACCAGTAGTAGATGGTCGGTGTCGTGGAAAAAATGGTATCATGCTTGCAATGGCGCAAAACGTGTAGCTGCTTGATCATTTGCGACTCTCGTCGACGTCCTGAGCTGGAAGCTAGCTATGGGCTAAAATGATGCCGACGTGCGGCGACCGGGGGCTTAGGAGAGGTGATGAGGGATGCGTCGTCAATTTGTTGGACGAAGGCCGCAGGATAGACGGGCAGGGCGAGAGTACATACACAGCAGATTTGGGAAAGGTCGCGTGGCTCAGAACGAGATACGTGGATCAGATTGGTCACGATAGCGTCATCTTCTTCGCGTCACCGCACCAGGCAGCGAGCACAATGAAAAGACAGAAAAACTCTGATTGGCAGCAAAAATTTCGCCCAGGTCGACCCCGAAGGGTAAACCAGACTGGTCAGCACCACGATGTGCAATGCAGGCCTCCCAACCTAGTCGCAGTAATTCTTGATCTACCGCGACTCAGACAAGGTAAGTATGAAGAAGAGAAAAAGAGAGAAATCGAGGAAGAAGGTGGGAGGGCGGCCGGGTTTATATATCTGTTGGGCCCTGAATACTGCCGCCTGCTAACGCGACTGGCCGCCTACCGTTTCGGTAAAGCGCGAGGCGCTAGCGCTAGCTTGCCTGGCCCAAGCGTGAGTGGGTCCAAGCGTGCCAGGCTAGTGAATGACTGTGCTCGTGGACCCACCGTTGCCTCATCACTTGGCGTCGACCGAAAGCAAATGAGAGAGATGTTCTACATGAGGATCGTGAGATTTGTTTCTATGATTATTGAGGCACTGCCTAATCGTCCTAGGACTGCGGTCAACCGCGAGGGCTAAGAGTTTTCGAGCCAATGTTCGCGGCTGTGCCCGCGGAGCTCCTTTCCTCGATGACCGTCAGAAGGTGTCCGTCCTCATCCTCTGCGACCACCTTCTATCGCGACTCAGCGCGCAAACTCGACTCTCGATAGACGTATCCTGCCAGTGTCTCATGACTTCCAACAAACATATTAGACAACAGACAGCCAGAAACACACGCCGCCATGGGCAGGCTAGGCCCCCTCACATCCATGGCCCTGGGCCGTTCGCCCTACGACGACAGCGTCTGGGGCGAAGGGGAGGGCGACCCACGCGCACCTCTACAATTGTACGACGAGCGCGGTCGACCCGTCAATCCGGAGACTAAGCGAGTCAACAAGGACATTATACGCTCCCACAACGAGGTTATGTTGGTAATAGGCGTGGTCGAGTCCGAGAACAGCTTCGAGGAGATGAAGGCTGAGCAGGAGAGGCGAGATCAGCACAAGCGCCACGACGAGCGCATCGGCCGGAATCTGGAATGGGCCGCCCGCGTGTGTGAGCTTGGTGGTGTCTGGGGTCTCGGCGGGATGAGGCAGCGCATCCTGCTGTACAAGGAGTACTCACATGTGCCATTTTCGCGACTCTTCCAGGTCGAACGACTAACGCAGTCCCCCGCGTCGCTGTGGCTGCATGGCCTGCCTGCTTTCATGGCTTCCAACTATGTGGGCTTCGCTTTTGCAGATCACATCATGAGGAGCGACTTGGTAAAGGCTGCATGCGATTACCTCCAGACCTCGCTGAAATTATGGATATTTTTGCAGAGGATGCACCTCTTGCCTGCGACCGCCTCGCCTTGGTTCCCGAACTGGAGATACTTCATCCCCTTTTCAAGTTCATCCGTCATTCCGCCGTGTCCACCACCGTCTTCGCTCAGCCCTCGTTCCATCGCTGGATGGATAGGCAGGATTGGCCTAAGTGTGGCTCCCTTTGTGGCATGTTGGCTCGTCAACGAAGTCTTCCTGGCTGCAGGCGAAATAAGCTACTTGGAAATATACGGTGTGCTCCCAACCCCATCTAAAGGCGTCGTTCGGCAACGAATTTCGACAGAACGAGACATGGAGCCCACACAGACCCAACTGCTTTCCGGCCCTGAGGCTCCTGTGGCGCCTGCAGATGGTACTGCGATACATGCACAGACGGCAGCTTCGCAAGACGCAAGCGTCTGGGAGGTCCCACAGGCCAGCGATCAACCCAACCCTGGCGGCGCCGCTGACCAAGCTCGCAACTCAGAAGTGCGCAGCACAACACCTAATGACCGTCCCGACGCTGCTGCTACAGCTCATGCCCGACCAAGGAGCCACCCGCGCCGCTCCCGCGCCGCCAACACCGAGGACTTCAGCTCCGACGACGAGGCCACCGAGGAGGTTGTCAGCGCCACACTGATCAGCTTTGATGTTGAGAACAACCCTGAGAACCCAGACCCCGCCAACGACAGTAACATCCCGCCCGGCGTGTGGTCCGCTGAGCTGCGGCCCAACCCTGGTAACGACTCTCCGATCGGCCGGGATGGTGACGATGGGAGTGGTGCGAGGCGCCGGACACCGCTGCGCATCTATAGGGACAACGCGCTCACGCGGCTGCCTGCCAATGTCGCGGCCGGTATCCTGGGGCGGAGGGTGGCTTCTCTTGTGCTAGCGCCGCTCGAAGCGTCCGTCTCGAGAGAGGTCGCGTGGCTCTGGTGTCGTACGAGAGGCATACCGACAACGGCGCTTTGGGAGCCAGTGTGGTTCTGGCCATTCGTAATGGGCGGCGGACGCTTCGGCTTCAGGCTTGACTTCGGCGCCGGTTTCTCGCTGGGCTCATTCCGCAACTACATAGGCTTCGAGCTCGTCCACCTCCTCTTCGATGCGTGCCTATTGAGCTTCATTCCACTTGCTGTCTCGCACTACATGATCTCTGACGAGGAGTGGGAAAAGAGACAGAAGGAGGCCGAGCGGAGAGAGCAGCAGCAGCAAGTGAACGGCACTGCTGATGGACCAGATGGCCACCGCGTGCGCAATGGGCTGTCCGGCTAGGTAGTGAAGCTCACGGCTGCATTGAGTGCTATTCTCTATCATCTGCTCGGTGACTGCAGGACGGGGCATGCTGGATAGTCCATGGCGACGGCCATTCCCAACATGTGACCATTATCCCGACGAAAGGGCTTGACGAGACCTGGGAGACTGATGCAGTGGTCTTTCTGTGCCGCGGCTATACCTCGCGCTGTAATGGGCGTTCGGACGATGATATCATTTGAATGAAGAATGTGATCCTGTCAGTGGAGGCGTCTGATCCTCTACAGTCTACGACGGGGCGTTGCGAGCCCGCGAGCTCTGGACGTCTATCTTGGAAGACCAATCCCACACGAGATAGGTGCTTCAGCTAGCACTATCATCTCAACAGTCACTAGACAAACGTTTTGGTGATCAAGAGGAGGTGCTGTTCAGGGAGCATGTGCCGTCCTCGAGCAGCAGCATGTGCCTGCATAAAATTAGTTCGGTCAGACTATGAAGCTGAAGAGACAATCGTACGAGTCAGGAAATGAAAATCTCAGTCATTGATAGACCTAGCTTCGACGAACGTCTGCAGGACATGTTTCTCGCCTTGAAAGCGACAGCGGTTGCAAACCTGCTGGATGGGCAAGGCCTGATGGTGGGCACACTTGGATGTTTTAAGACACATACATGCAAGAGGTGTATACAAAGCGTCTTTTTCACGGATTAAGTTTTCTCGAATTCGTGTGTGACTGGTCTTACAATGTTGCGGTCTGTCTTACGTTCATTGTTTTCCATGGTATACTCTCAGTCTCTATCAGTTGCGTATTTCGAGGCATGCTTATGACATCTTCTGCAATGGCGACACATGTACCTTTAGCTCCTCCTATTCTCCTCAAACCTACTAGGGGAAAACGCTGTAATCTTCCTTGCTAGTCGGTCATACAGCCTTGGCCTCGGGGCCTGGTTTCAGAAAGAAGGACGAGACGAACGGGCGAAAGGCACGATGACCTGTCGAGATGTTACAACAGCAGGCACGAAAGTAACCGGTCTTTTGAAAACCCCCCCGAAATCACGCGTTGGATTCTAACCATGGTTCATACTGCATCCGAGCTTACCGGTCTCTCTGCCGAAGCGATGGATGTTCGCCCGACTTGTTGGGACGATGCTGCCGCCCGACGGCAGTGGGACTGAAGCTGATGAGGGGCTGGCGCACCGCAGGGTACCTAGGGTGATGCAGACTGCATAATTACACACAGAATGGAAGTCCTATCCTGGAGTCAGTCATTCAAGTCTGCGGTGGGTGCCTGGCTTCGAGATATCTCTGATAACACCCTGTTTGTTCTGGCTTGGACCTGCGTTGCTGACGACGACAGGGGCCATTTTGAGCCGCAAGCTGGAAACACTCAATGCGCCAAAGATAACATGGTCGGTTCGAAGAATGTGCAGGGAGTTCCGGGCTCTGCAAGGCTGAATCGTGATTATTGATGCTAGGTGATCACGATCGTGGCGGTAAGGTCAGGTGGACAATGTTCGCTGGCACAGTCCTCGTCACCCTTTCCCCTTTCCCATGGTGAGCAGGTGACAACACCGTCTGCAGGCAGCTTGTATTATTGAACCTTGGTAAAGCTTTCGCTCACTGGGACTAACCTCGACGCCCAATCCATCATCGTGGCAGGCTCCAACCGCGCCGCCCGACGACGGTCACGGGCGTTCTGCCGAGGAAGTCAGAAATGCAAGAGTCTTCGTCCCATGTTATCCGAGCACAGTGTGACCTACGCCATCGAAGACTTGTCGTAAGGCCAAGAACTGACGCCTGTGACCTTGAATCGGTCCTCGGCGTGGTCCTCGGACACTTCCACGAGCGCGAGACGAGCCGCTGCCGTCCCTGGATGAGCCGCAAGGGTGACAGCAGCTGTGTTTCGCGGCACTGTTTGTAGAATTGTCCCTGGTCATACTCTCGATGAACATATCGTATCTCCTGACGACTGGCCATTCACGAACGAAGATGGCACAGTGCTCGAGTAAATGTAAGTTTGGGCCGGATCCCGCCGATCTGACCTCTCCATCGTCCGGTCTCTGTTGATACAGAAGTCTAGCGATCGGATGCCGAAGACGTGTGGCAAAGTACTTTTCGTCTCGCTTCTCTACTCTGCTGCAGCCTTTCCGTGAGCTTCTCGGGCTGCTGGACTCGGACACGAGATAGGAGACGCCAGGTGTACGCATAGCAGGGCGAGGGGCTCTACGCCTCCACGCAGGCCGCAGGACCAAACCTGCCTCGTTACAACCATTCAGCGGCTCAAGAACGGAAAGGACCAGATGCTTTTGAAATTGCTGAGCCGGCCGCGGTGAGGCACACCTGCTGCCTTCCCACCCTAGCTCCCGGCGGATTCTCGTCTATCAGAGCTCGGTCACGAAGAAGGAGCAGCTGAGTGTAGTACAGCATATATTGGACGCATGAAGCCGTTCCCGGTGGGTGGTAGTCATGCAGATTTGCTCTGCGGATCCCGACATACGCGGGATGCCAGGCTACGTCCGCGCTCGAGGGGGATGGTGGCGGGACCTGTGACCGTATCTGTTGTGAGGACCTTCAACAGCCTCGTGATTCTGGTAGGTAGCAATGTCTTCATGGTCTCCCCACGACACTTCATCAAGTATGGCACATCAAGCTTTGGGCGTCTGCGTTGTCGATGATCATCAGATCCTCTCGGATGCAGAGGCCACTTTCGTCCATGGGCATGAGCCATCCTATGTATATCTCTATTTCCGTAGAGAAGATCACCAATCCGTGTGACTTTGGGCGGCGACACGGCAGGGCTCAGACAAGGCAATATGTACGCCGTGGGGGGGACGAACAAACAACTCGCCAGATGTCGACGCAGAACACGTCGCATCTTGTCCGTGCCGGCCAGCGGTTTCCTCACATGCGCGTGGCGAAACGGGCTGTCATCTCTCGACCTCAAGGGCACGATCAGTGAGGCGACGCAGAGCAGTCGCACAGCTGACCAAGACCCAAACAATCCGATATCGAGCTATGTAATATCTGCATTCCGATATAGCTCACCGCTCGAGCGACCGTAGCCTAGTGGTTGCCCTGCGCCGATCTTCTCGCGGCCTTCGGGCCAATCCCGCCGGCGTACTGTTGTCGAGAGGCGTGCGAGAGTACGGACGGCGACAGACGCCAGGATCCCGCGGACTTTGGCTTGTACGAGGAATGCAACACAGCCTTCAGGCAACGACGGCCACGCCCTCTCTCGTCCTGATCGCTATCAACACGATTATTAGCGTGGCTCGGATAGTCAACCGGTCAGAGGTGCTGTCGAGCTCAAGACGACTATGATGGGGGGGAACGGAGGTAGTATTTCAGGCAAGACTGCCGCCCGCCCCTTGCTCATTGACCCGTCGATCACTTTGATGACGAACTCGATTTCCATGTCCTCATCCAGCACCATGCCCTCGGGCAGAAGCAACTGTCAGAACGCCACAGGCTCCGTTGCTCGCCTGCAGCCGTGGCGCTCAGGTCCGGGATACCAGGAGCCTCCACCTCGAGCGGCCAGAGAGGCGCCTGTCACGGCAAGGAATAGCTTAGAGCTGTCCGGCGTGATGTGCAGGCAAAAGCAATCTGTGCTCGCCACCTCAGGTGTACCGTGTACCTGTGCGACCCTCACGCAAGATCTCGCATGAGTAGCCACGCCCGAGATGTATGCGGGAGCAGAACAGAGGGAGGCAGACTGGCGGTAGATCGCTCCGCAGAGAGCGCGAGCCTTTGCAGAGAAGACGCGCGACAAAGTGCACAAATCCGGAGGGCGTGCTCAGGTGAACTGGTCAGAAGGTCGAGGGCGGCGGACCGGATTGGTCGCAGGCTCAGCTCGCGCCGCCTGTGTGGGCAGAATGGAGGGGGATCAGGGTTCGGCATAGAGGTCGCCGGCGGGAGACCGTCGTTGCCCTCTCCAGGCAGCTTGCGGTGGTAAGGGGGGGGGGGGTAAGGAAAGGCGAAACTTGAAGGAGGTCGCGAATTCCGGCCAAGCCTCCACGAAGGATCGTCAGAGCCTGGTCGGCCGGTGCCACCCTACAGTACCGCGCCGTTATGCTGTGCTGTGGCTTAACCCCTCCGCTGATCATCGTTGGCCCCCCCGGCGACCCACAGAACTGCTTTTCAATTTTTTTCTTCTTACTGGGTATACGGGGCCTGCGGCGGCGTGGCCCTGCGAAGTGTAAGAGGTTCGGGCCGCCGGGCGTCTCAATAATAATCATGATAGCAGTAATGCTAACGATGATAATGCAAAGCGCCGCACCAGACTCGTCCCTGTTTCGGTGCTAGGCTGGCGCGTGGGGGAGGGGGGGGGGCTATGAGGTGTGGAAGATATGGATGGCTGCCGTGGTGTTTGATTTATTATTGTTAGTGTCTGTCTGGACGACCGGTACTCCGTACGTGAGGCAAATCGATCTGTGGATGAGCCCACCTCCTGCAGAGCGGCATGCAAGCAATGTAGAGCGGTGGGGAGGTTGTGTCACACGGCAGAGGTGGTTGGTCGTGCAGTGCGATCGTTTCTCAGTCCGAATGTACATAGTCCGTACTCGACACGCCAAAGCCACGGGGCAGACGTTACCAGCGTTTACATGTGGTTTACCCGGCGATAGAACAATTACGTATCCATCACCTCGTCGACGCGCTCGCTCCCGAAGGTGTGATGATTCCTGCCCAACGTCGATTATTACTGTATGCAGGCTCCACCCTGAACTGTGTGGTCTGCCGAGCCGAGTAGTTGAAGAGAAGAAGCAAGGCCGGTGCTCCTCACATATAACCTCGCCGGAGGCCCTTGACCGTTGGTTTCGTCCCTCCCTCGACCCCCTCGAGGCCTAGGTCGACAAGCACCACCCCAGTCAGGTCGCCTCCCAAGCGGCCCACCCCCCGACGTCTGACTTGGAGTAAGACGTTGCTGTTGCTCTTCCTGGTCGCTGCCCTAGTCTTGGGTGTTCCCCACCACAGCAGCATATAATCCTTCCTGATCCTCCCCTTCTCTCGAAACACCACAGCAATCCCGTTCTTGGTCCAGACCGAGAAGCCGGCTATCTGTGTCTCTAGAAATCGACCACACTTCGAGAAGTCACAGGCTCCAACTCCTCCGGGGCTGGTGTCAGCTATCAGCTGCATTACCCCGCCAGCGAGCCAGGACGATGTCACCCCTGGATTGAGAACCGCGGCGACAATTACCGGACCGCATTGGATTCCTGGACACTTCACCATGATCGAAGACGCGGATTTCCAGAGCTTGTTGACCACTGGGACGTGGACTACACAGAGGGCCAAGAGTCCCAAACCGTGAGTGCCCTGGGCCCCAATCCCGCACAAAGAGAAGTGGATATTCACAGTGCGCCCTCCTCTCCTGCAGGCCGGACCCAGCTCGAGCAAACCAGTCCGCGAAGCTGAGCCATTTCGACTCGGACGACTCGAAGGTCCCCCGGTCCCTCCCCTACCTCTCACACCTCCGATCCCCGCCGCCTCCCAGCGTCGAGGATGAGGAGGCGTCCGTGGCTAGGGAGCTCAATGGCTCCGTGGTGAGCTCGAGCGACGAAGAGCCCAAGCACAAAGGCTCGGTCGAGCAGCATCCCATCCTGCTCCCCGTGCCCGAGTTCAACTCTGAGCGGCGCTTTGTCCTTGTCGCACCGTCTGAGACAGATGGCGATATATGCTCCGACGAGCCGGGTCTGCGGAAGTCAGACTCGTCCAACAAGACCGAGTACCCTGCCAATACCAAGATCCACCTCGACTCGAAGGCGCAGCCAGGACTCCGGATCCGCAGATCGAGAACCGATTTACCACGGATCGAGACAGACATCAACCAGTCCAGTCAGCCCCGGCCCGCACCACACGCCCACAGGTCCAGGTCGGCAACCTGCGTCGACCAGAGCCATCAGGACGCTGCGAAGGACTACTTCAGCCCCCACCCAGAGTCAGCACACCTGACCGGAGATGCCTTCTTATCACCAGTCCCCAGGCATCTGACGAAGGGCCGCGACAGAGCATACTTAAACTTTGACGCACACGCCGGGGATTCTCAAGACCAGTCCCCCAACCGGAGGCCTCGCCTCGCCCATCTAAAGGGCCAAAACGGCGACTCCAGATCCCCTTCTGGACACAGGCGCTTGCACTCGGATGCAGAAGTGTCGAGGCGGACAGCAGAGAGACACAGCTCGTATAAAGATGAAGCCTGTGGTCGGACGAGAAGAGGGCTGCCCTCTCCGCCGCTCGACCATAAACAATCCCCGTCTAGGCCGGCACGAAAAGGATCTTCTCCAACGAGGTCTTATACCGAGTCGCCAAGAACTAGTCAGAAGCGGTCGAGTTACTATGGCCGTTCGTCTCCACCTAGAGAAGCAGACCTCGAATATCTCAGTGACGACTACCGCGAGACCAAGGCCCAGCAACCGCACCGCAGTTCGAGAAAGTCGATGGTGGTCCAGGAAGATCGTCGTACGCCTCTGCTGAGCCCGGTCGAACCACGACCGGCGTTGAGCTCGAAATCGAAGTCTCGGCTCTCCACACCGCTCCCGTCTCCCAAGGTCTCAGATGAGATGCTCTCCAACTGCAAAACTCAACCTGACCCGCGAACCTCAACTACACAGTTTCACGTGGCCAAAACTAGACGTCGGAACGAAGTCGAGCGGCCGGTGTCGCCCATGTCATCCGGCGGCTCTTCCTCCCCACGAAGCCGCTCTAGTGTGAGGCTCGACGACCGAACTTCAGACTTAGGCCGACCTAGAGCCCCCTCCCGGAACCCGAGTACCAGGTCCAGTGCAAGATCCAGCAAGCCGGTAAATACACCTCTGTCCACAACACCACTACCCGTGGCAATTCCCTTGGATGACCGGAAACGGCAGACGATGCCACCATCCCCGGCCTGGTCTCGGCAAAGCTCTTTGGAGAGCATCCCCAATCCTCCGTCCGACTGGCAACCTGCTCCCTTCCACCCTCCTTACCAGAGCGTGCCTCTGACCCCTCGACAAAGTGGCACTAACATGGAACAGCCAGCGTCGTCTGTGGTATCTTACCGCCGATATTCAGAAGATGTCAACACGGGCGCTCTACCAGGACTTCCGGACTGCCCACGCCAGCGCCCACGATCCGGACTTGACGATTGGTGGACACTACCAAGACACGACAATTTCAACGTCTGTCCATCTTGTTACGAGCAGGTCTTCCTATATACCGAGTTCCGCAGCGACTTTGTGCCCTCACACCGCGTCAGGGATACCAGCAAGGAGACTGCCTGCAGTCTGGGCACCTCGCCATGGTATCGCATCGCCTGGCTGATGACTCTTAAATACCGGCGAGCAGATCTACGCCTCATCCAAGGAATAGCCGATTTGTCAGCCAAGCACAAAGTCCCGTGCTACGGACCAGCCAAGGTCACGCGCAATTGGTACTCCATCATCGACCCGGCGGCGAGGCGTTGCATTCCGGACTTCACAGTCTGTAGCTCGTGCGCAGAGGCAGTCCAGGTGCTGTTCCCCAGCCTCACCGGCGTGTTCGTGCCGCAGGATCGTCAAGCAGAGGCCAGGCCGGGGACGTGCAGTCTGCACTTCGCCCCGAACCGAAACCGCTTTCTGCTGTACTTTGACATCCTTGAAAGCGCCCACGACCGGGCCGTGGCCCACCAGTCCGTGCCCAACATCCAGCGCCTTGCGGAAGGTATCCGCAAGTGGTCGGAAATCGAGGAATGCCCTGGGGACGAGCCCCTGCGTGACGAGCCTTGGTACATCCCCAGCAGCATCCCGCAGTTGACCGTGTGCGAGGAGTGTTACACGGAAATAGTTGTTCCGGAGCTGCTTGCTGACGTGGAGGCCATGACGAATACTGCTGGAAGTCATAGCCAGGGGGTCAATGAGGTCGTGAGGGATTTCTATCAGCGACCGCAGGTTATAAGGTCGGAGACTGTGTGCCAGATGGCGAGCCCGTGGATGAGAGAGTTGTTCCGAAGGGCGTGCAGGAGAGAAGATGGGATTGAGTATCTCAATTCGAGAATAAGGGAGGGGTTGGGATCCTTGTGATCCAAGTAAGCCGGGAGTTATCGATGAGAGCTTGTAGGAGGATGAACGCGATTGAAGACGGTTACGACTAAATAAACGAGGATGTGGACCAAGACTAAAATGCAAATTATTGGGGGCAAACAGAGGGCGTTGGACAAAGCGAGGCGATTGACGGGCGTTATGGCACTGATTATCTGCAAATGCCACTTTGGCCACCAGATGACGAAGCTACGAGTTAATGACTAAATAACGGAAATGGATATCTGGCAAAAGGGCGGGGGCGGGGGGAATAATATGTCCGTGACCAAATAAACAAGAGTGGGCGGTCTTTCGGCATGGTACCTTTACTGTCTATCGTGAGCTGAAATACCGCGAGAACAGTCGAGGAATGCCCAACTACCTAAGAGGTCGACAATTCTTTTGGTAGTGCGAAGCAATGAGTATCCATTGACCACCTTATCACGGCTTCATTCGTACAAGGGCTGCGCGAGCTGTCAGTTCCTGGCTGCAAGACGATGTACGCCCGCTGTGACCAGCCAGCTCATCACACACTCGCATCTTGCGAAAAACTCGATGGAAACCTAGACCCTTGCGCATAGCGCTGGTCCAAATCGTATGGGTCACGAGAAGTCCAGTAGATGCCATGCACTTCGATTTCCCATCTGCCTAGGTGATATGAGTCAAGGCCTCCTGGTTTGGTGGGGGGGGACTATGTTAGCTGGTGACGATGTTGTCAGGTGTAGTCCGTAGGGCTCAGCTTGATGCGGCTGCCGGCGGACGAAGCCGCACCTATGCATATGCCTCTTCTCGATAAGCTGTGGCACGGCACCGGATGTTGTAGTTGTAATTTGTGTGGTCAAGCCCCAGTGTGGTTTCTAAGTATCATCAGATCGAGCCCCAAGCGGAGGATGTTGAGGGTGGCGTGCCAAGAACACATACACACAGAGAGGCCGCATCTATCGATGCAATCTATGACATTCGTCCACTTTAATGCTTGAGTCGAGCACGAGGTTCCCACGAGAGAAGGATGCAGTCAACCAAGCTAGACACTACTAAGTTCATAAGCAGTATCAAGCCTCTAAGCGGTAGGGTAACAGAAGCTATGCCTTCCCGACCCATTCGCCGGTAGAAGTCGTTAGGAGAGCTGCTAGGTAGAATGATGAGCTGGACGCACGCATACTGGCACAACTGAGGAGACCTGGCCCGCCGCCGCATGTCATGTTTTAATTACAGCATCCTTCTGTCCAACAGCGCTAGGGAAGGCCGACGGATATAGAAGCTCCACGAAGAATTGCGTAAGCCAAGCGATGGGTTGATGAGCCCGTTTGAGGTAGGCCTGCACTCTTTTCAAGAGACGGCTTTGATGCCAACTTCTAGACCAAAGCCTGCTTTTCTTGGCCACCCCCAGCAGGAGGGCTGTCGTCTGGCCTGACTACCAGAGACCCTAACGTGTTCGGTGCCTCCCCCATCCACCCGTCTAGTCGGTCAAGAACTCCTGGATATCCTTGTCCTCATCGTCGTCCTGAAGGTCCTGCAGCCTCTTCTCCTCCGCCTCCAGAATTTTCTTGATCATGGTCCTCTGCCTCTTCCGTGCCTTCTTGCCCCACTCCGCCGAGGTCGTCTGGCCCTCGGCCCCGTCCTCGTCGTCGCTGTCCTCTGGTATCTCGGCCACCACCTTGTGCCCGCGCAGCTCGTTCGGTGTCATCTTGGCCTTCTCCCTGGCCTCCGCCTCCGCCTCCTCGGCCTCCTTCTCGTGCTGTTTCATCTGCTGCTTGCCGCCGAGCTTGAGCAGGTACGGCCGGATGAGCATGTACGTGCCGACGACGATGACCAGGCGGATCCACTTCTCGGGCGACATGCCCTCGAGCGAGGCGCGCGTGTTCGTCGCGAAGCGCTGGACGCCTATGCCGGCCAGTCTGACGAGGTCGGCCATGGTGGGTGAGCAGGCGGTGTGCACGACGCAGGCTGGGAGAAGGAAAAGAACGTTGGAGGTCGGCCGGCGTGGTGCAGGAGTCGTCAAAGGGGGGCGAGAGAGATGACGGTTGACCGCTGCTGGTGACCAGGATGCAGAGGGGACTGGCTGTCAGATCTGAAGGGCTGCTCGGTATTTGAAGGGTGCCTGGGGCTTCGGAAGCGACGGAGAGGAGCTGGAATTGAGGGAATTTTGACTGCTGGGGGACGAACCAGAGGTGATGTGAGGGTCGCGACATGTGCGCCTGGACTTTTTGACAGGTCTCCCTCCAGTGACGAAATTTCTCCCTTCGGGCGCCCCGGCGGCTTCGGTTGGCGGCTCTGCGCGCTAAAAGCTCGGGACCCACAGCGGCTCGAGTCAGAACAAACCGCCTACTTGCGCATACTTACACAGCAGACCTGATTCGCCCAGAGCCACTAACACGGCTCAACTGGGAAAGTCGCGTCTCGACATCACGTCTTTGGCGACAGCCTCAAACATCTCGTGGCCGTGACGCCCCCTTTCCAAGGCAGATCGCCTTTTCCAGGTGCCATTGACTCGACCGGTCGATCAGTCAGACACATCATGTCTGACCAGGCGGAGGAAGACGTCCGCGAGGTAGGTCCATATAAATGCCGTCCCCTTCGCGCCTCAAGCGCGTCGCTAAAGGCCGTCGCGCGCAGCGTCTCAAAGCCGCATTGTGGTTCGCGGTCGGCAGGATGGTGGACGAGGACTCTCTGAGGAGGAACAGGAATGCGACACCTCAGTTCATCGGAGCTCTGACGGAGATGGTGTGGACCCAGATCGGTAGGTCGGACCCTCTCATCACTAGCAGAAAATCCGACACCTAACTAGACGTGACAAATAGAAAATGTGGCCTTGGACCTAGAGAGCTTCAGTCGTCATGCGGGCCGGACGACAGTTCAGACTGATGATGTACTACTTCTAGCAAGACGCAACGATGACCTACACGGTATCATCAAGGACTTTGTGGATGAGCTGAATGCAGCGAAGGTCAGCAAGGGCAAGGGTCGGGCCAAGCGATGAGGGACAGAGTCCCAGATTCTGTAGCGTTTTGGACCTGCAGAAAGGCCTGTTGAGGCACTCACAAGTCGATGAGCTGTAGCGGAGGCTGAGCGCCCGGTGAGGCCTGTAAGGACGGTTGAAGGGTGGCCTTGATCCACGAAAACGACCAGTTGGGACAGAGTCCGGTCTAGAGACGTGACTACCTGACGAGACCAGCTGATTCACGAGATAGCATGTTCGCACTTTGCTTAAGAGAGCTCGGAGAAGGGCTGACAAGAAGTGTACGGATGGGCAGCTGGGCGTCCCATTGCAGGCTTTGTCATTCTGGCAAGCATACTCGTGCAAGACAGCAGAGGAGGCCAGGGCGAACAGTCGTACCTGAAGAGAATTCAACCTAGTCTTCTACTGACTGCCAAGGAAAAGCGATTAGCTAGAGCGTACCATCCTTATGTTGTTAATGGTGAGAACGAGCGCTTGTTCTCTAGAAATCTTTCGAGCTCTACAAACGAGCTATCCGCAGCCGTGCCAACAACCAGCCATGGATCTTGCGTTCGGAGCGGCGCTAATAAGCTAACAATTCTCGCTAATATTTAACTAACTACCCGGTATGGGGGCCTAGGCAGGTCAAATCGCTGAGATGGACGGATCGATGTCTAGCTCCATGGTCATGCTAGTCGCGCGGCTTATAGCCAAGAAGTGCCTCAACGTCACGAACTAAAACTCCAGTCGCGTGAGCTACGGCCTTTGTGCAGGCCAATAGTAAGATCTTTGTTTTGAATAGAGACTATACTAAAGATTAACGGCGGTGCAAGCCAATTCTTGAAGGATCTGAAATCAGAGATCCTCGTGTCTGGCCCCAGCAGACGATCGCTGGTCGACGTGGCGGGCGCCGCTGCCTGCGAGGTCTAGACTCCAACATTATGCAACCAGCTTTTGTTGGTATGTGCAGCCTGAATTCCTATCGCTCAGGGTGACAGACTCTCGAGCTCTTTAAGCAGTTGCAGTGCCAGCGTTTGGCCACTTCTATGTCCGCGCTGTCCACGAGCGCTTGAGATCTCAGAGCCAGCACAGGTGATTCGCGACAGACTGCAGAGACATTCGAGCTGATTCATGGCATGTCGGTGGTTGAAGACTTTTTGCCACCATCTTTCCGAGAGTCGGCATCCTAAGGCAGCCGGGCAGGAGCTCACATCCGAGGGTATGGACACATGTACGCGATGCGAGTTCAGGAGTTACGGGTCGCCGTCGAGCGTCGGTCTCTCGCACTTGAGTTTCAACACCTGTCTAATCTCGTCCCGGGCTGGCATAGATTTGGCATAGAGTAAAGGTCACAGCCCGGTCCGACTCTCCCGCTGAAGAGGGTCACAGCCGCTCACAGCTCCAGGTTGCACTCATCGAAAATCCCGACTACTTTGTGCTTCCACGCTGGCGGAAGTTCCTTGTAGATACCCCGGACCTGGCGCTCGCCCGTCTTGCCTACCAGCCACAAGTCATTATATGGTATCCACAGCTTGAAGAAGTGCGCCAACGTAATCAACGCCCTGGGCCTCCTCTGAGCAAGGAACTCGTGAAACAGCTCAGGGACGTACATCGCAAAGCCGATGAGCCGACGGCAGATCATGAATATCGGCTCCTTGTCAGCGATGCCCTTCTGCACGGATCCGATGTAGCTCAATACCTTGTTGTAGATGTTGAGCGTGGCCTTGTTGCCTTCTAGTTCGAAATCGCCGATGTTGTCAGTCGACCCGCCGTCGTTCTCCAGAAGCCAGCCCAGGTGCGTTCGGTTCTCGGCAGCAAAGACTTGCTCCGGGTCCATCTGTGGCCCGCTCTTTATGAAGCGCGTGATGCGGTCGTCACCGTTGAATCCGATGTAGGCGCTCGCGATGGCCAGCACCGCACCCGCACCCTTTCCCATCCGAAGCCACTCTAGTGGTGGCTGCCATGGCGTTAATTCGAGGGTCTGGACGAGCGCGAACGAGTTCTGCAAGATCGTCAGAGCGGCCATGCATATCATGTCCGCGTTCTCCCTGCTGAGATTCCCCACCGCGAGGCGCTGCTGGCGGAGAGCCATGGACAGGTACTTTTGCTGGAGCAGGCGGAGTTGATCCTTCTCGCGCTGGTCGGTTGATCGTGTCCACATCTCTAGGGCGCTGATCGCTAGCATGCTATGCAAGATGGAATCGTTCTCGAAGGCGAGACGGGGCATTTCTTGGCTCCATACGAATTGACCGAAGGGGTTCTTGCTATTTGGGTTACTGGGATCCAAGTCTTCCCCAAGCAGAGCCACGCCTGGAGTGGGTTGCTCTCCGTGGTGTGCGGTGGCCTTGGCTTTCGCGAACTGCCGTCCTTGGTTGGACACATAGTTATGCATCAGCCGCAGTTCCCACATACGACGCTCCCTGGACTCCGGTATATCCAGAACTTCTGGATCCGTCAGTGACGATAGATAGTCGCTGGCCTCTTGAACGGCGCTCCCTCCCGTGTACGAGGGGGAGCTGCTGCTCACAACGGAGGGCGACTGGTTCGACTCACGATAGCCACTTGCTGGTGAGTGCCCGTCCCCGGGCGGCCGCGGAGATGGTGTGGGGACAGAATAGGAGTGCAGACTCGACGCCGACGAATACACCGGCGTGGGCATGGGAGAAACGGCGTTCTGCTCCTGCGAGACAGACAAGGAATTCTGACCCGGAGTAGGGGCGTGAGACCTAGGATCGACGCTGTGCGGCGTCAGATTTGTCGCTGAGTGGTGAGTCGAGCGCCCTTGCTCGCTGTACCCGGAGGAGGAGGGGGAGCCATGGCGTGTGATGCAGAGATCGATGCTGCCAACGCCGCCGGGCGCCTCGGCCGGTTGGAGCTGTCGAGGTCCGGACGCACGACGAGAGGCGCTTGATTTGGCTAGGTAGACGCATTCCACCTGGTGGCGACTACAGCTCCCACATGCGGGCTTTCCTTCGTCGCACTGGTTTGCACGTTAGCAAGGACTTCCCATGTAGACAAGGTGTGCCACTATACGGAGGCACGGGAGGCGCTCGGTGATAACCACAACCACTTGTCCCTTGCGCGGGCGGGTGATGCGGAGCCCCGCGGTCGAAGTTCTAGGGTGCGGACCCTCGTTCATCTGCACTATCAGGTTGCTGGTCACTTACCTTGACTCGCCTGGCCTTGCATCTCAAGCAGCCCATGCGCGACTTCTTGTGGTACAGTCGAGGCCCTGCGTGGCGTGTGGGCTCCTGGCCATCGTCACCCATCGTGATATCGCCCATGGTGTCCTCAATGGCCATGTTTTCCCTGTGTCGTCCCCAATCGCTCCCCTCTGGCTCAAGGGGCGCTTTACGATGAGGGGACACGTTCATTAGCTTTGAGTTCGATAGTCGAAGGCTGTTCGGCACCGCCGAGGCGCTGGAACCTCGCTTTCTACTCTTTAGTCGTGTTACACCTTGTCGTCTCTAAGTTGGTTACGTCTCAGCTGAAGGCATTTCTATCGGCGAGAAGAAAATCAAGAATTTGGTGATGTTATCTTCAGGGACACGGTTTCAGCTTACTGGACTCACAAGCAACGGCTGTGGCTATAGCGATTCGAAGGAGCGGGTCAATCCACTTGGGCCATACACGCCTGCGGCGCAGCGGGTCCTCTTTCCACTCCACATTCCTCAGCCCTAAAAGTGACCCTGCGGTCGCCAATCGGTATATACATTCCTATACGATAGCTACACGGCTCAATCCGAGAGCATTATCTATGGCTCGGTGCAATCACTTCTCGATACTACTTATGAGTCAATATACAGAATAATTGGACTTTGCAATGGGTACGGCTTCGACGGCCGCGTCTGCATGATGAAGATGGCGAGCCGCTAATGCATTTTCACTGTGTCTTATGAACAAGGAAAGCACCTTGAGGAAGAGAACGTTGATACAACCTTTAGCTAAAGCGAACAAACTATATCCGTTTAGCACAGACCAACTTTCCACATGAATTGTATATAGGCTTGGTATATAAAAAAAAAAGATGCGAAGGCTCACAGCTAAGAACCTCATGGTCGAGAGAAACGCTCATGGGTTTCATGAGTAGACTGCGAAAACATCGTCGTCTACGGTGTTGAGCGGTGTGGAACTAATCAAGTCATTGTTAAGGCCGCAGTCTTCGTTGTCCTCCAGGCGAAGCCCTCTGGTAGGATCTTCCGGATTAGAGAATCAAATCGTTACGATCTGGTCCCTGTTCCGTCGTAGCTGTTGTCGTTGACGTGTCCAGCAAGAGAAGAACGGATAGCGAGATATGATTTTGGTTCTTGCAACGCTCTGTCAACCCGAGACGAGGAGGAGTTATATGCACATTGCGAATGAGAGCCTGGCTTACCTACCGTAACCTGGCTGCCGATAGCGTTCGTAGATGAACCTGTGGGGAAATATAAAGAGTAAAGCTGATGCACGCATCAGCGATTCGCTTTTGCACGTTTTTTCCCCACAGAACCTGGCTAATGCGGAGGCATTGTCAAAGCTATCTTTGCGAAGCACCGAACATGTCGCGATAGGACGCAATCAGTCGATGCAATTCGTTCAGCGCTAGAGAAAATGTGATGGCGATACGCATCCGAAGGTGACAGTATGGACGCCATACCGATGGCCACACGCGAGGTGAAGTAAATATAGAACCACGATGGAAGACTTATGATGGTACGTGTTGTTGACCACTATAATATCATTTTCAATGCCGATTCTATATGCTAGTTGGCGGGCAATGGAGCCCCAGACAAGACCCATGCTCTTCGACATGTCTACGTAAAGACCATAAAGACACCTACCTAACACGATAGCCTTTGTAGCGTGGCCGACGCATCCCATCAATCACAGGCTCCCACAGCCTTGCTTGAGCACCCATCTACTTAGATCCACAGCATATCGACGAAATAGTGGTCTGGCGATGTTCTGTCGGTTGATATTATGAACCTGATGTGCCTGTTCCATTCATGTTTTTGGCAGTCGCCGCCGCATCCTCGAGACCTATCCAACACGAGGAGCCGCGCCCTTCTTGTTACTCTGCGACAGATGAGCCCGACGATCAGATCCGGGTGACGGAGGAGAGAAGAGGGGGGGGGGGTTCGAGCGCTTCCTAGGTAGGCAACGGACAACGGATGATGATTTCGACAAGGCCAAGCACCTTCGACAGACCAGCGCCTCAGACGGGCATGAGGACGCGCAACTAGCAGAATCACCAGGTCAGACATGCTCTCGCCAGACGCAGAAACGAAGCGCACACTTGAAGCAGATTGAAAACGGAAAGGTCAGACTGAAGACAAAATAACAATGTTTGGCATCACACCAGGCCGGTCAAGGCCCGTCAGCTAAGCCATGCAAAATTGTGTTGATCATCACGTTTTCCCGCTCCGTAAAGGTGAATCGACAACATGATGGACATTGGGGGAGAGGGGTGGTCTGCGTACCGCTGGTTGTGGTCCTGAGCGCGGTGCATGCGGAAAATAGACAGAGGGGATGAAGATACTAAAAGGCCAATAGCCGCGCGACTAACTCCTTCAGACCAGCGAAGCGAGAGTGTCTCCTCGCTCCGGGGGCATAGCGAACGAAGTGTACGCGTACGGACACGTGTAGAAGTTGTGATCGACCGTCGATACCAGAGAGGTGGGAAGCAGGTGTGCGAGGCAGAGAAATAGGACGATGACACCCCGAGGGTTGGAGTTGCTACCTAGACCCAAGGTGTTTACATCCTGGAGCACATCCCCCGCATCTCCTCGCCTGATGCAACTTCTTGTTGGGCGTCAGCTGATCCGGGGTTGGTGTCACAGAACAAGCGAGATGGCAAGTAGCCAGGGACCGTCTTCCTGACTGAAGTCTTCAAGCTATTATCACAATTCGTACGGCAGAATTTTGATTCTATATCCCTAGGTATCATGAGATAAAGGTGTGAACGCCCATGATTTAACATTGATGAATATTGTCAACTGCCCAGGCATTTGACGAGGGCGTCTTCCCCCAGGGACGTAGCCTCTATTGTCATTCCGTGTCATTAAAAGGTGAGTGGGCAAACCCATCTTCGCGGGTTGCCCGTACACCGAATCGCACATATCGAGTTCCGTTAATAGTATGCCACAATTCAATGCCACGAAGCGAGCTGCAGCTGAACTCCATCGCTGTGCGAACCCAGCAGATCACAAATCTACCGCATGACGTTCTCCAGTTTCTAAGCCCCCCCAGTGCCATGAATATATGCTGGGCAGTTCGTAGGATGACCCCAAAATCCGGTCTTGCAGGGTCGCTTGGTCCGGCCGCTTTCCTTTCACGCAAAGAATTCCCTGGGTATGTTGTATACCGCCTCCGCCGCAGCCTCGAACACCTCCCGCTTCGAACTTGTCGTTGTGTTTGTGAAGGTAAAGCCGCTATCACACCAGTTTTTGACAGGCTACATGACACACTAATCAGCAGAGTTCGCTAACCATGCGGAAACGAAGGACCGTTAACTTACCAAGCAACTGAGGTACTTGCACCAGCTGCATGTCTTGTGGTACACGTAGAAATTGTTGAGCAGCAGGATGAAACCGATGAACGCCAACAGCAGGAATCCGGCACGGATGAACCACCACGCCCACCACAGCGGCTTGCGTCCCTTAAAGAATCCGACCGGGTTCTTGACGAAGCCCGGAGGCTTGTCCCGGGAGAAGGCGGAGTTCATAGTCGTGTACGGTGCGTCGTCCTCGCCAATCCGCCGCCGTAACGCGTTGGGCGAGTGCAAGATCGATAAACCGATTGCGATACCCATTGCCAGCCCTCCGATGTGAGAGAAGTTATCGACACCAGGTAACAGCCCAAGGACGAATGAGATGACCATATCGAGGAGGATGAAAGCGAGGTCTTTGCCGGGAGAGACGCGATCCCCCCATGAATAGAACAGGTCGAGCATGTTGAGAGCGATAATCCCAAACAACCCACCGGACGCTCCCGTGGACGGACTCGTTGCAGACGCGTAATTTCCACCCAGAACGAACCCGAAGATGGCGGCAGACACATATACCAGGAAGAAACGAAGCGATCCGATAGATCTTTCGATCTCCTTGCCCATCGTGAGCTGCAGCAGCATATTGAAGCCGATGTGGATAATTCCAGCATGCATGAACATGGGGAGTATGAACCGCCACCACTGATTAGGCTCAGGCTTGTCGTCCATACTGGCAGAGGCGTCGTATTTTGGCTCCGGAACGCCGCCGAAGCCACAAAGGTCGGAGAGAGTACAGACCTCGGCGGAGGCGTCAGACGAGGTGGTGTTTGGACAGGGCCATGTCAATGTGTATGTAGCATCCGTGATGCTCTCCACGTTGTGCATGCATGGCGTCCACCTGGCACCGAAATTGATCAGGACGTATGGCGAAGGACCAAGGAGGTAGTTGAACGAGGGATGAATCTCGATTGGGCTTCCTGTCTTCGCCCCTGAATCGAAATTCTGGTTAGTCCACGCAAGTGAAGGGTGGGGGAGAGGGGACGAGGAGACAGCTCTTACAGTTATCGGCTAGCTCGCCGATGAAGACGGAGATCTGCACAAAAGTGAAAATGTAGACGACCCACGGAACACGGTTTGCGTAGGCACCAAACATGCCCAGCTCGCCGAACCTCACGCCCTGCTTCTTGGGCCTCTTGGGTGCGTCGTAAACATGATCTGCGTCATCCATCGGATCCTTGCCTGCGCGGTCTTGCAGCGGGATGGCTCCGGCCAGGTTCTGTCGGCTTGAGGCCGAGGTATCGTCGAACGGGGTTTCGAATGGGTTCGCGGACGTGCTCGAGATGGGCGACACGTTCTGCAGATGCTGCTGAGTCCCGAGGTGTTGCTGGCCGGTGTACGAAGGCGGGTCGGAGTATATGGACGCTGCCGGAGCGGGCGCTGGTGCGTCGTAGGCGCCACCGTAAGCGGTCGGTTGGCTGTGAACGGAGGAGGTGTAGGTATCTTGTCGCGGTGGGTATTGTGAGCCGGCGGCGGAGTTATAGGTATCTGATCGCGGTGGGTACTGCGAGCCCGAGCGAAGGGTGTTCCCCCGCTGGGAGTATTGTGAGGCGCTCCCCATTGTATCCTGCCGGAACGGCAACGTAGGCTGGCGGGTGTCGTCATCCATGGGTGCCGGCGAGGCGCTGAAAGATGGAGGTAGGGGTTTATTCAGGTGGTCCTCGTTGTAGTAGGCCATGGTGGGCAGGACGGTGATGCTGGTCACCCCCGGGTCGCTCGCGTCAGAAAGCACAGGGTCGCTCGAATCGAATCTGCGGGCTTGGTGCGACCCACGGCTGCAAGCCACGCCACCAACAGTAAACGAGTGTATTCAGTTGGGGGTGCTAATGACAGGACGCCGTCGGCAGTCGACAGATGACGGCTGACACGGGGCAAGGAGCAGGAGGACGACCGGTGCTGAGGGTTGACGAGGAGGACGAGTGTGAGGTCGACGGATCAGGTTGAGCAGCCGGAACAGGCTGGCGTTACTTTTCAAAGAAAAGGCTGTTTCAGAGAACTGGAATGGGAATTGGACGGTAGCCGCCTTTTGGGTGGCAGCTGCACGCTATGGAAGCACCCGTGGCACCTTTGCCAGGGCTGCAAGGTTGGCCGATCCCTGTCGCATCAATCCAGGCCAAGCAGGGAGAAGATGGCTGTGCAGGACGCGCTTCAAATTGTTTGTCACTGAACCGCCCGGCTGTCGTATGCGATGTATAGATTTACTAGCCGATCGCTCGGGGCCCAGGCCCACCCAATGACGATTCATCTGCCCTATCCCGATGCGACGGGCCAGTACATAGTACAGTTGCACGACGACGAAGGCGCGCTCGATAGTTGAGCAAGTAAACATGAGCTGCAACAAGTCTACGTATGTTGTGGGCTTGCATCGCAGCCGCACATAGCCAGTCACATGTCACCTCTGCGCCGCATCTAACATCGCCCGCCGCTCTCCAGTCGCGGCCGAGAGCTGACGTTGCCCATCTTGACCTGTGCGTTGCTGGCAGGCTGTGTTGTTCACGAGCGTTTCCACATAATGAAAAGATCCACGCACAGTACGGCAAACGCGGCCAGATCACAGTGGCTGGCGGTTGTTAGTGCCTGATCGCACCGTGGCTGCAGTTGGCTGTACGGCTGATAGCCAACTGCCCGACCGCGTGTTTTATCCCGTTTCTAAGTTTAGAACTCTGACCCTCGCATCCCAATACTCCGGGTCCATGCTCTAATCTGTGGGACCAGTTTCGACCTTCTTACTTCATCGTCAAAGCCCGCTAGATATTTCTACAGTCTGAGCATACCGCCAGGCAATTGCTCCGCCGCTGTCTCAAGTTTGGCCATCGACTGTCACTATGTCAACAACGTCTTCCAACGATGGTCTTGAGGATCGTGTTGGAGAGGCCTCCCCATCTGCGGCCAGGTGTGCCATGGCGGCTCATGAGGCTGAATATCGGCCCCATGGTAACTCCATACTTTCGAAGAAGTCTTCAGGTAGCATCCTAGGCTTGCATATCGGATCCCGATTCGACTTATCGCCGTTTGGCCATGCTTCTGTATTTTTCTCGTAAACGCCCCTGTAAGAATGTAGCATCGCAATTATCTCACACACCTACCATGCCATGGTAGAGGAGACCCTTGGGACCAAGGACGAGAGCTCAAGTCAACGATGCCGAATTTCGGTGAAGAAACCTTTAATGGCCTTTTACCGATCGTTGTCGATGCATAATTCTTCTTTACAAGACCCACGACCCGCGCATCCTAGATCATTTTAGAGCCGGATTACTTATGAGGCGGAGTGGCTGTGCAGCACAAGCACTTTCGTTACGAACCCCTCTCTTGACTTAGCCCTGATCGACGAGCTGAAGATCACGCACTCATGGATTTACTTCTTTTGCTATCTGTTTTAGTCTTAATCACAGCACCTCCACTTCCTTCATTTTGCTCGACAAGTCATCCCGGGCCCAGCTCCGGTTTTTGGCTCCGCCAGGTCTTCTGACCGGAGCCGCACGGAACGACAACTTCGACCTGTCAGCATGAATGCTCGGCGGGCCCATACTAAATCCAGAAACGGTTGTCTCGAATGCAAGGCAAGAAAGGTGAAGGTGAGTAATGCCATGACGGTTCAGACTTAGAGCCATGCTGACTTTGCAAAGTGCGATGAGAATGTTCCCTGCTCGCGATGTGTTAAGCGAGGCGACAAGTGCAGCCTTGTTCCGCTGAGTATCAGCGAGGCATCGGTGTCCTCGAGCTCAAGCACCCCCAAGACCAACAGCTTCTCCCAAGCAAGCTCAAGAGACGACTCCTCCTTTTCACTCACAGATATCCAGCTCTTCCACCGCTTTAGCACCGTCACATGCCGGTATCTTGCCAACCCAAACGACAAGTCGCCTTGGCTGGACCACATTCCCGCGCTAGGAACAAAGCATGCATTCCTGTTACACGAGATGATGGCCGTAGCGGCCGTGGACATCAGCATCAACGTTGTGGATGCCCAGGATGCCGTCACCACCTACCTCGAGCTCGCGCGGCAGCACCACGCTCAGGCCCTAGCCGGCCTCATGCCTGCCATTAGCGCGCACAGTGCAGACCTCGTCGCGCCTATCTGGGCGTGCAACTCCCTCTTCGTGCCGTACTACTTTGCCACCACCGCAGATGTCGGCCTGCTGATCTTCAGGGAAGACCCCCCAGGACCAGCGGAGTGGATGCTGCCCCTGCGTGGCGGGGTGACGCTGTTCAGGCAGTATAGTGAGGTGCTCCTCTCGGGCCCCATGGGCGTGCACCTCCGTCCCTACCAGACGAGAGTCATGATCGACGGCTTGGCACCCTCCTCCTCGAACCCCTCGGAGGAACACGTAATGCGCATGATCGGGCAGCTGCGGACGCAGCTGCACAAGGCCGCGGACGAGCCCACGCGGGACACCATGGCGGAGGCCTTCAGGCTGCTGCGGCAGTGTTTTGAGATCTCGGACCGTGGGGACCTTTTGAACTCCAAGACCGCCAGCTTGACATTCTGCGCTTTGATCCCGGAAGCGTTTTTTGAGATGCTAGCAAGGAAAGAGAAGGCGGCGCTGGTGGTCATGGCGTTCTGGTGTGTCCTGCTGTATCGCGGGGAAGGGGGAAACTGGTGGATGAACTTTAGGAAAGTCCGAGATATACTGTATTTTATCGCTGAGCTTTTAGGACCAGAGGCGGAGGATTTGATCCAGTGGCCACTTGAGGTGTTGCGTCCCCGGGAAGAGTAAGCGCCACTTGCGTACATCTCTCATGACTTGGAGAAGTGGTATGCTTCATTTAATCTATGGATCAGAGGAGACTAGTCGCTCAATATATCCTTCACTGGGATTTTGGCCTCAGCCTACGATTGCGACCTGCAAGTCAATATCGCTGAAAGTTTTAATCTGCGTACTGGACGTGTTAGGATGAAGCAGGGGGAATCAGAAGTGGCTGAGCTAGAGCCTCTTGTTCTCCTTTTAAGACAAATAGGGGGAGGGGATATAAAAGCCGGGATTGAGCTCAGGAATGGTAGATGAATTTGTAGACCATTAAACCATATAGAGGGATAGGGAAAAAATGTTCGAGGGAGAGAGATGATACGATATAATTCCTCTCTTGAATTCTAACCAGCCCCACATCCTTTCCTCATCTCCCGGGCAAAGGGGGGGGGGGGGGCAAACCAGGGGCAGCCAGGGTTGATAAGGGTTGTTATCCAGCGCTTTCCCAAATCTGCATCCATCCCGCCAAAAAAAGTTGCGACAGAGTCGTCCTGCGACCGTCGCCTCCAACCTCTCACAGCGAACGCGCGCAAAGTTCCGCGCTACCATTCCAGCCTCGAAACAGCCAAGATGGGTGCAGCAAGGACCAAAACGGTCAAAAACAAACACGCGGCCAAGAACTCGGGCATAAAGAACAGCAAGTCCGCAAAGCGGCCGGAGAACGACCCGGTCGTGAAGGCGAGGAGGACGAAAGATGGTCACAAGCCTGCGGTCAAGCCTGGCCAGCTCGCCAAGGAATTGCAGAAGAAGCGTAGGAAGAAGGTGTACAGCGAGAAGGAGCTGGGAATACCGGAGCTGAATATGGTGACGCCGGTCGGGGTGCAGAAGCCCAAGGGGAAGAAGAAGGGGAAAGTGTTTGTTGATGATCGGGTATGTCGCACCCCAATTTTCTGTCGGAAAGAATGTATCGCGTGGGGAATTTGCTAATCCCGACCTTCTTGTACAGGAAAGCATGACGACCATCCTCTCCATGGTCCAGGCCGAGAAGGAGGGCCAGATCGAGTCCAAGATGATGAAGGCGCGACACATGGAGGCTATCCGCGAGGCAAGAAAGGCTGAGGCGGAGAAGAAGGAGGCCGAGCGCAAGGCTAAATTTGATGAAACGAAAGACTCGCTGCGCAAGAAGAGGAAGAGGCCAACCAAGCCTAGCGACGACGATGCCGACGACAGGACGATAAAGCGTGCCGAGCTTGAAGGCACCAAGGCGACCAAGGCGAAGAAGAAGAAGGTCTCGTTCGCAGAGTGATAAAAATGGAGAGAAGAAATGACGTATTCTGATGCATTGCACGGCGTTGTTGGAGTTGGGGACGGACGGGTATGGATCCTCAAAAGTGCTTTACAGGTTAGAGGATCAACCACGAGCATACATTTTGGGTAACGAGAACCGGGGCCGCTCCGTCTTGCAGGGACTAAACTACAAGCAACTCAGCAGCTTCGGAATATTTCGCGTCGGAGAATTCCATTACATTGCAGAGATTCGGGGCATCACATATGGCATCCACAATTTCTGATGGCGACGCCTTCAGGTAAGATGCAGGATCTCAGCAGATTTTGAGGTGGGCGACGGCAAGCTGCAATATCGGAGACGAAGTGCGTTTAGCACATGAGATCCACGTAGCGAGGAAGTCCTGAGAACGCTATCCTGGTCGCATTTCCAAATCAAAACTAGATACCCAGGCCAGAGTGCCGTGTCTTGTCGTCTAAAGAGTGGTCTATCGATTTTCTCTAGCCAAGCATCCAATGACAAAGCTCGCTGTCTATACTGAATGCAATGCCTGCACTCCTGAAATCCATCTATATTGGTCAGGAATCTATTCCGCGACGTCGATGTGCATCTTACGCCGTATGGGATCGAAGTTTGAGCCATATTGGGGCTTCAGGACGGTGTCGCCGTTCACTTGATGATTGATGGACTTTAAGTCGACCGTGGCTGCCATGTTTCTGAGGAAATTCACAACCTACATTCAATATTTAGCATTGCCTGCGAAGTACTTAGAACGAGATGGGGCGACATACCGGTTTGGCGTGCCATCGTCCGCCACCGGGCTCAAAGTAGGCTAGATGACCTCCAAGAGAAGTTGTCAAGCAAACCGTGTAGGGATTAGCTTTGAACTCTTGATACGGAACCGCGACCTCAACAGCAATCTAGACTTTGTTAGCATCATGCCGATGAGGACGTGAGAGGAATCAGGGAGCATACTGGGTCATCTGCAGCTTGAATGGCCAAGTACGGGGTCCGGATGGCCAGCACAGAGTCGCTCGAGGAGGCGTCGCGATAGTATGCGCCTTCGGTAGGGTAGCCCCAGCAAACAGTCCTTGGATCTCATCAGTGCGTGTAACCTTGAGGCATGAGACTCGGTACTCACTGGACCTCCCTGTCAAACTCGAATAGATAAGTGACCTTCTGAATGGCTTCAAAGTCCAACTTCGTGAACCTCGATATCGAGTCCTTGTGACGCAGTACGAGCTGCCTTATGTTAGATAGAGACAGAGACATAAGTAAGAAGGACAAAGCCAAGATAGAACTCACCTGTCGGCAGGATCCTCCCATGACCCTCTGATAAACCTCCTTTCCAATCAGAGAGCTCTGCAGTTGAACATTCGCGACCTCCAGGTTGAAGGGATTGCCGACGACAACTGCCGCACTCAGGAGGCAGTCGGAGCCCTCTTCACCTACGAACTGGTTCACGTCAATAGTGTTACAACTGGTCAACTCGAGCATCCACTCACGTTCGTCATGATGTTGGCACCGAGAGAGAAGCCCAAGCCGAAGAGCGGTCGATTTGGGAACGATTTCCTTGCCCATCTCACAACCTGCCTCACGTCCCACGTTGCCCGGGCATTGAACAAAACTCCGCTGGTGATTTCGGAATTGGCGCATCCTCTCCCGTTCACCACACAACACTCCCAACCGCCATCGTTCAGCACCAGCGGCGCGATGCAATGGCGCAAATAGATTTCATACGACCCACCGGACAGCCCGTGCAAGACGATCAGCATAGGGCGACTATCATCTGAGCCGATGGCCTCAAATTGCCCATCCTTGAAGTATGCCGTCCTCGGCGGAAGTTGGTCGTCGTGGTCTTCATGTGCCGGCACCGTGAAATCCACGGCGAAAGTCCCGGTGTAATTAGCATGGTTCGAGTCGAAAATCTGCCGCCGATAGTGGATCTGCGGTGCATCTTTTCCAACGGCTGTCCACATTGTCTGCAGATGCCCATTGAAGAGCAGTGGGTTGAGCTGACATGGTGGCGTGGACTTCTCACAGATCTTCAGGAGGTCTGTCTGGCTGCCGTCTTTCGACGGGATGGCTAGCGGTGAGACATGGTTGGTGAATTTTATCTTAGCGTGGCCGAACCAGTCCATTGGAAACGCTGAAAGGCACCGTACGGCGAGAGAGATGAAGGATGAAGGAAAGTGTTCTGGGAAGTCTATCTTGTAAATTTGCAGGTCTGGACTAAAATGGTCGACGCCGAGGGCTTGTGAGTGACATATACCGAGGCACGGGCATTCGCCTGCTCCGGAGAGTCCGATCGGTCTTGAGGGTTAGGGGAAGCAGAAGTCTTGAAGGGGCTCGATAGACTCGATTGTGGGGATTTTTTCGAGCGAGGTGATGTAATTTGTAGGACTTGTATGAGGATTGATCAAGCCAGTACCCAATGAAGATGCTGTATGTTTGGCTTAAGCTGTTATACCACAGTACCACTATATTAAATTGGTGGTTGTCTTCATTCTAGGTCCCTGCATGTCAAGTTGAGCCTCCTCAACCTTATTGGACCCCTGCCGGGTGCACGGGCCAGCATCACTTGACATCCAACGTCCCTCCAGCATTGCACGGGTTAATGACGACAACCATCCTGCCAACCCACCACGCCACATACGATGCTAGGGCGCTCACGACACTTATGGCGATTCTATAACACCATATACTTCGAATCGACGGATGAAATTGATTACCGGGGCCCATTGTGAAGGTCTGGAGGGGATCTTGGGCGACTCTCCTCGGCACCCAATGTCGACGACATGAACAACAACAACTGGGGCTCGCAGCCTCCGAGGCAAGCCTATAATGGCCTTCCTCAGATGCCGCAGCAGCTTGGGTACCAGCAGCAGTATGTTAATGGGAATGCGATGACATATATGGGCAACCAGCAGTACCATGCCAATGGCCAGTACCTGCCTCCACCAAACCACCAGATACAACAGATGCCTCACTATGCACAACCACAGCAGCAGATGCAGCCAACACACAACTACAATGCACAGCAGCATCAGAATCAGCAGCAAATATATAGCAACGGCGCATACGTGCACCATACGCCTGGGCCTCCGGTGCCTCCTACTCAGTACATGGGCCATCAGAACTACCCTCAACCCAACCAGCCATACTCTTCACATGTCGCGATTGCCTCGCCAAGGCAGATGCACCAATCAGTCTCATCCCCAAGACCACATCTCATGGCCCAAGTCCAACCACAGCTACAGCATCAACAGCGGCAGCCTGTATCCCAACCTCCACAACCACGACTCCCTCCTCCACAGCAAGCAAGGCCAACTCTGCCATCGCCTCAGCAACAGCCCCGCGCTCCTCACTCGATCAAGCCGAATCAACTACAACAGGGTCAGCCTCAAGCGCCGTCGCCGCAATCCCACCACCGCCCTCTGCAGGCGATCAACCCCAACCAGCTTCACCAGAGCCACTCCCAGGCCTCATCACCTCAGCTACAGCACCACGCTCCCCCTTCTGGCAGCCCCCATCAACTTCAGCGCCACGCACCCATACCGTCGCCGCAGCCGCAACACAATGCGCACCACTCCATCGACCCGAACCAGCTCCGACAAGGCCAGACTGTTGCGCCGTCACCGCAACCGCAACACAACGCGCACAACGCGCACAACGCGCACCACTCCATCGATCCGAATCAGCTCCGACAAGGTCAGACTGTTGCGCCGTCACCGCAACCGCAATACAATGCGCACCACTCCGTCGATCCAAACCAGCTTCGACAAGGTCAGACCAATGCACCGTCGCCGCAACCACAACACCATACTCCCACCTCCATAGACCCCGCGCAGCTTCGGCATAATGAACCTCACGTACAGTCGCCTCAACCGCAACAACGCAATCCCACTTCTATCGACCCCACCCAGCTTCACAGCAGTCATGTTCACATGCCGCCGAGTCAACCACAACGACAGGTCCCCGACGCGATCGATCCCAGCTCTCTTCGGCAATTGCAACCTCAGCCTTCAGCACCGCCACCGTCTGAACCACAACAACCGACGTACGATGCGATCGACCCCACGAAGCTCCACAAAACCCAGACCCTTGGGGAATCGGCACAGTCACAACGATCAGTTTCCGATGTGATCGACCCAAGTCAGCTGATGCTGAAGATGGAGGCGCCAACAAGGAAGTCGATGCCTGCAGCGCCCAGTGCGACAAGGTCACCAAGTGTGTCGCACGCACACAGTCCAAGCCAGCATTTCGACACGCCCGCAGTCTTGACATGTGTTGCGGACGACTGTTTTCGGGCCGCCCACTCCGCTATCCAGGATCTTGCAACGTCGTTGGACCAGACGACTATGGACGAATACTACAAGCTCATTGCGACTGGTCTGGGCTGTCTTGAGGCTGCTTTGGCGTTGAATAAACTACCACCGCGTGCAGAGGCAAATGTTCGGCTGAAATATGCGACCATACTAAGCGAGGAAACAGACAACCTAACGAAGGCAGAGGTGGCCTTGACCAAGGGAATTTCAGTCTGTGAGAAGAACCGCCTGACAGATTTGAAATACTGCATGCAATTCCAGCTCCTCAAGGTCCTCTACAGGAGAAATCGCAAGGCCGCCCTGGTTGCGCTGGACAAGAACATTTCAGAGGCAACGACGTACAAGGCGGTGGATTGGGTTTACGCATTCCGATTCCTTAGGGTGTCATTCCATCTTCAGTCTGGCAATCCAGCAGACACCCATGCCATGGAGAATTTGCGCAACATCACGTCTCTTGCGACGCATCGCGGCGATCGTGCGATCGCAGTTCTGACTTCCCTTCTTGAGGGCCTTGTTCACCTAAAGTCCCGAAAGGACGACTCCATAGTACGCGTTCAGACTTGCATCGCACAGGCCGCGGGGCACCAGCTGGACCCATCCGTCCACATACCGCAAATCGAGGTCTTGACCCTCCTTTTGGACATGGCCTGCAGTTTGCAGCAAAAGTCGCCACAGGTGGCGATGCAGAAGCTAAAAGCTCTTCAATTCCGCATGGACGAGCTCGTCCAAGCCTCTGACTGGGACCAGATGCGCGATGAGTTACTACTACCACTGAAGAGACAAGCAAACTCGAGTTCGACAGTCACGGATGATACTAAAACTATCATCCGACCTGGCGGCGAGTACAATTTCATTGTTATGTCTTTTGTGACCAAGGTCCATGCGTTCGTCCTAGCGTGAGTCTGATGGCATTCTAGCTATGTTATCGCTAGCTAATGTGCTTTGCAGATATGTTTTGAGTGGTCTTGCGCTTCTGTACAACGGATCTAAGAACGAAAAGCTCATGGAATACTGGACCGAAGCTTTGAACATGTTGGCAAGAAGTGTGTCCCTCTCTGCGCGCCCTCGGTCCGTCTCGTTGCTAATTTCTGTACAGAGAGCGAACTCGTCAGGCCGGCCGCTCATTCACTGCCAATGGCGATTGAGCAAGCCAAGTGGCGCTCCGAGGTTGATTGTTACATTCACACGCTCATTGCCCTCATTTCGGCTACCCGCACTCAGTGGGCCAAAGTGCATGATTGCATTCAAAAGATCAAGGCATTGAGACCGAAGCCAAGAGCTGGGCGCCTTGAGCAACTGGCTCTGTATGTGGAAGGAGCCTACTATCAAGGCACCGGAGACCTTGACAAAGCAGATAAAATCTTCAGTGATGTGCGCTTCGACTTTGCAGAGCCGAGTAACACATCACCTGGCAGCACAGGAACAGCTCCGTCCGAAATGGCTCTTCTCGCAGCCCTCAACCGCATATGGATCATGCAGGAACCATCGAGGCGGAATGAGCACCAGACGATGGAGCTCCTCGAGAAGACCCGCGCCTACTGTACCGACCACGCAGATATCGACATTCGTACCACGTTCCATCTGGTTGCAGCGGCCATCGAGACGAATCCACCGCAGTCCATTCAGACGGTGAAACGCCACATCTCAACAGGCATCAAATATGCGCAGGCGGCTAACAACACGCAATTGCTGGGCGTTGCGCTGAATCTGATGAGGTCTTCTCTGTTTGATAGTGTTGTGGGAGACCAGGCGGTCAAGTCAGCCAAGGCGGGCAAGGCGCAAGCGCAAAGGGCGGGCAATCGATTGTGGATGAGCGTGGGTGAGGGTATGCTGGCGGAGACGGAGGAAATGCAGGGACAAGTGGATGAGGCCGAGCGGCTGAGGGCGGAGGGCACAGCACATGCTAATGAGGCTTTCGTGAAGCCATAGAACGTCTGAAGGCTCGATGCTCCGATGGAAGATAAGTTGGTCATGGATATGAGGCTACGATCTCCGCCGTGGACACTTTTGTATGGTGTCGAGATTGGTTGGTACCCGGGAAGAGGCTTATTTGTGTGTTATGGATATTGGCGTTTGCTCAGGTTTGAGGCGGATGAATTTCGATAATTGCTTGGTTTGGGTTTCTGATACCCCTTTGTCGTCTCTGGCATCGGTACTGGCTGTGGAAAGGAGGCTGGTTATACTTCTGTTGCAATGATAATGGTATGTGCAACAGTAATGTGAAAGGTAGTAAAAGCTGCCAACCTGAGAAAGCATTGCGCCCAGACTGATACTCCAAGATTCACGATGCTAAAATACGCCTGATTGTTCGCGCGGTTTATCCATTCTCGATTCGCCTTTTCGGCTTTTTTTCCTAGTGGAACCGGGGGGGGGGGGCGTTACTGAGCGTGTACCCGCGGTGGGGCTGGTGCTGCATGGATGGGATCCCTGCTACAGCGCGGTCCCGAAAATATTCCTGCTATCTTATCGTGGGAGCGCGTACAATATTTGGGGAAAATTTCCCATATGAATGCAGCCCGCCACACTTAGACTTTCCATAGTCTTACTCGTTGACCGTGTGTGAATGATGCTTGCCCTTAGGCTTCAGGGCTCTCGTAGCATCCGCACGACCTGCCTCAGCTCGTCAAGCTGTGCTCATGTCGCACGGAACAGCAGCGCCGGGCGTAGCAGGGCAGCTGTCTTGACCCGAGGCTATACGGCCAAGTCTAAAAATGAAGCCGGCGGAGCCTCCGGCGAAGGTATGAAGGCTGGCGAAGACTCGGTCGACCCGAAGGCGCCAAAGACCAAGAAGGAGATGCAGAACGCAAAAGGCGGGGCCGCGGAAAAGAAGGAAACACGCGACAAGAAGAAGGACGATGCGAAAACTCCTACCAACGCGAGTTCGAAATCTACGAGCCCAAAGAAGGACAAAGCCTCGAAAAAGAAGAAATCCAAAGGAGCGAGCAGCCCTCCGCCACAACACGACGATTCGATCGATGTCATGAAGGAGGCACTGGCCGTGTTGAGGGACTTCCAGGAGAACCCGTTGAGATATTCTTTACAAGAGAAGGATGCCCAGGCAAAAGATAGTAGCACAAAGCAGTCTCTCAGGTCGCAGTTCGCACCGATCCAGGGTGGCGAGGCGAAGCTCGACTCGAGACAGAAGAAGATCCTGACGGGTACATTGGATGTCCTCAAGAGCGCTCTTACAATCCAGGCCGAGCGGAGAGCGCAGGCAAACAAGTCAAAAAAGCAGTCAGCTGCGGATGTGGTAGAGGCAGAGATAGAAGCCGTACAAGAGGATGCGCCAGACAAATCCGCGGCTGAGGAGAAGCGCTCGGCTAAGGAGGTGAAGGCGGAGCAGCAGGAGCAGCCGAAGAAGAAGGGGGAGCCATCGAAAGACTCGGGGAAGAAGACGGAGGATTCACAGCAAAAGGCCGATCAGTCGGAGGATTCGCCCAAGAAGAAAAAGAAGGCACAACTCCAGCAGAAAGCGGAGCAAGCAGAGGTGGACACTACGACACCCACACCGACGAAGAGAAAGAAAGGGACTGTTTCAGGAAGCCCGGATGTCAACGACGCAGTATCGCAGGGCATTGCTGCCGTGATCGCCAGCGCGAGGGGGCGCAGCGCTCGCAAAGGCTCCGGTCAGGAGGGCAAAGAAACATCCACCAAGTCTAGAAAAAAGTCGGCCAGCTTGGCCCCCAGGACCATCGAAAAGTTCCACACAGAACCAGCCGCGGCCTTACAACCCGTAAAGGCAGACACCCCGCCGGTACCACTCATTCAGTACGGTCTGGATCGGGTCCTGTTCAATGAAGGCGTCTACGCTCTTCAGGATCCTAGGACTCGGGTGTGGAATTTCGACCCGTACCTCGCAAATATCATGCCTGTCAGCCAGTTTGATTTTGACGCCCTGAAGGAGTACATCACCTCATCGAAGGATACGCTTCTTATGGAGATTACAAAAAAGTACAGAAGGAAGTACACTGGATCAACCTCCAGCATGACCTCGACTATGGCACATTTCCACTACCTTCTCTCAAAATGGCGCCGCATCGACACGTCTCGCTTGTCCAAAGAATATGATGTCGAACTTGACAATTTTGCTGCGATTCAAAGGGCACCAGCGGCGACATTTCTGAACTACAAAGACGGTGCTTATGCCATCGACGCAGACAAGCAATGGGATTCTGATACCATTCTCAGCATGCTGGGAAAATCCATGGAAAAGCTTTTGACGGTTCCCAAGGATGAGTTCGAGAAGTACCGGCGGACCAATTCTCACCAATTGACGGAGGAAGAACGAGACCAGGATGAATCTTACCACTACACCACGTACGGCGATTTCATGATGCGATCTCAACTTGATGCGTACGACCCTCGTCTCCCGGGCACCGGCGTCTTCGACCTGAAGACCAGAGCTGTCGTCAGCATCCGCATGGACGCGCGCAATTACACCAAGGGCGTTGGCTACGAGATCCGGCAACGCTTGGGACAATGGCAGTCGTTTGAACGAGAATACCACGACATGATGCGGTCCGCGTTCCTCAAGTACTCCCTACAAGTTCGTATGGGCCGCATGGATGGTATCTTTGTTGCGTACCACAATACTGAGCGCATATTTGGCTTCCAGTATATTCCACTCGAGGAAATGGACCAGTCCATGCACGGAACCATGAACAAGACATTAGGAGACAGGGAATTCACAGCAAGTCTCAAATTGTGGAATAAACTTCTCAATGAAGCAACGGCCAGATATCCAGAGCGGTCTCTTCGAGTTTTCGTCGAAACTAGGCCGTCCGAGGGCGTGCCGTTCATGTACTTCTTTGCTGAGCCTGTCACTGAGGAAGAGATCAAAGAGATCCAGGAGCAGAAGAAGGAAGATGTGGACCACTTCCGTGAACAAGTGCTCTGCATACCGCCTAAGGAACAAGATGCAGGCAATGCTGCTGCAGAGGCAGAAGCTGTCGTGGAAGAAGAAGATGCTGTCGAAGACGAATCTCAGGCCAAAGAACAGGAGACTGAGGAAGATAAGGAGCCCGAGGGTGTCGAAGAAGAAGACAGTGAGGAAGTATGGGAAGACATGATGGATGCTGTCGAGAAAACTATGGACAACGATGCCCAGGGCATCACTGCCATTCGCGAGGCCATCGAGGAAGCACTCAATCAGAGTGGGTTATTGCGTGCCAGATCTTCCGAGGAGGCGCAACATTATGTCGAGTCACTGCTCAACTTGATCGTCGATGTGGATGCTGAGCGTGCCAAGAACGAGGATGAAAGCGAGGTTGAGAAAGATAATGACGTTCTTTCAGACCTGGTCGACGCTGGGAAGACGATGCCGCAAGAGCCCACCGTGCTTGCCGATAGCAAGCCTGCACAGCAGACTGTCGCTTCCGAGCCAGCAGTTGTTGAGCCTCCTGCGCCGAAGAGGTCGGCCTTCAGCTTCCTATCTAGCTTGTTTGGTTCATCAACACCACAAAAAGTCGAAACACCTGAAAAGGGAAGTACTCCATCGGAGCAGTCGAACAGCGACTCATACAATCCAGTCAAGACTGCGGATCAGAATCAAGAGCAGCTGGCCAAAATTCCTAGCGAGGATGACGCGAAGTCTACTAATGTCGATACAACGGAAGGCTCATCAAGTTCACTCAAGGATACTATTGACGTGGAAGACGTGGACAAGGACGCCGATGGCAGACCGTCTGCCGAACTTGTCGACCTTATAGTTAAGATGACTTCGCGCGTTGGATCCAAAACTTCCATTGCAAAAGACACACAAGAGGGATCAGAAGATGTAGCTAAGCTTGATCTATTCAGGAGCATTCTCTCCGACATGATGCCGAAGTCCGTGGAGATTACAGAGGTCGAGGACGAAGATGCTCCAGAGTCAAACAAGTCGGCAGAGACCCAACCGGAAGATGAAGCCTCCACTACGGAAGAGAAATCGATCTTTGGCATGGTCTTGACAGTCCGAAACAAAGTAAACGGTAAGCACGTGGATCGACCGGACAAGCTCGAGGCCGACGACTCGTGGGATGTCGAATACACCATGGAGGAGATCACGGATCAGAAACGGAAACAATCGCTGTACGAAGCAGTTAAAAATCGACGCAAGGCTGCGCACTACAAAGATCCAAAGAGTGACAGTTTCGCTGCGTTTGGTGGGGCTCTCCGCAAGTACACGCAGAAGGGCAGGGAGTTCAGGGCGGAAGAGACCGATTACGCGAAGGACAAGCCCGTCTGGATCGTGGGCCAGCCAGAGCCATTGGACAGCAAAGATGTCTTTGAGGGCGCTGGTGTTACAATTGAGCATGTCATGCCGACCTACCAGAGGCCACCTCCGCCAGAGCCAAACTGCACTGCGATCTTGCGTTCCGTCGTAACGCAAGAACTCAGGAAGCGGCGTTCGCGAATGGTACCATGGAAGGAAGAGATGATCAAGAAGTCGCCCAAGGAAAAAGAAAGATGGAGTACTGCTGGAAAAGGCTCGGACAGTATCCCTCCAAGGGTAGCCGAGACGGGGGAGACGGGGTCCTCGTTCCTCGAGGCGCAGAACAGCAGGGAGAATGAGGAGGCGAAGCAGAGCCAGAACGCTTGTGGGGAATCGACGGCGGAAGAACCAGTATCATCCTCATTCAAGGAGTGGAGGGAGAAACAAAAACCCCAGCAAATTTAATAATGCTGGATGTAGCGTGAATAGTGTACAATAAACAAAACCCCCTGTCCAACAACGCTGATGGTTCTGTATGTGGCGCGGAAGGCTGACCTGGACTCGGGGACAACCGGGTCTTTGTCATGTGAGGGGTGCAGTTGTTGTCAGTTGAAAGCATTGAGCGTACTTCGTTGCCCAGATCTACAATTACCTTAGGTACCTACCATATCTCCCTTCCGGGCTCCCTTCCGGGAGCACATAGACACAGAGGATTCGCTCCTAAGTTTAGATGCAGTCTTCGGTTATGTATGAATGCACTGGCAAACACTAGCTGTAGTGAGCGGGTTGGGTCTTGGAGTGCCACTGAAGATACTGATCACGCGCAAACAAATCCAGAGGAGTCAGAGAGCGTTGAGGCTATGAGCAAGATCTGAAGAGCTCATCCTGTATTATAGGGAGATTTCATCTAATGGTATAGAGGTAGATTCGAGATAACTGTAGTAGGCCGGAAGATGGTGTACGAGATGCCCGGTGACCAGGGGGGACGATGGAGGAGGAGGGTGGCACGTGATGCCCCACTTTGAAAATCCAAATTCGGCCTAGCGCAGACACACGATTTTTTTGGTCGATTCGATGAATTTGCTTGCTGCTTCAAACGCCTGTTCCCACTTCTTGAGACCAGCAACGAACTCGGCAGCACCACCCAACCAAGCCACCGACAACCTCCCCAGGTCAGTCAATCTGTCGCCGACGACTTCTCGCCTGCAGCTTATCCACTCGAGGCTTCCGACGAAACTGACATCAATCGATTGAGGAACAGGGCAATTCAAAATGGCCTCTCGACCTACCGTTACGATCCTGGGTGCCGATGGCAAGGCCACCTCGGCCACCCACACGATGCCCGCCGTCTTCACTGCCCCGATCCGTCCTGATATCGTTCAGGATGTCCACAAGGGAATGGCCAAGAACAAGCGCCAGCCCTACGCCGTCAGCGAGAAAGCCGGCCACCAGACCTCTGCCGAGTCTTGGGGAACTGGTTAGTACAGACCTTTCGACATTTTGCACAGTTTTCACGGGAGCAAGAGCCGGGAGATGTCGTGGTTCCGAGGAGACCGGAAGAGCTTGGAATCAATGGGTATTGAACGAGTCGGGAACATTCGGTCTTCACGAAGTATCGTTCGTTACGGGACAGGATCAAGGAAATGGGAAATCGATTCACAAAACTTTACTTGGCGGCCGTTGGGGGAATATTTCGCTGATACAAACACTTTCTAGGTCGCGCTGTTGCCCGTATCCCTCGTGTTTCTGGTGGTGGTACTCACCGCGCTGGTCAGGCTGCTTTTGGTAACATGTGCCGTTCCGGTCGCATGTTCGCCCCCACCAAGATCTGGCGCAAGTGGCACATCAAGATCAACCAGGGCCAGAAGTGAGTTATACAACGCATTTCCGAACTTGGTGCCGTTGTGCTAACAGGTTTACAGGCGCTTCGCTACCGCTTCCGCTCTGGCTGCTTCCGCCGTCCCCTCTCTCCTCCTCGCCCGCGGTCACCAGATCATGTCCGTCCCCGAGGTCCCTCTCGTCATCGACTCCGCCGCCTTCGAGGGTGCCGCTGCCGCCAAGACTTCCGCTGCTATCAGTCTCCTGAAGGCCGTCGGTGCTGGTCCCGACTTGGAGAAGGTCAATGGCTCCAAGAAGCTCCGTGCCGGTAAGGGCAAGCTCCGAGGCCGCCGCCACCGCCAGCGCCGCGGTCCCCTCGTCATCTATGACCCCGAGGTCGACGGCAAGGAGCTGGTCAAGGGCTTCCGCAACATTGCTGGTGTCGAGACCTGCTCCGTCTACTCCCTGAACCTCCTCCAGCTAGCTCCCGGTGGCCACCTCGGCCGTTTCGTTATCTGGTCTTCCGGCGCCTTCAAGGCCCTCGACAAGGTCTACGGCTCCACCACCGAGCCCTCTGCCTTGAAGAAGGACTTCCTCCTGCCTTCCAACGTTGTCGCCCAGGCCGACCTGACCCGCCTGATCAACAGCTCCGAAATCCAGAGTGTTCTGCGTGGCCCCAAGGGCGAGGCTCGGACAAAGCGTACTGGTGTGCAGAAGAAGAACCCTCTCAAGAACAAGCAGGTCATGCTGCGCCTGAACCCGTATGCCTCTGCTTTCCAGAAGGAGAAGCTGGGCGAGAAGAAGGTTAAGGAGGGCAAGCCCAAGGCCCCCGTTCCTGAGTTCTTCGAGATCATGAAGGAGTAAAGGAAGGCAGATTGGCGGCTTTTCTTCTGGGACGGGATTTGACACTTCGGGCTGATGACACAGTTGGTTTCGGCGTTGGGTCAGGAATGTGCGAGCTAAGGTAGCACACTTGCCAAATCAAAAATTACGGAATTCTCTTCAATCATGCAGAGCTGAAGCTCGTCGGGTGCGCAATTGACGTGGCGAGCGATGCATACATGAAGGTGCTGGTGAGATGAGCACAAAGACCGAAGCATACACTATAGTGAAACCTGGCAAGACATTGCAATGGCAAGGAGCGCTGAAAAGAGCCCAGCTACTCGTGCTTCTCTATGGTTTGCCTCGCTGGCGTTTCACAGGTCTTGCTCAACCTCCGTGTCTAGATCATGCAAATGAGAACCCGACCGGAAACGCCTTCTCCACACACAGTTAGTCAAGACCAGGCGTGAAAGCCAAAAACAGCTATGCGATCATCTAGCAGCCCATGTATAGTCCCAGATTTCCAACCTCCTCATCCAAGTCGTTCTCCGCCACAAATGGCGATTCCTTGATGATGTCCTCAAGCTCCTTGACGTTCTTGATGCCCCAGAACTTCCTCACGCCCTTCACAAACCTCTGCGAGCACAAGTCCACATTTCCTTCGGTCTCTGCTGCGAAACACATCCGGACGTACTGCCAGCCCACGTCCCTCCTCACCTCCTCGGTAGAGCTGAACATCGCACCCGGGCTGATGAGCACCAGGTGCGGCTTATTAGCGAGGAACAGCATCAGCCCTGTCGCAAGCGCCGCGCCGTCCACGATGTCCGCGCCATCAGAGCTCGCAGCGCCATAAAGTGGGTGGCTCTCAAAGAGAAGCCGTATCCAGACAAACATGCCGCCCCTGGGCCATGCAAAGTCGTACAACTGCGTCTTGGTCAAGACACACACGTCCGCGTCCTGGGCCGCCCGCGGCGTCCCCTGCTTGACATACACGCTCCCCTCGTCCAGGATGCGACACATGCGGGTCATGCGCCTCTCATACTCGCCGCGCAGGCCCTCGATCCACCGCACCCACCCGTCCGTCTGCCACCCGCTGTATGCGGCGCGCTCCTTGTTGCTCCGCAGCGAGAGCCAGCTCGACGTAACCTCGGCGGGCTGCTGGCCGATGAGGAGCTCCGAGATGACGCTCTGCACGAAGCCTGACGGCTGCTGGGTGGTAGCCTCGGTGATACGGACGAAGCGCTCGATCAGTTCCGGTTGCGCGGTGATCCAGCCGAGGCGGCAGCCCGGCGCGACGGTCTTGCTGAAGGTGTCAAGGCGGATCACGCGGCCGTCGACGTCGATGTTGAGGAAGGAGGGGACGAGGGAGTCGAGGAAGGCGTAGCCCGAGGACTTCTTGTCTGTGGCCGTTAAGGATGGATCGGAGAAGGCGTCGGCGACGGGGGGCCGGTTGCGTGACTTGGATTCTTCAAGCGCAGCGGATGGGAACTGGAGGTACCAGTAGGGGTCGTCCTCGACGATGATGACGTCGAACTTGGAACAGACTGCATAAAGGGCCCTCCGCCGCTCGAGGGAAAGGAGGAGGCCGGTTGGGTTGTGGCCCATGCTGCGCGATCGGTCAGCACGGTGAGCCTCGTACGGATTATAGCACATGGCGGGCAAAGAAAAAGCGCCCAACTCACGTTACCGTGTACAACAGATGCGGCCTCCGCCCCTTGGAGTAATCCCAATTCGCCAGCACATCGTCCAGGCTGCCTGGGCCGGTCGCAACCATCCCGCCCTCATCCGCCCGGACGGGGACCATCTGCACGCCCTTGGGGATCGACTGGTTCATGGGGCCGCCATACACGAACGTCTCGCACAGGAGGCCGGGCCTGTCTCGCACATCGTCGCGCTCGGGGTCCCACGGGTCCACAAACAACTCCAGCGTCTTGGAGAAGCCGTCCGTCGACCCGACCGTCAGGCACACGTCGGGCCCGCCGGCGTAGGGCACGTTCGGGTGCAGGTTGTCCCGCGTGAACTGCCTGATGAAGGAGAACAGCGGCGGGTAGCCCTGTGCGGTGCCATACTGCAGCGCGGTGGCGAGGTCGACCTTGCGCGTCAGCGCCGTGTCCGGGGAGAGAGCCTTGGGCACGACGATGTGAGACGCGGCAGCAGGGTCGGCGCCGTCGTTCTGATCAAGCCTCAGGGCCGCAGCCTTGGGGGCGAGGTCATCCCCGGAGGCTCCGGATCCGGAGGGATGGTTGGGCGAGGGCGTCCATCGCTCCGGCTTGGCGGTCTCGGCCTCGAGCGTGTCGAACGGGAAGAAGCGCAGGTTGGGCAGTCCTTTTGCGCGGTGCAACAGCATCAGCGGACAGATCACCAACAAGGCGGACCAGATGTCCGACCAAGGCCTCCCTTGTTTCAACGGTCGGCCGTGATTACATATCGCAATCCGGCATCAGGTATGAGATTCACGGCAGACTTACCACCAGCCAAGTTGCCGATTCCGGGGATCTGGAAGTACTTGTAATACTGTTTCATCACATTGGCTTTCCGACTCGCCGTGGTCACTGAATAGTAGTGGCTGAAGTCCCTGGGGGTGGGCTTATCGGAAGAGGCCATGTCGGCCGTCGCCGTGCAACTTGACTCCATCGCGGGCAAATTGGATGTGCGGTCCGCTTGAGACCCTGGTGCACCTTTTGTGGCACTTGTACCGCTCTGGACGATGTTCAGATGCTCTCAGCCCAAGTGAAACGAGCCAAGTGCAGTATTGTTATTGTACAGGAAGAAGGAAGAGACAGCCAGGGCTACCAGATAGGAGGGTCGACGACGGGCATGTCAGTCTCTACTATGGCTTACAAATGCGAGGATCTACAGCTTACAAGCGCTGATAAGGAAGCTGAGGAATACCTCCACGGAGCTGTCAGCTCCACAGGCAGTGACAGGCCAGGCGGCATCTCTTATCGAAGCCGATTGCCACAACACGTCGCATGGCCTGTCTGGTCCGGCCGAACCAGACACGCTAGGGTCACGGAAGGGCGTGGAGTGCATAGAACCCCTTGCGAGAGGCAGCGTACTGGGTTACTGCGGTCCGACTGCCGTGCATCCGTCATCGAAAGGCCCGCATGCTCCTCTCCCACGACCCGGCGGCCTGGAACTGATCTCGACGCTTAGGGGTGTATAGAGAGAGCCATCATGATTACTCAACAGGGACAGACCGATAACAGCTTTGTTACACCACGAAGGTGTGTCGCATGGAAAGTATGGTTTGACAATATAGGTGAGACATGTTAAACTCCGGCCGATGAGCCTCAAACCGCCCTGCCGGTCAAGATCTGGCCTTCAAGCCGAACTCTATTCGCGGATGCAAAAAGAACCCACGCTACAATGGCACGTGGGTGGCTTCGATGACAGACAGGAGCTATCCCGGCCTGTAGGATCGTGCTCGAGCTGAGCTGCACCGTCTCTTTGTTCACTGCTTGCGCTCGATGCAGACCAGTCCGAGGTGCTGCTAGCATTGATCAAGCAAGGTCCTGTTCTCCCGACGTCCCAACCTCCTGGCCTTCTCGGCCGTACAGAGAGAGAGAGAGCCTTCCTGGGCACCCGGTCAAGTGCTCTAATGCCACTCCAGCGCATTGTTCCCAGCGTTACCCGCCACGCCGGGCCCGCCAGTTTGTTGCGCTTGCGAACTAGGTTCAGCCGAAGCCTCTCTAGTGCTGGTGCCAAGAACGGTCCTTCTGATGACCTCGTCGCCGGGGGCTCGAGCTTACGCCCGAGTATCGTCAGGGACGGCCCGGCCGGCGAGCAAGGTCGACGTAGTATCGACCGTGCCCTGACTGCTGGGTGTCCGTGGAGATTTAAGACTCTTGGTGGGATGTAATTCTGAGGCCTGGTCCCCACTGGCGACTAGTGAGCCGCGGAATGGGTGCACCACTAGAGACGATGCCTCGCGGTATCCGAAGGGTCAAAGAATCTAGTCTGTTGAGGCCTGGTTCGTTTCTTCTCCAGCGGCCGTAACTTGCGATCCCCAGAGCCGCATTCCATGCTGCTACAAGCGGACTAGGCTCCATACGAACAACTCTCTTCTTCGTGTATGATTTAAAGTCCTGTTAAGGCCTGCTATCAGGATGGAGTCTTCTTGGAAGGTGGTCTCGATGATGGGAGATGTTGGAAGACATTTCGAGATCTGAAGGACTCTCCCGGCACGATGCCTCCATCATTGCCGATCACTAGCCCCGGGCAACTTGTGATGCTCGTTATTTCGTCGTTCAGTATTTGTTTGACCCTGTGCCTCGTTTCTCTTCGCTTCCTTGCCAGATACAAACATCGGGGCAGGTGGGATTGCAGCGATGTCTCCATCGGATTGGCTGAGGTTCGTCAAGGCGCACATCTAGGCAGACAGAACACCCATGGCTGACACTGGTTCCAGGTGTTCTTCCTCTTTATGAGTGCCGACCTCTGGGTTCAGGCGTCAGAAGGTGGCGCAGGACTGCACATGGTCGACATCGTTGCCAATTACGGCCAGGAGCCTATCAGAATGTTCTACCTGGTGCGTCCCGCCTCGGCGTTTTCCTATAAGAGCCTGGTGAGAGGCCAACAAGCTGACTTGCTCTCTTCCACTGCGTGTAGAGCCTCTGGTCCTACCAGCTGTTCCTGACACCGAACTGGTGTTTTGGCAAGCTTTCCGTGCTGGCACTCTACTCAACGCTGATGCCATTCCGCGAGATGTTGCTCGCCGTGAAAATGCTGGTAGTTTTCACAATCCTCTGGAGCACCGGGGCTTTCTTCAGCGCGGTGTTCTTCTGCTCGCCGGTCTCTTTCTTCTGGGACCAGACAATACCGGGCGGTCACTGCGTTGACGTGAAAGCGTTCTATTTCTGGAACAGCTTCATCAACCTGTTCATGGACATTCTGATCCTCATACTGCCCATGCCTTACCTATACAAGATGCATCTTCCACTGAGGCGAAAGCTGCTCACCATGGGACTATTCAGTCTGGGATCTGTGTGGGTGCTAAGCCCTTCCATGAAAGAGTACGCTTGACTCGTGTGCTAATATGTATCCTGAGCCGTAGTACGGTGGTGGTCGCATTAGTGAGACAATATGAGATCCCCAAGATGGATCTCATGGACCTGACCTACGCTGTGGTGTCCCCAGGCTGTCTGTCGGTAGTCGAGGGCACCATAACGATCACCGTAGCGTGTCTGCCTTTCCTGAGACCGCTGTGTCAGAACCGGCCTGGCTCAAAACACACGACAGAACCGAGCCCAAGTGAAAGAGGTGTCTTGCAAAAGCCGGGCTACAGCGGTTGGAGAAAACCAAGCAGCTGGAGCAGCTGGGGCCGCACATTTAAGGACCTCGACTCATTTGCCGACCAGACACAGGCGAATCACGAATCTGAGATAGCTACAGAGCCCCTTCCTCGACGTCGGTCGGAAATCCCAGGGCCGATCGCCGCTGAGACGGCGTGGGAGGTCAAGTCGGAAGAGGAGCAGGGCCTCGCGATGCCAGCCATGGTGAGGTGTGCCGAAGAAAGGGGCGAAAAATGCCCTGCATCTGTGCTTGCGGACAGCGTCAGCATTGCCTTTCCGGAGCCCTAATGAGTAATCATGGTGTATATAGATGAAAGAGGCCCGGATACGTAAATAATAAAATCAAGTATCTGTGCTTTCTTTCGTTGCATGATAAAGTCAATGACACGAATCGGTGGGTGTCAATCTGCAAGATTCGCCTTCACATATTTCTATTGACAGGAATGCGAGTCCATTCGCGGTTAGACATTTAGATCATCTCAAGGGGGCCTTTGTTGAAAGCCAAAAATTGACCCCTGACAGCAAAAAGTCTTTAAGGGACCAGGACACTTGCATCAAATCTCTAGGATACCAACCATCAGTGTTTCGTGCCGCCTGGCTATAAATCTACCATCTAAGTCTCTATACAATATCTTGCTTGTTGTCCGCCTGGCTCGGAGGCTGATACTCAAATCCTAAATCCTTAAGCGACTTCGCCTTCCTCCCCGTCATTTCAAATTTTAATTTCGCCTCGGCGTACGTCGCCCTCTGCCACTTCTGCTCGTCACTCCAGACCGGCGGCTCCTTGCCTTTGTCGCTAGTGGACTTCATGGCCCATTCGTGGAACTCGTCGAGGTACGCGCCATCGCCGCCCTTAGGGAAGACGTGGAATGCTTGTCCTCGTCTCAGAGACTCTTCTTTCTCCCATTTTGACATCTCCTCGACCGATGGCAAGGTCAGAGAATTGGACCAGACCCTGGCAAAGATGGCTGCCTGCGCCTCAGATATCGGGAAGGGCACGACTCTGATGGGCAGACCAGGAAAGACCAAGCTTGGGTGATCGATGTGGAAGAGGTGCTTGTAAAGGCCGTACACCCTCCGTCCGTCCGATACGAGACCGGGCGTTAGAGACTCGAGGAACGGGAAGGTGAACAGGTACCCCGTGCAGTACAGTATTGTATCAAGATCCTTCTTGACACGCCCGTCTGTGAATCTGACACCCTTCTCCTCTACCAGGAACTCCTCTATCGCGGGGACCTCTTCGGCGCCAACATGGGCGAGGTTCTCCTCGGGCGTGGGCTCGTGCACGGATAGGAGCAGAGGCGGCCTACAGTGCGGGCTGATCTGTGATGCAATATCGAGCCCGGACGCAGCATTTCCGACGACTAGTGTCTTCTTGCCCTGAAAGTCCTCGGGCACGCGGTAAAGTTTTGAGTGGGAGATCACGCCTGGGTGGGCCGCATGGAACTCCTTGATGTTCTTCACGTTGGGGAGAAAAGTTGTCGAGTAGTGCCCAGATGCCACAACAACGGCGTCGAAGGTTTCCTCGCGACTCTCTCCATCCAACAGGCTCTCCGTCTCAATATCCCATTTGTCTCTGTCCCCTTCGCGCCTCAGCTTGATGGCCTTGACGGCGGTCGAGAACTTGATCAGGTGCCGGATGTCCTGTGAATACTCCACGAGATAGTCCTGGACACCCTGGCGCGCAGGGAAGATGAGCGAGCCGTCCGGGAAGTCCTTGTCGCCGTACTTCATCAGGGTCCACGGGATGTTCGTGTGCAGAAGCTCATACATGGGCGAGGCGAAGAGGGGCGCGGAGCCATCCTCTGGCCGCACAGGGGGATCAGGCAGGCAGAAAGGGCTCGTCTGGGGGACGCGAAGGGCGTCTGAGGGCTGACGGCTGTACAACCACACGCCGCCGACTTCCGGGTTCTGCTCGTACACCACGACGGACTCGAAGGCTTGCTGTGCGACGAGGTACTTTGCGGCTGAGAGGCCGCATGGGCCGGCGCCTACGATTGCAATTCTCCTGACGTCAAACGGCGCCGGGTCGAGGGAACCCATCTTGCACGATGATCTGAACAGCGCAACGCCGGGGTCGAGTGTGTGGACACTGCTTTGAGGCTTCTCCCAGAATATCTCGGTATAATAGATGAAGAGCAAACGGTGATTTTTCAAAGACAATCAGAGTGCTCTGCCGCCCAGTCAAACGGCAACGCAAAATCGGGCTCAGTAACCGCCAAGATCAGAAATATAAAGGACAGACGATATACAGACTATAAGAGGAGAATTCTCAATCGGCGTTGCTTATCGCGTGATGGTGGTTCCGGAGGTCGGCGTAGTGGGGGCACTGAAGTACCATGTACTACTCACTACTGAGTACCCACTTATGGACGAGCACTATAGCTCACCCCTGTCGCCGCCGTTCCAGAAGGGAAAAGGTACGTCGGTACTTTCGACCCTGTGACTCCACCTCAGCTGCTTAGCGCGTTCTGTTTGTCGTCACGTCCACATGCGGAAGCCCAGCTTTACTTGATCGTCAGTCCTCCTTCAGTGGGAAATGGGACCTGCCCGCTTCCTCCCACTAACAACGGTCAAAACAGGTGGCTTGACCCGCACGATACACCACCAGTACAGCTTCTGTCAGATGGCCGGATCACCTTCTGTTCCTCCCCGGGCGCGAACCATGATCTAACCATTCCACGAGCCCCATTGCGACGACCTCTTTCGCAACCATGGCGCTTCCAGATGAAGACGTCGAGCAGCTGCTCGCAACAAGGGTCGCAACACCCATAGCGCAACTGCACCCCGGCCTCGCTGATCAGGCAGCTTGCAAGGTCCACGGTGAGGTTACCATAACCTGGCCCTACAGCTCTGTGACCAAGAGCTTCGCCTTCCTTCTCGCCGAGCCCGACTTCCGTCTGCGTCGCGACAGGGGTTCGGTGCGCGTACAGTTGAGTGGTCCCAGCGCCGAGGCTGTCGGCAGGTGGGAGCTTGGTAGCGGCGATGAGGTCGTGCTGGCTCTGGAGGCTGCGGAGTGGGCCAAGGATGAGGAACCCGCACGACCAGCCGGTTCGCGGCTGGACTGGCAGCTCAAGTTCGCGGGCAAGCTCGTACTCAAGGTTAGATACGCAGCTTCGCGTGAACCACATCTCTTCTGACCAGATCTGCAGGCTACTCTCGGCGAGACTCAGGAGACGAAGATCATTAGCATCGACCAGGCTTACACCGTTGAGCCACCCAAAGCAGCTGAGCCCCCGCCGGTCGCAGAGATCGACACCGCTGTTTCGGTAGACGAACCTGTCGCAACAAAGTCCCCGGCTCGACCTGCCCCCGATGAATGGGCATCGCCGAAATTTGTGAAGAGATCTCGAACTTCATACGGCCCGCTGTTTGAGTTTGACCTCGACAAAGAACTGGAAGCAGATGGTGGGAGACAAGGCAAGGGTCGCAAAAGGCCCCGATACTCGGTTCAGAATCGTATGTGGAGATATCGCGAAGACAGCAGCAGCCCTGAGCCGGAAGAATCACTGGACTCGCCATCAGTTGCGGAAGAGCAGAATGGCAATGTGGGCATGAAAGATGCGCCGTCACAGCTTCAGATGACGGATGGAGAAGCCCAGACGAACGAGTCCGAGTTTCCACTGCCGCCTTCGAGCTCTGTCAACACACCAATTAGGAATTGGGGCCAGTCAGAGATATCGCCATCCTTTCGCCGGGGAGCTTCGCAGGATTTCGGCTTTGCTAGAACCGACACGAGTGTCCAAGCCTCTCCTTCGAGACCTGTGGCGCCAGCGTCAACCGAGCGCCGCGAGAACACGATGGGACGCACTACAACGACTCCTTTCGGCTTGACTTCTAGCTATTCAGGCTCCCCCCAAGCCGGTTCACATGTCCTGGCTGGATTCGATGCTCACCAGGGCTCAGCTACTTCGATCAGTCTGGGATTCGGGCAAAACTCTTCAGTACTTGGGGCAGCTTCGGATGGCGGCATGCTCCATGGTTTGCCCGCTTTGAATGATCACGGTTTGGCGCAGGGCTCTTCGCCATTAGGAACAGCTCCCAATGGCTCAGCGAATCAAGGTTTCGGATTGCCTTCGTCCCTCCTTGGGACTGGACCCGCGCCGACAGAACCTGCTTATTCCCAAGCAACGGAGGCTAGCTCTGGGTTTGGTGTCACAGGTGGCTCTCTTCGGTTCGGCTTGGGTCAAGAGCCGCAACCCTCATTTGGTGGCTCACCCTTTGCACCGTCGCAGGCGCCAGCGCAGCACCCGTATGCTCATCCTTATCCAGAATCTTACCTGGATCAACAAAAACCCACAGCTTTCGCACCACTCACACCACAGAACCCCTTCGATAGTCTCGAGCGAGGCACTCAGCCCCACGATATCAAAGTCTCTGCCAGACAGGGCTCGATCAATAGTCATCTACAAGATCACAGCGTGCCTCTTTGGCCCTTGGGATCCCAGCATTACGACGCCAGTCACGCAGTGGGTCGTATTGATCCTGCAGAGGACCTTCGCTCAGATGGCGGCGTTCCAGAGACAACACCTCCCGGTATAATACCCCCCGAGGTGGATGATCGAACACAGAAAGTGGATGAGATGAGACAAGAGGGACTGCTTTCGGAACCAGTCTATCGACAAGGGGTGCCGCAAGAAGCTCTTCCAGACCAGGAAGATGCATCGGCGGACGAGGACGAGGATTCCATAGATAGCGACGAGGAGGCAGACTACGACGAGGACCAGAAGGGCGATGACTATGACCTAAGGAACTACGACCGTGTTTCAGACGATGAGGAAGGTTTGAGTGAGGAGGATGAGCCACTCTCTGAGGACGAGCTGCTAGATGAGGACGAACAGCCATTCTATGGAGGTGATCGCGGCTACGATCACAACGACTATGACGAAGAGGGCTATGAAGATGACGAAGCGGAGCGTTACTTCTCTCAAGCATCGCGATTTGCACCACAGCCTCTGCCTCCGCCGCAGCCCACCGTCCAGAAAGAACCAGTCGTCATTGACTTGCTGTCCGATTCAGATGATGATGGACCACCAGCTAAGCAAGCGGTTCAGAGTTACACTCCACAGCATCACTCCCACGACCCAGTCAAGTTTGAGTCAGGAGATGATCATGGGAATTATTCAGCTCATGTCAGTCAGTCATTTGCGGCTTTCCAGCAGCCGCAGCAAGATTTAGGACCTCAGCAAGATGATTTCGAAGGAAATATTGAGGAAGACCCGGAGCATGGCGCTGAAGAATCTGACGGTAGCGAGGATGCCGGTGAATCTGAAAGTGACGAAGGTGATAATGCAGGCTCTGAACACGGTGACAACGAAATCGAGAGCTGTCAAATGGGCGAGGAAGTAGATTCGGTCAAAGAGACGAACATCACCATTGGGACCGTCATCAGTGTTGCTGAGGTGGAAAAGGCCACGATGCCGAGCACGCGAACTCACGCCATAGCGAATAGCGGCAGCGAAGAGATCATGGACCACGAGAAACAAGACGAGATCACAACAGCAGATGTGGAGCACTGGATGCGTCGGCACTCTGGTGGTACAAGAGACGCAATGGATACTAACGAGGGGCACAACGACAACTTAGACAAACCCTTTGAAAGTCAGATCACCGACATGGACAATTACGGCCGACCATCCCAGGGCGACGAAATGGTTGACGATCTCGTGGAGGGCAGCGTTGTTCATGAAGAGGTTCGAGCATCATCTAGAGAAGAACAAAAACCGACGTCCCCGACCGATGCGGCACTGCAAGACTCTCAGGAGGACTCGATACAATTGCAACAGGAGGAGCTGCAGAAAGAGGACGTAGAGACCGCGGCAGCAGCGGTTGTTGAGGCGGAAGACCGAAGGCCTGAGGAAATTGGAGCTCCTTTAGATGAGCAACGAGAGACGCCTCCATCTCCACCCGAGTCGCAGGATATCAAAGTCGACGCTGCAGCCAAGGTCGACGTTTCGGTAACTATCGTCACTAGTCACTTCGCGACACGAGTCAATGAGCACCATGAGACTTCGATCGAGACACAGCAAACAGAGTCGGTTTTTGCTCGGCATGGAATGCTTGACGAGGATAACCCTAGCGCCTTACAAGATACGGATGTCGAGATGCCGGATGCAGAAGAGCCCACGGAGGGTGAGAATAACGACAAGAATATCGATGGTGCAAAATCGCGGCCAGCCCAAGAGAACGAAACTGGTGACAATGAAAGCGTTGACTTGTCAACTGCTGAGGCAGAGCCTGCCAAGCATGACATCTTTGCGGTGTCAGCGCATCATGAGGCCAACAAGGAACGAGAGTCATTTGCCCAAATCAGCGGTACACACAGCGACAAGGGCGAATATCTTCACGACACTCCTGGAGAGGCCGATAAGCTGGAATCGTCCCCTGTTGTCACTAACGATGAGCACGTTAGTTTCATGACGACCACTTCGCAAGCCTCAGATGTCCCGGAAGGAGACGAGGTTGAACCAATCTTCTCGAGCAAGGCAAAGCGTGGGGGTCGGAAGACTCGAACTCCTTCAAGCTCAAAAGTCACGAAAAAGGCTGCTGCCTCTAAGAGAGGTCAGCGGCAAGTTTCATCCGAGCAGTCTCCGGGCAGTCAAAGGACGACTCGTAGTAAGGCTATGACTTTCCAGAAGGCTGCAACTCCAGAGGAGGACAAAGAAGACATGAGCATCCAGCTGGCTCGTGCTGCGCTCAAGTCACCAACAACCAAGACCAAGCGAAAAGTGTCTGCGACTTCAGCTAAGCGCAGCAAGACGGACTTAATCGTGCGGCTTGAAGATGACATGCCTGACTGTGCAGCCCTTAAGGACCTAAGGAAACACAACAACCGCGTGACACGGCTGGATGTTGCAGTCGTCGCGACAAGCACCCAGACGCCACCCAAGCGCACCGCCACCCGCGAATACGCATCGTCATTCACTGTGACCGATCCATCCGTCGGTCCTGACTCCGTAATTGAGGTAGACCTGTACAGTCTGCACACGGACCATCTGCCCGTCGTGAAGCCGGGTGACTCAGTTCTCCTACGCGGCTTCACAGTAGTGTCGTTGCCTGGTCGAGGCTTCGGGCTGAAGACTGAGAAGAACGAGTCCAGCTGGGCTGTGTTCAAGGCCGACGGTTCCGATGAGCCTGAAATGAGAGCAGCGCCGGTGGAACTAAATGACAAGGAGACAAAGTTCTTACTTGATCTGAGGGGCTGGTATGCTAGACTAGATGAGGGCGCCAAGGGCAAACTCAACCAGGCTGTAGATGAAGTGGTCGAGAACGGACGGGAGAGCCGGACAAAGAAGTGAGCAGTGTCTTTTCACTGGTCCAACTCCCTGTCTGCCCTGCAAGGAGGTAGCCTCGAAAAGAGGAAAGGAAAGGTGGCGCGGTGTTTGTGAAGAGGCATCTCAAGCCCGCATGGCCTTGTTTTCTTATCGTGCATCTGGCAGGAGATTTGGCGTGCCTATTACATATGAGATTTCGGCTTCTATGGCAGCACAATAACACCGGCATTGGGCGTTCAGGAATAAGGGGTGGCATAAAATAGGGCATGTTATAACATCATTGTCCCGAGGGACTGGAAAATGGGGCCAAAATCCATGACGATATCCATCTTCTGAGTGCGCTTGATTATTGTCTACGTTTGTCGCTGTGGTGTCTGATATTCTTCAGGTAGATGGAGACTTTTTGAAAATTCCCTATCAACATACACCGACTCACTGCCTGATTCCAGGCATCAATGCCTGTTGCATACATTCAAACCACTGCGTGCTTGTCGTCTGTGGTTTCAACTAGAGCATGCTCCCCGTTCAATTCGTCATCAGTCCCACCCACCTGGGACACAGACTTGGGCGCGGCATCTCGCCGCTGCAGGAGGACCGCGAGCGTTAGGGTCGAAGCTGCGCAGATGATCATTGCGACCGTGGTCACATTTCCGGCCAGGAAGCGTGGGGCGTACGTGGTGTTGTACGAGATGAGCGGGATCCAGGCGTTGAAAGCATACCTGCATATATGAAATCAGCCGCCAGTCAGTCCGTTAATAAGGTTCACGACAGCCAGCATTACCCACGCCTCCGCATAGCCCAAGATGAGCTGGGGACGGAGGCTGGGGCGGCGGTCGACTCACGCTACTGAATTCGTACTCCCGAGGATGATCCTCCGCTCGAGGCTGTCGCCCGCGCAATGCTCGTTAACCATGGTCTAGGGACATGTCAGCTAGCTTCGACAGATGTTGAGGCGAGCCTGCAATCACAGAAAAGCAAACGTACTAGAAAGACAGGGCCAGATCCCTGAGCGAAGCTGCCGGGTTTGACTTGTCAGATCCTCGCTCCTCTACCAGACAGATAGATAGATGGCTTGCATGGCTCACCCTGTGAGATAATATGAGGCCCATTTCAGTCCGAATGGGACACCGTCCCAGACGGCCAGGTTCACAGCCGCAAAGAAGCATACCAAGAGCGAGAAGTAGACGATGGGCGCCCGCACCTGGAGGGCATCGCTCGTCCAGCCGTAGCTTAACGTAGTCACAATCGTGACCGCGTTGACGACCGTCGGGTACGTGTCGATCTCCGAGACAGTGTAGCTGTAGTTCGCGTTTAGCTGAGAGCTGCCTCCATGAACAGGCGTGAGTCGCTTACCGGCCGAGGCTCTTCAGCCACAAATTCATGTAGGAACCAATGTTCTCGCTACAAATAAAGAAACTGTCGCCGGCGTCAGAAAATATGCCGGACTCGGTGCTCGAGACACTGGCGCCGGACTCACGTATAGTAGGCAGTGTACACCCAGAAATGCCACTTCTTCAGGACGCGCTTCAGTCCATGCAGCGTAAACGGCTCTTCAAGCTGTTTGCCCGCGCGCCTCATCCGCTCGAGGGCAAGAGCCTTCTCTTCAGAAGTTAACCAGCGGACGCGGGTACTGCTCGGAAGATCTGGCAGAGCGAAGTAGCCTATAACGGGACTGGTCAGAGGCGATGCTCCGGTTAAGAACCCAGGGGCCACCTACCCCAGAGTGCCATAGGCAGGGTGATAACGCCGTCGAAGATGAACAGCCACCGCCAGCCGGACAGGCCGTCGACGCCGTCCATCCCGGTATACAGCGCAGCCTGGAGATAGCCACTGAACATTGAGCCTACGAAAGCAGATGCGAAGAAGATACACGCTCTCTTAGCAAGTTCTGTGGGACGAAAATCAGATCTTGTCCGAGTGTGCTGAGAGGGGGGAGACGTCTTCACCGCATACCTTCTTTCGTATACCAGCCTCCGAGGACGGTGTGCACCGCGGGATAGAAAGTCCCCTCCGCAAGTCCAACCTATTCAAACTCCGTTATCAGTCCTACGTGCCTACATGCATAGGGTCGGCTGCGGACTCACCAGGAAGCGGCACGCGTATAGTTGCTGGGGAGTCTTCACGGAGGAGGTTGCGAATGTCACCACGACCCAGAGCAGCTCCCAGCTGGGACACCACCACGACAGCCGGACTGCGCTCGTTAACTAGGCCCTTTGATCTTGGTTCTACAGTGAGACCCTGTACTTACCTCTCGTGCAGATTATTTGAGACGGGATTTGCGAGATCACATAACCTCTACATCTGTTAGTTTCCCTGCGCAGCACACGGCCGTGGGTCAAGCCAGGGCGCTCACATTGTCCACATGGTCGTGAAGGTCTGATACTCATTGCCAACAACGTCGAGCTCCTCCTTCATCCCCGAGACATACGCGTTGGCTTTGTGAGGATTGTTAAAATAAGGATATCTTCCCTGGTACCGGCGGTAGCGAGAATACGTACAGACATTGTTCGTGTTGAGATTCTTGCTGAAATAGGTGAGGCTTGCCCACGTAAGGATGAAGAAGTCAAGTTTGGCGATGAATCGCCGTTCCTCGGGGCTCCGGTCGAGTGTATCCCAGACGATGCTCTTGATCCTGTGGCTGATGGATTTCTCCGTCGGCGAGCCCTCGTCGCCAGTGGATGAGGGTGCCTCAACGGCGATGACGCCGGAACCCTCTTCACCCAAGACTTTCATCATCGCATAGTCTCCAAAGAACGGTAAGTTAAGAGCGTATTTCCAACTTCATAAATAGGGCCTGCTTTCTTCATATTTCAATGCTCACAGGTTGGCTAGGCTACAAGGACCCGGCCCGGGCCCGGCCCCGACCAGGGGAGATGTCGTGATGCCCTTGATAGCAACGTGAGCTTTGGCATCTGCGCCGCTACGTGCTCGCCCTATGAGGCGCTATCGACGCATCGTCAATGATTGGAGATAAATTTGGAGCTCGCCTTTCAGGTGGACCATTGCACCATCTGAGGGGTTCAGGTCAAGAGCCATAGGCTGCAACTCCGTCGTTATTACCGAAGCACACGGCTTATAAAGAAGGGAAACTAAGAGACGATAATCCTGGACATCTTGAACTTCACTGTTCTTATCCGTGAGAAGATAGTAACGAAGGTGGCCCGAGACCCGTACCCCTCTCATTATGTCGCCCGCCAGAACCGACAATATTGCGCCGTATGAATACCCCCCTGAGACGACAGCAGATCGTACGTCGCAGCTCGTTTCCGAACAGGCCTGACTTAGATTAACATATGGATTAGTCGAATATGCAGATATAGAAGCCCTTGATATCTCCAAGCTGAACGAGCCGGGCGGGAAGCAGGCCCTCGCAGAGCAGGTTCTGAGCTTCATCCATAGAAATGGTGCGCCCGCAGAGCCCTCACCCCGTAGTGCTCGTCATATCGCTACCAGGCATACTGACCCTGAGCAAGGTTTCTTCTATGTCACCGGCCACGGATTCACGGACGCCGAAGTCCGGCGGCAGTACGCTCTCTGCCGCGCGGTGTTCGACCTGCCCCTCGAGGAGAAGTTGAAGTACCAGTGCGACACTGCCTCGGGCGACTTCCGCGGATACAAGCCCCAGTCTACGGGGGAACTCGCGGGGCGCGACAACGACGAGCGCTACAACATCCCCAAGTTCACGCCCGAGCACGAGAGGCCGCACCCGCAGCTCGTCCGGGACCACTGGGACGAGATCCGGGACTTCTCGCTCAAGATCCACAACGACCTGCTGCTGCCGCTGCTGCGGCTGTTCGCCCACGTCCTGGAGCTGGACGACGAGGACTTCTTCGTGCGAAGGCACCGCTACGAGGCCGAGGGGCTCGAGTACCTCCGGTACATGGCGTACCACCCGCGGACGGCCGAGGAGGACGCCCGGGCGGGCAACATCTGGGCGCGCGGGCACACGGACTACAACACGCTGACGTTCCTCTTCCACCAGCCCGTCGCGAGCCTCCAGGTGCAGACGCCCGAGGGCAGCTGGAAGTACGTCCGGAGCCCGCGCGACGCGGTGATCGTGAACATCGCAGACGCCCTGGAGTTCCTGAGCGGAGGGTACCTGAAGAGCACGGTGCACCGCGTCGTGAGGCCGCCGGAGGACCAGGCGGGCCAGACCAGGCTGAGCCTGATCTACTTCGCGAGGCCGGAGGCCAAGATCGTGCTGGAGCCCGTGCGGAGCCCGTTGCTGGAGAGGATCGGGCTGGGCGAGAGGAGTGAGCAGGAGAGGTTCGCCCATCAGGTCACCGCCGAGGGTAAGCCGACCCAACCAATAGGAGCTATTGCGGATCCTAGAGCTAACAGAGATCCAGAGTGGGCGCGTGCCCGCATTGCTAAAGACCACCGCTTCCGAGTTGGCATCGTTGACGCCCGTGAGAAGGAAATCATCGCTGGAGTAAATGAGAGGTACTATGACTGAGGACTCACAGCAGAGACAGATTCTGTAGCTCTGAAGCATGTGTCTCCCGAAGTGGTCCACGTAGATGTTGCTGCAGCATCCAGCTGGCATGCTTGAAAACAGAACCTGTCCGTGAGACTGACGGGTCTCCCAGGCCATCACGGAGTTGATCCTTCGAGCCGGGGTTCACACGCAATTAGCCCGCTGTCATCTCGCCATCTGCGTGCCCAGCATTGTCACTCCATCACCGCCACGTCATCATCGTCCAAGGGACCGTGATATAGGAAGCCATTGATCGTCGCCTTCTTGCTGTAACTGACGAAGCGAATTTGTATCGAGTCCGAGTTTGGTAAACTGCGTAGCTTGTCCTCGATCATGTCCCTCTCCTTAGGACTTGCCCAACCCATGATCTCAATGACCATCGGTGGACGGACGGTCCAGTCAAAAGACGAGTAGACTTCACGTCCGATATCATTATCAGAATCGTCATCATCGACGTTGTCATCGTCATCGGGATCCTCATCGTCATAGCCATCGTCATCAAACTCTTCATCGAAATCATCATCGGGATCCCCATCGGGATCCCCATAGGCATCGGCATCAGCATCAGCATCGGCACCAGCATCGGCACCAGCACCGCCATCAGCACCGCCATCGTTCTCGGCCCTATGCCTGAGCGGACCACTGTTCACGAATCGGTCCAACACCCAGGCGACTTTTCTGCAGCACCCCATACCGCAGTAACACTCCTCGAAGCTCAGCGTAAGCCGCTGCAGCGTCATATTCTTGATCGCATCGATATACTCGGCCCACACGATCTCCAGCTCGAAGGCCTTCCGGTGGTGCAGCACCCGCAGTACCTGGCGCTGTGGCAAGCGCTCATAGTCTACGCTCTCCTTGAGATCGTTGTCGTAGTGGAGGTTTTCCCTGTCCTTGATCTCGAAGTCGCGCATATCAAACGCGTAGCTGACGTCCCGCGCGAGCAGCGCGTAGTTGATTCGCGTGGCCGCCGCGGACTCGGTCCCCGGCACCACAGACCCCAGGTCGACGCGGTCGTGCCTGCGCCGCCTGAAGTCCTGGGGCCGGAACCACTGCCCGGCGGGGAAGATGAGCTGGTTGCACGCGAAGAAAACCCTCGCGGCGTCGACGTGGACGGCCCGGCTGACGCCCTGGATGAGGCCGAAGCGCGGGCGCGGGCCGGGGGCCGTGCGGTGGTAGGGCCCGCGCTCGTGGAGGAAAATGTCGCGGCCGAAGAGGCAGGCGCCGGCGTAGCGCGTGTAGGTAACGCCCGACTCGCGCTGCCAGAACTCGACCAGCGCCGCGGTGCCCCGGAGGCTGTCGCGGGCCCGGTGGTTCGGCACGGCGATCTTGCCCCGCACCAGCGCGTACCGGTAGACCATCTCGCGGATCTCCGCCGGCAGCTGCAGGAAGCCGTGGAACTCGCTGCCGATCCGCGCGCGCCGGCACATCGCGATGGCGCTGCGGGGCTCCCTGCAGGCGTCAGCCAGGCTGCCCTCGCCGGGGTGCATCCCGTCGTAGGCGCCCTGCTGGAGGGACTGGAGGGACGGCGTGTACTCGAAGACGCGAGTCGTCCAATCCTTCGTGCGAGCCTGCAACGAGATGGTTAGTGGGTGGCTGTTCCGAGGCCTCTTGGGGGTCAGGGGAGGGGGCTCTCACGGTCGTGAAGTAGTTCACGACGGTCCTCCTGACGGCTGCGGGCAGCTCGAGGGCCACTCCGTTGAGGCGATACTCCTGGTTCTGCTCCCACTGCCGGGCCGTAGACCGAGGCACGGTCATGGCTTCAGCTTATCGCGTTCAGACAGACTAGAAACTTATTTGAGGGGCGGCAGGTCGGTCCGTGGGGAGTGCGTGATGTGTGGTGCGTAATGTCGAGAGGGAAACTCGAGCGGGGTGAAGCGCAGATACTATATGTATTGGAATCGCAGGGCGCCAAGGGCTAGGGTTATAGTGTAACACTAAGCTGACTAAACTATTCCTCGTACTCTAGAGGCCTGTCAGGATAGGCGAGACAAAGTCTCTTCGATCAGGAATGAGTCTTGAAGAATCGGGGCGCGGCCCTGACATCCCAAGGAATAGAAGGATCGGCGATAGTCACGATACGGGGCAGGGTAGAGCACGCAAGGTAGGAGACGGAGACAGTATATCTTCAGTGACCCCAAGAAGACAAGACCATTTTATTATTGCCTTTGCGCCCAGTGTGCAGCGTAACTCATCGTCGGGGAGAGGTAACTACCTCAAGGCACCCTGTCCTCCCTCGACCGCCCTCGATTTTATCTATCAGTCCATCTCTTGCCCGCAGCATCCTCAACCCACCAGTGCATATAATGGCCTTCGCAGCCTCGACCAAACAAGAAAAACCAGAAAGAAGACGGCCTAGGCGTCTTCAAGGGGGGGAATCATGTACGTATATCGCGGTCCTGAACCTAAGTCAGGCCGCTGAAAAGCAAAAGCAGTGGTGGATATAAGAGACGGCGCCTAGCCTGCTGACTGCAGGCCAGACGACCTCCGCCTGTCAGAAGCTGCAGCGTCGGCGCGGCCGCGTCTCGAGCCGCGCCAGCCAGTCCACCCAGCCGCACGAGGAAATGGTCCACCGTCTTCGAGGGGCCTTCCGCCTTCAGTCGCGCGGGTCGTAGATCCGGCTCTTGATGAACTTGGTCAGGGCGACGTCGCCCCACTCTTCCCACTCGTTCCATTGCTCCTCGGACAGGGCGGACACGCCCTCGCGGCGCGCGGCCTTCATGACCTCGCGCGCGACGATGATGGAGGCTTCACGCACGCGCTCGATGCGCGGGTAGATAAGGCCCTTCTGGATCTCCTCGGCGTTCAGAGAGTTGGCGAGGGCCTCGGCCGAGGTGTAGATCATCCCGTCGGTCACCCTGGTCGCCTTGGCGAGGATGGCGCCGAGGCCGATGCCCGGGAACACGTAGACGTTGTTGCCCTGGTTGGGGTGGTAGGTGATCGCGTGGTCGCCCGCCTTGACGGTGAACGAGGCGAACGGCGAGCCGGAGGCGAAGATGACGGAGCCCTCGGTCCAGTTGACGGCCTGCTCAAAGGTACACTCGGCCTTGGTGAGGGGGTTGGAGAGGGGGAACAGGATAGGCCGGCGGCCCAGGCCGCCCGCATCGACGGACGCCTTTAGCGCGCGCACGACGCTCTCGGTAAAGACGCCGAAGGTGGCAGTCAGGCCGACCAGGGCACTTGGCTTCACGTATTCGATGACTTCCTCAAGGGTGCGGAACTGGTGGCCGTTGTTGTCTGAGCGGGCGAAGTACTTCTTGTGCTCAGCGAGGCGGTCACCGCGGTCCTTAGTGACGAGACCCTTAGTGTCCACGAGCCAGAACTTGTCCTTAGCCGCCTGCTCGGTCAGGCCGCGGCGGGTGTAGTACTCGACTAGCTGCTTGGCGACGCCGACACCCGCGGAGCCGGCGCCCATGAAGACGAGGCGCTGCTCCTCGATGGGGACGGCCGACAGATTTACAGCACCGATATAGCTATTCGACAGGGTTAGCTGAAGTTCCTCTGATGGTATCCTGCATGAGACTTACCCGGCCAGGACGACGGAACCTGTTCCTTGGATATCGTCGTTGAAGCACTTGTACGAGTTGCGGTACCGGTCGAGGTAGTTGAATGCCTTCTCGGACTCGAAATCCTCAAACTGGACCACCATGCTGGGGAAGACCTCCTTGGCGGCGGCCATGAACTCGTCCATGAACGCCTGCTGCTCGGCGACCGGAGGGCGCTTCTGCCTCAAGCCCATGTAGAGCTCGTCCTTCAGGTTGCTCTCGTTGTTCGTGCCACAGTCCAGCACGATGGGCATGGTCTTTGAAGGGTGGATGCCGGCGCAGGCAGTGTACAGAGCCAGCTTGCCGATCGGGATACCGATACCGTTGAAGCCCAGGTCGCCGAGACCCAGGATACGGGAGCCGTCTGTCACGACGCAGATCTCCGGGTTGGGGTAAGGCCAATTCCTCAGGATGGTCTTGATGGACTTCCTCTGCTTGATGGAGATGTACAGGGCCTCCGGGCGGGTGTACAGGGTGGAGTACTGCAGGCAGACATCACCGATGGTAGGCGTGTAGACGAGGGGCATGAGCTCCTTGGCGTGGTCCATGAGCAGGCGGTAGAACAGGTCCACGTTCTGCTCCTTCACGGAAGACAGGTACAGGTACTTGTCAACGTTGGTCTGACGGGAGCGGATCATGCGCAGGGAGCGCTGACATTGCTTCTGCAGGTCCTCGATGGTGTGAGGCAGCAGACCCGTCAGGTTCTTAGCGACACGCTCTTCCGGCGTGAAGGAGAGACCTGCACCATACCGTTAGCACCACAGCTGGGCGAAGATCTCTTGAGTCCCTTGGCCTGTGGGTAAAACACCTACCTTTGTTGAACATAGGTTCCCGGAGGACCTGGTGGCCGAGGGCCTGCTGCTTGGCAACGTCTGTCACGTAGACATTTTCCCGGGTCTGCCTGACCTCGCCATAGGTGTCCTGCCTGTAGCCGCGGAGCTGGTCTAGCTGCTGGGCCTTCATGGCCTCCTCGAGGGCCTGGACGTCGACGGAAGACATTGGGTTGAGATTTGATATCCTCCTTGTCGAGGATATGGACATGCGCTTGGAGTAGGAGGTGTTTGACGAGCGGCCTGCGGCAGATGAGGGAGAGGATGATCGTGGGGTGGAGATATCGGAATTTGATGAGCTATAGGAAAATGGTAGGGACGCCATTGGTGTAGGCGGCGAGGAGGAGGTGAGGAGATGGGGGAGGAGAGCGAGGAATGAAATACTCGAGGAGATGAGGTTCGGGGTTCGATTTGTAAGTGGGCGTGAGGTTGAAGGAGGGCCTCCAGAGGCTATGTGCAGGGGCGACGGAGAGGGCGACGGGTGGTCTGGATGAATCGGGAGATTATCGAATGTATTCCTGGTTCGAGAGGACCCCGGGCGGCCAGCGGGTGCAGGAGGGGAGACCAGGGAGGACGTTGGACGATAAGAAAAAGGATTATAAGCTGAGGGTGACACCACACGGCGGGCTGCTGGAGCTGAGCGAACGGGAATCCCGCGGGAGAAGGATACTCGGGCCCCTTTTAAAGCTGTTGAGAGCGCCATCGCGATCTGTGTGCTCTGGCACCTCCTTGCAGGCCGACGACTCTCTCTGCCTCGTCTCCGTCTGTGAGCTGAGCCCGGACCGGCCTGATGCAACGGTATCGACAGGGTTTCGTGACAATCCTCCCTGGGAGCGGTTTCAACCTTTTCTGCGGAGCTGGTCTCGAGGCAGACCCCGATCCTGCGCGCCCGACAGGGAAGAGAGGACCACGAAGTATCCCGCAGGCTGCAGGACAGCCCCTCCTCGCAGAGACGGACGGCGGCGTATCTTCTCCTGTGGAGGATATCTGAGGGGACTAGCCTCAGCCAGGAGCCCAGAGGATGTCAAGCAGTGTAAGTAGACGGATGCTCTGGAATGTGCCGGCCGAGATGTCGCCTCCGGTCTCTGGCCTGGTCGGGCACACCGTGCAGGCGTGAAATTGGAGGCAGTAGTAATAATAGTAGTGTAGCAGTAGGCAGTCTGCATGGATTACGGACAAGGTAAGGTGGCGGTTGCTGCCCAAGTGGGATGGGATGGGATGGGATGGAGACGAACTGGCCCAGGAAGAACATTCATCAGGCGGGAGACAAAAGAGGAATCTCAACCGCAGCTGATACGGATATGTCTAGACCACGGAGAGGGAGAGAGGGAGGGAGAGAGGGACAAAAGGGGGAAAAAAAAAAGGAAGAAAAAGAGGCCCCGAGGCTCCTCCTTCTCTTCTCGTCCTATACTAAGGTACAGTAGCAAACTACCAGTCAGCCCTCACCAGGGCCGATGTTCGGCTGACGCTTTGATGGCCGCGAGTCAACATGGATAATCTCGACTTCAGCTGGTGGTTTTATCCCAGGCCCGTGGGAGGTACCAAAACCGTTGGGGATTCCCGGCGGCAGAGGAAAAGCGAAAACAAAAGCAAAAAAAAAAAAAAAAACAAGCACGTCAACCCGGTCTGATCTAATTATTACATGGTTAGCCAGTACCATGGACGGACGGTACGTACAGCGGCACCTGCACCTGAGGCGAGGTTCGTCCAGAGTGTCGTGTGCTGTCCCTGCGCCCTGTGCCCCAACAGCGGCAACAGTGGGTCGGTCCACCGGCAGAAGCTTAGCACCCACTACCCACCACGCAGTGCGTACCTAGTATCGTGGTATTGGGGTAGTAACTTCGTACTATGGTGCTAGTTTTATACATAGCAGCAAGGGGCCAGGGGGGGGGCGGGCCCAGGGCCAGCGCCCCGTTGCTCAGGGGTACATGGGATCGCCTTGCCGCCTTAGCCTCCTACCCGGGTCCCCCACTCTTGACTTCATCCCTTCTTTTCGCTGGCCATGACCTGCGACCTGCCTGAACCTCACCTGCCCAGGCCGGTCCGGGCTACTGGCCTTCCAGCTCTCGCAGCTCCCTGGGAGGACAGGCCTGGCAGCCTGCCAATCTCCCGGCGCCACCAGCGAGAAGAGGCAGCTCGCAGGGCCCGATGGCGGGACGGGGGCAGGCTGATCTTCACAGGGCCGGGAGAGATCAGCCAACGGGAACCCACTCGTCCTGACAATCTCAACTCTGGGGTCACTGTGAACCTCGACCTGCAGAAGCCTCTTCCGAATATGCCCGTCGCTCCCCCACACCGTTCCAGCGCCAAATCTCACGCGGCGGGCCTAGCCCGAGGTGCCCCCGTCCGTCCCGCTCATGCACGCAAGACTGGGCCCTGCCAGGAGGCTCGACGTCGGGCACGTCGAGCGAAAAACATGAGACAAACAGCCTGATCCCGCGGGACAATGGACAGATTCACTGTCTGTGCCCGGCCGTGTCTGCCTGTGAGGATCAATAGTGCCGCGCGGAAGCCTCCCGTGTCGCTGTTACTATCGCCTCTATCCGTGAGGCCACGTCGACAGGGCCAGCACGAGTTCTCGTGTCCGCTGCCGTCTGGAACGCCTTCCAGAAACCTCTCCAGCCCTGTGCAGTACCTGATGCGCCCGGGCGCGCGCACACGAGCTCCTTGCAGGGATTGTAAAACGGGGGCTTCGGCGGCGTCCCGACTCTTCCCGGCCTGGACAAGGGGAGTCGAGCTGACGGATGCGCTCAGCCCCCCCTGACGGGGCATCCTGACCTCAAACTGGGTTTTTGTGGAGGGCTGCCTTTCCGCACGGAAATCAAAAATCACGGATTGGTCGAGGGCCCGTCGCTGTCTTGGGCGCGCCCGTCGGGACGGGACCAACGTAACATCCTGCGCGGCGTCCTTCAGGCAGAGGCCACACACACGATACTCGCCGCCGTCCGGCCCCCTCGTCATCCTCCTATCGCACCCTGCCTGCTATACGAGGTCCCGGCATCTTCTTGGTCCGCAGCCTCGGACGGTGAAACGCGAATCCTCATCAAGATTCACCCGCGTGTGATGTGCGCTGCGGTGCTTTCCCTGGGCCCCCCCAGCGCTCCACTTGCCTCAAACAGAAGGCTCCTGGCGCTCTTCATGCCGCTCGCGCTCTCCCCGAGCATTGGTCTGATAGCAGCCTCAGCCCGGAGAGTACGTGAGATCTGATAATCCCCGGCCCAGGCGATCTGGAACCGGCTTAGGGAAAGCTTCGGCCTGACGACACGGTAGCATCAGCCTCTCCCCTCCATCGGGGAAACAACAGGGCGCTCTCCTTTCCCGAGCCTGCGCCGAGCTGAGCTGGGCCTCAAGGCCAGTGTGCTGGCTCTCCGGTCCAGACTGATCACCGATCACTGGTCGACAGAGTCCCGGCCTCCTTGGGCATGGTCGCGGGGCAGATGCCCGCCCGCATGCCACAAGCTTCGTGGACGACGGGCCCCCAACCCCGGCCCCGCGGGTCGAGCCTCAGCGCTCCACGATCCGCCGTCAACGACGGCTGTCGCGCGAGGGCCCATGGAACACTGATACAAGACCACCACCCTGTCAGCCTGTCCAGGGTCTAATACACACGGCTGATACCGTGTCACGCCTGTCCCAACGTTTTTCTCCTCTCCCCCCGCCAGCCCCAACGTGGGGGAACCCCCAGAGCAGATGCCGATCTACCCCAGATATCTACGAGGATGGTCATTGGTAGCACACATCGTCCCCCTCTGCGGTCCCCCATCCACTCAACAATGCAACGCCTGAGAATACGAATGCCGGAGCTCTAGAAATAGTCTCGATGCGGATTCCCAGCTAAGTGCAACCGCAATCTTCTCGAGGACACTGTAGCTGACAAGTTCACCCCGGACTGCCGCGCGACCCAGTCCCCGGGTCCAGCACCCCGTCCGTGACATCTGGGGTACACTGCAGGACACGTGCATGCATGCACTTCGCGGCTGCAGCATGCAGTAAAGCGTGCCGCTAGCGACGACTGCTTTCGTTCTCAACGGAATCCCTCGAGGCCCAAGTGGTGGGGAGGCATCAGTCCAGCCCATGCACGCACACGCGTCGGAGTATATCTCGAGCTACAGGCGGCACGGAGTATTTCGGCAGGGCTGAACGAATCCGCGCTATGCGGCGGCCGGACGCTGCTGCACAGATATCCATCGGACCCCCGCCAGCCGTCGTGAGGTTTTTCGGTCACCGATTGGTGCACGCCCCAAGGGCCCAGCTTCGACGCGGGATGTTCGGGTCGCGAATCTGGGGGTCGTCGATTTCCCCAGACTCTCTGCCGGTCTAGAGTTTGTCCGGTCGGCCACTTGGCCACGTCTCGAAGGCTTGCCGAGAGGCTATCTGCAGCTCCTGAAGATGGGATTCGGGGGCGGCTGGCCGGCTGACCAGGGTAATCTCCAGTGCGAGATCTCGATTCCGAGGACTGTTGGGCTTATCGATGCTGAAATATTACTTCTCCCGATCCTGCTGGAAGCGGTCTTACCAAGTACTCCGAGGACGTGGCGTTGGGGGGCCACTGTTTTCCGTTGGTATTGGACGAGTCTGGAGTGACCTCTTCCAAGGAAGCGTGAGCCGCTCTCCGCGAAAAGTAAGCCTCTCGGTGCTAGAGTCATGCACCTTTCCTATGGTATCTTTATGGTCTCGTTGCTGGCAAGCGCCCGTGTCATTGGTCGTGAAAGCGGTGTGATTGTCGAGGTTCCGGGTATGTGGCAAGGCCTGTGGTTACGAACCGCCGCAAGTGCTGGTCAACATCAACATGGTGTTGGCGTGGCTGAAGATACTGCAGGCCTCGTTGACCATTTGGTGCATGACGAGATCTCTTGCGAAGCCATAGCCTATGCGATGCTGTCAAGTCGAAGCGTTTGATGCGGATGGAATCGATCACAAGTACATGAAAGAACCAGCTCTGCACAGAATTACACATGAGCACATGTCAAAAGTAACGTCCTCTCAATTTATAGACTGGGCAAGCAAGCAGGGACAGACAGACTGCCCCTTCAAAGACAGTATATATACAAGGAACAGCACGGTACACACACCGAACCCAACCACTTCCCATGTATTGAGCAATTCTCGCTACATCCCCTTAGTTGCCCCTGCGGCAGCTCTTCTTCGTGCTGGTAGCCAGCGTTGTAGCCGGCTCAGCTGAAGTAGGAGCAGCCGTGGTCAAGGCCTGGGCGGCCGAGGAGACGGTCTGGGCAACAGAGCTAGACGAAGTGGCGGCAACCGACTGCGTCGCAGACGAAGCAGGTGTCGAGGCCGTCGAAGCAGGCGCCACGGCGGTGCTGGACGCAGCAGAGGAGATCACGACGCTGGACTCCGTCGCGCTGGTGGCAGCCGCCGTCGCGCTGGCCTCGACACTTGTAGTCGCGGCAGACGAAGTCGCCGCGGCGGCGGTGGTGGCGGCGGCGGATCCGCCGGTGGACACGGCGCACGAGTACGAGGAGACGGAGAGGACGGCGCTGGTACCCGTGAACGGCTCGGTGCCAGCGCCGATGCTCAGGAGGTACTGGCTGCTCGACATGCCCTCGTTGTCGACGAGGTAGTTCAGGAAGTCCATCAGGTCCCCGTTAAAGTCCTCGACGGCCGAGGTGGCGACGAAGCTGTACACGGTTGTGTCGCCGTTAGGCCCCGTGTACAGGTCCCAGGTCGTGCCGCCGATCTCGGGCGTCGCGACCGTGCTGCCAGTGGAGGAGATGGGGCCCGCGCCGCCGATGGCGTCGAGCCAGACCATGATCTCGTACTCGTCGCTGCCGTCCGCCGAGGACGACGTGAACATGTCGTAGCTGACGTCCGCGACGATGTCCGTGCCCGAGTAGGACCAGGACCAGATGGACGGGATGGACGAGATGGACGAGAGCGTCGTGATCGTGAAGTTGGTCACGGTGTTGGCGAACGACTTGACCTGGTCGCTCTCACCGGTCCAGGACCAGGATGTCGACCACGACAGAACGTCGTCGGTCAGGCTGTCGACGGTCGTGCACTGCGAGCCGGTTCCGGCATCCTCGTTCCAGAGGTCCTGGTAGACCGTGTAGACACCGGTGGCCACGCTGTCCCACTGGCCGCAGATGGAGGTCGCGCGGGCTTCGATGCGGGTCGGGCGGTCTTGCACGGCCCTAGCGGCGCCGGCGAGGAGGGCGGTTGCGAGGAGGGAGTTCATCTTTATTTTCTCTCTTCTTTTTTTCTTCTTCTGTCCTCTTGGAAAGGAGTGTAGGGTGGTTTGTAGCGTGTCTTGCTAGAGAGAGCGAATATAAAAATCAGAATGAACGAGTGTGAGCCTCCAGGGCTGCTATGAAGCTGACTGCGAACTGTGAAGCACGAGGAGACCGTAAAGACTGCTAAGCAAGAAAAAAGAGAAGGCCGTCGTGAGTCTGGAAACGGGAATCATGACCATTTTAAAAACTTCCTGGGCCGTCGCCAGCACCTGCGGTAGCTCTGATGCTGTCATGTCCCGCCCCTTTCATTTCATTGCCCTCGGGCGGCGTGGTCCCCCTTCTTCGTGATCCCTCGGCCGAGGCCACCACTATGGGGTTGACATGAGGCGAGGATTCTGTGGGGCCGGGGTTCGTGTCCCAATTGACGGTAGCGTCGCCGCCGGCCGAGATGATTCAGGAGACCCGCATGGCCCAGGAATTTCTCCGAGTGGCTCTACGTCACGTCCCCATGCCCCGTGGATAGATGATGGACGCGCCATGGTGTTTCTGAAGTTTGGTTTCCTGCTCATGAGCTCCACGCTGCCGGGCCGCGCTGCAGTTTGGCTGCATTTCCTCCCTTTTTTCTTCTTCTTATTTCTATTATTAATACTATTTTTTTTTTCAGTAAAATTAATAATTGCTCAGTGGGGCGAAGGACTGACCAGAGGTAGCTTGCCGCCGAAGGGCTATCCGGAGCGGAGGGTTCTAAGTTTTATTTCCTACCAAAGTTTCTTTCGACGAGTGATTGGTCAGTTTGGAGATCCGAAGGAGGGATTGGTTGAATTCTACGTGCAGAAGTACCTAAGAGCCCCCGTCCCCCGAATTAATCCCACGTGTTAGTTGAGGAGGAAGGCGTGCTATCACGATTGCCCGTTTGGGAAATCTTGGTCGATGGTGGGTGGTAGGCAGGCGCTGCTGCTGGCAAGGGTGTCTCAGGAAGAGTCACCCTGGGATGTTGCTAAAGCTCATGAGAATTGACAAATATGCCGTATGTACACATAAGCTGACTGTACCAAGCTCTCAACACCACAGCTAACACCATCACCATCAACATTACTATCGACGGCTGAATGAGCGGATTAGGACTATTTCTTTTCGCAAGGCTTCACGTCGATCTTTAGACTACCAAGACTACTTTGTACAAGAGATCGTTTGTTACCTCGAGCCGAGTTGCATGGGACCCCTCAATGAACTGACATACGACGGAAGTTCTTGGTTCCCATGCTAATCGAAGCAGGTGCGTCTTATAATTGCAATTCTTCTAGTCATTCTAATACCTCCCGATGTGAACGCTGTATCCCCAGTTCTAAGGACGATACAAATAATTACAAGCTAGATGATAGTCGCGAAAGGGACCATCTACCAGGCTGCTACGGTATCAACACAAATGTGTCGATGGAATGGCCTTTCTGAGAAGCTAACGATATGCATGCTAAGTAACAATAAATTATATCCGGTCAGGTATTCCGAGTAGAGAATAGCAGTCAATTTTGTGTTAACAAGAAACACCAGGAGAATCTTTGTAAAAATCGACCCAATACCTGAAGAACGCCATACGTAGTAATAGTACTACCAGATCTGTCTAGTTCACAGATGGAACAGCCTCCGAAACGAAAGGCACCGGTCACTCACTTATCGGAGACCTCCCTCTCTCGAACCACAAGGCTGACGCGTTGGGTTTTGTCACTGTCCTCTGGCTGAGTGTCATGAGCATGTTCAGCCAGTTCACCCTCCGCACCGTCGCCTACGGTTCGGTGGAGCATAATGCGCTGAATCTGTAGTCACTGTCAGAGTAAGAGACTCACACAGTTGAAGGGAGGCTGTACGTACCTTTGCGACCCAGTCCTCGCCCTTGTTGCCCACCTTGGCGGCGACGCGACCCAGAATCTCGCCAAGGACCACGATAAAGGCATCAGACTTGTGGAAGTCTTTCTTGAGCTCAGCGACCTCTCCCTCAAGCTCGACAATCCTTTGGGCGAATTTGGCATTGTCTAGTTCGAGAGATGCAAACTTAGCGTTGAGAGCAGCGACCTGCTGGGCAAGTAGGAAGGTGGAGTCTGACTGCATCCAGTTAGCGACCAAACGCCATGTGAGATCCCATCGATCGGGACGTGAAGTCCCTCCTATAGCTCCCCACTCCTCGTGACCGAAGCCGCGGCCATTCCTCACTCGTCAAACAGATCCCATACTGACTAAGTGTAAGCCTATTGCCCGACTCCATGCAGCGGGGGTTGGATAGCCCTGCTCGTTCGGAGAAATTCATCCCCGGGTACTAGACCACGCTTTTTGTCCATCCCCGTGGCAAAGGTTAGAACATCCGCCAAAGATACTAGAAACGCGACCTTATGGCCCCAGATCAACCAGCCGCACTTGCAGCACGCCAGTGTTGAGTCTTGGGCTGTGTCAAGGCCGCGTCCCCGCTCTCACGCGTATCTTTGACGGACCCTCTGCGGCCCGAAAAGGACTCCGATTTCTTTGCCCCAATGAGTAGCTGCCTCCCTGAGGCGAACGTCTTGAAAGAGGTAGTCCGAAAGCCCCTTTCAGCTTACATGCGAGATGCCTGAAGGGTCGGGCTGCTATGCAACGGTCATCACAGAAGGGCAGGAATTGTCGGTCGATGGTGGATGCAGAGACTCTAGGAGATCTTCAGAACCCACCTTGTCAGAAGCAGCAGTAGAGTTGGCAATGTTCTGAGAGCGCGTTAGAAAATTGAAAATACCAAGGCCACACAAGGCTATAGCCACATTGTCAGTGCTACGGATCCTGTCAATGGTAGGGATCGTAGGGTCGAACTCGAGGCGACGTCGTTTGTTCGAGCTGGGCGCAGCCGGAGGAATGAACGGGGGAGAGTAGTTGGGTTTGAGAGAGCATGGGGGCGCGGGGGCAGACTGGAAGTTAGTCGGCGGCGCAGGCTGGGTCCAGAGTGGGGGCGGGTGCTCGCCAGGGAGAGGATCCATGAACTGGATTTCGTCGGGACACTGCGGACCAAAGGGGGATCGACTGCCTAATGTGATCTTGCACTTGAGGCTGGGGCGCCAGAGCTTCCATCCGGGGCGATCGTTGCTGCGGGCACGAGCCATCTATTGACAGGAGTTAGTGAGTTAGGCACACGCGAAATGGCCGATGGATCTAGAGTCGCGCCAGATGATGCTATAGAGGCGACACGACCAACTACCACCGATATGGCACAAACAGTTCCATAGGTATCTCTATTGTGGTCCAGCAAAGGGAGATTGGAAGAGAGCAGTTTGAAGGAAGGGGGCGTGAATGAGAGCAGCGTACGTGGTTGAGGGAAGGGACACTGACTTGTCGAGTCCGTGGTTGAGAGAGGAGGGAGTGGCTGAGGAGAAGATAAGTATTGTTGACTGAAGGGCACTTGTGGAAGAAAGGGTACGCGGTCGTGAGAAGGGTCTGGCACTTACGTTGTCGAGTTCGTGGTTGGGTTATTTGCAAAAGGCTGGCTAAGTCGGTTGTTGATGGCTGAAGGAAGAACGGAAGGCAAAATAGGTTGTAGGAATTGGAGTTGAAGCCCAGTTTATATGTAGAACAATCATTCATTCACTGACGGTTGAGTACACAGAAGACCAGTTAGCTGTGGAAATTCACGATGGGGTAAAATGGCCGTCACTAACTTCAAGAGTCTGAAAGCTCTCTAATGCCCACCACCAAGTGAGGACCTCACATAGAGCCCACCACCGGCCCATATGACGATAAAAAAAGATAATGAAAATTTCGAATCCGAGGTAGACTTGAAGACCTCAAGAGTTATATCGCGCCGAAGAGTTTCGCAGGCTTTTATTTTCACTACTCGCTAGCAATAGAGCTAATACTAAACCTGCTACTATCTTCACTGTATTTCCCGAGCGTTCGCTGCTGTACAAGGGGTGTATTGAAGTAGACCAAGGCTACTCACCAGAAGGAGCCTGGAATAAAAGGCAACGTTGCCCGTCAGAAGCTTGAGTGCGGGAAGTTGGATGGAGTTGTATCTCAAATGTCTTTATTGGCTTGTGTTTCAATATCGAATGTTCGATGCTTGACAAGTATGATGAGATCTTGCTACGACCTGGGAAGGGGTTAAGTATCACCTCAGCTTGTTATGCTCGTAGAAACAACAACTTTAGTATGGACAGAAGACATGGTGGTTTCGTATATAAGCAATTGGGCATACTTCTAGCCGTCTGGCCCTTTTGCCTGTAATTCTTCCCTTCCCTCTTTCGACAACAACGGCTATTTATACTCCAAAGTCAGGAAACCAGCTGTTTCCCTGATGTACCTGTGTTTTGAGCTTGATTGGTTGAGGCTGGTGTCCGAACTCATCCAACACAATCTGAGGTCCGAATGTACGTCGGCGTTTCCACCCCAATCCGACCCACCCCAATCTGTATTGATGCGGCTTACAGGTCCCATTTCCTCTGGCGAAAGAGGTTGACACCTCAGTAAATGGAAGCAGGAGACCTCTTGGGCATAGATCTTCACCACCAGGCCGACTTACTCCATGTCTGCCCATGTGGCACAATGAGTACTTACACGCAGTGACGTGTACTATGGTAGGTACAAGCAGCCCCCTCCCCCACCACAAAAAAAAAAAAATACACACATACGTAGCATAGCGGATGACGTAGCATTCGGGCGATCCGGGACTCACCGCTAGTGACGTTGCAGAACATGGGAAGAAGGCACGCGACTGCGTGCTCATTGGCTCCTAGCCACCAGCGTTCCATTTTTAGCCGGGCGAGCTTACACGTTTCGGGGCCAAGCTCAGAAGTCTACTTAGGGCTGAGGCTGAGGTCGGATCCTAGGATAGTTTTGTCCTTAAGCCCCCTTTCCCCCAAACCCTTCGTCCCTCACTTGTCTAGCACCCTGTTCAGCCTCCTCCCTTGCTTGTACCCTATATCTCTACATATGCCGTCGTTAATCGTAGTCATAGCGCCCCTCTTTAGATTGTTTCCTTGGTACCAATTGTCACGGGCGCAGAGCGGACGTCGTCTCTGCTCGTCCCATCCCTCACTCAGCAACGAACTTGACGATCCTGCCAATCCCGGAGCGCACGCATTCACCCACATTGTTGATTTTGCGGATGACTCTCCTAGACCTGTAGTTCAATCTTCGATCTGCCACTCAACAGCTGTGCAGTGTTTTACCTAGTGTCGAGCGGCCGGTTCAGCCTCAACGATGACTCCCCCTCCAACCCAGGCCGAGAAAGCCGCCTACATGGAGAAGATGGCGTATTATCTGAACAAAGTCAATCCTGTGCCGACGCTTCCAGAGTACACGGGGCCCTACAAAGTTGGCACTGTCGATGTCGAGATCCCGGTCTCAGACCTCGATGCGCCGAGCGAGGTACCGGCGAACGCAGCCGACATTCACACCATTCAATTTCGCATCTTCTATCCAGCTCAACCAAATTCGAGAGGCAAGAGGATAACATGGCTTCCCGCTCCTCAAAGGAATCATGTCTCGGCTTACACCAAATTCCTGGGCTTCGGCCCTGTGACTTCCGAGATTCTCTCGTAGGTGATACCCGGATCCAACACTTTGCATCGTGGCTGACGTCGCGTGCCCTAATAGATTCCTCCCGCGACATGTACACTACACTACGATTCCCGTCCACAAGAATGCCTCGATCCTCGAACCCGACCACATACCCAACAAGCGATGGCCCACGATGATATTCTCCCATGGTCTTGGGGGCAACCGCAACGCGTACTCGCACATCGCCGGTTCTATGGCCTCGCACGGCGTCGTCGTTATATGTCCCGAACATCGCGATGGAAGCGCGGCAGTCTCCTTTATCCGTGATCCTGCTGCGCAGGACAGGTTGTTTGTGAAAAATACCAGGCGTGTTGTGCCCTATGTCAAGATTCCTCACGACCAGAACAGACAGACGTGGGACGCGCGAAATCAACAACTGAAGGTGCGACTTTGGGAGCTTGGCCTGACACACGAGGCAATACTGAATATTGATGCTGGCCTGGATTTACGCAACTTAAATGCGAGCACACCGGCTGCAGGCCTCTCCCAGCTCGCCTCGAAGCTCGATGTCCAAGAGCCTGGTTCGATCATCTTCAGCGGACATTCATTTGGGGCTGCAACGATCGTTCAGTTCCTCAAATCAACGTACTACGCTGGCTCTCCCGAGCTCGAGGCCATCGAGGAGCCGCTCTTCACCCCTTCACCTGGCAGTCGCCTTTGCGCACAGATCACTTCCAGAAACCCCATAATGATGCTCGATATGTGGTGTTTCCCCCTTGTCTCCCCTACTACGACAGCTCTTTATCGCCTGCCTCTTCCAGCATATGCCGATAACGACCCGACAGCACCGGGCGGCGCCGCCATATTAGCCATTGAGTCGGAGACCTTCGTCAAGTGGACCGAGCACCTCCACGCCATGTGCCGCATAATATCACCAGAGCCTAGCGCTCCCGTAGTCAAAGCGTCAGCGTTTGAGCGTCCCGGCTCAGGAGTGAGGCTCCCAGAGCCAAATTTCTTCTACGTCCTCAACAGCGCGCACCTGAATCAGAGCGATTTCGGCGTCCTATTCCCGTGGCTGACGAAGAAGGTCTTTGGTGCCGAGCAGCCAGAGCGTGCGCTCCGCCTGAACGTGAGAGCCATGTTACAGCTCCTCAGAACGAGCGGCGTACCAATTGCGAGGACGTGGGCCGGAGACCTAGTGGAGGGCGCGGAAGTTCCGGACAAGCTCGAAGTCTCGGAAACTGCAGACGTCAGTGCTAGTGAGAAGAGCTTGGAGGATGGCCTGCTAGATGATAGGGCCATCTTCGACCGAAGTGAAACTGGAGCTGTCGACTACTGGAAGTGGATTGACATTGTAGGCATGGGTGAGGAGTCTGGCCACAGCGGTAAAGATGGCGAGCCGGAGGGTGTTGAGGGAGAGAGCGAGATGGAGACGGAAATTGAGGGCGCGCCGAGTTTACAGCCGGTCGCTATGGTGGATGCTTCTGCTTAGATGGGCGGAGCCAAAACTGAGTCTGGCGTACTACGGTGTGGTCTTTTTTTTTTTTTTTTTTTTTTTTTGGATGAGAGGCCAAAGCTTGCTGGAGATACCAGCAATAGAAGGGCACAGCTCGAAGCTTGCCGCTCTTTCAACGACCATTTTTAAAACGTCTTGGAGTTGTCTGTTATAGTCTGTTGTCCTCTTGGAGTGACTCCGCTGTTGCCTTAATAATCTCACACTCGGCGTCAATATGAGCGACAAGAAGCAATGAGAATCTTTGGATTGAGTGGTCTAATCCTCTCTTTCAGTCATATCCTACTCATACTCGAGGATGCAAGTCTTCAGATGGCTCACAGCTCCACCTCAGCCTTTAGCAGATCTTTCTTGGTGCGGCTAACATCATGAGTTGTGATCAAGAGCTGCTATATGTATGGTTAGACCCGTGGTGGTTTTCCCGTGCGGTCAGTTATTCGGCGCAAGGCACCTAACCTGAATAACAGTGTTTAGATCATTAGCATCAACACAATGCCCTCGTCATAGTCTTCGTTCAGATGATTCGCTTGAGAACCTCAGTGTGTATGCGAGGGTGGCGTTTCTATCATCCATTTCATCCAACAGAACCATGCATTTTGTCCCCCGTGCTTGCTACGGCTTGGAAAGTCTAGTCACTGACATTAGAACCGCCTTTCTTTCTATATAGGGAGAAATTTGCCTCATGAGTTTGCGCTCCGTTGATGAGCCTTCCTTCTACTAAGAATTAAATATAAATAGTGAAGTGTAAAGTCACTTCAGACCTCTTTTTCACACCTGATAGAGGCGTATTTTGTGAAGTTGAAGATTCACATTAGGTGAAAGCTTTTAACATGTTCTTCTAGCATTCAGCAGAATAGCATGTTGCTCGGGAAATAGCGTCACCTGATCAGCATTGTCAATCTCTCTTACAGCTCCTGCATATTTTTTCCGATGTCTCATGGGCGTCCCATGTGATTGATGAGCGTCAGAGAATTAAAATGTGTTCACTATCGACCTTCTCCACTTCCACAACGCTGGGATGATATATAATTCCCAAAATTGTCTGGCGCAGATTGAGATTATTCTTGGCTCAGAAGGAGCCCAAAAATGCAAGCAATTGTTTCTCGGCTTCTTTGGAGTTGCCTCTAGACTTTCCGAAGTTGCGATCTAGGTTGCTGTTCTCAGACGCTTACTAAACGTCAGACTTTTGAAGTACTCGATAACTTGCAATATCGGAAACAGTGATGGAACCAAAACCAAAAGACTTATGCTCCAGCCGAAGCACCATACAAGTTACGATGGCCGCCGAACAATATTGTCCCCTTGCGTTTCCATACTACGCACCAGCAGAAACACTTCCCGTCCCACTCCCGACCATTGCAGAGATCCTTGCGTCGGAAGATGTCTTTCCCTGCATCTTTCACAAAAGATCCATCCGCCGAGTCGGCGAGTATTTCATCGTCAAACACGGGGACATCAAATTGGACGAGGCCGATAATATGCACTTTGTCGACCAGCATTGCAACGGCAGTGTGCTCATGCCCAAGCTGTACGCGGCCTTCCACGACCAGGAAACGAGCTCAAACTTCATCATCATGGAATATGTTCAAGGAAGGTCGATGGAGTCCCTCTGGACGGAGCTCGGGAAGGAAGCTAGAACACGAGTCGCCGAGCAGTTGAAGGGACAATTCGATTCCATCCGCAGAATCCTCCCGGAGGGCTACTACGGCAGGCTGGGTTATAGGCCTTACGACGATATCTTCCTCAGGTCCGATACACTACCCTGCGGTCCCTTCGAGACAGAGTCTGAGCTAAACGAGGCCTTTTACAAGCGCTATGTCTCTCTCCGCCCTGAGCTGTCGCAGGGTAGGGGCGCATTCTACCGCCACTGCGTGTTCCCTACCGCGATGCTGGGCCACCGGCCGGTCTTCACCCACGGCGACCTACAGGCCAAGAACATCCTGATACGGGACTCGGACGGCGCCCCCTTCGTCATCGACTGGGAGTGCTCCGCCTGGTATCCGAGCTACTGGGAGTATACCAACGCGCTGTGGACAAGCCGCCGCTGGAGTGATGACTGGTTTTGGTTTCTCCGGGAGTTCCTGGAGGAGCATGTCATCGAGTTCATGTGCATGGAGAATCTTCTGGGTGATCTCCTGGACGCACCACAGCCTGGCGTCTAGCAGAAATCGGCTGCGCGGGGATGTGTTGGGTGTGACCATATGTGAAGAGCTACGTACTGATTTGGCAGGAGTTGAAGACCTGCCTTCCCATGTCGTACCTGGCCTCAGGGGTGACGCGTTAGCAGTTGTTATTCTCTGGTGCTGGATTTCCCAATACGATTGACGTCCACACATTTTACTGAATCGTTTGCAAATGTGACGACCCTGCTTCCCCCGTGATCATCAGTCTTGCCTCGGTCGGGAGAGCGAACCAGGATGGAAGTCATCGGTTTCCATTGTGCGGTCGATGGATATCCTGAAGTCGTCAACGACGTAGTGCCACCACCAAAGCGTCTTAGGGCTGTCTTGGCATGACAAGAGACCTCGGGCCGTACCAGCAAAGGTTGCTGTCATGCTGTAAGTATATGTATGACCTTGCATAAGGGCTGAGTGAAGGATAAATCGAAGCTGTGGGCCACGGTGGTAACAAAGCTGCCCTGGTGGGGTATACTATACACTGTCACGTACTTTTCCCTGAGTAAGAACCAGGCAGGGAATGCCTACAAAATCCTGTATCAGTGCATGTCCGTTTCGGGTAGGTGTGGGTTGAAACCGGTCAGCTCGTTGATCAGTGAGCTGTCAAATTGATCTACAACAATGCTGCTCATTATGCACAAGAAGCAGCCACGCAGCCAAGTGGGCGGATCTTGCTAGCACCGAAGCTCCGTCGTAAAAGTTGGGGTACACGGAAAAGGAAGCAGTCCAATCCCCGCTTACGAAACAGATACTCGTTAAGTGGATCTGGTTCGATTCATGGGATGGCGTGGATGGTTAAATGTGACTTGCTGGGTGGTAGAGCAGGAAGCCTTGGCGCTCGGCAGACGTGCGTCAGCCCACCACCAGTTTAGAAACGTTACATACCGAATAGTAGGGACCCCGTCACCCCTGCATTGAACCATTCGCCTCGATGAGTACCATGTATTCATCAATATCAGCGAAAGTCAAATCGATGCCCTCGACATGTGGTGTCAATTGAAGAAAGTGGGCGAAGAAAATCTTGATCTGTCCCAAGTGGAGCGTGCGGAATCTTAGCCTCGCTATAATACTACGACTCGCCCGAGATCCACGACATAAATGTGGACATTGTGCACGAACGCGAGAGGGAAAAAGAAAGAAAGAAAAATCAGATGTCACTAATACAAGTCTGTCCGTATTTACCACTCGCCGATCTTTTCCGAAGTAACGCGGCAGTTCGCCCCAGCGTCAAGCTACTTGAACCAGGGCCTTTGCACATCTCCCCATTTCACATGCCCGGTGCCCACGGAAACTCACCACGTGTTTTCTCCCACATCTAACCCACAGGCGAGTCCTTTCGGAGCCTCAGTCTCGCGTGCCCATCATGGATCGCGAATCCAATGTAGCGGAGTAGGTCGAGCCCCGCCCCGTTTGCGCGTCTTGTGATTAACGTTGAGTTTCTTGCAGGCTGCATGCCACCGCGGTGGAACCTCGTCTGAAGGACCACAAGGATATGGCCGGTGGTGTTCAGCCCTCCACCGATGTTGTGGTCTCTCGAGTCTCCACGGCCGATGGTGATGAGCCCACCGACGAGGAGAAGCAGACACTGCGTAAGGTCTCCGACACGCTGCCATGGTCCGCCTTTCTCGTTTGTATTGTCGAGCTCTGCGAACGATTCACCTACTACGGTCTCTCGGGCCCCTTCCAGAACTACATAGAGAACAAGTATGGCGGCACTTTGCCTGGAGCCATCGGCATGGGGCAGACTGCGGCTACTGGCTTGACCGATTTCTTCCAGTTCTGGTGCTATGTGACCCCGGTTCTTGGCGCCATCGTCAGTGATCAGTACTTGGGCAAATACTGGACCATCTTCTACTCGGCAATCATCTACATCTGCGGCTGCCTGATTCTCTTCTTGACATCCTTGCCTGTCGCTATCGAGAACGGTGCTGCCTTGGGCGGTCTGATCGCGGCGATGATAGTCATCGGGTGTGGCACAGGAGGCATCAAGAGCAATGTCTCGCCTTTGATTGCAGAGCAGTACGAGAACACCACCCCATTCATCAAGACGCTTAAATCTGGCGAGAGGGTTATCGTTGACCCTGCCGCCACTATTCAGAGGATCTGTAAGTTGTTGGCCGTGCAGTCTGAGGATGCCCCTCCAGTACTAAGAGAGATATTACAGATATGGTTTTCTACATGATGATCAACATCGGCAGTCTTTCCAGCATTGCGACCACCGAGCTTGAGGCACACATCGGATTCTGGGCTGCATACCTGCTCCCCTTCCTCATGTTCATCGTCGGTTTCGGCGTCCTTATTGCCGGCAAATCCCAGTACAAGCTGAGGCCCCCTCAGGGAAGCGTCATACCGAAGGCATTTAAGGTCCTGTGGATCGCCACAAGGAACAAGGGCAATTTCGACGCCGCGAAGCCCGAGTATCATGAAGAACTCAGCAATAACGGCCAGGCCTCTAAGATCACTTGGGACAGTGTCTTCGTTGAGGAGGTCAAAAGAGCTATAGTCGCCTGCAAGGTCTTCTGCTTCTACCCAATCTACTGGGTCGTGTACTCTCAGATGCTCAACAACTTCATCTCCCAGGCCGGCCAGATGAACCTCCACGGCATTCCTAACGACCTGATGCAGAATTGGGACCCCATTACAATCATTATCTTCATCCCAATTTGCGACTACTTCTTGTATCCCGGACTGGCGAGGCTCGGTTTCAAGATGTACCCCGTCACGCGCATCTTTTGGGGCTTCATGCTCGGTGCGGGTGCGATGGCCTACGCGGCTGGTGTGCAGAAGCTCATCTACGAAAGTGGACCTTGCTATGACGCTCCGGCCGCCTGCCCGGCCGCTCTGAAGGCCGACGGGGACTACGCACCAAACAACGTCCATGTTGCCATCCAGGCACCGGCCTACCTGCTGATCGGTCTATCCGAGATTTTCGCCAGCATTACCGGACTCGAGTACGCCTTCACCAAAGCGCCCGCCAGCATGAAGAGCTTCATCATGTCGCTCTTCCTCCTGACAAGCGCCTTCGGGTCCGCACTGTCCATTGCCCTGTCGCCTACGGCTGTCGATCCCAAGCTGCTCTGGATGTACACCGGCCTGGCAGTCGCGTGTTTCGTGGCCGGCGTCATATTCTGGCTGTTATACAGCAGGTACAATGATACCGAGGACTCGATGAATGAGTTGGACAAATACACCGAGAAGCCGAAGCATGTCGGAGAGAAGGCTGACAAGGACGTTGAGAAGTCTATGTAGTTTACTGGGACTTCGTAGTTACCAAGCCTGTGCGTAACTAGTTAACGGCTCTTACCATGGTGACTTGCACGGTTCGAGTCTTTTTAACCTTTTTCCTCAACTCACTCCCGGACCTGAGATACTGGGAACGCTAAATATCACCCGAGTATCTACCATGCGTTAGAAATCTACGTGAGCGGAAGAGTGTGTATGAAGTTTTTATTGCCCAAATCTATCTATTGCACGGTAGGCGGTTTATTGATACTGAGGGTACGTAGGGCCTGGAAGCCAGGGCCAGCACTGATATCGCTGTGACAAACCCGATTGCTGTGTCAGCGTGAAAGGGTGCCACATGATATGGACCTCGATGGGATTCACGTTACTAGGCAATGGTCCGTGTAGTAATGAAAACTACAATGGCTAGCTGTTTTGCTAGCTAGATTGAGGAAATTGAGATCACTGCACACATTTCACCTTGACCCATACATACTACGCTTAAACAATTGCCTTGATTTAGAAAGAATGAGGTTATCGCTGCCCTCAGTATCCCTCTGTTGATCGGTGGACCCGGCACGGTTAAGGTGGGCCTGAACGATCTTGTCAGCAATAGGATGTACAGGTATACATCGAGTAATCTACGCGACCGTGTGTGAACGTTGGTCCCAGCGACTTTGCGCTTAGTAAGGGACAGATTCTGAGACATGATATTTCATAAATGAGCTCTCTGGTTCGACAGGATCAAAATCTTGCTGTATCGTCTGTAAATATAGTTCCCGGCAGTCCCGATAGAGTGACAGATATTCGAGTAGCCAAGGGCCTTCGGGCGCCAATGGCAGTTAACTGGGTAGCTTCATTGGTTCTCCAAGCGGTAATCACCGTATAAGCAACTGCATACCGGCGACTAGTAAACCTTGGCCTGGTTTGGCGCCAACTGCATTTTCCACTATAGTTGGCGTTTTCCGTAAAAGTGTTCCCTTTCGCACATAGAAGAAGCGCCGTGGCGTGGCTGGGAAATGTGTTTCGCCCTGTTCTTTAAGAATACCGCCGTCAGTCATCGCGGTACAGCCCCTATGACCATTTGACCTCTCCTTTACACGGAGCTCTGAATCCTGGCTCCTCCCTTTTTCCAATCCCTGCCCGTCTTAATTTTACTATCACTATGGCTTACAAGATTGATTTCACGGTATGTGACACTTTACTCCACGGGATGACGATAGTTTCCGATTCAGCATTAGACCTGGCAAAAGTTGACGTGCTCCCTAGACCAATCGAAACATTGACAAGTGTGCAGGCACTGTACTACAATGTGATCAACAATGAGCTCAGTTCCACGGCGCAAACACGCCACGGCGTGGATCCCTCCACGGAAGAGGCCCTGCCCGAGGTCCCCATGTCTGGCAAGGCCGAGGTCGACCGCGCCGTAGCGGCCGCCAAGGTTGCTTTTACTGCGTGGCGGTTCCTTTCTTGGGACGAGCGTGGATCATATCTGCTTAAGCTGGCTGATGCGATTGAGGCTATTCATGACGATGTTCATGATCTTAACGTTACCGAGACGGGCAAGGCCTTTCAAACAGCCAATTTCGAGATGGTCCTGCTCCTTTCGCACTTGCGCGATACGGCAAGGTTGCGAATTCCGGACGAAATCGTCGAGGATATACCGGAAAAGACGGCTGTAGTCAGGTACAGACCTCTTGGTGTCGCCGCCGCTATCATTCCGTGGAATTGGCCGTTGTTACTGGGTATGAGTAAAGTCGGCTCGGTAGTATTGGCGGGCAATACGTGAGTAACTCTCATGCTGAGAACTGCTCTATTATATATCTCGCCTGATAGAGTTGTCCAAGAGGGCGCATGGTCCCTAAGACACTATCTCGCCAATTTATAAACATGTGACTTGAAAATTGCTGACTAGAAAATATTCAAGCATTATCGTGAAGCCAAGCCCGTACGCCCCATATGGTCTTCTCAGGATGGGCGAGCTTGCGGCCAGGATCTTCCCGCCTGGTGTTATACAAGTACTAAGTGGCGATGAGAGTCTTGGTCCGCTATTAACGGAGCATCCGGATATTTCCAAGATCAGCTTTACGGGCAGTATCCCGACGGGTAGGAAAGTCGCCGAAATCTGTGGCCGTACGCTGAAGAGGGTTACGCTGGAACTGGGAGGAAACGATGCAGCTGTTATTTGCGAGGATGCCGATCTTGCTAAGGTTGTGCCAGCGGTGAGTTTCAAACATGTCCTCCTGCTGTACCATGGTTGATGCGTTTTCGTCAGGTCTCTACCCTGGCCTTCCTCAGTTCAGGCCAGATTTGCATGAATATCAAACGCGTCTATGTGCACGATAAGATCTACGATGCGTTCCTCGCCGCTATGGTTGCTTTCGTCCGCGATAATATGCCATATGGTGCGGCCTCAGATCCAAATACGGTGATCGGCCCGATCCAGGTACGTCGTCATCCAGGCTCGAATGGGCCCTTGCGGCTTGGTATTCGGGCTAGCAAGGCTCCGTTGCTTTGATTCCATCCCAATATCCATAGCATAATACTAAGGAAAGTTTCAACAGAACGCTATGCAATACGACAAGGTCAAGGAATTCTTTGAGGAGGCAGAGGCCCAAAAGTGGACTATCGCTCTTGGGGGCCTCAAGGAGAAGGCCGGCATTAAGGCCAAGGGCCTGTTGCTCCCGCCGACGCTAATCGACAATCCTAATGATAACTCGCGCATTGTAGTAGAGGAACCGTTCGGACCTATCCTTCCACTTATGCGCTGGACAAACGGGGAAGATGTTATCAGTCGTGTCAATGCTGCCTCAGTTTGGGGTAGCAATATTGAGAAAGCTACAGATATTGCCAATCGTCTTGAGGCTGGTAGCGTCTGGATTAATTCCCATTTTCAGGTTGCGCCAAACATGCCTTTTGATGGACACAAAGCCAGTGGTATTGGGATAGAGTGGGGCGTGGTTGGTCTGAAGGGCTGGTGTAACCCACAGGGTTTCTGGACATTCAGGGCGTAAGAATTCCCGGATAGTTTCAGTGGCTACTGGGAAAAGGCGGATATTAGGGTAGCTCTGGGGAATTTCCCAGTCGATTTGACTTAAAGCTACCTCGAGGTCTGCATATGCTCACTATCTCGAATTCTGTAAAAAAAAGTCCAGAGGGACCGCTTCCCAGAGCTTCCGCTTCATTGACTTCGGAACCAGGAATTGCATAACTAAACTCATTGTTCCCCAAAAAGCATCTCCGCCCAGCCCTGTATAGCTCATGAAAAAAAATTGTACGCCGCGCCACGGCTTGACCGCGACTGCGTTGGTCGAAGAGCCCCCACTAAACCAGAGAAATGAACGCCCCTATGAAGAGGAACTGGGACAACTCCTGGCGCCGAATCTGGTCGAATGCGCTCGCAAATCGGATTAATAGGCATAGGCCAAATATGATGAGAAAATTGTTGCCTATAATCACTCACAGAAAGTGCGGCCTCAAGTCTAAAGAAGACGACAGACCATACACACTTTGGTTGTAATGAGTAGTTTAGTTCTGGAACAAAAGGGTGTGCAGATAATCCATATATGTATGATATCACACTTACCGAGGTATTGTACTGGATGCAAGTGAAGTGACAGAGTATGAGATGCTCCCGAGCAATGCAATTGTAGCTAGATAGCTAGGAGGACGATCACTGAACCTGTCCTTCCTTCCTCTTTCTTTTGGTTTGCTATCCTTTTCATCCTTATTTATATTCGCTCCGTGCTAGAGTCTTCCGCTCTGCTCTTGCGCTGCGCCCTTGCTTGGTCCTTGCTCATTAAACTAGTCTTAGATATGCGCTCCCTTCCTTAGAATTGGCCACAATGGCCGCATTCTCGTGCTTTCGCGCGGCTCCCTAGCTCCGGTCTCGCAGCATATCCCGCTCTAGACCTCAAGTCTTAATAATATTACTTCGCTCCCTGATAGAATCCCCCCCTTTTACCAGTTCCTATCCCCAGGAACGGCGAAATAGAGCAGCGAGTGCGCTGCGCTTGAGCAAACGCAAAAACCATTTTGCAGCTTATATAATGCTATTCACTAGCATGGGTTCCGATTGGTCGGTTTTTAGTCTTTGGTTACGTGCCTATTACGTGATTGGCTGCCCGTAATTCCGTATTGAGTAATTGTAAGCAGATTGGTTGCAGCTGTCCCTATTTATATCTCCATTATTGGGGTTGGCGATCGCTTGTCTCTTGATAATTAGGGATACTGTCGAGTTAATAGCTTTTTCGCAGCGCGTTCAGCGCGTAATCGTAGCATTACGAGAATGGTATAGAAAACGGGAATGCCTTCTGGTTGCCATAAGCAAAACCGCGCTAATGGCGCTATGCCAATATATAACTTCCTGTCCTAAGGGTAAGTTTGCTGGATTTTTCCTTTTGCCAGCAGCAGCAGCCGCAGCAACAATAGCAATAGCAACAGCAGCAGCGTAAATGGCGCCCAAGCAGCTCAGCTGTAATAATGCTAATCCGAAGTAGAACAGCAGCAGCCGCAGCAATAATAACAGCAGCAGCCGCAGCAATAACAGCAGCAGTGTAAGTAGCGCCTGAGCAGCTTGGTCGTAAGTGGTAGCTAACTGTAAGAAGGATAGCAGCAGCAATAACAAAGTATGTGCATTGTAGCGCAAGCGCCGCGCAGACGCTAATTGGTCGCAAATATCCGCCCTTCCCGTTTCTCCCATTACCCCCCCTGTCCCCGCCGAGCCGGGGCCCTCTACCCGTGCCGCCGCCAAGCGCGCAGCCGCCGCCCCCGCCGCCGAGCCGGTTAGTAGCTGCTCCCACGTAGCGGCTTATGTAGGTATGCTAATAATTATAGGCCAAGAAGAAGAAAAGGAGAAGGGGCAGCTCCCGCGCGGCGAGGAGCGCGAGGCGCGGCAATGGTGCCGCGGCTGCGTCCGCCGCCTTCTCAAGGACCCCCTGGCCGCATGTTACGACCAGGCCGGTAAGTAGCGTCCCCGCTGCGCTGTCGCGGCTTGTTCCTGACATACGATCATAGGCACCGGCACTCGATGCTTTGATTGTGCTAAGCACAATCATTCCACACGTACGAATATATTCGGTGGTGCCACAGTGCTGACTAAGCTCGATTCGCTATGGGGCACATCCATTTAGGCGGAGAGCCGTCTCTCTCAACAATCGTCACTTGAACACTTAGAAGTTTCCTGAGCGCTCGGTCAGATTGTCGATATGAAACTTTCAAGGGAGACTTCCCAACATCGACATGCCAGTATCGATCACAGAGCCTCAACTTTTCAGCGACACACAGTACTCTTAACCCCATTACTCTGCCTGGCTCTCTGGCTGCGAGTCTCAACCACCAGCCCTTCTGCCTCCACGAGCTTCCTCACAAAATGGCAGGCCGTCCCAACAAGCCTACCTAAACAGCCAGTAATCCATGGGGATTTCCGCTGGAGTGATATCACGCCAAGTAGAGCTCTTGAATACAAGCCCTGCTTCGGTGAATACCAATGCGCGCGACTTTCCGTGCCGCTAAACTGGAATGCCTCTGCCGAAGAGCGTGATAACGGCCCACGAGCTGCCATTGCTCTCATCAAGCTTCCGGCGAAGGTATCAGTGGCTGACCCCCGTTATGGCGGACCCATAGTCACCAACCCTGGAGGTCCGGGAGAGTCGGGTGTCTTCGAGGTGCTGTCCGATGGCAAACATTTACAAACTATCCTGGACAGCCCAACACTGCCAGGTCCGAATGTTGACCATGAGCAGGATGCTGCCAAATACTATGACATCCTCTCGTTTGATCCTCGTGGAATAAACAACACAACGCCTGCTTTGCACTGCTTTCCGGACGCGTTCAACCAGCAGGCATGGCTACTTCGATTCCTTGACATCGGGCTATTGTGGGACAGCGAGAGCGTCGTCGGACTCGAGTTGGCTCGGGCGAGTGCCTTGGGAGCTAGATGCTCTGCTGACAAGGGTGAGGACGCCATCCTGCCCCATATGAACACAGCCCAAATCGTGCAGGACATGGTCGAAATAATCAACAGGAGGGCGTGTGGAGGGCGAAGGAGGCTGAGAGGCTGCTAGAGGCCTCCGGGGAGCTCAGCGACACTACCAGGGCCTCAGTCCGTCAGCGCACAGCTTATCGCCATGGCACTGAGATGATCCAGTTCTTGGGACTGAGCTACGGGACGACTATCGGGTCGACCTTCGCAGCAATTCACCCAGATAGGGTTCACCGCATGGTTCTCGACGGTAATATGGATCCTGCCGACCACTATGCGGGGCTCTTCGAGCACTCGCTGTTAGACTCGGACAAGATCGTCTCGAAGCAGAGTGAGCACTGCTTTCAGGCTGGGCCAGCGGAATGCCCGCTGTACGACGTATCTCCTGAGGCCATCGAAGCCCGCTTCACTTCGATCATGAAGTTGTTGAAGACGGACCCCATCCCGGTTGGGCTGCCGGACAGTATGGGCCCTGAAGTAGTGTCCTACGGAGATGTTCCTTTGAGACTCCTGGGCGCGCTGTACTTCCCCTTCGCGCTAGCCGAGCAGTTCTGGGATCCTCTGCGTGCCATTGAGCTCGGCAATACGACACATCCCCGGATTGTCGGCATAGCAAAGGGCAAACAGGCAGCTATAAAGCCGGCCGTCCTTCACGACTCGGTGCGCGGCTGTGATCCCACCGCTGGCGCAGGTGACAGGTACAGCTGCCTCCCCTACCACGCATGGGCCGGCGCCTTCTCGACCGTCAGCTGCATGGACGCGGGTGGCGGGCCTTCGACACTCACACGCGAAGTTTTCGAGGCCCACATCTCAAAATTGTCTTCGCAAAGCCGCTGGTTGAGCCCGACTTGGTCGCGTAACAAGCTCATGTGCCAAGGGATCACCGCGATACCAGCCTGGAGGCCCAACGTGACGTTCGAGAGGCAGGAATGGGACAACACGTCACACCCGTTGCTGCTCATTGGCAACTCACATGACGCAGCGACGCCGCTGGTGAACGCGGAGAGGGTGTCGAGGGAACTATTCCCTGGCAGTGTGGTCTTGAAGCAGGAGTCGGAGGGGCACTGCTCGCATGCGGTACCGTCGCTATGTACGGCGAGGGTGGTCAGGAATTATTTTCAGACTGGGAACCTTCCGGAGTCAGGGACTGTGTGTGAAGTGGAGAAGAAGGCGTTCTTGGGATGCGTACGGAAGGGTGGATGCCGTTTCGAGGGCGATGAGGCGAGGGTGTGGGAGGCGCTAGTGGAACTGGCGGATACATATGGGTTTTCGAAGAAAAAAGACGATGACGAGAAGACTAATATGGATAGATGGAACACTTACAGGCGCATCATCAGGGCATAGGCATGTATCCGCCTAATCGCATCGCCCGGGTGCCTAACACCACGATAATGAGACAAGTTAGAGAGCATACCAAATTCTGATATGTCAGTTAACGGCTGGTGCTATTTTTGGGAACATACCGAGAATAAGGCCAAATGCGTTGGTTGGGCTATGGGATGTCAGGAGGACGGTTCGATGCTCAAAGCGCGGATATGAGCAAACAAACTGCTAGAGAGCAGGCGTATATGTCTTGGGAGCTTCTTGGCCGACCAGATAGGAGTCTGGTGAAACCGTCGAGTAGTATTAAGAGAGGTCCGTGAGTTACAGGTAGACAGGAGTGGTTACCTCATCTGTCGACAACAATTTTACAGACGCCGTGCTCCCTGAGCTCGACACAAGTCCAAGATATCTAGATGCACAATCCTAATGAAAATTGAAGTCGGCGGTAAATCAAAGCGGGAGGTATGGTCTCGTGTCTGGTTAGTCCTGGAGACAACATAATTATACGATCTTCCATGAACGGCAGGGTCTTGTTTATCTCCTTAGAAACCTACCTAATCATGAGGTCATTAACACTGTCGTATTTCCCACCAAAAACCTCACGCCACTCCGTCGCCTGCTCTTGGCTGGCGCTAGGAATCATCGACCAGCAGTGCCAGGCCTCCCTTGCCTTGCTATCCTATCCCTGGTCACCAAAGATCGATATGCAGATCTCGGGACGGACCGTCAGATCTTAGCATCGTTTTACTTTAGGGAACAGGAAATTTGAGGGGCAACTTTCATTGGCTTTTTATTATTATGTTCGCTCACTACCATGTGAGATAGAACTCGTCTAGCAGGCCCCAAAATCATGGCAGTATGTCGTTATCAAGACCGCGGAAAGAAGGGAGGAGAATCAAAGCCAATCAGCAACCTCACGTCCCAACCTCACGTCGGAGCCGAGATCTTCTAGCGGCTTTCGTGCCGACCATCAAAGTCTCATCCGCCGGAGGCTTGACCGCCCCAGTGACCTGTTCAAAGCTCCACACCTTCGTCCACACGGTTCCGCCACCCAGTTCCGCCTGACTGTGACATCTCTATTTGTCGCGGCGAGGTTTGGTAGTAGCGGATGGCTGTCGCCTGCTGGAGCTCGACGTCGGTGATACTGCTCGAGGCGCTGCTGGTGCTCTGGTTGCTGCTTTCTGGCATTCTGCTCGTGGATGGTCTCCCGTCTCGAGATCGCTGGTAGAGGTCTGCGGCACTGCATCTGTGACATCGGCGCCAGAAGCTCAATTGCTCCCAGCGCTCCGGCTGGTGTCTCGCGTAGCAGCTCAAGCCGGCGGCGATGAGCGCCAGCATCACGAGTGCCGAGACCGCGCCGCCGATGGTGGCTCCTTTCGATGATGTTGTTGAGTTCGTAGAGGCGCTGGTGTTCACATTTCCCACGGGTGGAGGGGGGGCTGCGGCGCTGGTAAAAGGGTCGACGGTGGTAGTCACATCGCTGACGAGTGGCTGTGTACGCAGAGTCGTCAGCGGCACGTCGTCGCTCGTGGGAGAGGTGATTGGGATCGCAGATACCTGGGCTGGAGGGCCGACCGCCGAAGGTTCTACCCAGGACAAAGTGGTGACTAGCAACGATAAGTTATTAGCGCTACTAGTTTCCAAAATTGCGGTACCTTCCAGTAAGGGAAGTCCAAGGAAATACGTGACAAGAGAGGATAATGGAGTGGCCTTGCTGAATGTTGACGAGCCAGCGTCTGGTGTGCTTTCAGCAGCTGAGGTTTCTCGATCTAAAGTTGCAGACGGTCCAGAAGACAATATGCTGGCCCACGTCGGCAACCATGCTTCCAGTAAGCCCTCCTTGGACAGCAGACTGTCGAGCACATTGGTGGTGTGTCGATCTTCTGGGGTACCTTATTTTTACTCGTCGAGAACGCAGCGTCAGAGGATGGGTCTTTCGAAATGTGCTTACCTGCCAATGAAGACAGAGGCCCCGGTTCTGCGCTTAAGCTACCGCCATCTTGAGTACTGTATGGCCCTGGAGCAACGACTGTCATCGAGAATGTGGTGCTTGGTGGCGTAGTGACGGCAATGGGAGTAGCACTGGTACATTGTACGAGGTAGCTCTCTGCCAGATCCTGGTCCGCGAAGATACCTGAAGTGCAGATCTCTTCCCCACCACTACATGAAGTCTCAGTATCATCGTCGGAGGCGCACAATGATCAGCACTCACCAGGTGAATGATACAGTTTCCAATGCGCTGTATTGTCCAATACCGGAACAACCTGTGCTGCATCTCGCGTCGTCAAAACATACACCAACGCTGAAGCAGTCGGTGAAGCTCTGAGGACAGCATTCGTCAAGCTGCGGACTCGACGCCGTGAAGCAGTTGATAACCGCCGTCACAGTTGGAACAATGTGCTCCAAGGGCGGTCTTGTTATATCGTTGCAAGCACAACTGCAGACCCAGAGAACGAGCGAAAGAAGTGCGGGAAGCATGATGGTAGCTTCTGAAGACTTCCTCATTTCCGAGGAGCTCGAATGGACACGAAGCCGATGAGAGATGAGAACGACACGAAAAGCGTAGTGCGGCGGGAAGCGGCTCTTGCCTTGAGGTTGTCACATAAAGTGAGTGACTTCTTTTGTAGGCGAAAGTGAAGCTGAAGGTGAAATACCTGAGTTGGCGGATTCAGACACGTAAGCCCAAGGCATCTCACAGTCAGCTAAGATGCTTTTAGAAGGCGAGAGGGAAGAGACGAGATACAATTCGAAAGAACCGTGACTCAACTCTTGTTCGTCCCGGCGCAGTGAATAACCAGCCTGCTTAAAGGCCGGGAGCGCAGAGAGGTGGAAAAGTCGTTTATGACGAAGAAAGTTGACGGCACCTAAGAAGATCTTTCGAATTTCAAAAAGAGTGCAAGGGAGTAGTGACAAGGTGAATTCAGTGCAGACAATGCGAGTTCTCAACGTTCCAACCTTCCAAGGTTGTCCATCAACCTTTAAGATATGTAATGGAGCCTACAACCAACGAGCCGTGGGAAATGGGACATCAGCCAATTCCATGCGATCTCATGTTTCGACACATTCCAATCTATGGTTAGGTACTGATGGATCTCTCGTGATACATGTCTTGAAAATCCTTCTCTTGAATAAGATTTTAGAAAGTTGATGTCGACGATAGCAAAGGGCGGCTAATTTGAACTGAGTGTGTGAGAAGCTCATTCACCGTCTATCTAGCAGCCTACCTATCAATACGGATCAGAGCCAAAAGGAGAGAAAGAGGGAGAGAAGGGGCCGCCAAGAAAATTCACGTCAACATCGACGCGGCCTAGTTTCTTCAACCTTTATATGTCTACTTTTCAAGTCACAAATTCTGGGATGCTGAGGTCACGAAAGACCTGGTGGTCGAGGATCTAGGTGCTGAAGAAATATATTAAACAACCGTCAAACAGATTGAAGACCAAGGAAGGAGTTACTTGGCTTGTCCTTTGCCCAGGACGAAAAATCACCAACTTCGACTCGATTGTGATGCTGGCTCCTAAGGTGCAAGTCCCACTGATTTAACGACAAACCGCCTCTTGCGGTCTCTGCACTTGCAGCGTCGTCTTCCACAGAAACACAGAAGAGTCAGAGGAGAAACCAACCACAAGCCGCACTGCATTTCCACTGCAGGTGTCGCCATCATCTGTGATAGCCGTCTTGGGCTCGCTTGACTGACTAGAAGTACCCAATGCGAGGACGCCTCTAGGAGCGTGTATGACGTGCGAGCGGTCGGAACGACACCCACGAGGTTCATTTTCGGAAACGCGGCAGTCTGCCAACCCGCAGCCAACGGCACCTGGGGGTGGGTCTCCTTCAAACAGAGACGTCGTCATCCCCAATCTCCCCAGCGGCCCTGTTGATATGGGTCAATCAACGCTGAGCTCGCCTTATTATCATATGCGCTGCGGTGGTCTGGAAAGAGCAGATCAACTCGCAAGTGTCCATTGCGTATACGATGGTGCGCCAACGGATCGCGATCGGTGGCCAGATCGCGGTGCCCGCGCTTATCATCTTGATGATACTGTGGTACCGCGACTTCTTGTCGGAGAAAATTGCGCCCGCGCGCATGCTCTTGCATGCGCCAAGTAAGTCGTGTTGGTGGCAGGTAACGAGGATGCCGGACATCCGACTAACGCGTAGGCTCAGGCCAGCTCATTTCAAGTGCCATCGAAGGCGAATCAGCCCCCGGCGCGGCAGTTGGCGGGAACTTGGAAGAAGGAAATTCGACTGTGTTGAACGAGGAGTCCTTGGCACGCTACGTCCAGGCGGTCTTCGACCCAGAGGACCACACCTTTCAGCGGCTCGAGTGCCCCGAGCCGGCAGGCTTAGCCCGCTATGAATCCCTGAGACCGCTTGCAGACAAGCCGGGCGATCACATCAGCTTCTTTTCGCTCTCGACCTCACCCAATGTGTCGACCTGCTACCGCGACTTCTGGGCAGCATTGTCGAGACAATCAGCTTTCTCGGCCCAGAGAACTGCGCGCTATCAGTTGTCGAAGGCAACTCCGACGATGGCACTCCAGAAGTACTCGCCAGCATCCGGGCGGAGGTTGAGGCCCTTGGTGTCCAGTACTTCTTCATCACCAGCAGCGTGAACCCCAAGGCCGATGCGAAGTCAGGCAACTTGGGTGGCCGGATCTACGGTCTTGCCAAGCTGAGAAACTTGGCCCTGCAGCCAATGCTAGATGATACGCGTCGATACGGTGTGAACACTACCGTCATCTTTCTCAACGATGTCGCCATTTGTATGGAGGACATCCTGGAGCTTGTGTACCAGAAAACACTTTTGAGAGCTGATATGACATGTGCGATGGACTGGACCTACGTTGGGGCCAACCTGACCTTTTATGACGTTTGGGTCGCAAGAACGATTTCCGGGGAGTCGTTCTTCAATATCCCTGAAGATAGGAGCTGGAATTTTGTGAGTGGGCTCGAGCATGCTGAAAGGATTGTTGCTGATTATCAGGCAGGCCTGGAACTTGTTCTGGAAGGACATGGACGCAAGGGATAGGTATCAAGCTCACTTGCCTTTTCAAGCCTTCAGCTGCTGGAACGGCGCTGTTGCCTTCACAGCCAAACCCATCCTCGACAGAGAGGTAGCCTTTCGGAGCAACAAACCGGGAGAGTGCATTCAAGGCGAACCACAGCTCTTCTGCAAGGACTTATGGCATGCCGGCTACGGCAAGATTGCGGTTGTGCCCAGTGTCAACCTCGAGTACTCGGACGAACGAGGCAGAGACATCAAGGCTCTCAAAGGATATACTTCCAAGTGGGTCGGGCTGGAACAGGACGAGAGATCCAGATTTGATTGGAAACCCGATCCACCAGGGCTGGTTAAGTGCATGGAAGTCATGGAAAAGTCCGATTGGCGACCCTGGAACGAATCCATAGCGTGATGATGGGCCTCAACTTTTCTCGAAACACATCAAGCACGGAGACGACATGCGCAAGCGTGGCGACCAGGCCGACGCTTGTCGCTGCGTCCACTTTCACAGCGAGGCATAGGGTGTAGAGATCCACGAAGGGCCTGTGGTGTATGCAACGTGCCGAAAGAGGCTCCTCACAAGGCCGCGAGATGACAAGGCCGAGGATACGTGCAAGCCATCAGATGCGACACCCGACGGGAATGGGAACTGATATAACCTCAGTGGCTCCACACGCTCTGTCGATCGCGGCGAATTCTTGTCCTCGAAAAGCAGCCAGTGTCACGTTCAACAGGGCATCTCCTTGCAAATTGGGCTACCCTTCGGTCTGCTGCAAGGCGTCTTCGTTGGGCAGAACTGTAAGGCAGCAATCGCCGATACCTGATCATTCAGGGTCTACTTGGTTCAACAAACTCAAATCAGCTGCTTTCGAAACTCGCTGCCCAAAGAACCGGATCAGTCTCGATTGGGACACTAGCCGAGCAGCTATTTCATCTTCCGGCTATACATAGACCATCGACTCGCAAGGAAAATGCACAAATTCACCACGCACCTTGTCCGATCGGGGCCAGCTTACAGCCGACGACTTCCAGCAATTAGACCTCAATTCTAGTTTTCAACACAACAGTCTAGGTTTGGATATGAACGAGCTGCAAGTGACACCTCGCAAAGGCACTCTTGTTGATCCTATAAATGTCATCTAGCAGCATTGAAACCACGAAGGATTTCTATCCGAGTCTCATGTTTCTTATGTCTCACGAGCGTGCTATTGAAACTACGTCAGCCGGCGGCTTCATCGTGCCACCTTTCTCCCGAAAGGCTCCTCCGAGAAAGGCTCCCACACTACTAGCCAGGGACGTGCCCCGATACCCTCATATTGGCATCCCTTACCGTTTCAAACGTCGATCTTTGCACGCGTACTGTGCTTGAGATTCCCGACGTATATTAAAATAGCCTCCGGAACACCCTCCCTTGCTCTTCCCGCCATAATCTCGTCGCTTTTCACTACGCAGCCGGTCAGCCACCAAACATTTAACGCCTTCGCCGGTCTATTTCCAGGTCTCAGATTCTGTTTCGTTCGTGAACATGTCAGGCGAGATGGCTTCGTATGAGGTGATCAAGTACGAGCCCTCAAAGAGCCAGGTACCTTCAAAGGTCCACCGCTATCCACTATACCGGAGGACCACCCCCAAGCCGACTCCATCTGCCCCGCCAGCCGAGGAACCACCCAAGGAAAAGACACCAGCCCCGCCACCTGCACTGGAATGGTCACAATGGCAGCCAGTTCAAGGATCTCAGTGGGACGGATGGTGGCGAGCCAGGGCTCAAGAAGACGGTCAGTATTGCTATTGTACCTCTCTGTTTCTAACGAATACGCCATCAGCTAACGTTGAAGATACAGGTGGATGGTTCTATCAATTCACGAAGGACGGCTCGATAATCTGGCAGCAGAAGAATGCCAAATCTGAGGCGTCAGAGCCGGCAACAGCGTCGGCCAATACTGCTGGTGAGGATCTGATGTTTAGAGAAAACGCTGCTGCTGCTGCTCCCATTGCAACCGCCTCTACAGCTGGCGATGGCATGAGTTGCGCATCAAATCCCGCCATTGCGTCCACTGCCTTAGCTACGCTACCCTACGATCTTTCCGCCCTGACACTGAAAGCAAACAGTGAAGCCCACGGCCAATCCTCCGTCACCGTCTGCGCCCAAGAACCCTTGTCCGCCAGCGACGCCCGGAAAACCCAAGCTGGCGGCGCCCACCGCCAGAAAGGAAGCCACCGTCACCGTGTCAGAAGTCCCATCCTACACGGTGATCAAACTTCAGCCTCCGCCGTCATCACCAAAGATGAAGGCAACCATCACGCTGTCAGGAGAGGAGGGAAAGCACATCACGCTACCCATTCCAGATCCCAAAAAGCCGATCGTCATCCGAAGGACCTTGGAGAAGTAGTCAACGCAGAGAAGGGGAAGAAGTTTGATTCGAGATCTATCGTAGAGAGTTGGCAGTGCGAATAATGTCGAAAGGGCGGCGCATTGTGGATTGATATTGATCACGGACGTTTTTGCGAGAAGACTCAAGTCCGGGGGGGGGGGGCTCACGGGATCTTGACAAAGATGTGAGTGTGCTCAATGAATTCTGCCCGGCTCTAACGAGTCCAGCCTTGATTTGATAATGTCTCCTAGACCTTGAAGTCTGCTAGCTAAATAGCTATTTTGGGCTACGACCATCTCTCTCGCGGGACTTCTGTGGCTGGCATGAGGCTAGAACGTGCCATGGACCGTTTGCCGTCTTCCCACCTGGTATTGTGCAACCATTCCACAATCACTTAACAAAGCCGCGGCGGATTTCTGCAGCACATCTCTTTTGACAATCACGTTCGCCTCGTCAAAGCTCTGTTTCGTTTGCTGCAAATCTCCGTTGCCATAGGACTTCCCGTCAAACGTTGAAAATGAACGAACCAGTCCCGTAGGAGGGTTCGGAAAATATCAAGCCTACTCATGCAGGTCTCCGGCGCAGAAACTAGGCCTTTATATCCTCACACGAGATTATTCTCCAATATATGATATTTCATGGCCGCTCCTTCAAGATGGTATCTTCTTTCCCGGGGCCTGCGCTGGCTCTTTGCTTTGTGCAGCTGATGAGGACGATTCTGCACACCTTAGCTGGACGTCGTTGTCGAAATTGAGCTTATTGATTGGGTCTCTTTGGCCTTGAATACATGGTGTCGAGTCGCTCGTTTGCTTATGAGAGTAATCTTCTCTATTTGCTTGCTTCCAGTATCGCCATCGGCGCACCCTGAAAGCTACCATCAATCATGGCCACGCCTCATCGGAGCACAACATGAATATCCTCGACTTGGCTCCCTGCATCCCCATATTTGACACCCCAACAGCTAGCGACGAGGTGCACAGCTGCAGAGTCCACGCACATCATCATAGGAGTTGTGCTCGGTGGAACAGCCCTCGTCCTGATCTCTCTCTTCTTGATTCTCTTCCCAATCTGGCGCCGGCACCGTCTACGATCTACGGCGCTCTTCGAAGGAGACCAAACTCAGCTCTCAACATGCGCCCCTTCGCCTATGCCGCCAAGCGGCCTTACGCTCCGATGCGTCACGCCCTCACCGCGTCGCCTTACAATCGATGCCTCGGCGCTCCCATCGGCCGTCGCCGAGCGGGATGACAACCAGCACGTGTGGCGGCCTGGGCTGTCTATCTCGAGCACATTTGCCGCCGAGATGTCGAGCCTTCTTGAGAGTATTTCAGTCAAGTCGAGCTACAGCTCGCTGCGCTCGGGAGGGCTGGGCGTGCTGCCGCGAGCGCAGAGCTGGATGCCGATGGCGGTGGATGGAAAGGGGCAGGGGGGTTGTGCTACCACTGCTGGAGCGGAGAAGGGGGTCTGCCGTATCTGATGCTGGCGATGCGGCCGTATCACCGGGCGCCAAACAGGCGTCTTTGGAGGAGAACAAGTCCACAGGTATGAGAGAGCGCGATCTGAATACTACTCAAAGCGGTCTATGCAGAGAGGGATTATTGGGAACGATTGATCGTGTTCTTAGTTGAGGGCATATCATTTGGCGTTGAGCACATCGAACATTGTATTTGTAGGTATGGATTCCTCGGGAGAGCCGAGTCTCGTAGAGGACACAAGGTAATGCAAAGCATCAATACTTCGATTACATTTAGACATTAGATGATAGTATCAAGTCAGAGATTCACCCAACGCCCGTCGCTCATGCTTAATAAATCCCTCACTCATAACCCCTCCGGCTTCTCTCCCCCCGGTCTATCGTGCTGTCCCGAAAGTTGGTACGGTGGGTGATGCCGGCGTGGCTGCTCGAGGCACGCCTTCAGGCTCATCTTCCTCACTCATATCGGAAACCTCATCGACCTCGTGGCGCTCCTCACGCGGCACATAGGAAGGTACAGATCCGGCGGACACGGGTCTCGCTGGATTTTCAGGCTCCGCTGGCCCTATGCCCACACTGCTCGACGCTGAGTCGTGGCCTCTCGGGGAGTAAGCTGGCAAGAATTCGGCCATCTCCACGTCTCCTGCTGGCGCTGGCGGCTCGTCCAGCGTGTCGAGCACAATCGATGTGTCGATCAGACCGTCCATCTCCCACAACTCATTCAGCCTATTCTCACGGACGACACCGACACCAAGAATCCCCGGGAAATGTTCAGCCCAGTGAAAGGCAGCATGCCTCGACAGCTGGGCGCCAATCCTGACCATCGCGAGTGCGTCCAGGGTCTTCGTCCATACCTTGGTGCTGTAGATGTACGCGACTAGTAGCACCACGGCGATTACCTGCATAGCGATGAGGATCGTGATCGTGACCACCGCTCCAGTGGTGACGACTGGTATCACTGGGGGTGTCTCGACGCCATCATACTTGTATACTGTCGTATAGAGGGATTCACTGACCCCAGACGCCGTGGAAGCCAAAGAGAGTAGATTGTCGTTCGCGAAAAATGCTCCTGTGTTGAGTGCAGCTCGGGCCGCCCAGGGGTAGTTGAAGATGGAGAAGAAATCCCACACAACTTCCTCCATGAGCTCCAAAGTTCTGTTGTACGATCCGTTGATGTCCACGTATTCCCCAGAACAAAGAAACCCGTCCGATAAGTCGGCGAAGTACTCTGCATTGTTCAGAGGAATAACCGGGCAGAGATAGTTGAGCATCGTTTGGTAATCAGGAGCCTCAGAAATGATCGTGCCGATCAGGTCGAACCAACTGCCGTTCCCAAACAACGCCTGGGCTGTCGACATAAGCGGCCCTGGCGCTGCCGATCGCCCTAGCTCAGGAGTTGAGGTACCACTAGGAATCTTAAATGATGGAGGCGTGCCCTCTAGGAAGCGGCTTGGTACGCCTTTGGTCGAGATATTGCCCAGCTGAAAATAGCCCACGGTCGTATTCATTTGGCAGTGCACGAAGAGAGCGGTTCCAATACCCAGACACTCGCTCTCGTCCGAACACTCCCAGTTAAAATCGACAGACCCGTCAAGATACTCGAAGCCAATATACATATCCTCTGTGAATGTATAAGGCTTCCCACTTGCCGAAATGGTAGACTGCCAAGTTTCGTTGGAATTGGGAATGGGAAGACAGATGTCGGCCTTCAGCCCTCCCGCAACGTACATGCTTGTGTTCCATCCAGATGTTACGCTGCTTGAAGCTGTGGAACAATTACCAGCGACGTCGTCCGCGGATGCTGTCAGGCACATTGCACCGCTCTTCAGAGCCAGTGCATACCCATTCGGCGCAAATCCTGTATTAGAGCCGGCTTGCACTGTGGTTGTGAACATCAATGCTGACCCATCTAACCAATGTTAATATGCGCAGTTTGAGCACCCATGAATGCCACGGCATTAGAATCCGCTGCAACAGAGATCACACGAGGCACGGCGCTATGACAGGCTCACTAACAGCTTAGGCGCACACGAAATGGTATTTGCCCACGGGGACGTACAAGCGGAAATTTGACTCACTTATCGGGTGTACAGAGCGTTGTGGCTCCCAGTAATTGCTCAAAGTACTCTGGCCCAGATCGTACGGGTTGTAGTCGAAGCCACACGTAGTATCATGAGACGATGGGTCGTTACAATTGGGCCATAAGGTCTTCTCGACACCTCCAGTTGTCACTTGTAGTCTCGTTCGTGTATTCGAGATAACCGTGGCCGCATTCGCGCTCGACAGCACGCCCGGGCTTGGAACCGTACCTATCCGGTTGAAATACCATGAATTATATGGGTCGAGATTCAAATCAATATTGACGCTGTGGTAGCTGAGTATTGTGGATCGCACGATCGGTAATGCGACAGTTACAGCCAACAGTATCCAGCCAAACAATAGGAGCTCTGAGGATCTCGACATGCGCAACACCGTGAAGACGTTCCACCAGCCACGGTCCGCCAGCGCGAAGAGTTGACGCACCGTAAGCCCCTGGTGGGAATTCCGGCGCTGTGAAAAGACGACCGCAGCTCGCGCCAGCAAAGCGCTCAGCAGTGGCAGCGAGGCCACCCCAGTTATCGCATTGAGCGCGTGGATCAATTTGAGGGTCGAGTAGTCGACCCAAAGGTAGGTGTTGTTTTCTTCGTCATATTTGCTACGCTCCTGGACTAAGAATCGGGGCTCGTGAGCAATCACGCAGGTCAGGACCCATGGAATGATGAGAATAGTGAGATAGACGGCCGCGAGGAGCAAAGGGATGATCGATTGCCGGAAGAGAACCTGCTGTGCTGGGTTCTGAATGGCGCCGACCATCGTCGCCGAATGGTCACAGTGTCGAGGTCTGCAGCCGGTGGGAAAGGGACGTGCAACTCCGCAATGGCTACGACGGCAAGGGGTGCAGCCTCATTCTTAACGACTGCATCCTCCTGTGTAACATTCCCACGTTTCTGCCTCAAACGGGCTGTGTGCCCCGAGCCTCATTGACTTCGAAGTGTGACCCACAATAATCCTAGTTACAGTTCGAAGTCGGGCCCAGGTGGTAAGACGATACCCTTGAAATAGGTTTAGTTTGACCGCATATCCTGCATCAATGAGCCTATCCGCAATAGAGTTGTGGATTTGGTCTAGCCGTAGATGGGCATGTCAAGGTACTATGGTGCGAGACTTCCTTGACGCCGGTGAGGTTGCTTTTCAGCTGCTTAGCATCTGTGGGGCGATGCTGACCGAGCACCTCCCTTGCGCGGAGCGTACCTAATCCAGCGTCCCCAACCACTTTTGCCAGACAACTGACAGGGGACTATGGCATCAAGAAATGCTCTCGGTGCGCGAAACAGAGAAAGGAGAAAAGGAAGAAAAGACGAGGGAAATGAGAGAGGATAGTGGCAAGGAAAAAGACAAGGGAGAAGGAGAAAAAGAGGAAGACAAAAGATGAAGGCCTTGGGCCTCAGAGAGTAGAGCATCGGCAAAATGCGACAGCACCTGCGGCGGCGGGCTGACCCGCAGTATCGTAACTGGGGAGGCCTTAAAACTTCACGCGGTATAAGGTTCTCGGTCACTGAATTTCGAAAGGGCCTACCATATGGCTTGAGGGCTTCCCTTGAAGTATAATGTTCCACCATTCTGCTGACTCCTCAGCTCGTGATAATTCCGCGAGGCAGCTGTTATAACGGAAGGTTTCATTGTATAGTGTCGTGCATGATCTCGTATAATGACCGAGCCTTGCTGACAGTCTCCGAAGTAAACAGGAGAAGGGTGTCAGAAAGAAAGATCAGGGAGGTCAGACGGATCCTTTGCACCAATTAGGTATTTAATGCAGGGCAGCAGAGAGCAGATTCTACACTAATTGGCTCTTCGAGGTCCTTTCGCCGCCCCATTTGTTGCATTACTGCTGTGCTTATTCAGCCACACGCCAGTCTTTCAATGATTTAGTGTGTGTTAGTCTACAACCAGAGGAGTATTTACATGTGTACGGTATGATGCCTGCGGGCCCAAAAGAATTGCCGAAGCATCACGTCACACGACACTCAGGACTAAGCAGTGATACGGAGGCCCTGCGACTGTTGCAAGGGGGAACATTTACCTTCCTATGACACTGATGCCACAAACCATCACTAAAGCTATGCTCTTACAAAGCAGTCGGCCTAACCAACAAATTGAGCGCTCAACATTTCGGTATCGAAGTAGTGCTTGATTGCGTTTGCCAAGCTGAACTGATTTACCTTGGGCTTCCTCTTTAGACTAGCGACTTGATACTAGAAAGAAGGGAGGCATCAAGGAAGCGAGCTCGCCAGAAGTGAAATGCCTCCTAGAGCTTAGTCCAGAATATGTTATGGAGACCCGAGACCTGGTGATGACGCAGTGCTCTGGTAGCGACAGAGGGGAAGGGACCCTATGCAGGGATCGCGGGATCGAACGGTGTAAGACGATTGGCCAGGTCAACGGCACTTGGAAGATGTCCCACATCAATGTCGCCATCAACAGGCAATGACATTGTTGATGAAACTGCCGTGACGGACGCTGAAAACAATATAGAAGTGAGGCCGAGGAAATCAGGATAGGCGCCCTTTGGATCCTACTAGATCCTTCAAGAGCTCTCTTGGGGTCCCCTTCTGACTCTGGTCCGAGCGGATCCCTTCCCTGCTCCATCGATCAAAGACATGGGTCAGACCACCCCTCCACATGCTCGAGCTGACCTGGAAGGAAAAAAAAAGAGGTGATCATGTGGGCCAGCCTTACCGTCCAACCAAGGTGAAACGATGGAGAAGGGCCAGAACGAATGATCTCCGAGGCCTCGGGACTGCCCACCTCTCTCCACCGTCGAACGGCCGCCGAGCGGTCGCAGCCGAGATAGCCGTCCCCTACCTTGCAATCATCAAGTATACCAGTGCGACCTTGATCCACTTTGTGTATTCACCGCATTGTGCTGAAACTTTGAGGCGCCGCAAGCCTGGCGAGCTAGCTGCGTCGTCAGCCCATCGGCACATCCGCGGGTCGCCGTTCGTCGCGCAGATGTTCGATGCTGAATAATGTTGGAGGGCCTTCATGACTTTCCAAATGAGATGTCGGTGGAGAACAAGGCATGCCAATAACACCGAGATTAAGGGCCGAGAACTTGTTGCCTGTTGTCTTGCTGTAAATGATACTAGGTAACCAGCTACATAAGAAGGAAAGGTAGCGTCCGTTTGGACATGATTTCGCTTCGCTGTTGTATCAATATCACTAGTCAAGAACGACCAAGCCACACTCCCAATCCGATAAAGAAGTTCTCTGCAAAGCATAGCTATACCCAAACAGTTAGTCCGACTCTCGATCAGCCCTATGGCTCTGCAAGTGATGTATCTTGCACTGACAGCCACGTAGGTCAAGATGCAGTTCTCTACCACAATTCTGGCTATTGCCTCTGCCACCATCGTGTCGGCCAATAACTACACATTCTCCTGCGGCTCGTCGTGCACCGGCGGCACGGTTATCAATACCGGCAGTGACTATTCCGGTGCAGCCTGCACGGATCTCGAAACCGCCTACCCTTACTGCTATCTTGAGGCAGACGAGCCATTCTACAAGGCCGTGGTGTCTCTGGGCTTGGGTTGTGTGGAGACCGGAGAGCAGGTGATCTGGCCCGGTGACTGCTTTGAGGGACCGTGGGAGTCCTTTCAGATTTCTGTCAACCTTTAGGGCCGGGATGAACAAAGGTTTTTTTTCTTTCTTTCTTCTTTAGCGGGGCATACTGGGAACCTTGGCTTCGGACCTTCGTTTTCTCCCTTTCTTCTTCCGGGTTTGCTTGGGGCGGTGAGTATTGGAATTCCTGGAGTTAGGCACTCGGGGGGGGGGGTTTTTTTTGGACATAGAATGAGAAATGACAGGGTTCTCCGCCATCGGCCAAGTCCGGCTTCGGAACCCGATATACTCTTTCCCAATACCTATGCTTGTTTAAAATTTGCTGTCATGATGTGCAATCTCATGCTCATATTTCCATAGACATGAAGTGATGCTGACAAGGAATGAATGACTGCATGTCTGGTGACTTGGACTGAGTAAGCACTTACCATAGCAAGTCAACAGACGGTCCTGTCGTGCCCATTGCCAAGCCCGCTATCATCTCAGTCCCATGGTTCAGACCGTTCGTCAATGCATGTGCACAGACGAGATCGGCAACCCAAAAGCAAGCTTCACTTATTTCTTGGAAACGGGTCCTGCAGTTCGCGCCGCGCACTTGGACCCTTTCGGCCTCCGCGAGACGCGGCCATTCACGGTGCAGTGTTCGAGCAGCGCCGCGGTTGCCTCCGATGCTGAGCCGCTGACGATGGATGGCCCTTGACTGTGGGTGGGCCTGGCCTTGTCTCCCACATCCCGAGGCTCTAGTGGAGAGCCTCAACTTCGCCATGCCAAGACATAACAAACAGGCTCATCATAGAATTCAGTGGCTTGATTATGCCGTGCAGCAAGAAGCATAAACACCAATCAGTAGAACGGCTATCTGCAGAGTTTGTGTGGATTTCCCGAGGTTAATATATGCCACCCACTCGCGCAGACCCACTTCAAGGAACCACTTCCTTTTGAAGACATCCTAGGTTGACTTCCTATGGAGAATCTTCTGTAGAATGATCAATAGCAAGGCATCCGACAACCTCCTTCTCGCGCTGGGCTGCATGTAGCATCGAAACTTTTTGATGTTAATGCGGATGAGAGAAACTCGCTCACTACAGCTCGAATGGTGATCGCTCGCGCCTCTGGAGCTAGCCGCTGGTACTGGATTGACCTAGCTTCGACACATCTCTGAAAAGCTTCCGTGCGACATCGGACTGAGACAGTCTCCAGGAGGTGGACTCGATCGGCCATTTCGCATACCCAGCCCTAGATAAACGTTCTAGCCCGGCGAGTACCGGGCCTGATCAAATTAATGCATGGCTATACTTCAGAAATTGGCAGGCTATTGAGAGCTCAACTCTCTCATGGACGTGGGTCCGCCTTAAAACGTACTGAGGAAATATGAGGGTACTCTTGTCACTCATGCTTGACGAGTGCACAGTTTCCAAGAGGTGCGGGCCTAGTCTGAGGATGGACTCTAGTCACTCGGAACCCCTTGAGAGAGTTTCACTCACAAATCTCTGTCTGGTCACGCCAGTATTGTGCGTGATCATGGAACAATTGGGACGGATCACCTGCTGGGCGACTTGTAGGGAGATCCATAAGACGATTGGTGTTTTCACGTCTCGCCTACAGACCCCACCAAGAGGGAGACGTGAATTCAAAGAGACCAAAAACTTCCGGACAAGCATCGTCCGATAAGATGATTCTGGAACATCATCGATCCCCACCCTCGCCAAATCGCAGAATCGAGGCTTCATCAGCCGCTAGCAGCAAAAAATAGACAACAAGACTATCATTTGCAGAATTTAGCAGCTGGCTCTAGCCGGGCAGGCGAGAAAGGAAACAAGGGACCGGGAGGAGAAAAGGAGAGCAGAGAAGAAGACAGAGCGGGGGAGCAGGACAAGGGGCAAAAGAGACAGTCCAGGACATGGCGGTGGATTTCGAGTAATATTATCCAAGCGCCAGTCACGCGACATCAGAGGCAACAAGCACACGAGATCCGTACCGGATGTTTGCAAACTCCAAGACTTAAAATGTAGATATGATGCTCAAAGGCGAGAGGTGTTGGCGTGTAGTGAAACCGGTCCGCCGCTTTCATTGACGTCGGAACGGAGAAAATTGCCGCGCCGTTTGGCTTAGTCATCATGAAGTCCGGCGCGCTCGACCTCTGAGGTCGCGACTTCAGAAAGCTCCCCATCGACCAACGCCAACCTATCACGATCGCCACTCTCAAGACACCGTCCGCAACCATGACCTCGACGATCGGCATCCCCATCAAGCTCCTCAATGAGGCCCAGGGCCACATAGTGACCCTAGAGCTCGACAGCGGCACGACCTACCGCGGGAAGCTAATCGAAGGTGCGTGCGACGTCTTCTCAAGCAGTCCCAATCTGGCCTCCAAAGTTCCGTGCCTAGTTGTGTCGCCATCTGTCTTCCTTGCTGACTTCATATCACTATATTCTAGCTGAGGACAACATGAACGTCCAACTCAAGGACATCACAGTGACCGCGCGCGACGGGCGCGTGAGCCATCTGGAGCAGGTATACATCAGAGGTAGCCATGTGCGCTTCTTCATCGTGCCTGACATGTTGAGGTAAGGATCTACAGGCCTAGCCTTACCCGTTATTTCCTCCCTCCACCCCCTTCGAGACGTCATTTGCTGACGACAAGTGTGACGGACAGGAACGCACCGATGTTCAAGTCTCGAAACGTTCGCGGGCGCGGTGTCGGTCTGGCAAGAGGTCGTGCGACGGTCAGCAGGGCGCGGGCGGGCGGCCGCGGAGGTGGTAGATAGAATCAGACTGCTTTGGTGACCGCGCCTCAGTCTGAGATTGGGCTTCCGCCTGGAGTCAGCGGTTGAGCATGGTGGAAGGCGAGACGAGTGTGGTGCCGCGAGGCACCGGTTCAGCGACTGAACCGCACGGGACGAGATACTTTGGAAAAGGAAGTCCCCTGAAGATTGCGAGGTTGTATAAGCCTCTAGCACACACAAACACACAGGGAGGGAGAGCACACTTGTCATGATGAGGGACCTTTGCATGGCGTTGAGGGGGTCAAAATACGGATGATCCGGGGTTCTTGCTGATGGCTCGTCAATGAAGATACCTGGACTTGGACTAGCGACAGGCGACAACTACGTCCGTACGTACAGTCAAACTCAAAATACCAATCAGTGCTGACACGAGTCGATTCACAAGTTGAGCATTCATTCGACACTACGTCCGACTCGTGGTATCTACGCAAGGCTCTGTCGTACATGATGTTTACAATTCTCACCAGACTGTTGGTCATATGGATCATTTAAGTCGCTCTAATGCCTCCTCCGCCTTCCGAACAAGCTCCCTGGCCGTTTTCAAGTCCCCAAACAGTGTCTCATCATCCCTTTCGCTACTCTTTCTCGTGGCCGTATCCAGCGCCTCGCCCACACTAATCTCCACGGCTCTAACGGCCTTGCGCCCTTCCTCCCGGACCTCGCTCTGCCAGTACTCTCTTGCCGTCTCCCATTTCTTTTGTAGACGACGAAGACTCCAGACGATACCGAACGCCACTACCGCACCTGACTCGGAGATGCCAAAAGAGGACAAGTACATGAGTGCGCCGAGGGCGGTGGTCAGTCCCGAGAAGCTGGCAGACTGGAAGACAAGTTTCTGAGCGAGTGCCTGAAGCGCGGGAATGGTCTCCGACTGAAGGTAGTTGCGCGTGAACGTGATGTGAGTAGGCCACTTGCTCCCTGTTGGAAAGATAGGTGTCGTGGCCTGCGCTGTTGTAGAGTCATCTGGGGGTGATCTTGATTTGGATGCCGACAAGAGTGAAGGCAATGAATACACGGCCTTGCCATTGTCTGGCCCGAACAGTCCTGATCCGTCGACTTGGCCTGCGAGGTAGATTACGTTGCGCTCTGCCCGGGGTAGGAACCGCTGTGACAGCATCTCGGAAGAGAGCATGCCGACATCGTCAACGCGCCAAAATAGCTTCCACCAGTTCAGCTTGCTCCATCGTCGACTGCTGAATGCTCTGTCCATTTCTCTCTGCAATTCAGCATGAGCCTTCTCAGACCAGTCTGCAAGTCCTTTATTCAAGGTCATAACCGCTCTAGGCGAGGCCGTGGACGAAGACGCTACAAGCGAGCGGCGAACTTCTTCTTGTCTGATGGCGGCAAGTGTATTTCTCAAGACTGATGCGATCAAGCCTCGGACTGCGCCTTTGGTTGTGCTGTTGTCTGTTGTCATAGCACCTGCCTTGAGCCACGACACAATGGCTGGCATGTTGCTCCTGAACCACAGCTTCTCGTATTCAAAGGCCTTGTCGACACTCTGACGGATGGCGTAGACGCCTTGTCCCGCAGTCTTTACATCAACTGCGACGAATGGCAATCCCGCCTCGTCCTCAACCTCATAGCCCGGAAGGTTCACCGTGCCCGCTATCGTCTCCTCATAAGATAGGAGGGGGAAATTGATCAACGAGGCGGATCCCACAAGTCCGTCAGTGACTAACAGCGCCTTGTGTACCGGTGTCGTGACGGGCGTATATCTTCCAGTACTCGATGTCGGTATCTCCACTGTCGGCACCAGCGCTGCCTCTTCAAATTCCTGTACTGCGCCCTCTGATGCGTCGGCGAGTGGGTTGCTCTGCATGAGCATGAACTCGAGCCTGTTGCCATTCAGCCCCGGCGAAGACACGTTCAACTCCTTCAACAAGCCACCCTTCGCGTATGTGAGGCTCCCTTCTTCGCTGTCGCTTCCTTCGAGGTGCTGAGTGGTCCCAACTCGCACGATCAGAGGTTTGTTGATATCATGGCCGAGCAATTCCTTCTCCCATTCTTGTTGAGGCGATAATGGATCTGCCAACAGCAGGCGCAAGACCTCCTTCGCAGTGCGCCCTGATTCTGAGCCGTTGGCCAACCCGAGGATCGCCACCCGGATAGTCTCGTCTCCGGCCTCTTGTCGCAGGGCGTTGAGTGCCAATTGCACCCGCGACAGGTTCACGTAGTTTGCAGCGTGTTTCTGTAGTTCCCGGAGGGTCTCCTGCAGGTCTTTCCGCGCATCTGAGGTTCCGACGGACGCGGTCGTGGACGTAGAATGGTTCCGTCGCGTCGAGAGAGATTTGCGCCGAGTCCTCCGTGGAAGGCTCCGCTCTGAGAGGGAGCAGAAAAGGCAGACACTTGGCGCCGGGGCCGCAGTGTATCTGCGCAGTGAGTGACTGCGGCCTGTCAAGGGCCGCAGGCTCAGTCGTGGTGGCATCGTGTACCGTGGAAGGTTGGTTTGGTCGAGTGTCAAGGTGAAAGCGCAGAGAGCTAAGCTCCCAGAAGCCTGACGCTAGAAATTCCCACGGCGCGCCGGAACTACCCAGTACTGCCTGCCTTGCTGCTTGCTGGGCCCCTGCACCCTGCCCGCGGCTCGCCCGCGCAGCCGCCTCTCTTCCCGGTACTACTGTCGGTACGTCCTTCGTGACTTCAACCCACTCTGTCCACTTCATCAACTCACACACCACCGCCCTAGGTATCTCCAGCGCCGACAATACCGGCACCTCACTATTCTTTGCGACGCATCCTTCGTATCCTTCCCGCTTATCTTGCTGGCTTTTATCGACGCTTTTCCGCGGCTACAGGTTCACAATGACATCAACAGCGCAACGCCGGCTCCTCCAAGAGTATCGGATGCTCACTAACAATCCACCCGATGGCATTACCGCCGGCCCCGTTTCCGAGGACGACCTGCTGAACTGGCAGGCCCTGATCCAGGGCCCAGAGGGCACGCCCTTCGAAGGCGGCGTCTTTCCCGCCGAGCTGAAGTTCCCGAGCGACTACCCGCTGTCGCCGCCGACCATGAAGTTCCTGGGCGAGATGTGGCACCCAAATGGTATACCATGAAACATGCCAGACACGGGCTGTTGGGACGGATGAAAGCTGACGAGCGAAATACATACAGTATATCCGACCGGCCTGGTCTGCATCTCTATCCTCCACCCAGCCGGCGACGATCCCAACCACTACGAGCACGCATCCGAGCGGTGGTCGCCCATCCAGTCCGTTGAAAAGATCCTTCTCTCTGTTATGAATCTCCTGGCCGAGCCGAATGACGAGAGTCCTGCCAATGTCGACGCTGCCAAGATGTGGCGCGACCGCAGGGCGGAGTACGACAAGAAGGTCCAAGAGAGCGTCAGGCGGTCGTTAGGGCTGTAGCCGGGCTGTGCGGTATGGGTTGTCAACTCGAAGGGAGAACGGATCCTACATGAGCTATTAAATCCTTCCAATTCGCGGTAGGACTCTACTGGCGCGGACAGAGCGGCCGGGTTACGGAGTCAGGCATCGCGATTCACAACACGTGTCTCCGCTGCTATTACATTGGAGGCTAGAACTTCAACGATTGTGCTCTCGAAGGCCCGCAGATCGTTTGGAATGGCCAGTGATTTCGTGCACACTCATACAGAGCGTGGATGGCTGCGGTGGGAGGGGCCATTTTTCAGCCTCGGACTGTGGAGGCACAGAGACGAGCAATACAACGGTAGGAGTGGAAGCGTTACTTGAAGCCATGCTCATTCTCTTAGATATCCTACCATGGAAAACTTCCGTGGCTGTGTGCTCTAAGTTCTGAAGCACCCTAGCTTAACTATGACGGATATGCACCCTCGGCATGATCATTATGCAGTTCGTTAAGGATGGAGGTGAAGCAAATTCAAGCGAATAACCCCCCCCCCCCCAAAACAAAAAAACATCAAGAAATGAAATGAAAGCAGAATCTAGACCTTGGTATTATTATCCTCAGTCCCTGGTGCGAAAAGCATTCGTCGTGCACTATTGCTACTGCTCACAAACTCTACCGACCAGGGAGGCATTTCTTACTCCCTCTTTCTTCTTCATGCATTGAGGACAGCAGTTTGAGAAAAGAAATACGAAGCAAATGCTACCACAATTGTGCCAGTGTCGATTGGGCTTACTACAGCCGGCCTCAGGATGGGTCAGTAAGATCGGTCACGCTTGAGGTGGATTGAGCCCCATTCGAAATCTCCACTCCAACAGCATGAGCTGCAGCTATTTCCGGTCTGCTCCAGCTCGAGGTTCAATTTGCGACCGCAACATTCGTCATCACGAATGTTGGGAACTTCTTTGAGATATCACCACATTCGTCATGTCTGACATTGATAAGCCAACTGCTGCAACGCAAGCTTGCTTTGACCCAGTGTGTTAACTGAATATTTGCTGACAATACATGAACTGGATATTGCTGGTATCCCCGGACTTTGGAGCCAATGACAATACGCAAACCCATACAAGATGCACACTCAGACTACCATGCCATTGTCTGAGTTCCTTGACTCACTTACGGCAGAGCACATATTCGAGACGGCCATCTTACTCAATCTCATCCAACCGTTCAATAAGTCTGACAGACTACGCAAGCCTCCTCTGGTCGGATTGAGATGTACGGAGGAGAACCGCGAGTGTGTCTGAGGGAGGATCTTAATATAAAGCCCCATCGTCTACATGGTCCATTGCCCATTCTGATCATCAACATCATCCCTTAAGTCTTCACTTCACTTCAAGTCATCTACTCTGGCAGTAGTGTTTTCTTCTCTTCCTTTTCAATCTTGAGAAACGACTGTGTCGTCTAAACACTTCTCCCCAAAGTACTCCGGTAGTACCTACTCTTTCCCGTCATTCACAACCGCCAACCTTACACCCGACTCGAGGTTTTCTCACAGGATCGCCTGAGCCCGTCACAGCCCAAAACACACCTTACACCGCATATTGAAGTGCGTTCCAAGATTTCAAGATGCGTACAACCAACGTGACCGGCAACATGCTCGTGGCCTTCCTCCTTGCCCAGGGGGCTCTGGCCGCTCCGCACGGCGTGACATCCGACAATCATATGCAGGGCTCGTCGCTCGGCGCTCCCGACGGAAGCCCAAATTTCCATGGATCCCAGCATTCTGTCGCTGGAGGTGCGCCGTCCTCCTTCTCACGTGCCTTTACTTCCGGATCGGGCATTGAGCCTGGCGGCATGGAGTCGGGTCCAGAAATGGACTCTGACTCGCCCAAGGTCTCCGGCTCCCACATAGGCTCTGGTTCGGACATGAAATCTGGTGGTTCGAGTATGGGCTCTATGCTTGACAAGGGCTCTCGTCCGCACATGGAGTCTGGTGGCTCAAGCATGGGCTCTGGGCCGGACATGGGCTCTGGGCCGGACATGGGCTCTGGATCGAGCATGGGGTCTATGTTCAACACAGGCTCTCACTCGGACATGGAGTCTGGTGGCTCGAGTATGGATTTCAAGCCGAGTATAAAGGTACCTGGCTCTAGCCAAGGTTTTGCCCAAGGAATGGCCTCTCCTCTTCAAGTACGCGCGGCCGGATTAGATGATAGTCACCATCAACAATCACCTGAGAGCCAGGGTCAAGGAGCAAGCCGGCCTGCGGGTGAAACGTCGACTCACGGCCAGAATCAAGACTCTGTTCCCAACCAGGGCCATGGCGCGAGCAACATCCAGACACAAAACAGCCGTATGGGCGAGGCTGACTCTGGAAAGACCGGTGGAAACGAGAACGGAGATATTACCGGCAGAGACGAAAAGCCTAAGACTGTTGCATCTAACATTAAAATTCCCGTGATCAAGAACCCTTTGGGCGAAGTACCTGATACTTCCATTGGTGTGGCCATTACGCCTGACACTGATAAGCCTTCTGCTACCATTGGCGAGGTCATCACGCCTAAGACTGATAGGTCTTCACCTACCTTTGGTGAGGTCGTTACGCCTAAGACTGATAAGTCCTCTGCTGGACTTGGCCCAGTGGTTAAAGGTGTAGCTGTTGGATCTGGAGGGAGCCAAGGTGCAAGCAACAGCAAGAACGAGGGAGCAAGCAACCCACAAGGACATGAATTGAGCAGCAGCCGGAATGGCGCAAGCCACCTTCAGAACCGCGGCACGAACAACGACGAGCATGAGGGGAAGAGCAATATGGAGCATCAGGGGGCGTCCAACGGCAAGCACCAAGGAGCGTCTAACAGCGAGCACCAGGGAGCTTCCAAGAGCAAGCACCAAGAAGCGTCCAAGAGCAAGCACCAGGGAGGGTCCGACAGCAAGCACCAGGGAGGGTCCGACAGCAAGCACCAAGAAGCATCCAACAGCAAGCACCAGGGAGTGGGTGAAAACCAACACTGAATGCCAATACAGCTAGCTCATTAGACCGAATACGTTCTTGTCTGTAAATGACATGACTACTGAAGATTACATTGGCATAGAGCACCGCCAAGTGTATGGGTAGGACATCAAGCTGTGTTGTATTACTTTCAAAGCGATATTCAACCTGTCAGCCCTTCATCATCAGCAAATTTGTTCGCTTCAATTGTGTCAGACGGTCTAGCTAGGGGAATAGTGGGGAGTATATCAATGTACGCTCGTTACGCACCAATAGATAGATAGATAGATAGATAGATGTATGATTTCGTTCCTTCAAAGAGGCTCAGTGTGGCAAAGGTCGAGTACTATATCCATGTTCTCAAGGTAGCAGTCAAATAACCTGTTTTTGGACTCGTTCCCTTGATGTTTCAACGTTCGCCCGGTCTTCAGTTACGCCACAATGAAGTTAAGCTGAAGGAGAAAGCAATTCGCATAACCCTAGTCTACGTGTTCGGCAGTAAAGCAATGAAACGAACGTCTGCGAACGACAGAAGTACTCTATCTTCAATAATAACAACAAAAAGATCCCTCGCAGGCCGAAAATCCTGAACGCCATAAGGCTCGTAACGCGGTCTGTCGTCAACAATTCAGAGCTATGGCAGAAGCGCTTTCTAATCCGCAGCACGAAGAGGGCTCGGTGATTCGGCCCTATCGAGAACCAAAGATTCATTGAGAATGGCAAGGCAATTCTGGACTTATTCTACGGGGCAGTTCCGTTTATGACGGCCAAATACCATCCTTCAGGTAACGGTTGATGCTAGTCGAGCATCCAAATCTATGTCTACACATCCTGTATTAGACCTCACTCACGACCATAATACCTGAGAATTCTTGGCTCAAAGCAAGTTTCGGGAAGACCGTAATGTAATTCAAACTTTCAAGGCGGACCTGACTTTTCTTCTCCCAGAGCAGGAGATTTTGTGGTGACTTTTACGTGGTCAAATGCAGGACCAATCTATGACGAAGAGCTGCAGGTCGGCTCACAGCAGGTATGGCTATTCGAGTATAGACAAATGCAGTCTCCCCAATCCATCTTCATAGCTCACCAGAACGCCGAGTCCGTTCTCTTCTGAAGACCATGGTATCAACCAACTCCATGCTACTACCATAAATCAGCCCCGGCTCGCCGGCCGTCTCTTTTTCTCCCATAATGTTCGCCAGCTTGATGTAGGCTGACTGCCGTGCCCTAGTGATTTGGTCTGCTAAACCAAAGTAGCATCAGGACATTGGTTGCCGAAAATCTCCACCTCTTCTCACTGGATATCTCAGCCCTTGTATCACGTCCGATTCCTCGGGGGTGGCCGGCGTCTCGCTCCGCCACATCGTCCTGCCCGGGTGTATCCTCGGCGGTCCTTCGATGACAAACACGCTCTCGCTACTGTCCGTCTGCGCGCCTGGTCCTGGGTGTGGTTCGACGGGCGAGATCTCGTCGACGTCGATCTCATCGTCCTCCAGCACGGTGACAGCCACACCGATGCCACAGTGTTGGTTAGGGCTCTTCCCTATCTCCCTGTCGTGATCTGATGTGCTCGAGGCCAGCGTAGTGTCCCGGCTTGAAAAGTCTTTCGTGTTTTGTCTCGATCCCGAGCGTGAAGTGCCGCTTTCCAGATCCTTGAGCTTCAAGTCTTCCGGTCCAAAGCCAGTCATCCCAGTGGCCTCCGGATCCTGTGCTGAATCGGCACCGTTCGCTGGAATCTCGCAGACATCGCGATTACGGCCGTATCGATTGAAGACATTCAGGCTGCGGCTCCGCTCAGAGGACTCAAACCCCCTGAGGCGCATCTGGCGGAGCAATGGTCGGATAGTAACGAGGGAGGAGGCGACGATCGCGACGCCTGGTTCGACGAGTGTCCACACCATGGCGTCTGTGCCGGCGTCTGGGCATCGAGAAGATTAGCTGTGAGCGGAGGGAGAGAGACACGAAATGAACCACGGGTATGCATTAAAGGCGGGGAGTGGCTTCTCACAGAGGATATCGTCGACGTCTGTCAAATCCGCTAAGAACCTGACTCTGATGAGTGTGGCAATGGATGCACTTGTGGCACGCAGGTCAGCAAGGTGATAAGAAAACACGCATTAGGCATAGCCCCTGGTGCCTCCATCACGAGGTTCGTCACTCACAATATTCCCAAGCCCAACACAAAGGCAACCGTGAACTTCGTCTGCAGCGTCATCTTCGCCTTCCATATCATCGGGATCGGGAGAAGAGCATAGAGCCAGTCGGTCAAGATGTTGAGGACCGACAGGGCATATGCAGCTTTGACCACCTGCGACGCCGAGACACATATGTAATTTGGTATGGTCGTGTCCCACTGGGCAGCAACGGGCTGGCACTGAAAGATATCCCAGAAGAACAGGGCAGTGGACCAGAGGAAGACAACGGCCATGCTGATGCAGATGATCCATTTGAAGCGTCTCTGGGTTGCGAGACGCAGGAGAAAGACGCCGATGCTGAGCTTGATGAACATCATGTTCGTGATGTATGTTGCTGTTGCGAGGGCTTGCCACTGTAACATAGCGATCAGCTTTGTGAACGCGCGTGCCGGTGGCCTTTCCTTGAAGCATACTTTCAAGCCCGCGATCTGCTCCCTCTGGGGCAGGACGGAGTTATGCCTCCCAATGCCGTTGGCGACACCAACGAATATGAAGCTGCAAGATACAGTAAAGTTTGCCTGTTGGGACACGCGTCAACTTGATCCAGTCTCGAGGGTATCTCCTGTTTAAACCGTACCTGCGCCACCAGCATAAGCCAGTCGTCAACCTCGAAGGCATTTGTCATGAAAGCTCGTACATAGGCACGGAGGGCTACAGAACACCAGGTCAAGACAAGAAAAAGAACAGCAGTGGCCACAAGGGACCCGCCATTGTACTGAATGATGTAAGCAGTGTCATCGGCCATTAGTACCGCCTGCGGTCATAGGCGTATAGACCTAGATAGAGCTCGCTATATCGATGAAGGGCTCGTAATGACCAGCGGCGTAGAGAACATTCAAGAACAGACTGGGCAGCCAGGACAATCAAGGTACTATAGTACAAGGTCAAACTATAACGGCCGAAAAGAGGAAGAAGAGGACCAGGACGAGGCCGTCTAATGCGACACTGCGTGGGAAAGTCTAAATAAATACCGAGGGCCAGACACTAGGAGCAGAGATACTAGGGAATCCACAGATCGAGCTGGCGACCTGCATAGCTATATGCGTTTCATTCCGAATCCTTCCACCAAAGCTCCGCCTAGGTCGCATACAACCTAGTAAGACGAGTAAGTCGATACCGAAAAAAAAGAAAATAGAAAAAAAAAAAAAAGGAAGGTTTGGTTGTTTTGCGAGGTACCGTTGGCTGCCACAAACCGGGATTATGCATTGTTGAAGATGTGACTGCGAAGGCAAGGGTGGGTGGAGGGCTGGCGACAACGTGCTGACAGCTTTCTGCCCGCAGTTCCAGGGGTATCTTGATTCTTCTGTCAAACCAAGTGAGTGAACAAGATGAAAGCAGTACCAAGGGACGAAACCGTCACATGTGAGACCCCTGCGCCAGATCCACCCGGGGACACGGCTGAGCGTCCCAACAGTCAAGTGGTGCAGATGAGGCCCGCTCCGGATTATACACAGGAAGTGTTGAAGAACGGCCGGAGCATAGAGTCGACAACTCCGGCGGCATGGCGTATTCAGAACACGCCACGGGAAGAATGGTTCCCAAGCTATCGACAATCGACTCATGCTGGGTAGGTGGTATTGACCATGCCGTCCCGACTGCCCGACCACACACGTAGGACAGGCCAACGCAGGCACGGCTCAGCTACCCAATGAGGACATAAGAGTGCAGTCCTGCCGACCGAATGTTGAGCCAGAACGGGCTGTCAGCCGACAGTCGGCCAATTGTTCGAGAAAACAACCCAAGGCTTCGTCGGGCCAGGCCGGGACGCGAATGACGAGTGGCACCCAAGAAGATCGCAGTAGCGAGTCCGGGCTGCGCAGGCAGTGATGCTGATGACCAGCTTCTTAAACGCAAAACCAGACCCGTGACAGCATCCATGCATAGTAGGTGTGCATCTGAACTGATGTCGTCGAAGTCTAGGAGTAAAACTCCACTGTCTAAGGGAGCGGGCCCAGTGTGGCTGCGACCGTTCCCGGGGCCGTGGTTAACAGCTGCTCACTTCTGCACTCGTCCCCGAGGTGGCAGAAGCAAGAATACTTTCATGCTCCTCGCTAGATGCAGAAGGGAACAGAGCGCAGCGGACCCGATTCCGGTGGATATCAAGACGTGACCCCCCACCCACTGGTGTCCCCCCTTGGAAGACGGCATCAGTCGCTCCCCGGCCTGATAACATAGACGATATAGGGGAAATAAAGAGGGAAAAAAGGGAAAAAGAGGGAAATAAAGGGCCTGCAGAGCTGCGAGGTGACAAGCAGGGCTACAGTCCTCTCAGAGAGCTCGCTGTGGCAAGGATCGCGGGCGCAGCGCTTCCCCGCTCCTCCTGAGGCTTCGCGGGCTGAAGCTGATACGTCGAAGTCGAACATGCGAAGCGAAGCGCAAGGGTCGTCGATTGACCGGCTCGCATTTCCGCCCGTTTCTATCCCAGGCCGCGCAGTCCGTCTGCGTCCCTGGCTGTGGGGCCCATGCTGAGGCAAGTGTTCCTGCATGAAGGTGGCACCGCGCATCTGTGAGCAACACCCAGCAGAGACGACACGGCAGTCCTGCTGATGGCGTCGATACGGAGCTGGAGCACCTCACCTCCAACGACACGGCGGCCTCGGGACGTGCTTGCAGAGAAGGAAGAAGGTAAATGAAGATGGGGATGGGACGGTCTGTAGACCACCCGATGGGCTGTACAGCGCGGCAGAGTGCTATGTAGACACAGCAGTGCAGCAGAGATCGGGCCAGATGTCTGCTCCCAGTGTGGGAGAGCGGGTCGTCGGCTGTTCGAGAGCTGTCGAGGCCAGCAGCAGCCAACACCGCGACAGACGGTCTAGAATCTCGACCGACTCGAGGGCTGCCCAATCGATGGACCCAGGAGCCCGGACCCAGGAGCCCGGACCCAGGAGCGTGACTTTCAAGCATAAATACATGCAGTCAGGGCCTTCATCGGTGATCCGGTGACGTTGAATCACGCCAGCGCCAGCTAGCCCAGGGTTAATGGGCGTGACGCGTGTCTGCCTGGTCTCCTCCGTCCTAGGTGACGTGAAGCATATTGCCTGATTAGATGCTCCGTGCCTCCGCAGGCCACGCACGGCCGGGAGCTTAGGTGGTCATTAAGACAGTGGAGGATCTCACAAGTGATATGTGAGCGTCGTCGCGGTGAGATTCACTGAAGGCGGGGGTTAAGAAAGACAGAAACAATGGGAGATCGTCATTGTTTCGGGGCCGACTGAGGAATGAGATCTTACGGAAACGTTGGGCAAGAAATCAAGATCAGATGGCTATATTACAATAGAGAACCCATATATGAAACAACTGTTGCGGCTTAGTCTCGGCAACGCCCAAATCGGCCGCGGACTTTGTCCCTGCTCCGCAAGAGCAATACCTATCACGGAGTGAATTCATCATGGCTGTACTGTACATGCTCTTGGCTGAGCCGCTTGGTACACTGAATTGTACCATACCATACCTGCAGACTTGATAATGGAAGAGACGGGACGGGCGCTGGCTCAGGGCAGTACCGTAGTTGACTGAGATCATCGATATGCGCTAAAGCTAATACTCCATACCTTGGCAGCGGACCACCGAAGATCACCACCTCAGCCCAGCCCAACACAGCATCGACAGACAGCCTCACAGAATCACCAGGACAAGAGCCACCATCACCCGGGCGAAGATGTCACCAGAGCCCCACATCCCCCTCATCTACCGCCTATGGCACCTCTACATCGAGCCCTTCTCCGCCTTCTACGGCGCCGTCATGGCCGCCCGCTCGCCGCTCCTCTACCTCAGCGTCATGTCCCCCGCCGCCAACCGCTCGCACTACCACCCGGTGCTTCAGATCATCTTCGACCAGCTCGCGGCGACGTACTTCCTCTTCGCCTTCAACCAGGCCGTCGTCCTGCGGGTCGCGGGCGGCCACCTGGCAGTGTGGAGGGCCATGATCGCCGGCATGCTGATCTGTGACGTGCTGCACGTGGCCGGCACGGTCAAGGCGCTGGGCTGGGGTGCCATGCTCAGCCCGGCTGCTTGGAGGTTGTTCGACTGGGTGAACATCATCATGCTGTTCGCCTCTCTGGCGATCAGGACGGCGTTCCTGGCGGGCCTGGGCGTGAGGGAGGACACGCAGGCGAAGCAGGTATCGGCGGGGCCGGTCACGAGGTCTAAGACGAAGACTGGCTGAGGTGAAGCTGCGACATCTGGAAAGGGGCAATGCTGGAGTGGGCTGGAGATGGTTGGATGAGCTCATGCAGGTGCGGGTCATGAACGTGAGCGTGCGAGACTACGCCGCGAGTGAGTGGGAAACTGGACCTCAAACAGGGATCGATATGCTTGACTTCGGTACTATGTATCGCGATGAGGGAGTCGGCCTCCGAGTCCGTCATTATCTCAACATAATCTACCAGAGACATGGACCAATACAAGCGACTGCGATATGGTCGACCACCTCTCAATCTACCCTCCCGTGCGCCTCTCCATGCTCAAGCAGCGCCTCCCTCTCATCCGTCTTCCCGTCGCTGCCCCTATATAACACATAGTGCTGCGTGAAGAAGATCAAGTCGTAGATCATCGACACCTGCCCCAGCGCAAACTTGACGGGGTTGCCCGTGACGCCGCTCCAGTCGCCCCCGAGCGAGCTATCGATCACCAGCTGCGCGATGCTCAGCACGCCGCCGACGAAGTCTAGCAGGATCTGCCAGATGCTCCACCCGACCGTGCTCTTGTTCCGGAAGTTGGCCAGGACCTGCGGCGTGAACTTGATCAGCGTGACCCACAGCTTGACGTAGCCGACCGCGTACACCGCGTCGAGCCAGCACCAGTCCTCGCGGGGTTCGGCCGGCGCCTTGGAGCCGTCCGACGCGACGAGCACGATGACCACAAGCACGCCGGCGATGCAGCCGAGGGCCGTACCGAGGATGAAGCGGGAGGGCCGGCTGCCGACGGAGAGGTTGAAGCGCCAGGCCCGGGGGAAGAAGTACTGCGAGGCGGTGATGAGCGAGAGGAGCAGGGCGTGTGCCGCGAAGGCGATGTCGTTGAAGGCTACGGCTGGCTGGTGGCCGTTGTTGCGCGCGGCGTACTGCTCACGCACCACGGGAGAGTAGTAGAAGGCGGCATTGGATACAAGGTAGGCGAGGAATCCTAGGCAGTTGATCAGGGGGAAGTCGATCGTGGTGCCCGAGGTGGACTTGCGGCGGAAGTTGAGGATCGGCTGAGGGTAGAAGGACAGCGACCAGCTCAGCGTGTACACCCAGCCGAAGAGGCCCGACAGGAACTCAAGAAACCCAAACACCATCTTCGCTATATCGAGCAACAGCCCATCCGTGACGTCGAGTAGGCGATGGGTGAATGGGCGGGGGCTTGTTGGTCGTCGCGATGAAAATTAGCCTCGAACCTGATGGCGTTTACTTAGCCGCCCTCAGTGCGTCATCTCGTTCGGCTCCGACTCGGCGAGAGACTAAGTGAGACGTGCCCACTTGGTCATCCGCCGCCATGAGTCGAACTTCACCTGCGCTTCTGTCTAGATTTTGAGGGTGAGCGAGGGAGCGAGAGAAAGACACGGTTCTTAGATCACCGTCGTCACCGCATTCAAGCGCGGACCCCTCTCATTCCACAATTTAACAACCTCGCTGTATCCCCGTCTCAGCCCATCCGGCTCGCTCTTATCAATATCACTGCTGCTTCACACGTACAACATAGATCGTACACGGATCGTACACAAATCTTCTGAAATGGCCAACTTCCTGGATCTGCCTCTCGAGATCCGAGAGCACATCTACAGCTACCTCCTCACCTACCCACCACCGGAACCATCCGACCCGCATCCTGTGCTCCCTCCTCCACAGCGCGGCCACGGCTCACCCTTGCTACGTCCAGCCATCCTCTGCGTCTGTCGTCAGACCCTCTTTGAAGCTCTCCCGTGTCTCTATGCCCACAACACCTTCCGCTGCCACCCTTCCCTCCTGACCTCCTTCCCGCGCCTCTGCGACCCAGACAAGACGTATCCCCAGATCAGCGAGAGCACGTGTCCCGGCGTCGGGCTGATAAGGAGGTGGTATCTGAACGCAAGGCTGGACTGTGGGCCCTTTTGGGATGCCGACACGGTCACGGGGGCTTTCAGCCGCGCGGAGGAGCTGACTGTCGAGGTCAGGCAGTCTGTGTTCCGAGAGTGTGGGAACGATGTGCTCAGATTATTCGAGAGGGTGAGGGGCATCAGGAGGGTCAGGATCTGGGGCAGCACTACAGGTCTAGAGGGGTATATCAGATGGCTCGAGAAGGTCATGATGAGTCCGGTCGGGACGGAGATTGCGCCCTTCGTAGACGGGGACGACGCGAAGGGTATTCCGTACCCGAAGGCATACTGAGAGCCACATGTTCTCTTGTGTCTGCTGCCCAAATTAGGCCGGCCTCGATAATTCGGTAGCTCTTTCTTGCATCCTAGACCCTAATCGGGTTTCAAAATCCTTTAAAATTGCTTGTCATAACAGCCAATGCGCTGCCCGCCGGGTGAAATTCGTTGTCGAGGCATTATTACAGTATATACGTAGCTACCTTGATGTTTTTAGGGGTAGTTGATGAGGAGCCTATGGATCCAATTCCATGATCTAAACCTTGAGGGTCTATCAGAGCAAGCTGCGTTGACCAAGAACCGACAACCGGAGAACCGCAAGTGGTGAGTTCGTTCTTCACTTTACTCACAGTGCTAAATCATGCTGATACTCCTTTGTCGCACCAAACACTCAGGAGTCAGCTAACGCCTTCATGCATGGCAACGCCGATCCTGCGGTCGCTTTAAACCCATAAGTACCCAGCCAGATCTCATCCTAGTCAACGCGCCAACCCATACTTGGAACGGACGGGGTAGGTAGTCAAAACTCTCAGAAATTCCAGGCTGTGACGTCTGAGCGGGCAGCCTGCTCACATCCAGTTCAAGTCTTCTTATGCCGACCATGTTGCCCCTTGCTCTTCTCCGCGCAGCGGTATTCTCGATATCCCGAGCATTGTGCTTGAAGGCAGGACCAAACTGATCCCTGGCCAGAGTTTTGATCTTGTTAAAATCAGGCCGGCCCCTGCGAGAGGCACGTACTTTGTAGCACATCTCTTTAACAAAATCCCATTGCCTTTCATCCCAGTAGGCCTTCAGCTTCGAGTCGTAATACTCTCGCCTGTAACTTCTATACTGCGCCTTGTGGCTCTTTTCGCCGTATGGCCAGTCTATGGGAATCTACTCCGGCTGGCGGCACATATCCTGGCGAGTGAGGAAGCATCTTTGCGCACCCCGTTCTTCCCACCTTCGTTTGCACCAGTTGTACCTTGCTGGCGCCATTTTGTGGTAAGCCAGTCCCACAACTCCGGGGCGCACTGTCTGGGTACACGACGATACCAAAGCCACTGAGCTTGGTTTTGGAGGCTGGTGGCAGCTGGAGGATTACTTGTCCGTGGGAAAGCTAGTGGGGGTCTCCGTCCCGGAACCATTTGGAAAGGTTTTCTGCCTGGTTTAGCAGTGTTGTCGTTGCGGAATCTGGTATTTGTGTTGCCAACGAGTGATTGGGCTTCGTTCCAAGTATCATTGGCAGACTCAGGCTTCTGAGAGAATTGTAGGGTGATGACTATGGAGTTACTATCGTAACCACTCCTATCATAAGAGTCCCAGGCATTGTTTGAGGATTCTGGTTCATTGCCTAAGGCTCTGTGAACACTTAGGTCCTGCGGGTCGATGCATTGGTTCTCATCATGGCCGTAGTAGTATCGAGAGATATTGTTCGTGTTGGCTCTTAGACTGCATTCGGAGAAGATCAGGTTTTCAGCAGCCCAGGAGTGAGGCAATGTATACTTACTGACAGTATAATCTTCAAGTGAATGTATTTTTGATAGAGAGTGAGTTGCGTGAGGGGACAATCAGTGCAGTGATTAAAGTTAATCGATGTTCTGCCAGTGATTTAGTTGGATCACAGCTGTGGAGTTCTCTTGATTGACAAGTCTTTCTAAATAATGCGGCTCATACAGACACGAGGTCGAAATTTGGTGTTCTCACATCATCCCCTCGAAATTGTAGACATTTGGCTCCGATTGTGGATCATCCGAGGCCGTGACAAGGTATAGGAGAGAGTTACTTGAGAGCGCAATGAGCAGAAGATTTGCTTAAGACTTCCTATTGGCGCATCACATGAATCCAGGAGTGGCCAGGAGGCTCTAAATAAGACTGCCCTGTAAGTGACTTGTTGTCCAAGCTCATGTGCACTCTCAACCGAGCTTCTTTGGTTACTCTCCAAGCCTGTTGTGTACAGTGATACGGCCAACCCTCTAGACCCCAGAAGACATGTCGGATACGATGGCACCAAAAGTGCAGGCTCAAGAAGGCAGGGGCATTGACATTGACATGAGCATCTTGGATTCCAAGTCTTGAAAAGCCATTCGTTCTATCTACTAGAGTCTTCAGCTGTCTAGGTCCATGTCCTAGTATCATTGCTGACACTTGCCTCAAGCAGCCGAAGCTTCATCTATGCTCCACTGAGTGCCAAGCACAGGTGGCCTTTCTCCAGTACAAGCAACACAAGTGCGGTAATGAGGCATATATCGAAGTTGATAGCTACATACGTACACACGCTCACAGAACAAGAAATCTTCTCCACTCTCACGCCGACCCAAAATTGGCCGAATAGTCTTGCAAAACCATCTATGATGCCATATGCCATTAGTCATCTATATCAGGCCAAAGAACGAGGTCTAAGCAATCCTCTAAGTAAAGCAAAGTCTGTCTTTTTGTCTTCCTCTGACCTGATCTTACACGACACCATACATGCAGACAAATTGTGCTGATCCATCCGTGAAGGGGGATGGGGTATGGAGACCTGGAGATCAAAGTCTCTCTGCTCTAGTAGAAAAGAGGACGTGGACAAACACTGCTGCCTCCGTCAAAACATGAACATGAACGGGGAAGGACCAAGGTGAAAGAGCAAAAGGGGGAAGAAGCGGGCCAAAAAGAATTCAAAAATAAATCAAAAAGGTTCGAAACCCTCTCCCTGGTCGCAATCCTGAAAAACGCCGTGGTACCGTGTCCATGCAAACCATGTGCTCGTTCAGATCTTTGAGATCTTCAATGTTGCGATTGTCCCCGTTTTCTGTCCCCAAATTTTTGTGTGTGTGTGTGTGTGTGTGTGTGTGTGTGTGTGTGTGTGTGTGTGTGTGTGTGTGTGTGTGTGTGTGTGTGTGTGTGTGTGTGTGTGTGTGTGTGTGTGTGTGTGTGGTTGAGTTTTTGGGGTTGTGCATGTGCAAATACGTGTCCGTGACCCAATCTGGTCGAGGTTGAGTGCATATCTCCAAGCTGATGCATGTGGAGAAACTGTGGAGGCTAGAACCGAGAACACATTCGATGCATAACCCTGTGGAGGGTGACATCCGGATGCTTTGTGGCCTGACTTCCACCTCCACCTCAAGATCACGTTTGCCATCACTTCATCCCCTCTCCTCCTCAGTCATTCATGCCTTCCGCTCACTGCCCTGCATGAAGCCGGGCAGGTTCTTCCAGCCCTTCTGGTCGGGCAGGCGCACGCGGCCGAAATCCTCATCGACATCAAGGATGATCTTCAAGGCATTTCGGCTTCTGCCGAAGGGGCTCGTATCGATCTTTTCTCGCAGAGTCGACAGGGCCTCCGACACGCCGGTTGCAGTCGGGCCTGACTTGCTCTTGCCTGGGTAAGGGACCAAGCTCTGGAGCACCTCGTATGCCGCCAGCGTGAAGCCAAACTGTGGAGAAGATCGAAGGATACGGGCTGGACCTCCCTTGAAGAAAGCACGGGGGCCCTCCTCCTTGAGGATCGTCTTCGCGGCATGCGTCAGGCCGTTGTAGCTGGTTTCGCCCTTGCGGGCCTCGACCTGCAGGCGCGTCTTTATGACGTCGAAAGGCGTCGTCAAGTACGCAGCGGGCATACCGGCAATCGCACCGGCCGTCAGGAGCTGAAAGATACCGAGCTTCTTCGTGGGGGACTCGCCGAACAAGTCTTTCTTGAGGTGGCTATACGTGGGAAAGTAGATGGCCGAGAATGGGACATCACGGGCCAGGCAAGCTGTCGCTCCCTTGTAAAGACCGACGAGGCCGAGGTTACGGATAATCCACATGGCGGATCTCTTCGGGGCGGCACCTTTGGCTCCCTTTTTGGCGGCTTCTCCTTGCACCTGGAGACGAATCTTGACGATCTCGAGAGGATTGGTGAAGACCTGCCACAGGAGAATGTTAGTAAACACACCGCGTACCGTTAACTCTTCGTTAACACCGGGAGACTGACCACTTGACAAGCACCAGCACTACCACCGGCGAGAATCTCAGCAGCCAAATGGATGTGATTGGTCTTCTTGTCGGTAAACCAACCGCGGACGAGATCGTTCACCGTCAGCTTGATAGCCTTCTCAGGCGCGACACCGATGAGCTGCGGCAGCACACCCGAGTACAGGCCGAGAGCACCCTCGTTCCGCACGACCTTCCTGAAACAGTCAATTGAATTGTTATACAACGCCTGTCCAACCTGTGCCGTCCGCTGGTTCTGCATGCGCGTCTTGACCAGGTCAATTGGATAGACCATGAAGGCGCCGAAGGCACCCGCGACACTCCCGAGTACGAAGTTGTATCCGGACTCGAGGACCTGAGATAACACCGCCGCTGTCTTCGACTTGGCCTGGGACAGCGCGACCCGACTGGGGCCATCTTCTTCAGATGGGCTCCTCCAGGACGGGTCGAGCACCTTGGCGAAATCGCGCAGGCCCAGTCGGCCCGAAGGCTCGTCCATGCTGGCGAAGTGGAAGAGAATATCGGCCTCCATTGGCGTGAACAGGGAAAAGCGGGTGATCTTGGCGGCCTGGTTGAGGAACTCGGCGCGTGTGATCCTGCCGTCTGTGCTCTTGGTGCAGGCCTTGCGGACGATGAGCTCTACCAGATCCATCTCCTTAATCATGTTCTGGAAGGCCCGCACGTTCGCGTACGATACCTTGCTGCCCTGGGTGATGTTGCACAGGGTGCTGAGGTTCTGCAGGACGTGGTCGGACAGCTTGTGCTTCGAGGTCTCCAAGATGATGCGCTCGAAGTCCTCGGGCTCGATGAAGCCGTCGCCATTCTTGTCGAACTGGAGGAATGCCTGTCGTATGCGCTCTCCCTGCAGGCCACGAAGCATTTGCGAGAACTGCTGGTAGTCCATATGATGGCGCCGCTTGTTGCCGCCGATGTAGAGCTTGGCCCACTCGCAGTTCCAGTCGAAGCCGAGACTGTCTGGCCCCTTGTTCTGCTCATAGAGGCGCTTGAAGTCCTCGTACTTGACGTATCCGAGCCGATCGATGTCGAAGAGGCGGAATGCGATCTCATATTCAGCGTCGGGCTTGCTCAGAATGTTCTCGAAGTAGATCCAGTCCGCCATGGTAACCTTGCCCTTGCCTCGCCGGTCGGCAACTCGGAATAGGAGGGAGTACTGGTCGCGCTTGATCTTGTGCTGTTCGAGTGTACGGCATGTCAGTGAATTTCATCTTGGCAGCCACGACGTGAAGTCCTAGACAGGGTTGGACGGGGAAGGGCGCAGAAGACTCACGTAGTCTTCATTTGGCGGCGCGACAGCGTTGATAAACTCCTCAGGGCCCATGACCAGCTCGCCAGACTCAGGATCCTTCACGGCATTCGAGTTGAAGCGCGCCTTTGTCTGGGCTGACACCTGCACGGGCTCCTCGGAGCCAATGAGGGTCTCCTTGACAGCCTCCTTCACCGCGACTGCCTTTGACATGGTGGAGGATAGTTTGCGACAACAAGTAGAGAGGGAATGGAGTCAAAAGGAGTTGAGGAGATGGCTGGTGGGGGATGTTGTCGGTGGTGATCAACAGCTCCGATTACTGCGAAAACATGGGGGAACCAGTGTTCAGAAGGAAATGCTCCGATGAGCTTCCGAAGGAAAGGTTGTGCGGTCTTGTTCAAATGTTGACTCAAGGAGCGGTCTCGGTGGATACGATTCCTTGTCAGCTCAGCTCCTCCCGCTTTTTTGATCTGGTAAGTGGCCTCTGCAGTAAAAGTCCACTCAGGGTGCAAGGCCGCGATGGAGGCTAAGGCAAGACAAATTCAAGGGGGATGAATCTAAAAGAGAATCTCTGCGACTTCAACGAATGTCCCAAAGCTGGCAAGCGACACAAGGCGTCGTTAAAACTTCCGAATGGGGAGGGAGTTGGTAGGATGCGTGAAACAGGGCGCAAGTGATTTTTATTTTTTTTATTTTTTTTTGAGCGCAGCGCAAAACGAGAGACTCGACTTGGGGAAAGGACAAATGGAACTTGCCTGCCCATGAGGCTTGCTCGGGGCTACCCGCCAAGCACTAGTCTAGATGAGGCATAGCGGGAGGTTACTTGTTCTCCCGGACTTCCGAGGTGACCTCACACTAGGCTTGACTAGACCTCCATACATACCATAGTAGCACTACATACTGGTAGTGAACAACCCGGGTGAAGGGCACGGTGCACGGGCCTCCGTCCCATACTTGTGAAGAAGAATGCAGAGGTTCTTTGATAGGAACGGGGATGACTTTGTTGTTCTCGTGAGGCTCCCGAGCAAATGCAGCCGGCCTTTCCCGACGAACTTAGCTTATGCAGGGCGGCTGTCGACCCGACCTGCTTGATGATATGGCGTGCGCTCGCTGCAAAGAGAGATAGGGTTTGGGTGCAGTCCCCGAGTGGGTCTCCGATGCAGCATGACTTGAGCTAGAGATCCCAAGACCAGACTGGTGCGCTTGATGAGAGACGCACGCAGGAGCTGATCGCCTCCTAGCCCGTCTCCTCGCCTGGCCGAGAGGCCTGTCGTGTTTTGCACGGATTGCTCTTGCAAAGCTGCCTCTGGCATATCCAAGCATATCTGTGATGGCCGAATACCACATTGTCACGATTCGGTATTCTTGGCGAACTGGAGCGCTCGGGATGCTGCGATCGCCCTGGCTCTGAGGCGTTCTAAATGCTTCGTGTAGAGCCCATGCCAACAACTGGGTTTGATGTAGAGTAGTCAGCGCACAAAGTCTCTGAGCCTCAACTTAGGCCCCAAGGTCGTGCTGTCGTTGGTTCTACGCCGTAAGTCATCACATTGTAGGGGTGGACGCTGCCTGTTGGGTGAGAATGACGATCTCAGAAATATGGGCGGAAGCGTTGCGAATATCCTCGCGGTTCCTCTCTGGCAGCGAAGAGGATTTGTTGCTAAGCAGTTCGCAGACTTTCCTCGAGGGATGGCGTTGCTGGTTGCGGAGATTACCTAGTCTCCCTTCTTTGGCAACTCGCAAACGGACTTTCGATCAGCGCAGACATTAACATCAATAGTCTTCTTTGCTCTTCTAAATTCAATTATAATCCATACACAATCATCATCATCATCGCCTAGCTAGCTCTCACCGGAGCTGCCCCCCCCTCAGACCAACGTTGATTTGCTTCCGGGACGTTAGAAAAACAGAGACAAGAGAGGAGCCATACGTGTGGCTACTGATTCCAGTCCGCATGCCCATTCGGCAAATTTGGGCTATCAAAGAATAGCCTCACCACCAAGCCTTACCCATCCTTCCTTTTGTGCCCCTTTCCTCTGCCTTGCCCTGGCGTGCTTTGTCACGCCATATATTCTAGTGTTCCCTCGCACGAACCCCTGAACGCCATGCAGAAGACCGCTCGCTTATCTTCTTTGCGGCTGCAAGATTAATGTGTAGAAAAAAAGGAGGCATGCCGCAGGATGCATCGCAAAGCCGCGCAGAATAGAAAGAGAATAGCCGCATTTCGTCCGTCGTGAGTCGTAGGAATCGTCAAGTTCAGTGGTATCTTGAGAAGGTATAATAGAGAAGAGGAGAGCCCACGATGTTTGTCACCCGTGGTTCCGTTGTTGAGGGCACTGGCAGTCAAAGTCGAGGAAATGAGATGCAGTTGATGAACAGGCTGGTGGGTGAGTGAGAAAGGTGTGGACGGTGCGGAGACAATAAGATGAATATCGCAGCCAAGAGTGGCCCATCGGATCTGCGCAGCGGTGAAATGGCGCGATCGCTGATAGCGCTGGCTTTGGTGCGCCTGGCCGGAAGATTATCTATGCGAAGAAATATCAAGGAAGCCTCGTTTCATGCCAGCTGCGGTGCATGATAGCCAGATGAGCAACACATCACACATGTGCGGGCGACGTGTTTTGCATATCTGTCTTCCTAAGCATATACAGAGAAGATGCAAAGGTACCGGAACGAGTCCTGATGGCCGAACGGTGGCTTAGCCCTCGGTGGGAATGAGCACGCCGCTGCTCTCGGGTGGAGGGAATCGAATCGGAGCGGAATGCTCATCAATGGCACTGCATAAGGAGAGCCGGGGAATGGGATTGTAGAAGGGGAGGCTGAAACCCTTAGCGAGCTCATCCTGGACGAAGATGGCGGACTTCTTGAACCGACGGTCGCAGTACTTCTCGTACACGGCGAAGTGGTGCTTCTGTGGCGACCGACAACACTCCAAGATCATGGCAACCAAGGGCTTAATTTGAGCCCAAGTGAAGCCCGAGTAGTGGATGTGCGCGAGCGACCAGAGGGACTTTAGCTTCAGGTTGTCGACATGTGGACCGAAGAGAGGATCAAAACTCACCCAATCTCCCTTCTTCAGTATCAGCCGCGCCAGGCAGTGAGCACCGGCTGCTAGGTAGCTGGGCGTGCAGCCCACGAATCGCTCGTCCATGATTGTCACCTCCAGGAAGTATTTGGCCAGCGTTCGAGTCTCCAGGTCGTAATCATCAGCCTTGCTGATGCGGCGTAGGAAGCTCATTGGGCCTGGCCAGCCCAGCTCAAATTGGAGCATGCTCAACATGAAGCGCTCTGCCTTAAGAATTTCGTCCACGGTGTAACCGCCGTCGACCATGAAGACGATCTCCTGTACGGAGGGGCAGTTGATCTCCTCGTACTTGGCAGCAACAAAGATGGCAGTGGCGCCGACGAGCTGGAGCTTACCGAGAGAAACCATCTTGCTCGAGAGGAAACGATCAATGTAGTTCACAGTCAGGAAGAGAGTTTCGGGGAGGAGGGCGAATCGGTTGTGGACCTGGACAAGCCAGTCCATCAGGATGGACCGCATGGACCACTGAATCTCGATTTGGACCTGCTCCATGTAGTGGGGGTTTGGGCGCATTCGCTCCTAGATTTAGAGGTTAGCTCTGTAGTAGGAATCGATACTTGTAGATCACTCACCTCCAGCTCTCGCATGTACTCGAAGATCTCCTCACCGTACTCAGCAACCATACTCACATCCCATTCCTCCTCATCAATGTCTTCCTGCGGCCTATTGGACTCCACGAACAGTCCAGCTGCCTCCAGCTCTCTCTGGACCTTGGCTGTCTTCTTTGGAACAACGAGACTGGTCGCAGATGTGGTGTTGTCGCCGTACGATCTGTAGGAGTAGGCGGTCGTATATCCTTGTTCGTCGCATAGGTCCTCGTCATCCTCCTCGTCCCAGTACTCCTCTGGCTCCGGTATAGCCGGGCCAGACGGCAGCGACTGCATAGAAGTTGCGGCGGGTGCAGGCTGGAGAGGCTCCATCTCAGCAGTGATACGTGGTCTGGACGGGCCTGGCGCGGGCATCCACGAGGCGTGAAACGCCTGCTCCTCGCGGGGCAGCTCCTCCATAGCGTCTTCGTAGGGCGTCTCGTCGATGTCATCGCCGGCAACGTTGTGATCGATCTCCTGGACGACGTGCTTGCTCGCTGATCGGCGCAGGACAGGAGCCTCTGTCGACTTCAGCTGGGGTTGGCTTCGGTAGTGGCGGCTGAGGCTCTGGGGCTTTTGCTGGTGCTCGTCGTGGTAGACCATGGTCGTCTTCCTGGCCCCAGTCTGCTTGACCACGGGCCGGGCCCGAGTGTCGACCTTCACGGCAAAGCCGTGGGTAGCCGTCGGGGGTTTCGAATTATTGGAAGGGCGTTGAGCCGGATGGAGGAAGGTGTCCTTGATCTTGGCGTTCTTAACGGCGTTCTCTTTGTTGTCATCCTTGTAAGGAGCCATCTTGGTCGACGTCGTGGCCACGGGAAGGGCGTGTTTGCCGGGGCCGCTAACGGTGATGGCGTGATGAGTGGTGGCGCCTGTGGTGTTGCTCCGGTCTCCAAAGGCAGTGCGCCTGGCGGCGCCCTTAAGGCCACCGGCGATCGTGCTCAGAGGCAGCGCAAGCTGAGGGTCGAAATTCTTGGCCTTGGGCACGGTCGAGTTCATGGGCATGTTCTCATTGCGGAGAGGTTGCGCTGCAAAGGACCGCAGCGGTCGATGGGGCTGTCAGACGAGGCGGGAGAGTTAGCTTCTCTTGTACTCTTATACGAGGTGCACACAGAGCTCGGCTTCGGCGAGAAAACTGGAAAGAACGGGGGAGGAAACGCTTCAGGAGATGTAAGGCAAACGGAAGGCTGAAGGAATCAGCAGCAGAGGCGAGAACTCAAACCTGACTCACTTTGGCATCCATGGTGGCTTCTCGGGAGGGAGGGAGGCGTCCAGCTGTAGGAGATGTTGAATGTTGCTGCTGTAGCGCAATAGGTACTACGAGATGGTAATGTTGACGCAGGACAAGGGAGGCTTGATACAATCATCAAGAGACGTGGCAAAGGCCGTGGCGTGATGGATGGGGCCGTCGTCCTCGGTTGGCTGAAGGTCGCGGTGGCAGACGATGCTGGTGTGGGGGAACGGGGCGTTTGAAGCAGTAGAAAGTAGTAGTAGATAGAAAACAAGGGCTGTGGTCGGATGTGTCGTGGAGGGTCGAGGAATGGTTAGTTGTCTGGGCGATGATCAAGTCTAAGACCCGAGCCGTGAAGCTGGTGATCCTGGAGGCCGGAGGGGTCGATGTCAGAGCCTGTGGAGTGGGAAGAGAGGTAAGACTGGGGAGACCGTCAAACGAGACGGGAAACTTGTTGCGCAGTAAACAGAACTATCCGTCCGCTTATGGGTTCAGTGTTGAGTGCGCGCGCCGCGTGTGTGTGATGGAGATACGAGGTACTGTGAGTTCTGGGGGGTGGGAGGGAAGAGATGGGTGGGCTGCGAGGTTTGGCGCGGCAGATTAAATTCTGGGAAGGGTGCATCCAGTGCAGGCAAGGTGGTGTGCACTCTTGCAGGGACGCGCAGGTACCTGCTGGTGATGGCCCGGCCGGACTTGGCCTGGTTTGGCATGTGGGAGCATCAACCTCTAATAACAAAGCGGCGTACCTTGTAAATACCAGACCGCGTTGTAAGGAGCGTAAGACTGGATGGAACGGGGGAAGGAGAGTGAGCAACGCGAAATCGAGAAGGCTTCGTGCCTGACCAGACCTGGACCCCTCGAGGATGGATACTCGTGAGGGTCGTCCCTGAAGCCTGGCGGGGGTCGATCTGTCGAAATATGGATCTCGAAACTCGATCCAGGTGAGCTGGGCTGGGGAGTGCGTGGGGCGGATGAGGACCCAAACGCATGTGTTTTTCTTGAGGGGCACGCAGAAATGCCCCAAAGCCAGCTGGATTTGTTTACTTGTGCAGGGGTCCGGATTGGGCGCCCGCCAGAACGCGCTAGTGGGCAGGGGCACAGACCACGTCGGTTGCGTCGGCGACCGGCCGCTCCATGTTCCCTGTCGCGGGCCGAGCTGTTGCCCCATCCTCAGCCTGATGACGTGCAGGCCGGCGCGTCACCCAGGTCGACGCTGCCCTCGACGACGCCCGGACGGAGGACACAAGACGGCATCCAGCAGGTTAAAAAAATGCTGCAGCCGGGGCGCATACCTGTGGTACCATGAATAATGTCTTTTTCAGACCAAAAAAAAGTCTATCTGGGTGAGGTGTGTCCGTTAGACTGATGCCATCGACCGACGCGACGGGCCAAAGCACTCAACGCGAGGACTACCCGTGGTCACATGACCTTCACTTGGCCAGCCTGCGAGATGGACCATTTTGTTGTCGCAAACTCGCAGTCTTCGGCATCTCGCGTCGCACTCACATCAGACTGTTTCCTGCATACGCTGCTGTCATTTCTACGGCAAAGTCGTCATTGGAATGGACTCGCGCATCGCTAAGGCGCCGCAGAAAAGGGGGTTTTGGTCCGGTAAAGTACAGTGCTTCAGAGGGCCCTGGCGCAGCACCCGGCCGTAGTGGGCCGCCAGGCCCGGTTTTGGGGTGCCAGCGCCTGTCCTGGCCAGTAGGATTGCCGTCGCATTCCCATCTTGAAGCACCTTGTTTTTTTGCCTCCCTCGGCGCGCAACCCATCTGCAGGCGTCGCGAACAACGCAGTGCTGCATCTCATTTTTTTTTTTCAGATTGAGTTGGCGAACGCTTGCCGGGTGCGATGCATGCAATCAAGGAAAAGTGGGCGCAATCACAGCTTGAACCCCACTGCTGCATCTTGCCCCTCCCAAGGTCTCAGGGCCAGGACGGGATTCGTGTCGACCATGCGGCGTGCCGCCCTCTCGCCCGACCGGTGCCGACCAAGATCGCAGCCTAGCAGTCGGGAGCGTTGACTATAGTTGGTGTGTGATCCTCATCCCGCGTCGGATCTCATGCTCATGCTCTGAGATGCCATCGCCCCTCGGATGGGTGCACACCCTGGCGGGCGCGCCGGTGACAGCACGAGCCATGAAGCGCTGGATGCGACCGGACTGTCCTGTGCTGTCGCAGAGAGGAGCGCGGGGGGCTTTGTCTAGCCTTCCCAGCCCCCAGCCAGAGCGGCCGCGACACTCGCCAGACAGGCGGGTCCCTGCTCCCCAACATCCGCGAGACCCGTGGCTCCATAGCGAACTGATGGATGGACGATTGTCTGATGATGCGTCGCGCAATCAAATCAATTCGCCCTCGGGCTCGAGGGGACCAGCGGGCTCCTGCTGCCACTTCAGCAGCTCACGGCACTTGTCCTGCATTGCATGGGATCCACACCAGTCGCGAAGACCAGTAGTAGCAGCAGCAGCAACAGCAACAGAGTGCGTGCAGAAGAGCCTATGTTGAGCTGCAAGATTGCAAGGCGACGGAACGGCGATCATGTCACTTCCTGTTTGGCGCATCTGCGCCTGGTCGCGTACCGTAGCAGGCCAGGTCCCTGATCCCAGCTGTCCCCCCTCGTTAGTAGGAATGACAGTCTCCGATCATTACTACTGTGGTATATGTTGGACAACTATACATACCGCTCTGGACTTGCAACTATGAGCAGCGAATGAGGGAGGTGGTCTGGAATATCGCTCATCGGTGGGACGCCGGCTACGCAGTAGCGTTGCAGGAGAGGGGTATCCTGTATCAAGATTGAGGGCAGCACGACGCAGCGTAGAGCTTACATGTGCGCGGATGAGTAGACTTCGCATAGCATCGCATCGCGGCGCCATGACCAGACACCTATCTCTGTCACCCCACTACCCAGCAGGCGCAACTCGAGCCCGTAATCGAGACGACCCCAGGCCAGACCGGACCCTTGTATCGGGAAGCTGGTTCGTTCAGCGACGGGGTTGCGCCATCAAGGTGCAATGCGTGCGCTCTGGGGGCCCGCCTCCTGAAGCGGTCAATTTTCGAGCAGCTTAGCAATAGGTAGCGTCCTCCACCTGCCTCAACCTTCGAATCTCCTTCCATTTTATGCGCGCGAACACAGCAGAGTTCGAGCGACAACAAGTCGCTCGGTCCAGGTTGAACATCTCACACCGAGAATTCTGGCCAGGTCCACCATCGCGAGGAACATGAGTCGACGAATCCTGAGCTGGCGAATCAAGAGGCGGTGCATGCGCGACCGCTCGGAAGCTTGTTGTTGCTGGCTAGCAGCACCTCGCATATCACTACACAGAGGCCGGGGTCGAAACACACAAGTTTAGTCGGCCTGGCATTGGATCGTGTCGCCTTGCTCATTGCTTTGCTATTCCATGGCCTCAGAGGTTATGCGACACTGTATCGGATACCTAACCTAGGACTTCTGGGGGACTCGAAACCCTAGCGCATTCATGATTCATACAGACCACCCCCTCGCATGAGACAGGCCTGAGGGGTCGAATGGCGGGAGCCACACTGCCAGACCATCATCCCAACACAAGAACCGCCTTTTAGATTCATCTGTTTAGGGGAAGCTCACCTGCAGGTGGTTACGTTGTTGCGCTACACACTGTAGCACCTGACTAGACATCTGGAGCCATGCATGGGAAGTGCAGACCGATGCGAGTCCGGTCTGCGCAAGAGTCCACCGTTGGTCTAGTACGTACCGCGGCTGGGGCTTCTGCGCCCCCGGCGTCCTAGATCGCGGGCCCTGCTGCCGCCCTCTCGGCTCCCTCCTATGGTACAAAGACTGTGGCTGTAACGATCCGTCAAGAAGTCGATGACGGCCGACAGCCAGAGAGGGACGGGACCCCTGACAAAGTTTCGATCCGCCGCCGATGACAGAATGGTGGGCCGCGCGACAAGATTACGCCAGTTTGCGAATGCGCTGCGCTGGCCCTGCCAGGCTTCGAGCCTGGACTGTAGATCCTCTCGCATCTCTCAATGTTCCGGCGCATCGCTATGTCTCGAGCAGCAGAGGCGCCTGCTCTGCCTGATTGCCTGCCTGCCTTCAGGCTGGCCTCTCGCCAGCTGAAATCGCATGCGCTACCACAGCCGCCGTCCCTTGGGCCTCCTCTCGTTAGGACCGTATGGAACCGCTTCGTCGCAACGACAACAATATCCCTGTCCCGCAATTGGCGAGCCGGTGCCCGCCTGCAAGCGCCATTGGATGGGGCTAGCTGAGAACCTTGGTGATCCACCAGGGTTCTCAACGGCGCGAGGGACGTCCACGTCTGTCCCTGTCTCGCTTTGTCGCATTGCGATTTTCCCTCTCCCCTTCAACGGGTGAGGGGGGAGGGGCGTGGAGAGTCACCCCGATAGGGCTGCGGATTGAACTTTGTGCGATATTGAACAGCCAGCCCTGCGCATACAACATATCTGACAGGGAGATGGGACCGTGCGATGCGATGAAAGTAGAGCGCGAACCGGTTCAGATGCGTGGTCCAGTACTCCGTAACCTCTATTCCAGAGGGGCACCCGCGAGATTTGGCAAGCTGGGCCTGTGCACGTCGCAACGGCGGGGATGATGGCGTGGCGCTCCCTGGGGGAGACCCTCCGGCAGTGGTTGCCACTTAGCTAGGTGCGCTCCGAAACAAACGTCATGTCCGAACTGTCGTCTCGGTATATATTATGCCCATTCTAAAGGCATAGGCATCCGCGGGGCGACCAGGAAGATAGATGGTGTTTGGCCTCGCGAGCCGATCGTCGCAGGTAGAGCGCAGGCAATCTAGGATACATCCATGCGACAGCTCTGCTCGAGCAGGCGTGGAGAGGTACAGACTACTGTGCGATATTCTGCGTCGCTGCCGCCAGCCACTGCCGCTCCCTCAATCCTTCCAGCCGTCAGCTCGATGAATTAGAGTTCCTCCGTTCCAAGATAGGTCTGGACCGGGCGGGAAAGCTGGCGTGGGCGTGTCTTGGGGGGGTGTACTGACAAAGGCAGCGGCCGGAAGCTCGGCCAAGCGTGGGTCGGGGAACGATGACCGCAGCACCATTCCAGTCAGTGATGGTGGCGGCGGCTCGAGGAAATTACCATTCGTATAACCTCACCCTCAAGAATGAAATCTCGATGCCATCCTCGCAGGGCAAGCGTCGCGAACAGGCAGACCGTCGAGTTGCAACTTGCGGGAGATGAGATCGCATGTTCAACGACGCCCTCGCAGCACTCGCGACGCCCCAGCCGTAGTGGTTGGGGGGGGGGTCTGGAGATACGAAAATCTCCAAGCCCGGTGTGTTTGAGTCGCAAGTTTGGGTTCGGCCGTGAACTCTGGCCGTGAACTCTGTCGATAGCAGAGTTCGCGGGCTTGTTTCTCTCCAGCGCAAAGAAGGCAATAGGTCTCTCACTGCACTGGTTCTACGGTAGATCTGCTGTTACATGTCTAGAGTGCGGCCCTTTCTTCTGGTGTTGTCCCGGATCGAACGAAACAGGGCCTCAATCTGCGCTACCCTTGAAAGTGCCTTGGTCCTTGCCACAACTCCACACTTCATATCAGTCAAGTGACTGACCGATGGCCCATGGCCGCCGGCGGTGCTGGACATTGGAAAGCCAATTCAGACTCGGGCTGTGTTCTATCCGTCTTTTCTGGGGGCGCCTGTCTATCTGCCCTGGACGGATGCGACAGCGTAGACCTCGGCGACTCCAGGTGCGGTGGAGTGCGCATGAGTATCTACGTCGCGAGGTCACAAATAGAACAGTGCAAGTAAGTCAGGATGCACAGGCGAACCAGAGGCAAGAAGTCAAGCGTGCTCCTCTGGACGAGACCATCTTGCGCATCCAGACCGAAGCCCGGGCGGTGGAATAGAAGACGGCCCTGTCGGGTGCCCATGCCCCCTTTTCCAGCTGGGAGCAGCAGCAGGAGGGGCAGCCAGAGGAGGCGAATTTAGACCCTATAGACTGCGCAGGTGAAAACGAAATACTGTCCTCATATCTGTGTGTTTTGGCAGGTGTAGCTGCAGTGGGCGAGGCGACGGGGTTACGGATACCAGTGACCTGTATGCTGAAGTGTATGAGGTGTCTGGCGTGGTCGTGGGCGTCAGGGTGGGCCGCAGCGGGCACAGGCGCAGGCGGGCTCCTGCGCTATTCGCCTATTGAGCCTGGGGACGTCGAGACAAATCCATCCGATCCAGTCTTGCTCGAACTTCTCCTCTTTCCACTCAGCACCTCCGGACTGTTCACCCTCAACCATCAAACGACGCCAAAATCACCAGGTAAGCCATTTCCAGCCCACGCCGCACCTATTGGAACGGTTCTCGACCTCTGCCTACTTGTCCATTCCACCCCCCTCTACCGTGCTCCCGCGTCTGACCCCCATGGTCTGTCGTCGCAGGTGCCGTCGCCCTGGATGTGAACGAGAGATCACTCCCGAGTTTCAAGGCTTTTCGAAGCCCAACAACAACCATCATCTCCCCTCCTGGTAAGTTGGGCTTGTTCACTCGAAGCATGCGATCGAGAATTCCGACCGAAGTTGCTTTCTTTTCTTCCCTCCCTCGTCCTAGACCCGTTCTTCCAGCTTGGTCGAGTTCCTCTCCCACGGATCCGATCGTCACACCTCCTGTGTGCTGTCGAAACCGTCTACAGGCCTTTCGCTTCACGATCACCACGATCTGCTCACCTGTCGGATCAGTCGAGCTAACGACCCTCTTCTCTTCCAGATATAGCCATCTTCGTTTCCCACTCCCTCTCATTCTTCGACCTTGCCTCCGCGAATGCCGACAGTCGCAGATTGACCGCCCACGACCTGTTACGAGACTAGGGGCACGCACCGCCCCATTCCATCTACACATACACAGAAGACATCTAAAGACCCAGAGACAGCAGGGGTTGGGGACAGAGGCATATTTGTTGCCTCTGGAGTCATCATTCTCGTCGGTCAGTCATTTCGCCAGGAATGACACCTCCGAGTCTGATGTCGGCACAATCTCCCGCTTCCGACGTCTCCCCAAGAGCACATACCGCTTCGGTCGCTACCACACACCCGACCCACCGTCACGCACCCCCAACTCCCTCCGAAGCCCATATCTTGGCCTCATTGAGACGAGACTCCGGCATTATGGAGTTCGTTCAGCCTCAATATACACCTCCTGCTGTTCCTCGCTCCGTCAAGTTCGAGCTGGTCGAGGACTCTCACCAGTATCGGGCGCGGATACCGATGAGGGTTCAGATATACCCCCACGATACCACTGAGTCAATCATTTCCACCGTCAAGAACTTCTACGGTCTATACCCTACCCCCACAAGCTGTCCTGGCGTTAGCTTTGAGGATGAGCACGGCAACACCATCATCGGCCGATACGAGAACTTCCGCCACAACTCGGTCGTCTATGTCCGTGTTCGGGATGGTCCTCCTACTCCCGGTCCGCAGGCTTCACTGCCAAACGGGTCGGGCGCACAATCCTATTACACGCAGGACGGATATGCTGCCCATCACTCCCAGCCGCAGGGCCCACACATGTCCCGGCCTGGGTCCCGGTCCTCCAGGCGGCGCAGCTTGTCTCCTGGCAGTGTCAATGGCCATCGTAGCGCTTCTGCAAGCACAAGCAGCAGGAACGCTCGTCCTCGGTCCAGCAAGAACCGTGGCACCGGATCTCAGACAAATGGTGACGCACTGAACGACAGCATGAATGGCTACAGCAGTGGTGACGGCGCTCCTGGTTCCTCCTCCGGGAAGCCCAAGGAGCTAATTGGCAGTACTGAGATCAGCCTTGACAACATCGTTGAAGGCGGCCGTCGCAAGCGGGCCAAGTTTGAGAGCTCGGTGAGTTTCGCGGTCCAAGACTACCACAGTTTGGGCAGAATTTTGTCGCTAATCGCAGCATCTGTAGGAGCTGCCCCTTTTCGCACCTCCTCAAATGCCTGCTGCAATCTCCAACCCTTCCGTCTCCCCTGCTCGCCGAATGGAGTACAATCGCGCCTCCCTTCCCTTCGTGCAACCAGGCCAGAACCCCTTCACGAATCCGAGGGTACTACAGTCTCCCCAGACCCAGAGCGCTGGCTACAACGGCGTGAGTATGTATCCCACGCCCGCGTCTGCTCCTCGACCTTCTCGCGGCACCACGGGCTATACCGCTGGCACTGGCGTCGACCCTTCAATGGGCATTTTGGCAACCCCGGATCCCACGGTGGGAAGCTGTATGTCGGAGGAAGATAAAGATGTTGCCATGCAACTGATGCGTCTCGGCGACATATCCAACATCTCCCATGGTCGTACATCGGCCTCCACACTTGACGATACCTTTAGCCGCAACGCTGATGCGGCTTCCTCCACTGGCGCCACTAGCGATGGTGAGAGCGAGAGCGAGGCGGACGAGAAGCCACCCATGCGCAAGCAGAAGCTCGACACATCCAGTGCCAGCAAGAAAATATACCCCACCACGGAGGTTCGCCTTACCTCTGCCCATGCCGATTTTGAGCCAAGCGACGAGGACGATGGCTATTTGGATAGCCCTGCGGACGGCAGCATGGCTGCGCCCAAGCTTAAGCCTCCGAAGGCGCCCCATGGCTCCAAGCCTCGGCCCAACGGCATCAAGCCGAAGACCACCAAGGCACCTAAGTCGATCAAGACTGCTACAGGCGCGAAGGTCAAGAAATCTAGCAGCATTCCCAACGGACCGATGTCGCCCGCCTCTCTTCCGGCCTCCCGAAAGCCTTCTATTGTCTCCAACCCTGGCGCTACCACCATGCCTATTGAAGACGATCAGCCCGACCTCTCCACCAAGCCGCGCTGCCAGCGATGCCGCAAGAGCAAGAAGGGTTGTGACCGACAACGCCCATGTGGCCGATGCCGAGATGCTGGCATCTCAGCCGAGCTGTGCATCAGCGAAGACGAGGGCAACGGCCGCAAGGGTCGCTATGGTCGACACATGGGTGTGCCCATCAAGAAGGATGAGTTGCCAGAGCTCAGCAACGCCCTGCTCCCTCCTGCGCCCATCGCCATGACATCAGCGATGTTCGCTGCCGTCGGTCCCTCGGACAAGAACAAGAAGCGCAAGAGGTAGACGCAGAGGGTCATGAAATGACTCGATGGATTTATGTGTTGGCACCTGTACAACAGTGGTCTGGACGATTCTACTTGTCGTATATTTCACGGCTCAAACTGCCGTCAACATCTTGCGATGCGGCATCACGTTGCACATAGATGCATCACAACCGAGATGGATTGAAGTGTCTTCACGCAATCACCGTATCTATCGCCTGCGCTTGCCGCTTTCTAGGCGCCAGATCATGTTTCAACGGCTTCGATACTCATCAGCCGTCATCACATTCCTTTGTTATACCCGGTACGATCAGGGGAGTTGTTGGCAAATCTGTTCATCCAGGGCTATTGTCTTTTGTCAGTCTGGCGTGCCTGTGCGTCTGATTCCTCAAAACGTCTTGGGTTTTGCGCGGACTCTGGATTTGAGCAGTTGAGCAACTGTTTCTGAATGGACTACAACCAGTCCAATTGGCGAGGCTTCTGGAAGCTGTCTGGATTCCGGCGCATCGGGGGCGCAGTCGAGGTCCGAGGATGTTGAAGCTGTCAAGGGGGCTGGAAAGTGGAGTTTGGCAAAATTGGAGTGGAGTGAGCAGGGAGGAGCACGGTGATGCTTGAGGTCCTGGCGGTGCATTGGTGGCGGTCAGCTCGTGATGAAACGGACGAATCGACTCTGGCCTCGGCGGCGGATCGCATGCCACCGTTCACCAGGTGACTGGATTTTTTGGGTTTTCCCTTTCGAACACGCTCCTTTGCCTTATAGTCTGGGCCGGGGATCCTGCTGGCTGTTGTTTCCTTTTTGGTCTTGCTGCTCGGCTTTGGCATTTTCTCTTCCTCTTTTCCTTTTTCATTGGCCTGACTGGCGGTGCGGAATACTACCTATATGTCGGCAAACTTGAAACAATCAAACTGTGGGACTTGACATCGAGCCTGCGTCGAGAAGGATCCTGTAAACCGGACAAATAAGACAAATACGTGCTACCGATCGATCGCCGGCCTGACAAGTCGGCCTCTGCTTGGCTATTATTAGTTCTAATGCGACGGTGATGCACACAGTCTTCAGAGCATACCGGGCGATAGTGAGCCACAGACCAGACGACCAGTCCACGGCGGAACATGTTAAAGTAAGAGAAGCTGCCGGAACACCAATGTTCTGCGGAACTGCTGTGCTCCTCCTGCCCGGGTGTCTGAGCCGTTTCGCGCGGCAGACCCCCCCCCCCTGCTCTGCCAAGTCGTGCTACGCAGGTAGCCTTCGTACTAGCGAGAGGGTGAGAACCGCCTGTTTTGGCCCCAGACCGGTCCTCACGCACGCCTCTGACTAAGGCTAGGTAGGTCTGAATAAGGCGTCGGAAGATCTCATCGAGGATCGAAATAAAGAGAAAAAAAAGCGAGGGAAGGACAAAAACAGGTGAGGAATCCTACCGTGTGGGAATCAGCACCGAGTATGTCTACACAGCCTCCTATTTCGCCGCGCCTACCCCGGCATCTATCTATCTCTCTATCTAACTCGCGTGACGGGGTATCTATCTATCCATGCGTGCCTCCGTGATCGGTCGAAACCCGTCCCTCCCACATTCCAGACCATCTGCCCAGCCAGCCCAGCCAGCCCAGCCAGCCTTGAGCCCCACCTTCCTATTTTACCCCACTATCTCGAAGAGCGAACGAGATCGCGCGTTCGTCGAGATGCAGAGCGGCAGCTGCCGCCCGGCGGACAGCCCCAAGTACCTGTTGGGGACTAGCGACGAAACTTTAATCTGTAGCGCGGGCCCGATGAGGAATAGTCAATTATGGAACTGGAACTCCCCTAACCCTGTGCAGGGAGATGTACCCCGGGAGAGGCCCCCCGGGTGCGTTTAAGTCAACGGTTCAGCGACGATATGTTTTCTCAACCTCAGCTCGCGTGCATTCAAACCAAGACAGGTATTCTTTCCAAGATTCTACAGTTGTACTCCGACGTTTCCTAGTAACCTCAGTTACCTGCTTCAAGGGGAGTATGCTATCCCTGCAAGGGTTCCTTCTCCGTCTAGCAATCCCATTTGCGTATCTCTTTTACTATGCAGTCTTCACCTAGGCTCCTATGCTTCCGGATGGGTTGTCCATGATGAGAGTCCTTAAAGCCCATCTCCAACTCTGGGACAGATACCGTGATTTTTGTTTAGTGTCCCAGAACTGTGTCAAACACGTGCTGCTTCCGGAGGTAACCTTTTCCAGCCCGACTGCGCCTGTGCAGAGGACAGGCCGCAAGTGATCCCGTGGCCCCTCGTTATTCTCGCACCTCCTCCAGTCTCTCCAGCTCCTCCCACGTCTCCTTCAACACCCTCGCAAACGAGCCGTCGCCTAGCACCTCGGCGTGCCCGCCCTGTAGGTCCCTGAACACCTTGGTGTTCGCCACGCCGTCCCTCTTCAGCCGGGCCGCCATGGCGTCGCACTCCGCCATGTCCACGAGCTCGTCGTCGGGGCTGTGCGCCAGGACCGCCAGGCGCCCTGCGCCCTCGCTCCACTCCCCGTAGCTCCTCCCCGCGGCGGTGGCGGGGCTCGCCGCGTCCCAGGCCCCGTCCTCGTCGGGCCCGAACGCGGCCTCCATGAACCCCGCGTAGCTGCCCCCCACCCGCCTGTTCAGCCCCGCGAGGTCGTAGATCCCCTCGAACCCGACCACAGCGGCGGGCGGCGCCACGTCGGCGAACCCGTCCCCGCCCGCCGCGCCGCCGCCGCCCAGGCACGCCTCCCTGGCGAGCACCTGGTAGCCCAGGAACGCGCCCGCCGAGTGCCCGGAGAGCACGTACCGGCGGGCGGCGGGGTCGAGCGTCTGCTGGAGGAACCGCAGCCCGGAGAGCACGTCGGCCAGGTGGTCCGGGTGCCGCGCGCTGCGCCGCGCGAAGCCGGGCGTCGACGTCGGGTCCTGCGCGAACTGCGGGTGCGGGGAGAGGCGGTAGTTGAGGGAGGCGAAGCCCGCGATGCGGGCCGCGGCGCGGGGCAGGTGCGACGGGTGCGCGGGGTCCAGCAGAGCGTTGATGGTGGGCTCGGCGTCGTTGAAGGTCGCGCGGGGATCGCGCCAGGCGCCGCCGTGGATGAAGCTGTGTGTCGAGGCGTGAGCGAGAGGGGTGAGAGCGGATATGAGCCCTAGAGGGCAGAGCCGGGGGGGGGGGGGGGGTTCGGGGACTTACACGAGCCAGTACTTTGTCTGGTCCGGCTGCGCCTCCTTGACCTGTTCTTCAGGGAACTCCCAGACGGCCACGTTCTGCAGAGCGTTGTCGGAGGCATAGAAGTACTCCGTCCTCTTGAGTGATGCCGCCATGTCCAGCGCAGGCGAGGGGAACCCACCGGTCAAAATGAGGTATTACAACACGGAGGAGGCCTGTCTTTGCGCATCAGCCAGGGGGGGTCTCGATTGAGCATCGAGGGCGGAGGTGGACGGACTCACTCACGCGGGCACTTGATCTTCTAACGCTACAACGCCTTCTCGGGCCAGTCTCCAGAGCCTCTCCAATTTGTCGCAGGAAAAGTCGGGGCGAAGCAAAGCCGTCGAGAGCAAAGGGCAGGAGACTGTCTAGGAACCTTCTTCCTATGGAGGTTCAGAGCGGGCCCTCCCGTCTTGGCCCGCTTATCTCGACGACTACCGCCGTTCCGAACTTCCGTCCTGAGCACTCCGTGCCGCTCGACACGAGCAGCAGATTTGAGGACGTCTTGTTACTGTCATGTCTTCACATACGTTGCCATTGCGTGAGCGCGCTTGTCGTGAGTGACTGTGGATCATGGAAATCTATCGGCTCTGTGGGACCGACGTTCCCAATCTCTCGGTAAATTGTTCGAGCCTTGTCGTATTCGATGACTAGGAATAGGGCCCACTATCCAACGTCTAATTTATCCACTTTGTCTATACCTTTGACGGACCGGAATTTATGAACGCCATTGACCCATCTAGACCCGCCCAAACGCCTTACCTTATGGCCATGATTTGCGGAAAAGGACTGGGTGGCAGCCTGCAAAAGATTCACCTCAATGTTACGACGGTCCTGGTCGAGACCAGAACACCCGACAAGGGCGACTCCTGCCCATCCCCTATTGTGTCAGGGTCAGTTCAGGGAAAAACCGCGCGATCTTCGCCGGATCGCCGTATGCCGCCCTCTCAACTGGGCTCAACGGTGTCGGCGGGTCCGCCTCGGTAGTTGATTGGCCTTGCACCTGCGGCAAATCACTTAGGGACATCCTCTTCCTCTTGATATTGCCCTGTGACGGAGTGTGTGATGGTGCAGCGGGCCTCGTGTCCGGCGTAGCCGTCACGGACCGCAGATCCGCATTACTTTGGACAGAGCCGCCGGAGACAGTAGCTCGTGCTCGTGGTGGTGCGGGTTGGTCTCTGGAGACGTCTGGAGTTGCAGTCCGTGACTGCGGCGTAACAGACCGCATCAGGCTGAGAGGTATTGTCGGGCCAAGATGGGGTTTCTTCTGGGCCATGTCTTGCTCTTGGGCGCTGTCGGTGACAATCACAGCAGGACTAGGCAGGGCCGTAGGGGCACCGGCCTTCTCGTTCGCAACGAGGCCCTTGCTATGCACAAACCCGGCGGAACGGCGGTGCCATGGATCGCTGTGGTAGAACTGATCTTTGATGTCCTCAACGAAGGCACTTTGGTCATGGATCGTGAGGATAGTGTTTGTTGGAACATTGATCCAGTTCTCTGTGGCCAAGTTAGTGCCAGTTTGCAACTGACCGCCATCAAGCGCAAGCTTACCTCGCTGGAACGTCAAAGGCTCACTGGCGATCAGAACAACATCAGCTCCCCTGTCGCGGCGCTCCATCTGGTAGTTCTCGTTATCTTCCAGGCGAGGCCTATTCTCCCACTGCGTGCCCGTGGAATAGTACAGACTGGCGGCCTCGTCCGTCGAGCTATTGATATATCTCGTGCAGATGATGCTGTGGCCGTCCGAAACGCAGAAGTTCAGCAGACTTCTCGTATCGACATTCTCGTTGTAGACAGTGCTCTCAGGGATCTGATCGATAAGCTCGTTGATGATCTCGATCGTCTTGAGCATGGCTCTTTTCAGTATCACGGGATCGAAGCCATCCTTGGGCTCGGAGCTGGGGTCGACGCCCATGCGCTCCAGAGTGTCCAGGAACAGCGCGAAAGCCCACTCGCTGTCGGTACCACCCTTAACACCCAGGTACCACCTATCAGCTAGTCGCTGTGCCAGCCTCCTCTTGATATATTTCCACCCGCCAAGGCCGCCGTTGTGCATCCACATGAGGCTGCCATGCACGAAGGGGTGGCAGTTAGCCTGAGAAGTGGAGCCCTCGGTGGTGGCTCTGACGTGTGCGAAAATGAGATGTGAGGCATTGTGGTAGGCGAGCCGCTCGAGGTTCTCATCGTTCCATGCCGGGAAGACGGAGGTGTAGAAGAAGGGCGAGGCACGCAGCTTGGGGGTGTAGTAGCCAATTCCGAAGCCGTCGGCGTTGTTTACACCACGCCTTCTGTCCTGTAACGGGTGAAAGATGTGAGTTGTCGTCAAGCAGAAAGGCTTCCAAAAGCGGGGCAGAGAAGGCCAGGGAAACGGTGAGAACGGCTTGCTCGCACACGAAGAAGCGTCGTGATAGAGGTCGGGAAGCGGAACGGAATACTGAGGCTTACAAGTCGTAGACGAGAGTCGAAGCTCTGCTTGAGGATAGAGTGCACGGGATCGAGGACGAGGTTGGCGAGGAGTAGCTCGTCGCTGCCCTTGTAGACCTATGCGGGTGCGGTCAGCTCACGCCTGGGCCTCTGGAGGACTGACGCTTGTGTCGCAGTCGCGCAAGGGGTGGGCTCACCAGAAATCGACACATCGTCGTCCTGTAGGTCCCAGACGGGGCGCGCGAGATCGTGAGGAGGTGCTAGCGATCCGATGGGGGAGGACACGTGCGACGAGAAAGGAGGAGATGGGCTCAGAGGCGGTCAGGCCAGGATTTGGCGTCTATCGTTCGATCAGAGGACCGAGGCTGCCATAGGTTGGAGAACGACCAGCAAGGTGAGATCGCGTAGCGGCGCGTATGCCCAGATCGGAGGTGGGATCTGTTGTCCTAGGTATTGCTTCTTGTTGTTGGTTGAAGACACTTTAAGAGTCAGAGACCAATAGAGTGTGGAGAGCCTGGTGACGTTCTGCAGGTACGGGGGTGATGGCCTTAACATGCAGTCTTAAATTGGACCCTGGCCCAGCCCTGGCCAGCCCAGCCCTGCGCTGGGGCTGCCAGGTCACAGGCGCTCCTGAAAGCGGTCCGGGGATCAAAGTCGCTACCTGAAGAAATTGGCAGGGGTGATCGGCTAGGCGGATGGCGCGATCGACCACTGGGGTTCTAGAAACGAAGCCCGAAGGCGTGGGAAAGGCGGTGCGCAGGGGTCCCTCCAGGCATGGGCTGACGGGCCACAGGACAGCTACCTAGGACCGAGCGTGCAGCTGCCAGACGGGGACCACCACAGAAAAGACGTGATGTGGAAAGATCTGATGTGATAGGCCGCAGTGGGGATGATTCTGGCCTGACGAGGGGAAGGCCGCAGATTGCGCTCGAAGCAAGATGTTATGCTATGTGCGCAAGCAGGTGAGCCTGGCAATCTCTCTCTCTGTCTATACTGCGGGACAAGATTGGAGGCTCTCGTGTCAGACATGGGCAGAACCCTACCCGGCAGCTGCGTACCCGCCATGCCATGCCATGCCATACGGCGGAGTGGAAGTGAGTGCCGGTTGGGTGGTGCTGATGGGCGTTGCTGAAGAGAGACCTGCCGTGTTCCAGAAAAATCCATACTATAATTACGCGGTACTCACTACTTACTCTATGTAGTCCCACAGCGCCACGCCCCCCATCTGCAGAGAGCGGGCTAGCCGAGTGGCCGGCCACCCCTGTGTGCGGAACTGCAAGCTGCCAGGCATGCCAGTCGCGACACAAGGCGTTATGTGTTATGTAAGCGAGAAAGCTAGGTAGTTCAAGTCAGGAGAAGCGCCCAATCAGCCAGCCTGACGTCCTCTGTGCAGCTCGACGACAATTATTCATTCATTTCATTCATGCACACGACGTTGTCGGGTGCCCACCGACCCCTTCTCCATGTGTGTCGCGGAGCCTACGAGTCGGGTCATATGAAATGTTCAGAGGCTTTCGAATAAACAAGATCCCTTAGCTTTCCCCCTCTCCTTTGACCGGCGACAGTGAAGATGGATGATCTGGCGGGCATGGACTGGTCGACCTCGGCTGCGACCAGCAACAACGCCCAGAAGAAGCCGCCCATGAACCCTTCGAGTGCATTCGGCTCCTTCCCCTCCCTCCAGCCGACCCCCTCGCCCTTCGCCTCCGGCCGAAACTCGCCTCTCTCCTCAAATGCCTCCGGCCAAGTCGGCAGCGGCAGCGGTCCCAAGGCCCCTACGGCGGCAGCGAACAAACCTGCTCAGGATGCCTTTAGCAACCTGATGTCCATGAGCTCCGGGAAGAGCAACGCGAACATGAGCCTGGCGGAGCGGCAGAAGCAACTCGAGGCGGAGAAGCTGAAGAAGCTTCAGGAAAAGCAGAAGCAGCAGCAGGCTACATACGGCGACGGGCAGTTCTGGGATAGCCTGGGTCGGGGCTCATCCCCGGCAGGCGTCTCGCGGACAGCTTCTCCTTTGGTACACGGCGCTGGTCCTGCACTCCCGGGACGCAACAGCAAGAACGAGTCTGACGACGATTTGTTCGCCGCATTCAATAAGGATACGAAGGTCGACAATGCGAGCCACTACCCACCACCTCCCCAGCCGGCCTCGGGCAAGAACACTCCTGGGTTGGATCTGAGTAACCCCAGCGCATGGTCGCAACCCGCTCCCTCGAATGGCGCCAACGGTGATTTCAACGACGACGACGATCCGTTCGGCCTGAGCCAGTTCCAAGCCAAGTCGAGACCAGCTGCGACATCTACTCCGGCACCTGCAGGAGCAGATGAGGAGGACGATGATCTCTTGGGAGATCTGGGAAGGCCGGTAGATGAGGTGCGCAAGAAGCAAGAAGCTCAGAGACAAAAGGCACCAAGGCCAGGACCCGAGCCTGGCAAACCAATAGAGGACTCTGATTCGACATCAAGCGACGATGAGCCCGAGGCGAGGCCACAGGACGGTACCGATCCATTCGACAAAGCCGTTGCGCAGATGGTAGACATGGGTTTCTCTCCAGAAGACTCAAGAAGGGGCTTGACCGAGAGCGGCGCAGGTTTGAACGTGCAGGCAGCTGTGAGCTTCTTGCTCAACGATGCGCATCAGAAAGCGAAGGAGAAGACCCAGAGGAGATCATCTCCAGCAGTGAACGCGGGGAGGTCGTCCAGCCGAGCCAGGAGTGCAGGCCCTGCGTGGATGAATGAGGAAGATCTGGGCAGGCGAGACAGCCGATCTCCCGCCGCTAGCGACGGTGACTTTGCGAAGCAGGCCGCGGCGATGGGCACCAACTTTTTAAAGACAGCGAACAAGTTCTGGAGCGCCGGACAAAAGAAGGTTCAGAGGGCCGTCGCTGAGTTTCAAGAGGGCCCAACTGATCCCAGCCAGCCCAAGTGGATGAGGTCTGCGCAGCAGGACAGAACCGGCGAGAGCAACAGGGCGCAGCGGCCCGCTGATGTTACCGATGAAGCTATGATGCTTGACTCTGGTGCGCGGCCGGAGAGACCGTCCAGGAAGACCCAGCCGCCTCGGCCTGAATCTCATCGAACGGCATCACGGGACCAGTCACCAGCGCTGTCGACGATGTCTAACAGCAGTGCTTCCGTTCCCAGATGGCAACAAGATCCTAAAAGCCGTCTCAACAAGCAAGCCATCGAAGAGCAGAGCTCACAGGCCTACATTAGCCCTGCAAGGAGAAAGAAGACAACGCCCCAACCGCCAGCAGAACCCAAGCCTCGTTTCACCGAAGAGCCAGACCTCTTCAATTCTCAAGCTCCTGCACAGAAACTCCTTGACCGCTCCGCTCAACCATCTCCTCGACCTGTGACCGCTGCTGCCCAACCTCCGCGAAAGACACCTACACCTCGTCCTGCTCCGCCTGCTCGGAAGATCCCGCCGCTCGACCCCTCGGCGCTGCAGACATCCACACGCCACAGAGTGGATGGTACAGCTCACTTCAAGAGAGGCGACTATGCCTCTGCTCATGCCTCATACTCGTCTTCGCTCTCCGCTGTTCCGGATACTCACCCGCTGGCAATCGTCATCCTCTGCAACCGCGCTCTGACAGCCCTCAAGACAGGCGAACCAAGACAGGCCGTTGCCGACGCAGACGCAGCCATACAGCTCATCGGGCCAAGCAAGGGCGAGGGCGAACACGTTTCTCTACAGGATGAGACAGGCGAGAAGCGCGACATGAAGGACCTCTACGGCAAGGCTCTGACCCGCAAGGCCGAGGCACTTGAGCAAATGGAAAAATGGGCCGACGCCGGGCTCGTCTGGCAAGCCTGCGTCGAGTCCGGCGTCGGTGGCCCTACAGCGATCGCAGGGCGTCAGCGGTGTCAGAAGGCCCTTGCGCCAAAGCCTGCCAAGCCCGTCCCAAAGCTCTCCACGCCGCGCCCGAGGCCTCGTCCTACACCCAAAACTGCCTCTTCGGCCGACTCCGAGGCCGTGAGCCGCCTGCAAGCAGCCAATAAAGCCGCCGACGCCGCCGACGCAGAGAAGTTCGCGCTGTCGGATCAAGTCGACGCTCGGATCGCAGCGTGGCGCGATGGGAAACGCGAAAACTTGCGTGCGCTGCTAGCGAGCCTGGATCAGGTGCTGTGGGACGGCAGCGGGTGGAAGAAGGTCGGCCTGCACGAGCTCGTGATGGCTAATCGCGTCAAGATTGTGTACATGAAGGCTATTGCTAAGACGCATCCCGACAAGGTGAGTTCTCCCCCATGATCATGACTTTGATATGCGTGAGAGGTGCTGACCGAATGTTTGTACAGCTGCCCCAAGACGCAGGCACTGAGGTCCGCATGATCGCGGGCACAGTGTTCTCGACCCTCAACGAAAGCTGGGATAAGTTCAAGGCTGAGAATGGACTGTGATTTATTTTACGTAGATTGAGCGAAGCGAATATCTAGATACCTTGCCCAGATGTAACGTTGACATCGAGATGGGCCTGCCTACTTATCATCATCATCCCCTGAAGGGAAGCAATACGTGACTCTTTAGGTCAAGTACCCTCAAGTTCTTGTTGAATTGGCATGAGTTGTAGAGGTATGTTGCATGATTCGCAAAGGTATGTCCCACACAACGGTACACTTATGACTGTTTCCGAGGCCTTTCGTAGCAGTCAACATGGCTGCGTCAAGCCGCGTTTGATCACTGTGCCACATGTTCTCGTCTATGCCCTCGTCATGGTACAGGGTATCATAGTACATTTCTAATCTCAACCTTCTACATTGCTGGCCTCCTTGATAGGCCATCATGGAGACCGACGGAAGACCGTTCCGAATGCTGGTGAGGTGGCCAAATCCGGGCCACGTAAAACGCAAACGCCCGGCCATGTCCTGAAACGCCGTCGCAGTGCAATAAACTTTTCCTGACCTTTCCCTTCCGTTTTCCGCGAATGCCTGCCCGAAGACTCAAAAAAGGAAAAGAATTTCCCTGTTCCAGCCCGCGTCGATTGTGGTCCAGTCTGTGAATCACCAGCGCAGCCATCGTTAGAGTGCAGTATCCAGTTCCGAAAATACTTCGGTGAGGCTCGAGAGAAAATATAAGCATCCACTCAGCCATAGTTGCCTAAATCTCGTGACGGCACAAAGTCGTGAAACGTTGGTCCTAAGGAATAGATGCCGTGGTCACAAGTCGTAATGATCTCTTCATCAAATCATGCCCATGCTTCTGAAAGCTTCGGTGACCTTCAGCTAGTCCCTGCAGGAAAGTGCAAGTCGTAGATATCGTGTAAGGACGACATCACATGCTCCCAAGCTCGCCTGGGAACACAGATTCTCATCTGATCACCGTCACTGTCTCGTGTCTTTCTACTTCATCTCCGTGCCCTCAGGCGCAGCACCAACACCCCAAGGAGGTAGCTGGCTCGGATCAACAACCCAAGGCTTTACATCCGACCAGTGCGGGACAGCATTGAACTTGCCGGCAACGGCACCCATGCCGTATGCGGTGCCTTGAAAGCCATCAGGGTGTTTCTCGTCATCCTCCTCAGTGAGGACCGCCTCGCGGTAGTGGGAGACGGGGATGCCCGTCTCGCAGTCGAACAGCATGCCACCCCAGTCGATCTGCATCTTGCCCGACTTGCGAATCATAAGCTTGCCAACGTAGCCAGAGGGCTCCTCCTCGTGCTCAGGCTCGGGCTCGGGCTGCTTCTTATTCGCGCTGCTGCTAGGACCAGCACCACCATCGTCCTCGTCCTTGATATCGTCGGCGGTGGTTAGATCGACAGGCTTGTCGGACTTGTGGGCGGGTGCGTTGAGCATGACGACATCATCGTCGGGCTCATCCTTAACGGGACTCTTCTTGGCGGCCGTCTTGTCAACCTTGTAAAGGGGTGGCATAACAGGAGGAAACTGCCACAAGTAGATGGAGCCCTCGGCGATCAGGGGGTTGCGCTCGGTCTTGGGCTCTCTGGACTCTTCGTCAGCGTCGTCGTCGTCGCTCTCGACACCAAAGAGCCTTCGTTGATAAGCCATCTTTTCGGCATCGAGGCGATCCTCCTCGTCCTTGTACTTCAGGTTTCTCTTGATGTCCTTCGCCTGCATCTTCTTCTCGGCGCGGCGTCGGGTGAGCGTATCGATCTCAGTGATCTCTTCGTCCTCGATCTTGACGCGGCGGTGTTCTTGTGCGCCGGGCCACTTGCGGCCGTCATCCTTCATCTCAACGACGTCGTTATCGCTGAGGAACACATCGCCGTACGCGGAGGTATCGCCAGAAGGGACAACCAGCGGTTCGCCTCGCTCGGCAGCCTCGACCTCTTCAGTTGTGGCGATCTCAGGCTGATCAGGCTCCTTGGGATCCTCGCGAAACATCCCTTTCGGCAGCAGGACTGGTGTGCCCTCCTTGCTCTTGACCATCTCGTCGTCGTCTATCGTTATAAACTCGGCGATCTTGTCAGTGTTCATGCGGCGGCCGGTAGGTCGAGAAGACTCTGCGTTGAAGGTCATAGATCCATTCTCTTTCTTGACACCGCCGCCGTAGGCAGACGAAGGACCCGCGCTGCCGCTGCCGCCGGCAGAAGGCGCGTCGTAAAGGCGACCAAAGGTAACGGGGGTGCCACCTGTTCTGTTGTTAGCGCCTCCCTTATGCTGTGCAAAGCTGGGACGAAAGATATACGGTTGCTAGAAACTTGGATGGTAGAACCGAAACCACCCGCGCCACCACGTATGATGCGATCGAAGCCAGCCGGAGGGCCGCCACGAACCCGGCGGCCACCACCGCGCCCGCCGCGGGCCGCTCGTTGAAGGCGCGCGTCAACCGCAGCTTTAGTCTCCTGTTTGGCCGACTCTTGAGCAGCAATCGACTCTCGGTCGAGTTGGGATCGTCGGATGGCTCGGGGCAGGAATCGGCCAGCAGCAGCGCCGCCTCTGGCAGAGGCGCGGGCTGGGGTGGGTCGGGTCTGAGGAGGAGCGTCTGCCTCTACAGATTCGGCAGCTGGGGCATCGCTCATCTGGACATCGTCAAGGGCAGGAGGGGCATCTTCGGCGGAGGGTTCAGCAGCAGCAGCAGCAGCAGCAGTAGGGCCGCCGCGACCACCTCGAGAGCCTCGGCCTCGGCCTCGAGCACCGCGGGCTCTGCCACCTCGTGCAGCGCCACGCGCAGTGCCCTCACCTACCATGATGGGGTGGTTGTCACGGGCAATGAGGGTAGGATAGGAGTTATGCGACGACAGAAGATGGCCTCGACGTGAGAAAAGGTAGCAAACTTGGTGGGGCACGCCGTTGGAATTTGGAGCTGGAACTTCACCATGTACTCAGCTCAGTAGAATAATTTCTTATCGGGGTGCGTTATCAATGAGCACATCCCTGTCAGTGTACTGGGATGGCCCCTCATTAACCCCCCAACCCCCACCAGTGCTCACAAGCTGGCTGAGCACAGAGCAAAACCCACTAACTTCCACATACCAGTCCATCGTCACTGGAGGTCTTCGCAAGATGTAGATATCATGACCTCTCCTTTCCCTCCCTCCACCTCCACTCCCGGCTCTGGACACCTCACCACTGTCCTCCTCCCCAACGGACACAGCCATCTCTCAACCATTACCTATCAATACCCTCTCAAACTCATCTCTCCGCCGCGCAATATCCAGCAGCACCTGTCAGCGCTGGTATTCCTCCTCTCATACGGCGGCGGTCTTGTGGGCGGTGACAACGTCTCCCTGCGCATCAACGTCAGCGCAGCATCCAAGCTCTCCGTCGTCACGCAGGGCCACACCAAGATCTTCAAGAGCGCCTCGCCCGAAATCACCACACGGCAGAGCCTGGACGTGACAATCGGGGACGGCGCAGCGCTGTGCCTCCTTCCTGACCCCGTACAGCCTTTCGCTGAGAGCGTCTATGAGCAGACGCAGATCTTTCGGCTCGAGGGCGAGGGTGCATCGCTGTGCCTGCTGGACTGGGTGACCCAAGGGCGGAGGGCGAGGGGGGAGGACTGGGACCTGGTTCGGTGGGCCGGCCGCAATGAGGTATGGTGGTCTGCCTCCGAACCGGACAGGGCGAGGCTTCTGGTGCGAGACGCCGTAAAGCTCGATGGCAAGGCCTCGCTATCGTGCGTTGTCGGCGAGCTGCGGGACACGATGCACGGCACGGGCATATTCGGCACGCTCATCCTTCGCGGTCCGCTGATGAGAGCCCTAGGTGCGTTCTTCCTCGCCGAGTTCGCCGCATTGTCCAGGTTAGGGGCGCGGGACTGGCGCAGTGAGGACGCGAAGAAGGACGGGCAGGGTGAGAAGAAAGATCCGCACGAGACCTGGCGGGCTGGGAGGCTCAACATGGAGAAGGACGAGAAGGTCCTTTGGTCGGCAGCCAGTGTCAGGGGCTGTGTCGTCGTCAAGTTCGGCTCTGCTACTGTTGAGGGCGGGCGCATGTGGATCGGCTCGATGCTGACGAAGGAAGGCAGCGTCGCAGAGCACTTTGGTGATCAGGCGCTTATGTGTGTACGCTGACAGAAGTTAGTGAAAATTATAAGTTGTTATTGACGGCTATGAAATATCGCTATGGCAGCTGTAGTGAAGTGCATGTTTCGCGGGGGGGGGGGGGGCGGACTCACGGCCGGGTCTTCTGACTCACTTGGATGACATCACGGACTGGTGGATGGAAGCGAGGCCATACTGTCGGCCTCGTGCAGACATGGTGAGCATTCCCTGGCGCGGAACTGAATCTACCAAAAGGAGGCATCAAAGCACGAAGGAAAAGGTAGCACGATGGCGGGTCAAGGCGGGACCAGAGCGCAACGGGTGATATCAAGATCAATCGCTGCACGATAAGTGGCAGGCGGGCACCACGCACGATAGTATACTCACAATATATGTGGTGCTTTGTTGCCTAGAGAGTTCCCTATCTCATTTCTTCCGTTCTTCAGCATACTAGAGTATCCCTTGGGAAGAAATAAGAGCGACAGACCGACGATACTTCCGATCCTCGAATCTTCGCAAGATCGAAGCTGGGAAGAACACGGGGTCGCTTTCTTCTGCCTAGGCTCAACACGGTCTAACAAGAGTCGGGGCCATGATATGAGCCTCCCACGAAGCATGTTCTATGCATCTTAAAATTAGGTAGGAACGAAAACCTTGGATCTCGCACTTCTTTCTGAGCTCCTCCATGGAGCAATGCTGTGAAGCCCACCTCCGCAAGCTCCCTTCGTTCCTTAGATGTCTCAACATGTGATTGACTGACGCCCGGCTCTCAATTTATACTGGTACGGTGGCCTGGAAAACGTCTCTTCCAAAATACTGTGATCTGGGTTCGCAATTAGTGCAACTACTTAGCTACTGGTCGCGAAGCCCAACAAGGCCTACATGTTGGTGTGCTGTTTCTATGTGGCCGACCACTTGGTCGGAACACTGAAGCCCTGTTGCCCTCAATTCTTTCTTGGAGCAGCCATGCACTAGCAATGGCTGCCCATCTCTTGCTCTCGGTTGACTAATCCCGTGCAGGACATGCTCTTCTATGCCGCCTCACACCTCTCATATCTCGTCATTTCACCTCGATGAGGTTGCGACATGACCTGGCCATTGGCAAGACCTGTGTCCGACCGAATCCAACACCGAGGCTCATGAGCTCAGAGGCAGGAGCTCTGAAGCTTCCATCCCCGAGCGCCGATACTTCTTCATTCCCAATCAGCCAAACTGCCCTAATCAATCGCGAGGCTGGAGCTTTCAAGCAACCAAAGGGCCTCCATCTTCCTTCGTCTCTCCGTGTCACAGCGACGAAAACATCTCCTGGGGGTAATTGGGGGGCAACAAACAACCAGTGCCGCAAGGTGATGTGGATTGGGGGGGGGGCCGTTCTCAAATTGGCCTAGTGCTGTGTCGTCAATTTGATGTGACATGTCGTCCGCCGGTCGATAGCTCGTAGCTGGCCTTGGCTGACTGAATTTGGGTCGTTTCAACGGCCCATACTTCTCTGATACTGTCCTACATATCCATCGACTCGCCCTCGTTGGAGAAGTTGAAACCGCCCTGGTGGCCGCCGTTTGCACCGAAGCCGAAAGTGCCGTTGGGACCCTGGGCCTGCGTCATACCCTCGTCGGCATTCTCATCCTCATCCGAGAAGTACTTCTCGATGATGTTGTAGGCCTTCATGTAAATATCCTCGTTGGCATTTGTCTGGCACTCGTGAATCTTCTCCATCCCACCACACTCCTCAATGAATAGCGCATAGCGGTTGATCGCGTCGGACGCATCACCAGCAGCCTGCTTGTCCAAGTCACCAACCTTGAGTATGTTCTCGAGGCCATCGAGGGCGACCTGAATGATCTTGTTGTCGGGGCAGATCAGGAGATCGCAGAGAGGCTTGATGCATCCCTGCGCGACGAGGTAACGAATCTGATCGGGCTTCTGAAGACCACCACTGGTGGCATTGCTGATAGCCCAGCAGGCCTCCTTACGCGTCTTCAGGTCTCCGTTCGACAGAAGGTGGATCAGAGGCGGGATGATGTTGGCATCAATGACAGCCTGGATCTGGGTCGAGTTTCCTGCCGTAATGTTGGAGATGGTCCAGCATGCCTCCTTGCGAATCCCGTCCTTGTTAGAGCTCAAAAGAGACAGAAGACACGGCAGGGCGCCGCAGTTGATAATAACCTGGGTCTGCACGTCATCGCCCGTGACAATGTTTCCAACCGAACGCAGAGCGGGAGTCTGGACAGAGGTCGAGGCGTGCATCAGAAGCTCGACGAGGCGGCGGGGGATGCCTGCCTCAATCACGGCCTGAATCTTATCATTAGAGCCGTCGGAGAGGTATGAGATTGCCCAGCAGGCGTCGATCAGAACCTCGTCGTCGAGAGAGTACACGAGTTTGGACAAGACGGGAAGGGCCGGGGCAATCTGGACGAAGACCGTTAGTTGAGACAATCGACAAAGAGATCCTGTGCGGGGCATCATCATACCGTGCTCCAATCAGGCTGTGGTGTCTTGCCACGGCAGAAGTTGCTCAGAGTCCAGGTTGCGTTGCGGAGCATGCTAAGCTTCCGGCTGTCCCCGAGGAGGTTCAGCAAGGGCTTGAGCGCACCGCAGCTCAACACGTAGTCGCGGCATTGTGGGCTATCACCAGCAATATTTCCGAGGGCCCACACAGCCTGCTCGCGCACGTCGGGCTCCGGGCTGGCAAGCAGCTCGACGAAGATGGGGACGGCACCAGCTTCAATGACGACCTGGGTCTGTGCAGCGCTGCCTGATGCAATGTTCGTCAAGGCCCACGCGGCCTCAAACTGGACGAGGGTGTGGGGAGATCGCAGGAATTCGACGAAACGGCTGACAACGCCGGTCTTGATGACCTCCTCGATAGGAGGGTTGCGTTCCTTGGACAGGAGCTTCCGGAACCGAGTAGTGGCTTGGATCTGCAAATCGATCTGGTCCGAGAAGACGCCCTGCACCATCTGGGGCAGATCCTCGCTCAACTACAATCAATCAGCACCTTAACGTCAGAATAGGAGAGCATGGATGGTTGCCAGGTGCGGCGGCACAAGAGATACGGATACGGGGTGTAGTCGTGACCATGCAGGGATTCGCGAGGTGGCGGTTGGTGTGGGCCGGGCCAAGGTGGGCTGCGCGCGGCTCCCTCCAAACCACATGAATGGGGAAGATGAGGGGTGGCTGCGACTGGGTCGCGAGGGCCTGGTTGCAACGGCGGGGAGCGGGCCAGGGCGTGCGACAAGCGGGTGCGAACGGGGTTCGAAAGCCGCGAGATTGAGTATGGACATACCTGTGACTCTGTGGGAGCGGTGTCATCATCGCTATCAGGTGCGGCACCCAGGGAAGCACCAGGTCGGTCGGCGCCAGTCCCGATGCCTCGTCGCTTGGCCAAGTTCTCCTCGCGTTTCGCCTTACGGATCTCGACCTGCTGTTCCTCGCGGCGGCGGCGGACGACATCAGAGGCGAAGGCGCCCTTGGCCTTAAACTGGGTGCGACGGTGCTCGGGGATGTATCGCTCAGCCATGGTCGCAGCGGATGGATGACTCGCAAGGTGCTGGTGCCTGGTTGTTGACGTGACGAGGCTAAAATCGATGTAGATATTATCGCTGTGGATGCACAGTGGATGAACCCGCAACTAGGATATTGAGAAGTCGTACTCCTTATGCCGGCCGGACAGAAGTAGAAGGTGGATCGTTTGAAATGCAATGCCGACGACAGTCGCTTTGTTGTGACAAGTCGTGGTGTTGGTGTCAGGAAGAATTTTGGGAGAGAAAGGCGACGGCAGCCCAGTATCAAATGGGGTTTGGGAGTTTGGGAAGCGGGAGGAGCTGGTGGAGCTGCAAGGCGCTAATAAAAAGCCTGACGCAAGGCCCTGAGTGCACTGTGGCCTTGGCTCTGGACCCTTCCACCTTCCAAGCAAGGTTGGAAGCTTGGGCCGCATTCGGTGACCCCTCACTAACAGCAGAGGGCATAACCTCTGCATGAATATGTTAGTAGCCTTCGCCTCCTACCCCACATCCCTGCCGTTGTCAAAGGGATCCCTGCGCCTTGGTGCCTTTGAGAACAAGACGCGTCGGCGCGTCACCCCGTTCGTGGGGTTTGAGGTTGTCTTTTGGATAGAAACCCACAGGACAGGTCAGAATGACAGGGCTGATGGAGAAGGTCTTGGAACTGACGCGACTTCTCATATGCTCTCCTGATTTTCTTTCGATCATCCAGAAAGCACCCCTCCATCCTTCCATCTGTCGGCCTCGTCATGTCCAGATACCAACCTCCGTCTTCGCATCGCGGCAGGGCTCAGGAGAATTCAGGCCCCCCTCGGGGTTTTACGACAATTCGCCAGCTTCTAGATGAGAGTCCGACCCATGGCGCCATCGTCAGCGTAGTAGGCGTCGTGAGGGATTACAGACAGCCGATCCCTACCAAAGGCACTGGTGGGTCTCTACCTGGTATAGAGATATGCCTCCAGACTGACCTCGGGTTCGCAGATTTCAAGTGCATTTTGACCCTGTATGACACGTCCACAGAAGAGGATAATGATGGCATCAACATCAACATCTTCCGCAAGGAGGCAGAAATGCCCTTAGTGCAGGCCGGTGATGTTGTCATAGCCTTCATGGCCAAGTTTCAGTTTTTCGGCGGAGCCCCTTCACTTCTCTCTTCGTTTCGAACAGATATACATGTATACGAGGCCCAGCGGTTGCCCAGCTGCAGGCCGACTCGGTCAGCCTTGAGCGCTCTCAGGGGGCCTACCCGAGCGGTCAGCCGTCAACCAGACGCTAGGGAGAACGCCTACGTGCTCTCGTTGTTCGATAGGATCGACAAGAGCTTCTTGCCCGACCAACAACAATTCTCTGCCCGAGCCGAACAATCTTTGAATGTTAGAGAGAAATTTAAGCTGCTCCAGGATGTTAGAGATCACAAGTTCGTCGACCTCGTTGTCCAGGTAGTCAGAGAACCCTTCGATCTCGGAGACAGAATGTGTCTTTGGGTAACCGACTACACCGAGAACAGCAGCTTCTATAATAGGACCAAGGACGGGGCAGACTGGACCGATGGCGTGCCATCTCGAGATGGTGACCCCTACGGCTATACAAGCAAGTTCCGCAGGAAGACGGAAGTCTCCCCCGAGGACAGCGATGGCAAATGGATGGGTCCGTATGGCAAAAAGTCAATCCAGATCACATGCTGGGAGCCGCACGCGGATTTTATTAGGCAGCACATCCGTGTAGGAGACTGGGTGCGCCTGCGCAATGTGCAGATTGGTTACGGCCGGAATTCCATCAATATCGAGGGTTTTCTAAGGGGAGACCGCGAAAATCCAAATAGAATTTACGTGGTTGTCCTGGATCCTCAGGCAGACCGCGAGACGATAGATCCTCGTTTGCTTGAGGCCGTCCGGAGGAAGCGAGATCACGAGCGAGAGGAGAGGCGCTACCTCAAAGCTGGTACGAAGAGGAAACCTGCAGATTCTCCACAGAAGGAGAACTCCAAGAGCAAACGCCAAAAAATACGCGAGAGCAAACAGAAGGCATTCGAGGACCAAAAGGCAAGGCAGGAGGCAGCCCTCGGCCAAAATGACCTCAGTAAGTACACCAAACCTCAGTTTCTCGCGGGCCTCTGCTAATGGCACTCAATCCAAGTCAAAAGCGAATACCCAGACAAAGAAGTCGTCCCCCTCTCCACCATCCTCGAACCAATCTTGTATCCTACTACGATCAAAAAACAGCCCACGACTCTTGAACTCCCCTTTACCAACGCCAAATACCGCACGCAGGCCCGAGTGATAGACTTCCACCCCGCCAGCCTGAAAGACTTCGCCGTCAGCCGCTTAGTCACAGAATACTCTGCTCTTTCCGACAACGACAGCAGCGACTCAAACTCGTCCTTGTCGCCCCCCACCTCTGCCCGCGAATCTCGCGCACGGCGCATATGGGAATGGCGCTTCGCCCTGAAACTTGAAGAGGTCTCCGTCTCCCTCTCCAGAGGCAAGCAACCAGCCACCACCTGGGTTCTGGTTGGGCATCGCGACGCGCAATGCCTCACGGGCCTCGACGACGCCGCGGACCTGCACTCGGCCACCAATAACGGGCTGCTGATTGCCCTGCGTGAACAGATGTTCAAGCTGTGGGGAAATCTAGAGGAGCGCAAGAGCAAGACAGAGGCGAAGAGGAAGCAGCATGCAAGGAATCCACTGCAAGCGCCACCCGCGGACTCGAGCGATGTTGAGGACAATGTCGATGGTGGCCGTGATACCAATGGAGAGGCTTCTGAGCATATCCCTGGCTCAAGCCAGCTGTCCAACAGGCCCTTCACGTGCTGCGTTCGGCAATACGGCGTCAGGCTGAAGACTGAGGGCGAAGGGAAGAATGCAGGCGAGGGCAGGCGGTGGCAGAGAATGTTTGGGCTTTTCGGGACCAAAATTGTCAGCGACTAATAGCCTCGCCATCGGGAATGTTTGTGTATTTTGCAAGCGAGCGAAACATCATGATACCACCTCGTGCTTATCGCATTCGAATGAAGATTAATTCGCCTAGCTGCATAGCGTTTTCGCCCCCAGCCATCTGTGGACGTATCAAGCGCACCGTAACTTTCGCGAAGAATATGTACCATTGCAAGAAGTGAATTTTGCCGCCCTTGCCATGCGGACGTAGAAATGTCATCTGCCAGAATCTCTTAACTCGTGCTCTCGAGAGCTCGCCCAACCCCCAATCGTCCATGAAAAATACGAATAGCCAATAAAAAGGAAGCCCGAGGACGCGTTGCACGTTCATACCCGCCCGCGAATGTAAATGACCATGCCTCTGCAAAACGCCAGGCTTCGAAAGGCTCACCGCCGTCTCTTTTTCCCACCATCCGTTTCCTCAGTCGCCCAAAATTGACTCATCGTCAGCAGCATTATTATTCCCTGCGGCCTCCTCGGCATCACTCTCAGGGTCCTCGATCGGATCCTCGAGCAACTCTCGTCTCCTGAGATCCTCCTCTGTGCCCTCCTCGGGCTGCTCTTCCTCATCAGAATCATCGCCCTCGACTACCCTCTCAGCCGACTTGGCAGGCTGCTTGTTCGCGGGAGCCGCAGGAGTCTTGCTCTTGGCCCTTGAGGCATTAGTAGCAGCACGCCGAGCCTTCGCAGCCTCCGCTTCACGCATCCTCTTTTCATCCAGGTACGCCACCGTCTCCTGGAAGTTCTTGCCCAGCTTGGTAGCGTTGCGTTGCAGGCGTTTCCTGAGCTTGCCGGCATGTGGACCTGTCTGGTCCACCACGCGCGTCAGGATCGCGAGCACGTACTTGGCAGCTAGCTCACACAGGCTCTTCTCGGCACGCAGCTCCGATGCTCGCTTTTCACTGTCCGACAGCTCGTCTTCGTCCTCTGCGTCTGATAACTGGTCATCATCGATGGGGTCCTCGTCTTCGGCAGGCTCGTTGAGATGCTTCTTAGCCTTCTTGGCATAAGCGCGCTCGGCGCCGTCGAAGACATTGATGAGCTCAGGCACAAGACCGGGCTGAATTTCTTGGTTCAACGTTAGCAGGCTGGCGTACTTCTTCGACGCACCGACCGCCGACCACTGATCAAGGGTGCGCTTGATCGACGCGAAAGTGGCATGCAGGTCGCAGAGGCTGCCGGTCGCGAAGAGGCGGAGGTCGTCGTTGATGGCTCTGGAGGAGAATGTATGGATGAGGTTCGTCTGATACAGCTTCCTCAGGCTTGCGAGATGACTGATCGTGTTGGCCGGGATGTCCATCTGCATCTCAATGGCGTGTGTGAGTGACACGACCTTCCACATAAAGTAGAAGTGGCAGCTCTTAATAGCGAATGAGGTAGCCTCGTCCTCTAGATCATCAAGCTCCTCGTCGGGCTGCTGGAAGCGACCTCGGTGAACTGTCTTGACTAAGATGTCGATCGCGGGAGCCTTCGAGCCTTGTGCCGTGCCTTCGGCCTCAAGGACATCGACGCAGTCCTTGGTCTTGGCTAGACTGCTGATCTTCATCAGAGTGCTAGAGAGCCGCGACAGGACGGCTACACTCAGCTCGCCACGGTTTGAGAGGTTGTTGGTATGATCCAAATTCCGCAGCGCATCGATCGAATTTTCCCACAGTTCTGAAATTTTCAGGTCGACAGCCTCTTCGAACTCATCGCATTTCCGAGCGCGAAGAAGCGCGGTAGCAGCATCTGAGACCGCATCTTTGTTCTCTTGCCTCGAGAACTGGGTACATATACTGTCTAAGAGATGTTCGAATGTGGAGGGGTCCTGGTGGAGTTGTTGGAGCACGTCGAGATCTAGAAGGTGCGAAAGCCGAAGGACAGTGGTGGCGGCTTTCGGGATCGATCCAAACTTGCTCAAAAGTCTTGGTATCGACTGCGCCAGATTCAAAGCCACATCATCTGCGGACTCCGTCACGTCACCCCTCGTCGGTTTCTTCCTCCCCTTCTCAGCCTCTGATATGTGCGCGAGATTCTGCTTGACGGCTGCGACGAGGACTTCAAGAAGGATGATCTCCTCATCCGCGGTAGGCGCAACGTGTTGACGCATGATCGTTTCGGCCGAGTTCTTTGACCTTGAATTTGCCTTCGTGCTCGTGGAATGGTCGTGGAGTAAATATCCAATAAGGATACCCCAGTCTTTGACAGTATCCAATTTGTCGTATAGAACTTGGGATGCCAGCGACATCCTCGTTTCCGGCACAATGGCGCTGACCATGTCGGCAGACATGTCACGACGGCCTTCTAAATCATCATCCTCCAATTGCGACTCATAGGCGTCTAGAGTCTCAGCCAAAGCCTTGACCTCGACCCATTCTTTTCTTGGCGAGAAGGACTCATCGACATCCTCGCTCTCGGGGAATAACTCGTCGACAGCCTCCTCACCGCCCATGGCCTCGACCTTCTGCTCGACGGCAGCTTCCACAACATCGGCAAAGAATTTGACGACTGCTTTTCGAATGCGGGGCTCAGAGTCGAAGATGAGCCTACCCACATTGTCGATCTCGTCAGGCTCCAACATGCCGTTTTCGCCCAAAGCCTCAATCACGTTGATGGCCGCAACGCGGACGCTAACGTCCAAGTCTAGTGTGGCCATCTCCATCAACCGCGGTCGGAATCTGTCGATGAAGTGGCCAAGTTTGGCCGCGTCGCGCTTGAACATCCTCGACAGCTGCTTCAGAACCTCCTGCCGGGTGGATGCCGCAAAATCAGATAGCAACCAGCCTAGGTATCGCAGATACTCTGGTTCCATGAACACCGTGGGTAGTACCCAGATCCAGGAGCCAAGCGCGTCGACACACTCGGTCCTTATCCGAGCGTCGATATCACGGTACCTATGAACGAACACGACATCGAAGCAATCCAACATATACTTGGCGCACATCTCGCGGTTGTTGTTTGCCTCATTGAGGGACTTCTGCAGGTTCGCCAGCATATCCCTATTCCTGTTCTTGCCCTTGCGTCCCTTCTCGGCATCTACCTGCTGTGACGTCTTCGTGATTCTGTCGTCCAGCTTCTGAGCGACACCCGCCAAGGCTAGCTCCATGGCCAACGCGACGGTTGTGGCTGTGTGCCGGAAAGGTCGTAGCGTCGACGAGGACATCGTGTACACCCAGCGTGCGATGTTCTCCATGAGGGGCTCGTCGGTGTAGAGTGCACCTGTCTCGTGCAGGACGTTGATCAAAGATTCAAAAAAGCCGACGAGGAGATCGCGGAAGCCTCTGCTCTCCTTCACCTTAGCGAGAGGGTAGTCGGTTATTTGTTTCTGCCAAATGTCAGCCACGCTCAATTCAGCACAATTTGTCGACGCCACGCACTTCTTGGTATAGATCCTGCAACTCCGACAGGCGATTCTGAATGTTGTCAGGATCCCCGATATCATCTTCAGTCACCTGCTCATCGCATCCCGACGCCAGCAAGACACAGTTGACCAAGTCTGTGACAGCCGCCTCGTTGTCCGCTCGGTACTTCTGGTACCACCGGCCCGCAACGTCGTCGGAGGAGTCGCCAGATCCGAAAATGTCGGCTGCATCGCGTCAGCAGGCAATCCTACGCGTCGCACCTCGCATGCCTTACCGTAAACACCATCCCCATCGCGTCGGTCCCCCGTGACGACGCGTACCGTCTTCTTTGGCTTCGGCCGACTAGGCAGTCCCACACTAATCGACTGGGCAACCGCCGCGGGCGTCGCGCCGTTCGTCTTGGGCTTCTTCGCAGCAGGCTTCCTGCTGCGGGACGATTGCGATGGCGCGCCCTTCTTGTTCTTCTGGCGCCTCGCGGCGCGCTGCTCCTCCTCGTCGGGCGAATCCTCATCCTCGCTGTCGCCCTCGCTCATCTCCTCATCTTGCTCATCCGCGGCCTCCGGATTATGGTTCTCCACGTCGTCGTCATCGTCCTCGCCGCGTTTCCGCTTCGGCGCAATGGTGACCTCGGGCTGGAACTTCTCAGGGGCCCTGCGCTCGCGGCCGGACCGACGCGCCGTGGCGGCGGGCGCCGGGGAGGGGGTCGCGGTGTTTTCTGAGGTCTCCATGAGGGGCAGGCGGACGGCTGGCATCGAAGACGGCAAAAGGAGGGAGGATTGGCACAGTTCAGAACCGTGATGGATGCGATGCGCGCGTTGGGGAAGGGGGAGGGAAAGGGTGAGGCGGGGTGGAGGTCTCGAAAGGTAGCGTGGGTGTGTGGGAAAAGTGGTGATAAACAGCACGAAAGGTGCAGCAGGGTGCAGGCGCAGCGGGCGCAGGCGTTCCCTGCCAATTGAGCTGCGGCGCGATGGCCTGTGCTCACCTCACCCTCGCGCAGACGTTGGGACTCAAGGGGGCGGTTGGTTGATGCCTGAGGCTGCTGTTCTATTTAGCGCCGTCTCAAGTGTTGGGAGTACTAACGTACCCTGGAGGAACAGGATATTGACGGATTTCGACTCAGAAGCAACCCTGGAATTGTGATGGAAACTCCCGTTTATGAGATGATATGAGGATTGAGAGAAAATAAACCGGGGGGAAGAAAAGAGAAAATGAAAGAAGGAAGGACGAAAAAAAAAGGGGGGGGGGGGGGGACACGGGAGTCGACAGCGGCAGAAGTCGCTTCTATAGGACAACTCAGACCAACTTCCGTTTCCGACACAGCGTGCATCTATCTGGCTTTCACGTCTGTGACCGTGGCAATCGAGTGCTCTGCCAGGATGAACAGAGACGCCTCTGCCAAGCTCCATCGCGGTGACATGCCGGATCCAGCTCCTCCATGAACGCCGTCTATGCATCCATCCCATCTAGCTCTATCAACTTCACCACCGCCCTAATCACGTCATTGTTCCCGAGGTCTATGCCGGGATTCTCAACCTTCTTCGCAATGATGTCGTCCACCATGCCCCGAAGCCTTGAGATGAGGACACCGATGCGTGCCCAGCCCCGCAACCTCAGCCAGCCGTCGACAACCAGCCCCCTGCCCAACGTGTCCAGCTCAATAGCGCCGGAGAAGAGCAGTAGCGTATACGCGTTGAAAGCTGTCAATATTGTTCAGTACGAGATCCGGGGTGCACTCAGATGCAGTTCAGGGGATGAGCATCTACTTACGGGTTAAGTCCCTCACAAATATTTTTGACGTGGACATCAACGTGAAGTACGACACAAAAGCCGCATTGCCTGAGAATCCCTGGTTGTCAAAGAGCGTACTGCTCGGGTGCACAAACACGCGCCCGTTCTCTTGTGTGAAGTACTTGATTGTCTTGGCTTCCGGGTCGAGTTCCACAGCACCTGATACCGACGACATGAACTTCTTATCCGGAAACTGGATGCGTGCGATCTGTGGGCTGAAGGCTGAAGCGGTGAGTGCGCGTAGCAGAGGCATCGATGGTGAGGGGCGCTTCTGTGTGCTGGACGACGAGAAAGCAGATTGTATAAGGCCGATCTCTTTCAGGGCTGAGTAGTATTGTGTCCTCGTTGAGGCGATATCTGAGAGGGTATTGTAGGAGAGGAAGTTGTTGTCACAGAAGTTTCGAACTTGGCGCTGCGGCATACGGTCTTGCATCAATTCGTCCCATTGCTGAAAGGCGCGGAGATCTGTAAGCAGGTCACCGTCTCCCTGAGCGAATCTCATCTTTGCCTGTTTCGCGAGGTCCCTCTTGTCAGGTGGCGACAGGAAGGGGCTCTTGGTACTCAGAATGGCTGCGATAGTCACACAATCGTCCAGACAGCCAAAGATCGCACCGTATACCATCAACTTCCCACAGCGTAGGTCAGCCGGGATCATGGCGAGTTGCTGGCCGAGAGCGGTGAGTTCGTCGCCGTCGAGGGCGCCCATGCGGCGAAGCATCTTGATGGCGCCCTCCACCGCCAACGCCTCAGGAGGTGTTGGCGTACGTGATAGAAAGCCGCCAACATCTTTGTTGCCCATGGCTCTGACTGACAAGCACAGCTGTTCCAGAGGCACACGTCTGATCTCGGGGTCTGGTCGCTCCTGCATGGTCTGCTCCTCCAGGTTACGTGTGTACAGCTTGTAGCATTTGCCCGCTTGAACACGCCCAGCTCTGCCTCGCCGCTGCTTGCAAGCCGCACGAGACGCCCACGCCTCCTCCAGCTTTCGCATGTTATTTTGAGGATCGAAGCTGGTCTCCTTAACCCGACCACTGTCAATAACCGCGACGATATCGTCGATCGTGATGGACGTCTCTGCTACATTAGTAGCAACGACCACCTTTCTCTTGCTAGGTGGCGGTGCAGCAAACACTTTCCTTTGTTCTTTTGTCTCGAGCGATGCGTGAAGCGGAAGCACGTACAATGAGGAGACCGAGCTAAGCATTCTGCAGGTCTGGTTGATCTCAGCAACACCAGGTAAGAAAACCAGGATACCACCCGACTTTTGAGTTTGCGATAACTCGGAATCGATGGCCTTGGCGGTCTCGAGCAGCAGATTATAGTTGATCCGCATACCGAGGTTCTGGATGACCTTTGAGACCCGCTGCCTGTCATCTAGATTCCGATCAAGAGGTCTACTATCGTAATCAAGCTGTCCCGTAAAGCCCGTCTGTTGAATGATATCATCGAGGTAGAAGTCTTGTACTGGAAAGGTACGGCCAGCAATCTCCACAAAACCAACTTGCAGACCGTCGGCTTTGAAGTAGTCGCCAAAGGTTGTAGAATCCAGGGTAGCACTCATGAGGATGAGCTTGAGATCTTTGCGCTTCGCTAGTACGTCTCGAATGATGCTGAGCAGGAAGTCTGTGTCAAGACTTCGCTCGTGGACCTCGTCAATCACGATGTGGCTGACATCTGCGAGAGAAGAAACCACGTCGTCAACACGACCACCAGAAGTCTGCAGTCGTCTGAGGAGTACGCCGGTCGTAACAAAGGTTATCTTCGTGTCCCTACTAGTCCTATTCTCCCCTCGGATGGAGTAACCGACCTCTTGCCCGACTGTCGTACAGCGCTCTTCGCTGACTCGGTCCGCCAAGCCCAGGGCAGAGATCCTGCGAGGTTGGGTAACGATGATGTTGGCACACTTGGCGTATCCTCGATCGTATAGATCGTCCAAGACGTACTGCACAGACTGAGTCGACTTGCCGGAACCTGTTTCTCCAGAGATAATAATGACCTGGTTCTCAGAGACAGTCTTGACCACGCTCTCTCTGACCTGCCAAGCTGGCAGCCCCTGGCGCTGAGCAAGCATCTTCTGGTACGCAGGTGACTTCTGCCTCTCCATCCATCGCCCAATGGAACTGCTTTCGGGAACCCATGCTATAGGGCTGGGGGCTCTCGGCAGCTTCTTGCTTATCTTTCTTGCAGAGAGATTCTTCTCCTCAGAGGCAGTCGACGAAACAGCTGCAATCTCACGAAGGGTTCCCGGGCGCTCGATGATGTCGTTTGCGTTCTCCTGTACCCAACTTATGACATAGAACATTTTCATCTCCTCTCCCTGTAGAGACTGGACCATATAGGCCAAGGCTTTCTTGATGATGCTGAGCTTGATGTAAGACGGCAAGTCTGCAACCACGGATAGAATCAAATGTGATGGATAGTGCGGTGATTTGCGGAAATGAATGCAGGCCTCGACGTTCTGTTTGGCTCCATTGGTGACATTGGTCAGCCTTAGCTGGCACACATCGGGTCCCAGACGAGAATACTGCTCGCTGTACAGCGCTTCTAGGCTTGCTAGCTCGTCCTCCCACTGCTGGTCCCTGTCTTCAGTCGCTGCAGGTTCTTCCGCAATTGTCTCAGCCTCCGAGCCACTGTTCAAAAGGATCTGCTGTAGAGCTTCCGCTGCCTTGCCCTCGTGGCCGTCGTTGTCATCGTAGACTTTTCGGCATAGCTCAACGGAGTAGCCAGACTGTGCCAGGCGTTTTATGGCGCCCTCTCTCCGCAAGTCCGTAGCCCCGACGCTGACACCAGCGGAGTAGCTTTCTGGCAGGGCCCATTTCGGTAGGTCGTCCTCTGGTACGTGAATCAACAGCCACTCCAGTGTCTCCTCACGGTCTTTGCACTCCTCAACAGCTTCTTCCACATGGCTGGCGCGAAAACCCAGATTCCTGAGCTCTTTGACAATGGCGGCTTTCTCGTCTGGTTTCATGACGACACCGTGTGGGTTCCATATCGTGTCGCGTCGCAGGAGGTTCTCTAGGTGCTGTCTTGTCTTGGCACCCATCTCCATCTTGGGCACCGTAGTCCAGCCTTTCATTGGGTTGTATCCGCCTCCGCCGGACGCTGCGGCATTGCCCCTAAGCACCAGGCCAGCAGCTCCTGGCAAGCTGGCAGCCTTCTCTTTGGCAGCTTGTTGCTCTTTCCGCTTCTTCTCGGCAGTTGCTCTTGCGGCTTCCCTCTCCTCAAGCGCCTTAAACGGGTCGGCTTCATACATCCAGGCCCTGCCCTCCTTGACGTCCTGTTTCTTTAGGGTCTCAAACTCCTTCCAGATTGACCTGTAGTCTGGCGGCAGTACCATGGACATGTTCTTCATGCTGCAAACCCGGAAGAGCCCATATGTAGCAGCGAAGTGCTTGGCCTCGAGCGAAGTCTCCTTGTATGCCATGTGAACGTGGCTAGGCGGAAGTTTGAAGGGTTCCAGTTTCGTGACCTCTTGGGTTTTCGAGTTCTTGGCACTGAGAAAAACCATGAATGAGAATCCATCCTTACCCTTACGCTGGATGTAGTCGGGTTTCTGCCATTTCATCTTCTGGCAGTGCTCCTGGAGCAGGTTCACCGGCAGCTTTCCCGTCCATGACTGGCCGCCGATGATCTGCTTGACAGTGGGTTTCGGTGGTTGCGGAGGGCCCTCCTCCTTGTCTATGGGTTCCTTCTTCTTTTTGTCGGTCGTGAAGATAAGCAAGCCATCCTCGGGTGGAGCAGGCTTCTTGCCTGAGGCTTTCGAGGATGACCCCGACGCCGGCGTGCTGCTTTTATCCTTGCCCTTTTTCGCCATCCTGCGAGTTGAACAACTAACTTAGTAACATACACTTCGAGGCTCTCATTAGGACATCGTTCGTGGGTGCTTTGAAGTAAACAACTCCAGTCTCTCTGGTATGTCTACCACAGGAGAGAAATTTCGGGATGTGAGGTTGAGAGTTCAACTTGAGGGCACAGTGAGAGTCGACGTGGGCTTCAAGTTTTGATGCTACGCCAGGCATAGCCATACTTTTAGCGTGGGGTGAGATCTACAGGGCCCCTTGGCCTGCAAAAATGTGCTTGGGCCAGTCAGAGGACAGTGCAGCAGCCTTTTCCCCAAAACCACTCACTACTCAACGACTTATCCACATTCATTTTTGCACATAGTACAATGCCATTCAAGCTCCTCACCTGCACCACCTTCCTGGCCCCGACAGTGTTTAGCAGCAGGACCTCTGCTATGAAGACCATGTGCCCAATTTGGGAAAACATTGTGACGCGGTAGTGGGAATCTTGGGATGTTTGGATTTCTTGCATCAAGAATTATTTCTTGCCCCATAGGTTGTCTCCCCTCATGTCATCCCGATCCTGATCCTCCGGGGCCGGCCCTTCACCAGCGGTTGGCCTTTCTGAATCTCAATCTTGCACATTCTGTAATTTATTCAAACTTGGTCTGAAGAATCTAGTCCTCTCCAGTCTATCAGGAGCGGCCTGTGGGATCTCACCATGTCGGCTCCAACCACACTGGCCAGTGATCCTCCTTCTGGCAGTGTGACCCCGGCACCAGCTGGCTCTCCCTGTGAGCCAGTGTTGCTGGCAGCCTCAGATGTCAAGTCCGCTTCGCCTCAACCTTCAGAGCTTTCTGCTGATCTGTCTGTCCCTCCCTCTATTCAGCCAGGGCAGGCCACCCCTCGGCAAAGACATTCCTCTACCGAACCGCCGAAGTCAGAGGGCATCCAGCGCGTCTGGGGTCAGACTTTCAGTGCTGTACCAGTTGTTCAAGAGCAGTCGAATCGACAGCAGGTCCGAAAATCGGGTCTCGAGCCTGCCTATCTCAGAGGTTGGCATCTTCTCGGAGGTTATAACACGGCTTGATATCCTGGTGTCATCAATTCTCACCCAACCTTTACCCCAGGAGGCCGGATGATCCTTCTCACTGGCGCAAATGTCCTCGATGCTTGGGTCCAACAGATAAGCTATGTAGCGCGGGCGTTATCATGTTTGGACGAGCTCACCCATCGATTCACTGGCTTCCCCAATCCCTGCACTGTCCAGCTCTTCATCTGCGAGACACGCTTTGCGACTGCCTTCCGCGTGCTTGAAGCATCGATCTCCGGACAGGTGTGTTCTGTATCTCCATGGAGACTGTCAAGGACCCGACTAATTGGGTTAGGTATGGGCGTATATGAGAGTCCTAGGCTACTCAACAATTCCTGCTGCTGGAGACGGGCTCATGTCGCCTATGCCCGCCGACTGTTTCCAGTACGCAAAGTTGGCGGCAGTTAACTACCTCATCCCTGGCACCCAGCAGCAGCCAGCGGACGAGAGGAAGCGGATGGTTCAAGAAGTTCTCACGGCTCAGGCATCGTATTACCCAAGCGAGAGAGCTTACAAAAAGGGTGTCCAGTGGCTCCGGCTTGCCTGCGATAACCTCATAAGGCAAGGTGACTACGATCTTGCAGTGTCTCTATATGACCCAATACCAGACTGGGCACCAAAACCTGCTGGGTACGATGAATCGATAGGTCGAAGTGAACCAGCTGCACCGCCATTGCAAGGTGAGGGCCAGGCAGTCTTTCATGCTTCTGCCTCTGTCACACCAACAGACGAGGCCGCGGAAAGAAGTCCGGTCAACCGATCGATCTGCGGTCTCGCACTGCAACAGAAATGTGCCACAGCGCATACACCTGCGAAACTTATCCCAGACAAGCCCAAGTCGAACAAGCGGAAGCGGGCACACAAAGATGAGAAGACAAGACCGATCAAGCCACAGAAGCTCCAACCCGGACCTATCACCGAGGCTTATTCAGGTTGACTCAAACGATGTTCCTCAGTTGCACGATCGCTAAGACGTAGACATGGAGCCTGCTTAGACGGGTCAAGTACTTGCCTGTGACCTAGATGGGAGGCAGAGAAGACGCTCTCGCTAGCGTCGGGGCAACTAGGCTTGACGATGCTCTCCTATGCCTAGAACGAGAGTTTCAATCAAGGGTACGTGCGAAACGCCTAAATACTAATCGAACCCACTTCGACCAATGTTATGGTGATGAATGTTCTTTCAGTAACGCTCACGCCGAGAGTGGCCATGGACAAGAGAATCGCCGCTGAGTCTATCATCACAAGATTTATACAAACCGTAACTTCACCTAAAGTACGATAACCATAGCCCGCTACGTCGCTTCTTGAATATCCCTCCCAACCTGAGGCACCATAGCCTTCCCTAAGAAACAGATTTAATCGTCTGGAAGAAAGTCACGGGTATGACTTTGCGTCGAAAATACGTAGCGTGTATCTAGCATCTCGTACTTTGTTCGGGCGCTCTCCTAGTATATATGTAGCGAAAAATGTTTAGAGGATCATATGTTACGTTTCCTCGTCCGCACCCTTTCTTCTATATTACATTTGCCGTTAAAGACGTTCTACTTATTCATAAGAAGTCTTCAATTGCTTCCGTCGTAACATTACTTCCTCCCTATACGCACGGTTATCTCGCCAATGCTATAGCACGGGGCAAGTTTTCGTCCACCAGTTACCTCCTAGGAACACCTCGCGATACATATCTGTAAAGTCTCACACTTTTATCCCCCCTCTTGATAGGCGGGACCAGAACCTCAACGAGATGTAATCGCCGCCCTCCCCAACAGACTTCGGATGCCCTCATTCGTGATCGCGAAAATACCGCAAGCGCGAAAGATGAACAAGCGACAAAGCTTCTCTTGTAACTCGCGGACATAAAGATAGATGTCTTCCGAAACTGCAAGACTGCTCAGAGGATAAGCTGAAGCTCCTTTAAGTGGCATCACTCCTCTCCAGGATCTACCTAGGTAGCCTGATAAGTTTTGGGTTGTATCAGACCCTACAACGAAAATGCATGACACGGTCCGGCTACTTTTGGAAATCTTCTAACATGAGATCAGTGAAGCAGGAGTTTCAGCACCCTAGAACCATCCTGGCGGAGTAGGCCCCAGTATGTTTAATGAAACCAGTGATGTTTTTGCTTCCTGCGGGTTTTCTTTTTCTACAACAAACCGTAGGAATTAATGTGCGCTGTTTCTCTCTCGTTCTACGCAGAACAAACTATATCAAAGCTCACATATTTTCCAGCAAGGCACTAATATCACCTGGCAACGTTGTATTTGTCACCAGCACTCTGAATCGGATCGAGCACAAAATGCAGTCCAGACACCCAAGGCTTTTTAACACCTCGACTACTACAAGTGCCCCAGTGTTATGAGTAGTCTAAATTTAGATTGATCAACATTGAATCAAGCCCAAGGTCGCAGAATATGTTGAGCCGTGACCTCTGCAAATCCAGTCGTTGTAAATCGAGGCCTGTCTGAGAAGCATGAGACCAAGGGTGTATGCAGCACGCTTGATTTGGCTGGCTCCCTTTCCTACTCGTATATAAATATATATGTGTGAATCAAGTCCAAGATCCTGCATGATGCCCGTAACTCGGTCGGGAACGTCTATCCCCGGTCCAAGTCGCCGCTCGGGACCGAGCGACTTAACCGTCAGCTCGTAGCAACGCAGTGCTGACGGCGATGAGGCGGGTCGGATCAACAGCCTCCCCCCACAGCCAAGAGGATGGTTGCTCGCTCCGGTCATATTGAGATGCTCGACACGCCGATGGTTCGAATTGCTTTGGAGGGCGGCCGGGCCTCTTCCCACAGTGGCCTTCCGGGCATCCTCTACGCCTGGCGGAATGGGATCCCGGTCCAGCAGTTGAGAAGGTTGGATCTTGGGTCAGAGGAACTCCTAAGCTGACAATGTTTCTTAATCACTATTCATCTGATATCCATATTGACATCATTCGTCGTCTCGACAGCTAGACGGCTGCTATTACGGGCTTCTGCGAGGAATGCCGCTGACATCCAACATCCATAAAGAACTTCCTTGACTTTCGGGATGAAGCGACTTTTTGTCATCCGTCAAGACGCGTCACACATCGACGACCAGCTTGATTCCCCCATCTCTACCGTGAGGGGTGAAGCCGCCTGGCCGCTCCTCTGAAAGCTAACACATGGCTGCGTCATGGTCAGTATGCCGCGAAGCAGTTGAGAGGCCCGCATGAGTGACCCGATTCCGTCGACGGCCCGCGGATCATGTCGAGACGAGGCCTCACGCGCATCGCCCGTCTCGACCGCGATGGTGGCATGCCGAAGCACCTTCAATAAGGTTGATCCATCTATATAAGTTGATAGGGGCTGCCGTGTTGTGCAAATAAAATCTGTCTAGCAGCACATCAATTCATTCGCATTCCTCACCAATTCTTTTCTCCACTGCTCTGGTAGCAGTCCATCATCGCATTCAAAATTAGCAAGCAGGCTTGATCGCCTCCTCTCTGCGACCATCCCCGCCCCGACTCTGCTGGACAGTGTCACCTACAGCCTTTTCTTCCACCTCATCTTCCCATAAACGTACCCACTACACACCATGCACGCCAAAGTCATCGCCGCCCTCGCGCTGCTGCAACTGCAAAGCTGCGCAGCGGCGCCCACACCCGGGGCCGCACCCGCGGGCAGGGGCATAGAGCCAATAGGTACCAACAGCGGGTGGCAGGGTAGTCTTCCAAACTTCATCACGGAGAGGTCGTCCACCCTAGAGATCCCACACCCAGGCGACCAGGTAAAGGGTGCGCACAATGGAGGGCTGAAGCCCACGAACCACAGCCAGGTTAAGGCGGGGCTGTCCGTGAGGCACACGGAGCCTCAAGGCTTCAGCGGCAGACCAGAAGGTGACTTCCAGCAGGCGAAGGGTCCGTCGAAGCAAGCCGCCCATGCTGACGCGATGGGGTCCGAGAAGCGTTTCGGCGGCGAGGACAACTTCCAGCCGGCACAGGGTATGGCCCACGGCCAGGCGAAGGAAGCTGGCCGTCCCAGCTCCATGGCGACCGAGAAGCGCATGGAGAAGCCGGCTGGAAACGCCCGGCCGGCTCAACATAATGGGGCAAAGGCGCAAGAGGGACCAATGAGAGAGGGCTTCAAGCCAGAAAAGCGATGCATGACCGAAGCACAGGTCAAAGCCTTCCAGGCGGCATGGCCGGCGGCTGGAGGGGAAGGCCCGGAGATGTCTGTATGTACCCGGGACACTCTGGTAAAGAGAACCCCTTTGTCCTCATCCGAGTTCGAGAGTCTGCTTTCGCGGAGCGACACTCTCGAGGGCATCCTCCCCACCATCAACCTGACTCCTATCCCCAACGAAGCCGCCCATGGCAGCAGTCTGTAGACGCCTTATGGGTAGTGCTGGGTGGGATCGAAGCTGGGGCATCCGACCGCCATACTCGTATTGGGGGGCCGTAGTGTTGCCTGAGGAGTACCGGCGAACGCCAGCGCCCTTCGTGATGGCGTGGCGTGGCATGGCAGGACATGGCGTGGGCTGCAGTAGGATGGGTGGGAGTCGCTTGAAGACTGGCGCAGATTGTTTCTCTCCCTCCCTCTCCCTCTCTCTCTCTCTTTTTGTTTTTCTTCTACGCAATACTATTCGCAGTGCTTCCATTCATTTCTCAGGATTCCGTAACAGATAGACACACAGGAATGTCAGACGCTCGTTTCTTCACTCAATGATGTTGGCTGGTAAAGGATGTTCTTCAGATCGGATCCAACGTGTGACGTTGAGAAGCATGGTACAGTAGGCAACGGGATGTGGGGGGTCCGCTGCTCAGCCATCAACCTCATAGTTGCAGCCTTTCTCAACACGCTGACTACAACGTTCGCTGTGATCGTTGGTTACAGTCATACGGGAGCTGTCCAGATACAACCAAGTCGTTCGAGTTGTCGAAGGCTACTGCACCGTTTGAGAGTCCCACAGAGAAGACTAGATATCCAATAGGAGCTGCTCGCCATGGCAGCCAGGCCCTCGAGCTCCCGACCCAAGAGGAGCTCCTCAGATGCCCAAGATGCGCCGGGTAGGAAGCGCGCCAATATCGACGACGGCAACGTCTACTCAGACGCAGAAGAGGCCCTAACCAGGGAAGAGATACAGGGCACCGAGCCATCACCCCCGCCACTCCAGGGGCAAACCGTGCCTCGCAACGCCTGTCAGTTCTCCCTCATACACGAAGATAGCAGCTACTGACTCCCCCCCCCCAACAACAGTCTCAGAGCTCATGGCCCCCAAGCCCAAGCCTGAACCAAGGCGTCCCTTCGGATCCGCCGCCACCATCCGTGACGGCCTCGGTGCCTACCTTGCGGACCCTTCTTCTTTCCCCCCAGCCGCGTCATCTTTCATACACCAATCTCCGTTGCCATCCATGATATGTACCCCAAGGCTACGGTGCACTGCCTGCTCCTGCCGCGGTCCGCGGCGCACAACAGGCTACACCCGTTCGAGGCGTTCAACGACGCCACGTTCCTTGCGCAGGTCCGCGCGGAGGCCGCGACGCTGAAGGGGCTCGTCGCGAAGGAGCTGCAGCGGGTGCTGGGGAAGCACAGTGCGTCCGAGAGGGCGCGGAACGCCGTGCTCGACGGGGAGGTGGAGCCAGAGCGCGATGGCGACGGGAACGTGACGCTTCCGGAAGGTAGAGATTGGATGCGTGAGGTCAGGGTGGGCGTGCATGCGGTGCCGAGCATGAACCATCTCCATGTCCACGTGTTTAGCCGGGACATGCATAGCGAGGCGTTGAAGCATCGGAAGCATTACAATTCCTTCAACACGGGATTTATGGTGCCGCTGGAGGATTTTCCCCTGGCGGAGGACGATGTGAGACGAAAGCAGGGTAAGTGGCCTGAGCGGCCGATGGTGTGTTGGAGGTGTGGAATGGACTTTGGCAGTAAGTTCAAGGAATTGAAGGAGCACTTGGAGGCTGAGTTTGCGGAGTGGAAGAGGGAGTAGGGAAGGTCGTGTCTGCCTTCAGATTGTGTTGGGACATTGGCATGGCGTTGGGGCATGAGATACCCTGGTCTTTGCATGAGGCTCTGCATTATGATGACAACCATATAGAGTCGAATAGTCTTGCATGCGCGATGCAAGGCATACATTGTTTCCCGTTACCCGGTCAATTTGCAAGTTCGAATGACACTTGGTGAAAGCGGCGAGTCTCATCAGAATCAAAATGGATCTCTCCTGCCGCCCACGAAAAGAGCTACATTGCTGCAAAAGACCAAAACCAAAACCGCCCAATCTTGCCTGTACGGTGATCGCATTCCCCCAAATCCAGAGACGAAACCTTGAGACTACCTTGCTTCGAACCATCCCTAGCAGCGAGCTCCCGAGGGCCAAACTTCCAAAGTGATGATACCCCGGCCCTAAAGGCCAAGTTTACGACCTACCATGCGAAAGAAGCTGCTTTGAGTTGTGTCCTCATAGTTTGCAGCATCCCCCAGTCCTGTAAAACATACCATGTTAGCAAGCCCGTACAAACTGGACGGAAATAAGCAGGGCAAGATACCGGGCCATGGGAACGTTCCGACTTGCCAGAAAGTTGCGCTCACTCACCACCGTCTTCGGCTTCAGCGGCAGCATCATCATCATCGTAGACGTCGGCCTCCGCATCGTTCAGGTCAACGTCCTCACCAAGCTCCTGCTCGTAGGCCTGGTGTTGGCTCTGGTAGCCCCCGAGCTCCTCTTCAGCCATCTCGTCCTCCTCGTCCCTGCTCGCTCTCGAAGCGCGTCCCTTGCCAGAGCCACCCCTTGCGGTCTTGGTTCCCGCCTTCGTCGTATTGACACCCGCAGACTCCGCACCAGCAATGGCCAGCGCCGTGGCCTTAGCGATCGCACCCTGCTTCTTCCCGGAGCCCGGGGGTCGGCCGCGGGCTCGACCCGTCGAGGACGTCGCGCTCTTCTTGGAGGGCGTCTTGGGAGGCGCGTTGGGATCCTTGGGAGGGCGGCCGCGGCCACGACCAACCCCGCCGGACTTGGCGATCTTGGGGTTCAGGATGCGCTGAGGTAGACCAGACGGGTCCTTTGGAGGGCGGCCACGACCGCGCTTGATGGGGGTTGCGCCGGTGATATCGACAGCGGGAGGCTTGCTGGGAGCGGGAGAGTCGTCGGTATCGCTCTTCTTAGCACGGCCACGGCCTTTGACGGGAGCCATGGCCGCAAAAGTGTCGGGATGGGTAATTGGGCGTATCGCAGGGCGCGCCTGTGAGATGAGAAGTGACAGGGACAATGTCTGCGATTGCCCAAGGGTTTTCGTGCGAAAATGGTGGATTGCGCGCGTTTTTCGTCAATCGAATGCAGTCTAGTCCGAGAGAGCAGAGAGATGGGGGAAAATTGGGATGAGCGGGAAGGAAAACAGAACGAGCTTGGTTACCGTTTGCACTTTATTTGAGGGAGGACTAAGGTCCAACGCGAACGCGTCTACTGCTGCTATTGCGTACCTAGGTAGCTTCTTTCGGTTGCAGTGACGACAGGGATGAGGGCTTACTAAGCCAAGGATCACTTACAAGCCCCCAGCTTTGATGCGTACAGAACTCTAAAAATCCTACCATACTTCTTTGGTAGTCACGGCAGTCTGCTTGATAATAATGTAAGCGGGTTCGATATGAGTCTCTTGAAGGTTGCTGTGCAGCCTGATCTGTGAACGGGACTTGTAGAACCTTCAATGTTGAGCTCGGCATTTCTCTCTTTTACTTTTTCCTTTCTTTCTTTCTTTTTACCAACCCTGTCCTCCCATCATCACAGCTTGGCTCGTACATCTGACCCTGACATTATCTTGTCGACTGTGCGCCGTTGTCTCTTTAGCTGGTACATTCCCAGTCATCGTGCTTCTCTCCCCTCATCAGCTCGAGTCCGGCTGCTCTTTGTGCAACAACATGACTGCTGACTCCTTGGCCCATGATAACTAGAGGTGATGCCCCAATCCGACTATCTAGCTGCGCCTAAAGACCCATTATGGTACATGTACTCGTCTACCAGAAAATGAGGCTGCTACACAGCATCGGCCTGATGGCATCAAAGAAACATTTCAGGTCATTCAGCAATCCTTATGACGGGTTCTAATAGAATCACGTGTAGGGAGTTCTTCGAAGTCTGCCTCATAAAATGTCACCATGGAGCACTACAGCTTATTTAGAATACCTGTGGTCTCAGTCATTGGAATGACCACGACATATTCAACTAGCCTATCATGACCATTCACGTCTTTTTTTTTGTTCTTCTTTTCCTTCCTCCTCTTTTGCCCCTATAGCGATCCGAATCACATGTCTGCAATGTTCTTCGTTGGTACTGTCTGCTCAGACTAATAGCTCACAAAGCCATAGTGAACCAACCCCGGATGCGTTCGCCAGAGTGATAGAAGAAAAGGGGTGCAGGAGCGAGCAGAAGACCGATCAGCCCGAAGACCGAAATGCCCCAGCCATATCCAACATCCTTGAAGAGCGAAGGGGCAAACAAGGGAATAATGCCCCCGAAGATGGAGCGAAAGACTGCCCCGGCTGCCACCGCGCTGGCAGCGAACTTTTCAAAGGCATCAATGTAATAGTTCTGAGTACAGTTGATAATGATGACTTGTCCGATCCCGTAGAAGAAAGCTGCTACGATGGTAGCGAACCAGTGAGTGTGGAAGTGAACCATCCAGGCGAAGCTAGAGTCGCAGACGTCAGCAAAACAAAACGGTGGACACTGATTACGAGTTCGACTCAGCAGAGGATGACTGCCTTACCATAGTAGCGATATAGGTATCAGCACCGCACCGATATTTGCAAGCGGCAACCGAAACTCCGGCTTTGCCACCCCGTGATTCTTGTCCTTGAGCTTCTTATACACGTCGATGCGCGGAACGAGGACCCGCACCGCGAAGAGCAGCCCAAGTCCCGGCCCGAGGTAGGTCAAGCCGATCTGCTCGATATTGAAGCCGTATATGCCACCATAGATGTCTTCGAAGTTCGTGTATAAGCTGTAAGTCGTACTGAAAATCAAGGCTTGATACACCGACATCGTGAGCACGATCGGCTGTGTGAGAATGCGCAGCGGACGTGAGAAAGAGTGCCGCAGCTTGACGGACATTGGCCGCAGATCTTCGCCTTCGAACCAGTAGTGGGTTACAGCCGGATCGTCTTCCTTCTCATGTTGTTTTTTTTCTTCTCTGCAGGGGGACGGGGGCGTATGTCTCCCTGAGGAAGAGGAAACCAGACGTGACATTAATACCACAGAGGACAGCGAGCATCAAAAATATCCATCGCCAGCCTAATCTTTGGACGATGACGCCTCCTAGCAAAGGCCCGATCGTTGGTCCGAGAAGGGGCCCGAGTAGGTACCAGCCGAAGATACCAGCTCTCTCCTCGGGGTCAAACATGTCGCTCAGCGTTCCGCCGCCGTTGGCGATGCCCACGCTGCCGAGAAACCCGGAGAATGTTCGAAGCGTGATCATCGTCTCGATGTTGGGGCTGAAGGCGGTAGGTATCTGCAGCAGCGAGAACAGGGTAAAACATGACAGGTAGAGCGACCTCCTCCCGAAGGTCTCCGAGAGTGGTGCCAGCACGAGAGGGCCCACACCCAGCATAACAACGTAGCCAGTCGTCGCGCCGATGACAGTCTCCGGTGTAGTGCCAAGCCCTTCTGCGATCTCTTGGATCCCGGGCGTGAACATCGAGCTTGCCAGTGGGCTCAGGATTGCCATGGAGGCTATGACGGCCACATTGGCCAGCTTTCGCTTCTTTGCCCATGCTCGTGGGTTGTCCTGGTCATCTTCCAAAAATTTGACTTCCTGCAATGCAGTCAGTCAAGTTGTTAATTGGCCGCGTCTTCGCCTTAGCTTATCTCACCACATGATGTCCGTCCTGCTCGGAATCTGCTCGTTCATGTTGTATGAGCGGCGAGCGCTCGTCGTGCTGGCGAGACATCCCATGAGCAACGTAAAAGTTGAGGAGTACTTGTGAACACGTGAAATATCATGTAGTGTTCACATTTAAGTTATTCCGGAGATACGTTCTCGTCGCACGGAGCAAAGGGGTAAATCAGCATCATAGAGGCTAGCCAGAGGGTGTGACGTCGGCACGACGAGCTAACGAATGCCACACTACAGTAACACCCCAGAATCCCTGAATCCATTTTGTGCCCCGTATTTCAAGGAAGTAGCAAGTTCATAACACACAAGGATCGCCAGCCTTGTTAGAGAAAGTCTCAGCCTTGTACTAAGCACTCTCTTAATTAGATACTAACCACCTGGCAATCGATCCCCTTGCGATGCCTCTGCACAGAAGCACTATTCAGGCCCTAAAATCAGGTAAGTTCAATAGTTGTCGGAGTTTTATTCCCGACAATAACGCTCAAAGGATTTGTTTAGGAGAACTGACCTAGGTATGCAGGCCATTATGTCGTTCTTAGAGCGCTTCCGCAGACCAACGGTCAACATAGGGCAGCTCAACACATTTTGCGACCAGCGAGCCTTGACTCAAGAATGAGTCATCCATTCCTACAAATTGCATCTAGTCATTTGTATATCTAGGTGTTATTATCATAACGAACGATATGAAGCCCTCTGGATTTCAAATTCAATGTAATTAATTTCTTTTTCTAGAAGAGGGTGTAAAGGGGGCGGAGGCTTGCTCGTTCTCAATCATTTGTGAATGATAAATAGCAGCAACTAGAGTCTTTCCCCGCGTCAGAATGCTTTCATGAGCTTAGGAACCGTTGCGCCCACGAACCAACTTCAAGGAGATTTCAATTGAGCGGACTATTTGGATTATGAGATCTCCACCAATTATACAAGCAATTAGCCCTCGAACTAGTGTAGGCCCCAATACTACCTCCGGAGTCGCCTGACCAAGGAACATCGAAGCGGTGAGTTCAGCCATTCGAGTGTTCACCTGTATGACGCACTATGTGGTAGGGGTTGGTCTATCATGTCTACGCAGTCCGGTACAGTTTCACCTTTGTAGGATATTCACCATCAAGTTTCTAGGAGGACAAACACCATATCACCGTCCGTGCCCCAATCCCGGGCAGGACGACGATGCTGGTCCGTTCGCAACGTGCCCTATGTCCCTACCTCGCATGAAAAGTATCTCGTGACTCTCTACCCTGATCACCAGTAAAAGAGACAAGGACTACGTAGGCCACGTCTAGCACTGACGCCGACATTAGGCTCAGGTTGAAGGAAGCAATTCAATCCGTGAGAATTCGAGCTGCTCTGAGGGAAACCGTTCGAATGTTCTGATATTCAAAGGGCACTGCCACCACAATATACACTCATCCCGTGGTCAAGGACTGGCATGGTGATAAGCAAAAATTTCACCCTTACCCAGCTTAGGCAACTCGGCTCCTATAATCATTCATCATAGGTCCCTTTTGCTTTGAATTCTCTCGCCACGCGTATGGGAGAGTGGGTAGGTATCCAATTATAGCCCCGCATAAAAGGCCCGGCTAACGGCGTTTCGGCTCGGCTTCGTTTCGGGGCCGGCTAGTATCCAGATCGCGATTTCTTGAAGACGCGACGTAGTAGGTGTGGTGTCCACGCCATTCTAAGGTTCCTGTCCAAGCGGGGCAGCCCATACGATGTAGAGGTCGACTCATATAAATATCCCACCAGCTGGCCAACTTCTCTGTCATGAACAGACAATTGTCGTCCCTCATTCGAAAAGAGTTTTGCCCATCATGGATTTTGAAGTGCCGGAGACAGATGAGCCGCGCCAGATCGTCGCCTACCTGGACGAGCTCGCCGTCAACGAACCATCACGGGTCCTTTACTCTATTACCAAGACCAGCAACCCCGCCGATGGCTTTCGTGACATCACCGTCAAGGAGTTCGCCCGGGCCGTGAATCGCTGCGCGTGGTACCTCGAAGAGACACTGGGACCAGCCAGAGAAGCCCAGACTCTCACCTATATGGGGCCCCAGGACCTTGCCTATGTGATTATGATACTCGCCTGTAACAAGACAGGTTATAAGCTCTTCCTTAGCTCGCTGCGCAACACGCTCGAAGCTCATCTCAAGCTTTTCGAGGACACAGACTGCCACACATTTCTGCACCCACCAAAATTTCCCCTACCTATTGTGAAACAGATTCTGGCAGCGAGGCCAATGCGCGTTGCGGAGATTGCTCCGCTACGCAAGTGGTTCGACGATGAGTACGACGGTCGCGAGGAGTACTATCCGTACACGAAATCCTGGGAAGAAGCGAAATACGATCCGTTTGTCATCCTGTACGTCGCATTCTCAGTACTCCTTCCACAAAGCCCCCTCCAAATTCGTACGGGTACTAAACTCTACCAGACACACCTCCGGTTCAACGGGCATGCCAAAAGTCATCGTCTCGAGGCACGCATCGTGGTCCTCCGTCCAGGCAACTAGCAAGTTGCCAATGCGCTGGGGGAGGCCCGTCTTCCCCTACTACGGAAAGGGCACACGTGTCTACATGGGGTTTCCGATGTTTCATGCCGGTGGCGTAGGCTTGTCGACGGCTGGATGCATCTATACGGGAAGCATTGGTGTGCTCGGTCCGTTCCCACCGTCCCCTGACGTCGTGAACGCGATGCATGTCTATGGCAACGTGCGTGTCAGCATCGTGCCGCCGGCTATCCTGGTTGAGCTCGCCAGGGTACCGGAGCATCTGGGGCACTTGAGCAAGCTGGACGCGGTCTTCTTTGGAGGAGGACCCTTGCCTCATGCCGTTGGCGACATGATCTCTGACAAAACTAAACTCATATGCGCAATTGGTTCGACTGAGATGGGCTTCTGTGCGCAATACCCTGGCGAGGGCAAAGACTGGGAATATGTCAATTTCCACCCAGTCGGAGGCCACGATTTCCGTCCGGTGTCCGATTCTTTATATGAGCACTTTGTCGTACGAGATCCCAAGCTTCTGCCGTTCCAGGGCATCTTCGGAACGTTCCCTGAGCTTGATGAGTGGCCGACAAAGGACCTGTACTCGAAACATCCAACTAAGGAGGGATACTGGCTGCACCGTGGCCGAAGCGACGACATCATCGTCTTTGCAACAGGGGAGAAGCTGAATCCTCTTGATATGGAGGGAATCATTTCGGGGAATCCGGTTGTGAAAGGAGCTATCATTTCCGGCAGGAAACGTTTCCAATCAAGTCTGCTGATCGAGCCCGTGAAGGTGCTAATGAACAAGGCCGAGAAGGAAGAGTTCCTGGATACAATTTGGCCATCTGTTGAAGAAGCGAACAAGCACAGCCCTGCGCACGGTCGTATCCTTCGCAATATGATCATGTTCACCTCGCCAGATAAGCCAATGCCGAGGACTGCCAAAGGGACCATACAGCGCAGAAAGCTAGAGGAAGAGTACGAATCGGAGTTTGACGCCCTTTACAAGGAAAATGAGGATCGTGGTGTTTCAGATGGTTCGACCAACGAGGCCAGTGGTAGTGTCGAGGATGTTGTCAAGCAGATTGTGGCCACGACCACCAACATCGACTTGAACGAAGTTACAGCTGACACCGATCTGTTCGGACTCGGACTCGACTCCCTGCAAGTAACAGTCATTACGAAAAAGGTTAACAAGCTTCTCTCAGAACGTGGAAGCTCAAAAGAGGTGGATATTCGTACCATTTACGCCCACCCTACCATCGGCTCCCTGATCGGTCTCGTGGCTGGCCTTGTCGGAGGGAATGTTTCTGGACAGAGCACTGAGAGCGACGAGCAGAAGATGCAGAGGCTCTATGACCTCTACACGACTGACCTGCCTGTCTCCGCGCGGCCAGTAGAGCCGAAGCCTGCGGGCAAGCTAGTGGTCTTGCTCATCGGGTCCACGGGCTCGCTTGGCGCTTACATTCTGGACTCCTTGCTCAAAGACGCTCGGATTCCGCGGATCTACTGCCTGAATCGTGGCCCAAACAGTCTCGAGCGCATGAAAACATCGCTGGCGGCGAAGGGGTTGCAAGCACTACCCGAAGATAAAGCCATATGCCTTGATGGGGACTTTTCGAAGCCCTTCTTCGGGCTGTCCTCTGAGGAGTACAAGAAGATTCTCGCGGAGGTGACGAACATCATCCAGAACGCTTGGCAAGTTAACTTCAACCTGTCCATCGACTCATTCGCGAACCAAGTCCACGGCGTCAGGCGGCTCATCGAGTTCTCATCGCACTCAACATTTGGTGCGCAAATCTTCTTCGTCTCCAGCATCGGCGCAGTGATGAATTGGCCTGCATTCGTCGGCCATAAGGTTGACCAGGTCCCCGAGAGTATCTTCGAGGATTGGCGTGTGTCTCAGGGGATGGGCTACGGCGCAAGCAAGTTCGTAGCGGAGCGTATCCTTGACGCCGCGGCGAAAGAGGCTGATATTCCCGCTGTGGTCTGCCGTGTAGGTCAGATCGCGGGCCCCTTGACAGCAGCTGGATGCTGGCCGAAGCAAGAGTGGCTTCCGAGTCTCATTGCGAGCTCAAAGTATCTGGAGAAACTTCCAGAATCGCTCGGCGCAATGGATCTGGTTGACTGGGTTCCTGTAGACGTGCTTGGACAGAGTATTGCCGAGCTCGCGACGAAATCAGTGGGAGACACCAAGCAGGGTGCTGTGGTGTATCACTTGGTCAATTCTAACCATACAACTTGGTCCAAGCTCGCACCGACTGTGGCGCAGAGCCTGGATCCCTCGGCGGAGAAGCTTCAGATGGTTCCTCTTGGAGAGTGGGTGGAAGCCCTTCGTGAGAGTGCGTCCAAGACCGAGGATATAGCCATTAACCCGGCTATGAAGCTCCTGGGATTCTTCGAGGGCGTGTTCCGTGGAAGTGAAGGCCGGACCCTCTTGGACAGTAGCCATGCTGTTGCCGCATCGCCGGCATTGGCTGGCGTCGGACCGGTTCAAGATGAGTGGATGAAGACTTGGATGAGACAATGGGCGTTTTGAGCTGCGTTCGAAGACGGGAGCGTACATGTTGTCCTGTTTGTGCGGGTAACAGCGACTAGAGGTCGCCTTACAGAGTCGGTAATCTGCTCACCTCGGACGATCCGGCGCGTTCTCCAAGTGCTGTTTATCCGCGCAGTATAGCATAGTTTGAAATCCATACATAGCTCATTGTGCTTGGCATGAACCTTTAATGGACGCCCTATCTACTCCCGGACCCTAGCTCGCTGAGACTAGACTGGTCGGTTGGCGAGGATAGGTTTCGACTTACTGATAGGCTTGTCTCATAGGGCTTGGAAGCGTGCCAAGGTCATGAAGGTCGGGCAGCGGGGCAAAGTCTCATGAGGTATCTGGTGGCGCGGATGCAAGCCTGAGGCTACTGCCAGCAGTTGGCCTTGACACGAGTGACAGACGCCCATAGCCTCGTGGTTGAGAATTGCCCCTGCATGAAAAGTGCACTTGTGTAGTTGGTGATCTCATAGGCCTTGCAGTGCGCCTGGAGTTGATTCGAGGGAAGAAGCACTGAAGGAGACGGAAAGCTCAACAAGACGGATGAAGATGCGCGAGGCTTGTCCCAATAGAGCTTCTATCAACTAACACGATATTCGAGCTGAATCCCTCAGGCTAGAGCAAGCCTCAATATCGAGGCTCATGAAGGAGTTTGGTATCAGTCGTTGATTCCGCAGAAGGCCTACTTTTTGACGAGGGTCGAGAAGGAGCACCATGATTCCAAAGAACTTCAACAAGATAGGACGAAGTTTACCGCAATGGTTCGTCAAGAAATTGACGTAGAAGAGCAGCGTGAAGTCGAAGCCTGGTCGAAGAAGCTCTTGGGCGGGCAGCTGTAGCCGGTCCTTGGCAGCTGGCGTTTGCAGCCACGCTAAACCAAATACGATTTTCACCGCACCAGCGAAAAGTTCGCCTAGCCTAGCACGCCAGCCGTACCACCACTTTCCCACATCCACTTTTCGACATCCCCCACGCGGCCTCACGACAATCAAACCCAAACGACCATTGATCCCTCGACTCGACTCTCCGCCGAACAGACGAAGATCACACATCAGCCAAAATGGATGCCTCCAAGCAACCCGTCAAGCTCGTCAAGGTCACCCGCGTCCTCGGCCGTACCGGTACGGAAGAACCCACCAAGAAAATCTGTCCTCGCCAGGAGGGGAGAAGCGCAAGAAACTGATTTTGATGGATTGTAGGCTCTCGCGGTGGTGTTACCCAGGTTCGCGTCGAGTTCATGGACGACCAGACCCGTTCGATCATCCGCAACGTGAAGGGACCCGGTACGAACTCCCACCCAGCCAGATAGACATGGGGATAGCGAGAGTGTAGGGCGAAGTGCTGACAATTTTTTCCCTCCACCACCTATAGTCCGTGAGAACGACATTCTCTGCCTCCTCGAATCCGAGCGCGAAGCCAGACGCCTGAGGTAGAAAGACCACAGAGATGGAGCGGTCGGGGTGAGCGAAGTTGTGGGGATGGCAAACCTGTGGCGGCTGCAGTGGACGAGTTGCATCAAACAGCATCCGGCGCGGGCGGACATGGCAAAACATTGGCACAGGTCTTTGGGCGGATCCTTTCTCATGATGACGATGAGCGACGCCGCTGTGTATTGGGGCCTCGGGTCTTATTTCTAGAGAGGGAGTCCCGGATACTACTGGAGTTGCGAATTACAACAAAACAAAAAGCACGAATCACAACCATTCTTGTCCGGCCGAAAGATTGTCTCGCCGCATTGGGACCATGTGACTTTTGGAGACGTGTGTGTGCTTGATGCAGACTTGCTGTTGTTGGCGCTTTAGACCACATGTGGGCAGCCGCCACGGTTTATTGCGCTGTTATGGTCAGCCCATAAACCTCTATCAGCCGACAATTTACGAGGGACGCGCGGTCGAGAATGTGCATTACAAGCCATTGCCAACCCTTGCATGGGCTTTTGTTTGAACGCTGATGTGGAGCTACGGGGCTGCAATGCACAGGATTGCAGTCACGGTGTAGAGTAATACATCCAAACTTGACGGCTTGACTAATTCATTTTGAAGTATACAGAGCCGTAATGGCTGCAAGACCGCGGGCGCGGCCTGGAATGACTTTTATGCCGTACTCGACAAGTTCCCAGTAAATGTTGTTCTGGTCTCCCGAGGGTTTCATCCATTCCATCAGGTCAATCCTGACAATTGATATTCCGCAGGTATGAGCAGCCCAGGTAGAAGCGCACTACATTTGCACATTCTCGTTCGCCAGCTTGTGATGGCGTCCACGCTTGCCCTTGCCCTTCGAGCCCGCACTCTACTCGGTCTTCTTGGACTTAGTACGCTTCGCGGCGGGTCGGCGGTGGTGGTCCGGGATCCAGCTCTCGTCATAGTCCTTGTCGACACCAGAGGCAACACCGGGAGACTCAGGGCCAGACAGGGGCTCGGTAGCTTCGATCTTCTTGGCCTTCTTCCCAGCACGAGGAGCCTTCTTGGCCTGGGGGAAGAGAGCCTCGATCCAAGTCTTATATATGAAATAGAGGGTGCCACCGAAGGCGCCAGTAAGGAAGACGTAGAGGAAGATTCTGCAGAGAAATGTCAGCCATACGGAAGACTCGGGCAAGCGAGGAGAATCAGTGATTTCACGTACATCTGGGGGTCGAAGATGCTGGTGGGAGGCTCAACAATGCTGGCCAGGCCGCTGTGAGCCTCGACCTGGAAGATCTGGTTCTTCTCGTTGCGGATGACGGCCAGGAGGTTGAGGACGACATCCTGAGGCTGCATGTCTAACACGAAGGGGAAGGGCAGCGCGCGGGTCTCCCCGGCACCGATATCGACATCGTAGCTCATGGCAGACAGGTTGCGGAGGACACCGGCAGACGGAGGCGCGTCTTCGGGCAGGGGCTGGGTGGTCGCCAGCATACCTCCCATAAATACGAGGTTGATCGGCCCATCTTCGTGGTTCTGGATCTCGACTACCGCCTTCGTAGGGCGGCCGTTGACGAGCTTGACGCCGAACGTCGAGTCGGGGAATGTCGTTGCGATGTCGATCTTCAACTCGGGGGAACCAGCGTCGGGGGCGGTCGCATCCTCAGGCTAGAAAAGAGATCAGTTAGTATCAGGAATAAATTACAGTCTGGCTAGGTTCACACGCAACTGCCCTCGTGCGCGCATGGCTAGGGGGCCGGGCGGCGGCAAGACTTACAACTGCGTCTGCCGCGAAGACGGAGGCGACACGCAGGGCCAGGAGAGCGAGAGTCGAGAACTTGAGGAAAGCCATGATGCCGATGGATCAGAGGAGAGGGGGACAGGAAGAACCGGAGAAGGAAAGACGCAGGCCGCAGAGGTCGTGTTGCACCTCTTGGAGTGAATGTGGTATGGGAGCGAAGCTTCGTCCCAGAAAAGTTGCAGGCACGTCAATTGAAGATGTGGCCTTCCACAGCGGAGGTACGCAGCACTCCGATTGCCTCAGGGGTACCTGGCCCATGGAGCCTGCAATTGGTCACAAGCAGCTCCAGGGCCCACCTAGCTGCTGGACTCCACAGGGAAAGCTCCAGGGCACGCCAGGGCTCAGCGACCCCGGTCAATGCATCCACACTTTGATACTGGCCTTGACAACAATATTGACTGGAATGATGGTCATTATTCTGCCTGCCAACCAAAACCTTCTCTATATGACAGCCGTGTCTTATGATCCAGAGGCCTATCAATCTCGATACACGCTGTCCACTACCTGCTAGATAACAAAGTCCAGCAAGGTCCACTGTGTCCAACTGTCTACATCTTGTCATCCACATCTATGCTCTACTGGGACGGAATCACCGGCAATGTCAAATAATTCTCAAATCCCATTCCGAACTGCATGTGATTGTCGCCACGAAACTTCGACTCGGGTCTATCGAGAGTCAGCTCCAGTCGTCTCTGTGGAAGGAGGCCTCGGGTAGAAATGCTTACCGGTCGACTTCTGAGTTATGCTGAAAAACACCACAGCCCTGGGTGTCGCCACTAGAAACCTCGAAAACTAGTTTGTTTCCCTTGCCGACTATCACGTTCGTGGGCCAGATCTCGACATCAACCTCGTAAACCTTACCGGTCTCTACCGGTTGGACGTCCGTGGACAGATACTCCCGGTGTGGCAGCCACGACTTATGGTTGGGATGTTTGTCGTGGACTTTGGCAAGGCTCACTCTGAGCCAGCCCTTGCAGAGAGGAACTGGATCGCCGGCCGTACCCGTATAGAAGATTTCTTGTCCTGAGGCGTCCAGATGCCGGATCGTGACGAAGATGTCGATATCTGTGTCGGAGGGGCCTGTGGTCGACACGCACAGGTGGGCGACAGGGTGTCCTGTAATTTCCGTCTCCGCCTCGAACGGCGCAGTGGTGAATTGGATCAATGCGGGATTGTCCAGAGTCCCCAGCGCGCTGTACGTCAGCTCCTTGAGCTCCTTTCCGGCCGGTCTGCTGGTCGTCAGAGCCTGCTCATGAGTGAGATAGTACTTGGTGTACTTGGTGTTTGGCAGCGGCCATGCCTTCTCCTCTCTCTTGGGATATGCCTTCTCCTTCTCTGCATCGTTGTAGCCAACGTTGCCTTTCCTCAGCGTCAGTGTCACCGGTGCGACTTTGCCCGGAATACTCCAGCCCACGCGGTCCTCTCCTTTCAGAAACGCATCCAGAAAGCTCTTCTGCACCTCAACCTCATCATGATAGTAGAACGGCAGGTCATGCCTTCCGGTGATGAACCGCAGGTACTTGAACTTGGAGCCCGCGCGCAGGTAGCCTTGGACATTGCCCCTGAGGTGGAGAAGGATGCCGCCCCAGTTTGCAACACTCAGCACCGGTACCTCGATATCCTCCAGCTTGTACTCCTTGCTGGAGTAGTACTCATCGTCTCTGAACTGATTGTTCTCGTTGTCTTTCGTCTGATCCCTTCGGTTCTTCAGTAGCACATCCTCAGGCAGACTCCCCTCAATGGTCTCCTCCTGGCCCCTCGCCCCAGGCCCATCGGGCGGAAAGGTCAACCTGGATCGTCCGTCCTTGCCATATTGGTTCACCAGCACCTGTCTGTTCCACCAGAAGCCAATGAAGCGATTGCTCAGGATCCCGCCGTGGCGGCACCGGTCCCGATAGTAGTCACTCATGCCCTCCCACGGGATGATCGCCGCCAGCCCCTTCGGCCGCCGTGCCGCGACCCGCCACTGGCTGCCTGCGTAGTACGAGATCCCCAGCAAGCCCACCTTGCCGGAACTCCAGCTCTGCAGGGCGGCCCACTCCACCACATCAAAGAAACACTCGCTGGTCCCTTTGCTCATCGTGTCCAACACCCCGGGGCTCTGCCCCGTGCCGCGCTCATCTGCGCGGACGATGGCGTACCCGTGCCGGGTCCAGAAGACGGGGTCGGGTGTCTCCCATGCTGAGTACTTCGACTTATGCTCCGGGTTGAGCTCGTCGAACGAGCCCGGGAAGAAGCTCGCGTAGGGGATATCCTTTCCGTAGGGCCCATAGGTCACGAGCACGGGGTACTGTGCCTCAGGTTGGGTGGTGGAGCTGAGGGGAAGGTAGATGTTGGCACGGATGGGTAGCGGGGAGTGTCTGAGCGGGATAGAAACGTTCTTTAGAAACAGGAGATTATTCTCCTTGTCCTCGTGGCGGGAGGAGATATCCCTGATTGGAGGTGTGTTGACGTCTTGAGAGGACATGGTGGAATGATCTTGGGGGACACAAGGTACCAATCTCGTCTTCCTCCGGTAGGGTCGCCTGGGGAAGAGAACAATCTTCCTTGGCGAAGGTTTATTTGCAGTCTGGAATGAAGGAAATATTTTGGACATATGAATGTGGCGTGACACTGGTACAACAACCATGTATATGCACGAGGCTGCCCGGGGTCTTCTGGATGTCCGTGGAGCTTAGGGGCAGCAGCTCGACATCCGGAGAGGTGGGGGCGGGGAAAGGGTCGCCCGGTGCTTGAGAAGTGAATTTAGTGCTCAAAGTCTAAAATCGTATGTGTATTGCTGATCTGTCACAAATTAGGGTGCTTTTGCAGCAGTTCAGCGCTGCTGCGGTCCCCGATGTGGTCTGTGAAGGAGGAGAGTTCCGCCTGCATGCCGCCTTCAAGGAAACAAGCGAAACAGAGAAAGCCAGACTCAACCGATCAAATTTCCCCACCGACGTCATATCTGAAGATACTATCGTTCAATCTGCCTCCTGTATGCCGCCAGAGCCGATTGAGATTCTGTATCGTGTCAGCTCGTCGAAGTTCTGCATCTGGGATACGGGCAAACTCACCCAGACAGTAAATACGCCTGTGAACATTGTGAATACAAACACACTACCCACGGGATTGCCAGCCCAGGGCCGCTGGCTGAAATCCAGGTCCCTATTTACCGGCCTGTGGGGAGGCACTCCGCGGTGCTCGCCATTCCACTGCGGCGGGTTCGAGGACGGTCGTTGTGATGCCCGAGGCTGGTTGTCTGTATTGGGCGGTGCCGGTGTAGAGTCGTCGCTGCTGAGGTGAATGTCGTAGTCTCGTAGATGAGACGAATGGGCAGCACGCTCAAGCGTTGTTGAGACTGGGTTGTCTGTTGTTGTGACGGACATTGTGACCGTTGCGGTGGTTCTTTTCTTTTTTCACAATCGCGATTCTGTGAGTAGGAGACGGCTGCGGTCTTGGTGTCGAGATATTGTGGCGGACGCGACCTTGGATGTCGACACTCGAAACTGGCTAGCGAACTTAGGGGCCACCTTGTCCCGCTCGACTTAGGACTTACTATGTACAGCCGGCGGTGCATCCCTCCCCCACATCCCGAGTACCCCGGATCCCAAGCAAGGTATTGGGTTACACTCGCCAGCTCATATTAACACCGAGTACGATGTCGGCTTTGATGTGCGGCTAGGAATTGTGACGGCACATTTTGTGATGGCGAGACTCTCCGTCACGCCTGCGAACGGCCTTCATCTTGGACCACTGACAAGCAATACAGTCCGGTGTGCGACGCCTGGAGACACTTCAACAGTTTCACGCGGACTCGAAGTTGAGGGTCAGAAAGAAGCTCATCCGCCATGGCCTCCACCTCAGCTGCTATAGAGCCCCTCCAAATGTCCGTCGTGGACGGGCGCGCTGATAATGTAAGGTTCCGACAATACCAGCTGCAGTCTCTCCATAAGACCCTCAGAGAAGAGGGCGACCAGATATGCGCGGCCCTTCAATCCGACTCAGGATTCTCAACATCTGAAGTCGAAGCAGAGTACTGCCTGGCTGTGGAGGCAGTGAGACATTTCTATGAAAGCCTGGACTTCGCGAAAGGCCTTGAGGAGGAGTATAGTGTGGTATACGCGAAGGACAATCCGGCAAGGAGAGTTGGGGCAGGACTGGTGGTCATAAGGCCGACGAGCCAGACACGGCTATACTCGACTGTAACACCGCTGGCTGCTGCTGTGGCGGCAGGAAACTGTGTGGTTGTCGAGGTGAGCTTGACTGTTCACTGGAATTTCTGACTAGATGTTAGAGTGCTGATGATCTTCATAGCTTCCAGACACTCTATTGCACATAGACAACTTGCTGCGGACCCTCCTCACCCAAGCATTGGACGTCAACACTTTCTGCATCGTCAAGTCGATCTCAGACGAGTCCATCTTGAACGAAGCTATCCTGATCGACCAAACGAGCGACGGGCCTTCGAAAACCTCTACCTCTCGATTGCTGTCTTCGAACAGTAGCCGATGCGTTGCCATTGTCGATAGGACTGCAGACGTCAAAGCAGCAGCCAAGGCTATTACCACAGCGAGGTTCAGCTTCGGCGGCTCCTCACCGTACGCGCCGGACCTAGTACTAGTCAACGAGTTTGTCAAGAAGGACTTCTTCGAAGCATGTTCCCAATATGCGACGTCGTCCTTCGCGGGAGCGAGCGGTATGGCTAGGCTCAGAAGCGATGGCGGAGGCGAGATCATGAGGGCTATTGAGACTGCAGAGGGCAAAATGGAGGCATCCAGCTTCGGATCGAACAATTTCAAGCTGGTTGAAGTCCTGGACAAGTGAGTCTCCCCGTATCATGTCTGAACACAACTCCCATTTGCTAACAGCCACAGGAACACGCCTGTCATGAAGATGAAGATCACCGGCCGGTTTCTCATCATAGCGACTTGCTCGAGTCTCACTGATGCAATCTTCAATCACGAGCATGAGTGAGTCTCCTTATCACAGGTCTGATTTGCTACATTTCCAGACACACGCTGACACCGACACCAGGAATCCACTCTTAGGAGGCTACTTCTTCGCCGAACCTGCCTCAGCCAAGTATCTCGCTCAATTTGTCCCTTGCCACATCTCCCTAATCAACCAGATTCCTGCGCATATCCTCGTGGGACCCGCAGCACCGATGGCGCACGATCCCGAACTTTTGTACAGGTACAGTCGGGAGATGTTCTCGAGACTGCGGCCGCAGTTTGTCGAACTGCCTCCGCCGTTCTTCCAAAAGGTAAACGATCTAATTTGCAATGGCGGCAAGGGAAAAGGCGGGAAAGCTACGACATCTGCCATTCGGGCTACAACCTTGAAGCCACTGCAGCCTATAGGACAACCAGATAACAAAGCGGTCGGGTTTTTCGAGACGGGACTGTTGACTGGCGCGGCCATCTACCTGTCGCTGATCGTGCCGGTGTTGGGTTATTCGACATATTTCCTGGGCAAGAAAGGTCTAGCATATGTTACGAGATCTAGGTGACAACGAAGCGTCCTTCACATAAAAATTTGACACAGTGAGGCATGCCCTCCACTTTCCGTGTAAGCCCACTGTCCAAGATCCGGGGTAGCTGCAAGTTGGTGGAGAACCCTTGAAGTGTGGAGGTTGGCGCCGCTGTGACCCTTCGGGACTGTGGGGTGAGATCGGTACCCTTAAGCTCGAAGCTGACCAAGCCAGCTCAACTCGGCCCCACCTGTCTATATAATTGCTATCCCAGATACATATTGGATCCCGCGGTAAGGTGGGCTGTTGGGATCGTGACGTGTCGCCACGGGAGAGACATGCCGATTCCAATATCCGCCTGACCGTGAGAAAGATCATATTTAGCGATGTTGAATTGATGCGAATTGCTTTATACATTGCGAGTCCTTAGAAATCATGGCTGGTGGCAAAAATCAGAAGGGCAAGATGGCCCCGGTCCACTTCTTCTCTCATGGCTCAACGATGATGCTCGGTGAGGATAGTGCCTCAGCCCGATACTGGGAAAAGATGGGTAACCAAGCTCTCGAGAACGGCGTGGAGCATGTGATAATGATGGTGCGTTTCGTCGCTACATACAGTGCCTCCTCATGACAGACCGAATAAAAAAAAGAATAACCGTTGGGACGGGGAGGATGACGAGAAAAGAGCAGCTGCGCGGTTCCTGAACTCCCACCTTTTTCCCCTTTTATTCTTCTCAATCACTTCCATGATCAAACACTCTGCTCCAATTCATTGGCTCTCACTGACCATCCCAGGGCGCACATTGGGCTACAACCTACAACGGCGTCCTCATCTCCGCCAACCCTCGTCCCGGGAAAAGCCCAGTCGCGTACGTTCATCCTTCCAAATACGAGCAGTACAAGCTGAATCCCGACCTCGCCATGGTACCTGTCATCCAGTCCCACCTCTCGGCGGCGGGCATCGCCTCCAAGCCCGACGAGACATTTGACTGGATTCACGACACGTATCTCATTCTAGTCCGCATGTTCCCAAGGGGATGCCCACCAACTACCATTATCTCATCTCAACATAGATACGATCCGCATTTCCATATGGCCTTGGGCGCGGCCCTGCGACCCCTGAGGGACTGGGACAGCCACAAGGTCCTATTCATTGGGAGTGGTGGTGCTGTGCACAATTTATATCGCAACGTCTGGACCCCAATGCTGCGCCACAGGGACAACTTCGCTCAGCCCACACCACCAGAAGCTTGGGCTATGGACTTCCGGCAGGAGGTTATCGATGCCTTCGTGGCTGGTAACTCTTCTACTACACGCATCGAGGATGCAGCTTACGGAACAGTACTGCGAAGTGGAAGCAACCCCCTTGGGACGAGACCGAAGGGCGTCGGCGGGCCGAAGCTGAGAAGAAAGATGACGGCGCTGATGAAGCATCCCAAATATAGAGAGGCCCACGCTACGGATGACCATTTCGTTTCAAGCATTTTCGTGGCCGGGCTTTGTGGAGACAAGGAGGATGAGTATATGAAAGGGGAGCTGGGTGCAGAGGACTGGGAATTGACTAACATGTGCAACTCGCAATTTACGCTTGGGAGCTGGGATGATTGAAGTAGGCTGTACATCTTCTTCGTGCTTAACAGGTGGGATCTTTAGTAGTTCATTTCACGATGAATCGCAAGTACTGCATTGGGACTACAAGGCAGTCACGATTCTACAATTATAAGCCACGTATTTTTTTTTTTTATTGTTCAGTACCAAGACCGAGCTTCAGAGCTTTCACTTGTTCCACGTGGCATTCCTGCTTTACAGCACAGAGTATGTGTCAGCACTGTATAGTCACACTACCAGGCGTCATTAGGACCTCATATCTACAGAGCCTGGTCAAAATCAGCACGATTGAGTCTGTCAAAGTCAATAGAGATCTCGGGGTAATTATAGTAGAAGTGTCAGGCGTAGAACTAACATGTTGGATAGTAAATGTCTAGCGTGTAAGCGAGCCATTCTGAACGTCTGTAAATCCGGCCAATGGTCGTCCTAAACCTGAGCCTGGCTCAATCATAATTTTTTAAAGGTCAAACCATATATCTGAAGAAACTTGTGCTAGCTTCCTGAGGAATGTCATCATAGTGCTAGCTCAAAGTTTGAGAGGAACTACTGGGACACGTCTCCCGTAGCCAAAGGAAGCCTTGTTAGGCCGAAAGGGGTGCGCCACGTCGCTGACGTGACGCTCAGTATCACCACATCCTGAAGATCATTGGCAGGACTCTGCGATTGTGATTCGGTTTTGCCTCACCTCCGCGTGAGATTCCTTGTCTACTTAGACCGAATTCAATCTGTACCTTCCCAGACATGAAATCCGCGTTTGAACGTAGCTAACTCCGGCTTCCTGCCTCTCAAAAGTTCGGTCTTATGGTCGAGGCAGAGCCTGCGGCTACCTTGCGTCTCCGGTCTAAAAAAAAATGCATGAGGATCTTTGAAGAGAATTTTATGCTGGTGATTAGACCTGGCATCGCAGCCACAGAGCCTGACCTACGCAGAGCGCTGCGAACGTGCAGAAGTCGGTGAGGATGTAAAACGACCATAGGAAGGCTGAGACGGTAGACCTGTGTTACCCATTGATGTAAACTGTATTTTCGTCTTTATTATTATATCATTTAGAGTGGTGGCAATGAGGCTCTGCGTGTTACCTTACGAGTGGGTGTGAAATTCCGCCCTATAAAGATGCATATCAAGTTGGTCTGCAGCATGCGAAGGCCCCAACCCAACCATCCAGCACTATGCACAAGCTTGGTCCATTGACCGCGTTCTGTGAGCTAAGGAAATTTCACCATGTGTTACAAGCTAGAGCAGACGATAGAGTATGACGGTTGCGAGTTCGTCAAGCAACGCAATGCTCAAGTTCCCTCTTCAGCGAATGCAGCAACACCTACCGCCCCAGCTCTATGTGGACAGCCGGACAATAGCCCTGTGTCGATGATCCAAAACTTCATAAATCGCTGTTCCCAGCATGGAAATGCAGAGCCCGCAGCCTCTGAGTCGAATACAATTCTCGCTGAGCCGGATCAACCGCTAGAAGCTTCGAGGCCACACAAACGCAAGGTGGTCAGATACGAGCAGTGCCATAGATCAAAAGGTGCAAATCCGACAGAAGATTCATTTGAAGAGGTAGTTGACAGAAACAACACAAAGCTATTAGTCTGTAGGACCATAGAAATCCTACACGGCTTGAGAGACGAGGATGTGGCAAGGAGAGAAGCCTGCCATATCAGACGTCATCTAGGTTGCCCTGTTTGTCAGAAGATGAAGGAGGCAGAGTATCAGTGCCTAAAAGATGTTGTCCAGGTATGTGGCGCTCGAACGCACTGACTGGGCTTTGCCAGCTTGACTGACTGTGATAGTTCGCTGGGGGTCAAGGAAATTCCCAATCAGCCCAGGTCCAGAGTCAGACCCAGTCACGCCAGTCAAGACCAACACGAAGGCGTAGAGACCGGAGTCGTAGGGTCAGTTCCCTAAAGCCTCATTACTTATATTGAAAGTGTACTGATGTAGACTACTTGTTCATTGCACGTAGGGTAGAAGTCGATGCATCATTCTTTAGTTATGCCTGGAGAAATTCGTCCCCCAGTCTAAGAGAGGAAGACGTGTGGGCTCCATAGATTTAGAAGTCAGATACAGAAGCGTTCTCTGGAGCGACTTTCCGCCGCGATAGCCGGTGTCTTGAGCGTAGGGCGCGACAGTGAGCTGGCATGATCCTGCAGCCTTACATCGTCTGGACAGTTGAAGAATAGCATACGACGATTGGATCGGATTATTGGAGTTTTGACGGAAGCGAAAGGTGAAAAGTCAATGAACCAGGAACTGCGGCTCTGAGATTTGAGAAGCTTTGGAAGAGGGCGCACAGCAAAGGGATCTAGAGAAAGGGCGAGCGCCCTTAGCAACTCGATTGTTGATTAGTCCTAAGTACCGAGATCTCGCCCACCATCCTTTGAGAATTGAAAATCATAAGGGTAACACAGCAGGAAGCCACGACGTGATCGGTAGGCTCACGACTCTAAGGGTTGGTGCAGATAACTCGGACAAATGCTCCGGAGCGGGAGGGTATCAATACGATAAAAATCGGGCAATTGAAGCACCCACGATGCAACCCTTGAAAATGTAACCCATTTTCTGAGTTCTGGCCCCTCTCTCTGTAGCTCGAAACATTTCAAACCTCAGATGGAGTACGCCTTGATTTCTCCAGGACCAGGCTGAGACAATTTTTCCAGGCTCGTTGACTGGAGCTTCTCCTGTGGTGTAATTTTGCTGATTCTATCGTAAATTTTCAGCTTTCGTATCACACAAATGACAGTGGCGTAGAGGGTAGTAAACACGTCAGCAAGCTAGACTCGTCAATTTATAGACGAGCTTCTCCTGTTTGGAAAATCGACGATGAAGTGGTTCCACCCAAAAGACCACGGTGCTTACAGCAGGGCTGGGCTTTTCGAGGAAAGAGAAGCTAAGACAGGCGGGAAGGGCGAAGGAGCGAGCCATATTCTTTGTCTTTTGTCCCCAGACACAGGAGACCTCCCCTTGCAGGTACTCTACACTCGCTAGTCCCTGCAATAGAGCTCAATAAGGGCCTGGATACCAATACCTTAAGGCTTAGAAGACAGACGGTCGACCTCTGGCCCCCAAGCCTAGCAGGAAACGACGAGACTCTGGCATCGCTGATTGGTACGGAGCCTGATCTCGAAGCATGCATTCGCTCATAGTGCTGAGGATGACATATACCTGAACGCCTGGCGAAATATCGACTCTTCCACAAGCACAAAACTTGAGATGCAGAACCCCTTGCCTGGCTCCATGAAATGACAAGTGCTTTTCCAGATGCGTCCAAATCTTGTCGCAAAGCTTCAAGCGAAATTCAGATCGATATTCTAAGTCAGATCCATATTTGTATCCCACCCATCCAGCCCATCAAGGCCCCAATCATCCCCACCGACCAGATCAAGCCCTGCTGCCGAGCTCGAACCAGCATCGAGGCCCAAATCGCCAGCGCCGGCACCCAGATCCAGCGGCAGACCCGCGACCGCGGCAGAGTCCAAGGACATCGGATCCGCCATGACAGCCGCCGCAGCCGCGTCGTCGACCACCAGTGCATCAGCGATTGCAGCGGCGGTGTCGAGCGAGGGCATGGCCAGCGCGGCGGGTGCCATCTGTTTTTCAACTTTCTGGTAGAGCCGCACGATGATCTCGGCCATCACGGGGTCCTTCTTCTGGATCTTCTTCCATTCTTCGGCCTCCCACTTCAGGGCGTCGCGTAGGGAGAGGCGGCGCTGTGGGGACACGGGGTTGACTTGGGCGGCTGCGTCGTCTAGCAGGGATGGGGACGGGTTGCTGTCGATTGTGTTTGTCACATCCGGTGCGCAGACGAAAGCGACTGCGACGTCGTAACCGTAGGAGGCACTGCCGCTACCTGCCTCTGTTTGCGATTTGAGTTCCTCAAGGATGGCGTAGAGGACCCGCTTTGCACCAAGAAGCTTTAGGCCAAGTAGTATCTGTCGATGTGCGTAAGACGCTGGCATCAAGGACCCCTGCATACTCCATACGGTGAGGGTGTGCATTGTATGCTTGATGTTTGCGGTCAGACCTCCACTACTGTTGCTTGACCATGTTTCGACCTCCTGAACGCCCGCTGCACCTGTTCTCCGTGACAGCTCGATGTTGTCCTTGAGGACCTGGAGAAGAGGCTCGACATCCTGGCTCTTCGGGTTCTGGCGCTGATAATTTCTCAGCCCATTCTCTAGAGGCTTGGCGACAATGTTCCGCACGGAATTGAGCATGTCGCTTGATTCCTGGGTCAGCTTCTGGGTTGGCCTGAGAATGAGCTGCAGGATCTTGATGATGGCCTTGTTCTCCTCTGGTCGGTCAGTCCAGAGACAGTTTGAGAGGTAAATGATGGCTGTCACTAGTGAGGGCAGCAAGAAGGGTTCCACGAGGTCTGCAATTTGGTCAATCCTTGAAAACATGCAGTCAGACCGTCGAGGACTCACATTCGATGCCTGTCTTGAGGCTCTCCTCGGTAAGGTACCCAGTGCTGAATGCTAGGACGATATTGTGGAATAGCGTAGGGATAAGGAGGTAAAGATTTTGCGGCGGACATGATGAGAGCAACTCATCGGCTAAACCGCCTCCATCTGTATCGAAAAGGCCATGAATCCATCCATTCAAGTTGTCCTTCTCTGGTTCACTCAGCTCATCCAGCGAGCGGCTGAGTTGACCCCTGCCCAGAAGCTTCGCGATAAATGAGTCCGAAGACCTGAGCGCCAAATCCGAGGCGGACAGGTTGTAGCGGTAGACAAACGCTAAGAGGAGCAGGAGAACAGACCCAAATTCCTCGTAGACAGGTTGGTACTCCCCTTGGTCGTCTTCATAACCCCAATTATCTAGTAGTTCGCACAGAGGAGAAAGGATTGTGTGAGTTTTGTCAAAAAGTAGCAGCACGTCAAGATTGAGAGGATTGCGGGCCAATTGGCTGCACAGCTGCTTCAATGTCATCGTCTCCTTGTTGGTGCAAAGCCGGCCAAGCATCTTCGACGTAACAAATCAGCAGCTTTTCCAATGCTAAATTTCATTTAGATGGAAAATAGGAAGCACGTCTATCTTACCTCTGTCAGGGCTTGACAAACAGCTCCAGCATTGCCCTCCATCTTGTCTAGCTCCGTGATGAGCCGCAACATTCGGTCATGATCTAGGACGCACTCCTGGACCAGCTTGTCCTTGACATACCGGCCATCCGCCGGCAGCGTCTGGTAGGCATAGTCACCAAGGAGCTTGTCTATACTCGACTCCGGCACCAGCCCGTGCAGACAGCAGGCAGTAACGAAATCAGATCGCACAGACTCGGTGAAGGGGTTGTTCTCGCCATTCTCGAAGAGCGAAGAAAGCGTCGGAAACGTGTTCGTGTCCACTCGGCTAAGCGCATTCGTAATGCACAGCTCGGAGTTGAATGGGTACATCGGGCCCGCCGTCGCTGCAAACGAGGCTAAGATCAGTGGGACTTTGTTGATGAGGTACGATCGGAGGAGGTGTGCCGATCTCTGACCCTCGTTGCGGAAGATGGCATTGGCGAGGACGTCAAAGGATGCGAGAATGAGGTCGATTGCGGTGGACTGTATATCGCCCTCAAATCTGTTGTGTAGGTAGCTGTATATGGACGTGTCATCCAATAAAGGCCGCCCGATCAGCTGCAGATTATTAGCAAATTTTATAGGCACATCTATGCGGTTATATTCCTGTACTTACAGCTGCGTTGAGATAGATATATAAGCCCGCGCGAGATCGAGCGATGTCCAAAGGCTGCAGTACAATGCTTTGCAACCCAACCGTCTCATCGAACAACTCGTTTATTTCCGCGTTCGCGGCCTCTTTCTTCTTGTCGACCGGCTCAAATCCAGACAGAGTCTGCGTCCGGAACATCTCGAGCCTTGACGCTATCTGGGCTGTGCCCTGGGACTCCTGAGAGGCCCCCTGAATGATGGACGGGACAAAGCTTGCGAGACTCTTCGAAAGTGCTCTGCGAACGCCTTGAGCGCTGCGTCAGTGACATACCAACAAGATTCATGGTTCGAAACCGGAAGAGCAAGAGGCCTAGCATAACTTACCCTTCGCAAAAGGCTTGCTCAAAGCCTGCAAAACAATCGGGTTCTCGAAAATACCCAGCAATAGCATCACAAATCCCGCCCTTGCATTCTCCAATTGATCCCTCGTCCTCTTCGTTGCAGAATATGCACTACCGATCCCGCCCATGATGACATCCTCATCGTGCTCGACGGGCAGCGCCGCGCTTGCCGCGGTGAAGAGCATCATCCATCTTGCCATCATGAGGCATACCTCGATCGCATCCTTCCCATTCCGTATCGCGGAGCCATTGCCAACAGCCTGACGTAGGCGGTAGAAGATGACTTCGTCGGATGCGAAACTGCTCTGCCAGCGCGTCACCTTCTTCTTCACGTCGCCCTTGTCCTGTCCGGCGGGGCTAGGCGGCGAGTTCTTGATGCCCTTCTGCTTTGCTGTCTCCTCCTCTTCTCCGTTCTTCGCAGCGCCCACGATCGCATGCGCCGAGCTGTACCTCAACAGCCCGGCCAACACCGCCTGCAGGTCGACCAGGCGCAGGTCCAGCAGCGTCTGCAGGTAGTACGGCACGCGCGGGTCCAGCGCGTTCCTGTTCCACTCGTTGGGCCGCAGGAACAGATCCGCAACGGGAAGGGCGCTGAGTGGGTGGCGGCTCGAGTGAATGGGCACGAAGTCGGCGAAGCGAGCCGGGTCGAGGCGGACCTTGAGCGAGTGTGTCAGGAACCTGTCCCACTCGCTGTAGGCCTCTTCGGCGCGCTGCTGGGGGGTGAGGAGGCGGCGGTCGAGGGCCCCGGCGGGGTCGCCCATTATGGGAAAAGAGATCGCCACGAGGGCGCTATTGCTGGTGGATTCTGGATAGGGAGGGATTGGTGAGGAAAAGGTCGGGGCTGCGGTGGACGAGGCGGACAGATGTAGGCTCCCGGGTGTGGCTGTGATTTCCAAGTCGCTGTGCGCGCAAGTGGAGTTCGATTGGCGGGTTAGGAAAGATTACAGCGAAGGGAAGGACGCTATCAGCGAGCGAGGCTGAAGTGACTTTGGATCGTCTTTGCTAGATTATGTTGTGTAGTGAAAATCGTCAAGGTACTATTGTAGTCGAGGTTGGTAGAGGTACAAAATGACATGTGCTCTCGAGTTGGAACCTTGCACACGGGCGAAGTGAGCAGGGTTGCGAGGTGGGGTCAATCACAGTGCCTGCCCCGGAGTTGTCATTCGGCACGAACCGAGGAGCCGTACTGGTATTCCTCGTGGGTCCTTGTGGGGGAGACCCTGATTGACGGACGCTGACCCGCCTTAACGCAGTAACTCGGTCTCAGCTGCCTCCCACCACAATTAGGGCTCAAGATTTTCTTATTAGTGAGGGCTGCATAATGAACTTCTCGGTAGTCACCAAGTTGTGGCATTTTTGAACGACACGCAATATAACCACTCCACTCTCTACACTGAGCACATGCGACCATAGGTAGCGGAAAACTTGGGATCCCGTCTGCTCTCCCCTAAATAAGCCACTAACCGCCGGATTAGTAGTTAAGTGGGTGACCATTAGCGAATACCCGGTGTTGCATGTTTTTTTTCTTTTTCCTTCCACTCCTACCTTTTCTCCTCTGGTAGATCCTTCTCACTCCTCATGTAGTGTCCGCTGTCAGAAGTTTCGTCCTGATGGGCTCGAGACGTTGGCCTTGGCATTACACCGCAGACGAGGACTTTGCCGCTAACCTGGATCATCATCGGCACCTTCAAAGTGAATAGAGACTCTATGCCGTTCACAAGTGAGGTGTTACGATCCTGATTTATTACAGACTCATCACAGATCCACAGGTCGAGGACTTTATATTGCCGCTTCACATCGGTACCTCTACCCGGCCATGCTCAAATCGATGATAGCAATTTGCATTTCGACTTCGGTACCCCCTAAGCACGGTCGCGGTCTTTCGGTCCGGATAAAGCCTGGCGCGGCCGCAGGAACACCTGCCGCGGAGAACGACTCCCTGAAGGAACATCAACCAGGTCGGGATGCTCACCCGGTATGACCAAGAGGACGATCATAGAGGGCGATGTGGCATGGAATGATCCTCCTGCACCTCCCGCCCTGCTCTGCTGCTCCGGCCCGATAGGTCGTCCACCACCCTGGTCTCTAGAAGTCGACCCGGCACGCGGGCGTGGCGGGTTTGCCCTATGAGGCGGTTCACGTCATCCCGCGCCGCAGATCGTCGCGACCCTGAGTGGCGTGGCTGCGACTGACAACCTCGCCAGAGCAGAAGTGAGGCTTGAACGCATACGGGAACAGTGATGCAGTGGGGCGTCAGACGCACAACGGTCCGTAAGGGTGCACTCCGTCATTCCGAAGATTTTCGGTCCAGGGATCTTCGGGCGTCGCGCTCTGTTCTCTGGCTGCTGTGCGGCTGCATACCTCTGGTCCCTTCCGCTCGGGACTGGATGGGGTGGGGGGCCGCGCACGTGTGGGCCACGATGCGGTGCCACTTGTGGCTTCGTGTACCCATCGTGGAAACCCTCCCCCCCTCGTCTGCTAGGCGGCCTGTTTCGTTTCTGAGGCCGCATGCAGCCACGCCGAGAGAGACCTATCGCAAACTTGATCGGCGTCGGTGTGGGTGAGGGCGCTGCTAAAGTAAGGTTGTAGATAATCATTGTGGCGGCAGAACAGGGGGGATGTGTAAGTATATTGCAGGGCTCAATCAGATCTATAGATACTTTTTCTGTCTGTCTCACAATAATCGCACGCCGCCTTCCTCAAATTTCGAAAACAGTAGCTTTCAAACGTGGTGCTGTGGGTCCTACGTTACGTTTTTAGCAAATGGAACATAGAGATCCCCCCTGCCTGCCTGATGCCTTGCACCCCAACACCTTGTATACGGTAGTCACCGCATATGCCATGGCTTTCTGCCCTGGTGAGCCACTGATTCTTCTCCTGTCTTGACCCACGGCGGCGACCTCCCCCTGAGTACGTCGGAGATGCTCAATGCTTATGCTGTTTGCGGCTCTTCGGCACGGCGAGGACGCGAGCTCGTGGGTCTGGCGGCAGTGGCAGCTCCTCGGGGAGCTCCCTTTTGCAGAACTCGGGGTCAGCCTCTTCCGGCGGCAGAGGATCCATGCTCATGTAGTTGCCTACTGTGCCTCGCGCTTGAGCCTCACTCCTGGTACCTGGCCAGGCCGTCTCGGGTGGGCAGCCCCTGCTCTTTCAGTGTCTACTGGCGCCCGGGGGCCTAGCATCCAGTCCTGCATTGCAAGCCATTCACTCCAGCTCGTTTCCGCGCCGATAATCTCGTTTTCGCTGACGTTCTGCAACGGCTTGAGGAAAGGTATCATCTGGTCCCCGTCCATATCGTAGTCTGATTTGACTTTGAGCCAATTGTCGCTCTTCGCCGCAAAGAGGTAGTTACGTCGCTCTGCCTCGTGCAGAGAGCCTATTCCCGCAACCCAGTCGTCTCCAAAGAAGCCGTGTAGGATACTGGGCATGTCGAAGCCAGTTGCCACTAGTCGCCTTATGTAGGGTGTCAGTGTAACGTAAGGCATCTGGTGGTGTTGGCCAGGTGACATAGACATGGGCATCTTTCCAGAGGAGCCCAAGGATGCCGGTCCAGGCCCCGAAAATCCCGGGGAATTCCCTGCGTGAGGGTTATGGTGAGACGGTGGCGAGTAACTAGTGACGGACGAATAGACCGGATGCTGCTTCTGGAAGGGGAGCTGGATGTTGAGGAACGCGGCCACGGCCTGCACTGGGCCCGTGTGCTGCGCATGATCCAGGAAATATCGCACACATGATTGGAATTGCGCATGCCACTCGAAAATGTCGAATTGGGCATCCACAAAAGGCTGTCGAGTCCCAAAACGTTAGCGTGTCCTGCGAAGCCCATATGGAGGGAGCAGGCGAGAACAGCTCCAGGGCGGGGCGTGACGCCAAGCTGGGGCATAGGAGACCAGGAGGACAGTGATCATGTACCTGCGGTTGCTGAAAAGATGGCCCGACCCCCAAGGGGTTTGGAAATGCCATGTTTCTGGGCGAGGGAGCAAAGATAACTCTCGTTCATACACAAGCGGCACTCAGCCGCAATGACCTTGACCGCCCCAATTATCCGCGAGGTCCAAGTGCGTAACTGGTCGGGAACCAGAGGACAGGCTAGGATCTAGGGATTAGCCCGACGCCTGGCATGTCTTCAGCTTGTGTTGTACCATACCTCGGGCGGGCCGAAGATGTCTATGACCTTGAGACGCGTACCTATCTTCCTGCTGTTATTCCCAGGTTCGGGACCGTTGATTCGGTTGACGGCCCCAATGTCGTGGGTTGTGACGGGGGGCCTATGAGCGCGGGAGCGTGGTGTGTCTAATAACACGACACAAACGCGGCAAGTGTTGTGGCGGTCTGTACTCTCGATGTCTGTTACAGCCGTCTAAGCCGTGGCAAAGTCAAGAAGCTGTTCATTCAGCGAGAGCGCAGCTGGTCTGACATGAAGAAAGTTGCCTCGCTGCAGAGCCGTACGTCGAGTAAGGAGGTAATGAGCATTGTAGGCATATATGCAAGATCTCAGGACGAGGGCGAGGGAAGACAGACTGCTTGTTTTATATGCCATGCTCCATATGCATGTGGATGGGTTGGGGTAGTATCGTCCTCCGGAAATGTGAGAAGTGAGGCAGACGAGGATGCATGAGAGTCACCTTCAGGCCATGTGCAGGTCAAACAGGGTTTACACGTACATGTCACCGTGAACCTCGCCTTGCCTCCCGCTGACGGTCACCATCAGCGTGTGGCTGATCAGGGCCGGGCGCCGCGAAGGATGGTGGAAGCGTTCCGAGGTGACATAGATGACGGGACCAGATGATGAGGTGCGCCCGCCTGCAGGGGCCAGAATAAGGAAAAAAAAAATTCAATTCGAAGGACTGGGAAGACCCCCAGCGAGGGGACGTTACTGTGTGCCGGGCGGGCCAGGGGCCGCTGTTCGAAGTCACGCAGGCACGGCAGGGTAAACTCCCAACGACAGACGGGGGATCTCGCTGGTGTCGCGTAGCGTCTCCCGCCCGCCTGCAGGCGCAGGGTTGCCGGGAACATGCTGAAGCCAGATAACCGAGAGGAAGCCACAGGGCACAGACAGCGCTGCAGCACGTTCAGAGGTCGCTGTGGGAGGGAGGCAGGGGTCAGGCCTCAGCGCCTGTCAGATCGATCGATCGAACGCGAAGAGTACAGGGGGACCGAGACCCTGGAGGGGCGGCCCTGGGGCGCTGCACGGGGTTCAGCTGCACCACCCAGCTACCGCAGTTCTTTCCGGGCCACGCTGATGTCGACCTCACGCCGTGGGAGGCCTGTTGCACCCGCTGGGCCGTCTGGCTAGTCTCATCCTGAGAGACAGGTGCCGCCGGGCCACGCGGGCTCCTCGCCCACCCTCGGCTGGCGAGCAGAAGTAGGGGCGAAAGCGGGAGCGGGAGCAGGATCAGTCGGCGTGTCAAGATGGGGCATTGCTTGCGACTGCAAGGCCCGGCTGCCTCCCGGGATGTGCCGTGGCCGGCGCCCAGGTGCGTCGGGGCTACAATCCGCGTGCGCAGCCGAGATGGATAAGGATAAGGCTCGGGTCTAGGCTGGCACGACTGGGCAGCTGAAAAAAAGAAGACCGGCGGAAGGCGAACACGAGATACATGACGAGCACACGGTGGAGGCGGCAGGTGCGGATGGGCCTGTGGGGTGGATGAGGTGCAAAGGACTCGACGGCGACTTCAGGGCAGCGTCGTCGACGGGCCAGAGGAGCTGAAGCCACTGTAAGTAATAAAAAAGCAAAAGCAAAAGTGCCACTCCAAGTGCCGCCCCTCCTCCCCCCAACCGGGCCGCGGGAGGCACGAGCCAATTGGGCAGGCCGCTCAGCGCTGCGTCAGCGTCCAGCGTGGCCAGGCAGTCGTCCTCCAGGGTGCTCCAGTCCTATAAACCCCCGGGAGCCGGGCTCTCCACGGCCAGCCCACAGTACTAGTCGCATTGAGGTAGACGGCACTCTGCAAATCAGGTTCGTCTTGCTTGCTGCACCGTGCCGTCGTCACCTCATTGGTGCTGTGCTGGCTCCCACGGCACATACTCCGTGCCTACAGACCCGCGGCATTGTCGAGCTGGATGCGCCGTGTCGCGTGAAGTTGCATGGCAGAGAGGCCTCAACCTCACTTGAATCCAGGTGAGTTGTCGAACGTACGAGCCGAGAGCCGGCGGCTGGATGATGCTGCTATGCTGCAGTCGACTGCGACGAGCTCGGGGCTTCCTGGAAGCCTCCGCCTGGATGGATGTGGGCCTGCTTGTGTATTGTGCTGACGGCTTGCGAGACTGGACACTGCCTCTCTATTCTCAACTCGGTCCGCAGCTCCGACCGCTAATGCTGGCCTTACAGACGGTGACGGGCTTTGCCTTCGCGAGAGCTGCTTCTGATCTGCCCAGGTCTGGCCTGTTCCAATCACCAGGCGGACCCTGGAGGACGACCCGGAGCCGACGTTGAGGACGGCTCGGGATGGCCTGTCTCGTACCTCCTCTTGTCCCGAGACTGCAGAACCTGCGAGTACGTCAGTGCGCCGTGGCCGTGACCGCTACTCTTCCTGAGGCGGCAGGCTTGGTCTGACTGGCGGAGAAGAGAGGATACTGCAACTGCCTGCAGCCAGCCTATTCTGTGGCTGCATATTCAGAAGTCCCTCTAGTGGGGTGACGACTTTGTACAACCCACAGATATACGGCCGTCACTAAAGCTGTTCCTGTCTGCTGCTCTTTCAGGAGTCATGATGTCAATGTCAACTGTTGTTGAAGGAGCCCTAAAGTCACGCTTGGTGGTAGCGCCTCATCGTGGCGAACTCATGCTGTTCTGCTTCCGCGGCTCCAAGAGTGTAACCTCGTCGGTGCGCCTCCGAGTCTGACAAGCCTCAGATCTTGTGCGGCACTTCCCTCGAGCTAGGGGACCAGGGCCGCCCAGTCGCCAGGAAGCATGCCCCAAGCCATGCAGTAATCTACTGTTCGCTCTACGGTGGCAAGACTACCCTCTTGCGGTAGGTCCCTCCAGGCAACCTCCCCTACGACTTGTTCACACAACCTTGGGGCCCACAGATGACAAATATCCCCTAACCAAGTGAAATGCTTTTGCGTTGGAAGGCTTCGTGGATATCCGCGCTGACTCGAATGGGGCAGGCCGACGTCCTGCATGCTTCTAAGCTTCATCCCACGACATCTCGCAGCGAGCTGGGTGAAATTGCAAGTCAATATCCGTCTCAGTCATTGCGTGAAGTAGCGAGCTGCCAAAGTTGAGCGTTCGCCATCAGCGATATCTCTCATGGACATTGTTCGATACCGCATCTGTATTGCTAAATCCATGACGACTATAGTGCAATTGGCCGGAACAACACCTGGGACTTGAGAGCGAGTACCATGCCGAGAAGCCCGGGGAAATCAGATTCACGGCAGTGCCGTTGCAGCTACCGGCCTCCCATCTTGGAACGACCACTTAGGGGCCAACACTATTGCTTTTGGTTGAGGCTCTACACTGGATGTGTTTGAAGGGGTTTTACTCTGTTTTCTCGGCTACCTATTCCATTTCTACCTTGCTGCAAACGAGTCTTGAGAAGATTTGGTTTGGCCACTACCAGCGGGCGTGCAGCTCCATAGGGGGTCTACCCGTAGTGCAAAAGGAACTTGCCTCGCAGGCGTGCCTGCGCATAGCGATGGGTACAAGCCGTTGCTCAAGGCAGCTTTCTAAAATTCCAGATGTGCTTCTCGAGTAACGTGAGCCACTGTCACATAGATTGGCGGGATCGACACGCAGCCCTGTGTTTTGCGCCTCACTTCGAGTTTCATACCAACGGCGTTGTACGACCGAGGTCGTAATGCCTTCCAGTATGATCTATAGTATTCGGCCCTGGCTCTCAAACAATACCCGAAAGGTAATAGAAAGTCTCCGCTGCAGGGCTGCAGCTCGGTGTCACCGACATCAAGACCTTACTTCTCCCCCCACTTGACCACCGGCGCTGCTGACAGTCCGCAGCGCTGGACCCACGCCGCAGCGCTGCAGAAAAGACAAGGCTGACGTGCAGTAATGACAGGACCCTTAGGCCCAAAACGGATCACATACGCGCGCCCATCGATCTAAGGACATAAGTGGCTGCTTCTGGATCGAGCCCGACATCCACCCACAACCTTGGAATTATGACAGGTCACAATTCCCTCGACACTACAGTGATCCCGGGTGGCTGGACCGGTCATAATTTCCAGGCACGGAAGGACTACACACCATTAGCGCTGTCCGTCGGATTTGCAAAGCTGTGTGGCGAGTAGCGTCAGCGAGGCTTGCATGGTAGAGTGCGTTCTGCCCGACAGGACGAATGCTGTAGACTGACTACCGGCATACTTGCCGAGGCACGCTCGTCGTCGATCGCCCTGGAGGCGAATTCATCCCTGGTAATGGTCTCATGATGACTGTCCCTGCGTCATTATACAGCATTGATGGGCCTTGAGAGACAGCACCGCGGCCAGCTCCGGGACACGGAAATCGTGCAGCATGGAAATTTCTCTTTGCGCGGCCTCTACGGACAAAGGCCCGGGCGGGCCTGTATGCACCTCCCCTATCTCCAACGCGAAACCCCCACAAAACCCCAGCAGATATGATCAAAACCTCAGACTGTCATACATTCAAGTCCCACGCACAAGATCGATACAGAAGGCATACAGGTCCCCAGAAACATCCAGCGCGGGAAATGGCTCGGTCCATGCTGCAGCTACCATCAGGCGGACGGCATAAAGGACCCACCTTATTCAAAGCGAGCGGGACTCCCGATATGGCCACTGGAACTCACAGTTGAACAGGCACGATATTGCGATATCGGACGATACAATGAACGAACTTTGAGCCGGCGGGCTGCTGTACTTGTTGCTTCTGCGCCTGACTCCCGCGACAGAAGGAATGGATTGCAGGCCCCAGGCCGGGGACAAGTCTCGGGCAGCCGCGGAAAGTCATCTGAAGCCGCCTTACGAGACACGTTCGTCGCGGTGTGCACCATGCTTGAACGTCAGTATTTTTTATGTAAAGGATGGAAACGCACCATTTGTCAGGGGCTGCAAGGCGTTCTCGCGGTCAGGGCGCCCTAAGTAAGGTATGCAGTCCGTCACTGGTGAGCTACTCGGTCACGATGCCGTACCGGTTAATACTGCCGAACTCTCCAAAGTTCTCCGACGGCATATTGTGAACAGGGCTTAGACTGAAGTGTGTCTTTGGTTCTTGAGGTTAACAATTGTTCGTCGGCGTTCTGAACCAGACGTCCTCAGTGGACTGGTCAGCCAGTTCCCGGGAGTCCCAGACCAGTTGCTCTGCCCACAATAGAATTCGCACGGGGGAAGTACATGCTGTGATAGTTGAAATAATACATTGTGCTATTCTATTAAGATCATGAAAGTAATATGTGCCATTGTCAGGATCTTCAAAGCAGTATGCACCCAAGGATAGGACAAAGATATCTTTCTGCGAATACCCAATCCAATCGTGCTTTCACTGAAAGCTCTTTATATTGTCTTTTAGAGCCTTACGTCCTTTGTGTGGGATAAAAGCAATCCCATGGGTTTAATCTTGATAATCCACGGGCTGTCTAATATGCTAGCAACACAATGATGATAGGCTACATATCTTTCGATTATATAAAACACTACGCACTACCATCCAAGTTCCGGATGACTCAATCGTAGAATTCAATCAGAGCTGGTTTACAGAGATCTTTCCACCCTTGATCACATTTGATCTCAAGAAAACGGTAAAGTATTGCTAGAGGCCCAAGATGGCAAGACACAACCTGCCCGTGAACTTTGTCGATAATCCCGACAGGGTTTTTCTCAGGCCTATGAATGCCCGTGTGAGGGCAACACGTAATACGCGGAGAGCAGAAAATGCGGCGGCGGCGGCGGCGGCGGCGGCAGCAGCAGCAGCGATGATTCCTGTTCCTCCCCGTAAGTGAATTATGCGCCCAGTACAGCGGATTGTGTTTCTAACTAAGCTACCAGCTCTACCACCCGCACCTGTAGGTAATGCTGCTCCTGGCGGCAATCCATATGCTCCGAGAATAGCGGCCGCAGCGAGAGCAGTGGCTCAGCGCATCCAGCGTGGGGCTGTTGCGGTTATTATTCGACGACCAAGAGGAAAGCCAATAAAGAGACGACCACTCACCAAGCCTTCGGGCAGCCGTTCTCTCCAGAAAACTCCTCCTCGGCGTACACCTCCTGAGGACACTCCGCCTCAAGGCACTCCTTCTCAATATGGGTCAGATGGCTCGTCTGCAAGTGGTAATGACGTCGTGACCCTCACCATGGTTAGGGCAACTCAAGACTGTTTCTACAATGGCAACGTGGGTGCACAGTTGCGAGTCTTAGTCCAGGTCTATACAGACCGCCCCAATTTCCCAAGTTATCTAGGATACCACGCCTATATATATTTGCGTCGCCCAGGCGCCGGCGAGGACGATTTTGAATATATTGGTAGCATCGCATCATGGAGAATATCGAGGCCAACACATCTCCAGCCCAATGTCGACAGAAGGCTTTGGATCCGAGACTGGCTTGCGGGACCAGTAGACAGAGTTCATAAGCATACTCATTCAACTGATTCTATAGCTAAAATTTTGCGGGCGATATATAATGACGATGGAAGCGTCAAGGACAGGGTTGAACCGGACTACCGCGCTGAACTTGACAGTGAAGGATTGGGCCACGACATTGTTTATATTCAACAAATTTACATTCAATCATGTCACAGTGACGACCCTACTATAAATGTAAGAGACTGCCCTCCATTTTCTACCCTCTATACGAAACTAACAGGTGAATAGTACAATGGCAACAACTTCGCTCGTCAAGCTCTGGATATGTATTACAGGTTACTAACGAGTGGTGTTCTGCCCGCTTGGTATACATTTTCTGGGCCAGTCACCTTCATTCTAGAGCCCGGTCTAATTCAGGACGTTAATATCACTCAAATATGGAGGGCCACTGGACCATCCGGCGAGACCGAAGACCAATTGGGGAGAAGGGTATCACAAACCCTTGCACGTTTCTACCAAAATCGGGGCTATAGAGTCTATGCCTCTGTACAAGTGGCAGGAGGTCATGGCCTGGACATCTTAGGCCGTGTTATCGAGCAAGGGGAGTTCCCTCTAGATCTCACGGACTTGGTCTTGCCACTGGGAAGCCTCCTTTCGGCTGATCCGCAGCCATCTAATTCCCTGTCCTCGCCAAACTTCGCATCGTCCAGTGATCACGTTGAGCAGGATCCTGAACCGATTGAAGACCCAGGCACATCGACACCTGCACGTTAAATTATTCAATATAGCAGCGCCAATATAAATTGAGAGAAGATTCAATCTATAGCTCAGAATTTCGACTTGTGCCGCAACCAGTGCATACTCGAATGTTCTGGTCCCATTCAAGTACGCGATGCGCCTCCCGGAGCTGCTAGGGAAGATGAGTGGATAGCTACCTGCAACATTCAGAAGAATATCCAAGGGCACGTCACCAAGAACCTGCTTGAAGTTGGCGATGGACTCCGGAGATGTAACATCTAACTTGGAGGTCTTGCAACCCAGACTCTTCAGCTTCTCGCCGTCGTTAATATCGACTGCGTGAGTGACGTAGCCCTAATCTCAGAGTCAGTCTGGAGAGGCAAGATCTTCAAACGCCAGGACTTACAGCCTCAATCAGAACTTTGGCAAATTCGTGGCCAATGCCCGAATTGCAACCCGTTACAACCGCATGGGGCATCTCTGCTTGGAAATATATATAAAGCTACTATAGTTCGTTAGGTGGTGAGGACTTATTATTGAGACGCATGTATGTTTAGACAGCATAGTTTAATTCAAAATTTCGAGGCACACATGATGCTCGGCATTCGTAAGGGGATTAACTCATCCATGCGGGGCATCACTGTCCACCGGCTGATGACATTGCACTGCCTAGGTAATCTCATCAAGATCTCTCTTTATACCCTTGTAATTTAAAGATTTGTGCTCGTTGCAGGCGACCTCGACAGCAAGCTTTGAACTCTGGCAACACTGCTGCCAGGAATTTAACCACGACGTCCTTGACAGTGTGATTGTACCTAAAAGTCCAGGTCGTAACCATCCAAATGAACGCCACTACAGCTCAAGTCCAATGACCATACGATGGGCAGATGCCGACAATTTGGATAAAACACACTTTCCTTCGAAAGATCGATCCCCTTTTCTTTCGCCACAACAGAAGAATATGCTCAACAGTGAATTTTTGGAGATAGTAGGGGATGTCTCGGCAAATAGGGATCAGAGGCTCCGGCAGTCGGAGGACGTGCCTGAGGAGCTCAGAGCTGCTGTGATAAGCAACATTCAAGTCCTATCGTGAGCAGTCCCAGGTCCGAAACAGGGCGGGTGCTCACAAATCTAGTGCCGCTTTCATATCCGCATTCGCCGTCTTGCGCGGGTTCCCTTCAGCCGCCCGAGCTCCGATTCCCCACTCATTCATCAACTCATACTACTGGCTCTGGTCAGATGACAAGATTTCACTGGAGCGAGTCAGCCCAGTCTCATCGACCTGGCTGCCTGAGAGGCGGAGGTCCGTGTCACAACAGGTTTTGAGCAACAATAACATCAGGATCAAGGTGTAGGTTCTACACTCGAGCTTGAACGAGTTAGACAGATCCAAGCCTCCTCCAAGCCTCCTCCTCTCTATCGAGACTTGTCGGAGCTCCTGATGCTGGTACAACGTTTGAAAGGGGTCCTCATGGAGAAGCTGATCTCGAACGGCGTCCTGGAATAGAGAGACCGGGATCAATGCCATAAGAATTTCGGCTCGGATGATCGTAGTGGCAAGGGTCCCTCGGAGAGGCTTTCAAAACGGATCCTCAATATCGCCAAGATAAAAAGTAGTAACGCCGTGAGGCGGGATTTGACCCCTGCGCCTTGCGGCTGAAGCTGGTGACAGGTGACAGCCTAGGAGAGCCAAGGATAGTCAAGCCGTCTCAACTCCCTCGTCTGCCCCTAGGACCTGAGAACGCAAAGGCTTGCAGCCATCTAGGTCCTCGATACCTAGATATATGAATGTAGCAGATCTTTCTTTACTTCTATTCTGAACGAAATTCAATGCCTCTTCTCAGGACTTTTGGTGGACCCTCAGGAGTTTGGCTCATATCTCAGCCGCTGTCAAGCTGCGGAATTGTCCCGCTCCTACGCCACAAGAGCCGTATTGAGCCTAAGCTTCCAATATTGCAGCAAGCTAGTCGTAGCCACCAGGGTCCAGTTAGTATTCTGGTCCACTTGAGGCCAACAATTCGAAGAAGTAGCTCCATCGTCGCAAGCCACCTCACGGCTATTATAGACAGTTCAGGCAAGATCCGCACGACGGCAGCTGCCAGCTGGCGCAGTACTCCACTTAGAGATGACCCTGAGTTACCTAGCAGCTAGGCATCTACTTTGTAGGTATTGAGGCTCGGAGATGGACATCGAATGAGAAGCGGCTGGAAATCTTGGCACAGCCTCAGTTAGCAGCAATTACATAGTATATTCCTCAACCGTGCCGGATAATGATGTTGTCTTATCACAATTGCCATAGCTTCAGCTAGGCCGGACGGGGGAGTCACCTGGCCTCCGAACAGGGAGCTTCATTCCCCTTTAATACCAGCTTGCTCCCAGGCTAATACGGGAACTGTAGCTATTCGCCCCTTTACAACCCCTTTTCTAAGTTGTCTACATAGACTTCCCAAAGGTTTGCGAGCATTTTCAGTGTTGCTCGCCGAGTCAAGTCTCCCCGCTGCCACCATACGACCAGCATGATGAGGCGGAGTTACCACCTAGCAGTTCTGGGCTGCTTCCTCCCCTTCATCGAAGCAGGTAGTTTCAAGTGGAATTCACGTGACGGCCATGATCTCAGAGGCCATGCGCCAGCACAAGAGACTGCCGGTCTCGGCGAGCAGATGCTGCCAGCGGCAGCAGTTCCGGCACCAACGAGTCCTCCGGAACTCAGAAGATCACCACTAGGAAAGAGACTATCGTCCGTACCAGGAAGTGTCTGTGGTTACTTGTCTCATGACATCTGTCAGTCAAATCATGAATTGGGATTGCTACAAAAACCATATTGACTGCGTTCAGCCTCCCCATTAGCTTGTGCTACTGATAATACTTGTATCTTCACGACCACTGGTTTTGAGTGGATGGCCGGCTGCTGTCCTACGACCTCTACTGATTGTCCAGTTGTAACAACATGGTATGAATTTTTGAAGTGGCACGCTTGAGAGTCTCCGTTGGCTGATGCATGATGCTGCCAGTATCGATTCTGCTGCGGGATACGCCTTGGGCTCCGACGAAATTGGCATTTCAACCTACTGGTGGTAAGTTTCGGTCCTGGGCTGCGGAACTCACGCCGAATTGCTAATATCGCCTTTTAAGCTCACTATCTCAATATCCTGTCTGCGTGACTTTGACATACGAAGACGTTGTGGGATATACCATCTTCAATTGCGGTGGACTAGCAGTCGAGACGCTGCAAGCCATAGATCACAGCTTGGCTGTATCAAGCACAGCATCCAGTGCCGATGATACGACCACGAGCTCATCGACACTTTCGAATTCTGCAACAACCACTGATGGGCTGACATCTACAACCTCTACAGCGAGCTCAACTCATACTTCCACATCGAAGTCCTCGACACCCATCGGCGCCATCGTTGGTGGAGTAGTCGGTGGAGTGGCAGTGATCGCAATACTCGTCTTCTCCCTAGTATTCCTGCTTTGCCGAAAAAAGCGGAGCTCAGGTGCTGCTCTTGCCGCTGATAATGTCCACGCCGCTCCTCAACCCGTGGCGGGTGCACCAGCGCCCGCAGCTTTCCAGGACCAACCGGCGATGCAGCAGCTGTATTCTTACGCCGGGGTGCAGCCTGGTGTCGAAGACCGCAACTCCATCCAGAAGCCTCCATACAGCGTCAACACCCAAAGCATCTACGGCTCAACCTTGAACTCTCCGGGCAGCCCACCGCCTCCCCATAGTCCCGCGCTCGGTAGTGGCACGGTGCCGAGTTACCAACAAAGCACTCAATCTCCGCCATTGCAAGAGAATCAGGGGTTCCCACATACCGAATCAAGTTTCCATCCCCCTCAGCAGAATACGGCGCCAGCTCAGGCGTTCCAGGAGTATCAGCAGCACGACACTATGTCGTGCCACGAGATGCCGGCCACGAAGCCGGATAGGGAGTTGAGGGAGTTGCCATAGACGAAGATAATACAACAGTGCATGTATGCAGCGCTTCGAGATTTGATACAATGCATTTCCAAACGTTTCGAGGCCATTGTCAGGCCTGCAAAACACATTTTATAGCCATTTCGTGTCATTTTGGCCACGGAGGCCTCTATAGTAATGATCACTACATAGCGGGCCGCAAATGGGATGTACATATATGCTGAGTTATTCACCTACTTTAAGTTTCAGGATAGGAGTGACTTCTACTTTTCGCGCTCCGCCTCAGCAACTACGGATAATAACCCAGGTGCCCCTGAGGAGAAGGAGGGAGGACTTCGCATTCCAGGCCCGACGATGGTGACGGAGATGAACCTCTCCAGGAACACTTTCCCTCGAATTATAACATCGAGTCAGGTGATCACTCAAGAAAAACCTTAAATTAACCATAAAGTAGGATGTCAGGAAGGCCCTGGCGCCTGTAATCTGCTTGCTCAATGGTGGCGCTAATCAGGTCCGCAGCAGGGCTGAAATAGCGGCCTAGCAGCATTTGCACTTGTTTGGAATTCACCGCCGCCACTATCTGGTATTACTTCATTCTCCTGGGTGGATAATATGGGTATGCGCACTGTGTCGAAATCTGCTGCGTGTTTCGAATGCTTGTGATCTACCTCCATTATTAATTGAGGTGACCAGGGGATCCAGCTGCCCTAAAGCTTCGATAAAGTGGGCAGGGGCATGAGGAAGAAGAAGTAATGACACCATGTATGTTCTTGATTCTAACATTCTTTCGAGTGTGACATTGTCAAAATGCTTTGAACAGAAGACATTACAGTTCAAAAGTTGTCTTACTAAGCAACTCCTTCCGCTATTGGTTGAGAGGGCGACATCTCTCTGGAACCTTCGCCATATTTATCGTTTGATGACCTGTTTACACAGTACACTGAAGGTGATGGGATTCGGATGACTTCTAGTTCTTGGTATTGCATGATCTCTTACGATTATGCAATGCCTGGTTTCAAACATCTTGTCTGTCTTTGAAAAAGACGGTTAATTGCCAGAAGGTGTTTTTCACTACCTAGGCACCCAAGGCCTAAATAACTGCTACATATCACATATGAAACTTTCCATTGGAGTTGAGAGCTCTTCTATGGCTAAAACAATACAAGAATGATGTTTAAGTGGTTATGGCTTCCATAGAGAAAATACAGGAAAATAGTATATACCAAAGTAAACATAAATTTACACAGGACTAGGCTATGAAGAACCCCGAGCATTTGCACGACCAGAGGCCACATGGAATGCCAACCTGACGTGAATCTGAAGCTGTGCCTCAGTGAAGACCCTATGCCTTATGAGAATAACATAGTGAGGAGAATGTCAATGAATGTTTGCTAGGGTGAGGCGACCTCCCGACCTCTCCGTTCACTTAGCAGCATCGCTTAGGAGGGCAAAGCATCCTCATTTAATCTTATTTCCAAAGAAATCAAAGTGAATTTTAGCTTCAAGTCTTTTAAATTATGTCAGCTGTTTGATATTATAAGCAGAAATAGTGATTAGCTCACCCCGTAGCCGACTTCTGCTACTGCCAATACTCATTCGACGCCAGCTTCCAACCCATTGCTGAAGCTCGACGAAAAGTCCACAGCAAACTTTCAAAGCCTGCAAGCAGTTTCCTTTCTGGTAACTCATGGACTACAGCACACCAGCGGCCATCGATTGTTCATTTCTCAGTTCTACACATCAAAGTATAAGTTGGACTCGGTACAATCGTCTGTCCATCTCACCATCCTCGTACCCCATTTCCCCACTAAACGCAATCTGACGACGCAAGCCCATCTCATCTACTCAGCTTGTTCTTCAATCAATTCATACTTTGAAGCCTCACGGCTCCATAACGACATTGACCCCAGCTCAACTACGTCGTCTATTTTCCTCGCTCCACATCTCATCAATCCCAAGCATCTCGTCGATAGTCATGTCTGTCTCGTTCAAGAACCTCACCATTCGCGACCGCAATGGTCAGCGCGTCCCAGTGACAGACTGCGAGTTCCAGCCACTCAACCTACTGCTCCCTGGTGACATGCCAGTCCTTGTCCCCAACAAGGGCACTCGAAGCAAGAACCCCTGTGAGGATAAGGACACCCACGTCGGCATCATTTACAATCAGGACAGCGACAATGTCTATACTGACGATGCCGAGGACGAGGACATGCAGCCACTACTGAAGAAGGACAACAAAGGCAAGGCGAAGGCAAAGTACGGCAAATACGGCAGGAGCAGCATCATCAAGGAGCGGGCGCTGGAAGCGAAGCACAGGAAGAAGGCCGAGCAGCACCTCCAGGAGGCCGAGCAGGAGCACAAGCGCCTCGCACGCCGAATCGAGCAGCAGGAGGAGGACATCACGAAGCTCAAGGCTAAGTACGAGAATGCGGCTGAGGAGCCCATGCCCGCCAAGCAGGCAGAGAAGAATGAGGCCGCCACCAAGGTGGACAACAAGAAGAAGTTCTCCAAGAAGGGCCAGTACACGAGGCTCGAGTCGACGGGCGACGAGGGCGCGACGACCGACGCCTCCACCGAGGTGCGCGACATACTCGCCGGCATGAGGATCTGCGCCGCGGGCCGCGAGTGCGGCGCACCCTTCACGCAGTCCGAGGACTCGCAGCTGCTGGTGCTCAGGAAGAACAACGAGTCGTGGGGTAACATAGCGAACGCTATGAATCGGCGCAGGGGCGAGTTGATCAAGCGGCACAAGCACCTGCAGAGCATTGGCGCCAAAGTCCCTGGTGAGGACGACACCAGCGATGATGCAGGCAAGGATGATGCTGGTGCGATCTCGAGTGATGTCGCCACTGCTGGTGGTGATACTACCACGGATGCTGAGATGACGGATGCCGAGAAGACTGGTGAGGAGACGACAAGTGCTGAGAATACCGACGCCGAGAAGGCAGACGATGAGAAGACCACTAGGGAGAACATAGATGCCGAGAAGACGGACGACGAGAAGAAGGACGAGGGCGTCCTCGGTCAGGTCACGGTCGGTATCAACCTCTCCGGCGCTGCCGAGACTGCCGCTGCTAAGGCCATCCAGGAGGCCAAGGAGTCCAAGAAGGGCTCCCGCACCAAGTCTCCCACCCAGCCCAATGGCGAGAAGAAGGAAAAGGAGCAGAAGACGCCGCCCAGCGCCTCTCTCACTAGGGAGGCCGACTCCGGCTACGGCGCCACCGCCTCCGAAGCAGGCACCAAGGCCTACATCGGGCAGTACGCGCGGCAGGTGATTGCAGACCACTGCGCCGGGCGCATCAAACTCCCCGAGGTCGACGACAAGTTCGACGAGGACGACTGCATCCTGCTGGCGCTGGCCGACCGCTATCGCCGCACGAACCGGTGGCTGGAGATCCAGGCCGACTTTGCCAACGCCACGGGCCGGCTGGTCCCCGAGGAGGTGCTGAAGTGGAAGTTGGGCGAGGGAGAGAAACCCGAGAACTACTGAGACGGGATTAACGCAGCGACTGCGAGGAAGATGAGTTGATGTGGGCAGTTGCAGGTTATGAAGCGTCCAGGTTTGTTTTGTGGGGGGTTTTTTTTTTAATGGCTAGGACGCGAGATTTGACAGCAACAGTCGGGCGAATTTCCAAGGCCTCGGCGTGTTAAAGGGTGTCGAAGAGTCGTAAAGACCTTGCAACCAGTTCTGTTGAACGTGGTCCCAACATCTTAATGTCATCAGGTGTGTGCAAGCCTGAGACGCAGTCTTCAGGTATGTTGAGAAGAGTCTGAATTTGGAATTCCGACACTTGTTGGTGAAGTGGATACTCGTTTGGGGGCAGATATATCTTCATGAAGCCGTTTCTACGTTGGTTCCCCGTCACTGTCTTATTTTTCAGTCCGCCCTATAGTTTCCGCAGGGAAGGAGGATGTGCAAGGTACAGGCCTGTGAGAGGCTGCTCGCAAATATCTTCGATTCTGAATGGTTTAATTTCAGTATTTCGTCCACAATGGTCTGGTTGGGTTGCGAAATTTGGTCCTTGACCGATCACGTCAGAGGTCATGAAGACAGCTGTCTCGCTCAAGACCGACGGATCGGCTGATGGCGGCCTCCAGCTCATTTGGAATGACTTTGTGAGGGAGTTACTTCTGAAGACAGCCATCAACTTGCAATGAATACCAATTTTACTTCGAGTGATGAAGCCTTTCGGTTTGAGGCGTGTGCGTTTACTATTGAGATATAGACCATTGTAGAGTCTCGTTGCGCTAGCACATCGATCTCACAAGTGATGCCAAGGGGTATAGTGGACCACTAAAGTCCATATCGTACCTACGCCGCCAGTTAGTCAGAGAACAGCGACCGCACAGAATTGATATGATGCAATTCACCAGTAATTGACAGCTACACAGATACCCTCCTCTGAGCAAGACTGAGAGACCTTGTGGTACCTATTATATTGATCTCTTTAGTCTCGTCACTCAAGAGGCGGCTGTGATCGGGTGACAGACCACATTGCTGGGAGGTAAAGCATGTCTCCCTTCTCCAGTGTAACGCGTATGGGCTCGGCTAGCTTCGAGTACGGCGTCGCGTTCTCATCAGGTCGATCTGGGTCCCAGATTGCGAATGAGACAGGTTCCGCCTCCTCTTGATCCTTGGCAGAGTCCACGACAAGCTCGAGACCGGTGCCTGTGCTGCTTCGAGCATAAGTGGCGGGCCGCAGAGGTTTCCTGTTTACGCAGGGGTGGCAGTGAGGGGGCAGCAGAACAAAGTGTTTTTGCCCCTGGATCTGCACGTAGATGTTCTCGTAATTGTCTAGATGAAGCGCCGTCACGGAGCGGGAATTTCCTATCCTTGATTCCAGGCCCTGGAATTAGTCGTAACTACGAGTACGCATGTGATTGTATGGTGCCCTGCCTTAGAGTGCGATGTACGAATGGCGTGTAATGCCACCCAGAGTTGGTCACTCAATGCCAAGTCACTCACCACATATTGATGGCATCCGGCTCTTTCTGAAGAGCGATTCGTGCGAAGGGGATGTCTCGCTGGACCTGGCTGAAAAGAGAGATGTACTCGTGCCTCAGATTGTCGTTTTCTGGCGGGAGATAGGATCAGACACTGCACCGCCTGGCTCAATGAAGCACCTGTACTTACGAGTCTGAGCATATCTGATCTCGGAGAAACTGGGGTCTGAAGGATCCATCTCTTGACGCCGCACGTAGTCAAGGAAATCGGGGAACGCTTGGTCCTCCTCCCACGGCTTGGCAAAGACAAGCTCTCCATTCTCATGGGTTGTGGGGCAGTCGGCGTTGCTGAGGATGGAGACATAGCAATCAGATCGAACCCTCTTCGGTCAGGCGGTGGAACAGTGAGGGATAGCAAGAACAAGGTTGAGACGGTCTCAGGGTGATATACCAGGTCAAGCAGGGCACGGAGACAACTCACCCTTCCGGCGTAACTGCGACGTTCACGTTCTGCAGGCGTAGAAAATCTCTGAGATAGTCGGCAGTCCACGTCCTGGTGGCATGCCAGCGTGCAGCACCTCTCCTCACCACAAAAGGGGTGTTCCTCGAGACATAGCGCATGAACTCGAGGGGGCTGGGCTCCTCATCAAGCTCCTCGACGACGGAGGAGTTGAGCTCGTTGTACGTGGTGAGGAGCTCCGCTATGGGGTCGGGATCCGGATCCATGTCTGCACGGAAGACAGCAGGGCAAGGGCCGGCCCGCGACGCGTCCGGCACACAGCCTCGCCTGTCAAGTGTCGTCAAAAGCGCGAGGGCACCGGCCTGGGTTGCACGGACCGGGGACGCAGCGTCGCAGTGTGAAGGGAGGGATCTGTCTGCCGTGCTCAGCGGGACCCGGGCGGCTGGAAGGTTCAGAGCTGGCGCAGGGGACTCCTTCCAAATCCCAGTGGGCGCCGTGCTGCTGGCTGGAATGTGAATCTCTTCTTCTAGGCAGATCTCGCCGAACCCATGTGGTCGATGCAGGGTCCTGCGGTGAGGGGCCCTCGGCACTTGCAGAGGCGGGCGTGAGGCCCAATCAGGAGGAGGTGCGCAGCGGGTTCAGCAGGCAGGGTGCAGCTGTCACAGGGCCCTCAGCGCCGCATGACGGCAGAATGGGCTGATCAGTGGCATAAAATGGCCTGATATCTGCCGCCCCTCCTGGGCATAGGGCTGCTCAGGGCGGATCTGGAGCGACGACGACGATGCACGGGCGGGTGGGATTCGAGGCCGGAAGCGAGAATTTATATATGTGTATATATATATGTATCGAAGGACCTGGACACCAGACCCTGGAAATGAGATAAGAAGAGAGGGTGCCCCCTCTGCGCCGTGTTCCCCCCAGGTGCTGTCCTGGGCCCGGGCAACGACAAGCGGCCCCTCGACGCGACGCGACGCGACGCTACGCTGCCACCGTCGACATGTGGGCGTGTGCATGTGCATATGCACACACACACACACACACTCGCACCCACACCCATCCACCGCCGCACATCCGGGACGACGACACTGACGGCGGTTTGACTCAGGTCGACGGTATGAGCAGAGCCCCGTCCCACCCCTGGGCTGCGCTGCTGAGCAACGCAAGCGCCGGGCGGCCGGCACCGAGAAGCTAGCCCTCGTATCAAGCCTGAAGACGCAACCCGCAAGGTGTCGTCGCAGTGCAGGACAGCAGATGGCTGCTCCGGAGAGGGGCGTAAGTAGCTGGTTCCGTCAGCCAGACAGTGTATATCGAGCTCGAGCTGAGCCGATGGCATCTCTCCTTCCTGTCTGTCCCGTGTCCCGTCCCATCATCCACCCATCCATCCATCCATCCATCGCCCTTACGTACTTACCCCTTGCCCCATTTCCCCCTGCCTTGGCCTCGTCGACCTGAGGAGCGATCTCGATCAGGCCTCAGCAGCCACCAATTCCCCCTGGCCCATCCCTATTCTGTCCGTCCATGGAGTGTTCCCAATCTCTCGCCTTGTTCAGGCTAGTGCCAGGAAAGAGCTCCATCAGGGCACAGTCACCAGATAGCGAGCCCCAAGCCAAGAAGCCTACCACGCCTACCGCGCCCTCCCTCGCTTCACCCCGTCTCACCTCACCTCACCTCACCTCACCTCACCTTACCTTACCTCACCTCACCTCGGCGGCATCCATTGTGGGGTGATCCCGTCCTGCGGCACCTCAACCTCTAGCCCTCCCCGCTCGCTGCCAGAGCCTCAGCGCCGTTCTGTATCTGCACTCGGCCCTGCGTGACATCACAGCACACCTGGTTGGGAAAGCGTCCCGTCGCTAGAGGCGTGTGGAGGTTCAGGTCGTGTGGCAGGGGCCGGGGCGCAACACGGCATGGTGCGGTGCTCGCCAGGGCACATAAAGCCACGATCATCACGCGCCCTGAGGGATTTCTCTCGGGTCTCGGTCCCAATCTGGCATTTCCTCGTCACCAACCACCCCCAACCACTCCCCAACGACCGACCGCTCGCGGTTCTGTCTCTCCCGCTTTGCAGGGTCTCGCTCCACTCTATCGTCCGCCCCGTGGCGCGCCCGTCAGTGCTTGTCCTCGAGGGGCCCGTGCGCCGCCGCCCAAAACAGACTTTTCTCGGTTCGGACGCAGCCTTGGGATCCTTGCTGCTAGAACAATTGCGTTGTTAGTGCTGTTGACGACGTCAGTGGACATCCTCTGCCTCTGGTCTCCCCTTCCCGCTCCGCTCAGTCAGGTCCCCAACCTCCTGGGCTCGACGCCCTCAGGTAGACAGGCAGGCCTGAGCTTCACAGGTCGTGGGCCCGCGGGCATCACAGGCTCCATCGCTTCACTCGCTCCGGCCCTCGACCTCATCCACAGATCGGCCCTCTCGTCCGGCATACGGACCGCCAGACCCTTCTGCGGATGCACGTCTTCGGCATCCACTGGCCCAAAGCGCTACTTGCCTTGGCCACCCCGGTCACCGCCGCCCCCCTAGCGCTCCTATCCTGGGCCATCGAGACTTGCGCTAGCAGGCTGGATCGATTTATTCACGTCTCCCGTCCTCGGGACCAGCTCTCAGGGCCTTCGGGCTTTTCCATGCGCAAGGGTCTTCCAGCTGGTGTTCATGCCCTAGCTTCTTGGGCGCACTACGTGGATAGCGCTGCAGAATAGTGGCCGTTGGATCTCGTCTCTACCTTCCCATCCCGCCTGCTGCGACCTCGTGAGACTCGCGCCCCTCCCTGCTTGGCTACTGACCCTCACTCAACCTTCGACTTCATAGAGCCAACTCCGCCAGTTCGGGCTTTACGATCCTTCGCCGGACCATCGTTACATTGGGAAGGAAGACAGGCAGATTCGCTCTGCGGTTTCGAAACTCCTGGGCTCGAGGACCGAAAGTCAGCCCAGCGGGCTGCTCTGCGGCGCTCTCCCTACGCTCTCCGACGAGGAGTTCTTTACTTTAGAGATTCCGTCCCCCAAACGGTGGAGTGTTGTCCACTGCGCCGGACCTGTCCTTCGAGCCGCTTTGACTGCGTCAACTCATCGAGCTCAACACGTTCGGACAAGTTCAGGCACGCTAAGAAGCCAAGTGGTGCCTGCGACGTCCTCGAGACGCGGCCGATTTTGAAGTGGCCACCTTTTGGCACTGTATCCACACCCTCGAAAGCTCGCCCACCCGCAGAGTCGATCTCGCGTGTATCCTATCTCTTTAGGCTGATTCCTACCGTTCTGGCTCCAAGCATGAGCTATTCATCGTGTCATAGCCCCCCTCCCACCGCCTGTTTTGATCTTGGAGACCGTCGGCTCTGCTGGTGATGATTTGGTACCTATTATATCCGTTCAGAGGGTAGGCCTCCTCCTCCCTCCTCCCGGCCGCCGCTGGCTCAAGGGTGATTGTATTGACTGGGTCATGAAAAGGACGACCGAGGCACCCGTGCTATCATCCACGCACCCTCTCCGAAATGCCTTCACTCGCTATGGCAGATATGCTGCCCGACACGTCCTGACAACACTCTTGATTTCAGTCGCCGTTGCCGGCACTCTCACTTATCCTTTCCCTTTCCTCTACACCACAGACTTCACTAATGCTGCGTCTAACCTACCACTCCATGTCTGGACCGATGCACAACCGCTCAGCGACCGGACTTCTGTCGAGCCCGACGTCATTATGCGGTCCATCTGGGTTCACGGAAGCTATATGAAGGCCCTCGATCGTGACGTGCTTCTCGGCGCTTTGGAGCTGCAGGATGAGGTTCTGGGACCCACCACCGACTTCAACCCGCGACGTTCGAGCAGTAATGTTGGTCTTCTGGACCCCCGTGCCGACCTGTCCCGCGACGAAAGGGACATGTTTCATGTTGTCAATGGTCTGACGAATCAGTCGTGGTTCTTTCACTCCCCTCTGCAGTACTGGGGCTGCGACGCCAACACCATCGCGCGAGACGAGGACTTCCTGGGCACTGTTAACGAGAAGAAGACACAACCGACATCCGTGAATGTGACGTTGAGGCACTCGATCGTCTTTAGTGGCAAGAAGTTCGAGGACAGGCAACTCGTTGCTGCTGACGCGCTTGTTATCACTCTACTTCACCTACGCGACTCGCCGGTAGCACGGCAGTGGGAGAGGAAGACGGTGGACTACGCCACTCGCATGACGAGTACATGGGATGTGTTTCCCAGCAGTGGCCTATCAACAGATTCCCAGCTTTACGAATTTCAATTCCGCCCTATCTCGAAGCAGGACACGGTTCTCCTCTCTCTGGCGTATATCCTGACTACCTGCTACTTCCTGCTCAGCCTCTCCAAGATTCGGGCAGTCAAGTCTAAGCTGGGGCTGATGGTGACCGTGGTGGCACAAATTGCAATGGCCATCTTGTCGAGCCTCACAGTCTGCGCACTGTTGAGAATTGATCTCTCCCGAATTCCTAGGGCTGCATATCCCTTGTTCCTCATGGCCCTGAGTCTGGAGAACATATTCAGGCTCGTCAACGCTGTCATTCTGACGCCATCTGATCACAGCACGAGCAGCCGGATCGGTCATGCCTTTGGCGAGACTGGACATGTAGCGCTCGCCAGCGTTGCGCAGAACCTGCTGATACTTTGGGGCCTGTCCAAGATAACCGCGTCCGGCGTGTCCGCCTTCTGCACGTTTGCGGGCATCGCCATCTTGTTCGACTTTTTCTATCTGTCTACGTTCTTCCTATCAGTCCTAAGCATCGATGTTCGTCGAACTGAGCTGAACGACGCATTGGAGAAGGCAGCTATCAGGAACAACCGCCAAGCCCTGGATCATCAATCCCGCCAGTCCTTGCTGGATGCAATCCTCCAGGGCAGGATCGCCTTATCCACTCGTATAGCCGGGACCATTGTAATGTTGGGATTCGTCTTGATAGCACAATGGCATTTCTTCGACAGTGGGAGTGTAGAAAGAAGTCCAATGAGGCTCATCCGTCTTCTCTGGAAGACAGGAAACGAGGAAGCGTCGTCAGCTCCGCCATACGCTGGACTGCACCAGGCCCGCAGTCCAAAATCCTGGCTGCGCCTACAAGATCATGAAACGGCAAAGGAGGTCATCAATGTCATCAAGCCCTCGGCGCACAACTATGTTGCTCGCGTTTATGACCCGGTTGTTTTCGTCCTCAAAGGGTCCGATCGAAGGCCGCCTGGTGTGACTCGCTGGTTTCCAGACACCGTATACGACTTTGCCCACCATCAACTGACCCCATTCATCGTCACGGTCCTTGTTCTGGTTGCCTTGGTCCGGCTATTTATGAACTACCTTCTATGGGATGAGATGGCGGAGGCCCGAGGGGAGGATGACCTCGACGACAAGCCTCTCGTCTCGATACGAAGTCTGGAGCATGGTCACGAACTGGATATCGCGAAACTCGTTGTCGCCCCCGACAGTCATGTTATCTCTGTTGGACTCGACCGCAAGATCCGAGTATGGAACTTGCGTTACGAATTTGCAAGCTATGTCGTGGATAGACCAAGATCCCCGATTGATGAGCCATTCCCCATCCTGGCCATAGCTATCGATGAAGACTCTTCCTGGCTGGCAATACTCTCACCATATCGAGTCCTGCTCTGGAGCATCACAAAGCAGACATGGGGCCCGTCAGTGGCAGTGGAACTCTACGGTCAGAAAGCAGAAACCTTTTTCTTTGGCCACACCAGGAAGAACGAGCTGCGCTCGGTCGTCATTGTCAGACGCGATGGCACTTTAATGGAAGTATGGCCTGACGCCAGTGAATCTTCCGAGTATAGTGTGTGCAAGAGCCCTCTTACTTGCGTTATACACATTGCAGAGAAACGTAAGTAATATCTCATCCAGCCCGACTCGCATAGTCGCGTCGTTCTGGCCTTGCTGACCATTGACTGTGTACAGCCACCGCAATCCAACCAGAGCCACGTTCATCCCTCGTCAGCCTGTCTCGCCACGGTTGTCTACATCGTGTCAGTCTTCACGCTGGATTCTGGGTATCATCAGAAGTAAAGCTCGCAACCAGGAATGACCAGCAGCCGCAGCATCTGCTTCCAGTCCAAGGATTCTCATCATACATGGTCGTTCGCCCTCAGAGTGTTGACCTAGTTGACCTGCACTCATCCAAAATCATGCACACATTCATGACCGAGCCGATGCAGCCGCGATCCCTGAAGTTCGTGTATAGTGGTCAAAGGACGGGGCCCGCAGGGAGAGGGACGGTCTCCTCCATGACGTTAGCCTACATCAGTGATGAGGATGGAGACTGCGTTCTACAGACGTACCTTCCCGAGGAGAACTACGACAATATCTCCTTTTCCGACGCTGCGGGCCCACCCGCGCGGTCCAGCTGCACCTGGACCGAGACGAGGCAGGTCACCCGGCGGATGCGCAACCCCGGCGTATGGACACCGCTGCGAAACGGGTGCATAGTCGGCGTGAGGAAGAAAGAGAAGACGCCCCAAGGAAGCCCCGTCAGGGAGCGATTGCCAGCATTTGCACAGTCGGGACTCCGCCGCCGAGGGCGCGTGGATTCACCACCCGCGCGCCCGAGGCCCGACGAGACCTGGGAGATATGGGTCATCGCGAGACTCGAACAGGAAGGAAACATTGAGACCAGGCCGCTCCTCGCCCCCGAAAGCCCCGCGGAGTTGATCATCTCGGACCTTGGGCCCATGGCCAAAGTTGGGCATGGAAGCGTGGCTGTAGGCTTTGGCAACGTGATCAAGATCATCAGCGTAGGGAACGAGTGGTTCGACGACACGGGAGATACGGGACTCAAGGCTGACAACATAATGACGAATCGGCGAAGGCGGCCCCCGGCATTAAGGCCTAGGGAGGGACTCGTCGGCAACATTCCAGGTCCGTGACGGGACATAGGCGTGCTGTTCCTTGTTCCGGCCACATGGCCCGCCGTCCGTGTTGCCTTTTCTGCCTTCTACTCTACACTCATGTCAACTCTCCTTTCCCTTCTCAGTGTACTTTCTATGCCTATTTTTATCCCTTCATCTTTGTGTTTGCTCAATTCTGCGGTTGCCACACTAAAGCATTGCCGGGCGTAACGGCGGGAGGCAATGTATGGATTTGGAGTTGACACAACTGGTGTGGGAGGCTGGATAGCTGGCCAGCTATCGGAGTTCGGGATGGCATCCTCTGAGAGCAGCCTTACCGCAATGTTCACCATCAGCGTTATTTGCCTGGGATATATCTATCTGTCGTCTGTGTGTCTGTGTAGGCGTGGAACATCATAGCCACAAGGCTCTGGGGGCTGGCAGGGCAGGGTAGGGAGGATAGACTCGTACTTATCGAATCGAACTCATTCATGGCATGCCTTGGGTTTCTGCTTGCAGCGCTTTCCAGGCTTGGTCACTATGAGTCTGTCTACACAAGGCGGGTTGGTTCTCAAACCAGCGGAGTGCCGGCTGCCGTTGGCCTCGGGACGGCTTACAGGGGCCTCCCTGCTCGTACCCCTCTCAGCTTGGACAGCTGGAGCCGGCCCCTGACGTGACAATGGGATCCGCACTATTACCTTCCAGCTCACAGCGCACCAGGCCGCAATGATTCCAACTCCTTACCTAGACGACCTCAACTCGACCTCTGTCTGCCGTCCGTCGCGAACAACAGAATACCCCATGAATAGCCCTCCCGTGGCTCAAGGGAAGCCGCCAAGATGTCCCGGTTCAGCAGGGGCCCAGGCCCCCAGAACAACAGCATCCTCAACAGCATCCGGGCGGCCGAGATGATTGACAGCAAGGCCGCCCTCCCAGCCGGTACGCCTGCCCCCTTATTGCCCCTCGGCCTCCTGTGTGCTGCCATGAGGAAGACCCGTGTGCTGACGGATGCTGTCCCCCTCCGCCCGCAGAGATCCTTGTCACGATCCTCGATTACCTCCCCATCTCCGACCTCCTCCGCTTCGCCCGCACCTCCTCCCGCATGCGCGAGATGGTCTACGACGACACGCGATGGGTCGCCCGGCTGAAGAACATGGGCCTGTGGAACGAGGCCGAGGCCAGGAAGCGGTTCGAGGACGCGATGCGGCGGCGCAAGGAGGCTGCCGACAGCGAGGCGAGGGCCCGCGCTGCCTCTGCCGCCGCGGGAGGGGGAGGGCCCGGGGGAGGGGGACCGCCGGCGGCGGCGAGGAGGCAGAGCGGGACGGTGTTCTTCGACGCCGAGAAGGAGGAGGAGAGGAGGCAGCGCGCGAGCTCGGCCGCGAAGGCAGTCCCGCCGCCGCCGCCGGCCAGGGATAGGGCCGCGTCCGGGGTGGGCGTCGCCGGCGCCGCGCTCAGGGACGGCTTCGAGACGCTGAGCATGGGCGGGAGCCCGGCGCTCCCGCAGCAGTCCCCGACGACCCCCAAGGACCCGCTGAAGGACTCCGAGGCGCTACTGCAGGTACTAAGAAACGTGCGGAGCGTGCGAGGCCACGCCAGGGAGGAGTACGGGAAGATCTACGGGGCCCTAGCCCCGTTCTACTTCGACCTCGTGCGCGCCAAGAGCCACGCCGACCCCGCGGTGTTCAAGGTGTTCCGCGACCCGGAGAACCAGGCGCGGATGCTCGCCAACCTGCACGTGTTCGCGAGGAGCGACTGGGCCGGGGGGTGGAGGCAGAGGGAGGAGAAGCTGACGCGCATGACGAACATCTTCGAGAGCGCGGTGCTCAGGGAGTTCGAACAGGGGTATGAGGTCTGGGACGTCGAGGGGCGGATGAAGAGGTACGCGCACGTGCTGGACACGCTGAGCAGCACCGCCGGCGAGGACCTGTTCATCCACAAGCACCCCATCTTCTCGGACAGGACGATCGTCGCGAACCCGTCCGACTGCCTGAGCTACTCGAGCGCCGACGCGATCACGCTGGAGCCGTCGCGGCAGTTCTTTGAGGTCCTGGCCAGGAAGCTCAACGAGCAGGCCGAGATCATGGACAAGGTGTTCCCGAAGCCCGGCAAGGTCTTCTGGGCGTTTGTGGACAAGGTTCGGGAGGACATCATCATGGACTACACGACATCAATTTGCGACGAGGCGCGGGTCAGGAGTATAGAGTGTTACCTGCGCGCGGTCTCGGGAATATTCGAGCAGTGCCTCCAGTTCTCGCGGTCCCTGAACGTGCCGGGCTGCACCAAGGAAGAGAACGAAGAGAAGGCGAAGGAGCAGGCGTATAGGGTCGTGGAGCCGCATCTTGATCTCTACCTACAAGACGAGCTCGAATTCTTCCAGGATAAAGCCGAAGAGGAAGTGGGCGGCTGGGAGAGAAAACTGTCCGAGCAGGATGCCACGGTGGAGTCTTTCTACATGTCCAGTTTCAACCGGCAGGTGGACAAGAAGGACTTCATGAGCTCGTTCAAGAAGGCGATCATGATGCCCGTCACGGTGCTGCCGACCCTGCCGGGGCAGCTGCTGAGCTCCCCGTTCAGCTCGGCGTCGACCAAGTCGGCAACGGCGCCTGCGTCAAATGGGCAGGCGGCCACAGACTCGAGGCCAGCAACGCCCGTCGGGAGATCGCCAGAGAGGAAGGCCACCCCACTGCCAGAGAAGGCACCGACCGACGAAGTCGCGGCAAAGGCCGCCCTTATGGCCTCGAGGCTAGAGGGCATCAAGTCACTCTTCAGCATCGAGGTCGCCCTCCAGCTTACGCACCTGGCCAAGACCAGCCTCGGTCGCGCCGCTGTTTTCATCAGCCTAGGCGGACAAGCTGGCGGCGAAGCCCGCGACCAGTGCGCCCAGATCTTCGTCAGCCTTCTTCGAATCCTGGGCAATCGGCACATTAAGCCTGGCTTCGATAAAGCGGTGGACCATCTGGCCGGCTACAAGGCCCGCGAGGTCACGGACCACAGCGCCCAGAGCGGCGTGGCGCCGCTAATCACCTTTATCGAGCTCGTTAATGTGGGCGACCTGATCTCGCAGATGATCGACGTGTTCTTCGAGCAGCAGCTGGCCACGCCCAAGATCGCGGACCGGAACGACTTCCTGGATCAGTCCGGCCTGGCGAAGAAGAAGTTCGAGCAGATGCTGGACGAGAGCGTCGCGGCGGGGCTGAACAAGGGCATCGACGTGTTGATGGACGAGGTCGAGTACATCTGCGCGACGACACAGCTGCCGACAGACTATAACCCCCTGCCTCCCGAAAACCAGGGGCTAGGCGCACCGGATAAGCGGTCGAGCGTGCAAAGTTTTGCGTCCTTCGGCAGCCAGAAACATGCCGCGCACGTTGGCGATCTGGGGCCGACGGCGACGGCCAAGCGCGTCGTGGAGCTCGTCTCGTCGCACACGGGGATGCTCGTCGGCAGCACCGAGAAGACGATGCTGGAGGTGTTCAACGGCGAGGTCGGCCTGCGGCTGTTCACGGCCGTGTGCAAGCACATCAAGCGGCAGCGGATCTCGACCGAGGGGGCGATCAAGCTCATCGCGGACATGACGCTGTACTTCGAGTACATCCAGACGCTCCGGAACCCGGACCTCCTCGCGTACTTCCGCGCACTGCGGGAGCTCAGCCAGATCTACCTGATCGACCCGCGGCACTCCAAGGACATGGCGACCATCATTGCGGACGGGGACCGGTTCGGCGGCATCTTCAGGGCGGAGGAGGTGTACGAGTTTGCCGAGCGGCGGGCGGACTGGTACCAGGTGAAACGGGACGTCGAGAGGGCCATGTACGGACTGGAGTGTAGTGTGATGTGAGATGAGATGGGACGAGAGACTGGATATCAAGCACGGCGTTGGGGGCGCCATACATAGTACTTGTTTGGCAGTGGATAGACATAACACTGTGAGCATTAGAACAAGCAAAAGCTGGGGCTACAACCAACCGTCACTCCCCATCGAATCACCCTAGCGAAGTATTTTGCAATTTCTCTGTGACTTAGCCGGCTCCCAGAGCTGTTTGTCGACAGGACCTCGCCGCCGGACCAGGTCGATGGGATTAAGAAGGGGAGAGCACTCTGCTCACCCTCCTTCCTTCACCAGACACCATTACATAGCTCGTTCTATCATCGATGATCAGTAGGACGAGACCGTTGACGCAGGAGCAGGTGCCGAGGAGCCGCCTGACAATTAGATTCGTAGTCATAATCGTAGAGACACGCACTGGCCAAGACCATCTCGTCCGCGCTGTAGATAAGCTGTGCGCAAGGATGCTAGTCTCGTCCGTCCCAGTTGACCTTGTGTATACACCGAGCCCCTATGTGCATAAACACAGACAAGTTGCAGCAAATCATGACACATTCTTTGCACTAGCCACAAGTCTTTCTCCAGGAGAAAGTCTTCAATAATATAGATGGGCGGCCTCGCAAGACTGCAAGGATGGCATGTAGGGTCACAGTGCCTTGGGATGGCCTAAGCTATCGCCGTTGCAGGAAGAAAGGGATCTATTCAGATACCAGACACCTGATTTCTATGTACTTGCCGAAATCTATGACACTATGGTCTTTTATGTTTTGTACTTTTGGGAATGGTTGTGGACAAAGATTGTTGGCCTATGCTAGGAGACGAGTTGAGGCTTGCTGCCTCTCTGTACCTAGGTAGATCTTACCTATCCCATAGTGTATGCGTTCCACCCGGAGAGGTTCAAAAGTTCTAGAATTTTCCCAGAGATGAATTTCTTAGAAAAAAAATTTCCGAGTAATTTGCTAACGATTGGAACTTTGTAAAGAGATGCTCTAAATATAATGATCTATTTAAATAGCCTGCATTAAGATTCACACGTTAAATCGAAGAGAAGCTGAATTTTTTTCTCTTTCAACGTGTCTAAATTTCTCAAGGATGCTTGCTGTATTAATGTGATGCAGAGAAGGATTTTTTCGCCTTGAATGTGCATATTGCTCTTATGTTATACGCGGCCTGACCGATGTCCGAATTCCTTGTAATTGGCTGTTCTCCGCCAGTCTGCCACTTTATGACACATGATTACTGTTTGTTGAAAACAGCGGGATTGTATGGTTATGTTCTGGAGGACAGAGTCAAAGTTTAAATGTGGCTGCCTTGCGAAACTGTCCATGATGACTGCATATAGGCCCCCCATCACGAAAGCGTGGGCAGTTAAGGCGCCAGTCTATGTCCAATATCATCTAGCTTGCAGGTGTTCCAGCTTCTATACGGTGACCAAGGACAATCAAATTAGTAGTAAAGGCTCGGAGGCTCTTGATATATTTTGACTGGGAGATCTATCAGGTCTGCCCCATGCGACTCTGTATCCGTCGAGATGATGCCCGTTTCCCCGTGTCTTCCCTGAAATCCGGTGTATCAAACATTACCGGGTCGCGAGGCCCCTGTATGGCTGTAAAATAAGACGAGATAGGTATTATGCCGCTGCAACCCCCTTTCTTGTACCAAATAGTCCCAGCAGCCTGAACGCCTAACCGGGTGCCTTACCCTCCTTGAACTCCATAAGCTGACAATGTGAGGAGTGGGTCTTCCCCAGTGCCACACCGATCCGAAAATGCTGAAATCACAACGTTACTAGTGGCGTACTACCGATGTTCCCTCGGCTGCCTCGCCGAGCCCTGATCATCCAACGTGCCTTTCGGGCTACCTCATGAACTCATTGAAATCTGTTGGTCCAGTCAATATCAGGCGCTCCTGCACAGCGACATGAGCACGACGGCTCAAAAGGCGACTCACAGCCATTACGCCCTGCCCTTGCCCTTGCCCTCGTGTGATTCGTCACCGCCCTCCTCCTCCTCTAATACCTCGTCCCCGAGCTGCTGCCGCCGTCCCCTGAAAATGCGTCATAAGAGAAATACGACGGGCTAGAGGACGAAGCCGAGGTGTCGAAATACCTGTCATCGGCCAGATCATACCCGTAAGCCGTGCTGCCGCCGACCATGTCCTCCCCGCTCCCGAACGAGCCGCCTGCGAACTGCGGGTCGTAGTACTGCTGCGCATCGTACTGGTCGGACGCGCCCCTCCGGCTCCCCTTCTGGCTCACGGACTCGTGGCCCCGTGCGACCATGTGCGGGATGTTGAGCCCGCCCCAGGGGAGCCCCGACAGGTGATCGTCCCCGGCGAGGTCGGAGCCGATTGGAACCGCGTAGGAGGACCCGGCGAGTTCCTGGTTGCGAGCCTCGCGCTCCTGGCGCTCTCTCTGCTCGCGGGCCTTCTCGCCTGTAGTCTGTGTCAGTCTATAGATCTCGAATGTGGGGGCGGACTAGTGGTATTTCTGGGGACTCACGAAATTTCCGCTGTGCGATGCGGTTCTGGATCCGCCTCCTCTCCTCGGGCTCCGTCACGTCCGCCCAGTCGTCGTTCTTCGATGAGTGTTTCGACGAGGAACTGGAGTGGTGCTTCTTGGAGCTGGAGGACGATGAGTGATGCTTTGAGGACGAGCCGGAGGGCATATTGGCGGATGCTTCTGTCTCGGTGTCTGAGCCGGAGGCGGGGGGTTCTTCGGAGTTCTCGCGCTTCTCAGTCTGCTGTAGTGTCGGGTGGAATTCTGCCTGGCGGGGAGTAACTTGCTCCTCGGTTTGCCCCTCAGGGTGGTCCTCGGTTTCGTTGGGAAGGTGTGTGGTTGTGATGGATAAATTGGCAATGGACTTGGTGACACCAGAGGAGTCGGGAGAGCACATGTAGCAGCGTGAACGGTGGAAGTAGATATTCACGCCGCAAGTGGCCTATCCAACCTGTCTGGAAACAAGTAATGCACAACTCGGTGATAATTAGGTGGATCAGTATCCCACAAGACAGTGTCTATTACTGTCTGTGTGTATGATAGTATACTCCACGATGACTTGATAGGCTAGTTGGGGCCCGGGGGGAGGGTCCTTGCGTGATAAGATCTTTCTCTGTCAACGACGATGATATGCTTGAGGCAGATGGACCGAATATTCAGGTGGCAACATCTGGACGATTATATAGCAGATGGCCATGTTTAGCCATACAACCCTGTTCTCCGCCTGATCGGGCAAGGCAACCAGGTGCCGCCTTGTACGTGTAAGTCGCAACGTATACCACTTGGCAGACGCGTAGGACGACGAGGAAGGAAGAGGCAGGGGAGGGACATGGCCTCCGGCCCATGCCGAGTGTGGACTATGAGTACTCCGATGGGACATGATGACTACCCGCCGCGACAGGTGGTGACGCAGAGGGTTCGAGCACGGGGGGGCAGCCACAACGCTAGGTGCAGAGAGCCATGCACGAAACACCCAAAGGAACCGCATGTGGGTACCGCTGGACGATTACGCTGGAGCCCACAAAGGGGACGGGCACAGGAACGATGGATATGAGCAAGGAGGCGGCTTGTACACCATGTCCACTGCAGTGTGGGGACCTCTACCGGCCCAGATGTAGATGCCTTGGGCAGGCGAGTAAGAGTAAGACCAGTCCCGGCAGGGAGGAAGGGCTCGCACTTGTAAGCCAGGTCGGAGAGAACAGGAGATAACGGACAGGGTGACTAGTTCGATCCCTGTCCGCCAGAGGTTCGGAGTACCTGAGCACGCCCTAGGGACAGCCTTGCGTCTGACATGCATGAGCTAAATGGGAGCCAAGTACGGGGAATACGACGTCAGACGGTCAGTCTTTTGGGCGAACGAACTTGGTTCACCAGGACTCGCTTGAGTCCTGGAGGAGACAGCAGCCAAATGCCTCGGAAATAGCCTCCACTGCCACTCAGTTCCAGCCTGGTAGAGAGGGCGAGAGATTTTTATTTCACGGCCCATCAACAGACCTACCGCTTAAGTCCTAGCCGCAGGTCGACTTTCGACCAGCCTCGAAGTGAACCCCGGTTCGATCTAATATCAGCTGTTAAGGTCCAAACTTCGTGGTAGGACAGCCTGTGCATCAGTCCTGCATATCAGGCAGAAACGACTCTGCACCAAGATTGGCCTGAATTTCTGCTTCACTGCCTCTGCGCCCTCCCTCGATGAGTAATGCACAGACTTATTGTCACGAGAGACTCTAGGGGAGCCGAGTGTGCCTGGCTGCCTGTTCCTCGCCGTCTACCGTCAAGTAGTTAAGCTTAATTCGTAACGCTTCAGAGCTTACTGCACGATGACAGGAACGCAGCACGACAGACGCGCCGCCACAAAGCCAAGGACTTACGCTCTCCAATCTGATGATCCCCGAGAATGTCTTGGTGTGCGCCTCGAAGTGTCTTGGCGCATACCGAGACCATGGGGATGGGAGAGCGGCGGCGTGACTTAGGTGAAGCCGACGGCATCTGCCAATGATGGACTGCGTCGTCGGCCATGCCGTCTTCGCGCCACGCGTGCTCGGCCCGTGTCCTGTCCGGGTTCTGGGCGCTGATGCCGTGAGGAGTCATCGTCAGCCCGCAGAGGTCGAGATTCACGTATGCAGCCTGTGAAGGGCTCGCAGTCCTTGGCACTTGCTTGGCCGACGCAGGCCGGCAGATGCCACAGGCGCCTCGATGCGACCCAACGGGCGTTGTGGCTTGATATGCCTCACGTGGCGCGATCGGCACGAACTACTCAGGGCGGTTCTGCGCATTCCGGCATAAGCACCGCTGCGATGATTAGCGCAACGTGAGTGACGCGTCTCTGAGCAGCTTTGCCTGTGAGGTTTCGAATTACCATCGCTGGTAGCTCTCATAGATCCTTCGGAGTTCGGTCTGGGCATGCGGCTGAGGGCGAGGGGCTCTCCTCCTGCCATTACGTCCTGATGTGTGCCGACGTCGTGGCCTCGGTGGCCAGAGCCGTCGAAAGCGCGTCCACCAGCCAGGGACCGTATCCTCCATGGGGTGCAAACCCCATATTTGGTGTGATGCTGCGAAGGGGGGGGGGCCGCACTTCCGCAAGCCACAGGTGACAACTGTTGGATGACACACGAACGGCCTTGCTGCCGTCCCTGGCTGGCCACCTGAGGCTGGTGCCGTGCATGAGATGAGGTACGGGTTACCATCCACAAAAGACAAGAACAGCGCATCAAGGTGCCGGGCGAATATGCCTCATAGCCACAAATAGTACTGACAAGAGGATTGTCGGGGACGACACGAGTGACTTCGAGGGTGTTAAGCAAGGGTATTGAGAGAGGCAGGCGTCGGATCTGGACACCCGGCCTGGCCCGGAAGCAGATGCGTGTGGCGATCTCTTCTGCGATGCAGTTGACGATCGGCATGGATGGGAGCGGCCGCAAGGAACAAGGCCGGGCGTCACCCTCGGGGTGAGTCATCCTGGCCGCAGGGCGACCCAAAAACAGCCGCGCGACGGCGTCCTTGAGTCACCAGCGGGCGTCTAGCGAGATTTGACGCAATGGGCCGTCTCAGGCACCCAAACTTTACGCAGGACTGGCGAATCGAGTCCTGGGACCGTGGGGCAGGTGATCTGTCCAGATCGGAGCTCGGGGTGGACCCTACGGAATGACTTCCTGGCGCGCTCCTGTCGAGATGACTGCCCGCAGAGCTTAGCCCAAGAGGGCGGCTGCCCCGCTGGCCTTGCCGAGCTCCGTCGAGACGAGGCTCGGAACCCGGGGATCAGGGGCCCGAATCCCGGCCGGCGAGAACCGGAACAGCCCGAGCCCCAAACCCGGTCAGGCGACAGCATTTCGCGCCGCTGCGATTCGCCAATTGATGATTCAGGAGCAGCGCCCGGGCTGTGTCCTGGCATTGACAGATTCGCGGGATCCCACCTGCGAGCCGTACCGACCGGTTCTTCCCTACGCTGCGGCCAGGTGACCTGAAGAGCCTTTTGGTCCTGGTCTCAGCAGTCGCGGGGCTGAGGCGCAGTGCGGTAATTGGGAGCTGCGAAATGCCGCAAAAGACTCATCGCGCTGAAACAGTCTCATTGCTCTGTCGGGCGCGGTGACCCTAGAGCCGGGAAGCTACTTGCTGTTGACCTCTGTAGACAAGTTGTGCACGTGGGCTCACGGCGTCGTCACTGCAACGTAGTATTTTACTCCGAACGCCCCGGGGTTGCTGACGTCAATGGGGATCGCCCTCCTGGGCGTATGGGGGTTTAACCATGAGCACAACTTTAATTCAGGAACGGGCGCCTGCCTCTGGCGCATCCCTGGTGCCTACGTACGACGCATCAGGTACGTAGTCACCACCAGAGGGATGGCTTACCCCGCGAGGAGGGGGTGGGCGTGAGGTGTGGAAACACGCGTACCAACGTGGACGGGATTACGTAGGCCTCTGTGCGGTGAGCCGACCACTCGGATGGGCACCTAGCAACCTCGCGCGCTAAACTCTAAGCATAAGACATGGGAGGGCCAAATGTGGAGTCAGAGCCCTCGCCGATGCTTCGAGACCGGCTGCGCGTCAGTCAGGCCAGATGACATGCGTCGACAACCCGATCGAGACGGGGGGGGGTGGCTTCGTCACCTAGACGCACCACCGGCGGTCGAGCATACGCGTCCATGTCTGACGGCTCGATAAGACACCTTCTAGAGGATTCGAAACCCGGTGGGTAGCAAGGCCTGGCGATCTTGTAAGGCTGCCTGCGATCGAGAACCAGTCGGGAGGAGGCCAGGACACAAATCGGCCTGAGGAGTGGGACACGATACCTGTGGCGAGCGTCCCGACAGTGCGGTAACTTCCCGAGCTAGGTGCGGCCCGCCGGTGCCACCAACCCTAAAAAGTGGGCCTCTGCTCTGTGCACTGGTGATACTCGTCGCTTCCGGTTGGACGATTTGTGGCTGCGAAGATGCATGTCAAGCTTATTTCAACGTAGTAGCAAACTTTCAAGGCCTTCTATCAAGGGATTTACTGTAGATCATGGAGAGGAAAGATGTTTGGGGAACCTTGAATCCGACTGTAGCCCCATTCATCCTGATGTCATCCATGCTCCTTCTCCTCGGCCGCAAAAATACTTGGGTCATGCATGAAGGGAAATCTACGTATAGATTCAGAACTCCATTTGTAGAGCTAGTAACTATGTAGACAAGGAGAAAGCAAATGGTTGTGCCTCATCCTGCTCCCCCAAGATTGTATCGAGGCTGTTTCTGCCCCGGCACGTTGCTGTATCATCAGTAGCCCACAAAAACATAGGGAACGAGCACTATTGAAGACTAATACTTAGTGGTACTTGTATAATAAGACTAGTTGATTTACAAAGATATGCCTAATACCATTTGAAGCAGCCTCACTTGGGGTCCCGCCCCCATGGAATAATTTCTCTAGGCGCACAATGCTGCATAGTAGTCTTCGGTTGAATGCCCTGAAAAGCCACGTGAAACAACATTGCCCGGGTCTCCAACTGTGCTTTTCATAGGAAAACAATCCATGGGGCTCTGAAAATTTGTCTCTACCTCTGTGCAGTCCGCTATGCTTTTAGGGATCATGCCAAGTGTTTCTATAAGAAGAGAGAGCAAGGAGGTTTAGAGAGTGAAGAGAAAATGAAAGCAGCATGACTAATCATCAGCTACGAATTGGATTATTTGTGGCAGATGAAGAATCATCAACAGAGGACGGCATGAACTTAGAGGTGGGGGAGATTGAAGACGAGGTAGTCATGGAGAACCCCCAACATATCCCACCTCGAATAAGCACAAGTCAGAGTCATACAACTGTATGTAGATATGATCTCGAATTCAAGGCTAATTCTGCACTGTCAACACGTGTCAGGCAATTGCCTAATCATTGCGCACCTTGCCATCTATCGGCTTGCTTGATACTACCAAGCCTAAACTACACAAGACCACGCAGATTGATTATCCTGGCGGGCATCGCGCTTTATTTGATGTGTGTGGATCTGGTTATCTGAGGCGTTCTGGAACACAGGCACTGTCTGTGGCGTGCAAATGATGAGTCTCCTGCAACATGTCCTCCGAATCACACGAGTGAGAGTGAGACGAGTACTGGTGGTATTTGGCAGCTTCTGGGCTGTAATATACATGACAACGAACCGCTGCCCTGTCTCCCGCCTTGTCTTTGAACACCCATAGGCCATTATATGAAACCCATAGCTTCCCGCTGTGCCCTGCGCTCGGCCACCCTCCTCTTGAAGCGCACCTCCGCCCGTCTTCTCTCACCACCATCAATCTTGCGTCCCCTCTTCTCCTCCCACATGCCCTCCGTTGCGGTAACAATAGCGGCTTTTGCTCCCTTCATCGGCAGGGCGTAGGGTCCAGCAACACCAGTTCCCTGCACGGTGTATCCATCTACCTTCACCTTCTCCTGCTCGGGAACCTCCTCAATGTTCTTGTCGAGTGGTATGTTGACGACGCGACGGACCACATCCAGTGGGCCTGTCTCGATCTCCTCCACCACAAGCTTCGCCTTTCCATCCTGCACGTGCTTGATGTCGCCGCCTGGCCCGAACCGTCCCAGCTTGTACTTCTCCCTCCAGTGTATCAGGTACCGCCGTGTCCTCGGCGGCTCTATGCCGAGCTCTTTCAGCTGGGGCGATGTGAGGGAGAAGAGCGCCTCCCAGGTGGGGAACTTGGCCGTATGTTGGCTCAGGCCGCGGCCGATTACGCGCAGAAAGGTGGCCACGTCGGGGACGAAGGGGATCGGTGATGGTATCACCGGCACATACTCTGCCGGTCTGTGTGCGCATCGAATATGGAGGGGCTGCTGGGCAGCGGTGGTTGGCCGGAGCAGCAGGCTGAAGGCCGATGGCAGTCGTGATGGCTTCATGGCGGCGCGTTGCTTGGAGCTATCTGGGGGTAGTTCCTGGGCCGCCAAAGAGGTTGCAGGGTCGACCAGATGCACCCGTCCCCTGGTCTACCACGCGACGAGCACCGCAAAGAGGATGGACTGGTGGTTGTCGCGGAGTGGTCGGAGCTGGTGTTCCTGTGTCAGGGTGTGGTGACGTGAACTCAATACTGAACAAAATAGCAAAGGAAAAAAAAGGCTTGTCAGGCCGGTTGGCCCGTGCTTCACTGATTTTTAGCGGGTTTCGGCCGCTCTGCTATGGTACGAGTGAGCCAATCGGAGGCGTCGGGGCCCATAGCCCCGATAATCAGGTCTACCGTGCACTGTGGTACCCATCAGGCCATCCCACATCCAGTATCAGCTCCACTGGACAGTCCCTAACATCACTTACATGCACCCCGGTGAGTAACCCCTACTAGGTACACCTTAGCATAGCAGCCTCGAGGTGACTGTGCATTCTCTCTTCCTTCACACTGCTTCCCCTCCTCTTCTTACTCTACTTCCCTTTCTTCATCTACAACCACCTACGGGCTCAGGACCCCGTCAAATCTGAGCCTGCCAGTCCTGCATCTTGATAAGACCTTCTCATCAGGTGCAAGTATCAAGATGGGTCGACGCAAGGCAGTGGGAGGTCGACGTCCTCAAGTTGAGATCACCACTTTTGATGTCTATAAACATGGTGAGTTCACACGCAAACTTTCACAGACGCGCCATTGACCCATTTCCTAGATCCCATACCTGACATCGCGCTGGACTTCTTCCAACACCAATATACCAAGAACAGCGACTCCAGCGTACGTCCAGCCAAACGCCGCAGGACCGAGGCAGGGGAGCAGGTAGACTCCGTGGTCATCATTCGAGAGGAGCTCGTCATTCAGAGGCCCAGTGACGGAGCCTTCGTCGACGTCGATTCGTTCTGTCTTTCCGATCTCCATGCTCTTCTCCGTTTTGAGCTGCGCGATGTGGCTGATCTCGCAAATGATGCCGACGATGCTCAGTCCTACGCCCTTACTATCTCCACTCGACCGTCGTTGAAGACTGAAGGGTTCTCCATCACCTTTCCGCTGGAAGCAGGGGATGTATCAGTCCAGCTGGCCGCTATACTCGAAGCCCGAGACTCCTCCTGGTCGAACCCTAATGTCGAGGATGCTACCTGGATCTCGGCAGAGGCCGAAATCGAAGCCGAGGGTACCATCACGTCCCTCAAACTGTCATTCCAGGTCAGGTGGAATGTTAGCACCACTACATGGGCACCCTCATTGTCGCCAATTCAACGGAAATTCCGTAAAGACATGCTAGCAATGGCCTTTCCAGAGACATTTGGTACCACCGCCGAGAAGCAAGCACACTCTTGCTCCCCTGGGGTATTTTACGAAACAGCACACGTCCCCAACCCCGAGGATACGCCCCCTGAAGGCACCCTGATTCCGGATCTAGCGGCCAAGCTCTACCCCTTCCAGCGCCGAGCCGTGAAGTGGATGTTGAGTCGTGAGGGCATGGAATGGAGCCAAGATGAGAACGGCACTAGCCTTACCAAGGAAGTTGGCTATGCTCACTTCAACGCCTCGAGTTCCTTTGTTGAGATGAAGGACGCCGATGGACAACGATGCTACATCAGTGCGCTTCTTGGCAAGGTCACGAAAGACCATATGTTCTTCCAAGATCTGGAACAGAATTTCAAAGGTGGGATTCTGTCTGAGGAGATGGGCCTAGGTAAGACGGTTGAATTGATAGCGCTATTCTCGCTCCACCGCATGCCGTCTGGCCAGGCCGATACCTTTGACCAATATCTTGGACACGAAGTGAGGACTACGCCAGCAACCCTCATCGTTTGCCCATCGTCTCTCAGGAAGCAGTGGCTCGCAGAGCTTAACAAACATGCACCAGGCCTCCGCGTCATGCACTACACCGGTCTCAGTCAATCAGCTCGCGAGGAGAAGAGCAAAGCAAACGCGCTCATCAAGAAGCTGTGCACTTATGACGTTGTTTTGACTACCTACAATGTTCTAACGGCAGAGCTTGACTACGCACTGCGCGAGCCGGATCGAGCGAGGCGAGCACCGCGGAAATACCACAGGCCGGTGAGCCCCCTGACGCAGCTCTGCTGGTGGCGCGTGTGCATGGACGAGGCTCAGATGATTGAGAGCGGTGTTTCGAAGTCTGCTACTCTTGCGAGACTGATACCTCGTGTCAATGCATGGGGCGTCACGGGCACGCCCGTGAAAGACTCGGTTGAGGATCTACGGGGTTTGCTACTGTTTCTAAGATACGAGCCCTTCGCATCCAACGTTTCGGCGTGGAATACCTTGATCCAGTACCACAAAGATGGCTTCAAACGGTTGTTTAACCGGCTCTCTCTGCGTCACTCGAAACGGCTCGTAAGGCACGAAATTTACATCCCGGCCCAGAAGCGCTACGTAATCACCATGCCCTTTACTGCAGTCGAGGAGCAGCACTATCAAACTTTGTTCAAAGAGGTTGTCGAAACCTGCGGTCTCAGTCCATATGGAGAGCCTTTACGTGATGGCTGGGATCCGGAGGACCCCAGAGTGCTGGAAGCGATGAGGACCGCTCTCGACCGCTTGCGACAGACAGCGCTACATCCGGAAGTCGGCACGCGGAACAGAAAGGCTTTGGGCCACAGAAATGGGCCGATGCGCACCGTCGCAGAGGTTCTGGATGTGATGATTGATCAGAGCGAAGTCGCAATCCGAACGGACCAGCGTGCGTTGTTCTTGGCAAAGCTCACCAGAGGCCAGCTCATGGAGAACTCGCCGCGTGTGAAGACTGCCTTGGAGATTTGGCAAAGTGTCCTGGACGCCAGCAAAGGCATCGTCGAAGAATGTCGGTCGTATCTCCGTCGTGAGCTAGATCAAGCGAAGGTGTCTCAAGCGAATACAGATCACGATAACGACGATGGTGAGAGCGACGACGACGTTGATGAGAATAACACAGGAAGGGTAGGAGACGCTCGTCGAAGACTTCGATCAGCACTGGAGATCCAGCACAAGGCTATATTCTTCTGTGCGAACGCCTACTTTCAGATCAAGTCGAACCAGGAAATGACGGATCCAAACTCCGATGAGTTCCACCGTCTTGAGAAGTTGGAAGTTGATGGCTACGACGAGGCAAAGGCTGTCCGTCGCGAGATTCTTGAGGAGAGTCGGCGGAAGGCTCTCAAACTCATCAAGAAGATCTCCGTGTCGGCGAACAAGCAGAGTTTCGCCACCATTCCTGAGTACAAGAGCCTAGACCAGCACGGGATCGAAAGCCGCGCCACCGTCGAGGGACTCGAGATCTTGGCAGGCGAGCTGAATGCTCAAGCGGACCGACTGGACGACTGGCGAGAGCACGTGATCCAGCTCCTGTTGAAGCCTCTTGTCGATGAAGATGATGAGATTGAACTGACAGGAGAGGAGTATGAGGACTCCACCAAGCTCATGGAAGAGATTGTTGTCTATGTCCAGATTTTGAGGACGGCTATCGCTGATCGCGAGGGTGTCCTGACTGGTCAGATCAACGAACTTGTCAACCATGAAGCAAAGACATCTATACGTCAAGCTAAGGAGGGCGAAGGCCCCTTTCCAGAGAAGCTGTTGGAACTGTTTCGACTGCGTGACGAAGTCAAGCCACAGTCTCAACGCTCACTGAGGGCCGCGGTGTGGGAGCTGCGCGCCGCTTCAGTCAAGATCCGGACTGATGCCAATAATGGATCGAAGCGCGCTCAAATGGAGCTGGATATCCTGACAAAACAGCTCAAGGTCACGCAGAAGCAGCTCACAGACCAGCAGAAGGTCACCCAAGCGATGAACCAGGAACTCGATCTCTTCACTGCGACGATGAATGGTCGAGTTGAATTTTATCGCCAGCTACAAGGTGTATCCGATATGTATGACCCCATCCCACCCCTGAATTTCCGAATATTCAAGTGTCTCGAGGGAAACCCGTCGACCATTTTGACTTCCAAGACTTCTCCCCACTATTTCGACGGCCGGATATGCTGACAAAAAATGCCACAGGGTCGCTCCCTACGAAGGTCCCATGGGACCGAAGCAGGAGCGCCAGCTGCTGGGCCAGGAAGAGCAACTGACCAGAAAGCTTGAGTCATCCCAGGCGAAGCACCGATACCTCCTCCACCTAAAGGATATGGATGCTACTGATGGCGAATCGCGCATGTGTATCATTTGCCGCGAGAACTTCACGATCGGTGTTCTCACTGTGTGTGGCCACCAGTTCTGTAAAGAATGCATCACCTTGTGGTTCAAGGCAAACCGCAATTGCCCTGTCTGCAAGAAGCATCTCCAAGCCTCAAATCTGCACGACATTACACTCAAGCCACAAGAACTCAGAGTCCACTCTGAATCCTCCGGACCAGGTCCATCGCCCAAGAAGCTCCATGACGACCGCACCAAAACCAGTCCGACCTCCAAGAAGTCCGCAATCTACACCGAGTTCGGCGGAGACAAGCTTGCCGATATCCGCAACATTGACCTCGACGGGCCGGCTTTCACTACAAAGGTGGACAATCTTGTCAGACACTTGCTGTGGTTGCGCGAGAACGACCCCGGTGCCAAGTCGATCATCTTCTCGCAGTACGCGGATTTCCTGGCCGTGCTTGGTCTGGCGTTCAAGCGCTACAAAATTGGGTTTACTTCTTTTGAACGGCCGAATGGAATCACCGACTTCAAAGAGGACCCATCGATTGAGTGCTTTCTTTTGCACGCACGCGCGCATGCCTCGGGCTTGAATCTCGTGAATGCATCGGTATGTTGAAACCCCCCGAGACGGGCTCGACAAGAGACGTCATGTCCCAGGGAAGACCCTTCTACGCTATTTCATGGAACATCCCAACGCCTTATTCCCTGTACAACGATCTGAGTGTGATGTCTCTTCCTAAGCATACCTGTGCCTCCCCTTCTCATGGCTGGTTAGGCTGACAATAGCAGCATGTCTTCTTATGCGAGCCACTGATTAACACCGCCCTCGAACTCCAAGCCATCGCACGCGTGCACCGAATTGGGCAAGAGCAAGAGACCACCGTTTGGCTCTACATCATCGACGGCACCGTAGAGGAGTCCATCTATAACCTCTCGGTGCGACGACGCCTAGAGCACATAACCGACCAGACCCGCATGGCCAACAAGAAGGGCAAGTCCAAGGGCAAGTCCAAAGCCTCGACCCCCGAGCTGGCCGACGAGGCGATCGAGGCCGCCAACTCCATGGAGCTCGAACATGCGAGCCTGTCAAAGCTGATGGGCCGCGGCAAGGCGCAGGGCGAAGCGGTGGACAAGGGGGACCTATGGGAGTGCCTGTTCGGGCACGTGAGCCAGCATGGCGCCGAGGCTGGCGGCCGGAAAGAGGTGAAGAATCCGGGCTCGGCAATCAGGGGTTTCTTGACTGCTGAGGCTGCAGACCGGCGGAGGGAGGAGAACGAGGCCGAGTTGGTGAATTGATCGTGATCTCGTGGGAGTGGGAGTGGTAGACTGCAATGACCAGACCAAGTTTTCGTGGATTACTCCAGTATGGAGTTGGATTGATACGGCCGTTTTGAGTTGAGACACGGCTAGAAGAGTGCTGGCTACCTATGTAGACAGATAGAGGGCTCCAGGAAGCTTAAGAACTCGCCATAGGCTTGCGAATCACACGTCTCATATTCTATAGTGCAATGGTCCTCATGGGGTCAAGGTCACATTCTCCTATCCCGATCGCTGAAATAGAGTCTATTTGATAGTCGTGCCTGCGCACGAATGCAGTTGTTAATCCAAAACCCCTCCTTCCATCCTCCCTCTTCGCTAACCTATGACCTCGTCCACTGCAGTCCAGATATATACTCTCAGATCGATCTGGGGTATCAACTACGATGCAAACCACCAAATTGAAAATTTAGATACTTGTCGGACTCGATGCGCAACTCAATTGTTTCGAGACTTGCGAAGTCAGAGTCATTGACACTGACGTAGATCTTGCCACGAACAGGACGACTTCTTAGGCCAATTGCGCCTATGTTTCCGGAGATGAGTGCGAAGCGCTTCAATAATGTGTTTCGGAGCCAAGTATTGTCCTTTGGCCGGATGTTGGATCGCGTTGTCTGAAATCATGAACATCCGTCAAGCCTTGTCATATAAACCCCGGCTGTGCCTCAGAGGCCGGAGGAGGCACAACAGAACTTTGCACATCCGCCTGTTCCGCCGGAAAGTGGTCATCTCGACCCTCTACCTCCATTTCTCTGGACGACGCTAACTCGGCCTGCTGCTGTGCACCGATCACAGTACCCGGACTTGACGCTTTGCTCCTGTTCGACGGCGGTTGGCCCCGTTTCATCATCCTACCCAGGACGGTGACGAGCTCGCAGGCATCCTGGAACATATCATTATCGATGCCTTCTGTCGCCTCGTACACCTCGTTGATCGTTTTACGCGCAAGCTTGCGGCTGGCTTCCTCGTCGTGGGCACATTCGTAGAGAAAGGCAGAATATTCTGTCTTTATGGAGAGGCGCAACGAGTGGGAGCCCCAAAGATGCTTATCTGCAAGACTTAACGCGTCGCGGAAGTGCCTATGCGCCGTGGGAAGGTAGTCGCCCACTGGGAGGAGGAATGCGCCTGGTGGTTCGGGACCGAAGCCTGGTGGTGGTGCAACGGGGCCACCTTCGTAAGGACTTCTTTGCTGCATGGCGGGCGAAGCTTCGAAAAAGTCATCGTCTCTTGCTATGCCTTTGCCCTTGTCGATTCGAGAGGGAGTGGAATCCGGCGATGATATGTACCGTGCAGATACTGGAGGCTGATTGTGAAAGAGCACGACAACGTGGTACAGTGATGCGCGCAATTTGTACGCAAGCACCTTCAAAACGCCGGAGTTGGCAACCATAGGAAGCACATACTGCTCCAGCATGACCAGACCCTCCCTCGCCAACCACAGGATGTGGTTATACAGCTTTTGGGACCCTTCGTTCGCGTTTTCAGGCCCTAATTTCCGTTGCTTTCGCGCCTTGACCAAGAGATCGGAGAGCTGGTGAGACAAACCGAGAAGCTTGTATAAAATGGAAGAGAGCAGTGGATTCTCGGGTTCCACTTCCTTGGCAAGTTTGCCAAGGAACTTCCGATCGACCACAGAAGATGCCATCAATTTGAAAAGTCGGGAAGTTGTTATGTAGGGCTTGATGTTGCGACGAATGAGTTGTGCCGTATATGTTTAGTGTCTTTCTGATGGTCGCCGGTAATAGGCTTAAATCCCTAGAAGTGATCCCTAAAGGTCGCTAGAGAGGCTTGTAGAAATTGGCTGATAATTCTTCCGTCAATCTCTTCCCGCGTACGTGGAATCTCAGGTGTAAATTAAGACAGCCAAGAATCCGATGCGATGGAATGCCGTTCGTGATATGCTGCCCTCTGTAAGGATCTCTAGTCTCAATTGGTTGTCGTGAGGAGGGAAAGAAACTGGAGAACGCCTCTGCTGTGAGTCCGCCGGCAACTTCGGTGAGAATCCAAATGGTCCCTTCTTCATACGCCTCCTAGTAAAACCTAATGATGCGACTCCTCCAAGGTAAAAAGGTGAGGGAGGATTTACTGAATTCTTCCGGATGCCACATAAGGGGTGGTGAGCTGCTGTTGATGGTGTGCAAATAGCGTGAGTCGATGTGGATTTATGAGCGATGGTGCTCGGCCAAGATCACCTGGACGCAACCGTCCTCTCCCTGTCAGTGTAAGCAAGGTTCGGGACGTTCGACGATATGTTGACTATCAGCAATACCATGTTAGCTTTCTCATCGACGTCTGTACACCGACGGTTTTCAACTGACCGAGGTTATTCGGTCAAGACTCCGCGCCCCACCAGCAGTTCCCCGGGACGAGACGTCGCGTAGGTCAACAATAATGGAGCGTGCTGCACCCGAAGGGTAGGAGGTCTGTGTTGAGATGCAATTTCGTAGGGTCGAGAACCAGCATTGCGTCTGTGAAACCTATGCTTCCGGTGTACTGCACAGGACCATTCCTGCAGACGCGGTCGCCACACACAAGAGATCAGACGGTGCGGGAAGCCGGCCTTTCTTGATATGGATGAGCAGTGACGTTCCCGTGATAAGTTCCCAGCCACAGGCGGTGAGATACGAGCGAACCGGGCAGCCGAGATCCCTCTCGAACCTCGAGTTTTAGTGAACCAGGGTGTAAGTGGAGCCACCAGATTCGAGGTCAGGCGCTTGTTGAGCCTCCCCAGGGGTCTTTTAAAACCTGCCGGAGGCCTGTCGATGGTCTGGTCAACCACAGGTCAAGCGGCTGAAAATCGCAAGGAGAGCTGACCTGCCCCGGGCTGCGTCGTGATCTCCAGATATGTATGCAGTAGCGCGTGAGATGAAGAAGGCCAATGGACCCTCTTAGCCGCAGGCGCAGGTACGCCCAGACGTGCCGATTCTGGAGTGGATAATGTACCTCTAAGGAGAGCTGCAGCTCGGCGCAGGGCGAGGGAACCTTACGTGCAGAATTCCTGAGAGCACCTGCATACACGAAAGAATTGAATTTGTAGTATGCCCAAGGCCTGGTCTGTTCAACCCGGCTAAGGTGTGCATAGCGGGGTTGCCCTCGATAGATAAGTCGTCCTGGCCCGCAGTCTGCAGGTAAGATGAGGAAGAAAAAAAAATGCAACGAGAGGTCTGAGGTGAAGCGAGCGCGACCAGAAAGTCCGGGCTGGGCAGGACTACCTGGGTGGTATTATGCAGGGCCCGAGGGACGGCCTTTAGAACGATGAAACCCAAGGATATGACGACTTGGCCTGGTCGGGTGGCAGGAGGTGCTGGTCGTGGGTCGTGGGCGCAGTGAATGATGATGACGATGCAGATGGGCTTCCTGCAAGGTGACTTGTCCAACGGCAGAGGCGGCGCATGGCATGGCACGGCATGGCATCGAAGCTTTCTTCCTCGTCCGCCCTGCAAGGCCACTTTCAAGGTTTGAGCCGAGTCCCCACGTCGATGGATGAGGCAGCCCTTGCCACCGTAAGTAGCAGCAGCAGTAGCCACAGCCCCTGCCACTGCATACATTCGAGGCTGGACGCGACTGCGATCCTCCTCAGCATCGCTTTTGTCATGCGGTCTTGAAGTCAGTCTGATCCAATTCAAGAAAGCGATCCACCCCCATACGAGCGCGGGGAGAAGAGCGGGCACTCCAGACCTTCAAGGCCCGACGCGCCGCGCCAGGGGTCCTGATGGAGAAATCCAGTGCTCGAACCGACACGCGCGCGTCTACTGACGGGCGCTGAAGAGGCGGGCGCTTTCTGAGACACGGACTCGACAGGTGACTCGATGAGGTGCAGAAGCAAGACAAAGAGCACATGTGTGTAATTGTGATCGTATGCAAGTCATGGGCCGAAAGAGGCCAGGGACAGACAGGCTCAAGCGCCGACCCAAACCAACGTGAACGCCTCCGGCATACAGCACAGAGAAGACAGGGCTCTAGCTGGTTGACGCCCATGACCATGTCCCTGTGCATGTGGATGCAACGCCGTGCGGTGGCGGTGACAGGTGTGGTGCAGAATCAATTGAGACGGGAGGACAGGAAACCCTAGAGATTCAGACGGCCAGCTAAGCTGCTCACTTCGAGGTCGAGACGCCAGCAGTCCGCGCTGCCACGCCTGCCTAAGCAGGGTGCTGTGGTGCCCTGAACCTCAGACGGCAGCTCGCCCAGTCGCACCTGCGCACTCTCGTCTCTAGTTTCAAGCAAGAGCAGGTGGCAGGCGCTATCCTGTACCTTAGTTTGCAGGCGCACTAGGTCAGGGTCAAGGTCAGGGTCAAGGTTACAAGGTCTAGGTCAAGCAAGGAGGAGCGAGGAGCAGGGATGCGCAGTGGAGGAAGAGGCTGGGGTCTCGAGCGGTCCAAGGGATTACCTCATCTCCTCGCCGTCGCTGTCTTCGCCTGCGCTTCTCATGCTTAGTCCGTCCTATCCAGCCTGCCAGCAGTTATCTCCACCGAAGTTCTGCCCGATGCGGGACTCCCCAGACCGTGTCTCAGACATGCTCTTGCGCTCCATCGTACAGTACGTCACCTTGCTTCACCTCACATCCCAGCCTCTGTGCCTCCGACGACATCGCCTGGCCTGGCCTGGCCTGGCCTCACTTCACCTCACCTCACCTCACCTCTTCTAGAGTAACCTTGGTCTGTTCCGAGCACACGAAACACGCATGGCCTGCCCGACGTTGTCATGTCGTGGACGTTGCGTCTCACCTTGACACGAATCACCCACTGTCCAGCGCAGCGCCAACGTGCAACTGGCACACGGGGCGCTGGGTGGGTGTAGCACTGCGGTCCTGCGCTAGCCTTTCGCCTCATTTCCACTTCAGCGAAACAGGGCGCAACCTTTTCGAGTTGACCTGGTCGGGATGGCTGAGGGCAAGACATCATAGCTTCACCACACCGTGACAGCGCCCCTTCATTGCTGCAGGTGCAACGCACCGCCCATCACCGCGGTCAGGACTGCGTTTAGGCTGCATCATACGAACAGACTAGCCATGAGGCTCTCCTCAGTGCGCCGCTACCATACCGACCATAGGCGGTGGTCACAGGCGGTGGTGGCCCTGCCTCACACACCTCTGGCGATCCGAACCGCAGGACGGCGCGCCACGACGAGCCGGACCACACCAGCAGTTCGGTTCTGGGGGAGTTCTGGTCGCCCAGTCTTTCCTGCAAGCCCAGTTCCAGCCACCTAATTTCCCAATTCCAGCTCTGTACTCGGAGTACCCAGTTGCAACGTCTATTGGTGCCAGCAAAAGCGGCTTCTAGAGTCCGCTGTGGCGTGGTCTCGCTATATCTCCTCATTGCAGAGCGCCTAGGCTTCTCAAAGGGAGCTTGCCGTGGCGGTTACTTCAGAACTTCTATAGTCTGGCAGGCCTGGATGTCCTGCCGGACCAACCCTCCATGTATACAACGGGCCACAAGCGCGGCCTACAGGATGACTGCATCATGTCCCATGTGTGTGTGTGTATGTGTGTGTGTGCAGCGCAAACTACCGTACGAAGAGCAAACTGCAGACTAGCGGTGAGAACTTGGGAACCCCTCAGACGCACCGTCCCTCCTATGGACACGCTGGGTGGCTTACAATGCTCCATGCGATACGCATTGACGATTCCACGTGTTGTTGCAACCGGCACTTGCCATCGCGATGACTTTGCTTGCTCAGCTTTATTCAGTGACTTACGCCCTTCTTACAAGTCCCCTCACCATCTTTACAAAGACCTGCCGAGTTGAAGCGCCTGGTACGTCTCCAAGCGATAACGTGCCATCACCCTACAATGTCCACTGGGCTCTGGAGCCCGGTCAGAATCCCTTGGACCATCAGGCACAATCATCGTGACTTACACAGGCTATAATGCATTCAATGAACTGGCAATGACATTGAAAATCAGTCTTAACTCATTGTACGACGATGATACGTCTCCAAAGCCGCCCGTTGGATTGAAGCCTAAGAAATCATATGGGCGCTGGAGATCTTGCCCTCCATCCGCCTGAGGTTGCCGAAGCTGGCTCGCCTTTTAGGAGAGAATCACACTTTTTTCACGCCTTAATCTGAAATGTTTGGCCAAACCGACACAGCGGGGAGTTCGTATGCTGCCGCGTATATGATGTCTAAAAGCATCGCTAGATACTCCTCTGACGGATGCACACTTGTCTTGAGCCTAAAACGCCACGAGTTGCCCATCGGGGAGAGCAGTTCTGACCCAAATTCTCAAGATACAGATCCGAGGTGGATAGAGTGAACGATGCTTGCCTCTGTCCCCTAGCGCTCCCTGCGAGCAGATGTGACCTTCTTCTGCACATCATCTGACGTGAGTACGTCAACGCAGTCCTTTCTTGACATATCTTGCCTTCTCGGCGGTTTTTACGTTCCTTTTGCATGCTGACCACGCGCATGATTACCCGCATCTACATGCACTGTATCTTTATAGTCGGCTTATATCTTGGACTACGTGTGCTCGCTTGAAGGCTAGAGCTCAGGGTACCTACGCACGATCATACGGACGTCTAAAGTCGAGTACTCTACGCGGTTGGCAATTATCCTGCTGTCTGGGACATCATCCATAATGTGCGAATATTACGCCTACGTGTTTCGATGCAAACATCAAACGTTCACCTTCGCCAAGTTCTGCAAATCCGCGAACCCCATCCAGACCCCTTGCGCCAACAGGGCCATATTGGCCAGCATCGATATGGACGGACCTTGTAAAGAGTGTTGGATGCGGCCCTCGGATAGTTTCTATGCCGCACCACAGAAGATCAAGAGGCCAAGTGTAATGAGCACCCAAGTGGCACAAGTACCTGGTACGTCAAAGGTTTATGCTAGGCAAGGGTGGTATGCAATATAATCTACCTGTATACGGAAATACAGTTCTGATAAGGTTGGAAACGCTTCTGAGTATTTACTATCCGTATTGGATACTAGTTTGCGATAAAACTAATACTTAGATTGACAATTGAAGAGCAATTATGAAATCTATCTGATTATAAGGAATATCCAATTTTATATATCTAGCTTTTCAATCCTGATTAGTATAATTAGTTAAGTAATTGTAATGAATATAATCAGAATAATTAATACCTTAATTTTATTAATTATTTATTTAATATTTTAATTTTTAATTATATAATCCTGAATAGTTAAGCATTATTATATAAGTAGGTTTCTTATATCGAATATTGGATCCGTGTTATATTAATCCTGGATTTATTAATCCGGCTTATTCTTATAACTTAAGCCGTTTTTGGTTTATAATATTATTTCTTTCTTTATAATTTTTGTTTTTAAAGATTTTCCGTAAGTAGTCTTGCCTGATATTCTTATTTCGGATTGTGCTTTCCTAATTTGGCTATATCGGACCGGGTTATTTAGTTCTGTATTTCCAAGCGCTTATCTAATAGTAGTTTTCTGTATTATTATTATCTTTCCGAATTGATTTCTGAGTTTAGCGTAAAGATACTTGCTTGCATTCATTATCGAAATTATAGTTCTGTTTATCGATTTGTGGATAGTTCGTCTCGATACGGGGAATATATTCGTTTGGGCCAATCGTATAATACTGGAAATTTTTCAGTTGCTGCTAGTAAGTTCTTGCCTTTCTGGTTTATATCCTTTCTCTGCTAATTTATCCGGTAGCGGGTTATTTAATTCGAAAAAAGAAGAAAATCCTTAATAAGGAAGCGGATACTGAAAATGCTAATACCGTAATATTGCAAGCCTTATTAGCTTCTTAAGCCTGTCTGGACTATATTAAGAAATAGCGTCGTTTATTAGAAAAGCGGGCTGCCAAGATAATTCGTTACAGTTTTAATTCCTTAAATAGTTTTAATAATAAGGAAGATCGTAATTTCCGGGAAAAAGAGATTCGTATAATAGCTGCTAGGTATGTAAATATAATTAATTGGTTTAGTTTCGTAAATTTCGCTTTGTCCGAAATTCCGGGGGTTGCTAATCCGGTTAATCGTCCTATAGGTAGTTCTTAAAGTTTATTTGCGTAAAAAATAGTTCTTCTGTTTTTCTATTAATATTTGAAATTCTTAAGTTCTTTAGTACTATTATAAGCTTGCTTTTCTTAAGGGGTAAGACGTGTATAGTTAACGAAATCGATTATTTCGGGAATCGTAGCAAGTTATTTTTCTTTTTTCCAGTATTCTTTAATAAGTTCTGGATTAATATTATTTGGTTTTTCCTATATATTTTCTTCGTATCCGTAATCTTTCTATTTGATAAGGTATTATTGTTTTCGTTTTCGTAATTTTAAATCGAATATTGCTTTTATTTTCTATTGCTATTCGTTTGAATTTAATTCAATATTATAATCCAATAATATATTTATTAGTACTGGTTCGAAAAGCGATTTGTAGAAGATTGGGTATATCTTTATTCCTGGTAATAGGTTGAGCTTATAGTTAACTTCCGAGAGTTTTTTCGAAATTTTGAAAAGGCCTAATTTCTTATAGTCTAGCTTATTACTGGATTTCTTGGTTTTAATGTTTTTGCATTTTAAGTAAACTTTATCTCTTTCTTATAGGATTAGTCTTTTAATCCTTTTCTGGTTAGCGTATTTTGTTATATTTTCCGTAAGTTCTTGGAATATTTTCTGGAATTTTGCTTAAATATCCTTGATTTTCTTAATTCGCTATTCTGCTATTTCTGCAATTATTCCTGAGAATATTTCGTAATATGCTATTAGTTCGTATCCGTATAATGCTTTGAATAGTAATATTTTAGTTATTAATATTATTGCACTATTATAAGCGAATTATACGAATAATAAGAATTCAATTTAGTTATTTTGATTATAGCTAATATAATATTTGAGGTATTGCTTTATAATCTGGTTAATCCTTTCTGTTTGTCTATCCGTTTCGGGGTAAAATGCTATAAATAATTTATATTTTGTTCCGAGTTGCTTTATAAATAAAGTCCAAAATCGTAATATAAACTTCCTATTTCTATCGGAAATGATTTCTTATAGCATTCCGTAATTGCTTATAATATTTCTTAAGAATGTATATAATAATTCTTCTGCGGTATTAGCCTCTTTATATAATAGGAAATAGCTATATTTGCTTAGTTTGCAAACTATTATTAAAATACTATTAAATGCGACTTTAGTTAAAAGTTTTTATAAGATTAATAGCTTAGTAATGAAATTTAGGCTAATTGATGCCCAAACCGTATTTAGTATTAGTAGAGGTTATAGTAATCTGTAAGGTTTGTATCGTTCTATTTTGTTTTTCTTATAGCTATTATAATTATTAATAATATCCCGTATTCTGGTTTTGAATCTTAATGGATTCTAATATTTTTGGATTCTGTCTGTAATTGCTGCAATTCTTTAATAGCTATAAGCGGGTGCTTTATATATTTATCTGATATATTCGTTCTGTTCTTCTAATATTATATTTTCAGGTTATTTTTCCTGGTTACTAATTCTAAGTAATGTATTGATTTCCCGTTATTGCACGAGATTTCTGTCTTAATTAGTATTAAAGAGGGTTTATTCTTTAATTTCTTTTTCCGGTTTATAATCCGTTCGTTTGCTAAAAGCATTTGCGCGGGTATTTTCTTTTCCTGGAATATATATAATCTTGATATCGAATTGTAATAAGTATTCTGCTTATCTGATTTGTCTTTTATTAAGTACTTTCGTTATAATGAATATTGCAAGGTTTTTATAGTCTGTAAAAACTTGAATTGGATATTTCGCGTTAATCAGATAGTATTCCCATTCTTGGAATATATATATTATAGCTATAAGTTCTTAATCTGGTATAGCGTATCTGAATTCTAGTCTGTTAAGCTTTTTACTAAAATTTGCGATAAAGTATAGTTATCCTTAATTATCTCGTTAAATAAGTTCGCTGCCAATAGCGTACGCTAATGCGTTTGTATTAATTTCGAATAGTTTTATCGGGTTTGCTTTTTGCAATATCGGTTTTTGCGTAATTCGTTCTTTGAATATATCGAATGCTTATTATTGCTTATTCGTCTATTGAAATATATTATCTTTCTTAATTAATTCTGTTAATAGTTTGGCAATATTTGTATATCCTTTAATGAATTGTTAATAGAAGTTAAAGTATTCCAAGAATAATCTAATACTTATAATATTTTGAAGTCGTAGCCAATTTCGTATGGCTTTGACTTTATCCTTTTATATCCTAATAATGCCTGGTTTAATAGTATATCTTAAGTAATTGACTTTTTGTTTATGGAAATAATTCTTTTTTCCGTTAATAAAGAGTTTATTATCCTTAAGGATCTGTAGCATTTATCTGATATGCTGCTTGTATATTTCAAGGTCTTTTAAATAAATTAGAATATCGTCGAGATAGATAATAACGAAATAATTTAAGTATTTCCGTAAAATGTAATATATATATTCTTGAAAAGATACTAGAGCATTAGTAAGTCCAAATGGTATAATAAGGTATTTATAATGCCCGTAACGTATTCTAAATGCTATTTTCCATTCGTATTTTTCCTTAATACGGATATATGCGTATCCTTCTTATAAGTCGAACGTAATAAACCAATTTGCATTGCAAAGCTTATTGCGTAATTCCTTTAATAATAGTAAAAGGTATCGATTTTTGATAGTAATATCGTTAAATTGCTTGTAATTTATACAGAATCGTAATTTGCTATTCTTCTTTAATACGAATAGGATTGGGTATTTTGCTAATAAGTAGGATTTTCGGATAAATCCTTTCTTTAATTGCTTATCGATATATTCTTTGAATATTTCGAACCGTACTTTATTTAATGCGTAGATTTTCTGTACTTCTAGTCGTATTCCTGGTTTAAGTAGTATTTTATAGTCGTAGGGTCCGTATGCTAGGAGTCTTGCATTTCTTTTATTCTGGAAAATTTTTTTGAACTTTTAGTACTCTCTTAATATATTCTTGAATTCCGGTCTTAGCCTGTTTTCGGTATCCGCTACCTATAGGAATAAGAGGTATCGTTTTGCTATTTTGTTATTATCGTTATTAATCTCTTTATAATTCCATAGTTTATATATTAGAGTTTCTGGGTATTATTTATAATTTGGGAAGAAGTATCGATTCTTTTCTTGCAATATCTATTTTCGAAATCTTAATTTATATCGAGCCTTGCAATTGCTTTAATATCCGTCTATTAATTGCATTAACTTACTGTTATTCTGTTCTGTAAAGTCTAACTATTATATAATCCTTTTCTATAAGCCATTAGTTTTTTCTGATTTGGAAGTAATATAAGTATTTATTTAAGGGTTTTTCGCTAGACTTTTTTCAGTAACTGAATCTCGCCTTGCGCTTTTAATTGCAACTATTTCCTGGGTTATAGCATTATTCTAATAAATCTGGCCAATAATCCAATCGATTCGAAAGTTATATTCTTTGAGCTAAAGTAATCCTATAATTATATTATATTTTGCTATATCCGTAATATCGAAAGTTAAATTTAACGCTTATTTTTGGATCGAAATGAATAAATAATCAGTTTTCCTATCGATTATATTTTGGTTATAATTAACCGGTTTTCTTTTTACAGTATATAATATATATAGATTCTTTTTCTATTTCCATATAATTTATGCTTTTTTAATAGTTTTTAGTAAAATGAAATTTCCTTATACGCTGCTATCCAATAATGCTTTATATATTCTCTTATTAAGTTATATTAGCATTTTGATATATTTCCAGCTTGCTATTACTGCTAGGCTTAAGGACTTTATAAGTCCGAACGTTTGCTATTCTATTATAAGCATTTTTCGTCTTTTGGGATTTCAGGAATTTATTTAGGGTTTTGAATTGCTTATCTTGCGAGCTTCTTGGCTTATTTTATGCTATATGCATACCTTTATCTGCTACGGTTTTCAAAATCTATTCGTTAATACTAAGCGTACAGTTTCTTGCTAGCATAAATTTCGTATTCTTCTTTTGAGCATTCCTGCTATTTGACTTTCTTATCGAAGCAGTTTCGAGGAAAATTATCGGGCAATCCGATAAGTCCAAGATATCCATTTCGGTTAAGTCTAGCTTTGTAGCAGAAATCCTATTTTTCGTAAATTTCAATAACCAAATATTGGTCTTTTTATAAGAATTAGTTATTTGCTACTTTAATAACGAAATATTCCTTATAATTATTATAAATATAAGAGATCCATATAATCTGATAATATTAAAATAATTGCGTATTAATCCTTTCGTTTTCGTACTTTCTGTAAGTATCGTTTTGAAATCGGATATTCTTGAAAACTTTATTAAGTATAAGTCCGAAAATAGCATATTCCGTATTTCCCGGAAGTTCGAAAGTTGCTTCTGTTAATAATTCCTGAGTATCTTTTTTATCTTTTAGGTTAAGAATAATAAATTCCAATAGTTCGTTTAATTATTAGTCCTGAAAAGTATTTTCGTCTTTTAGGGTATTTATTTCGTAATAGTTTTATTTTGCAATAGATTTAAATATTTATTTTATTTTTATATCGCTATTATCCTATTACTATCCGGGATAGTTATAAGTAATAAGCATTCTTCTTTTTATAAAGTAATTGATCTATTGTTATTAAGGTTCGCATTTTCGGTTTTGGGTTATTAAGTAAACGTTATAGTCGGCTTAAAAGCCTGATTTGTATATTTATAAGGGATATATAAGGTTATCTATATTCTAAATGCATTGCTTCTTTAGTTTATCCTTTTTGAGATTTGTAACGATTTTCCCAAATTCTGAATTATTATCGGGTAAATGATTATATTTGCTAGCGATCTTTCCTAATAAGTCCGTAAAGCAGTCGGATATAGCATCCGTATTAATGCTTCTTATAGCTAATTGCTTTTTTCTTTTTAGCATACGTAAGAATTAATTCCTGCTTTCCTTATTTGAAAAATGCGTCAAGCAGTAATTATCGTAGCAAGCAGTCTAGCTAAGGCTATTATACTTTTTATTAGAGTTTAATACTTATTCCGTAAAGGTTTATTTAATAAGTAGTTTATCCCTTTGCTATATAGCATTAAGTATTCTTTTTGCAAGTTTCCAACTTTGATAGTTTTATTGTAATTGCCGGCATTCTTTCGCTATATAGCTTATTTTTCCGCAATTATAGCAATTGAATATACGGTTTTATCTTTTGCCAGGGCTTTTATATATAGCGTCCAGTTCTATAGGTCTAGCATATATAATGCCGCTCTGGGCCGTATTTCATTAATTTTTTCGATATTATCCGGTATACCGAAAGCGTCCGGTATTAGCTTGGAACTTTAATATAAACTGTTTCTTAATATATTATTAATATCATTTATAGAAATAATTATCGATCTTAATTATTATATTAATATATTTATTAAGGTTATTTAAGCAATCCAATTTGTAAAGTTTATCTTTTATATCATTCTTTAATCCTTTATAATACTGGTTTATAAGAAGGCCGTTTTCGTAGTCCAAATAAGCTATAATCTGTCGGAACTTAATAATATAATCGGCTATTAATCCTGCTTATCGAAGTTTTTCGAATATTCGAATGGCCGTTCGTTATTCGTCTGGATTACTGAATATTTCGGTAAGGAGTTTCTCGAAATTAAAATATTTCTTGAAAACCTCTTTAATTGCCTTATTCTAGTCTATACGGTTATTATCTATATAATTGCGGAAAGTAAGTTCTTATTACTAAAAGGCTATTCTTTTAAAGCGGCTTCTTGCGAAAATAATTTTGTTTATTTCATTAGTAAACTGAAATCGGTAATACTGAAAGTAAGCCTTGCATTGAATAAGGAAAGCCTGAAATTCTTTTCGTTTGCTATTATAAAGGCTTAATTTATCGAATTTATAAGCTTTAGCTTGCTGAAAAGTATTAAAGCGGGTAATTTCTGCTCTAATTTCAACTAATTATTAATAAAAAGTCTGGTTTTGGGCTAGAAGTTCTTCGTTAGTAAGGGGAAAGGTTGCAAAAGGAGCTTCTCCTTAAAAAAGTCTTGCTTGGGACGAAATGGGTATTTGCTAAAGAGCTATCGTATTTCCGTATTGCTAAAAGTAGATAATATTAAACTAATCTTTGAATAAGAATTATCAAAATATAATAAACATTCAAGTAATATAAATACTTAGTATATTAAAAGTTTATGCTAAGCAAGAATAGTATGCAATACAATTTATTTATATACGGAAATATAATTCTGATAAAATTAGAAACGTTTCTGAATATTTACTATCCGTATTGGATATTAATTTGCAATAAAACTAATACTTAGATTGATAACTGAAAAGCAATTATAAAATCTATTTGACTATAAAGAATATCCAATTTTATATATCCAGCTTTTCAGTCCTAATTAATATAATCAGTTGAATAATCGTAATAAATATAATCAGGATAATTAATACTCTGATTTTACTAATTACTTATTCAATACCCTAACCCTTGATTATATAATCCTGAATGGTCAAGCATTATTATATAAGTAGGTTCCTTGCGTCGGATGTTGGATCCGTGCTACGTTAGTCCTGGATCCACTGATCCGGCCTGTTCCTGTAACCTGAGCCGTTCTTGGTTCATAATACCAAGAGTGCCGGTCAATGGTGGAGTTAAGAGGGTATGAGATGTTTACTTCGCGCTAGCACATGGGCCCTAGAAGCTACCCACCGCCACTGCATAGGGGTCGCGAGGACGTGTTCGTAACGTCTTTCTGTGAGGCTCTTGGGAAAGGACCGGGGGCTTCGGAATTTGGTAGAGTTGAATAGTCGGAAAGCTGGACTGTGAGGGAGATTGGAGTATCATACTGCGGCTGTAAATCGACGCACGGGGACAAAAGTCCCTTGTCAACAAAGTTGGCCATCTGTTGGGAATGGAGGCGAGGAGATGCGCATGATACAATGGTCATACACGCGACAACGATCTGCGCAGACGACAGTACAAACAATTGATGAAATATGATGGTAAGACAAGATGGCCTTTGGCGTTGGACTCGTGACAGCTTGATCCCTTGCGAGATCTTGGGAGCTGTCGTTGCGTAAGTCAGCCAATCGAAATCTATCTTGTGGGACGATAACTTTTAAGCACCCAAAGAACTCCTCTTGATACTATCGCTGATGCTCTTGTATCTGCGGTCGTCTATACACATGTTTAGTCTCTATATGTATTTGCCTTATGGTGGTTTGTCCCTCTAGGGCTCTAAGTTCTTAGGGTAATATATGCCTTCCCAAACGCCTTGCTCACTCACGCCTTTGGTCAGAGTATTTCTCCCTCCTGTTCCTCTCAACACACGAGCGCCTCCCTCAACGCCGCCCTCTCCTGCTCCCCAAACCCGATCCCATCCAGGTACCTTTCCAGCCCGCCGTACTTCTCGTCCAGATGGCCCGTGACCCCGGCCACGAACCCCTTCACCGTCCGCCCGAACTCGTCGCTCAGCCCCATCTCCCGGATCTCCTCCATCCGCTGGCCCCGCTCCTCGGCGAGCTTCTCGTCCGTGAGCTCGTAGTCGTACTCGACGGCCCCGGCCGGCACGCCGCAGATGAGCAGGAGCAGGCAGACCATCAGGCCGGTGCGGTCCTTGCCCTGGGTGCAGTGGATCAGCACGGGGAGGGGCCCGGGGCCTGGGGCCGACGGGAGGAGCACCCTCAGGCCCGCGGCAATCTCGGAGCCCGAGGCGTCCAACGTGTCGTTCGCAAGGCCCGCGAGCCCGCGGGGCGTCATCACCTCGCGGCCGAGGATGGAGACCGCGGCCGTGCGCTGGCCGATCGCGTAGAGGGAGATGAGCTTGCTGCCGCGGTGTCAGCGAGAGGAAAGAGGGGGAGATGGGGGAGGGGTTGGGATGTCTCTCGTCCTGATCCCACTTACATGAAGCTCATCCAGCTCAGCTGGCTCAGCATGTGCCTCTCGAAGCCGGGCCCCGTGATCCCGATATCGCGGTACTCGATCTCGGGCATCCGGGCCGGCCCGCGCAGGGCCTCGTTCCTGGCCACGACGTCGGGGGCCCTCTGGAGCGCGGCGCGCTTCTCGGCGGCCTGGCTGTGCTCGGTCTTGCTCCGCAGGTCCACGACGGTCCGGATGCCGTAGTGGGCGCGGAGCCGGTCCCGGTCGGCGGCAGTGGCCTCGTCGGGCCGGGCGGAGCGAAAGAGGAGGCCCTCCCGGAGGAGCGGCCGGCCCAGGCGGACGTTGACGGTGGCGCCCACGTCGCGGAAGTTGAGGATCGTGTGGAAGCCGCCGTCGTGGAGCGGGGCGGTCTCGCCCCGGGCGAGGGGGTCCGAGACAGAGGACATCGTGCGGGAGCGGGTGAGTGGTGTTATGAGACGAGCGATGGTAGGTATTCCCGGATAATGAATGGATATTTTTTTTTTTAAAAAAAAAAAAAAAAGAGAAAAGAGAAAAGAGAAAAGAAAAGAAAAGCAAAAAGAAAAAAGACGAAAAGAGAGAGAACCAGGATCTGAGGCTGTATATATGGGCTCGTGCTACGTGCGTGCCTTAGGCTTGTGTGTGTGAAGTGGGAAAATTGGGTTCTGAAAGCGCTCACGACCCCTGGTCCATGGATGTCGTGCTGAGTACGAGTATCTGCCCCAGATCTGATTTGATTTGGGGCTCTCTTGAGGCCTACGAGGGTGCTACGTAGAGATGCAGCTGCCTTTTTGCCAACAGAGCCTGGTGGCCGATGGTCGACAGCGTCGTCCCTGTGACGCAGAGGCCAACCCACAGCTCAGCCACAGCGTGGCGAGTGACTCGTACCAGTAGTACCCAGTTGCTACTGGTGCTGGCGTGTACTGACATGACTGGCACGACTGGGTGTGCAGAGAGGGTTTTACTATGTAGTAATGGGGCACAGGGGGTGGGGCTGGGTGGTGGGATCCCGGCCCAGTGTTACCAGATTTCTGGGTTCAGCCTCGCAAAGCCCGGGTCCTTGTAGTCAGGCAGATATAATAAGTATAATAATAATGCAACAATCAATAATTCTCACAACTCCCATGGCACTCGCCGTCACGGAAGCAACTGGCACGGAGGATGCCCAGGGTCTTTTCTCCGTAGCCTCGCGTGGGCGCTCGGTGCCGATACAATAGATCGTACGGTCTAGTCATGCCGGTCCATACTTAGTACCAAAGTTCGGCACGTGGAGTGACCATGCCGGTCCAGCCCCTTCGATCGGCACATAAGCGAAGCCGTCGAGAAGATCCGTGGTCTCACGTGGTCAAGAAGAAGGAGAAGCAAAGGGACAAAAGAGGAGGAAAAAAGAAAAGGAGAGCCAAGCTCTCGCGGTCATGCCGGCGCCGGCTGCTGGTTTCGGTCTGCAGCACGAACAACGTGCTCCGGAGCAGCAGCAGGCTGAAAGGGCGGGACAATTTTCTTTCTCTCTTTCTTTCTTTTTTTCCTCTTGTCTTTTTTTTTAATTTTTTTTTAGAGAGGGCGTGTCTAGACCCCTATGGGGAACCAAGGGCCAGACTACTCAGTGGGTACGTACTATAGTAGAGCGCCATGACAAGTCGAGCGCTCGCCGTGCTGCGCCGTCTTCGGCACGATGACGTAGTTTTGAGCCTCCGCCTGGCGCCCGTCGCAGCGGCCCTAAAGAGCAAAGGGACGTCGCGCGCGCCCCGTCCACGAACTACTGTACTTACTACTGGTGAGCGATCTCCTAGCGAAACGGCCTGGTCGGGGCCGCCAGATCGTCCGTCGTCTGCTGCACACACCAAGCTATCATGGCATGCACGCACACACACGCACACAAAAGACAACCCCTGCCTCTATCTAGTGCGCCTGTCCCCTCGGCTCGATCCAGGCTATCTCGTCTGCTAGACTTGGGATAGACTAGGCCGGCGACTATCATCATCTCACCACGGGTCGAGTATGTCGTCCTTTATCATGTCCCCATCATCCGTCGTCATCCCGTCCCCCGCCGGCGCGCGTGCAGTCATACAACTGTCCAACGACACCTGCGGCGCAGAGGCACCTTTGTACTGCTGCGACACTTCAGGCCTGTATGTCTGGATGGACCGATATCACACCACTGCCTCTTGAAACCCAAGACGTCGTCCACACACAGAGTTGCACCAAGGACTCTCATCTCGCCGCACTGCGCCTCCTCCCCTCCCGAGCTCATCTTTCTCTCTCTCCGTCGCTCTCTCTCCGTCGCTCTCTCTCCGTCTCTGTCTCCGTCTCTGTCTCTCTCACTCTCTCTCTCTCGCACACACACACACACACACACACACACACACACACACACACACACACACACACACACTCACTCACTCACTCACTCACTCACTCACTCACTCACACGCTCCCTGCCTGCACCGCCGGCCGTCCACGTCGCGGATGCATCTGTATCTGAGGGGACGGAGCCTCAGGTAACCATGGCGGCGACAGTAAGCATCGGCACGCAGACGACCGCTCGGGACCTGCAAGCCTCCAATAGCCGCGCAAAATCATACCCTCTTGCATCAGGTATGCGCCCTTGTCAGCTCCGTCCGACTCGAGAGATCATGGGACCACCGTGCTATATTTGGCCCTTCCTCCCCCTCCTCCGCCGCGGCACTGCTTACTGTCTCTGCACGTTTTCACATCTCATTAAGGGAGCGGCGCATTCCCCATGCGCCTCTCAGATATGCACACATACGTCATCACAACACCTCAAAGCACTCAGCTCCTTCGAGCCGCCTCCTCTCACAACCCAACCTAACCCATTATCCCCTCCCGGAGAGACATCACCGCGGGATCTCGTCAGAAACTCTGTTCTTATGTATGGACCCACGCTCACCTGATATCCCCTGACAGGACACTCCGGCCGCCTCAGATACGCACAGCCCCAAGACCTCCCCTCGTACCCCTCTCTCGGCCTCAAGAAAGACGATGCAGCCGCGGGCGCAGCAGCCTCACTAGGCTGGGCGAACGCACGGCCCTTGTCCCTCTGGGCGCCCCAACAAGACCCCTCCGCACACAAGGCAGCAACCCTCGCCAACGACCACAGGATGCCCGCCGCGTGGCAGCCCGACCGCGATCCGCCCGGCTCCGTCAAGGCCGCCGTCCTCGCCGCGTCGAACGCCTCCCGCCTTGACAAGCAGGGCTCGGCGCCCGGCACCGCCTGGGGGAGCAGCGCCGCCACTCAGGCCTTTGCCGCGGCCGGCGGTGGTGACAAGGCCGAGCCGCGGGGGCTGATGACCGATCTGAACAGGCAGAGGAGCCTGCGCGCCGCCCAGGGGGCCTTCGCGGCGAGCGGCGGAAGGCCGCGCTCTCTGTCGACCCCCCAGTCGTATCCTGATTCTGCGAACGCGGCGACCAACGCACTCAGCGCTGCGACGATCGCGAACCGGTCGGATGTCTACAACATCAAGATGGAGGACGCCGGGGCGGTACCTGTCACGACGATGAACAGACAGATGTACACCTCACAGCCGCCTGTGAAGCCAGAGATGGACGAGCGGAACCGCGAGGCCTCGTTGCACGCGAGCGCCGTGGCGATGGCAAAGACGATGTTTGCGCAGCAGCAGAGGATGATCGACGCTGCGAAGCAGGCCCAGGGGCAACAGCAGAACGCGGACGGCTCGCGCCCGGCAAGCGCAGGGGCGGATGGCGCACAGCAGCCCATGCAGTTCATGAACCTCCAGGAGGCCGCATACAAGCTCGCGCAGGAGCGGCTCGCGCGTCTCCGCGACGAGCACCAGCAGGACCGTGGCCTCGCCGAATACTACGGCACGTCCCCCACGACCCCCACCTCGCCAGGCAGGAAGCTCTCGCGGAAGGTGCGGAGGCGCGCCTCGAGCGACGGCGACGTGATCGCATCACACGGCGAGGACGACCGGCAGCGGTCCCGGCAGATCCGGAAGCAGATGTCGCTGTTCTCGACGCGCCTTGACGAGGTTGACGAGGCCAAGCGCTCACGCGACCGGGAGGCCCTGCTCGCAGCTGCGCAGAGGAACGTCAAGGCTACGCTGGACGGTATGGATGAGAAGAGGTACCGCGAGACAGGCCGAGTCGCGCCAGCCAAACTTAGCGAGTGGGAGGTGAAGGCTCACTCGGCCGCGCTGGCCCTGAGCGAAGCCCGCATGGGTGCTGATAAGACTGGCAAGATCGACCTGGGCGCCGGCCAGTATATGGACCGAGACAAGGTTGAGGAGATTGCGGCGAAGAGAGTCCAGCCCGTGTTAGACGAGATCAATGAGAAGGCTGAAGCAGAGAGGCTGAGGATAGTCGCTCTCAGGGAGGAACAGGAGAAGAAGCGACTGGAGTGGGAGGCGGAGAAGGCGAGAAACGCAGAGATCAAGGAATCTTTGCGTAAGGCTAAAGGTGAGTGCTTTCACAGACGGAGAACTTTGCCCTTCGCGTGGGGATTTTGTAACTGACTACACCGACCGGACACAGAAGAGGAAAAGCTCAAGAAGGAGGACCTCAAACAAGAAGCTAAGGCCCGAAAAGAAGAAGAAAAGGCCGCCAAAGCAGAGGAGAAACGTCTGGCTAAGGAAGAGAAGGGCCGAGCCAAGGATCACTCTGGGGCCTTTGTCGAAGAGGCCCCTCAACAGTACTTGGAAAAGGCTTCCGATGAAGAAGCCACCACACCACACAAACACCGCCTGCACCGGCCCTTCACGCCCAAACTGCAAACCAAGACCACACCTGCCAAGGCCGAGCCCGGCACACCCTCCCCTGGGACGTCCCCCGAATCCGCGAGCGAGTCCCAGGCCAAGAGGGTCAGGAATTGGCTCCGGTCCCGCCTGTCCAGGCCCCGCGCCAAGTCCATCTCGACCGGCAAGGCCGAGAAGCAGCCCGGCGGGTTCGTCGGCGGCGTGGCGCTCACGCGGCTCCACGCGGACGGCACCGAGAGCATGACGAGCCTCAGCGACGGGAGGTACAGCGGAAGCATGCGCGAGGTGGCGCTCGCGGGTCGGCCCGTTTCCGCCGCACCGCAGCCGGCGGCCGCGGTGCGGGTACGGGGTGACGAGCCCGGCGAGAGCAGCGGGCTCCGCCGGCACGCCGCGGGTGGGAGCGTGAGCAGCGTAAGCAGCGACAGCGACGGGGCGTCGGACGCCGCGCGGGCCAGGACGAGGGCGCGGGCGGCGGCGGCGCTAGAGGGTATAGAGGCGCCCAAGGCGATCGGGGACCCCGCGAGGGTCACATCACGGAGCAGTGGGAGCCCAGAGAGGGGGTCCAAGTTTATCGAGAATATCGAGTGAGGACCCGAGGCCTGTATTGCCGGGCGGGCGGGTCCGAGCTGCTGCGACTTGGGAGTTGGCACGGAGGGTCTTTCACATGAATACGCCCCAGGAATGGAAGGGAAGCAACGGCGTTGATCGGAACGGGGTCGGAGTTATTGTTCTTTTAGTGGCTTGGGAAGGCCGTCACGGTATGGTACACGGCAATGTTTTATGATATACAAAGGGACAGATACCATTATACCGTCTACAACGCACCTTGGCGCCGCCAGATTCGCATTCGCGCGTCTCTCGCCAGGATCCGATATCTGATTCAGGTCTCGTAAGCTCATCACCAACCGCAACGACCTTAGTAATCTGATAAGTCTTGTGTCTGGATGGCCCTTTTTTTTTCAAGTCAATTGAGGCACTCCCGTACACTTGTCATGAGATTTGTAACTACGTCTTGATCCCCCGGCCTTGGGTACCGACTTGTCTTGTGGACTGTACAGCTTAGGCTTTTACCACATCTTAGCAGCAGGAGGATATATGTAAAGTCCGGTGTTGATCTCTCCGAAGACCAGTGCTAATGGAGATACGGGCCTCGGGATAGCCTAACCACCCAACCGCCAATCTCTTCGCACCCATACAACGACCAACAGCAAGGGCCAGCTCATGTGGTTCAATGTGTTGATACTAGCAATTAAACATTCGAATCTTTGGGTATACGACGGTACTCGTACAGACCACGCGGCATCATGTCTAACCGCCCAACGCCAAGAAATGCAGAAGAACGCTACTGGATATCTCACTTGCCAAATCTCCCGCCGCTCCCGGTCATACGCCAGCTCCAAATACCAGCCGGCTACCACATGAATCTGCTTCCCCCCCCCCCCTCCCCCAAGCCTCCCTCTGGGGCAGTGCCGCTTCGCCACTCAGAAATGAGTCGTGGGTGCGTCTTCGTCCAGGTCCCTCCTGTGCGTGTGCGGGGTGCTCCTGTCGCTCCCGCCCTCCTCCATCTTGCGCACCTGCTGGCGGCCGCCCCAGCCCTTGGCCCTGTAGCTCCCGCCCCGCTTCGTGTACATGGCAGGGTACAGGTCGAGGTAGAAGGAGAAGACGTAGAAGCTGAAGACGAGGGCGATGACCCACTCGAGGACGGCGGCGGGGTTGTAGATCTGGTAGCGGGTGAGGACGACGAAGGGGATGGCGAGCACGACGGTGACGAGGACGAAGGCGAGCTTGACCCAGAAGGAGACGGCGAGGATGTTGTGCTCCGGGTGGCGGATGCCGAGGCGCTGGTATTCCCAGCAGACGAAGATGGCGCTGAGCAGGTAGCCGACGATGAAGAAGCCCAGGAAGAGATCGTGGAGGCGCGGGTGGCGCGCCGTGTCGAAGATGCTGAGGAGGACCAGGCCGACGGTGCCGACGAGGGCCCAGAAGATGGTCAGGCCCGACAGGATCTTCTCGCCGCGGGTGCTGTTGGGCACGAGGCGGCCGCGGTGCCGCAGCCAGCGGTCCGAGAGGAAGCTCGTGTCGAGCAGCACCGTCGTGAGGACGCAGCCCGTGATGAACAGCGGCTTCAACTCCTGCGCCCCGATGTCTGAGATGTAGGCGATGTGCTGGTTCGCGGACATCGACGAGTAGTGCGCAGAGTGCGCGTCGATGACCCCTAGAAAAGATCGTCCGGTCAGTCAACAGCAGCAGACAGACGACATCGCCGCCGGGAGGGGGAGGGTTGGAGCGGGACCAGATCCCGTCACGTACAGTGGAGCAGCAGCCCCAGGAGCATGCCAAGCCATACCAGCCCGGCGAGGATGGGGAACACCCAGTATGATAGTCTCATCATCTTCAGGACCAAGTGAGGGTGAGCCTGGCTTGAGAGGGGGTGGTAAGAAGAGCCTAACGAGGCAGGGGGAGAGAGCAGATGGCCGGCGAAAAGAAAAGGCTGGAACCGCGCAGGGCCCAGAGCCAGGCGCGCGATGATAATAAAAGGCCGCGTCCCGGATCAGCGGCCGCGCGAGCCCTGCCAAGGCTGAGAGAGAGTCGCTGGTGGGCTCATGGTGGCAGCGAAGGGATCTCGGGGGGGCTTTGGGGATCTTGGGCCAGGACTGGACGGAGAGGGCCCTGCCAGGCCCAGGACAGGGCCCAGGAATAACTCGCACTGACGTGGAGGGCCTAATTCGGCAGTGTCTGTGGTGCGATGTCTTGGTTGCGACGTCAGGACCAAGCCCAACAAAACATCACGGTCTGCGGGCGGTGACGTCAGGGCCGCTCTACTGGGCACAGCAGGCTTACCACGCTATCACGCTACCACCTATATCTGCCCAGTACTGGGGCGCTGGGGGGTGCTGGCGCGCTGGCACGCCAGGGTCCCGCTGGACCACCTGGCAGGCCACGCTAGCTGATGCCTGGGGCGGAAATTACGGCAACCTGTTCGCTGCCAGCAGCGAGGGACGTCTTCTGGCATGTGGCTCATAGTAGAGAGAGAGATCTCTTTCGTGTACGCCAGCCTGGCCTGTGGAGGGATTCTCCAGGTTCCCCCACTGGTCCTCCTTACATACATGCTGCCATAGTACACAAGAATAGGAAGTACTGAGTAGTGCCACAGTAGCAGTCGTCGTCCAGACAGGGGCGGCCCGAGGGTGGGCCCATGCAAGGCGGACAAAAATTCCACGAAGTCCCCCAGAGTCCAGACAGCGCCCGCACGAGCTGGGCGCTCAGGCCATCCCACCCCCTCCCCCACCACCACATCGGCAGCAGCCGAGAAGGAGACGTCGGATCTTCACAAGCAAAGAACCCACCCGCCCACGCACCACCGCCTGCTCTACTCAGTACTGTACTCAGTGCATCCTCACCCAAGGCTAACCACCAATCCACCATCTCCAGGTCGCGCTCCCGAGGCAGGAAAGAGGGCACACAAGCACGCAGGCACGCAGGCACACAGACACACACGCCTCCCCGCGCCCCCTCGCCGCCCTACGATGATTGGATCCCCGGCCTGCTGAACGAGCTGCTTGCAACATGGCTGCCTCGCCCCTCGTCGAGCGTCCTTCGCACCCCTCCTCCCTCAAGCCCGCCCTCTCCCCTCTGCGACGGCAGACCTCTGCCCACCCCTCCTCGGCCAATGGGACCCCACAGGCTGCGTGCCCGGCCGGCCAGTCCGCCCAGGCGAGCATGATGGACCTCGCTGAGCAGATCAACCTCGAGGAGCGGAGGAAATATGTCAAAGGTAACCCGCCCCCTCGCCCCCTCTCCCCCAATCCCTTTCGGGCTGTTGCTGATCCCTTCGTCGTCGCCCTCCTGCAGGAAAGAAGCTCGGTGAGGGTACCTACGCCATCGTGAACCTCGGTCACGCCCGCGCCGACCCCTCCCAGCTCGTCGCCATCAAGAAGATCAAGAAGCAGAAGGAATACGCCGAGGGCCTCGCCCCCGACGCCGTCCGCGAGCTCAAGCACCTGCAGGAGCTCTCCCACCCCAACATCATCTCCCTGCTCTCCGTCTTCTCCACCAAGGACCAGAACCTCTGCCTCGTCCTCGAGTACCTCCCGCTCGGCGACCTCGAGATGCTCATCCGCGACCAGGACGGCATCCGCTACGGCACGGCCGACATCAAGGCCTGGATGGGCATGCTGACCCGGGCCGTCTGGTTCTGCCATGAGAACTACATCCTGCACCGCGACATCAAGCCCAACAACCTGCTGATCGCCGCCGACGGCGAGGTCAAGCTGGCCGACTTCGGCCTCGCCCGCAGCTTCGCCGACCCCTGGGGCATCATGACCTCGAACGTCATCACGCGCTGGTACCGGCCCCCCGAGCTGCTATACGGCGCGCGGCACTACAGCGGCGCCGTGGACGTGTGGAGCGTCGGCACCGTCATGGCCGAGATGATCGTCCGCATCCCCTACCTCCCCGGCGCCACCGAGCTCGACCAGATCCAGCTCATCTGCGACCGCATCGGCACCCCCACCGAGGAGGTCTGGCCCGGCGTGAGCAAGCTGGACGGCTACGTCCAGCCGGAGCGCGTCGTGCCTCCCCAGCCCCGCGCGAGCTTCCTGCAGACCTTCGGCACCGTGGGCGACGAGGGCGTCGACCTGCTGTGCAGGACGCTCGCCCTCGACCCCAAGAAGCGCATCACCGCGCGCGAGATGCTCGAGCATCCCTGGTGGCGCGCCGAGCCCCGGCCCACCCGGAAGCAGGACCTGCCCCGGAAGGGCGGCGGCGAGGAGAAGATGGGCGCGGACCTCAAGAGGCGCCCCGGCGTGGTCGACGAGGACCGGGGCAGCAAGGTGGCGCGGAAGTTGGACTTTGGAGCTGCCAAGAAATAGGATTTCGACGGGCGCGAGAGTACAGTGTTACATCCCTCCTCCACATTGCCTAGCCTCAGGAATCTCCCTCTAGAGAGGGTGCGGCGTGCTTGGTGAGCTTACCAGCAGGAAGACCACGGAAAATGATCAGAGCATCTGGCGGCGTTGGTGGGAAAGGTCATCATATGACACGGGCGTGCTTCAGAGCTAGGATAGGCCTTTTAAATCGGATCTTTATTACAGTAGAGCCTCGATCATGATCGTGAATTGGTGAGTGAGAAGCTTAGCAGTAGGCTTTTCCCTCTCTGTGCCGTTCCTTGCCGTACTTCTTTTACAACATGCTCTCGTCCCTGTCTTCTCGACTCACTACCTTGCGGCCGGCTCTCTTCACGGGGCCATTTTTCTCAAGCCATCCAGGTGAGGACCGAAGAATTCAACTCAGCCTGCCTGGCTTTGATCGCCTGTAGCTCTAGCGCCGTGCTCGTCTAGCTCCAGTATTCGAGCAGTATGAACGGTCTTCGACCTCTTTCTACGATTTCTTGCCAGACGAGATGGCATCAGTCATCCAAGCCATGGACTCCTTGTTGCTGTTCGCATATCGATGGCTAACACGGCGACTGCAGTCGACGTCGATCTCGACGTGGGGTGACCGATGAATGCATGCTCGTGATGCAACCTTCTGCGCGTACAAATTAAGCCGACCGAGGACCCAGGATCTGAGCTGATTGGCCGGAGCCTGAACTACTCGGTCAGCTCGACCATCAATGGGCGTCGGTATTCTTGCATGCTGCGAGTACTACCAAGGTATTATGAGTATTATCCTCGACTGGCCGCCTTCTATATCTGGCTTAGCGCAACTGAAGTTCTGCCGCATTGTGAGGTCGTCTCCACTTAAAAAAGTTCCCCAAGACGTCTGCCGCAGTGAATCCATCTTGCTGATCATATCATGCGACCCAGTCGGCTGCCGTCACCACCACAAAAATGCATGCGACAGAGGGCGACGCCAACTGGGAGGGGCTGCACCCCGACAGATTGAAGGGGGTGGTCTCGACCAAAGGTACGTATTCCAGATCGCCCACTCTTGCTCCGACATTTGCCACACAAGATCTACCTCGCGAAACATCACCAGAGGCCATCACACTACCATCACATCCCCGAACATAAAGCTAATACCCCCTCGCCACAGCTAAGAAGACCAGCCGACGAGACGATGAACGACACCGGCGCTCTCTCCTGCGCAAGGCCAAGCGTCTGCAAAAGGCCGAGGCCAAACAGGTGCGCAAGGCCAACGCCAGGCCCGCCGCCAAGTGGACGGACGAGCGCAAGGAGCTCGACAAGCTCAAGAAGAAGACCAACCGGGCGGCGAAGGACGAGAAGCGCCGGCGGCGCATGACCGAGCGCACCAGCCGCCTGGAGGAGCAGGCGCAGAGGCTTCTGGCCGAGGCGGCCAAGGCGCGCGGGAGGCAGGAGGCCAGAGAGGAGCTGCGCAGACAGGAGGATGAAATCGTGCAGAAGCTGCTGGCTGAGGAGACTGAGAAGGCGTCTGACGAGACCGCGGACTTCATCTCTCTGCAGGATAACGCGGACGACCGGGTTGCGTTTGCGAATGGCAGCGCGAAGCATACCGATTCCGACTCGAGCTCCGACTCCGATACTTCATCATCCTCTAGCGACG